>CM060412.1:39565809-40862765 GCA_030545235.1 Helianthus tuberosus
ACACGTGTATATGTTGACATTTAAGAGATATACAGTCAAGAAAATCAAGCGTAACGGTGACATATATGTGGATTAGACACCAAAAAAAAACACTCAACAAATGGCACCAATTTAAGGAATGTGTTTAGTGACGGCATCAGATTCCTAAATGATGGCGAAAGGTCTGGTGGCAAGAAAAGTTGCTTATAGGAGGTTGTCAAGTGTTTTCGCTCGACGATTCCATTATTGGGTCGTTGGTTTGGTCTTAGTTCCTGTAACTCGAATCCTAGCCCGGTATATCCCATTTTAATTTTACACAATTCTGAATCTTACGCCTTTTTTACTCTCTGATCGAGGTTCTCGATATTGAAAAATCTTCGTAAACTAAATCACACGTGTATATGTTGACATTTAAGAGATATACAGTTAAGAAAATCAAGGGCAATGGTGATATATATGCGGATTAGACACAAAAAAAAAAACATTCAACAAATGACTACAATTTAAGGAATGTGTTTAGTGACGGCATCAGATTCCTAATTGATGGAGAAAGGTCTGGTGGCATGAAAAGAATCTTCTAGGAGGTTGTCAAGTTTTTTCGCTCGACGATTCCATTCTTGGGTGGTTGGTTTGGACGTTGTTCCTGTAACTCGAATCCTAGCCTGGTATATCCCTTTTTAATTTTACGCCATTGTGAACCATACGCCATTTTTAATCTCTGGTCGAGGTTCTCAGCATTGAAAAATCTTCATAAACTAAATCACACGTGTATATGTTGACATTTAAGAGATATACAGTTAAGAAAATCAAGGGCAATGGTGATATATATGCGGATTAGACACACAAAAAAACTCAACAAATGGCTACAATTTAAAGATTGTGTTTAGTGACGGCATCAGATTCCTAATTGATGGAGAAAGGTCTGGTGGCAAGAAAATCGGCTTCTAGGAGGTTGTCAAGTGTTTTCGCTCGACGCTTCCATTCTAGGGTGGTTGGTTTGACCATTGTTCCTGTAACTCGAATCCTAGCCCGGTATATCCCATTTTAATTTTACACCATTGTGAACCTTATGCCTTTTTTACTCTCTGATCGAGGTTCTCGGCAATGAAAAATCTTCGTAAACTAAATCACACGTGTATATGTTGACATTTAAGAGATATACAATCAATAAAATCAAGGGCAATGGTGATATATATGCGGATTAGACAACAAAAAAACACTTAACAAATGGCTACAATTTAAGGAATGCGTTTAGTGACGACATCAGATTCCTAATTGATGGAGAAAGGTCTGGTGGCAAGAAAAGCTACTTCTAGGAGGTTGTCAAGTGTTTTCGCTCGACGATTCCATTATTGGGTGGTTGTTTTGGCCCTTGTTCGTGTAACTCGAATCCTTGCCAGGTATATCCCATTTTAATTTTACACCATTGTGAACCTTACGCCTTTTTTACTCTCTGATCGAGGTTCTCGGTATTGAAAAATCTTCGTAAACTAAATCACACGTGTATTTGTTGACATTTAAGAGATATATAGTCAAGAAAATCATGGGCAATGGTGATATATATGCGGATTAGACACAAAAAAAAAACACTCAACAAATGGCAACAATTTAAGGAATGTGTTTAGTGACGGCATCAGATTCCTAATTGATGGAGAAAGGTCTGGTTGCAAGAAAAGCTGCTTCTAGGAGGTTGTCAAGTGTTTTCGCTCGACGATTCCATTCTTGGGTTGTTGGTTTGACCCTTGTTCCTGTAACTCGAATCCTAGCCTGGTATATCCCATTCTAATTTTACACCATTGTGAACCTTACACCTTTTTTACTCTCTGATCGATGTTCTCGGCATTGAAAAATCTTCGTAAACTAAATCACACGTGTATATGTTGACATTTAAGAGATATACAGTCAAGAAAATCAGGGGCAATGGTGATATATATATGCGGATTAGACACCGAAAAAAAACACTCAACAGATGGCTACAATTTAAGGAATGTGTTTAGTGACGGCATCAGATTCCTAATTGATGGAGAAAGGTCTGGTGGCAAGAAAAGCTGCTTCTAGGAGGTTGTCAAGTGTTTTCGCTTGACGATTCCATTCTTGGGTGGTTTGTTTGGCCCTTTTTCCTGTAACTCGAATCCTATCCCGGTATATCCCATTTTAATTTTACACCATTGTGAACCTTACGCCTTTTTTACGCTCTGATCGAGGTTCTCGGCATTGAAAAATGTCACGGCCCCCGACCCGGTTTGACCCGTTTCAGGAGTCGCGGGACAGAAAATCCCGTGGTATTTATTTAATTGAGTTTAACAGCGGAAGTTTTCTTCAGGATCTTTTTAAAGCTGGAATTTCCCGATTTATTTTATTTCACAACTTTGGATAAAACCCTGGTAATTTACAATCATAAGATTTCACGGAGAAATCTTTATTTTTACAAAACATGTTTCTTATTTTATTATGAGCCACTTCCTTAAGCTTTTAGTGCTTCACGGCACTTTTCCATGGATCACAACAAATCACCTAAAACATGTTTGAAAAATGTTTTGTCAGCGGGAAATACTGGTGAATCATTCTTTTTACTAAAATAACACATTTGTTATAATTTACAGTATTAAGGGCGATTACAATGTTTCCTGATATCAAACCAACTACCCACGGTTTTTTGTCACTCGACCCATTGGCCCTCTTATTGTCCATTGGTGTCTGTGACTATGGTCATATCACCCCTTGGCTGCCCCAATGGTGAAGATTATCAAGTAATGTATACAAAACCCCACATACCGGCTGTAATTTGGTGATTACAAAGACTTAATCCCCGTAATTATAATTTTGAAAATAAACATGCTTTTGGAAAGTAATTTGATAAAAAGAGAATGACTCACATTGCAGATTTAATTGAGCAGAGCCTAGCCTACTGATTAGCCTTTTGACCTAAATTTAATAACATGCACACGAACTCGGTTAGTAACTAATACAGCATTTACGATAACTCACGAGATTAAACCTTCACTACGAATGACAAAGTGCGATACTTAAACATCCATCGAATTAACGACGAATGACAAAGCATAAACCCTAATGTGGACAGCACTTAAACATCCATTGGATAGTTTAATCGATCGGACATTGAATCGTAGCAGCGATCGAGTTAATACCCGGTATCGGAGCAGCACCCGACTAATTAAAGTTGTATTTTCGACTTTAGTGGAGCCTGACTTCGTTTTTGAAAGTTATAATCTACCCCAACAGACTGTGCAAGTGAAGTGCTATTTATAGGTAAAATTAGGACCTGTCGCGGCCCGCGTAAAACCTTAGCTCAACCTTACGCGGCCCGCGTAGCCGCCCAGTCTACGAGTAGCCTTGACCAGTCACCAGTAGGTGTGACACGTAGGCGACACTTGGACCCGGAAGACTTATCCGGTCAAACATGAGTTGACGCGGCCAGCGTAAAACATAGCTTGTCTTTTACCAGGCCCGCCTGAGAGCCAAAATTCTAAATTTCTTGATTTTAAATATGGTTTAGGGTTTCAGGGGTCCGGGTTTATACTTACGGGTATTTTTAGGATAATTTTGAAAGTCCTTACATTCTCCCCACCTTATTTAAAATCTCGTCCTCGAGATTTATTGGAATAAGTGAGGATACTTTTGCTTCATCTCCGATTCCAGCTCCCATGTGTATTCAGGTCCTCTCTTTGAATCCCACTTGACTTTGACAAGTACTAACCGTTTGTGTTTGAGAAATTTCACCTTTCTATCTTCAATTTGAAGAGGTTTTTCAACAAATTTCCATTTCTCATTCACTTTTATATCTTGGAGAGGTACTACCAAAGATTCGTCTGATAGGCATTTCTTGAGATTGGATACATGAAATACGTCATGTACTCCAGCTAACTCCTCTGGTAGTTGTAACCGATAAGCAACTGGTCCTATACGTTGGATCACCGAAAATGGTCCTACGTATGTTGGACTTAGCTTTCCTTTCTTACCGAATCTGACTACTCCTTTCCAAGGAGAAACTTTCAATAGTATTTTATCTCCAACTTGAAACTCAAGTGGCTTGCGTCGATTATCAGCATAACTCTTTTGACGATCTCGAGCCGTCTTTAGTCTTTCCTTGATTTGTGTGATCTTATCAGTTGTTTCTTGCAGAATCTCTGGACCTGATAATTGACCTTCTCCTATTTCTGCCCAACAAACTGGAGTTCTGCACTTTCTTCCATATAGGGCTTCAAATGGGGCAGTTTCGATACTTGAATGATAACTATTGTTATAGGAGAATTCAATTAAGGGTAAGTGGTCGTCCCAATTTCCACCAAAATCTATTACACATGCTCGGAGCATGTCTTCCAGAGTTTATATCGTCCTTTCACTTTGCCCGTCTGTTTGAGGATGATATGCAGTGCTCAAGTTCAGCTTAGTTCCCATGGCTTTTTGGAAACTTGTCCAGAAGTGCGAAGTGAAACGACTATCCCTATCTGATACAATAGAGAGTGGAACTCCATGTAAGGATATGACTTCATCTACATACAACTTTGCCAATCTTTCCATGCTAAAGGTTTCTTTCATGGGTAGAAAATGAGCTGATTTGGTTAATCGATCCACAATTACCCAAATCGCATCATTACCTTTTCTAGTTTTGGGCAACTTAGTAACAAAATCCATTGTTATGAGTTCCCATTTCCATACTGGCATTTCTAATTGTTGTAGTAGACCTGAAGGTTTCTGGTGTTCTGCCTTAACTTGTGAACAAGTAAGACACTTAGAAACATATCTAGCTATATCCTTCTTCATGCCTATCCACCAGAAATTATTTCTTAAATCTTGGTACATCTTATTATTTCCAGGGTGTATGGTATACCTAGATTTATGAGCTTCCTCTAAGATCTTATTTCTTAATTCTCCTTGCTTAGGTACCCAAATTCTTCTTTGGTGGAATCTCCAAATTCCATCAGATCCTTGTTCTAATTCTTTTATTCTTCCTTTCATTCCTTCAACATCATCCTTGATTGCTGTTTCTTGAACATTCCTTAGTTGTTCCATTAAATCTACTTGTAGATTTAATCTAAGAGCACGAACCCGTCGTTGTTTCTCATGATACTTACGACTTAAGGCATCTGCAACTACATTTGCCTTTCCTTCGTGATATTGAATATCACAGTCGTAATCACTTAGGATTTCCATCCATCTCCTTTGTCTCATGTTTAACTCTTTTTGCCCAAATATATATCTTAAACTTTTATGATCTGTATAGACAGTAAACTTACTTCCATACAGATAATGTCTCCAAATTTTAAGGGCAAAAATTACAGCTCCTAGTTCTAAATCATGAGTTGTATAATTTTCTTCGTGCTTTTTCAATTGCCTTGAAGCATATGCAATTACCTTTTTGCGTTGCATAAGCACACATCCTAATCCTAGTTTTGAAGCATCACAATATACTTCAAAATCTTCAGTCCCTTCTGGTAAAGCTAGGATTGGAGCATTTGTTAATTTCTGCTTCAAGATTCTAAAGGCTTCTTCTTGTTTAGGTCCCCATTCAAACTTAACAGCTTTACAGGTTAACTTAGTTAATGGTACAGCTTTCTTGGAAAAATCCTTAATAAACTGTCTATAATATCCAGCTAAACCTATAAAACTTCTAATTTCCATTGCGATTTGCGGAACCCTCCAATTGGTAATTGCCTCTATCTTAGCAGGATCTACATGAATACCTTCATGATTCACCATGTGTCCTAGGAATTGCACCTCTTGTAGCCAAAATTCACACTTTGAGAATTTGGCATAAAGCTTTTCTTTTCTTAACAAAGTTAAGAGTGCATGTAAGTGCTCACAATGTTTTGTCTGACTTTTGGAATAAATAAGTATATCGTCTATAAAAACAATTACAAATTTATCCAAATACGGTTTACAGATTCTATTCATCATGTCCATGAATGCTGCAGGTGCATTCGTTAATCCAAAGGGCATGACTGTAAACTCGTAATGACCATACCTAGTTCTGAAAGCAGTTTTAGGTATGTCTTCTTCTTGTACCTTTAATTGATGGTATCCGGAGCGTAAATCGATCTTAGAAAAATATCTAGCTCCTTGAAGTTGATTGAAAAGATCATCAATCCAAGGTAATGGGTATCGATTCTTAATTGTAACCTTATTCAATTCTCTATAATCAATACACATTCTCATCGAACCATCCTTCTTCTTTACGAATAACACTGGCGCTCCCCAAGGGGATGAGCTAGGTTGTATGAATCCTTTGCTTAGTAATTCATCTAATTGCTTTTTCAGTTCTAACATTTCGGTAGGAGCTAACCGATAAGGTGCCTTGGCTATCGGTGTAGTTCCAGGAATTAGATGAATCCTAAATTCTACTTCCCTATTTGGTGGTAATCCTAGTAACTCTTCTGGGAATATATCTGGGTATTCTGAAACTACAGAAATCTCCTTAAGTTCTTTACCCTTAGTACTAATGATTACTGAAATCATATATACTATTCCTTGTTTTCGTTCATAACTAGCAACTTTCTTTAATGATATGAACTTCATGGGTTTACGTGGCTTATCTCCTGTAATCTTGATTACTTCTCCGGTAGGTGTCTGAATTTCTATAGAATTTTTATCACAAATAATACGAGCATGGTTAGCTACTAACCAATCCATTCCTAACACAACATCGAATTCAGCTAATTTCATAGGTAACAGGTTTGCAGAGAATTTATGACCTGAAAGTTCTATATTTCCTTCCCGCAAAACCCTATCTATTTTAACAGAATTCCCATTTGTCGTCTTGACTATAAAAATCTGCCTAAGGTTGGTTAAAGGTAAATTAAGAGCTTGGCAGAATGAAGTATTAATAAAACTTTGGTTTGCACCAGAGTTAAATAATACTTTTGCGTAAATGTTGTGAACTAGGAACGTACCAGCTATCACATCTGGAATGAGTTCTGCTTCTTGAGTAGTTAATTGGAATGCACGAACATTCTTCTTGGTAGCTCCGTCGGCTGGTTTGGCTTTGTTGTCTGCTGGTTTGACCAATTTAGGACATTCTGTTTTAAAATGCCTCGCTTCTCCACAGTTAAAGCAGATTATGGTTTTCTTTCTGCAGCTTTCTTCACGATGTCCTACAGTTTTGCAAAAGTTGCAGGTTACATTACATCTTCCATAATGTTTCCTTTTGCAATTCCTGCAGAAAGGCGGATTTGAGGATTGCCCTGTTCCTCTTTTCTTGAAGTTATTACTATTACCCACGCGAAATCCTTGGGTAATTTTCTGAGCCAGATCCTTCTTCTTGTTTTCATCTCTTGTGCGTACCAGTTCGTCAGTGAGGGTATTAGCTAATTCTACCGCATCGTCAATAGTGAAAGGTCTCGCAACTTTAACGATATGACGGATTTCATTAATTAATCCCCAAATATAGCGAGAAATGAGTACCGGCTCTGGCGAAGCCAGGGTTGGTACCACTCTAGCATATTCGAAGAATGTCGAAGTATATCCTCGACAGTCCACATTCACCATCCGATGGTTTAGGAATTTATTTGCCATTTGATCTTTTTCATACTCGGGACAGAATTTTCTTTCCACAAGATTTTTAAATTCTTCCCAGTTCATGGCATATGCCTCAATCCTTCTTTTAGCTTGTAATACTGTGTTCCACCATTCTAGCGCCCCTTCTTTAAAAAGATTTGACGCATACATAACTTGATCTTCCTCAGCACATTTACTTATAGTGATCACTGCCTCAGTTTTCTCTAACCAACGCAGTGCTGCAATAGCCCCTTCGTTACCTACAAACTTAGTTGGTTTACAGGCAAGAAATTCTTTGTAAGTGCAACCAGGTGTTGCAGCTTTCATTTTCTTGAAAATTGGGGCTTGCAGATCATTATTGTTATTAACATGATTACCGCCTTCGTTTATACTATTACTAAAGTTGTCGCCTTGGGTACGTTTACTAGGAATGATTGATTGAGGTTTAACAAGTTTCTGGACAGCAGCAACGATTGCTGGAATAGCATTGGCTATTCCTTGTGCAACGATATCCTCGATATCTTGCCTATTTAATAATTTCTCTTCCTGAATTTGCTCAGATTGATTTACTTCATTTACTGGTTCATTACCAATGTTTGCCATCTGATAATTAATTTAAATAGTTAATATAGAATAAGAAACAATCCAATATAACAATTAATCGCACATATAAAAAAATATACAACCAAAATTGTAACTTTTATATTATATTATGCTTCCATATACATTTTTATCTTACAACCGTTTTATTGTTTATTTTACACATACTGATTTTTTATTAATATTACTTTTATTATACAAACACAGACTCATAACCTATTTTTCCCTCGTCAACTTGCATTTTTAATAACGATGTTCCCTTTCATCATATTTCCATGAAATTTGTCCTCCTATCTCTCTGATCCTATTCCCAACATCCATCAGTTCTTCACCAAAATGGCGGAGTTCAGCCATATTCTCGTTACTCATCGGCGGATTTGGTAGAGGTTCTGGATCGAACTGGGGAAAAAAAGAATAAGGATTGTTGATAAGGTTTTGGAACTGCCAATCATTTGTCCACCACTCATCCATTCCTAGAGGTTGGGTGTGGATTATTGGTTCTGGGATTGCTGGTTCCAGATTTATAGGGAGTTGATTTTCGATAGGATTAGAGTAAAAATTATTATTATTGACAGGCCTGACTATATCACAACTTGCCAATGCGCGATCCAATTCATCCTAAAATGGTAACTGATCAACTTGTCTAGAGCTTTCCCCGATTTCCATCTGGGTTTGCCTAAAACCTCCTCCAATCTCTATTTCCTTCTGTCTAGAACCTTCTCCAAATTCCCTTTCCAGTGGCCTAGAATCTTCCCTAACTTCAATCCCCTTCCCTTTATCTAAGGGATTTTCTATTTTAGGAAGTCTCTTAGCTGGCTTTCTCCTACGTACACGCCTCCCCCATACAAATCTCTTTCTTTTCTTAGGTTTTGGCTTTTCCAGAGGTGGAGCATTGAATTCCATAGGTTCTTCTATGTCTGGTATATACCTATTGAAATCTCTGGAAACCTCTATTTTTACTGGATAGATTTAGGTCTTGAAGGGCTTCAGACAATTCGTTCATGTTGTTTAACATATATGCAAAATACACAAAATGCTAAGTTAAAATTTTATAACAAAATTTTATGGATAACTTTTTAATTTTATTGCATACCGTGTGATTAATGTAACACAAAAGATAACTAAAAATTAAAACATACTGAGGTTTACTTGTAAACTTATTTATTTACTGGATAAGGTTTCTAGTTTTGTAGATGATAAGGGTACTAAAACTTGAATATTTAAAGATTTGCATTTACTGCAACAGTGGCTAGCATATAAAGATCTGTCCATTTTTCATCTAACTTGTCTTCCTATGGTGATTTACTGATTAATTCCTGGGTTTCCTGTTTAACTTTCTTTTCTAGGGATTTCTTTATTTTCTCCTGACTTTTCCTAATAATCAAACTTCTTTTATCAGGAGAAAGTGGTTTCTCGTATTGGGCTTTTCGAACAAATATTCCTTCTTCAGGAGTTTGGGATGAACTTCCCTTCTCATTTGATGACCTAGCTAATTTAAGATAGATGTTTGAAAGCTTTTGCTTACCCATACTGTAACTAACAAATAGTCAGTTAATAAAACACATAATCACATAATAGTAATCAGGAAAAAATTAAGTATTTCTAAATACTTAATTGACTTAACTCAGTGGCTCTGATACCACCTTTTTCTGTCACAACCCCCGACCCGGTTTGACCCGTTTCAGGAGCCGCGGGACAGAAAATCCCGTGGTATTTATTTAATTGAGTTTAACAGCGGAAGTTTTCTTCAGGATCTTTTTAAAGCTGGAATTTCCCGATTTATTTTATTTCACAACTTGGGATAAAACCCTGGCAATTTACAATCATAAGATTTCACAGAGAAATCTTTATTTTTACAAAACATGTTTCTTATTTTATTATGAGCCAGTTCCTTAAGCTTGTAGTGCTTCACGGCACTTTTCCTTGGATCACAACAAATCACCTGAAACATGTTTGAAAAAGGTTTTGTCAGCGGGAAATTCTGGTGAATCATTCTGTTTACTAAAATAACACATTTGTTATAATTTACAATATTAAGAGCGATTACAATGTTTCTTGATATCAAACCAACTACCCACGGTATTTTGTCACTCGACCCATTGGCCCTCTTATTGTCCAATGGTGTCTGTGACTATGGTCATATCACCCTTTGGCTGCCCCAATGGTGAAGATTATCAAGTAATGTATACAAAACCCCACATACCGGCTGTAATTTGGTGATTACAAAGACTTAATCCCTGTAATTATAACTTTGAAAATAAACATGCTTTTGGAAAGTAATTTGATAAAAAGAGAATGACTCACATTGCAGATTTAATTGAGCAGAGCCTAGCCTACTGATTAGCCTTTTGACCTAAATTTAATAACATGCACACGAACTCGGTTAGTAACTAATACAGCATTTACGATAACTCACGAGATTAAACCTTCACTACGAATGACAAAGTGCGATACTTAAACATCCATCGAATTAACGACGAATGACAAAGCATAAACCCTAATGTGGGCAGCACTTAAACATCCATTGGATAGTTTAATCGATCGGACATTGAATCGTAGCAGCGATCGAGTTAATACCCGGTATCGGAGCAGCACCCGACTAATTAAAGTTGTATTTTCGACTTTAGTGGAGCCTGACTTCGTTTTTGAAAGTTATAATCGACACCAACAGACTGTGCAAGTGAATTGCTATTTATAGGTAAAATTAGGACCTGTCGCGGCCCGCGTAAAACCATAGCTCAACCTTACGCGGCCCGCGTAGCCGCCCAGTCTACGAGTAGCCTTGACCAGTCACCAGTAGGTGTGACACGTAGGCGACACTTGGACCCATAAGACTTATCCGGTCAAACATGAGTTGACGCGGCCCGCGTAAAATATAGCATGTCTTTTACGCGGCCCGCCTGAGACCCAAAATTCTAATTCTTGATTTTAAATATGGTTTGGGGTTTCAGGGGTCCGGGTTTATACTTACTGGTATTTTTAGGATAATTTTGAGAGTCCTTACAAAAAATCTTCGTAAACTAAGTCACACGTGTATATGTTGACATTTAAGAGATATACAGTCAAGAAAATCAAGGGCAATGAGGATATATATGCGGATTAGACACCAAAAAAAACACTCAACAAATGGCTACAATTTAAGGAATGTGTTTAGTGATGGCATCAGATTCCTAATTGATGGAGAAAGGTCTGGTAGCAAGAAAAGCTGCTTCTAGGAGGTTGTCAAGTGTTTTCGCTCGACGATTCCATTCTTGGGTGGTTGGTTTTGCCCTTGTTCCTGTAACTCGAATCCTAGCCCGGTATATCCCATTTTAATTTTACACCATTGTGAACCTTACGCCTTTTTTACTCTCTGGTCGAGGTTCTTGGCAATGAAAAATCTTTGGAAACTAAATCACACGTGTATATGTTGACATTTAAGAGATATACAGTCAAGAAAATCAAGGGCAATGATGATATATATGCGGATTAGACACAAAAAAGACACTCAGCAAATGGCTACAAATTAAGGAATGCATTTAGTGACGGCATCAAATTCCTAATTAATGGAGAAAGGTCTGGTGGCAAGAAAAGCTGCTTCTAGGAGGTTGTCAAGTGTTTTCTCGCTCGACGATTCCATTATTGGGTGGTTGGTTTGGCCCTTATTCCTGTAACTCGAATCCTAGCCAGGTATATCCCATTTTAATTTTACATAATTGTGAATCTTACGCCTTTTTTACTCTCTGATCAAGGTTCTCGGCATTGAAAAATCTTCGTAAACTAAATCACACGTGTATATGTTGACATTTAAGAGATATACAGTCAAGAAAATCATGGGCAATGGTGATATATATGCGGACTAGACACCAAAAAAAACACTCAACAAATGGAAACAATTTAAGGAATGTGTTTAGTGACGGCATCAGATTCCTAATTGATGGAGAAAGGTCTGGTGGCAAGAAAAGCTGCTTCTAGGAGGTTGTCAAGTGTTTTCGCTCGACCATTCCATTCTTGGGTTGTTGGTTTGACCCTTGTTCCTGTAACTCGAATCCTAGCCCGGTATATCCCATTTTAATTTTACACCATTGTGAACCTTATGCCTTTTTTTACTCTTTAATCGAGGTTCTCGGCAATGAAAAATCATCGTAAACTAAATCACACGTGTATATGTTGACATTTAAGAGATATGCAGTCAAGAAAATCAAGGGCAATTGTGATATATATGCGGATTAGGGAGCAAAAAAAACACTCAACAAATGGTTACAATTTAAGGAATGTGTTTAGTGACGGCATCAGATTCCTAATTAATGGAGAAAGGTCTGGTGGCAAGAAAAGCTGCTTCTAGGAGGTTGTCAAGTGTTTTCGCTTGACGATTCCATTCTTGGGTGGTTGGTTTGGCCCTTTTTCCTGTAACTCGAATCCTATCCCGTTATATCCCATTTTAATTTTACACCATTGTGAACCTTAAGCCTTTTTTACTCTCTGATCGAGGTTCTCGGCATTGAAAAATCTTCGTAAACTAAGTCACACGTGTATATGTTGACATTTAAGAGATATACAGTCAAGAAAATCAAGGGCAATGGTGATATATATGCGGATTAGACACCAAAAAAAAAACACTCAACAAATGGCTACAATTTAAGGAATGTGTTTTGTGACGGCATCAGAGTTCTAATTGATGAAGAAAGGTCTGGTGGCAAGAAAAGCTGCTTCTAGGAGGTTGTCAAGTGTTTTCGCTCAACGATTCCATTCTTGGGTGGTTGGTTTGGCCCTTGTTCCTGTAACTCGAATCCTAGCCAGGTATATCCCATTTTAATTTTACACCATTGTGAACCTTACGCCTTTTTTACTCTCTGATCGAGGTTCTCGGCATTGAAAAATCTTCGTAAAATAAATCACACGTGTATATGTTGACATTTAAGAGATATACAGTCAAGAAAATCAAGGGCAATGATGATATATATGCGGATTAGACACAAAAAAGACACTCAACAAATGGCTACAAATTAAGGAATGCGTTTAGTGACGGCATCAAATTCCTAATTGATGGAGAAAGGTCTGGTGGCAAGAAAAACTGCTTCTAGTAGGTTGTCAAGTGTTTTCTCGCTCGACGATTCCATTATTGGGTGGTTGGTTTGGCCCTAATTCTTGTAACTCGAATCCTACCCAGGTATATCCCATTTTAATTTTACACCATTGTGAATCTTACGCCTTTTTTACTCTCTAATCGAGGTTCTCGGCATTGAAAAATCTTCGTAAACTAAATCACACGTGTATATGTTGACATTTAAGAGATATACAGTCAAGAAAATCATGGGCAATGGTGATATATATGCAGACTAGACACCAAAAAAAAACACTCAACAAATGGCAACAATTTAAGGAATGTGTTTAGTGACGGCATCAGATTCCTAATTGATGGAGAAAGGTCTGGTGGCAAGAAAAGCTGCTTCTAGGAGGCTGTCAAGTGTTTTCGCTCGACCATTCCATTCTTGGGTTGTTGGTTTGGCCCTTGTTCCTGTAACTCGAATCCTTGCCTGGTATATCTCATTTTAATTTTACACCATTGTGAACCTTATGCCTTTTTTACTCTTTGATTGAGGTTCTCGGCAATGAAAAATCATCGCAAACTAAATCACGCGTGTATATGTTGACATTTAAGAGATATGCAGTTAAGAAAATCAAGGGCAATTGTGATATATATGCGGATTAGGGACCAAAAAAAACACTCAACAAATGGCTACAATTTAAGGAATGTGTTTAGTGACTGCATCAGATTCCTAATTGATGGAGAAAGGTCTGGTGGCAAGAAAAGCTGCTTCTAGGAGGATGTCAAGTGTTTTCGCTTGACGATTCCATTCTTGGGTGGTTGGTTTGGCCATTTTTCCTGTAACTCGAATCCTATCCCGTTATATCCCATTTTAATTTTACACCATCGTGAACCTTAAGCCCTTTTTACTCTCTGATCGAGGTTCTCGGCATTGAAAAATCTTCGTAAACTAAGTCACACGTGTATATGTTGACATTTAAGAGATGTACAGTCAAGAAAATCAAGGGCAATGGTGATATATATGCGGATTAGACACCAAAAAAAACACTCATAAAATGGCTACAATTTAAGGAATGTGTTTTGTGACGGCATCAGATTCCTAATTGATGGAGAAAGCTCTGGTGGCAAGAAAAGCTGCTTCTAGGAGGTTGTCAAGTGTTCTAGCTCAACGATTCCATTCTTGGGTGGTTAGTTTGGCCCTTGTTCCTGTAACTCGAATCCTAGCCCGGTATATCCCATTTTAATTTTACACCATTGTGAACCTTACGCCTATTTTACTCTCTGATCGAGGTTCTCGGCATTGAAAAATCTTCGTAAAATAAATCATACGTGTATATGTTGACATTTAAGAGATATAGAGTCAAGAAAATCAAGGGCAATGGTGATATATATGCGGATTAGACACCAAAAAAAAACACTCAACAAATGGCTATAATTTAAGGAATGAGTTTAGTGACGGCATCAAATTCCTAATTGATGGAGAAAGGTCTGGTGGCAAGAAAAGCTGCTTCTAGGAGGTTGTCCAGTGTTTTCGCTCCACGATTCCATTCTTGGGTGGTTGGTTTGGCCCTTGTTCCTGTAACTCGAATCCTAGCCCGGTATATCCCATTTTAATTTTACACCATTATGAACCTTACGCCTTTTTTACTCTCTGATCGAGGTTCTCGACATTGAAAAATCTTTGTAAACTAAATCACACGTGTATATGTTGACATTTAAGAGATATAGAGTCAAGAAAATCAAGGGCAATGGTGATATATATGCGGATTAGACACAAAAAAAAACACTCAACAAATGGCTACAATTTAAGGAATGTGTTTAGTGACGGCATCAGATTCCTAATTGATGGAGAAAGGTTTGGTGTTAAGAAAAGCTGATTCTTGGAGGTTGTCAAGTGTTTTCGCTTGACGATTCCGTTCTTGGGTGGTTGGTTTGGCCCTTTTTCCTGTAACTCGAATCCTATCCCGGTATATCCCATTTTAATTTTACACCATTGTGAACCTTACGCCTTTTTTACTCTCTGATCGAGGTTCTCGGCATTGAAAAATCTTCGTAAACTAAGTCACACGTGTATATGTTGACATTTAAGAGATATACAGTCAAGAAAATCAAGGGCAATGGTGATATATATGCGGATTAGACACCAAAAAAAAACACTTAACAAATGTCTACAATTTAAGGAATGTGTTTAGTGACGGCATCAGATTCCTAATTGATGGAGAAAGGTCTGGTGGCAAGAAAAGCTGCTTCTAGGAGGTTGTCAAGTGTTTTCGCTCAACGATTCCATTCTTGGGTGGTTGGTTTGGCCCTTGTTCCTGTAACTTGAATCCTAGCCCGTATATCCCATTTTAATTTTACACCATTATGAACCTTACGCCTTTTTTACTCTCTGATCGAGGTTCTCGGCATTGAAAAATCTTTGTAAACTAAATCACACGTGTATATGTTGACATTTAAGAGATATACAGTCAAGAAAATCAAGGGCAATGGTGATATATATGCGGATTATACACAAAAAAAAACAATCAACAAATGGCTACAATTTAAGGAATTTTTTAGTGACGGCATCAGATTCCTAATTGATGGAGAAAGGTCTGGTGGCAAGAAAAGCGGCTTCTAGGAGGTTGTCAAGTGTTTTCGCTCAACGATTCCATTATTGGGTGGTTGGTTTGGCCCTTGTTCCTGTAACTCGAATCCTAGCCCGGTATATCCCATTTTAATTTTACACCATTGTGAACCTTACGCCTTTTTTACTCTCTGATCGAGGTTCTCGGCATTGAAAAATCTTCGTAAAATAAATCATACGTGTATATGTTAACATTTAAGAGATATAGAGTCAAGAAAATCAAGGGCAACGATGATATATATGCGGATTAGACACCAAAAAAAAACACTCAACAAATGGCTACAATTTAAGGAATGTGTTTAGTGACGGCATCAGATTCCTAATTGATGGAGAAAGGTCATGTGGCAAGAAAAGCTGCTTCAAGGAGGTTGTCAAGTGTTTTCAATCGACGATTCCATTCTTGGGTGGTTGGTTTGGCCCTTGTTCCTATAACTCGAATCCTAGCCCGGTATATCCCATTTTAATTTTACACCATTCTGAACCTTACGCCTTTTTTACTCTCTAATCGAGGTTCTCGGCATTGAAAAATCTTCGTAAACTAAATCACACGTGTATATGTTGACATTTAAGAGATATACAGTCAAGAAAATCAAGGGCAATGGTGATATATATGCGGATTAGACACCAAAAAAAAACACTCAACAAATGGCTACAATTTAAGGAATGTGTTTAGTGACGGCATCAGATTCCTAATTGATGGAGAAAGGTCATGTGGCAAGAAAAGCTGCTTCAAGGAGGTTGTCAAGTGTTTTCAATCGACGATTCCATTCTTGGGTGGTTGGTTTGGCCCTTGTTCCTATAACTCGAATCCTAGCCCGGTATATCCCATTTTAATTTTACACCATTCTGAACCTTACGCCTTTTTTACTCTCTAATCGAGGTTCTCGGCATTGAAAAATCTTCGTAAACTAAATCACACGTGTATATGTTGACATTTAAGAGATATACAGTCAAGAAAATCAAGGGCAATGGTGATATGTATTCGGATTAGACACCAAAATAAAAAACACTCAACGAATGGCTACAATTTAAGGAATGTGTTTAGTGACGGCATCAGATTCCTAATAGAAGGAGAAAATTCTGGTGGCAAGAAAAGCTACTTCTAGGAGGATGTCAAGTGTTTTCGCTCGACGATTCCATTCATGGGTGGTTAGTTTGGGCCTTGTTCCTGTAACTCGAATCCTAGCCGGGTATAACTCATTTTAATTTTACACCATTGTGAAACTTACGCCTTTTTTACTCTCTAATCGAGGTTCTCGGCATTGAAAAATCTTTGTAAACTAAATCACACGTGTATATGTTGACATTTAAGAGATATACAGTCAAGAAAATCACGGGCAATGGTGATATATATGCGGATTAGACACCAAAAAAATGACTCAACAACTGGCTACAATTTAAGGAATGTGTTTAGTGACGACATCGGATTCCTAATTGATGGAGAAAGGTCTGGTGGTAAGAAAAGCTGCTTCTAGGAGGTTGTCAATTGTTTTCGCTCGACGATTCCATTCTTGGGTGGTTGGTTTGGCCCTTGTTCCTGTAACTCGAATCCTAGCCCGGTATATCCCATTTTAATTTTACACCATTGTGAACCTTACGCCTTTTTTACTCTCTGATCGAGGTTCTCGGCATTGAAAAATCTTCGTAAAATAAATCACACGTGTATATGTTGACATTCAAGAGATATAAAGTCAAGAAAATCAAGGGAAATGGTGATATATATGCGGATTAGATACAAAAAAAACACTCAACAAATGGCTACAATTTAAGGAATGTGTTTAGTGACGGAATCAGATTCCTAATTGACGGAGAAAGGTCTGGTGGCAAGAAAAGCTGCTTCTAGAAGGTTGTCAAGTGTTTTCGCTCGACGATTCTATTCTGGGGTGGTTGGTATGGCCCTTGTTCCTGTAACTCGAATCCTAGCCCGGTATATCCCATTTTAATTTTACACCATTGTGAACCTTACGCCTTTTTTACTCTCTGATCGAGGTTCTCGGCATTGAAAAATCTTCGTAAAATAAATCACACGTGTATATGTTGACATTCAAGAGATATAAAGTCAAGAAAATCAAGGGAAATGGTGATATATATGCGGATTAGATACAAAAAAAACACTAAACAAATGGTTACAATTTAAGGAATGTGTTTAGTGACGGAATCAGATTCCTAATTGACGGAGAAAGGTCTGGTGGTAAGAAAAGCTGCTTCTAGAAGGTTGTCAAGTGTTTTCGCTCGACGATTCTATTCTGGGGTGGTTGGTATGGCCCTTGTTCCTGTAACTTGAATCCTAGCCTGATATATATCACATTTTAATTTTACACCATTGTTAACCTTACGCCTTTTTTACTCTCTGATTGAGGTTCTCGGCGTTGAAAAATCTTCGTAAACTAAATCACACGTGTATATGTTGACATTTAAGAGATTTGTACAGTCAAGAAAATCAAGGGCAATGGTGATATATATGCAGATTAGACACCAAAAAAAATCACTCAACAAATGGCTATAATTTAAGGAATGTGTTTAGTGATGGCATCAGATTCCTAATTGATGGAGAAAAGTCTGGTGGCAAGAAAAGCTGCTTCTAGGATGTTGTCTAGTGTTTCCGCTCGACGATTCCATTCTTGGGTGGTTGGTTTGGCCCTTGTTCCTGTAACTCGTATCCTAGCTCGGTATATCCCATTTTAATTTTACACCATTATGAACCTTACGCCTTTTTTACTCTCTGATCGAAGTTCTCGGCATTAAAAAATCTTCGTAAACTAAATCACACGTGTATATGTTGACATTTAAAAGATATACAGTCAAGAAAATCTTGGGCAATGGTGATATATATGCTGATTAGACACCAAAAAAAACACTCAACAAATGGCTACAATTTAAGGAATGTGTTTAGTGACGGGATCAGATTCTTAATTGAAGGAGAATGGTCTGGTGGCAAGAAAAGCTGCTTTTAGGACGTTGTCGAGTTTTTTCGCTCGACGATTCCATTCTTGGGTGGTTGGTTTGGCCCTTGTTCCTGTAACTCGAATCCTAGCCCGGTATATCCCATTTTAATTTTACACCATTGTGAACCTTACGCCTTTTTTACTCTCTGATCGAGGTTCTCGGCATTGAAAAATCTTCGAAAACTAAATTACACGTGCTTATGTTGACATTTAAGAGATATAAAGTCAAGAAAATCAAGGGCAATGGTGATATATATGCGGATTCAACACAAAAAAAAAACACTCAATAAATGGCTACAATTTAAGAAATGTGTTTAGTGACGGCATCAGATTCTTAATTGATGGAGAAAGGTCTGGTGGCAAGAAAAGCTGCTTCTAGGAGGTTATCAAGTGTTTTCGCTCGACGATTCCATTCTTGGGTGGTTGGTTTGGCCCTTGTTCCTGTAACTCGAATCCTAGCCCGGTATATCCCATTTTAATTTTACACCATTTTTAACCTTATTTCTTTTTTACTCTCTGATCGAGGTTCTGGGCATTGAAAAATCTTTGTAAACTAAATCACACGTGTATATGTTGACATTTAAGAGATATACAGTCAAGAAAATCAAGGGCAATGATGATATATATGCGGATTAGACACAAAAAAGACACTCAACAAATGGCTACAAATTAAGGAATGCGTTTAGTGACGGCATCAAATTCCTAATTGATGGAGAAAGGTCTGGTGGCAAGAAAACTGCTTCTAGTAGGTTGTCAAGTGTTTTCTCGCTCGACGATTCCATTATTGGGTGGTTGGTTTGGCCCTAATTCTTGTAACTCGAATCCTACCCAGGTATATCCCATTTTAATTTTACACCATTGTGAATCTTACGCCTTTTTTACTCTCTAATCGAGGTTCTCGGCATTGAAAAATCTTCGTAAACTAAATCACACGTGTATATGTTGACATTTAAGAGATATACAGTCAAGAAAATCATGGGCAATGGTGATATATATGCAGACTAGACACCAAAAAAAAACACTCAACAAATGGCAACAATTTAAGGAATGTGTTTAGTGACGGCATCAGATTCCTAATTGATGGAGAAAGGTCTGGTGGCAAGACAAGCTGCTTCTAGGAGGCTGTCAAGTGTTTTCGCTCGACCATTCCATTCTTGGGTTGTTGGTTTGGCCCTTGTTCCTGTAACTCGAATCCTTGCCTGGTATATCCCATTTTAATTTTACACCATTGTGAACCTTATGCCTTTTTTACTCTTTGATTGAGGTTCTCGGCAATGAAAAATCATCGCAAACTAAATCACGCGTGTATATGTTGACATTTAAGAGATATGCAGTTAAGAAAATCAAGGGCAATTGTGATATATATGCGGATTAGGGACCAAAAAAAACACTCAACAAATGGCTACAATTTAAGGAATGTGTTTAGTGACTGCATCAGATTCCTAATTGATGGAGAAAGGTCTGGTGGCAAGAAAAGCTGCTTCTAGGAGGATGTCAAGTGTTTTCGCTTGACGATTCCATTCTTGGGTGGTTGGTTTGGCCATTTTTCCTGTAACTCGAATCCTATCCCGTTATATCCCATTTTAATTTTACACCATCGTGAACCTTAAGCCCTTTTTACTCTCTGATCGAGGTTCTCGGCATTGAAAAATCTTCGTAAACTAAGTCACACGTGTATATGTTGACATTTAAGAGATGTACAGTCAAGAAAATCAAGGGCAATGGTGATATATATGCGGATTAGACACCAAAAAAAACACTCATAAAATGGCTACAATTTAAGGAATGTGTTTTGTGACGGCATCAGATTCCTAATTGATGGAGAAAGCTCTGGTGGCAAGAAAAGCTGCT
This sequence comes from Helianthus tuberosus, assembly GCA_030545235.1. NCBI lineage: Eukaryota > Viridiplantae > Streptophyta > Magnoliopsida > Asterales > Asteraceae > Helianthus > Helianthus tuberosus. Next base: position 39,586,355 of record CM060412.1, read on the forward strand.
TCTAGGAGGTTGTCAAGTGTTTTAGCTCAACGATTCCATTCTTGGGTGGTTGGTTTGGCCCTTGTTCCTGTAACTCGAATCCTAGCCCGGTATATCCCATTTTAATTTTACACCATTGTGAACCTTACGCCTATTTTACTCTCTGATCGAGGTTCTCGGCATTGAAAAATCTTCGTAAAATAAATCATACGTGTATATGTTGACATTTAAGAGATATAGAGTCAAGAAAATCAAGGGCAATGGTGATATATATGCGGATTAGACACCAAAAAAAAACACTCAACAAATGGCTATAATTTAAGGAATGAGTTTAGTGACGGCATCAAATTCCTAATTGATGGAGAAAGGTCTGGTGGCAAGAAAAGCTGCTTCTAGGAGGTTGTCCAGTGTTTTCGCTCCACGATTCCATTCTTGGGTGGTTGGTTTGGCCCTTGTTCCTGTAACTCGAATCCTAGCCCGGTATATCCCATTTTAATTTTACACCATTATGAACCTTACGCCTTTTTTACTCTCTGATCGAGGTTCTCGACATTGAAAAATCTTTGTAAACTAAATCACACGTGTATATGTTGACATTTAAGAGATATAGAGTCAAGAAAATCAAGGGCAATGGTGATATATATGCGGATTAGACACAAAAAAAAAAACACTCAACAAATGGCTACAATTTAAGGAATGTGTTTAGTGACGGCATCAGATTCCTAATTGATGGAGAAAGGTTTGGTGTTAAGAAAAGCTGATTCTTGGAGGTTGTCAAGTGTTTTCGCTTGACGATTCCGTTCTTGGGTGGTTGGTTTGGCCCTTTTTCCTGTAACTCGAATCCTATCCCGGTATATCCCATTTTAATTTTACACCATTGTGAACCTTACGTCTTTTTTACTCTCTGATCGAGGTTCTCGGCATTGAAAAATCTTCGTAAACTAAGTCACACGTGTATATGTTGACATTTAAGAGATATACAGTCAAGAAAATCAAGGGCAATGGTGATATATATGCGGATTAGACACCAAAAAAAAACACTTAACAAATGTCTACAATTTAAGGAATGTGTTTAGTGACGGCATCAGATTCCTAATTGATGGAGAAAGGTCTGGTGGCAAGAAAAGCTGCTTCTAGGAGGTTGTCAAGTGTTTTCGCTCAACGATTCCATTCTTGGGTGGTTGGTTTGGCCCTTGTTCCTGTAACTCGAATCCTAGCCCGTATATCCCATTTTAATTTTACACCATTATGAACCTTACGCCTTTTTTACTCTCTGATCGAGGTTCTCGGCATTGAAAAATCTTTGTAAACTAAATCACACGTGTATATGTTGACATTTAAGAGATATACAGTCAAGAAAATCAAGGGCAATGGTGATATATATGCGGATTATACACAAAAAAAAACAATCAACAAATGGCTACAATTTAAGGAATTTTTTAGTGACGGCATCAGATTCCTAATTGATGGAGAAAGGTCTGGTGGCAAGAAAAGCGGCTTCTAGGAGGTTGTCAAGTGTTTTCGCTCAACGATTCCATTATTGGGTGGTTGGTTTGGCCCTTGTTCCTGTAACTCGAATCCTAGCCCGGTATATCCCAATTTAATTTTACACCATTGTGAACCTTACGCCTTTTTTACTCTCTGATCGAGGTTCTCGGCATTGAAAAATCTTCGTAAAATAAATCATACGTGTATATGTTAACATTTAAGAGATATAGAGTCAAGAAAATCAAGGGCAACGATGATATATATGCGGATTAGACACCAAAAAAAATCACTCAACAAATGGCTACAATTTAAGGAATGTGTTTAGTGACGGCATCAGATTCCTAATTGATGGAGAAAGGTCATGTGGCAAGAAAAGCTGCTTCAAGGAGGTTGTCAAGTGTTTTCAATCGACGATTCCATTCTTGGGTGGTTGGTTTGGCCCTTGTTCCTATAACTCGAATCCTAGCCCGGTATATCCCATTTTAATTTTACACCATTCTGAACCTTACGCCTTTTTTACTCTCTAATCGAGGTTCTCGGCATTGAAAAATCTTCGTAAACTAAATCACACGTGTATATGTTGACATTTAAGAGATATACAGTCAAGAAAATCAAGGGCAATGGTGATATATATGCGGATTAGACACCAAAAAAAAACACTCAACAAATGGCTACAATTTAAGGAATGTGTTTAGTGACGGCATCAGATTCCTAATTGATGGAGAAAGGTCATGTGGCAAGAAAAGCTGCTTCAAGGAGGTTGTCAAGTGTTTTCAATCGACGATTCCATTCTTGGGTGGTTGGTTTGGCCCTTGTTCCTATAACTCGAATCCTAGCCCGGTATATCCCATTTTAATTTTACACCATTCTGAACCTTACGCCTTTTTTACTCTCTAATCGAGGTTCTCGGCATTGAAAAATCTTCGTAAACTAAATCACACGTGTATATGTTGACATTTAAGAGATATACAGTCAAGAAAATCAAGGGCAATGGTGATATGTATTCGGATTAGACACCAAAATAAAAAACACTCAACGAATGGCTACAATTTAAGGAATGTGTTTAGTGACGGCATCAGATTCCTAATTGAAGGAGAAAATTCTGGTGGCAAGAAAAGCTACTTCTAGGAGGATGTCAAGTGTTTTCGCTCGACGATTCCATTCATGGGTGGTTAGTTTGGGCCTTGTTCCTGTAACTCGAATCCTAGCCGGGTATAACTCATTTTAATTTTACACCATTGTGAAACTTACGCCTTTTTTACTCTCTAATCGAGGTTCTCGGCATTGAAAAATCTTTGTAAACTAAATCACACGTGTATATGTTGACATTTAAGAGATATACAGTCAAGAAAATCACGGGCAATGGTGATATATATGCGGATTAGACACCAAAAAAATGACTCAACAACTGGCTACAATTTAAGGAATGTGTTTAGTGACGACATCGGATTCCTAATTGATGGAGAAAGGTCTGGTGGTAAGAAAAGCTGCTTCTAGGAGGTTGTCAATTGTTTTCGCTCGACGATTCCATTCTTGGGTGGTTGGTTTGGCCCTTGTTCCTGTAACTCGAATCCTAGCCCGGTATATCCCATTTTAATTTTACACCATTGTGAACCTTACGCCTTTTTTACTCTCTGATCGAGGTTCTCGGCATTGAAAAATCTTCGTAAAATAAATCACACGTGTATATGTTGACATTCAAGAGATATAAAGTCAAGAAAATCAAGGGAAATGGTGATATATATGCGGATTAGATACAAAAAAAAAACACTCAACAAATGGCTACAATTTAAGGAATGTGTTTAGTGACGGAATCAGATTCCTAATTGACGGAGAAAGGTCTGGTGGCAAGAAAAGCTGCTTCTAGAAGGTTGTCAAGTGTTTTCGCTCGACGATTCTATTCTGGGGTGGTTGGTATGGCCCTTGTTCCTGTAACTCGAATCCTAGCCCGGTATATCCCATTTTAATTTTACACCATTGTGAACCTTACGCCTTTTTTACTCTCTGATCGAGGTTCTCGGCATTGAAAAATCTTCGTAAAATAAATCACACGTGTATATGTTGACATTCAAGAGATATAAAGTCAAGAAAATCAAGGGAAATGGTGATATATATGCGGATTAGATACAAAAAAAACACTAAACAAATGGTTACAATTTAAGGAATGTGTTTAGTGACGGAATCAGATTCCTAATTGACGGAGAAAGGTCTGGTGGTAAGAAAAGCTGCTTCTAGAAGGTTGTCAAGTGTTTTCGCTCGACGATTCTATTCTGGGGTGGTTGGTATGGCCCTTGTTCCTGTAACTTGAATCCTAGCCTGATATATATCACATTTTAATTTTACACCATTGTTAACCTTACGCCTTTTTTACTCTCTGATTGAGGTTCTCGGCGTTGAAAAATCTTCGTAAACTAAATCACACGTGTATATGTTGACATTTAAGAGATTTGTACAGTCAAGAAAATCAAGGGCAATGGTGATATATATGCAGATTAGACACCAAAAAAAATCACTCAACAAATGGCTATAATTTAAGGAATGTGTTTAGTGATGGCATCAGATTCCTAATTGATGGAGAAAAGTCTGGTGGCAAGAAAAGCTGCTTCTAGGATGTTGTCTAGTGTTTCCGCTCGACGATTCCATTCTTGGGTGGTTGGTTTGGCCCTTGTTCCTGTAACTCGTATCCTAGCTCGGTATATCCCATTTTAATTTTACACCATTATGAACCTTACGCCTTTTTTACTCTCTGATCGAAGTTCTCGGCATTAAAAAATCTTCGTAAACTAAATCACACGTGTATATGTTGACATTTAAAAGATATACAGTCAAGAAAATCTTGGGCAATGGTGATATATATGCTGATTAGACACCAAAAAAAACACTCAACAAATGGCTACAATTTAAGGAATGTGTTTAGTGACGGGATCAGATTCTTAATTGAAGGAGAATGGTCTGGTGGCAAGAAAAGCTGCTTTTAGGACGTTGTCGAGTTTTTTCGCTCGACGATTCCATTCTTGGGTGGTTGGTTTGGCCCTTGTTCCTGTAACTCGAATCCTAGCCCGGTATATCCCATTTTAATTTTACACCATTGTGAACCTTACGCCTTTTTTACTCTCTGATCGAGGTTCTCGGCATTGAAAAATCTTCGAAAACTAAATTACACGTGCTTATGTTGACATTTAAGAGATATAAAGTCAAGAAAATCAAGGGCAATGGTGATATATATGCGGATTCAACACAAAAAAAAAACACTCAATAAATGGCTACAATTTAAGAAATGTGTTTAGTGACGGCATCAGATTCTTAATTGATGGAGAAAGGTCTGGTGGCAAGAAAAGCTGCTTCTAGGAGGTTATCAAGTGTTTTCGCTCGACGATTCCATTCTTGGGTGGTTGGTTTGGCCCTTGTTCCTGTAACTCGAATCCTAGCCCGGTATATCCCATTTTAATTTTACACCATTTTTAACCTTATTTCTTTTTTACTCTCTGATCGAGGTTCTGGGCATTGAAAAATACTTGCAAACTAAATCACACGTGTATATGTTGACATTTAAGAGATATACAGTCAAGAAAATCAAGGGCAATGGTGATATATATGCGGATTAGACACCAAAAAAAATCACTCAACAAATGGCTACAATTTAAGGAATGTGTTTAGTGACGGCATCGGATTTCTAATTGATGGAGAAAGGTCTGGTGGCAAGAAAAGCTGCTTCTAGAAGGTTGTCAAGTGTTTTCGCTTGACGATTCCATTCTCGGGTGGTTGGTTTGGCCCTTGTTCCTGTAACTCGAATCCTAGCCCGGTATATCCCATTTTAATTTTACACCATTGTGAACCTTACGCCTTTTTTACTCTTTGATCGAGGTTCTCGGTATTGAAAAATATTCGTAAACTAAATCACACGTGTATTTGTTGACATTTAAGAGATATACAGTCAAGAAAATCAAGGGCAATGGTGATATATATGCGGATTAGACACAAAAAAAACACCCAACAAATGGCTACAATTTAAGGAATGTGTTTAGTGACGGAATCAGATTCCTAATTGATGGAGAAAGGTCTGGTGGCAAGAAAAGCTGCTTCGAGGAGGTTGTCATGTGTTTTCGCTCGACGATTCCATTCTTGGGTGGTTGGTTTGGCCCTTGTTCCTGTAACTCGAATCCTAGCTCGGTATATCTCATTTTAATTTTACAACATTGTGAACCTTACGCCTTTTTTACTCTCTGATCGAGGTTCTCGGCATTGAAAAATCTTCGTAAACTAAATCACACGTGTATATGTTGACATTTAAGAGATATATAGTCAAGAAAATCAAGGGCAATGGTGATATATAAGCGGATTAGACACCAAAAAAATAAAACACTCAAAAAATGGCTACAATTTAAGGAATGTGTTTAGTGACGGCATCAGATTCCGAATTGTAGGATCGTGTTCGGACCCGAAATGAGTCTTTCAGAGGCGTTCTACTCAAAATGAAAGGCGGAAACAGACATAATGAGTTGAATTCAGCAAGATATCACTTATAATTGTCGTTTATATTGATCTGGAACAGTTTTACAGCAAGATGACACTTCGACAGAGCTTCGCCGTCGGAAACACCCTTTTTAATCTCCCTCCAGATGACACAGACCTATCCTCTATTTATAGACTTCTGATTTCGCTTGAACAAGGCTCAAGCGAAATACCATTACAAGCGAAATCACCTACTCAAGCGATATTACATAGTTCAAGCGAAATCAAGTAGTTCAAGCGAAATAAACATCTTCAAGCGAAATTAGCTTGTAAACTTGATTTCTTGAACTTCGTGCTCTGAACAATGCAAGACTCGATACAAGACGAAGTCGACAGACGTATGCACTAACAGACTCCCCCTCGGATGTTGACGAGTCTTAAGTGTCGAATCTTCAACGTCTTCAGTCTTTATTAGTCTGATCGCTCTCTTTATACATCAGCACCAACAGACTCCTCTCGAACAATCTTATCTACTCGAATGTCTTCAGACTCCCCTTTCGATTTGCTGGGATCGTAGTCTGGCTTGTTGAAATCACAGAGTCTTCAGGTATCGGAACCTGGCTTTCTATCACAGAATCCTGGCTCTGTGCTCTTTTTCAGATTCGGGATCAAAATCTGGCTAAACCTGCAAATTCTTAATCCAGAAATAAATTTCACAAATTTAACAATTTACAACTTTATCTTTCCACACTCCCCCTCAAATTAAAACATAAGGATTTATCAATGATAATATCCACTACTAGAAAATACACATTTCTTGACGCACATTGTGCGTCATAAAACGGTAATTATGACATGCAAAAACGTGTCTTTGATTGAGGAGTCATAAAATTAATATGACATTCATTTGTGTGTCATGTTTTTATGACACACATTTAATGACACGCATTCATGACACACATTTATGACACATAATGCGTGTCAAGGAAGCCCATGTCATAACTAAGAATATGACACACTTAGATGCGTGTCATGAATTTAGGTGTTTCAAAAATATATATATATATATATATTTTTACTAGATTTCACATTAAATGATAATTGTGTCAAGATACAAATTAGAATACACATATATCAAAACAATCAATTTCATTCAATAATTCAAATAACAAAGTTAATAATATTTCATTAATGTTGATACTAACATACCAATATTTCATGCAATATTTTAAAAAAATACTAACAAAAATACAATATTTCATTAAACTATACGAGTGAACCTCCTTCACCATTTGCTTGTGTAGCATGCCCAGATTTCCTACTCACTTAGATCATCTTCACCTACAAAATGGAAAAAAAAACCCAATTTCATCCAATCTTTCATTAGTAAAGAGGGTATGAAGAAAAAAAAGATATAAAATGAGGCCAATTTATCATTTAAGGTCTATATGTTCATTATAATATTATGTTCAAAAAAACATGTACTCTACCTGTTCTTTGAGTTGTTCTTCCTTCTCTTCGTAGCTAGAAAGAGCAACAACTTCAATCTGGTCAATTCCTCGATAAGGAAAAAAATCTGATACAACTAAACATGACAATTTGTTTTATGACACTTACTCTTATTTAAAACATACGTGTGTAGATCGTACTTACTATTGTTGTATCGCGTATAGCAAACCAAAAACTAATGTTGTTTTGTATGGACCAAATAATCTTATCATGACCTGAAAAAAGGAAAAGTCCAAAGTAGCTTGTTGAAAGCTTCCAATTAAATAGAAGAACAAAACAAAGATCTAAAAATAGGTACCTAGAAAACGGTTTTTATCAAAGGCTTATTTGTAGCATGCTCACCACCAATATCATGGCACCACCAATATTATGGCACCACCTAAGCAACATTTTTTTTTATAAATACAAGCAATATTTCGTAAAGATGTAACATGGTGTATCTCATATGTCAGCACACTTAAATATTTTTATAAATTGAATATTTATTATATTTTTTAATAAATTAGTACCTTATTGACGAAGATGCGGCGGTGTCTTTACTTTGGTTCATAAAGAACGCAACCACGGTTGACAAAAATCAAAATTCCATCTTGTCCTCTCATCGTCTTCATCTTCATCTTCGGAGCTTGATAGAATCATACGCAAATAGTGAAGGTTGAAAAAATTGAAGTGTATACTTCAATTTGGTTTTATAGTGTGATTAAATCCAAACTCACTGGAACATGAAAACAAATAATTGAATTGCAATATATATTACTTTTTTACCAATATGAAAAACGGCAAAAAATCAAATACAAGTAAACTTAACATACTAAACATACAAATTGAAGAAAAAGTCAAAAAGACAAGGTGGCATTTTTGTAATTTCCGCCAACTATCAAAGTTACTATACAAATGTGAACTCAACCAAAAATACCTAAAAAACACAAAAAAAAATTAATATTTTTTATAAAAAATCGCTACATTTTGTTACAAAAAAAAAATTCTACTAAAAGTAGCGATTTTTTTATAAAAAAATATTTTGTGTATTTTTTTAGGATTTTTGGGGGTTTAGTTTTTAGCATTTTAGCTTGGGTGGGGGGTTAGGTTTTTGGGGGGTGGGGGAGGGGGGTTTAGGTTTTTTTTTTTTTTTTTGGGGGGGAGGGGGGTGGTTAGGTTTTTTTTGGGGAGAGGGGGTTAGGTTTTTTAGATACATTTGTAGAGTAACTTTGATAGTTATAGATAATTACAAAAATGTCACCTTGTCTTTTTTACTTTTCTTTCAATTTGTATATTTAGTATGTTAAGATTATTTGTACAAGAACTTTCCCCTATGAAAAACTATGTATACAATACAGGTATATAAACGCAAGGGAAAGAGACCAATAACTGTAAGTCTGTAACTAGATCAAAGCCAAAATACAATTGCCTAACATATCTATAATTTAAGTTGCAGAAAATCTAATTCTTTTTCCTTCAGATCTGTGAAAGAAATGATAAAGTACAAATAGTAAAATTGCATAAAAAATTATGCATCTGGTACTCTTCTTGCATCAATTCACAATAAAAAGATTACTCAAAAGAATCATGAAACACGACTTGTAGCATGAATTCAAATTTCTTTTCACATATAAGATTTGCAAACAACAATCAATTAATTAAATATCATCATTCCAAAGTCGTACTAATTAAAAGAAAATATAGCAGAGAACATACCAACATCTCTAATGAGATACGGCGCTGAAGTTTGTCAATAAACGGAGTAACAAACAGATCTTTCAAATTCAACAAGACCACCTCTTTTGCAGAACGGAGGTCGAAATGTCGTAGGGAACCGAACCGTGAAGGTTCGTCGGAATGGGGATAAACCTTCAGAACCAAATTGAACTTTCCTTCCCTTCAACTTCGCTGAACCATCTACACACGAATTAGCCAATCAAACCATTTCATAAAATCAACAAAACATTTCAAATTAAAGCACGAACGCTGTGTTCCCGAGTTAAGTTAAGGGGAGAAAAGAAATGATTCTCTCATTTTCTTTTCTCTTCTCTCCGTTTCTTTCCAAATTGGAAAGATTAAATTTAGGCAAAAAACCTCTCATTTTCTCTTCTCTTCTCTCCTTTAATGAAACTCTGGAACACAACTAAAAATTATTTCCACCCAAATCTTTTCTTTTCTCTTATTTAATGAAACTCAGGAACACAGTGGAAATAAGCTCTTGTCGTCACCCCTGGCTCCTAAAGTAATCATCGTCTCACCCGCCAACACTTCCGCCATACAAACCTTGTTCGAATCCATGTCGGTTGTCGCTACAAACCGTTTCTTCTCCTAGAGACCCTAAACTTGAGTAAAAATCGCATATGTATAGAGCCTTTTGGGGAGATTGAAAATGAAAATAAAGGTGGGAGAGCGGGAATTATGGAAAATATGAAGGAAGAAAATTTTGAACAAGTTTAGGAGGGGAAATTTGGTTTATATTTTTAAAGATAATTTATATTGATAATTATTACTATTAGTATTTCGTATTTTGTGTTGTTATTTAGATTTTTAATTTTTAATCATTTGATTAATATTCACAAAGTCCAAATTATAAAGTATACACGAAGATTATCAAGTAAAGAAAACAGAATAATAGTCATGTAATCAAAACATTATCTACTAGAATTTCACATGAACTATTATTATTGATATTATTATTATTTTTTATTTTTTATTTTTTTACTAAAGATGACTTTTTTCCACAGAGTTTTGTTTGACTTTGGAAAGTGAAATAGATCGTTATGACTCAAGATTTCAAATGAGTGCTACTAGATGTCAGGGGTTGTTTGGCAATTTCTGAATAGTAACGATTGAATAAGTAAAAAGTCTGATCGAGTAAGAGACTCTGAACTAGTAAGTGTTGTTTATCTAAAGCTTTGAATAACTGTGTAAAATAGATATTTTGCATCTCTAAACTATTTTGTGTTAAATGGAATGTATCTGGTGGTTGGCTAGTGGTAGTGGTGGTTATTGGCGGTGGCAGGAAGTGTTGGTGTTTGGCGGTTACGGGTGGTGGTGGTGGTTGTCGATGGTGGTAGGTGGTTAACGATGGTAGGGTGGTGGTTGGCGATGTTGTGGTTGGTGGTGGTTGGCGGTGACAGGTGGTGATGGTGGTGGGTGGTAGTGATTAGCGGTGTATGTCGTGTGTGATGGCTGTAGTGCTCGATGTTGGTGGTGATGGTGGTGGTTCGCGGTGGTGGTTGGTGGTGTCACGGCCCCCGACCCGGTTTGACCCGTTTCAGGAGCCGCGGGACAGAAAATCCCGTGGTATTTATTTAATTGAGTTAACAGCGGAAGATTTTAACAGGATCTTTTTAAAATTGAAAATTTCCCGATTATTTTATTTTACAATTTGGGATAAACCCCGGTAATTTACAATCATATGATTTCACTGAGAAATCTTTATTTTACAAAACATGTTTCTTTATTTTATATTGAGCCACTTCCTTAAGCTTGTAGTGTTTCGCAGGCACTTTTCCTGGATCACAACAGATCACCTGAAACATGTTTGAAAAAGGTTTTGTCAGCGGAAAATACTGGTGAATCATTCTTTTTACTAAAACGACGCGTTTGTTATAATTTACAGTATTAAGAGCGATTACAATGTTTCCATATATCAACCAACTACCCACGATATTCGTCACTCGACCATCCATTGGTAACCTCATTGTCCAATGGTGTCTGTGACTATGGTCATATCACCCCTTGGCTAACTCGTTGTCCATTGGTGACGGTTATCAAGTATTGTATACAAACCCCACATACCGGCTGTAATTTGGTGACTACAAAGACTTAATCCCTGTAATTATAACTTTGAAAGTAAACATGATTTTGAAATCAAATTTGATAAAAAGAGAATGACTCACTTTGCAGATTTATATGAGCAGAGCTTAGCCTACTGATTAGCCTTTTTATCCTAAATTTAATAACATGCACACGAACTCGGTTAGTAACTAATACAACATTTACGATAACTCACGAGATTAAACCTTCACAACGAATGACAAAGTGCAATACTTAAACATCCATCGAATTTACGACGAATGACAAAGCATAAACCCTAATGTGGGCAGCACTGAAACATCCATTGGATAGTTTAATCGATCGGACATTGAATCGTAGCAGCGATCGAGTTAATACCCGGTATCGGAGCAGCGCCTCGCTAATTAAATTGAAAATTCGACTTCAGAGTAATGAGAATTCGTTTTTGAACTTTGTTTTCGACACCAACAGACTGCTCAGGAGCCAAGCTATTTATAGCTGAAAATTGACTCTGTCGCGGCCCGCGTAAACCACCCATCATAGCTTACGCGGCCCGCGTGGCCGCCTACTCTATGCGTAGGGTTGATGGGTCATGAGTTAGGGTTGCCAGGTGGGTTATACGTGGCCCGGATACTTATCCGGTCAAATTTTAAGTTGACGCGGCCCGCGTAAACTTCCCTTAAGGTTTGCGCGGCCCGCGAGAGGACTTAGATTCTGAATTTCTTGATTTTTAATATGGATTAGGGTTTCAGGGGTCCGGGTTTATACTTATGGTTATTTTTAGGAAAATTTTGAGAGTCCTTACAGGTGGTGGGCGGGTGGTGGTGATTGGCGGTGTTTGTCATGGGTGTTGGTTTGTAGTGCGTGGTGGTGGTGGTTGGCGGTGTATGTCGTGTCGTGATTAGCGGTGTTTGTCATGGGTGGTGGTGATTGGCGATGTTTTTCATGGGTGCTTGTTGTAGTGCGTGGTGGTGGTTGGCGAATGGAGGTGGTGGTTAGCGGTGTTTGTTATGGGTGGTGGTGATTGGTGGTGGCTGAAGTTTTTGGGTTATTAGGCGGTGGTAAATATGTCTCTTAACCATTCAGCATCATCTTATCACTTAATCATTAAAAGGTCAATTGAACCACTAAGAAGTGTTATTTTTGTGAACCAAACACTCTTACCTCTTACTGATTCAGAGGTAGCATATTTATGGAATCATTAAGAGGCAGCCAAATAGCCCTTTAATGACGTTAAATGCTCTCAATCGACTATTAGGGATGACAATCGAACCCAAAACTGTTAGGGTAAATCCAGAACCCGATACACTTGAGACGGGATTGGGGTCGGGTAACTGGGAATGAGAGTGGACTTAGTGTTGGAACCTGAAGGTTTATTCATGTAGGTTAGCTAAGTTGAAGGGTTGTTTCTATGTTTTGTTTAGTTTATATTTGGGCCGATTATGTATGGGTTGGGTTAGTAGACTTTATGTGTCGCATGGGCTTAGGTTAGTGGCCCAGTTGGTTTTGTATTTAAGCACACCATTACCTCATTGTTTGAGGTTGTTGTTTTGGTGAACAGTGGGGGCGACACAAAGGAGAAGGAACCGAGTTCCTATTCGAGTCTTGTATTAGTCTTTGCTAAGCCATTGAATGCAAGATATCGGTTTGTGTTTTGTTTATTATTTTCATCTTAGATATTATACATATTCTTGAATCACCTATTGATTGGATTCCGCACAATCAATAGGTTGTTTGATATCATTGAGAGATCCTCACGGGTTTTACAATTGGTATCAGAGCCATTGAAGCCATTCAAGGGCTCGGTTTTGATATCATTCGGATTCAAGAATCGTTTGTGCTACTGATCTATTTTGTTGCATGTTTTGCAGTGAAATACTTAAATTGTTCCTGACCGATTCATCAAAATTATACTGATTTTGGTTTGTTGATTTCTGGAAAAGGTGTTTGCTGATTTTACGGGAAGTTGGTGGTCAACAGATTCAAAGATTACGATATCTTTGAATTTTGGAAGTGCTGAAAAATCGGGATTGCAAGTAAACAGATCTTATCGTTTATTCTTTTGCAGGTTTCGACTCGCAACCATCTCTGTTGCGGTTCATCACGTTCTGGTTACGAATCGCAACCATCATTGTTGCGGTTCATCACGTTTTGGCTTCGACTCGCATTCACCACGGTTTCGGTTCATCCTGTTTCAGTTGCGACTCGCAACCAGTAGTCAGTCTCCACTCGCAACCAAAGCTGTTACGACTTGCAACCTTGGTTTCGGCTCATTCTGTTTTAGTTACGACTCGCAACCACAGCAGTTACGACTCGCAACCACAGCAGTTTCGACCCAGCTGTTACGACTCGCAACGACACTGATTTACGGACATTTGAACTGTTGACTTTTGGACTTAAAACAAAAATCAATTAATTAATTAACTAATTAATTAAACATGTCGTCAAACAACAGTGAATTGACTGCCCTTAATCAACAACAAGAATTGGATTCAAAGCTTGGTACCACAACACGCATTCCTAGGTTAACTGATGCTAATGATTTTCCCGAGTGGAAGTGGCGCTTTGAACAGCATCTGAAGGTTAAGGATTATAAGCTGTGGCGAAGCATTTTGCGAGGTCCTAGGGAAATCATGATGGAAAGCTCAACTGAACCAGGTCTTAAGGTAAAGAAACCTAGGGATCAGTACACTGAAGATGATTTGCTCATTGTTGAAGAAGATGATCGAGCTCTTTCCTACTTAACCATGGGTTTGGGTCCTGATATTGCTATTGGTTTTCGCACCTGCAAATCTGCCAAAGAACTGTGGGATTCTCTGATCGAAGTATATGAAGGAAACGAAGATATGAAAGAGAGCCGAAGAAATCTGCTGCAACAAAACTTCAACAACTTCAACCATATTTATGGTGAAACGGTAGACAATCAGATTCAGAGGTTTGTGAAGCTGATCACCCAAATGCAAATGGAAGAAATTCATACAACAAATGCATCCACAAACCGACAACTTCTTAATGAACTACCAAAGAGTTGGGATCATCATGTTGCTATGATCAAGAAGACTAAAGACCTCGCTAGATGCACTCTGTCAGAGATGATCTCTCACATTAAGGCATGCGAACTGGATGATAAGCAAAGAGAAACAAATTACAAGAACAGTATGCTAGCTGCTGGTTTCTCCCTTGCTCCCGCTTCCTCTAACAACAGCAACACAGCATTATTGTCTCAAGGTGGTTTTCAGATGTTTCGCAATACTTCATCCGCTACTCCAACTTCAGCAAAGGTGCACTCATCTGGATCCTCTAATCAAGTCGTCTCTCCAGCTTCTCCTGCTTCAATTCCAAATTCTGGAAATATCTCTACTGCTGCTTCTGCTTCCGCTGCTAACAACGAAATGATAGCCTTCTTTGCTAAACAATCAAAGGAAAACTTGGATATCGCAGCTTCAGTGATCAACTGTTTGAATGCTTTTATTGCAGGAAAACTTGATCCACCAAAGTGGAGTCCTGATGATCTGACACAGATTCATCCAGATGATGTTGAAGAAATGGACATCACCTGGCAGATGGCAATGGCAGCTTTCAGAGCCCAAAAGTTTGTGAAAAGAACAGGTAAAAACAGGTGGGGAAATGCATGGAATGGAGCTGCTAAAGTGCCCTTTAATCTTTGTTGCTTCAACTGTCATGAGGAAGGACACTATGCTCGAAACTGCCCGAAGCCACTTATAAACAGAGATCAAACTCCTGCAACTCCTGCCCAACCTGCAACTCCTAATCGAGAAAGAGCTCTTGTGACCACTACAAGTATAGCAGATGCTGCTGCTTCTGGAAGTCCACAGCCGCAAGGATTAGCACAAGCACTGGTGGTTCAGCCCAACCTCAACTTTGATTGGACTTCAGAAATTGAGCGTCTGAACATATCAGCTCCAGAGAATCAAACTGCTACATCCAACATTGCTTTCATGACTTCAAGCGAACATAGCCCAAAGCCAGAGGAAGAGACTGTAGCTGATGATTTTGCATTCATGACTCAAATTCTTTCAGCTCCTGTTAAAGGTCTCACCAAAGAAGAGGTAATTTCTGTTTTCTGTACTCCTGAGTGTAGGGAAAGGGTTGAGGCTTACAGAATACACAACGCTGAGCTCATTCAAGATTATAATGACATAAAAAATAAAAATTTTACTTTGTCTAAAAATGAGAAGCTTTATAAAGAAAAGATTGAAGCTCAGCGAAAAGACATCATCAAGCTAAAGGATGATGTGAGTGTAAAAACAGCCCATTTCTTAGAGGCACAGGAGAAGGTATGCATTTTAACTAAGGAACTGGAAGATATTAGAGACAGATATCAAATTAATGAACTTAATATCAAGAAATTTGATTCTTCCAGCAAACTAGTTAAAAACCTGTGCGATCAACAGCTTGCGTACAAAGAAAATAAAGGGCGTGGTTTGGGTTTTAATAAGGCTCCTCCTCCTTATAATGACAATTATACTTATTTACCTATGACTGAGGAGGAGATGATAAATGAAAGTCAAATGTCTTATGGTCCCAAAAACAATAAGTCATCATTTAATGGCAAACCAGTTGAGAAACAGAAGTCTGCTCCAATAAATTTTGTTTCCAAAGGCTCAATTGATCCTAATGTTTCATCTTCGTGTGCAGATGATAGCTCTGAAGTAAAGTGTGATGATGTTCATGGGAGTGAACCGGTTATTATTTCAAATGTTTCTGAACCATATTTTGAACATTATTCTGAACCAACTGAGTCGGACATTGCTTTTACTAGTTCTTTGTTTGCGTCGTTTTCAGCTTATGTTTCGTCTTGTGAGCCTGTTGTTTTGGGCAAAACTGATAATGTTTGTGTGGATGATTTGAACAATAAGTGTGGTGATGGTTGTTTTTCAACTAATGTTTGTGATCCTAACATCTCTAATGTTTCAGCTTGTGAAAATGTTACAGGTGAGGTCCCTCAGGATGCATTCAGTGAAACCACTGAAACGACTTCTCAAGAAAATCAAGAGTATCCTGATTCTTCTTCTGAATCTGTCTCAGTGGGTGTCCCTAATGTTGAATCTAGTGGGACCCCATTGGAAACTGTGTTAAACAATGAACCTGAATCTGTGTCACATGATAAATGCTCTGAGAAAATGCATATTGATGAAACTTCTTTAGGCTCAGAAAAAGAACCTGAATCAGTTTCACATGACAAATGCATTGAGGAAGAGCATATTGTTGAGACTTCTTCTTGTTCGGGAAGTGAACCTGAATCGGTTTCAGATGATAAATGCCTTGATAAAACGCATTTGGATGAAACTCGTACATGTTCAAATTCGGAATCAAGATTAAGTAACAATGAAAGGGATGCTGATCTAAGAGAGAGATCATTAGAAGAAAAGTTGTCTAAAGAAAAACCACAAGTCAAACATGTTCAGAAAACTAAAACATCAAATCACACGAAATCAAGCAAACAGAGTCAAAATGTCAAGAATATTCAAAATGTGAAACGTCAAACATGTTTTAACTGTGGCATTGCTGGTCACATTGCCAGAAATTGTGGCAAACTCCCAAGGACACCGAACAAGAAAACATCAGAGCGAAATCAGAAGGTCACGTCTAATCGATATCACTGTTCAGAGTCCATGATGTCTGCAAAGACTAAGACAATGAAGAACAACTATCACAGGACTAGACCTTCTGATCAGAATTGGAATGCAGCCAAACGCTATAATCAATATCAGAATAGACAAACAAATTTTCAGCGTAATCGAAGTAATTCTTTTGGTAACGCTTATGAAAGTTTCAATTCTAACTGGTCAAGACAGTTTTGGAAACCTAAAGCTAATGGCATGCAATCCAATTCAATGAAATCATGTCATCAAAATGTCGCCAAAAGGGATGTTTCAAAATTTCTGAATAAAGATAATTTAGTGTGGCAGAGAGTGACGTATATTGATGCACAAGGAAAACCCAGATCCACTATGGGCTGGGTTCCTAAATCTAACTAATCCCGCTAATCGTGCAGGAACAGCTGTGGAGGACTACCGTGCGCCTCTGGTACATGGATAGTGGCTGTTCCAGGCACATGACAGGAGACTTATCCCAACTGGTAAATGTCAAAGAGTTTAATGGTGGATATGTCTCATTTGCGGGAGGAGAGTCAGGCAGAATCACGTTAAAAGGAACTGTTCGAAACGGCGTCTTAAGTTTTGAAAATGTTAATTATGTTCCAGAACTGAAACACAATCTGTTAAGTATTTCGCAGATCTGTGATCGAGGAAATTCAGTTCATTTCACGAAGAAGGGATGTCATGTTCTTAAGCCTGGGATTGTTATTCCAGAAGACTAGTTCTTGATGACAGCTGAAAGGAAAGGTAATGCTTACGTCATTGATATGAACAAGAAACCGTGTGAAGAGATCACTTGTCTATTTTCAAAAATTTCGGAGCATGATGGTCTGCTGTGGCATCGTCGACTTGGGCATGTGAATATGAAAAATCTGAACCGTTTAGCTAAAGGTCAACTGGTACGTGATCTTCCAATCAAGGACTTCATGTTGGTGGAGAAATGTGTTGCTTGTGCAAAAGGGAAAGCTCATCGAAAACCTCATAAGACTAAACCAGCACCTTCGACAAAAGCTGTACTCGAACTACTTCACATGGATCTTTTTGGTCCAGTGAATGTGCTGAGCATTGGGAAGAAAGCTTACTGTCTGGTAATCGTCGATGATTACTCTCGCTACACTTGGGTGTATTTTCTCAGCCACAAAAATGAAACTGCTGTCTTGGTAAAACAATTCATTACTTTGGCTGAAAATCAAGCGAGTACTAAGGTGAAGGTTATTCGATCAGACAATGGGATAGAATTCAAGAACGTTACTTTGGATACTTTCTGCATTGATAAGGGAATCGATCGTCAGTTCAGTGCGCCTCGAACTCCACAACAAAATGGAGTGGCTGAAAGAAGGAATCGTACTCTCATTGAAGCTGCGCGTACTATGCTGGCTGATTCAAAGCTTCCTAGCTTCTTTTGGGCCGAGGCAGTTAGCACGGCTTGTTATATCCAGAATCATGCTTTAGTAAACAAACGTCACATGAAAACCCCTTATGAGATTCTGGAAGGACATAAACCTTCGGTTTCACACTTTCGTATCTTTGGTTGTCCATGTGTATTATTACTAATGGACTCCAACGGAAAGTTTGAAGTCAAAGGTGACGAATGTTACTTTGTTGGATATGCTAAAGGCTATGCTTATAGAGTATACAACAAAATAACTAAAAAGGTCGTCGAGTCGTGCAACATTGAATGGCTTGAAGAGAATGCTACGGACGCTAGAGTTGGTCCAGAATGGTTATACGATTATTCTGCTCTGTTTAAATCATTTAACATTTTGTCAAGTGATGTTTCAGTTGCAGGTGTGTCTATTCCCAAACAACCATTGTCTTTTGAAGATACGGAAGACGAAGCACAGATGCAAGACAACGTGAGGCATCATACCATTGATCCACCGGGAATGGTGTTTACGCAACATCCTACACCAACTCCGACGGTCAATCGATCTTCTGAGGGTGCATCAACTAGTGACTCTGCTTTATTTCCTGAACCAATTCCTGAGGATTGTGTTGTCACTTCTCCTGTAGTTTACACTACTACAGCACCTAATGAGGGGGAGTCTAGCAACACCACCACTGAAGAGGAGATTGTACCTGATTTGGCCATACCTACGAGCGTTCAACGCAATCACCAAATCGAGAATGTGATTGGTCCTGTAAATGCAGGAATTTTGACCAGGAGTCAATCAGGAACCATTAACACTTGCTTATATTCTTGTTATCTTTCTCAAATCGAACCTAAAACTATTGATATAACTTTGCAGGAACCTGGCTGGGTAGATGCTATGCACGAAGAGCTGAACCAGTTTGAAAAACTTGGAGTATGGAAGCTCGTCAAGTTGCCAACAGGAAAACGTAAGCTTGGAACTAGATGGGTATTTCGAAACAAGCAGGATTCTGCAGGAGTCATCGTTCGAAACAAAGCAAGGCTGGTGGTTCAGGGATTTAGACAAATTGAAGGACTGGATTATGATGAAGTATATGCTCCGGTTGCACGACTTGAAGCCATCCGGATCTTTTTGGCTTACGCGTCATACATGGGATTCACTGTTTATCAGATGGATGTCAAGACCGCGTTTCTCTATGGAGATGTGAAGGAGGAAATTTTTGTCGAGCAGCCACCAGGGTTTGTGCATCCAGACCATCCTGAATACGCTTACAAGCTAGACAAGGCGCTGTACGGGTTACATCAGGCTCCTCGAGCTTGGTATGCCACACTAACAGAGCATCTGTTGGCTCATGGGTATACGCGTGGCACCATAGACCAGACTCTGTTTATTAAGAAGGTAGGACGTGATCAAATCTTGGTTCAAATCTATGTTGATGATATCATTTTCGGATCTACAAGTGAGGATCTTTGCAAGGAATTCGAGAGAGTTATGAAGAAGAAGTTTGAAATGAGTGCTCTGGGGGAAATGACACTGTTTTTGGGTCTACAAGTCAAGCAGAGTTCACAAGGAATTCTTATTCATCAAGGGAAGTATGTGGATGATGTGCTGGCAAAATTCAAATTCACGGACGCAAAGCCCGCTGAAACACCTATGGCAGAGAGACCACTATTGACTGAAGATGAAGAAGGAGAGTCTGTTAATCAACGTCAATATAGGTCCATGATCGGGTCATTGATGTATCTCACAGCTAGCCGTCCGGACATTATGTTTGCTGTTTGCAACTGTGCACGCTATCAGACTAATCCTAAAACTTCTCACCTTACTGCTGTTAAAAGGATCTTTCGGTATCTTAAAGGCCGACCTCGGTTTGGCCTGTGGTATCCGAGGGATTCCAATTTTGACTTGTTTGCTTTTTCTGACAGCAATTTTGGAGGTACTGACAGTGACAGGAAATCTACATCTGCGGGATGCCAATTGTTGGGTGATCGGCTCATTTCTTGGCAATGCAAGAAACAACAAACAGTGGCGATATCTACAGCTGAAGCCGAGTATGTTGTTGCTTCTGCTTCTTGCTCTCAAGTGGTGTGGATGCAACATCAATTGCAGGATTATGGTTTGACTTATCTTAACACTACTATTTACTGCGATAATGATGCTGCAATACAAATTGTTCGAAATCCTGTCTTTCACTCCAAAACCAAGCACATTGATATTAAAGTTCATTTTATCCAAGACTGTTTTGACAGAGGTCTTATTACTCTTGAACAAATCGACACAGATGCAAATGCTGCCGATTTGTTCACTAAACCTGTCAGCAGCTCAAAATTCAAAGTGCTTGTGGATTTTCTGAAAATGATCCGCTTTACTGACTGAGCATGTTTTTGTTTTTCGTAGGTAAATTTGTTCATAAAGTTTTCTATTCTTAGGTAGTTTTTATTTATGCTCAAATTTAGGGGGAGAAATTTTGAAAAATACAAAAAAATTAAAAATTTGAAAAATACAAAAACATTAAAAAATTGAAAAATACAAAAAGAGGTGGGGCAGGACTGGGAAATGAAATGAATTTTCACATTATGGTCGAGGGCTGACTCATGTAAGACTAGTATCGAAATAGTTTGACTCTAGTATGATGTGTTGGTAGGCTCTATCCTTAAGACTGGAAACATTGGCTGTTTCTGTTCAGAACTAAAATTGTACATGACCTCAGGAAAGAAAGTCACTTGGAATTAGCTCATTTCTATTTGAATGTCTGTATGTTGTCCCGATACACACAATTTTGGTCTGACTCTGAAATCTTCTCTGAAAAAGTCGTGTATCTCCTCTGCTGCATCCAGATATATGCTGACCTGGAGGTGCTAGGCAACGTCAGCTTCTGCTGCATCCAGATATATGCTGACCTAGCTGTACGTTGTCGTTCTGTAGATCAATTAAACACCCGAAAGAGGCCCTCTAGTGCCCAAAAGAAACCCGTGAAACCTATATCAAATTGAGAAAAACTCATTTGATCTGTATATTATACCATCTCTGCTTAAGATCTATTCTGTTCTTTTCTCAATCTATTCCCAGTTAAGATTTCAGAGATCTAGATTGGACTTGTGAAATATGTGGTAGGGAAGCTACTTACATGATAGAGTGTGTTGTTATAATTCCGGGATTTGATTAGTATTTGTTTTGAGTGTTCATTGTTAAGATGTCAAAACATGATAAATTGAGTTACAGGCAGCTATATGGAAAAGGTCTAGGGAGATGAGTTTAAGGGGACAAATATACTGACAATTGTCTAGATCATCCAGTAGTAGATCAGTGTTGATAAGTGAAGTCAAGCCCGAAACCTTGTGATTTGATCCCTGAGTATTTATGCAAATTTCCTAATTTTATTTTGTAAATAATATTTTATTATTTATTTTTGTTTTTAGGTTTTATTTTGCAAACATTGCTCAAAAGGTTTAGCGGATATTTAAAAAAAAAAATTAATTAAATCTGAAATTAAAATTCAGATTAATGGTTTTTTTTATTAAGGAGAAATCGATAACCCTGTTAAGTCAAGGGCTCAAATTTGTCAAGCCCATCTGTTATAGTTGTGACCCAAGAGTTAAAAGCCCATGATGGCCCATGATCAGACTCGTGGTATAAAAGGGTGGTTGCGAGTCGAGACCTCATTTCTCACTCGCAACCAAGCCTTATTCTCTCTCAAAAGCTCCGGTGATCTGTTGAAGATTCCGTTTCATCTCCGGTTACGACTCGTAATCTCCGGTTGCGACTCATTGAAAAACAAGGTATGATGATGTCATTATTCAAGTTTTGCAGGAATTTATGAATGTTTGAAGCAGCTCCGATGAAGATTTGAAGATTCCGGCTTGCAATCAAGTTTCTCCGATGAAGATTTGAAGATTCCGATGAAGTTCATACGATTGTGTGGTTGCGACTCAACAAGCACAAGGACTCGAAACCAGTGGTTACGA
This sequence comes from Helianthus tuberosus, assembly GCA_030545235.1. Taxonomy (NCBI): domain Eukaryota; kingdom Viridiplantae; phylum Streptophyta; class Magnoliopsida; order Asterales; family Asteraceae; genus Helianthus; species Helianthus tuberosus. The sequence goes on from CM060412.1 coordinate 39,608,522, forward strand.
GTCGTGGTTGCGACTCATGATTGCGACTTGAAGTTTGTCAATTGTGACTCATGATTGCGACTCAACACCATATGGTTTCGACTCAAGATTTGCTAGTTGCGACTCATGGTTGCGACTCGAGTTCTTCTCGAGTCAACAGTAACTGTGTTAAATATTAATCTTTTTGTGCAGAAAAATATTAACAGTAACTGTGTTAATTCTAAGGTTAAAATTTTTAATTAACTTATGGTTTGTGCAGAAAAATGGACTTGAAATTTATATCTTCACACAATCAAGTCGGATATTTGGCTCCTCCACCAGAGAAACACAAGCAGCTGTACACGTCATTGATGAAAGGCTTGAATAGTTGCCGGATTGTTCATGCTCTTCGTGAGAATCCGGTTGTTTATGAAGAGCTTATTCAAGATTTTTGGAAGAGTGCCAAAGTAGAAGTTGTTGAAGGAAAGGGAGCTATAGTTGCTGAAATTCAAGAAAAGAAAGTTATAGTGACTGAGCAGATGATTAGAGAAGCGTTAAGGTTTAATGATCAGGAAACGGATCCTATAGAACTTCCAGCTGGAACAGTGGAAGCAATTCTGCCTCGTTTAAGCTACGAAGGAAAGTTTCCTCCCTTGGTAAAGAAGTTTGTGCATCCATACTGGCGTCTGTTGCTGCATATGTTTCTTTTGTGCATGACAGAAAATAGAGGGGGAATTGATCAGTTGAATACTACTCAGTCTGCTGCTGTGATTTGTGTAATTACAAATGAGTCGTTCAATTATTCAAGATATATTTTGGAAGCGATGAAAAGGAATGCAATTGGACTTCGAAAGGATAAGTTTCTGATGTATCCGAGATTCTTGCAGATGATTCTGAATGATCAATATCCAGAATTGAAGAGATCTGGTAATACGTTGGAATTGAAACCAATGGGTCCATCATGTTTTGGTGCACTTACTACAAAGAAGGGTACGGAGAAGAAGTTCGAAGGATTGATTTCATTAGAGAAGTTTGGTCAGTTTGCAGAGACAGAAGATGTTAGTGCAACTCCAGTTCTTGTGCAACCTGTTCCAGTACAAAGTGTGCCTGTAAGTGCTATAGTTGCTGAAGAACATGATATTCAGAGAGGTGTTGAGCCTGAGACTGAGTTTTTGACAATTGACTCAGACGATGAAGGCATAGAAATTATGTGTGATTCTGGGGAAGATGAAGAGCTTCCTCCTGAAGCTGAAGTTGATACTGCTGTTCCACCCGTGATTACTGCTGAAAGTTTGGCTTTGTTATTAAAATCTATTACTGATAAGATGGGAAATCCTCCTTCTGATCTTTCAGTGTTAAGTGAAAAGCCTAGTGAAGACCCAAAGGATTCTGATTCCATGCCATTGAAACGGAAAAGGAGGGATCCTCGGCTCGGAATGTATATTGAGCATAGCAAAGATCAACCCGTAATTACTGATGATGATGATGAAGGTCTTTATGACTTCGAGTTTGAGAAGAATGTCACCGATACCACCACCGCTACTGAAGACATCTTTGATTTTGATGCTGATACTGAAAGAACTGATATGGTTATCACTACTGATGATGTTCAGGTTACTAGTATTGATGTTGATACCACTGTTGAGACAACGTTACCTAGTGCTACTGAAGCTGTAGGTTCTTCTAGAGTTGATCTTGATATGCCTAGTAGTTCAAGTGGTAAAAGACCTGAAGAGCCATTTAGAATGCCATTTGATGATGATTCAAGTGATGAAGATGAGTTTATCAGCATGAGAGATATGAAGAAAAGAATGGTTATTCTTGAGCAAGATTCAATTCATAAAGATGCGAAGATTATTCAACTTGAAGATACGGTTGTGAAGAAAGATCAACAGATTGAGCAACTTCAAGGAGATGTTAGTTTGTTGTTTAACATGGTGTATGACTTGCGTGGAAAGTTGGAGAAGAAATTTGGACAGGAGTTCTCAGATCCAACTGATGTTGAAAACAGGAAAAAGGCTTTTGAAAAGGATGATGCTGAAAGAAGTGCTGCTATGGAACATTACTTTAAAAGAATCATTGATCCTGTTGCAGACAAAGAGAAGGCTGAAAGAATCAAGAAGAAAAGAGAGTTTGTAATTATGAAGAATCGAAATCTAAATCCAGACGATGATGATGCTCATGCAACTCATCATTTGATGGATGTTGGTGAAACTCTCTATGATAAGGTTGGAAATCGTTCTGGTGTAGTTAGCTGGGGTTATGATCATGATCGCAAGAGATGGTGGATAAAAAGGAAGATTGGACCTGTTGAGTGGTACAAACATCCAGGCCAGTTTCAGTCGTTTACTAAAGTGGATTTGACGAATTTGTCTAATGCACCTTATGTAGATGATAAGCCTGGAGGAGTTGGATATTTGTTTTTCGAAAGGTTGAAGAGGGAGGTTCTTAAGGGCTTTCCTTCAATGCGTACTGCAGAGTCCATTGTTAAACCCGCTAAAGGCATCAGAGATCCATATACAAACAAGCGAATGAAGATTGTGTGCTGGCCTGTAACTGATAAAGAGAAGATGATTCCATTGGTGAAAAAGATACCACAGGGTGCTCTAAAGTCTTTACATTTTTGGTCTTATGATGAGCGCTTAGGGCAGGCAGTGATTGTTTGTGATGATGATGTGTGTTTTCGCTTGGTGGATCAGATTGATTTATTGAATGTTGCTCTTGAAGATTTGGAAGTGTTAGCTCGTCATCAAATTAGAGCTACTGAAAAATATGAAGAAATTGCAAAAGCTTGGACTAGAGCTGTTACATCATCTATTCATATTCGTACAAAGGGTTTCGGTGGTCTTAAGGATCGGTTGCAAGGTGATCGTGAAAGTTAAAGTGTCAAGAACCTGCATGCATAAACCTAGGGGGAGATTGTTGGAACCTGAAGGTTTATTCATGTAGGTTAGCTAAGTTGAAGGGTTGTTTCTATGTTTTGTTTAGTTTATATTTGGGCCGATTATGTATGGGTTGGGTTAGTAGACTTTATGTGTCGCATGGGCTTAGGTTAGTGGCCCAGTTGGTTTTGTATTTAAGCACACCATTACCTCATTGTTTGAGGTTGTTGTTTTGGTGAACAGTGGGGGCGACACAAAGGAGAAGGAACCGAGTTCCTATTCGAGTCTTGTATTAGTCTTTGCTAAGCCATTGAATGCAAGATATCGGTTTGTGTTTTGTTTATTATTTTCATCTTAGATATTATACATATTCTTGAATCACCTATTGATTGGATTCCGCACAATCAATAGGTTGTTTGATATCATTGAGAGATCCTCACGGGTTTTACACTTAGGATTAGTTTTTTTTTTCACAAATTTGTCATAGGTTTATGATTTGATGATATATCCATTTATCCGACTCAACTAACCGATAAATTGCATCTATTTACCCAATTGTATACCCATTTTCCCATTTATCCTCATAATGCATAGTAGTCCAACTTTTTTTTTTTCGAAAATTCCCAAAAACAAAATTATTTTTCTTTTAGATTAAACTTAAAACATTAGTTTATTTAAAAAGTTTAAATATAACAAAAAAATACATAATAAAAATAGCATAGCATGGTTAAAACAAAAACCACATACTTAAGATATCACTAATAATCGGGAATAACAACTAAAAAAGTTAGCCATTACGAATTAGAAACATTGCTAATATTTCGATTAGATACGTAGTAAATTAGATAAACTTTAAGCCACATAATAATTTTAATTGATTAATTATTAGAAAAAAAAATAAGATGACACGCATATTTTGAAGTTGTTTTATTTTTTTAAATGACATTTAAACAATGACACACAAAAATACATGTCATAAATTCTTCAGATTTTATAAACAATGACGTTTTTTTTTATGACACACACTTTTTCATGTTATAAAACAGTGTGTGTCATGGTTTGCGTGTCATCAAATGCTATTTTTCTAGTAGTGATCTAATGACCACTTGTAAACAATTATTCAAAATCTTTTTCATTTAAACACAAACTTCCCTTCACCACATGCTCATCATGTTTAGCACTCGGAACTTTGAAAATTAGCTCTTCAGCATCAGTTGACGAAAATCTTCTTGAATTTTTTAAAAATTAAGCCAAAACACACTAAAAATCTTTTTGGATTTTTGAATGAAATGAAATGTAGTAAAGAAATATATACAAACAATATTTTTGTGAGTTTATATAAGAGGATCATATCAGTTTATGACAAGTCACAAGTACCGTTGAGCTTAGTTACACATTAAGAATTAAACAATTAACTTAGATTGCCAATATACTGATCCACTTAAATTCTCACACAAATTTCAACTAATTCAGGATATGAATTAGGTATATTAAGAACTTAAACTCATTCATGTGTCCCACCTCTTGAATATACTCCCGTATCCAGATCCCAATATTCAGTCTTATAGGTGAGTATACCACAGATGATATCTGTAAGGGGTTAAATCCGAAGGCCGTGAGAGCTTAGGTCAGAACTTCCGTTCAGCAGAGAGATGACGGCTTCGACTTTTGGTGGGTCCCATTTAGAGGATCTTTTTACAACAGCACATGATTTGCATTTTGCAATGTTTTATCATTTTTTATGCTGAGGGTAGGCTATATTTCAAGCAAGTAGTAAAGTATTCTCCGGGGACTAGGCCATTGCTTCCGCAAAATCAGAAGTCCCGGGATAATACTCCAGATATCACTGAGCATAAAGACCTAGTATCTCAGAAAGAGGGACATTTCAAACGAAATTTCAGGGGATACCTATATATCCAAGTAGTGTTCCCCACGAAATAAGCAAGTTTGAATTTAAGTTTATATCCCGAAAAAGCTTACTAAATGTGTAAAAACCTATCGGCATATCATCAGTGAGACCGTTTAACACTATTTAAACATTACATTTCTTTAGCATACTGTAACTGTCTACTGATTTACTATCATTTCCTCTTTTCTGACAACAAAACTCTTTTTGTATTTTATCATGTTTTTGTTTTTTTTTTAATTTTCAAATGTTTTTGGATTTTCTGAAAAATTTTACCCCCCTAAAATTCAAACACATTTAAGAAAATTTGAAAACAAACTATACAAGTAAACTGACAACTGATATCGAATTGCTTCAAATCGCCATCCACTTGGCATAAACAATCAGAACTCCCCCTTTCAACAAACTATTTTCTCATTATGATTTCAAAAACACTTAAGTTTGTTTTAACCAAAATGATTTTTCCGGAAAATAAGTTTTGTTGGGGTTACCACTTGTAGATTAAGGTTCATCATATTGTTTTTCTCAATATCACTTGTAGAAAATCAAGTACAACTTAATGTCCATGATTTACCACTTGTAAGACGAAATCACTTTCGTGAATTTCTCAAGAAATGTGCCGATTCCTGCTCCACAATTACTAACCTGGAAGCTCCGGCAAGTCCAGATTTTTACATATTAAACACAGACATCCAAGCCTCAGCAAGCTTGGATGTAAGCTTATCAAGTTCACTTTCAGTCAGGGTGTATGTTGCCTTCTTCGTTTCATAGAATTCTTTTACCCCTTTCACCTTACCCTCGACCATTTTCCCAAAAATCTTTTTAACATTCCCATTAAATGTGTAACATCCGTCAAAAATGGATTTCCAAAATCCGACCCGTTTTGAAATTTCCAATCCCAACCTTCGAACCTCGAAAATTTTGCAAAATAATTAACCGTTGGATTGTTCTTTAAATTTAACTCAGTTATTTATTCATTTGTTGGTTTAAATTAATTAAATTAATTAATATTGTATTGATATATAAAAGTTTTAAAAAATAACAATCTAAATGAAACTTGGTTAAGTTGGTTGTTTATTGAAAAAAAACCTTAAGACAAAGATAAAATAAAATAAAAGGGCCTTTGGTGACGCCTTTGAAACTCAAAATTCTTTTTATGTAATGAAAATAATGAAAACTGTTATTCTATTCTTGTAGAAATTATGGAAAACATTTGCCGCCAAAAGCCATACGTAAACAGTTGTCTATTTCCATTTTGTTTTTCCGCTGATTTTCCGGGATTACAATCGGTTACGCGTTTCCATTTTTTCGTGATGATTGAATCTAGACTCTTTATATTACATATCTCATTTCCTTAATTCATGTAACGTTTAACACTATATAAACCGAAACACCATCACGTAAACGACATACCCACACATCTCGACTCACACCACACATCGCACAACACCGTAACACCTTTTGCGACCTGTTTTGGACACCTCTATTCACGTCTGCAAGCCATCGGAGTTTACCGGTGACTCGCCGGAGATCGAAGTACGCCAGAGTGAACGACGGAACTCAAACCCGGTTTTCGTTGGAGGATCGAAGAAACTGCCCGGAGAAGGACCCGCAACCATCGGAACACGCGCCACTCGGTTCGTTATACACTTCTCTCTTCAATCCACTTTACGTTTCTGTTTTTAGTTATACACACGAAGATCACAATTTGATGTAACAAACTATACTCAGTTTGTCTTTCATGATCTGTTCGTGTTGTTCTTTTAATGTAGAAGACAACCAAAATAAAAATAAACAGTTTAAAATTTATGGTGCATATATAATCAGTTCTGTAGAAATTATAAATATGACATGTTCATAAACAGATTATAATATACTTTACTTTTCCTATGCATTTCTTTTCACAAACAACAAATGCCATTTTAATAAAGTCAGTTATTCAAAAGCACACTATATGTTTATTAGAAATAGATCATGAGATGTTAAAAAAAAAACAATTTATTTAATTGAATAAATCAATTTACTTAGATGATCAATTTAATAAAAAAAACAAAAGAAACGTTTAATGTTGTTTTTAACCCTTTTTAATCATAATAATAGTAAAATGAAATTCTATCTAAAATCATTTAATCAAAATATTTAAGGATTCACACTAATCTTTTTATAATGCAAAATGTTAAAGAGGATTCTATTAAAAAAAGATATGTAAACTTTAAATATAAAGGGTTATATTTTAACCAATAAATAATAACGAGTTCGTTATGTTTAAATTTAATATCTAGGTTAACCTCTCTCGTTTATTCCCTTGGATTGCCCAATCTTACTTGTACGTTATTTACAAGAAACGCAACGCAATCAAAGGTGAGTATACATGACCCATTTTCCATTTTAACACTTTTGGGTGCAATATGTATTCTATATCAATCACATTATTCACTTCAAACAGCTTTATGCACACTCTATCCAAATTGCACGTGATACATTTGATTCATGTTATACATGTTATGCTATTGTAAACTCTCATGACTATGTGTTCATTAACTTTGCAAGCCTCCCCTAACAATGGTAGCACTATAGGTTGAGAAACGCCCCTCCCGTTATTCTCGCGGGTATTGTTAGGTTAATCTATGTTAAAACCTCCCGTTATACTTTTGGGATTGGCACTTTAATTGCGTTAAACTTTGGTTTGGACACATAGAGTAACATCGTTTCAAGTATATATTGTTAATGTGTAATCATGTTATTCACGTTGGATATGAGCAACTTCAAACTTTTTATTATACTATGTATCAAACTTGTATACTCGCCAACATACTTTGTTGATTTTATTTTAATACATATTCCAGGTTGATTTGTTCAAGACTCAAGAAACAAGCTAGGATGGCTTTAGATACCCATTTTAGCAATTAAACAATGTTTGAATTTATGTTTACTATTTGAGACAATGTATTACTTTCTTAGTTTAATAAAATGAATTAATTCATATTGTCACATTTAGTGTTATGTTGTTTTAAGCAATTTGTTCATCTCATCCCGATGTTTCCGCCATCGGTTGGGGTGTGACAAAATGCTTTCTCAACATCAAATTCTTTCTTCTCAGAATAGAATTGATTTGAGATCTCAACCTTTTCAACTTTTGATTTAAAATTTTCAGCCCTCAATGGTGGAAAATGAACATCATCTATTGGAGGTACTGAGTTTTCATCTTTTAACTCAACTTGTGGCTCGTCTAACTTTGTGGAGTTAGATTCATCGCCAGATTTCTCAGAAAAATTCTTAACAACCCACATTTGGTTGTCTTTGGCTCTCTTTTTGTAAAAAATTTTCTTTGAACACTCACCAACTTCATATATTGAATTTTCAAAAATTTAAAATTTTTCAGTTGGTGGTTCGTTTTTCTCAACCTTCTCTTTAAGTTTAGAAACAACTTCCTGTTAGATTGCTTCGTCATTCATATTAGATTTTGATAACAAGAATTCTTTATTGTACACCTGTTTAACCGACGATTTTTTACTGTTGACTGACGAATTCGAACTTTTGACGGACGAACTTGAACATCCAGACTCGGACTTTGACTCAGACTTTAACTCCGACTCTTCATCTGTATCCAACACCTGATTGACCACCTTTTTTTATTAACTCAGACTCATGATCAGTATCAGACGATGTAAAAACAACGTCAATGTTTTCTGGTAATTCATTTATTATATCGGACTTTAACTTTATGTTGACTGCCTTTTCGACTTGCTCCTCATTCGGTTTTCTAGGAGAATACCCTTCCCAAATCGGAGGCGGACACTTGTTATAATTAACACTCTGTTTCTTACCAGTATCCTTATTCTCCCTTGGCTTCTTTTGATCATCTTTAAACGCTTCAAAACCTGCAACAGTTGGATAATTTCGATCAAGGAGATAATCAGAACTAGAATAACTCTGTAATAAACGTCTAATTCTCTCATTCTCAATCTTTTCTGTCTCCAACTCCCGCTGCAACTTTGCACATTCTTCAATGTAGTGATTAATCGCCTTCTGCTTTGTCATCATTACAGCATTCATCATAGTCAACGCATCTTCTCTTTCTGAATTAGTCTTTTGTAGACCAGTCACTGTTCTATTCAACACATCGTAAGATTCTTTCACATAGTTGAGATTGAACAATAATTGTTCTTTCATCTTTTCTAGCTCATTCAGTTTCTCATCTTTTTCTGCACATTGCTGGCAAGATTCTGAACACTTTAAGCAAGGCTTGATGACTTCTACAATCTTTTCAACTTCGATTATTTTCTCCACTACAATCACTGGTTCAGCTTCAATCACCTTCTCAGTTTTAACTTCTTCATTTTGAACATTCTCTTCGTTTTGATCAACACTTTCATTTTTCATTTTCTTTTGTTCTTTTGCTGCTCGTCTCTCTTTCAGCTTCTCCAAGCGATCTGCAAAATAAAATTGAAAACTTTCAGGAGATAAATGAGTTTTTGCAACATTAATATGTCTTTCTTCCTCATCATCACCACTGTCATAAGTTGGTGTTTGATCAAAATCTATTGCCTTTTTAGAACTATCATCTGAACAACCAGAATCAGATGATGTTTGATCAGAAACAGTTGCTTCTTCTGAACTTTCATCGGATGAACTAGACTCTTCTTCTTGATTTTTCTTATAAACACCAATTGCTTTCATCCATTATGTAAACAAATCAGGTTCTTGAACTATCTTTGCAATGAAAGCTTTAAACTCTCCATTCTCATCCACAAACCTATCCCAGCTAAATCCTGGAGCCATTTTCTCATCATCCTAATCAATGATTAAACATGCTTTATTTTCGGCTGAAATATATTTGTCCCAGCTGAAATTTTCCTGATTCACCAAACATGCTCTCTTAGATGATTCTTCAATCTCCTTCCTGCCATGAGTAGTTTGTGGTTGTTGTTGATATGGTTGATGAGCAACCTGTTGATATATGGCTTTTCGATAGTAATCATCTTTTCCAAAAGGATTCTTTGCTCCACTCGCTTCCTGATTTTTTGCATCTTCTTTTGAAATGACCTTTCTCCCTGCATCGAAAACAAGTAACTTTAGATTTATCAAAACCCAAAGTAGAAACATGTGCATCCAAGAAATCATTTCTTCCTGTGATCATTTTAAACTTTTCTGCTCTTCTCAAAACACTAGCTAAGCACCATTTGATGTCCATAAGCTCCATCTCTTCAGCGTCTATCTGATCGTAATCCTCTTTTGTCAGCATAGGATTTCCGATCCTCCCTGCAACCAAACCTTCATAGGATTGTAGTACAGTTGCAAGTAATGCCATGTGATCTTTTGCAATTTTTCAGAAAAACTTTGACCATCAGGAAGATTCAATGCAATGTTGCACTGTATCACACAACCATTTGCATTTTTTGAGCTTTGAGAATGAAAACTTGAAGTTGAACTCTTAGGATTAACACTTGGATATGAAGAGAATCCACTGCTATTGTTTGAATTTTGATCAACAGATCAAGATGAATTTCCAGCACTAAAAGCAGTTTGGATTTTTGGACTCATTTCAACCTCTTGAACATTACCTTTGTAATACATTTTCACATCTTGTTGATTACTCGGATTGTTCATCCTTGCAATCTTTTGCTGTTCAAGATCTTGACCTTCAATCTTTTCGATAAACTGAGAAATTGTCAAACCATCATATTCTCTGGTGTTCTTTAAGATCATCAAAAATGTATCCCAATCTTTCTGAGGTAAAGCATCAGCTAATTTATCGACCCATTCCTCTCGTTCTTTGGTAATGCTTAACAACGACATAGAACACACTAAGTTTTTACTTTTGATCATCTTCTCACTTCCCTCAAATTTGATTTTAAGAGCATCCCAAATTGATTTTGAAGTTTTATCATTTGAAGGAATACAAAGATGTCTTCTTTAATAGCTTGCTGAAGTAGAGTAATCATCATCTTTTCAGCTCTGTACATGTCTCGTTCTTTATCAGTGAATTCAGAGATTTCTTTCTCAACTTGCAGATCAGTACGTAGTAGTACATATTTTTTCAAAATACACTCCCAAGATCTCAAATGATTTGCTTGGACCCAGTTTTCAAACCGATCTTTCCAACCGTAATACTCCTCAATGCTCATTAGCTTCGGGGGTTTTTGCGTAGTTCCAGTTTCATTTTCCAAGTTCATGTTTTGAGCAATGGTAGCCGGAGTAGTTGAGGATGTTGCAAATGCGTTGTAAAATTCTTCACTCATGATTAGGTAACAAGTTTCTTAAACCAGACAATTTCAAGCGAAATTAAGTCCTTCAAGCGAAATAACCCGCACAACAACTTTAAGCGAAATTAAAAATTTCAAGCGAAATTAAAATTTCAAACGGAATCAGTACTTTCAAGCGAAATCAAATGAATTTCAAGAGGAAACACCTTCACAAGCGGAATCAGCTGTATTTCAAGCGGAATTACTTATTTCGCTTGAAACTACTTCAACTTTTCAAGCGAAATTAGATATTTTCAAGCGGAATCACTAATTTCGTTCAAGCGGAATAAGGTTTTTAGTCCATTTTTATCAATTTTATTTCGAATTTTGATCTGATTTTCTAAAGGGTTTATTAAAACACAATTTTGTTTATGATGTGAAAAATTCAGGCCATTTTAACCGTGAAAAGTTGTTTAATTGAGAAAAGAAGGTGTAGAAGTAAGAAAAAGAGATGAAATCAGGCTGAAATCTGTAGAACTCCTCCTCCTGAGCTCTGATACCACTTGTAGAAACGTGTTTGGACCCTAAATGAGTCGTTCAGAGGCGTTCTACTCAAAATGAAAGGCGGAAAAAGACATAATGAGTTGAATTCAGCAAGATATCACTTATAATTGTCGTTTATATTGATCTGGAACAATTTTATAGCAAGATGACACTTCGACAGAGCTTCGCCGTCGGAAACACCCTTTTTAATCTCCCTCCAAATGACACAGACCTATCCTCTATTTATAGACTTCTGATTTCGCTTGAACAAGGCTCAAGCGAAATACCATTACAAGCGAAATCACCTACTCAAGCGATATTACATGGTTCAAGCAAAATCAAGTAGTTCAAGTGAAATAAACATCTTCAAGCGAAATTAGTTTGTAAACTTGATTTCTTGAACTTCGTGCTCTGAACAATGCAAGACTCGATACAACACGAAGTCGACAGACGTATGCACTAACACTAATTGATGGAGAAAGGTCTGGTGGCAAGAAAAGCTGCTTCTAGGAGGTTGTCAAGTGTTTTCGCTCGATGATACCATTCTTGGGTGGTTGGTTTGGCCCTTGTTCCTGTAACTTGAATCCTAGTCAGGTATATTCCATTTTAATTTTATACCATTGTGAACCTTACGTCTTTTTTACTCTCTGATCGAGGTTCTCGGCATTGAAAAATCTTCGTAAACTAAATCACACGTGTATATGTTGACATTTAAGAGATATACAGTCAAGAAAATCAAGGGCAATGGTGATATATATCGGTTTAGACACAAAAAAAAACACCCAACAAATGGCTACAATTTAAGGAATTTGTTTAGTGATGGCATCAGATTCCGAATTGATGGAGAAAGTTCTGGTGGCAAGAAAAGCTTCTTCTAGGAGGTTGTCAAGTGTTTTCGCTTGACGATTCCATTCTTGAGTGGTTGGTTTGGCCCTTGTTCCTATAACTCGAATCCTAGCACGGTATATCCCAATTTAATTTTACACCATTGTGAACCTTACGCCTTTTTTACTCTCTGATCGAGGTTCTCGGCATTGAAAAATCTTTGTAAACTAAATCACACGTGTATATGTTGACATTTAAGAGATATACAGTCAAGAAAATCAAGGGCAATGGTGATATATATGCGGATTAGACACAAAAAAAAAATCAACAAATGGCTATAATTTAAGGAATGTGTTTAGTGACGTCATCAGATTCCTAATTGATGGAGAAAGGTCTGGTGGCAAGAAAAGCTGCTTCTAGGAGGTTGTCAAGTGTTTTCGCTCGACGATTCCATTCTTGGGTGGTTGGTTTGGCCCTTGTTCCTGTAACTTGAATCCTAGCCCGGTATATCCAATTTTAATTTTACACCATTGTGAACCTTACGCCTTTTTTACTCTCTGATCGAGTTTCAAGGCATTGAAAAATCTTCGTAAACTAAATCACACGTGTATCTGTTGACATTTAAGAGATATACGGTCAAGAAAATCAAGGGCAATGGTGATATATATGCGGATTAGACACAAAAAAAAATACTCAACAAATGGCTACAATTTAAGGAATGTGTTTAGTGACGGCATCAGATTCCTAATTGATGGAAAAAGGTCTGGTGGCAAGAAAAGCTGCTTCTAGGAGGTTGTCAAGTGTTTTCGCTCGACGATTCCATTCTTGGGTGGTTGGTTTGGACCTTGTTCCTGTAACTCGAATCCTAGCCAGGTGTATCCCATTTTAATTTTACACCATTGTGAATCTTACGCCCTTTTTACTCTCTGATCGAGGTTCTCGGCATTGAAAAATCTCCGTAAACTAAGTCATACGTGTATATGTTGACATTTAAGAGATATACAGTCAAGAAAATCAAGGGCAATGGTGATATATATGCGGACTAGACACCAAAAAAAAAAACACTCAACAAATGTCAACAATTTAAGAAATGTGTTTAGTGACGGCATCAGATTCCTAATTGATGGAGAAAGGTCTGGTGGCAAGAAAAGCTGCTTCTAGGAGGTTGTCAAGTGTTTTCGCTCGACGATTCCATTCTTGGGTTGTTGGTTTGGCCCTTGTTCCTGTAACTCGAATCTTAGCCCGGTATATCCCATTTTAATTTTACACCATTGTGAACCTTATGCCTTTTTTACTCTTGATGGAGAGTGTGAAACCCGAGCCTTAAGTGTGTCTTAATACGTGTTTTAGTGTGTTTTAAGCAGTTATGTGTTGAGAATGTGATATCTACGAGTTGTTGTGGTGTTACAGGTTAATCGGTTTAATTCAGTGCAGTTAAAGTGTTTAGAGATGAGGCGGAACACCTGTGGATGCTAATCAAGGTACATTACGGTATTCGGGATTTGTTTCGGGCTGAAAAATACCTTGAAAACATAAGAGATGCGAGAGATTAAAGTCTAGGGGTCGTTCAGTCATTCGTTGAAAGATAAAATGCACTAATATATGGAGCATGGGAACACAGCGTAGGTTATGGGTATAAAGCAAGCATAGAAACATATTGCCTTGAACGTAACCTATGGTCAAAAGACGTAGGTTACGGTGAATACACATTAGCAGCGCACATGTGGGTATTTTGGAGTTAAAATTTAAAAGGGTTCAAAACCCAAAGGTAAAAACTCACGTGAACTTGTGAAAAAGAAAGTCAACAACAGAAAATAATAATCACATTTTGTAGACTTTTGGGTGGAGGATATTGGGCGGCACTATATCGACAAAAGGAGCAGCCTTCATTTAATTTTTGGGCTCTTGAATTTATTTCGACATCTTGGGCTTGGGGTGAATAAACAATCCATCATCAACAAATATTAAAAGATCATCATCCTAAAAGGAAGGGACAGCCGCCACATGCCACTCGACATATTTAGAGGGATCGAGACACATTCTTTGTGGACCATCTATTCAACTATCATTATTTATTAGTTTAATCCAATCCAAGATTAAGAAGATGGTTGCAACCGGGTATGAAGTGTTTGAAGATCAACCAATCACAATGAGCGGCTAAATCTCTTGTGGACACTCCGGCTGAATGATTCTTGTGAGACATTTTTAATTCTAGTTTCTGTTTTGTATTGAGATTTGGATTTGTAGTCGGGAGACAGCCGACTATTTACATGATTATATTATTTGTGTGACAGACAAATCCTGAGTGACAGTCAGAGTTATAATTATGTTTTGAATCCAATTATGCTTTTGTTGATTGAATGATTCCTATGTATGATTGTTTTAATATTTATCTAATCAATTAATATTAAGATTTTGAACTGCATAGGTAATTAGTAGATGTGACAGATTTACTATTTAATCAACAGCATCCAATACAATTAGAACTAGGTTATTAGTAATTGCAGAATCTAAATCCCAGAGTGACCACGTTTTTTCTATCATTGTTTTTACAATCTCAAAGTTATTGTTTATAGTGGTCTAGCAAGTATTCAAAGTAATTCAAATATTTACAAACAAATAATAATTAGCATTAACCACAGACTCCTCTGGATTCGATACCCTGCTTACCCTTGCTTCCTAGGTTAATTAGGTTTTTGCATGTCACTAACGACAAACACCAAAATGGGGCCATTGCCGGGGAGTCGTGCGCTTAGTGCTAGTTTAGTTTAGTTTTGTTTGTTTGCTTTCGTTTTACATAAAAACTAAAAAAAAATCCAAAAAGTATTTGCCTATTCTAGTTAGTTTGTTTTTTTTTCTTTCACTTTTGTCTTTGTTTTCTTTTTGTTCGGTACTGCTTTTCTGTAACACCTCGTAAAATCACGCTCAATGAAGTATTGACACGTGTAATAAACCCTAGTAAAGTCAAACCTTGAATATAAGGGACTAATTTTTCGAAAAAATCGAAAAACATTAATTATGAAAGAACTGGAAGTATTAACATACCTAAAATAAGTTTCTAAATAACCTTTTACGGTTTTATATTCACAAATGAGCCACTTGTTAATCAAGTGTAGCCGTTTATGTAATTAATTGAAAGTTTGCGCAGAAAAGGGTTAAAAGTGTCAACATGTTAATTCTTACCTCTGAGTGATCTTTTAACAAACCGAGAGCCTCATGATATTTGATTATACTCTCGGGAATGCCAATCATTGGCCATCCAAGGCTTTTATGCCTAAAAGTGAAGTTACGCGCAACTTTGCAAGTATAAGGGACTAAAAGTGTCAATATGTTTAATTATACCTCTGAATGACCTTTTATCGAGCCCGAAGCATTATGATGTTTAATAATATTTTCAAGAATGCCTAATATGGACTAGATGAGGCTTCAATGCTTTTAAATGATGATTTACGCAAGTTTGCGCATTAGGGGGACCTAAAGCGTCAAACTGCTAAAGTATGCCGATTCATATGTTATCGGACCTTCCGGAATATGACCATGAGTTATACATACCTTAATTACCCTTCTCATAGTTTAGATATAGGCTTTGAGGTGTTTAGTGCGCAAAAATAAACTTTTAAGTCATGCAGGGACTAAAAGTGTCAAAAAGTGCATAAGTTTGCGTTTACATGCATATCTTACATTCTGAATATTCCCGGACACCCAAATATTTATGTAAGCACTAAAATATTTTATTTTAGTGTTTGGCTTGATAAAATTCCATTCGTCGCGTCGTTTGGATTGTTTTCGCGTCCGTCCGTGTTTCGTCGTAATTAGCCGAACAACGTGATCGTACGACCAAACGAACCGACATCCGGCATATTTTTGAGCATGTTTCATGTTCTTAATATGCTTGGGCATCATTATAAAGCCTTAAAAATGGTTTAACGGGCCTTAGAGGTGTCGGAAATGACATTTGGAAGTTCAGGGGCCAAACATGTCAATGTTTGAAAGTTTCTGGTGGCTGCCCAGGTCCTTGCGCACCGTAACACTTTTACCTTGCGGTGCGCAAGCATCTCCCAGATGCAGAAACTCGTTTTTCTTGGCTGTTCAAGTCCATGAAACGACTTATGGAGATATTTATCAATTCCATGGGCGTCCCCTACTGATTTTAGAGCTTAGGGGCACTTGTTATTGATCTAGATCACTTCATAGACTTAGTTGTCATCATCTAATGGATCAAAAATCACTATAAAAGGCCATTATTTGCAAACATTTTTGATCATCCATTCCATCTGCAATTGTGGGGCTTTCTGGAGCTCAAGAGCAGACACCAAGCATCCCTAATCGTGATTAGGACTTTGGTAAGCACCCTTGACTTTCCTTGATTAAGTTTTGCTTAGTTATTAGCCTAAAAGTCAAACCGTTGTAATTAACGGTTGACTTAGCGATTAATCACTAATGGTACAGTGATTAGTCGTATTGAAAGTAGTTATAAGTTGGTGATTATGTGGGTAATAAACCCTTAAAAGGGTTCCCCCTGATTCCCACTCTAACTAGGTCAAACGTCGGGTCAAACTTCTTATTAAAAAAGTCAACAGGATACTTATTTTCTAATTTATGCATAATTAGCAATGTAGAACACATACAACCTGTTTTATCATTTATATAACTTGGTAATTAGTGTAAGAACATGTCTAAACATGTTCAACCCGACAATCTTCTGTTTAGACCCGGTTCGGGACCGAAAATCGCAAAACTTTGACTTTTGCTTTGACTTCAGTTCTGACCCGTTTTAGTATGATTTGGAATTTCCTTAGAGCTTCCTTAGGACCAGGTTACATGCTAGTATAACCCTCTGTGATTATACCCCACGGATCATTAGTTATCCAATTAATACGCATGATTCCGTTAATTATCTACATGTTGACCATTATGCCCTTTTGATTATAAAACGTGATTTTTGAAAATGTAAAAGAGTAGAAACCTTAGTTACTGAAATATAAACTTGTACCCAAAGTTTGAAATCAGTTTGAGGTCTAGATTAAGAGTTATGCTCATTAGCGTAAATTGAAAGCTTTATGTTAATTTAACGGCGTAATTAGCGTATAGCCTAGTTAAGCCTACTTTTTGATATAAAACTTATTACCCACTGATGTAATATATTATTTTGGTATTTTTGAAGATTTTTAATTAATTTTAGGCTGAGCATAACTTAGAGTCGTAAGCTTAATTCGGTAATTGTCGGTTTTGCCCTTTCGGGCTATAAAATGAGTTTTACATATCTTTTTGACCCCAAACCTTTTGCTACTGATAACATATGATAAATAAATTATTTTAAGCCTTTTGGAATAATAAAAATATCAGCTTTATGTATAGAACCCGGAAATGGCTTCTAATCGCCTTATTAAGCGTTTTTAACGCATAGTATGTACTAAAACTATTTTAAACATACAAGGGTTGATACCTACTGATATTTTAGGTAAATTATGATATTTTAACAGTAAGCAAAAGTTGTTTAACTCAGACTTCAGTTTTGAGATTTTCGGCTTATGTGATTTTACTAAAATGCCCCTACGGTGCATAGTTTGGTTATAATTGATAAATTTCACTTATACACTTTACCCTACTGTTAAAACTTATTAAATTAAGTATCTTTGCTGATTATATCAGACCTGTAACTCAGGTTAACACTTAAACTCTTTTATAACATTGTAAATGACCAAATTACCCCTACGGGGCATAGTTTGTGTTTAAATTCGTTTTGGGCATAATGGAAGGTATCCTACTGATATCACAACACATTTGAGGCATATTAACTTAGGAAACCTGGTTAGGACCCTTATGATTACTCGTTACGCACTTGTCGCGTTCGAATCGGCTTATGTGACTAGTTCGCATATATTAGCCGAAACGGGTCAAACCATATCAGTTTGTCTCGAAATACAGAATGTGTTTAAGTTACCCATATTAAACAAGAATATAAGCTTGCCGGGTTAAAACCACATTCTAAACCGGTCTTCGCCTTATCATGCGTTTGAACCGTATCTTTCTTAAAACTAACCGGTCTAAGCTTAGGCTTAATTAAAGACCCGTTAGCATTCTAATTGGTTATTTATACCATCATTCCAGACTAGAGCCATCCGGTAAATTGTACCTACGCTTACTTAAGTGAATACGACTGAGTTATTAAATTCTTGCTATTTAAGACAGGAGCTAGCTTAGGTAAATACTCTTAACTTATTTTCCCTATTACGGGCTTGGGATACGGTAATATAAATACCGCATGTTCAGGTATGGGATTCAAATACCAATAAGTCAGAAATCCAAATAACCTGTTTTTAATTCGTATTGCTTGACTGAAACATTGGGGATTAATGCGACCGTGTCCTGGATATCCTTGACTCATTAAATGAAATGGCCACGACCTAAGCACGGGGTGTAGGCATACACCTGACGGATGCCATATGTTTATTAATTAATTGTACCCAATAAGGGATTCCCAATAAGGGAATAGTGGTGTGTCGGTTAATCATGAACCGGCATAGAACCGGGCCCCGTATCTAGAGCAAGTCATGTAAAACTGATAACATGAAATATAGTTTGTCCCAAGTATAAAAGATTAAATTTTGCTTTGAGCATTTTAATCAAAGTGTCAGCATATTTTAGTGCCTTGTGCACCTAAACCAATTTTCACAGACATTTTCAAATGAGTCGGTTGAGTGTATTTACCAGTGAAAACTGACGTATTTTCAAAAGTCTAAGTGACAGGTACAAGTACGTAATAGGCTGGAAGCTGCTCAGGACGTTAATAAGGAATCTTGCAAGTTCTAGGCGTCTAAAGTCTGTTGAACAATAATTATGTTTTAAAATCCGCTTGTGGTTCCTTTACTTTCCGTTGTAATACTTGATATTACTTTATATTCGGATTGTAATATATTTATCTTTTGCTTCCGCTGTGCATTTATATATTGTGTTGTTTGACTATGATGATATCAACTACGTCACGATACTCCCCTATCGGGCCTACCGGTTGACACGTGGAAATTTGGGGTGTGACAGGTTGGTATCAGAGCCAACACTGAGTGAATTAAACACTAGCCTTTTTGTGTTTAATCTCAGTTACACAGTTGCACATTCTTGAGTCTAGACAAGAACATAGGACAAATTCTAATTCGTTTTATTTGTCCTTATTTGGTTCCTTTGTTATTTTCTGATTAGCTCTTGCATGGGCAAGTCATTTTCTGTAGAAGTCCCGTTTAGGGCAACCATATACTTGTTTAAATTTAATGGAACGATTATATTTAAGATATCATCCCTATATTATAAGATCTACCATTATAATAAAATGGCAATATCTAAAAAGGACAAGACCTAGCTCAAGTGTCATTTTAAGACAAGGCCAAGACGGTAGTTCCACAATTAGATTCAGATCCTTGTTAACACCTCAATTTAGGTTTGTTCTGCGTTAAATATTAAAGGAATCTTAAAGGTAAAACCTAGCCTAAATGTCAATGCAGACATGGCCAAGATGGTAAAACCTAGCCTAAATGTCATTGCAGACATGGCCAAGACGGTAAAACCTATCCAAAAGATTCCACACCCTGTTAACATCTGTAAGTATGTTAACATTTTTGGTAAACTGTGAATCGTTAAAGTCACACAAGCCATCTTTTTTAAAAAAAGGAGGTTAATCTAAGTTCCCTTATTTGAAATAATCATCCCTTAAGGATGAAGTGCCTACGGGCTATAACTAACGTCCTCTGAGACTAAAGACTGTGGTAGCCTATAACTCCCTGTCAAGAAAAGGTAATGAACTTTGATTCAAACCTTAATGCCTCGATTCTCTGAAATCATGGCTTATATCATCCTATGAGATGATCATATTATAAACCTCCCTTAGAAGGGAAGTGCCTACGGGCTATAGTTAACGTCCTCTGAGACTAAAGACAGTGGTAGCCTACAACTCCATGTCAAGAAAAGGTAATGAACTATGATTCAAACCTCAATGCTTTGATTCTCTTAAATCATAGCTTATAATTTATAAATGTCCATGTGACTAGGCCTTTCGTGCCACTAGTAAAACTGTTATTGTTTTTATAATTAGGATAAGTTATAATATAAATCCTAAATAAATGTGATTAATAAATTAACCAAATATGGTCTCCGTTACCATGGTTAATGAATTGCCATAAAAGACAATTCCATAATAAACTCCCAAGTAAACTATTGTCCTTGTTTTATGTAACAGTTCAATTAAATGGCTGGCTCAGATGAAATTAATAGCCACCCAGTGGAGAACAATGATAATGCCCGAATTAATTTAACGGGTGCTGAACTAAAAGCGTTAGTAGACTATGCATTTACAAAGGCCTTAGAGCGGCAGTACGAAGAGTATAGTGGGGCTCGGAGTAGGACCCTATCTACACCGCATTCGAAGCCTCCTCCCAAGAAGGATGAACCCAAGAAGGAAGATGACGAGCGTCACTCTTCTAATCATCACAGTGATCCATCTCAACAGATCATACTAAATCAAGGACCCCATGATAAGGGTTGCTCCTACAAGTACTTTGTTTCATGTAAACCCTGGGATTTCACTGGGGAGGAAGGAGCTGTAGATTGTATGACGTGGTTAGATGAGATGGATACAGTTGTGGATATCAGCGGATGCGCTGAGAGGGATGTGGTCAAGTTTGTGTGGCAATCATTTAAGGGTGAGGCCTTAGCTTGGTGGAGATCGTTGATTCAAGCCACCGGGAAGATCCCTTTGTACAACATGACTTGGGATCAGTTCGTTGCCCTTATCAAAGAAAATTACTGTCCTCAACATGAAGTTGAGAAGATCGAGACTGAATTCTTGACATTAGTCATGGAGAACTTAGATTGTCAAGCATACCTTACAAGTTTCAATACCAAGTCTCGATTGGTTCCTTATTTGATCACACCGGAACCAAAGCGAATAGCTCACTTTATTGGGGGTCTAGCCCCAGAAATATAGGCAAGTGTGAAAGCATCGAGGCCTACTACATTCAGGTCAGCGGCAGATCTGTCGCTATCTCTCACACTCGATGTGGTTAGAAACAAGGCTGCCAAGGCTTCTGAAGATGGGAAGCGTAAAAGAGAGGAGGATAACTCCCAGAATCCTAAGAAGAGCAAATCCGAGTTCAACAATAACCAACAGGATTCCAACAAGAAGCCTACATGCAAAACCTACAAAAGAAGACACTGGGGACAGTGTCGATCAGACCAAAAGATAAAGCAATGTGGCATCTGCAAGAGAACTGCCCACCAGTCCCACGTAGGGCTGTAAACGAGCCGAGTCGATCCGAGCTAGACCCAGCTCGAGCTCGAATTTCAAATCGAGCTGAGATTTGAGGCTCGAGCTCGGCTCGATTAGAATTCGAGCTAGCTCGGCTCGGCTCGATCTAGCTCGAACTAACAAAGAACAGCAAAATTTATTACTTTAAAAGCCCTTAAAAATGAATTTCTTCATAGCCTATGGGCCATAATTGCTATTTAATTTAACCATATGGCTAAATATGCAAGTATAAATAGTTAATTCACCTTTTCCATTGTCTTTACCTTCTTTTATAGGGGAGATACTCCCTTAGTTTTTGTTTTCTAAGCGATGTGGGACAAAAAAATGAAGGATGTAAACCTTATCGAGCCAGCTCACGAGCTCACGAGCCGAGCCAGGGCAAGCTCGAGCTCGGCTCATTTATAAACCGAGCCGAGCCGAGCTGGCTCGTTTACAACCGAGCCAATTTCGAGTCGAGCTTTATTCGAGCTTTTTTCGAGCGAGTTTCGAGCGAGCTGCGAGCCACGAGTTTTTTGAACACCCCTAGTCCCACGAATGTAGGGACATAAAGAATGCAAACTGTTTCGGCTGTGGCGAAAAGGGCCACATCAGTACTAATTGCCCTGAGGCCGCCAAGGAAGGAGCAACTAAGTATGGGAAGGATAAGAAAGGAAACGCCTGAACTACCGATTGAATGACAGAGACAGTACATATCAATAATAGCATCAGGTACGTCCCATACCATTTAGCATTGATAGTTTCTGCTAAGTATCTTACGTTAATGCAAGGGATAATAAACCTTTAGTAAACCTTAAGCCTAGTAAACTCTTGATTACATTCATGGGAACTTCAGATATTAAAAATAAGGTATAACTTACCAATGGAATCTAAATAACCATCTCTCCCATCCTCGAAGATAATCCTTTTAGAAGAATCTGGAGTACCTTCCCCCAAAAAGAGTACGACAATATATATTACCTTATTTTATTTTGCTATTTTTTTTCTCTTTGTTTTCTATCGCCTGTGAATGCCAAACTATGTTTGATAAAAGTGCCATATGAGGATTGGCGTATCCTAGTGTGTCCCATAGATTACTTCCATGCCTGATCAGTATGGAGGTTTAATGCATGGAACCCCTGAGATATCCCAATGGTCATATTGTGCTAAAGTCGACTAGTAGTATTCAAAGAAGATATCCAATATAAAATGTCCTTATAAGTATCTCTACTTAGGGCATCCTTGCATTTGTAAAGAGAATGTGTCATTATCTAACACCGACATCGATAGATGAACCAAAGCCTGAGAATACAGACATCTCTAACACCTCTGTGTGTCATAATTATCGTCTTATAAGAATTACCATGTTTACCTTCTGAGAGGCAAGTGGATGTTAGAACAAACATCCCGCTTAGGGCTGCAATTATTGTAAAAGCCTTATATCGGTTAGTACCAACGGAATAGGAAGAACTAAGAGCCAAATCGATAAGTTTTTAGAGAAGATTTCATAAAGCCAAGATTCGGAGTTCTAAGAACTCCGATTTATATAAATAAGAAAGACGGATCATCTTGCTTATGCATTGATTTCCACAACCCTATTTAGGCAACAATTAAGAATCGCTATTACCTGCCCAGGAGCGTCGACTGGTTCGACTAGCTGTAAGGATTAGCTATTCTTTGAGATTAGTTAAGCAGTGGTTGGAATAACCATCTCACCATAAAATAAGTTTTTATAGCAATTATTATGTAAGCATCAAGGCTACTCCTTTGGAGACCTTGTATAGATGGAATGATAAACATCTATTGTTAGAACAATAGAATGGTAAGTCCAATTATCAGGATCTAAAAGTTGCATTGGAAACAACAAATAAGATCATTCGAAATTATAATCATCTTAAAGTTGCCAGTAATCGGCAGAAAAACTAAGAATTGATAAAAATCGCAACCTTCTTAAGTCCTTAATAAGGAGTAAGGTTCAATCGAAAGTATCGCTCTAAGAAGGGTGTGCTAAATTCCAATTTCTCCGGGTAAGTTAAGCCCTGGATATATAGGAACATTCGGGAAATCGAATGCGACAAAGGTCCATAGCCTATAAGCTAAAACCTATATAAGGAGCTTAGTGGAGTTCGTAATGCGACCCACACTGATGATTTAAGGATAGGTTTCGCCAATAAGTCGAAACACATTATCATGTAATGATAGGCAGATTAATGAAACTTTATGATTGGACAATAAACCTGTATAGACTAAGAATCGACAGGTTAAGAAGCTCCGAAGGAGAGTATGTACCTATTGTATAGGTCAACTGGGATACCCTTATAGGCCCAAATATACTATGGAAGTTAAGTCCATGCTACTTCAGAAAATACTTTCATTATTCTAGCAAATCTCGAGGTCGAGATTTCTTTTAAGGGGGTGAGAATGTAACACCTCGTAAAATCACGCTCAATGAAGTATTGACACGTGTAATAAACCCTAGTAAAGTCAAACCTTGAATATAAGGGACTAATTTTTCGAAAAAATTGAAAAACATTAATTATGAAAGAACTGGAAGTATTAACATACCTAAAATAAGTTTCTAAATAACCTTTTACGGTTTTATATTCACAAATGAGCCACTTGTTAATCAAGTGTAGCCGTTTATGTAATTAATTGAAAGTTCGCGCAAAAAAGGGTTAAAAGCGTCAACATGTTAATTCTTACCTCTGAGTGATCTTTTAACAAACCGAGAGCCTCATAATATTTGATTATACTCTTGGGAATGCCAATCATTGGCCATCCAAGGCTTTTATGCCTAAAAGTGAAGTTACGCGCAACTTTGCAAGTATAAGGGACTAAAAGTGTCAATATGTTTAATTATACCTCTGAATGACCTTTTATCGAGTCCGAAGCATTATGATGTTTAATAATATTTTCAAGAATTCCTAATATGGACTAGATGAGGCTTCAATGCTATTAAATGATGATTTACGCAAGTTTGCGCATTAGGGGGACCTAAAGCGTCAAAGTGCTAAAGTATGCCGATTCGTATGTTATCGGACCTTCCGGAATATGACCATGAGTTATACATACCTTAATTATCCTTCTCATAGGTTAGATATAGGCTTTGAGGTGTTTAGTGAGCAAAAATAAACTTTTAAGTCATGCAGGGACTAAAAGTGTCAAAAAGCGCACAAGTTTGCGTTTACATGCATATCTTACATTCTGAATATTCCCGGACACCGAAAAATTTATGTAAGCACTAAAATATTTTATTTTAGTGTTTGGCTTGATAAAATTCCATTCGTCGCGTCGTTTGGATTGTTTTCACGTCCGTCCGTGTTTCGTCGTAATTAGCCGAACAACGTGACCGTATGACCAAACGAACCGACATCTGGCATATTTTTAAGCATGTTTCATGTTCTCTATGCTTAGGCATCATTATAAAGCCTTAAAAATGGTTTAACGGGCCTTAGAGGTGTCGGAAATGACATTTGGAAGTTCAGGGGCCAAACATGTCAACGTTTGAAAGTTTCTGGTGGCTGCCCAGGTCCTTGCGCACCGTAACACTTTTACCTTGCGGTGCGCAAGCATCTCCCAGATGCAGAAACTCGTTTCTCTTGGCTGTTCAAGTCCATGAAACGACCTATGGAGATATTTATCAATTCCATGCGCGTCCCCTACTGATTTTAGAGCTTAGGGGCACTTGTTATTGATCTAGATCACTTCATAGACTTAGTTGTCATCATCTAATGGATCAAAAATCACTATAAAAGGAAATTGTTTGCAAACATTTTTGATCATCCATTCCATCTGCAATTGTGGGGCTTTCTGGAGCTCAAGAGCAGACACCAAGCATCCCTAATCGTGATTAGGACTTTGGTAAGCACCCTTGACCTTCCTTGATTAAGTTTTGCTTAGTTATTAGCCTAAAAGTCAAACCGTTGTAATTAACGGTTGACTTAGCGATTAATCACTAATGGTCCAGTGATTAGTCGAATTGAAAGTAGTTATAAGTTGGTGATTATGTGGGTAATAAACCCTTAAAAGGGTTCCCCCTGATTCCCACTCTAACTAGGTCAAACGTCGGGTCAAACTTCTTATTAAAAAAGTCAACAGGATACTTATTTTCTAATTTATGCATAATTAGTAATGTAGAACACATACAACCTGTTTTATCATTTATATAACTTGGTAATTAGTGTAAGAACATGTCTAAACATGTTCAACCCGACAATCTTCTGTTTAGACCCGGTTCGGGACCGAAAATCGCAAAACTTTGACTTTTGCTTTGACTTCAGTTCTGACCCGTTTTAGTATGATTTGGAATTTCCTTAGAGCTTCCTTAGGACCAGGTTACATGCTAGTATAACCCTCTGTGATTATACCCCACGGATCATTAGTTATCCAATTAATACGCATGATTCCGTTAATTGTCTACATGTTGACCATTATGCCCTTTTGATTATAAAACGTGATTTTTGAAAATGTACAAGAGTAGAAACCTTAGTTACTGAAATATAAACTTGTACCCAAAGTTTGAAATCAGTTTGAGGTCTAGATTACGAGTTATGCTCATTAGCGTAAATTGAAAGCTTTATGTTAATTTAACGGCGTAATTAGCGTATAGCCTAGTTAAGCCTACTTTTTGATATCAAACTTATTACCCACTGATGTAATATATTATTTTGGGATTTTGAAGATTTTTAATTAATTTTAGGCTGAGTATAACTTAGAGTCGTAAGCTTAATTCGGTAATTGTCGGTTTTGCCCTTTCGGGCTATAAAATGAGTTTTACATATCTTTTTGACCCCAAACCTTTTTCTACTGATAACATATGATAAATAAATTATTTTAAGCCTTCTGGAATAATAAAAATATCAGCTTTATGTATAGAACCCGGAAATGGCTTCTAATCGCCTTATTAAGCGTTTTTAACGCATAGTATGTACTAAAACTATTTTAAACATACAAGGGTTGATACCTACTGATATTTTAGGTAAATTATGATATTTTAACAGTAAGCAAAAGTTGTTTAACTCAGACTTCAGTTTTGAGCTTTTCGGCTTATGTGAAATTACTAAAATGCCCCTACGGTGCATAGTTTGGTTATAATTGATAAATTTCACTTATACACTTTACCCTACTGTTAAAACTTATTAAATTAAGTATCTTTGCTGATTATATCAGACCTGTAACTCAGGTTAACACTTAAACTCTTTTATAACATTGTAAATGACCAAATTACCCCTACGGGGCATAGTTTGTGTTTAAATTCGTTTTGGGCATAATGGAAGGTATCCTACTGATATCACAACACATTTGAGGCATATTAACTTAGGAAACCTGGTTAGGACCCTTATGATTACTCGTTACGCACTTGTCGCGTTCGGATCGGCTTATGTGACTAGTTCGCATATATTAGCCGAAACGGGTCAAACCATATCAGTTTGTCTCGAAATCCAGAATGTGTTTTAGTTACCCATATTAAACAAGCATATAAGCTTGCCGGGTCAAAACAACATTCTAAACCGGTCTTCGCCTTATCATGCGTTTGAACCGTATCTTTCTTAAAACTAACCGGTCTAAGCTTAGGCTTAATTAAAGACCCGTTAGCATTCTAATTGGTTATTTATACCATCATTCCAGACTAGAGCCTTCCGGTAAATTGTACCTACGCTTACTTAAGTGAATACGGCTGAGTTATTAAATTCTTGCTATTTAAGACAGGAGCTAGCTCAGGTAAATACTCTTAACTTATTTTCCCTATTACGGGCTTGGGATATGGTAATATAAATACCGCATGGTCAGGTATGGGATTCAAAGACCAATAAGTCGGAAATCCAAATAACCTGTTTTTAATTCGTATTGCTTGACTGAAACATTGGGGATTAATGCGACCGTGTCCTGGATATCCTTGACTCATTAAATGAAATGGCCACGACCTAAGCACGGGGTGTAGGCATACACCTGACGGATGCCATATGTTTATTAATTAATTGTACCCAATAAGGGATTCCCAATAAGGGAATAGTGGTGTGTCGGTTAATCATGAACCGGCATAGAACCGGGCCCCGTATCTAGAGCAAGTCATGTAAAACTGATAACATGAAATATAGTTTGTCCCAAGTATAAAAGATTAAATTTTACTTTGAGCATTTTAATAAAAGTGTCAACATATTTTAGTGCCTTGTGCACCTAAACCAATTTTCACAGACATTTTCAAATGAGTCGGTTGAGTGTATTTACCAGTGAAAACTGACGTATTTTCAAAAGTCTAAGTGACAGGTACAAGTACTTAATAGGCTGGAAGCTGCTCAGGACGTTAATAAGGAATCTTGCCTGTGGTTCCTTTACTTTCCGTTGTAATACTTATGTTTTAATAATTATGTTTTAAGATCCGCCTGTGGTTCCTTTACTTTCCGTTGTAATACTTGATATTACTTTATATTCGGATTGTAATATATTTATCTCTTGCTTCCGCTGTGCATTTATATATTGTGTTGTTTGACTATGATGATATCAACTACGTCACGATACTCCCCTACCGGACCCACCGGTTGACACGTGGAAATTTGGGGTGTGACATTTTCGTTTGCTACTTGTGCAGGAAATATGAGCTGTGAATATAACAAATATGTTTCATGCACAAGGTGTGGGTGCCAAGGACATTGGGCATTCATATGCCCAATGTTCGAGAGTAAGGCTGAATTTGATGAGTGGGTATGGTCCCAACGCATGCAAAAACAAGAAGATGAGGGTTACCAGGGTTATTCTTATCGACATAGATATCAAGAACAGATCGATGATATGGACTACCATCATGATCCAAATTGGGAGTACAGTGGTTATGAGATGGATGATGGTAACCGGTACAAGCCAGATTGGGGTTGTAATGGAGAATCAGAATATTTTGAGGACTATGGTTATCGAGGGAATGGTCATTTTAATGAATATGACTCATCAAGTTACGCCCAAGACATCCCTGATATATATCAGATTTATGAAGATGTAGTCAAGCTAGGTGAATTCATAAATGCCCTATGCAATGAGCGGGTTAAAAGAGAGTCCTAGAGGTTAGGAAACAACAATCAAGTGGACTCACAATCTCAAATATCCGAGTCAATCGCGGATTCCCAAGATGTGGTTTGTATTGAAGAACCAGATGTAGAGGCAGTAACTCCTGTACGGGTAATAGTTGATGATAATGATTCACCCGTCCGTTTAAATATGACCATTGGTGCAATCCGTTTGGTTGCAAGTGTTGAAGATGAAGAGGAGAATGTGCCTATGATCCCAGTCCAGTTGGGTGAGTTCAAGACTGAGAGGGCATTGGTGGATCATGGGGCAAGCATAAGCATATTGGCGGGGCGAGTGTAAGATGAATATGATTTTGGTGAGCTTGAAAAGGTGGACACCACGGTTGTGCTTGCAGACGGTTCAAGGAAACCATCGAGGGGGATGTTGAGAGGAATTGCTGTAAGAGTAGGGGATTGTTATTACCCCGAAGATTTCCTAGTTGTGGACCACACGCCGTCCAATGTTGAAGGACAACTGCCGATTATCTTAGGCCGACCATTCTTGAAAACCGCGAAGGCTACCATTGATTGCAATGCTAATACGGTAAATATGGTCTTCGGGTCACGTAAGTTTTCCTTAAACTTTACGTCTCACATTTGTGCTTATTCTAATATTGCTAACAAGTGTCGTCCTCCAATTAATGAGGATATCCCAAAAGAGAGTGTTACTATGATTGACAGGTCGAAGGATGAAAAGGTCGTGAAGGATAAAGTGGTCAAATCACCGTGGTGGCTCAAGATGAGAAACAAAAAACGTTCAATCAAGTTAGAAAAGGAGTCACCAAAGGATGCAACCAAATCCAAGAAGAGACCACTTGAGGTGAATATGGGTGAGGTCTCACAGTTGAAGGAAAAGAAGAAGCCCGTGAGGAAAATTAAGGGTGAATTCTCACAGTCGATAGATTTTGATAACCCGGATCATTTGGATGCCATATGGAGTGAACGATGGCAGTGGGATACTTACCATTCACCAACACAAGCGCTCTTTGCACGAGAGATGCCATTTAAACCACCTTGAGCATAGCAGGTATGGTCTGGCTGAAGACCTTTAAACTTAGCGCTCTCGGGAGGCAGCCCGAGGATGTAGAGTATTGTATTTTTGTTTGGTCTCGTTTTGGTGTGTTTGTGTTTTGACAGGTTTCTACGTTCCATCTTCACGGATGCAATGAATCAAGTGTGGGGATGTTTGGCAACATCCCCGGTGAGATCTCAAATAATCTATGAGGGGCGTATGTTCCGGTTAGATCGCAGCAGCTGCACCACTACAAACACTCACTTGTTTTCTGAACAGGTGCATGTGTTTATCTATCCTGTGTTTTATTTGTTTTTGTGTACTTGGTGGTGTGAAATTTTTGTGTTGGGAGTGGTTTCCTTGTGTTGTGTCGTCTAGTTGTTAGCCGTTCATGGTTTGTGGGTGGTATCTCTCGAGTTTAGAGTATAAATTGCACCATACATTGGGGACAATGTATCCCAAGTGTGGGGATGCGGTAACTCGAAAGAAGGGTTGGTAGGATTGATGATCTTAAATGCTTGAAGAGTTGAAATTGCTAAAATTGAAAAAATTTTAAAATTTTCGTCTCAAGTATGCTTGAACTACATGAAAACCAACATTTTCAATCGCTAAAGGGTTCCTATTGATATTAAACAAACTTAGATCCCTAGTCATGGTTGTCCCTTTAAGTTTCATGAGAGTATTTCTGACAAGTTTAGAAAATAGTTGAGAAGAAATGCCTAACTAGGGGTAACATGCTTTAGGAATTACACATGCTACGTGTCGGCAACCCATATTTCTTTTGTTCGGTGAGATATTTGAGCCTACTTAGTGATAGTTGAATTACAATAAATGTTCAATTGTTGAGGGTAGGCCATATGTTGCTTTGTGTTAGAGCTTGTGTGGTTTGATTCGTGCCAAGATTGTGGTTTAGCGTATGCACATAGATGATAAAGGCATTAGGATTCATTCATTGTTTTACATGTTGTTTGTTGATTTCGCCCACCTTAGTAAACCATCTTGAGCCTTTCACCCTTCGTTTGTTACACCTTGTTTGTCCCGTTTGATTACCAACCATGAATGACAATTGTGTATATGTTATGAAAAGAAAAAAAAAGAAAAAAACCGAAATGCAAAAAACGAGAAAAGAAAGAAAAAGAAAAAAATAAAAGTATTATTATGTTTGTGTTATATAAATGGGTCGAAAATAACCCATGTGTTAGTATTATTGTGAATAAGTTGTCATGGTTTGGTATGTTCATTTGTGTTCGCCAATAAATATAAAAATCCAAAAATATTTCCCTACCTTTACCCTTAACCCAAAACCCGAAAGTCCTTTTGATGTGTGCTACGTTATTTCATACAGTGGAGGTGTGATTGCTATACAAGCTTATGATTGCAAAGTACCATATTTGGTTTTGAGTGAAATATATACAAGCACATTACACGCTAGTCTTGATTGAGCCGAGAGGACTGATCATTGTGAGGGGCGTGTGGCATGTGTGTAGTATCATAAGCATGTTAGTTTTAGTTAGGCAGGTCTTAAGCTGTTTTAAATGTGTATCATTTATCTGTCAGATTGTTAATCTCGATTGTGTCAGCCTATGGGACGGGTATGACTTGGGACCTTAAACTGTTGCATTGGTTAAGGGATTTAATGGTGATTTGTTAATAAGGTGATAATGTTCGTGATGGTTGCTTGAGGACAATCAATGATACGTGTGGGGATGTGATGGAGAGTGTGAAACCCGAGCCTTAAGTGTGTCATAATACGTGTTTTAGTGTGTTTTAAGCAGTTATGCGTTGAGAATGTGATATCTTCGAGTTGTTGTGGTGTTACAGGTTAATCGGTTTAATTCAGTGCAGTTAAAATGTTTAGAAATGAGGCGGAACACCTGTGGATGCTAATCAAGGTACATTACGGTATTCGGGATTTGTTTCGGGCTGAAAAATACCTTGAAAACATAAGAGATACGAGAGATTAAAGTCTAGGGGTCGTTCAGTCATTCGTTGAAAGATAAAATGCACTAATATATGGAGCATGGGAACACAGCGTAGGTTATGGGTATATTACTGTAGCCTACGGTTGAATTGTAAAGTAAAAAAAAGTGCCAAGCAAGCATAGAAACAGATTGTCTTGAACGTAACCTACGGTCAAAAGACGTAGGTTACGGTGAATACACATTAGCAGCGCACATGCGGGTATTTTGGAGTTAAAATTTAAAAGGGTTCAAAACCCAAAGGTAAAAACTCACGTGAACTTGTGAAAAAGAAAGTCAACAACAGAAAATAATAATCACTTTTTGGAGACTTTTGGGTGGAGGATATTGGGCGGCACTATCTCGACAAAAGGAGCAGCCTTCATTTACTTTTTGGGCTCTTGAATTTATCTCGACATCTTGGGCTTGGGGTGAATAAAGAATCCATCATCAACAAATATTAAAAGATCATCATCCTAAAAGGAAGGGACAGTCGCCACTAGAGGTGCACAAAATAACCGGTTAATTAACCGTAACCGGTTATTAACCGAAACAGTAACCGGTTAATAACCGATTTAAGAATAACCGGTTCAATAGGTTATTTAACCGTAGGTTAGTAACCGGTTATAAGTGTTTAGTATAATAACCGGTTATTAACCGGTTTTTTTAACCGGTTTTTTAACCGATAGACTGGTTAACCGAAAAAATAACCGAAAAATTCAAAAAAAAGGCAAAAAAACCGGTTAATAACCAAAAATAACTGGTTAATTAACCGAACCGGTTAAAGTAATTAACCGGACCAGTTAAAAAAATAACCGGTTAAAGTAATAACCGGTTAAAGCATTAACCGGTTAAAGTCAAAAAGTCAAATTAACCGGTATAACTGGTTAACCGATCCGGTTATTAAAATTAACCGGTTTGTGCAACTCTAGCCGCCACATGCCACTCGACATATTTAGAGGGATCGAGACACATTTTTTGTGGACCATCTATTCAACTATCATTATTTATTAGTTCAATCCAATCCAAGATTAAGAAGATGGTTGCAACCGGGTATCAAGTGTTTGAAGATCAACTAATCACAATGAGCGGCTTAATCTCTTGTGGACACTCCAGCTGAATGATTCTTGTGAGACATTTTTAATTCTAGTTTCTGTTTTGTATTGAGATTTGGATTTGTAGTCGGGTGACAGCCGACTATTTACATGATTATATTATTTGTGTGACAGACAAATCCTGAATGACAGTCAGAGTTATAATTATGTTTTGAATCCAATTATGCTTTTGTTGATTGAATGATTCCTATGTATGCTTGTTTTAATATTTATCTGATCAATTAATATTAAGATTTTGAACTGCAAAGGTAATTAGTAGATGTGACAGATTTACTATTCAATCAATAGCATCCAATACAATCAGAACTAGGTTATTAGTAATTGCAGAATCTGAATCCCGGAGTGACCACGTTTTTTCTATCATTGTTTTTACAATCTCAAAGTTATTGTTTATAGTTTTCTAGCAAGTATTCAAAGTAATTCAAATATTTACAAACAAATAATAATTAGCATTAACCACAAACTCCTCTGGGTTCGATACCCTGCTTACCCTAGCTACCTAGGTTAATTAGGTTTTTGCATGTCACTAACGACAGACATCAACTCTCTGATATACAGTTGAAAAATCTTCGTAAACTAAATCACACGTGTATATGTTGACATTTAAGAGATATACAGTCAAGAAAATCAAGGGCAATGGTGATATATATGCGGATTAGACAAAAAAAAAACACTCAACAAATGACTACAATTTAAGGAATGTGTTTAGTGACGGCATCGGATTCCTAATTGATGGAGAAAGGTCTGGTGGCAAGAAAAGCTGCTTCTAGGAGGTTGTCAAGTGTTTTCGCTCAACGATTCCATTCTTGGGTGGTTGGTTTGGCCCTTGTTCCTGTAACTCGAATCCTAGGCCGGTATATCCAATTTTAATTTTACACCATTGTGAAGCTTACGCCTTTTTTACTCTCTGATCGAGTTTCTAGGCATTGAAAAATCTTCGTAAACTAAATCACACGTGCATATGTTAACATTTAAGAGATATACGGTCAAGAAAATCAAGGGCAATGGTGATATATATGCGGATTAGACACAAAAAAAAAACACTCAACAAATGGCTACAATTTAAGGAATGTATTTAGTGACGGCATCAGATTCCTAATTGATGGAGAAAGGTCTGGTGGCAAGAAAAGCTGCTCCTAGGTGGTTGTTAAGTGTTTTCGCTCAACGATTCCATTCTTGGGTGGTTGGTTTGGCCCTTGTTCCTGTAACTCGAATCCTAGCCCGGTATATCTCATTTCAATTTTACACCATTGTGAACCTTACACCTTTTTTACTCTCTGATCGAGGTTCTCGGCATTGAAGAATATTCGTAAACTAAATCACACGTGTATATGTTGACATTTAAGAGATATACAGTCATGAAAATCAAGGGCAATGGCGATATATATGCGGATTAGACACCAAAAAAAATACTCAACAAATGGCTACAATTTAAGGAATGTGTTTAGTGACGGCATCAGATTCCTAATTGATGGAAAAAGGTTTGTTGGCAAGAAAAGCTGCTTCTAGGAGGTTGTCAAGTTTTTTCGCTCGACGATTCCATTCTTGGGTGGTTGGTTTGGCCCTTGTTCCTGTAACTCAAATCCTAGCCAGGTATATCCCATTTTAATTTTACCCCATTGTGAATCTTACGCCTTTTTTACTCTCTGATCGAGGTTCTTGGCATTGAAAAATCTTTGTAAACTAAATCACACGTGTATATGTTGACATTTAAGAGATATACAGTCAAGAAAATCAAGGGCAATGGTGATATATATGCGGACTAGACACAAAAAAAACACTCAACAAATGACAACAATTTAAGAAATGTGTTTAGTGACGGCATCAGATTCCTAATTGATGGAGAAAGGTCTGGTGGCAAGAAAAGCTGCTTCTAGGAGGTTGTCAAGTGTTTTCGCTTGACGATTCCATTCTTGGGTTGTTGGTTTGGCCCTTGTTCCTGTAACTCGAATCCTAGCCCGGTATATCCCATTTTAATTTTACACCATTGTGAACCTTATGCCTTTTTTACTCTTGATGGGGAGTGTCGAACCCGAGCCTTAAGTGTGTCTTAATACGTGTTTTAGTGTGTTTTAAGCCGTTATGCGTTGAGAATGTGATATCTATGAGTTGTTGTGGTGTTACAGGTTAATCGGTTTAATTCAGTGCAGTTAAAGTGTTTAGAGATGTGGCGGAACACCTGTGGATGCTAATCAAGGTACATTACGGTATTCGGGATTTGTTTCGGGCCAAAAAATACCTTGAAAACATAAGAGATGCGAGAGATTAAAGTCTAGGGGTCGTTCAGTCATTCGTTGAAAGATAAAATGCACTAATATATGGAGGGATCGAGACACATTCTTTGTGGACCATCTATTCAACTATCATTATTTATTAGTTCAATCCAATCCAAGATTAAGAAGATGGTTGCAACCGGGTATCAAGTGTTTGAAGATCAACCAATCACAATGAGCGGCTAAATCTCTTGTGGACACTCCGGCTGAATAATTCTTGTGAGACATTTTTAATTCTAGTTTCTGTTTTGTATTGAGATTTGGATTTGTAGTCGGGTGACAACCGACTATTTACATGATTATATTATTTGTGTGACAGACAAATCCTGAGTGACAGTCAGAGTTATAATTATGTTTTGAATCCAATTATGCTTTTGTTGATTGAATGATTCCTATGTATGCTTGTTTTAATATTTATCTGATCAATTAATATTAATATTTTGAACTGCATAGGTAATTAGTAGATGTGACAGATTTACTATTCAATCAATAGCATCCAATACAATCTGAACTAGGTTATTAGTAATTGAAGAATCTGAATCCCGGAGTGACCACGTTTTTTCTATCATTGTTTTTACAATCTCAAAGTTATTGTTTATAGTTTTCTAGCAAGTATTCAACGTAATTCAAATATTTACAAACTAATAATAATTAGCATTAACCACAGACTCCTCTGGATTCGATACCCTGCTTACCCTAGCTACCTAGGTTAATTAGGTTTTTGCATGTCACTAACGACAGACATCAACTCTCTGATCGAGGTTCTCGGCAATGAAAAATCTTCGTAAACTAAGTCACACGTGTATATGTTGACATTTAAGAGATATACAGTCAAGAAAATCAAGGGCAATTGTGATATATATGCGGATTAGACACAAAAAAACACTCAACAAATAGCTAGAATTTAAGGAATGTGTTTAGTGACGGCATCAGATTCCTAATTGATGGAGAAAGGTCTGGTGGCAAGAAAAGCTGCTTCTAGGAGGTTGTCAAGTGTTTTCGCTCAACGATTCCATTCTTGGCTGGTTGGTTTGGCCCTTGTTCCTGTAACTCGAATCCTATCCTGGTATATCCCATTTTAATTTTACACCATTGTGAACCTTATGCCTTTTTTACTCTCTGACCGAGGTTCTCGGCATTGAAAAATCTTCGTAAACTAAGTCACACGTGTATACCTTGACATTTAAGAGATATACAGTCAAGAAAATCAAGGGCAATGGTGATATATATGCGGATTAGTCACATAAAAAACCACTCAACAAATGGCTAGAATTTAAGGAATGTGTTTAGTGACGGCATCAGATTCCTAATTGATGGAGAAAGGTCTGGTGGCAAGAAAAGCTACTTCTAGGAGGTTGTCAAGTGTTTTCGCTCGATGATTCCATTCTTGGGTGGTTGGTTTGGCCCTTGTTCCTGTAACTCGAATCCTAGCCCGGTATATCGCATTTTAATTTTACACCATTGTGAAACTTAATCCTTTTTTACTCTCTGATTGAGGTTCTCGGCATTGAAAAATCTTCGTAAACTAAATCACACGTGTATATGTTGACATTTAAGAGATATACTGTCAAGAAAATCAAGGGCAATGGTGATATATATGCGGATTAGACACCAAAAAAAATACTCAACAAATGGCTACAATTTGAGGAATGTGTTTAGTGACGGCATCAGATTAATAATTGATGGAGAAAGGTTATGTGGCAAGAAAAGCTGCTTCTAGGAGGTTGTCAAGTGTTTTCGCTCGACGATTCCATTCTTGGGTGGTTGGTTTGGCCCTTGTTCCTGTAACTCGAATCCTAGCCCGGTATATCTCATTTTAATTTTACACCATTGTGAAACTTACACCTTTTTTACTCTCTGATCGAGGTTCTCGGCATTGAAAAATCTTCGTAAACTAAATCACACGTGTATATGTTGACATTTAAGAGATATACAGTCAAGAAAATCAAGGGCAATGGTGATATATATGCGGATTAGATTGCAAAATAAGAAAACATTCAACAAATGGCTACAATCTAAGGAATGTGTTTAGTGACGGCATCAGATTCCTAATTGAAGGAGAAAATTCTGGTGCACGAAAAGCTACTTCTAGGAGGCTGTCAAGTGTTTTCGCTCGACGATTCCATTCTTGGGTGGTTGGTTTGGCCCTTGTTCCTGTAACTCGAATCCTTGCCCGGTATATCCCATTTTAATTTTACACCATTGTGAAACTTACGCCTTTTTTACTCTCTAATCGAGGTTCTCGGCATTGAAAAATCTTCGTAAACTAAATCACACGTGTATATGTTGACATTTAAGAGATATACAGTCAAGAAAATCAAGGGCAATGGTGATATATATGCGGATTAGATTGCAAAATAAGAAAACATTCAACAAATGGCTACAATCTAAGGAATGTGTTTAGTGACGGCATCAGATTCCTAATTGAAGGAGAAAATTCTGGTGCAAGAAAAGCTACTTCTAGGAGGCTGTCAAGTGTTTTCGCTCGACGATTCCATTCTTGGGTGGTTGGTTTGGCCCTTGTTCCTGTAACTCGAATCCTTGCCCGGTATATCCCATTTTAATTTTACACCATTGTGAAACTTACGCCTTTTTTACTCTCTAATCGAGGTTCTCGGCATTGAAAAATCTTCGTAAACTAAATCACACGTGTATATGTTGACATTTAAGAGATATACAGTCAAGAAAATCAAGGGCAATGGTGATATATATGCGGATTAGACACACAAAAAAAAAAGACTCAACAAATGGCTACAATTTAAGGAATGTGTTTAGTGACGACATCAGATTCCTAATTGATGGAGAAAGGTCTGGTGGTAAGAAAAGCTGCTTCTAGGAGGTTGTCAATTGTTTTCGCTCGACGATTCCATTCTTGGGTGGTTGGTTTGGCCCTTGTTCCTGTAACTCTAATCCTAGCCCGGTATATCCCATTTTAATTTTACGCCATTGTGAACTTTACGCCTTTTTTACTCTCTGTTCGAGGTTCTCGGCATTGAAAAATCTTCTTAAACTAAATCACACACATTCAAGAGATATAAAGTCAAGAAAATCAAGGGAAATGGTGATATATATGCGGATTAGACACAAAAAAAAACCTCAACAAATGGCTACAATTTAAGGAATGTGTTTAGTGACGGCATCATATTCCTAATTGACGGAGAAAGGTCTGGTGGCAAGAAAAGCTGCTTCTAGGAGGTTGTCAAGTGTTTTCGCTCGACGATTCCATTCTTGTGTGGTTGGTATGGCCCTTGTTCCTGTAACTCGAATCCTAGCCCGATATATCCCATTTTAATTTTACACCATTGTTAACCTTACGCCTTTTGTACTCTCTGATCGAGATTCTGGGCGTTGAAAAAACTTCGTAAACTAAATCACACGTGTATATGTTGACATTTTCGAGATATACATTCAAGAAAATCAAGGGCAATTGTGATATATATGAGGATTAGACACCAAAAAAATCACTCAACAAATGGCTATAATTTAAGGAATGTGTTTAGTGACGGCATCAGATTCCTAATTGATGGAGAATGGTCTGGTGGCAAGAAAAGCTGCTTCTAAGAGGTTGTCAAGTATTTTCGCTCGACGATTCCATTCGTGGGTGGTTGGTTTGGCACTTGTTCCTGTAACTCGAATCCTAGCTCGGTATATCCCATTTTAATTTTACAGCATTGTGAACCTTACGCCCTTTCTACTCTCTGATCGAGGTTCTCGGCATTGAAAAATCTTCGTAAACTAAATCACACGTGTATATGTTGACATTTAAAAGATATACGGTCAAAAAAATCAAGGGCAATGGTGATATATATGCGGATTAGACACAAAAAAAAACACTCAACAACTGGCTACAATTTAAGGAATGTGTTTAGTGAGGGCATCAGATTCCTAATTGAAGCAGAAAGTGGTGGCAAGAAAAGCTGCTTCTAGGAGGTTGTCAAGTTTTTTCGCACGACGGTTCCATTCTTGGGTGGTTGGTTTGGCCCTTGTTCCTGAAACTCGAATCCTATCCCGGTATATCCCATTTTAATTTTACGCCATTGTGAGCCTTACGCCTTTTTTACTCTCTGATCGAGGTTCTCGGCATTGAAAAATCTTCGTAAACTAAATTACACGTGTATATGTTGACATTTAAGAGATATAAAGTCAAGAAAATAAAGGGCAATGCTGATATATATGCGGATTAAACACAAAAAAAAAAACACTAAACAAATGGCTAGAATTTAAGGAATGTGTTTAGTGACGGCATCAGATTCCTAATTAATGTAGAAAGGTCTGGTGGAAAGAAAAGCTGCTTCTAGGAGGTTATCAAGTGTTTTCGCTCGACGATTCCATTCTTGGGTGGTTGGTTTGGCCCTTGTTCCTGTAACTCGAATCCTTACCCGGTATATCCCATTTTAATTTTACACCATTGTTAACCTTACGCCTTTTTTACTCTCTGGTCGAGGTTCTCGGCATTGAAAAATCTTCGTAAACTAAATCACACGTGTATATGTTGACATTTAAGAGATATACAATCAAGAAAATCAAGGACAATGGTGATATATATGCGGATTAGACACCAAAAAAATTCACTCAACAAATGGCTACAATTTAAAGAATGGGTTTAGTGACGGCACCAGATTCCTAATTGATGGAGAAAGGTCTGGTGGCAGGAAAAGCTGCTTCTAGAAGGTTGTCTAGCGTTTTCGCTCGACGATTCCATTCTCGGGTGGTTGGTTTGGACCTTGTTCCTGTAACTCGAATCCTAGCCCGGTATATCCCATTTTAATTTTACACCATTGTGAACCTTACGCCTTTTTTACTCTCTGATCGAGGTTCTCGGCATTGAAAAATATTTGTAAACTAAATCACACGTGTATTTGTTGACATTTAAGAGATATACAGTCAAGAAAATCAAGGGCAATGGTGATATATATGCGGATTAGACACAAAA
This sequence comes from Helianthus tuberosus, assembly GCA_030545235.1. Taxonomy (NCBI): domain Eukaryota; kingdom Viridiplantae; phylum Streptophyta; class Magnoliopsida; order Asterales; family Asteraceae; genus Helianthus; species Helianthus tuberosus. Next base: position 39,648,444 of record CM060412.1, read on the forward strand.
AAAAAATACTCAACAAATGGCTACAATTTAAGGAATGTATTTAGTGACGGCATAAGATTCCTAATTGATGGAGAAAGGTCTGGTGGCAAGAAAAGCTGCTTCTAGGAGGTTGTCAAGTGTTTTCGCTCGACGATTCCATTCTTGGGTGGTTGGTTTGGCCCTTGTTCCTGTAACTCGAATCCTAGCTCGGTATATCCCATTTTAATTTTACAACATTGTGAACCTTACGCCTTTTTTAGTCTCTGATCGAGGTTCTCGGCATTGAAAAATCTTCATAAACTAAATGACACGTGTATATGTTGACATTTAAGAGATATACAGTCAAGAAAATCAAGGGCAATGGTGATATATATGCGGATTAGACACCAAAAAAATAAAATACTCAAAAAATGGCTACAATTTAAGGAATGTGTTTAGTGACGGCTTCAGATTCCTAATTGATGGAGAAAGGTCTGGTGGCAAGAAAAGCTGCTTCTAGAAGGTTGTCAAGTGTCTTCGCTCGATGATACCATTCTTGGGTGGTTGGTTTGGCCATTGTTCCTGTAACTTGAATACTAGTCAGGTATATCCTAATTTAATATTACACCATTGTGAACCTTACGCCTTTTTTACTCTCTGATCGAGGTTCTCGGCATTGAAAAATATTCGTAAACTAAATCACACGTGTGTATGTTGACATTTAAGAGATATACCGTCAAGAAAATCAAGGGCAATGGTGATATATATGCGGTTTAGACACAAAAAAAACACCCAATAAATGGCTACAATTTAAGGAATGTGTTTAGTGATGACATCAGATTCCTAATTGATAGAGAAAGTTCTGGTGGCAAGAAAAGCTGCTTCTAGGAGGTTGTGAAGTTTTTTCGCTCGACGATTCCATTCTTGGGTGGTTGGTTTGGCCCTTGTTCCTATAACTCGAATCCTAGCCCGGTATATCCCATTTTAATTTTACACCATTGTGAACCTTACGCCTTTTTTACTCTCTGATCGAGGTTCTCGGCATTGAAAAATCTTCGTAAACTAAATCACACGTGTATATGTTGACATATAAGAGATATATAGTCAAGAAAATCAAGGGCAATGGTGATATATAAGCGGATTAGACACAAAAAAACACTCAACAAATGGCTACAATTTAAGGAATGTGTTTAGTGACGGCATCAGATTCCTAATTGATGGAGAAAGGTCTGGTGGCAAGAAAAGCTGCTTCTAGGAGGTTGTCAAGTGTTTTCGCTCGACGATTCCATTGTTGTGTGGTTGGTTTTGCCCTTGTTCTTGTAACTAGAATCCTAGCCCGGTATATCCAATTTTAATTTTACACCATTGTGAACCTTACGCCTTTTTTACTCTCTGATCGAGTTTCTAGGCACCGAAAAATCTTCGTAAACTAAATCACACGTGTATATGTTGACATTTAAGAGATATACCGTCAAGAAAATCAAGGGCAATGGTGATATATATGCGGATTAGACACCAAAAAAAACACTCAACAAATGGCTACAATTTAAGGAATGTATCTAGTGACGGCATCAGATTCCTAATTGATGGAGAAAGGTCTGGTGGCAAGAAAAGCTGCTTCAAGGAGGTTGTTAAATGTTTTCGCTCGACGATTCCATACTTGGGTGGTTGGTTTAGCCCTTGTTCCTGTAACTCGAATCCTAGCCCGGTATATCTCATTTTAATTTTACACCATTGTGAACCTTACGCTTTTTTTACTCTCTGATCGAGGTTCTCGGCATTGAAAAATATTCGTGAACTAAATCACACGTGTATATTTTGACTTTTAAGAGATATACAGTCAAGAAAATCAAGGGCAATGGTGATATATATGCGGATTAGACACAAAAAAAAAAATACTCAACAAATGGCTACAATTTAAGGAATGTGTTTAGTGACGGCATCAGATTCCTAATTGATGGAGAAAGGTCTGGTGGCAAGAAAAGCTGCTTCTAGGAGGTTGTCAAGTGTTTTCGCTCGACGATTCCATTCTTGGGTGGTTGGTTAGGCCCTTTTTCTTGTAACTCGAATCCTAGCCCGGTATATCCCATTTTAATTTTAAACCATTGTGAACCTTACGCCTTTTTTATTCTCTGATCGAGGTTCTCGGCATTGAAAAATCTTCGTAAACTAAATCACACGTGTATATGTTGACATTTAAGAGATATACCGTCAAGAAAATCATGGGCAATGGTGATATATATGCGGTTTAGACACAAAAAAAACACCCAATAAATGGCTACAATTTAAGGAATGTGTTTAGTGATGACATCAGATTCCTAATTGATAGAGAAAGTTCTGGTGGCAAGAAAAGCTGCTTCTAGGAGGTTGTGAAGTGTTTTCGCTCGACGATTCCATTCTTGGGTGGTTGGTTTGGCCCTTGTTCCTATAACTCGAATCCTAGCCCGGTATATCCCATTTTAATTTTACACCATTGTGAACCTTACGCCTTTTTTACTCTCTGATCGAGGTTCTCGGCATTGAAAAATCTTCGTAAACTAAATCACACGTGTATATGTTGACATATAAGAGATATATAGTCAAGAAAATCAAGGGCAATGGTGATATATATGCGGATTAGACACAAAAAAAAACACTCAACAAATGGCTACAATTTAAGGAATGTGTTTAGTGACGGCATCAGATTCCTAATTGATGGAGAAAGGTCTGGTGGCAAGAAAAGCTGCTTCTAGGAGGTTGTCAGGTGTTTTCGCTCGACGATTCCATTGTTGTGTGGTTGGTTTAGCCCTTGTTCCTGTAACTAGAATCCTAGCCCGGTATATCCAATTTTAATTTTACACCATTGTGAACCTTACGCCTTTTTTACTCTCTGATCGAGTTTCTAGGCATTGAAAAATCTTCGTAAACTAAATCACACGTGTATATGTTGACATTTAAGAGATATACAGTCAAGAAAATCAAGGGCAATGGTGATATATATGCGGATTAGACACAAAAAAAAACACTCAACAAATTGCTACAATTTAAGGAATGTATTTAGTGACGGCATCAGATTCCTAATTGATGGAGAAAGGTCTGGTGGCAAGAAAAGCTGTTTCAAGGAGGTTGTTAAGTGTTTTCGCTCGACGATTCCATACTTGGGTGGTTGGTTTAGCCCTTGTTCCTGTAACTCGAATCCTAGCCTGGTATATCTTATTTTAATTTTACACCATTGTGAACCTTACGCTTTTTTTACTCTCTGATCGAGGTTCTCGGCATTGAAAAATATTCGTGAACTAAATCACACGTGTATATTTTGACTTTTAAGAGATATACAGTCAAGAAAATCAAGGGCAATGGTGATATATATGCGGATTAGACACAAAAAAAAAATACTCAACAAATGGCTACAATTTAAGAAATGTGTTTAGTGACGGCATCAGATTCCTAATTGATGGAGAAAGGTCTGGTGGCAAGAAAAGCTGCTTCTAGGAGGTTGTCAAGTGTTTTCGCTCGACGATTCCATTCTTGGGTGGTTGGTTAGGCCCTTGTTCTTGTAACTCGAATCCTAGCCCGGTATATCCCATTTTAATTTTAAACCATTGATGTGCGTGAAGTGTCGTATATTTTAGGTGTATATTTTAAGCCCTTTTTAACACTTATTTTAGCCAAGTTTTAAATTTATAAAACACGATATTTCACTAACACTAAACACACATATGGGCAAGTGCACCCATCGTTGAGTGTAGTATAGCGTTGGTAAGATACCGAGGTCGTCCAAGGACACAAGAGCTTTTAGTACCGGTTTATCCTCAACGTCTAACCAAAATAAAAGTTTAGAAAAATGTTTTAAACTAAGAAAAATAAAAACTAACTAAAATGCTGAAAATAAAAATAAAATAAAAACAGATAGACAAGATGAATCACTTGGTTCCGACTCGTATCTAGTATAACCTTTGATTATTTCCGCACTTTTGCACATAATTAAGAGATTATCTTAGTTATTGTAGTAGGCCCCTCTTTTGAAGGTGACGTTACCCTCACCCCAGTAGTTTGAGTCAGCAGGGATACAATCCTAAAGGGGTGGATTATTGGAAGATAATGAATTAAGTTATTAATGCAGTATTGTGGTAGGCCCCGCTTTTGGCGGTGACGTTACCCTCGACTAAGTAGTCTGAGTCAGCAGGGATACAGTCCTAAATAGCCGGGTTATAGTATTAATAGTAGTTAACTTATGAGGGGATCAAAGAGTTTGGACCCCCGCCATCCAATACCGTGAAGTATTAAAGGAGGTCCTACTAAATTTGACCCAGGTCCATTGCAGGACCTCTAAACGCTGAACAATGGCAAGACCTTTACCAAACCGTTCCCTTAACCCCCTACCAGGTAGCCAACATACCTCCATATAGACCGTGGAGATATGAATGGTGAAAATCCTTTATTTTATATAGACAGTAAAATAATGCCAAGACACCACGGACAAACGATAAGGAAAGATCACCTTCAACATAAGTAACTAGTTATTAAAGTCATTAATACAAAACCAAATAAAAAGTGCAAAAGATTAGAAATAAAAAGTATTATACTAGACACTTTGTCTTCACCAAGTGATGTAAGAGACTTAGGCAAACATGGCCTTGATTGTCAAGAACTCTTACGATCAATCTTGGATCCCGAGACGACTCACACACTCTATGATGGACAATGGATGATGGTGGTGGATGATGGTGTTGTGATGGTGGTGGGTGGTGGATGAAGTGTGAGAGAGGTGGTGTGCCAAGGGATGAGATGAAATGAATCCAAGCACTCCTATTTATAGGCTGAACAGAAGCCTGGGCACGGCACCGTGTTCGCTGGGCACGGCCCCGTGCCCGTCTGACACTCTCTCTCTTCATTAATTGTAATTCGCAATTACAATTAATGCGCCTGCAGTACTTTCGGCACGCCCCCGTGTCCGCTGAGCACGGCCCGTGGTGGGCAATAGAAGCTTCTATAGGTTTGTCTTTTCTGCTGCTTCTTGGGCACGACCCGTGCTGGCTGAGCACGGGGCGTGTTCAGCCTTCTGTTTTCTTTATTTTGCTTTGGAAGGTGCCGTTGAGGGTTCGGGCAATCCACTAATGTTCCTTTTCTTGTATTTATGTTGGATTTAGCTGTCTTTTTGCTTCTTTTGCGTTTTTGAGCTCATTTAATCCTGAAAATACAAAAGGAAGACAAAAACACTCTTTTTCCAATATTAGTACTAAAAAAGGGTTAGTTTTATGCCTCATTTGATGTAATTTATATGTTGCCTTTTACACACATCAAATACCCCCACACTTGAACTTTTGCTTGTCCTCAAGTAAAACTCTTTAATATTTGGCTTACACTCCCAAATGGAATAGGTAGAAGAGAAGGTTTTGGGCTTGTCATAGAGTGTTGGGATTTCCAAGATCTTTTTGGGGTTTTTATTTTTATTTATTTACACTCCTATTCGTAATGATTTATTTAGAACTGTTCATAAAAGAAATTACTTATTTGGGCATAACATGCCTTTTTAAAATTTTATTTATATACAAGTTCACATACCTCGCGGGGAAATCACTCACACTCGGCCGAAGGTGTATTTTTAGTGAATCACTCGAGAGCGGCACGAAACTTATTCCTACCATAGGCTTGCCAAGAAATCAATCCTCCTCCTTTTTAACTTTTATACCTTTGTAGATATCAAGAGGACTTTGTGGGTTAAGGGTTGGCTAGGGTTAAAGGTAGGTGGTTGGGTTAGTGGTTAGTAGAAAAAGGGCTAAAAAGCGTAACAAGTGTCGGTTTTCGTATTTTTGAAACTTTTTTATTTTTGATGAAGCTTTTATTCAAACAAAGTAATTTTTGATTACTTTGTTTGTTTTGTTTTTTGTTTTGTTTTTTTTTTTTTTTTTTCGAAGAACCGAACTTGTTACTAAAATAAAGGGTTAAAAATGAAAAAGGTTTTGGTGGGTGAAAGAGTTTTTGTTTTGGGTGATGAAACGAAAAGGTTTAGGCTCAAAGGGGCTAACTAGGGGGATTTTTGGGTAGGTGGTAAAAAAAAAAGAAAAATAATGGTGTAGAAATGAAAAAGGGTTAGTCCTAATGCCTCCATCATGTACTTACTCGGGTTTAAGTTGATAAGGACCGGGAATGTATTGTCATGGCAAGTTCTAGAGTCGTAAGAACCAAGCGGCTATTCACACAAGAAACGAAAAATGAGCATTTAGTCAAATGGTATGAAATTGAGTGCTCAATAAAGGCTCAAAACTCACTTTTGTGGGAATGGGTTTTTATGTGATCAAGTATATATAATCAAATTTTAAATAAGTTTGTCATGCCTTTTCATAATTTTCTTATGTTGGTTCTTTTTATCACTACGCTATCGGTTGTAAATTTGTAAAAATATAACCTTTTTGAGAGCTTGAATTTCCCGAGTTAAACCTAGACAAGTAAAAAAAAATGAAATTTTTGAAAAAATTTGGGGTGATTAGCGGTTCCAATAGAGTTTTGTGTAAGGCTTGTATTTAGGACTTGCAAAATTCAAGGTTTTAGCATCCCCCCCACACTTAAATTACACATTGTCCTCAATGTGTCCCAAAAATAAATTTTTAGGTTGATTAGATGTGTAAAATAGTGTTTAAAAAGCAAAAATTTGTGTTACTGGGCACTGAACACGGCCCCGTGTTATCCGGGCACGGCCCCGTGTTCAAGTGCCAGTAACAAAATTGAAATAAGAGAAACAGAAGTCTGGACACGGGGGCGTGTTGGGTGAACACGGCCCGTGTCCAGTTACCTGTACTGGGCGTTTTCTGCAGGTGGTTCGACATGGGGCCGTGTTGGTTGGGCACGGCCCGTGTTGAACCTTCTGAAAGGGAGAAAATTGTCGGGTTGCCTCGTTCTTGTGCATGGGATCATTTTTCTCGTTCCCCTTTTCATCCTTTACCACCATGAGTGTGTTTTATTCATTACAAACCATCCAAACATTAAAACCATCATTTCATTTTATCATAGAGAGAACTTACATAATCCTAAATTAAACTAGATAAAAGAAATAACAAACCATGGAGTCCTAGCCTTTACTTTATTTTAATTTAGCAAAATTTCCAAGAAATACACAATCTTGGTTAAACAAGGCCTTAGTGAACTCCTTCTTCCGAGGGCGATTCTCCTCAAATGTCGGCGAGCCATTCTTCTATCTCCCTTGGAAGGAGAAAAGAAGGCTCGTTGGCATTAGTTTGAGGAGTTTCAACTTCCACCGGAATCTCTTGTTGGTGTTCCATGGGAGTTTCCGCCGGAAAGTCTTTCCACCCGGTAGGGTTGTTGATTCCGAGAGCCAGGTTCCAATCCTGCTGAGGAAGGACTGGTTCCATTGGAGGTGCTACAAGAATATTTAACCTCTGGTGCAAGAGGTTAATTTCTTGGAAGCTGCTTTCAAGTCCCATCGTAAGATCGTTAATACGGTCGATAAGGACCTCCTCTACTGAAGTCATTTCGTCGAGAGCCTCCCTTAATGCTATCACATAGTGAACAAGTGTAGCTTCAATGGAGGGTCTTCTTCCTCTTCGATTGTTTGACGAATGCACAGAAGATGTATCGCTGTTTTCACTCGACATCCTACGAAAAATAAACTAAAAATAGCTTATTTAATGAAACAGTAACCGGACACGGCCCCGTGCTCACCGAGCACGGCCCCGTGTCCATCTTTCTGCAGAGTTTTGGAACAAGGAAACTTGTATTTTTTAAGTTGTTTTCTGAATGTTGTAGGCCCTTTTTGGCTACTAATAACTTAAAACCATGTTTCATAACATGTTTTTACCAAGATTCTTTGAACAAAACTCATTTATCCCTACCATAGAGTTGGAGGAACTCCAAACTTTCAATGGTAGTTCTTGGAGAAAGATGAAGAAGAAGGAAATTACTAAAAGAGGAAGGGACAAGATGGGTTGTTGGAACCTTCTTTTAGACTTACCTAGGATAGTTTGAGAGAAGATTCCTGCAAATCTCTGCCCCAAGTTGGTCCAAATGTGCAGAATTCTTGGCTGCATTTATAGAAAATGACAGCAACCTGGACACGGCCCCGTGTTCAGTGGACACGGCCCCGTGTGCAGGTGGAGTTCTGACACAGTTTGTCCGTATTCTGACATACTGATCAGAAAGGAATCTTTCGATGGACACGGGGGCGTGTTGGCTGGGCACGGCCCCGTGTCTACGGACTGTTTTATGAAGTTGTCTAGTTTTTTTAAGGAATTTGTTTGTATCGGGTGGTTCCTGACTGGTTGGAACAACCCCAAAGTGCCTAATATACCTTAATTGTCCTAGACTAAGGCGAGAACGCAAGAGGTTGTCGGTGAGGGTAATTCCTATTTTCATTCTAGGTGGACAAGTCCAACCCTTTTCCGGGCTCTCGTTAAAGAAGGTATATGCCGAATCGCTCAGGTCTATGTATGCACCGAACGAAGTCGATGGAGAGTCCTTCACGGCACAATCGACACAGGGACGACTATCGTCCAAGTCATTGCTAGGTACGAAGGTATTTTCGGGAGCAACGAGGTTGTCGGAATGCGGTTCCAACATTTCTTCATGGGTATCGTCTTGGGGCGGATTAATAAAATCCTTCCTAAGCTCTTCTATCCATTTCAGAATTAGCTCTTCTAGTTGAAATAATTCGCTAAGGAACATTTCCCCTAGAATATCTGGCTGGGCGCATTCGAGGGAGAAATAGTGCTTATTTTTACTTTCGCCCCTCTTAAGGTTGTGAGAAGATCGTGGGTCCATGTAGTGGGGCCTATAATTTAGGAAGTAGCATTTTACTTCTTCATGTTCGCCACCACATAATTGACACCACGTACCATAAGAGTGCCGAAAGTAAAAATAATTACTATCACTCATGTTTATGTCAGAAATTACCAACCGTCGGGATCTAACGGTTCTGTTTTCAGTAACTGAAACTTGGGCACGGGGGCGTGTTGAGTGGACACGGCCCCGTGTTCAGCTTACTGTCTGATGTAAAACAGGATTGCCAGTTCCAATGATTGAGCACGTGGGCGTGTTCAGCGGGCACGGCCCGTGCTGAGCTCTGCAGAAGCTGAAAAACTAAGAAAATCTAAAAAAAATAAAAAAGAAAAATAAAAGATGATTAGGCCGTTGATTCCTAACTTTCTTAAAATCCTTGTGTCCCCGGCAACGGCGCCAAAAACTTGATGTGCGTGAAGTGTCGTATATTTTAGGTGTATATTTTAAGCCCTTTTTAACACTTATTTTAGCCAAGTTTTAAATTTATAAAACACGATATTTCACTAACACTAAACACACATATGGGCAAGTGCACCCATCGTTGAGTGTAGTATAGCGTTGGTAAGATACCGAGGTCGTCCAAGGACACAAGAGCTTTTAGTACCGGTTTATCCTCAACGTCTAACCAAAATAAAAGTTTAGAAAAATGTTTTAAACTAAGAAAAATAAAAACTAACTAAAATGCTGAAAATAAAAATAAAATAAAAACAGATAGACAAGATGAATCACTTGGTTCCGACTCGTATCTTGTATAACCTTTGATTATTTCCGCACTTTTGCACATAATTAAGAGATTATCTTAGTTATTGTAGTAGGCCCCTCTTTTGAAGGTGACGTTACCCTCACCCCAGTAGATTGAGTCAGCAGGGATACAATCCTAAAGGGGTGGATTATTGGAAGATAATGAATTAAGTTATTAATGCAGTATTGTGGTAGGCCCCGCTTTTGGCGGTGACGTTACCCTCGACTAAGTAGTCTGAGTCAGTAGGGATACAGTCCTAAATAGCCGGGTTATAGTATTAATAGTAGTTAACTTATGAGGGGATCAAAGAGTTTGGACCCCCGCCATCCAATACCGTGAAGTATTGAAGGAGGTCCTACTAAATTTGACCCAGGTCCATTGCAAGACCTCTAAACGCTGAACAATGGCAATACCTTTACCAAACCGTTCCCTTAACCCCCTACCAGGTAGCCAACATACCTCCATATAGACCGTGGAGATATGAATGGTGAAAATCCTTTATTTTATATAGACAGTAAAATAATGCCAAGACACCACGGACAAACGATAAGGAAAGATCACCTTCAACATAAGTAACTAGTTATTAAAGTCATTAATACAAAACCAAATAAAAAGTGCAAAAGATTAGAAATAAAAAGTATTATACTAGACACTTTGTCTTCACCAAGTGATGTAAGAGACTTAGGCAAACATGGCCTTGATTGTCAAGAACTCTTACGATCAATCTTGGATCCCGAGACGACTCACACACTCTATGATGGACAATGGATGATGGTGGTGGATGATGGTGTTGTGATGGTGGTGGGTGGTGGATGAAGTGTGAGAGAGGTGGTGTGCCAAGGGATGAGATGAAATGAATCCAAGCACTCCTATTTATAGGCTGAACAGAAGCCTGGGCACGGCCCCGTGTTCGCTGGGCACGGCCCCGTGCCCGTCTGACACTCTCTCTCTTCATTAATTGTAATTCGCAATTACAATTAATGCGCCTGCAGTACTTTCGGCACGCCCCCGTGTCCGCTGAGCACGGCCCGTGGTGGGCAATAGAAGCTTCTATAGGTTTGTCTTTTCTGCTGCTTCTTGGGCACGGCCCGTGCTGGCTGAGCACGGGGCGTGTTCAGCCTTCTGTTTTCTTTATTTTGCTTTGGAAGGTGCCGTTGAGGGTTCGGGCAATCCACTAATGTTCCTTTTCTTGTATTTATGTTGGATTTAGCTGTCTTTTTGCTTCTTTTGCGTTTTTGAGCTCATTTAATCCTGAAAATACAAAAGGAAGACAAAAACACTCTTTTTCCAATATTAGTACTAAAAAGGGTTAGTTTTATGCCTCATTTGATGTAATTTATATGTTGCATTTTACACACATCAACCATTGTGAACCTTACGCCTTTTTTATTCTCTGATCGAGGTTCTCGGCATTGAAAAATCTTCGTAAACTAAATCACACGTGTATATGTTGACATTTAAGAGATATACAGTCAAGAAAATCAAGGGCAATGGTGATATATATGCGGATTAGACACCAAAAAAAACACTCAACAAATGGCTACAATTTAAGGAATGTATTTAGTGACGGCATCAGATTCCTAATTGATGGAGAAAGGTCTGGTGGCAAGAAAAGCTGTTTCAAGGAGGTTGTTAAGTGTTTTCGCTCGACGATTCCATACTTGGGTGGTTGGTTTAGCCCTTGTTCCTGTAACTCGAATCCTAGCCTGGTATATCTCATTTTAATTTTACACCATTGTGAACCTTACGCTTTTTTTACTCTCTGATCGAGGTTCTCGGCATTGAAAAATATTTGTGAACTAAATCACACGTGTATATTTTGACTTTTAAGAGATATACAGTCAAGAAAATCAAGGGCAATGGTGATATATATGCGGATTAGACACAAAAAAAAAATACTCAACAAATGGCTACAATTTAAGGAATGTGTTTAGTGACGGCATCAGATTCCTAATTGATGGAGAAAGGTCTGGTGGCAAGAAAAGCTGCTTCTAGGAGGTTGTCAAGTGTTTTCGCTCGACGATTCCATTCTTGGGTGGTTGGTTAGGCCCTTGTTCTTGTAAATCGAATCCTAGCCCGGTATATCCCATTTTAATTTTAAACCATTGTGAACCTTACGCCTTTTTTATTCTCTGATCCAGGTTCTCGGCATTGAAAAATCTTCGTAAACTAAATCACACGTGTATATGTTGACATTTAAGAGATATACAGTCAAGAAAATCAAGGGCAATGGTGATATATATGCGGATTAGACACCAAAAAAAATCACTCAACAAATGGCTACAATTTAAGGAATGTGTTTAGTGACGGCATCAGATTCCTAATTGATGGAGAAAGGTCTGGTGGCAAGAAAAGTTTCTTCTAGGAGGTTATCAAGTGTTTTCGCTCGACGATTCCATTCTTGGGTGGTTGGTTTTGCCCATGTTCCTGTAACTCGAATCCTAGCCAGGTATAACCCATTTTAATTGTACACCATTGTGACGCCTTTTTTACTCTCTAATCGAGATTCTCGGCATTGAAATATATTCGTAAACTAAATCACACGTGTATATGTTGACATTTAAGAGATATACAGTCAAGAAAATCAAGGGCAATGGTGATATATATGCGGATTAGACACAAAAAAAAAACACTCAACAAATGGCTACAATTTACGGAATGTGTTTAGTGATGGCATCAGATTCCTAATTGATGGAGAAAGGTCTGGTGGTAAGAAAAGCTGCTTGTAGAAGGTTGTCAAGTGTTTTCGCTCGACGATTCCATTCTTGGGTGGTTGGTTTGGCCCTTGTTCCTGTAACTCGAATCCTAGCCCGGTATATCCTATACCATTGTGAACCTTACGCCTTTTTACTGTCTGATCGAGGTTTTCGGCAATGAAAAATCTTTGTAAACTAAATCACACGTGTATATGTTGACATTTAAGAGATATACAGTCAAGAAAATCAAGGGCAATGGTGATATATATGCGGATTAGACACCAAAAAAAACAACTCAACAAATGGCTACAATTTAAGGAATGTGTTTAGTGACGGCATGAGATTCCTAATTGATGGAGAAAGGTCTGGAGGCAAGAAAAGCTGCTTCTAGGAGGTTGTCAAGTGTTTTCGCTCGACGATTGCCAAACCAACCACCCAAGAATGGAATCGTCGAGCGAAAACACTTGACAACCTCCTAGAAGCAGCTTTTCTTGCCACCAGAGCTTTCTCCATCAATTAGGAATCTGATGCCGTCACTAAACACATTCCTTAAATTGTAGCCATTTGTTGAGTGTTTTTTTTGGTGTCTAATCCGTATATATATCACCATTGCCCTCGATTTTCTTGACTGTATATCTCTTAAATGTTAACATATACACGTGTGATTTAGTTTACGAAGATTTTTCAATGCCGAGAACCTCGATTAGAGAGTAAAAAAGGCGTAAGGTTCACAATGGTGTAAAATTAAAATGCGATAAACCGGGCTAGGATTCGAGTTACAGGAACAAGGGCCAAACCAACCACCCAAGAATGTAATCGTCGAGCGAAAACACTTGACAACCTCCTAGAAGCAGCTATTCTTGCCACCAGACCTTTCTCCATCAATTAGGAATCTGATGCCGCACTAAACACATTCCTTAAATTGTAGCCATTTTTTGAGTGTTTTTTTTTGTGTCTAATCCGCATATATATCACCATTGCTCTTGATTTTCTTGACTGTATATCTCTTAAATGTCAACATATACACGTGTGATTTGTTTTACGAAGATTTTCCAATGCCGAGAAGTTCGATCAGAGAGTAAAAAAGGTGTAAGGTTCACAATGGTGTAAAATTAAAAAGGGATATACCGGGCTTGGATTCGAGTTACAGAAACAAGGGCCAAACCAACCACCCAAGAATGGAATCGTCGAGCGAAAACACTTGACAACCTCCTAGAAGCAGCTTTTCTTGCCACCAGACCTTTCTCCATCAATTAGTAATCTGATGCCGTCACTAAATACATTCCTTAAATTGTAGCTGTTTGTTGAGTTTTTTTTTGGTGTCTAATCCGCATATATATCACCATTGCCCTTGATTTTCTTGACAGTATATCTCTTAAATGTCAGCATATACATGAGTGATTTAGTTTACCAAGATTTTTCTATCCGAGAACCTCGATCAGAGAGTAAAAAAGGCGTAAGGTTCACATTGGTGTAAAATTAAAATGGGATATAGCGGGCTAGGATTCGAGTTACAGGAACACGGGCCAAACCAACCACCCAAGAATGGAATCGTCGAGCGAAAACACTTGACAACCTCCTAGAAGCAGCTTTTCTTGCCACCACACCTTTCTCCATCAATTTGGAATCTGATGCCGTCACTAAACACATTCCTTAAATTGTAGGCATTTGTTGAGTGTTTTTTTGGTGTCTAATCCGCACATATATTACCATTGCCCTTGATTTTCTTGACTGTATATCTCTGAAATGTCAACATATACACGTGTGATTTAGTTTACGAAGATTTTTCAATGCCGAGAACCTCGATCAGAGAGTAAAAAAGGCGTAAGGTTCACAATGGTGTAAAATTAAAATGGAATACACCTGACAAGGATTCGAGTTTCAGGAACAAGGGCCAAACCAACCACCCAAGAATGGAATCGTCGAGCGAAAACACTTGACAACCTCCTAGAAGCAGTTTTTCTTGCCACCAGACCTTTCTCAATCAATTAGGAATCTGTTGCCGTCACTAAACACATTCCTTAAATTGTAGCCATTTGTTGAGTGTTTTTTTTGGTGTCTAATCCGCATATATATCACCATTCCCCTTGATTTTCTGGACTGTATATCTCTTAAATGTCAACATATACACGTGTGATTTAGTTTACGTAGATTTTTCAATGCCGAGAACCTTGATCAGAGAGTAAAAAAGGCGTAAGGTTCACAATGGTGTAAAATTAAAATGGGATATACCGGGCTAGGATTCGAGTTACAGGAACAAGGGCCAAACCAACCACCCAAGAATTGAATCGTCGAGCGAAAACACTTGACAACCTCCTAGAACCAGCTTTTCTTGCCACCAGACCATTCTCCATGAATTAAGAATCTGATGCCGTCACTAAACACATTTCTTAAATTGTAGCCATTTGTTGAGTGTTTTTTTGGAGTCTAATCCGCATATATATCACCATTGCCCTTGATTTTCTTGACTATATATCTCTTAAATGTCAAAATATACACGTGTGATTTAGTTTACGAAGATTTTGCAATGCCGAGAACCTCGATCTGAGAGTAAAAAAGGCTTAAGGTTCACAATGGTGTAAAATTAAAATGGGATATACCGGGCTAGGATTCGAGTTACAGGAACAAGGTCCAAACCAACCACCCAAGAATGGAATCGTCGAGCGAAAACACTTGACAACATCCTAGAAGCAGCTTTTCTTGCCACCAGACATTTCTCCATTAATTAGGAATCTGATGCCGTCACTAAACACATTCCTTAAATTGTAGCCATTTGTTGAGTGATTTTTTTGGTGTCTAATCCGCATATATATCACCATTGCCCTGGATTTTCTTGACTGTATATCACTTAAATGTCAACATATACATGTGTGATTTAGTTTAAGAAGATATTTAAATGCCGAGAACCTCGATCAGAGAGTAAAAAAGGCATAAGGTTCACAACGGTGTAAAATTAAAATGGGATATAGCGGGATAGGATTCGAGTTACCGGAACAAGGGCCAAACCAACCACCCAAGAATGGAATCGTCGAGCGAAAACAATTGACAACCTCCTAGAAGCAGCTTTTCTTTCCACCAGACCTTTCTCCATCAATTAGAAATCTGATGCCGTCACTAAACACATTTCCTAAATTGTAGCCATTTGTTGAGTTTTTTTTGGTGTCTAATCCGCATATATTTCACCATTGCCCTTGATTTTCTTGACTGTATTTCTCTTAAATGTCAACATATACACGTGTGATTTAGTTTACAAAGATTTTTCAATGCCGAGAACGTCGATCAGAGAGTAAAAAAGGCGTAAGGTTCACAATGGTGTAAAATTAAAATGGGATACATCTGGCTAGGATTCGAGTTACATGAACAAGGGACAAACCAACCATCCAAGAATGGAATCGTCGAGCGAAAACACTTGACAACCTCCTAGAAGCAGCTTTTCTTGCCACCAGACCTTTTTCTATCAATTAGGAATCTGATGCCGTCACTAAACACATTCCTTAAATTGTTGCCATTTGTTGAATGGTTTTTTTGGTGTCTAATCCGCATATATATCACCATTACCCTTGATTTTCTTGATTGTATATCTCTTAAATGTCAACATATACACGCGTGATTTAGTTTACGAAGATTTTTCAATGCCGAGAACCTCGATCAGTGAGTAAAAAAGGCGTAAGGTTCATAATGGTGTAAAATTAAAATGGGATATACCGGGCTAGGATTCGAGTTACAGGAACAAGGGCCAAACCAACCACCCAAGAATGGAATCGTCGAGCGAAAACACTTGACAACCTCCTAGAAGCAGCTTTTCTTGCCACCACACCTTTCTCCATCAATTTGGAATCTGATGCCGTCACTAAACACATTCCTTAAATTGTAGGCATTTGTTGAGTGTTTTTTTGGTGTCTAATCCGCACATATATTACCATTGCCCTTGATTTTCTT
Source organism: Helianthus tuberosus (assembly GCA_030545235.1). Taxonomy (NCBI): domain Eukaryota; kingdom Viridiplantae; phylum Streptophyta; class Magnoliopsida; order Asterales; family Asteraceae; genus Helianthus; species Helianthus tuberosus. The sequence goes on from CM060412.1 coordinate 39,664,551, forward strand.
GACTGTATATCTCTGAAATGTCAACATATACACGTGTGATTTAGTTTACAAAGATTTTTCAATGCCGAGAACCTCGATCAGAGAGTAAAAAAGGCGTAAGGTTCACAATGGTGTAAAATTAAAATGGAATACACCTGACAAGGATTCGAGTTTCAGGAACAACGGCCAAACCAACCACCCAAGAATGGAATTGTCGAGCGAAAACACTTGACAACCTCCTAGAAGCAGTTTTTCTTGCCACCAGACCTTTCTCAATCAATTAGGAATCTGTTGCCGTCACTAAACACATTCCTTAAATTGTAGCCATTTGTTGAGTGTTTTTTTTGGTGTCTAATCCGCATATATATCACCATTCCCCTTGATTTTCTGGACTGTATATCTCTTAAATGTCAACATATACACGTGTGATTTAGTTTACGTAGATTTTTCAATGCCGAGAACCTTGATCAGAGAGTAAAAAAGGCGTAAGGTTCACAATGGTGTAAAATTAAAATGGGATATACCGGGCTAGGATTCGAGTTACAGGAACAAGGGCCAAACCAACCACCCAAGAATGGAATCGTCGAGCGAAAACACTTGACAACCTCCAAGAACCAGCTTTTCTTGCCACCAGACCATTCTCCATGAATTAAGAATCTGATGCCGTCACTAAACACATTTCTTAAATTGTAGCCATTTGTTGAGTGTTTTTTTGGAGTCTAATCCGCATATATATCACCATTGCCCTTGATTTTCTTGACTATATATCTCTTAAATGTCAAAATATACACGTGTGATTTAGTTTACGAAGATTTTGCAATGCCGAGAACCTCGATCTGAGAGTAAAAAAGGCTTAAGGTTCACAATGGTGTAAAATTAAAATGGGATATACCGGGCTAGGATTCGAGTTACAGGAACAAGTTCCAAACCAACCACCCAAGAATGGAATCGTCGAGCGAAAACACTTGACAACATCCTAGAAGCAGCTTTTCTTGCCACCAGACATTTCTCCATTAATTAGGAATCTGATGCCGTCACTAAACACATTCCTTAAATTGTAGCCATTTGTTGAGTGATTTTTTTGGTGTCTAATCCGCATATATATCACCATTGCCCTGGATTTTCTTGACTGTATATCACTTAAATGTCAACATATACATGTGTGATTTAGTTTACGAAGATATTTAAATGCCGAGAACCTCGATCAGAGAGTAAAAAAGGCATAAGGTTCACAACGGTGTAAAATTAAAATGGGATATAGCGGGATAGGATTCGAGTTACCGGAACAAGGGCCAAACCAACCACCCAAGAATGGAATCGTCGAGCGAAAACAATTGACAACCTCCTAGAAGCAGCTTTTCTTTCCACCAGACCTTTCTCCATCAATTAGAAATCTGATGCCGTCACTAAACACATTTCCTAAATTGTAGCCATTTGTTGAGTTTTTTTTGCTGTCTAATCCGCATATATTTCACCATTGCCCTTGATTTTCTTGACTGTATTTCTCTTAAATGTCAACATATACACGTGTGATTTAGTTTACAAAGATTTTTCAATGCCGAGAACCTCGATCAGAGAGTAAAAAAGGCGTAAGGTTCACAATGGTGTAAAATTAAAATGGGATACATCTGGCTAGGATTCGAGTTACATGAACAAGGGACAAACCAACCATCCAAGAATGGAATCGTCGAGCGAAAACACTTGACAACCTCCTAGAAGCAGCTTTTCTTGCCACCAGACCTTTTTCCATCAATTAGGAATCTGATGCCGTCACTAAACACATTCCTTAAATTGTTGCCATTTGTTGAATGTTTTTTTTGGTGTCTAATCCGCATATATATCACCATTACCCTTGATTTTCTTGATTGTATATCTCTTAAATGTCAACATATACACGCGTGATTTAGTTTACGAAGATTTTTCAATGCCGAGAACCTCGATCAGTGAGTAAAAAAGGCGTAAGGTTCATAATGGTGTAAAATTAAAATGGGATATACCGGGCTAGGATTCGAGTTACAGGAACAAGGGCCAAACCAACCACCCAAGAATGGAATCGTCGAGCGAAAACACTTGACAACCTCCTAGAAGCAGTTTTACTTGCCACCAGACCTTTCTCTATCAATTAGGAATCTAATGCCGTCACTAAACACATTCCTTAAATTGTAGCCATTTGTTGAGTGTTTTTTTTTGGTGTCTAATCCGCATATATATCACCATTGCCCTTGATTTTCTTGACTGCATATCTCTTAAATGTCAACATATACTCATGTGATTTAGTTTACGAAGATTTTTCAATGCCGAGAACCTCGATCAGAGAGTAAAAAAGGCGTAAGGTTCACAATGGTTTAAAATTAAAATGGGATATAACGGGCTAGGATTCGAGTTACAGGAACAAGGGCCAAACCAACCACCCAAGAATGGAATCGTCGAGCGAAAACACTTGTCAACCTCCTAGAAGCAGTTTTTCTTGCCACCAGACCTTTCTCCATCAATTAGGAATCTGATGCCGTCAATAAACACATTCCTTAAATTGTAGCCATTTGTTGAATGCTTTTTTGGTGTCTAATCCGCATGTATATCACCATTGCCCTTGATTTTCTTGACTGTATATCTCTTAAATGTCAACATATACACGCGTGATTTAGTTTACGAAGATTTTTCAATGCCGAGATCCTCGATCAGTGAGTAAAAAAGGCGTAAGGTTCACAATGGTGTAAAATTAGAATGGGATATACCGGGCTAGGATTCGAGTTACAGGAACAAGGGGGCAAACCAACCACCCAAGAATGGAATCGTCGAGCGAAAACACTTGCAACCTCCTGGAATCAGTTTTACTTGCCACCAGACCTTTCTCTATCAATTAGGAATCTAATGCCGTCACTAAACACATTCCTTAAATTGTAGCCATTTGTTGAGTGTTTTTTTGTGTGTCTAATTCGCATATATATCACCATTGCCCTTGATTTTCTTGACTGTATATCTCTTAAATGTCAACATATACACGTGTGATTTAGTTTACGAAGATTTTTTAATGCCGAGAACCTCGATCAGAGAGTAAAAAAGGCGTAAGGTTCACAATGGTTTAAAATTAAAATGGGATATACCGGGCTAGGATTCGAGTTACAGGAACAAGGGCCAAACCAACCACCCAAGAATGGAATCGTCGAGCGAAAACACTTGACAACCTCCTAGAAGTAGCTTTTCTTGCCACCAGACCTTTCTCCATCAATTAGGAATCTGATACCGTCAATAAACACATTCCTTAAATTGTATCCATGTGTTAAGTGTTTTTTGTGTCTAATCCGCATGTATATCACCATTGCCCTTGATTTTCTTGACTGTATATCTCTTAAATGTCAACATATACACGTGTGATTTAGTTTACGAAGATTTTTCAATGCCGAGAACCTCAATCAGAGAGTAAAAAGGCGTAAGGTTCACAATGGTGTAAAATTAAAATGGGATACATCTGGCAAGGATTCGAGTTACATGAACAAGGGCCAAACCAACCATCCATGAATGGAATCGTCGAGCGAAAACACTTGACAACCTCCTAGAAGCAGCTTTTCTTGCCACCAGACCTTTCTCCATCAATTAGGAATCTGATGCCGTCAATAAACACATTCCTTAAATTGTAGCCATTTGTTGAGTATTTTTTTGGTGTCTAATCCGCATATATATCACCATTGCCCTTGATTTTCTTGACTGTATATCTCTTAAATGTCAAAATATACACGTGTGATTTAGTTTACGAAGATTTTGCAATGCCGAGAACCTCGATCTGGGAGTAAAAAAGGCGTAAGGTTCACAATGGTGTAAAATTAAAATGGGATATACCGGGCTAGGATTCGAGTTACAGGAACAAGGTCCAAACCAACCACCCAAGAATGGAATCGTCGAGCGAAAACACTTGACAACCTCCTAGAAGCAGCTTTTCTTGCCACCAGACATTTCTCCATTAATTAGGAATCTGATGCCGTCACTAAACACATTCCTTAAATTGTAGCCATTTGTTGAGTGATTTTTTTTTGTGTCTAATCCGCATATATATCACCGTTTCCCTTGATTTTCTTGACTGTATATCTCTTAAATGTCAACATATACATGTGTGATTTTGTTTACGAAGATTTTTCAATGTCGAGAACCTCGATCAGAGAGTAAAAAAGGCATAAGGTTCACAATGGTGTATAATTAAAATGGGATATACCGGGCTAGGATTCGAGTTACCGGAACATGGGCCAAACCAACCACCCAAGAATGGAATCGTCGAGCGAAAACAATTGACAACCTCCTAGAAGCAGCTTTTCTTTCCACCAGACCTTTCTCCATCAATTAGGAATCTGATGCCGTCACTAAACACATTTCCTAAATTGTAGCCATTTGTTGAGTTTTTTTTGGAGTCTAATCCGCATATATATCACCATTGCCCTTGGTTTTCTTGACTGTATATCTCTTAAATGTCAACATATACACGTGTGATTTAGTTTACAAAGATTTTTCAATGCCGAGAACCTCGATCAGAGAGTAAAAAAGGCGTAAGGTTCACAATGGTGTAAAATTAAAATGGGATACATCTGGCAAGGATTCGAGTTACATGAACAAGGGCCAAACCAACCATCCAAGAATGGAATCGTCGAGCGAAAACACTTGACAACCTCCTAGAAGCAGCTTTTCTTGCCACCAGACCTTTCTCCATCAATTAGGAATCTGATGCCGTCAATAAACACATTCCTTAAATTGTAGCCATTTGTTGAGTATTTTTTTGGTGTCTAATCGGCATATATATCACCATTGCCCTTGATTTTCTTGACTGTATATCTCTTAAATGTCAAAATATACACGTGTGATTTAGTTTACGAAGATTTTGCAATGCCGAGAACCTCGATCTGTGAGTAAAAAAGGCGTAAGGTTCACAATGGTGTAAAATTAAAATGGGATATACCGGGCTAGGATTCGAGTTACAGGAACAAGGTCCAAACCAACCACCCAAGAATGGAATCGTCGAGCGAAAACACTTGACAACCTCCTAGAAGCAGCTTTTCTTGCCACCAGACATTTCTCCATTAATTAGGAATCTGATGCCGTCACTAAACACATTCCTTAAATTGTAGCCATTTGTTGAGTGATTTTTTTTTTGTGTCTAATCCGCATATATATCACCGTTTCCCTTGATTTTCTTGACTGTATATCTCTTAAATGTCAACATATACATGTGTGATTTTGTTTACGAAGATTTTTCAATGTCGAGAACCTCGATCAGAGAGTAAAAAAGGCATAAGGTTCACAATGGTGTATAATTAAAATGGGATATACCAGGCTAGGATTCGAGTTACCGGAACATGGGCCAAACCAACCACCCAAGAATGGAATCGTCGAGCGAAAACAATTGACAACCTCCTAGAAGCAGCTTTTCTTTCCACCAGACCTTTCTCCATCAATTAGGAATCTGATGCCGTCACTAAACACATTTCCTAAATTGTAGCCATTTGTTGAGTTTTTTTTGGTGTCTAATCCGCATATATATCACCATTGCCCTTGATTTTCTTGACTGTATATCTCTTAAATGTCAACATATACACGTGTGATTTAGTTTACAAAGATTTTTCAATGCCTAGAACCTCGATCAGAGAGTAAAAAAGGCGTAAGGTTCACAATGGTGTAAAATTAAAATGGGATACACCTGGCTAGGATTCGAGTTACATGAACAAGGGCCAAACCAACCATCCAAGAATGGAATCGTCGAGCGAAAACACTTGACAAGCTCCTAGAAGCAGCTTTTCTTGCCACCAGACCTTTTTCCATCAAGTAGGAATCTGATGCCGTCACTAAACACATTCCTTAAATTGTAGCCATTTGTTGAATGTTTTTTTTGGTGTCTAATCCGCATATATAACACCACTGCCCTTGATTTTCTTGACTGTATATCTCTTAAATGTCAACATATACACACGTGATTTAGTTTACGAAGATTTTTCAATGCCGAGAACCTCGATCAGTGAGTAAAAAAGGCTTAAGGTTCACAATGGTGTAAAATTAAAATGGGATATATACCGCGCTAGGATTCGAGTTACAGGAACAAGGGCCAAACCAACCACCCAAGAATGGAATCGTCGAGAGAAAACACTTGACAACCTCTTAGAAGCAGTTTTACTTGCCACCAGACCTTTCTCCATCAATTTGGAATCTAATGCCGTCACTAAACACATTCCTTAAATTGTAGCCATTTGTTGAGTGTTTTTTTTGGTGTCTAATCCGCATATATATCACCATTGCCCTTAATTTTCTTGACTGTATATCTCTTAAATGTCAACATATACACGTGTGATTTAGTTTACGAAGATTTTTCAATGCCAAGAACCTCGATCAGAGAGTAAAAAAGGCGTAAGGTTCACAATGGTTTAAAATTAAAATGGGATACACCTGGCTAGGATTCGAGTTACATGAACAAGGGCCAAACCAACCATCCAAGAATGGAATCGTCGAGCGAAAACACTTGACAACCTCCTAGAAGCAGCTTTTCTTGCCACCAGACCTTTCTCCATCAATTAGGAATCTGATGCCGTCAATAAACACATTCCTTAAATTGTAGCCATTTGTTGAGTGTTTTTTTTGGTGTCTAATCCGCATATATATCACCATTGCCCTTGATTTTCTTGACTGTATATCTCTTAAATGTCAACATATACATGTGTGATTTAGTTTACGAAGATTTTTCAATGCCGAGAACCTCGATCAGAGAGTAAAAAAGGCATAAGGTTCACAATGGTGTAAAATTAAACTGGGATATACCGGGCTAGGATTCGAGTTACCGGAACAAGGGCCAAACCAACCACCCAAGAATTCAATCATCGAGCGAAAACACTTAACAACCTCCTAGAAGCAGCTTTTCTTTCCACCAGACCTTTCTCCATCAATTAGGAATCTGATGCCGTCACTAAACACATTTCCTAAATTGTAGCCATTTGTTGAGTTTTTTTTTGGTGTCTAATCCGCATATATATCACCATTGCCCATGATTTTCTTGACTGTATATCTCTTAAATGTCAACATATACACGTGTGATTTAGTTTACATAGATTTTTCAATGCCGAGAACCTCGATCAGAGAGTAAAAAATGCGTAAGGTTCACAATGGTGTAAAATTAAAATGGGATACACCTGGCTAGGATTCGAGTTACATGAACAAGGGCCAAACCAACCATCCAAGAATGGAATCGTCGAGCGAAAACACTTGACAACCTCCTAGAAGCAGCTTTTGTTGCCAGCAGTCCTTTTTCCATCAATTAGGAATCTGATGCCGTCACTAAACACATTCCTTAAATTGTAGCCATTTGTTGAATGTTTTTTTGGTGTCTAATCCGCATTTATATCACCATTGCCCTTGATTTTCTTGACTGTATATCTCTTAAATGTCAACATATACACGTGTGAATTAGTTTACGAAGATTTTTCAATGCCGAAAACCTCGATCAGAGAGTAAAAAAGGCGTAAGGTTCACAATGGTTTAAAATTAAAATGGGATATACCGGGCTAGGATTCGAGTTACAGGAACAAGGGCCAAACCAACCACCCAAGAATGGAATCGTCTAGCGAAAACCCTTGACAACCTCCTAGAAGCAGCTTTTATTGCCACCAGACCTTTCTCCATCAATTAGGAATCTGATGCCGTCAATAAACACATTCCTTAAATTGTAGCCATTTGTTGAGTGTTTTTTTGGTGTCTAATCCGCATGTATATCACCATTGCCCTTGATTTTCTTGACTGTATATCTCTTAAATGTCAACATATACACGTGTGATTTAGTTTACGAAGATTTTTCAATGCCGAGAACCTCGATCAGTGAGTAAAAAAGGCGTAAGGTTCACAATGGTGTAAAATTAAAATGGGATATACCGGGCTAGGATTCGAGTTACAGGAACAAGGGCCAAACCAACCACCCAAGAATGGAATCGTCGAGCGAAAACACTTGACAACCTCCTAGAAGCAGTTTTACTTGCCACCAGACCTTTCTCTATCAATTAGGAATCTAATGCCGTCACTAAACACATTCCTTAAATTTTAGCCATTTGTTGAGTGTTTTTTTTTGGTGTCTAATCCGCATATATATCACCATTGCCCTTGATTTTCTTGACTGCATATCTCTTAAATGTCAACATATACTCATGTGATTTAGTTTACGAAGATTTTTCAATGCCGAGAACCTCGATCAGAGAGTAAAAAAGGCGTAAGGTTCACAATGGTTTAAAATTAAAATGGGATATAACGGGCTAGGATTCGAGTTACAGGAACAAGGGCCAAACCAACCACCCAAGAATGGAATCGTCGAGCGAAAACACTTGTCAACCTCCTAGAAGCAGTTTTTCTTGCCACCAGACCTTTCTCCATCAATTAGGAATCTGATGCCGTCAATAAACACATTTCTTAAATTGTAGCCATTTGTTGAGTGTTTTTTTGGTGTTTAATCCGCATGTATATCACCATTGCCCTTGATTTTCTTGACTGTATATCACTTCAATGTCAACATATACAGGTGTGATTTAGTTTACGAAGATTTTTCAATGCCGAGAACCTCGATCAGAGAGTAAAAAAGGTGTAAGGTTCACAATGGTGTAAAATTAAAATGGGATATACCGGGCTAGGATTCGAGTAACAGGAACAAGGGCCAAACTAACCACCCAAGAATGAAATCGTCGAGCGAAAACACGTGACAACCTCCTAGAAGCAGCTTTTCTGGCCACCAGACCTTTCTCCATCAATTAGGAATCTGATGCCGTCACTAAACACATTTCTTAAATTGTAGCCATTTGGTGAGTGTTTTTTTTTGGTGTCTAATCCGCATATTTATCACCATTGCCCTTGATTTACCAGAATGTATATCTCCTAAATGTCAACATATACACGTGTGATTTAGTTTACAAAGATTTTTCAATGCCAAGAACCTCGATCAGAGAGTAAAAAAGGCGTAAGGTTCACAATGGTTTAAAATTAAAATGGGATATACCGGGCTAGGATTCGAGTTACAGGAACAAGGGCCAAACCAACCACCCAAAAATGGAATCGTCGTGCGAAAGCACTTGACAACCTCCTGGAAGCAGCTTTTCTTGCCACCAGACCTTTCTCCATCAATTAAGAATCTGATGCCATCACTAAACATATTCCTTAAATTGTAGCCATTTGTTGAGTGTTTTTTTTTGTGTCTAATCCGCATATTTATCAACATTGCCCTTAATTTTCTTGACTGTATATCTCTTAAATGCCAACATATACACGTGTAATTTAGTTTATGAAAATTTTTCAATGCCGAGAACCTCGATCAGAAAGTAAAAAAGGGTTAAGGTTCACAATGGTGTAAAATTAAAATGGGATATACCGTGCTAGGATTCGACTTACAAGAATAAGGGCCAAACCAACCACCCAAGAATGGAATCATCGAGCGAAAACACTTGACAACGTCCTAGAAGCAGCTTTTTCTTACCACCAGACCTTTCTCCATCAATTAGGAATCTGATGCCGTCACCAAACACATTCCTTAAATTGTAGCCGTTTGTTGAGTGTTTTTTTTGGTGTCTAATCAACATATATATCACCATTGCCCTTGATTTTCTTGACTGTATATCTCTTAAATGTCAACATATACACGTGTGATTTAGTTTACGAAGATTTTTCGATGCCGAGAACCTCGATCAGAGAGTAAAAAAGGCGTAAGGTTCACAATGGTGTAAAATTAAAATGGGATATACCGAGCTAGGATTCGAGTTACAGGAACAAGGGCCAAACTAACCACCCACGAATGGAATCGTCGAGCGAAAACATTTGACAACCTCCTAGAAGCAGCTTTTCTTGCCACCGGACCTTTCTCCATCAATTAGGAATCTGACGCCGTCACTAAACACATTCCTTAAATTGTAGCCATTTGTTGAATGTTTTTTTGGTGTCTAATCCGCATATATATCACCATTGCCCTTGATTTTCTTGACTGTATATCTCTTAAATGTCAACATATGCACGCGTGATTTAGTTTACGAAGATTTTTCAATGCCGAGAACCTCGATCAGTGAGTAAAAAAGGCATAAGGTTCACAATGGTGTAAAATTAAAATGCGATATACCGGGCTAGGATTCGAGTTACAGGAACAAGTACCAAACCAACCACCCAAGAATGGAATCATCGAGCGAAAACACTTGACAATCTCCTAGAAGCAGTTTTACTTGCCACCAGACCTTTCTCCATCAATTAGGAATCTAATGCCGTCACTAAACACATTCCTTAAATTGTAGCCATTTGTTGAGTGTTTTTTTTTTGGTGTCTAATTCGCATATATATCACCATTGCCCTTGATTTTCTTGACTGTATATCTCTTAAATGTCAACATATACACGTGTGATTTAGTTTACGAAGATTTTTCAATGCCAAGAACCTCGATCAGAGAGTAAAAAAGGCGTAAGGTTCACAATGGTTTAAAATTAAAATGGGATATACCGGGCTAGGATTCGAGTTACAGGAACAAGGGCCAAACCAACCACCCAAGAATGGAATCGTCGAGCGAAAACACTTGACAACCTCCTAGAAGCAGCTTTTCTTGCCACCAGACATTTCTCCATCAATTAGGAATCTGATGCCGACAATAAACACATTCCTTAAATTGTAGCCATTTGTTGAGTGTTTTTTTGGTGTCTAATCCGCATGTATATCACCATTGCCCTAGATTTTCTTGACTGTATATCTCTTAAATGTCAACATATACACGTGTGATTTAGTTTACGAAGATTTTTCAATGCCGAGAACCTCGATCAGTGAGTAAAAAAGGCGTAAGGTTCACAATGGTGTAAAATTAAAATGGGATATACCGGGCTAGGATTCGAGTTACAGGAACAAGGGCCAAACCAACCACACAAGAATGGAATCATCGAGCGAAAACACTTGACAATCTCCTAGAAGCAGTTTTACTTGCCACCAGACCTTTCTCCATCAATTAGGAATCTAATGCCGTCACTAAACACATTCCTTAAATTGTAGCCATTTGTTGAGTGTTTTTTTTTGTGTCTAATCCGCATATATGTCACCATTGCCCTTGATTTTCTTGAATGTATATCTCTTAAATGTCAACATATACACGTGCGATTTAGTTTACAAAGATTTTTCAATAACGAGAACCTCGATCATAGAGTAAAAAAGGCGTAAGGTTCACAATGGTTTAAAATTAAAATGGGATATACCGGGCTAGGATTCGAGTTACAGGAACAAGTGCCAAACCAACCACCTAAGAATGGAATCGTCGAGCGAAAACACTTGACAACCTCCTAGAAGCAGCTTTTCTTGCCACCAGACCTTTCTCCATTATTTAGGAATCTGATGCCGTCAATAAACACATTCCTTAAATTGTAGCCATTTGTTGAGTGTTTTTTTGGTGTCTAATCCGCATGTATATCACCATTGCCCTTGATTTTCTTGACTGTATATCTCTTAAATGTCAACATATACACGTGTGATTTAGTTTACGAATATTTTTCAATGCCGAGAACCTCGATCAGAGAGTAAAAAAGGTGTAAGGTTCACAATGGTGTAAAATTAAAATGGGATATACCGGGCTAGGATTCGAGTTACAGGAACAAGGGCCAAACTAACCACCCAAGAATGAAATCGTCGAGTGAAAACACGTGACAACCTCCTAGAAGCAGCTTTTCTTGCCACCAGACCTTTCTCCATAAATTAGGAATCTGATGCCGTCACTAAACACATTTCTTAAATTGTAGCCATTTGGTGAGTGTTTTTTTTGGTGTCTAATCCGCATATTTATCACCATTGCCCTTGATTTACCAGAATGTATATCTCCTAAATGTCAACATATACACGTGTGATTTAGTTTACAAAGATTTTTCAATGCCAAGAACCTCGATCAGAGAGTAAAAAAGGCGTAAGGTTCACAATGGTTTAAAATTAAAATGGGATATACCGGGCTAGGATTCGAGTTACAGGAACAAGGGCCAAACCAACCACCCAAGAATGGAATCGTCGTGCGAAAGCACTTGACAACCTCCTGGAAGCAGCTTTTCTTGCCACCAGACCTTTCTCCATCAATTAAGAATCTGATGCCATAACTAAACACATTCCTTAAATTGTAGCCATTTGTTGAGTGTTTTTTTTTGTGTCTAATCCGCATATTTATCAACATTGCCCTTAATTTTCTTGACTGTATATCTCTTAAATGCCAACATATACACGTGTAATTTAGTTTATGAAAATTTTTCAATGCCGAGAACCTCGATCAGAAAGTAAAAAATGCTTAAGGTTCACAATGGTGTAAAATTAAAAAGGGATATACCGTGCTAGGATTCGAGTTACAAGAATAAGGGCCAAACCAACCACCCAAGAATGGAATCATCGAGCGAAAACACTTGACAACGTCCTAGAAGCAGCTTTTTCTTGCCACCAGACCTTTCTCCATCAATTAGGAATCTGATGCCGTCACCAAACACATTCCTTAAATTGTAGCCGTTTGTTAAGTGTTTTTTTTGGTGTCTAATCAGCATATATATCACCATTGCCCTTGATTTTCTTGACTGTATATCTCTTAAATGTCAACATATACACGTGTGATTTAGTTTACGAAGATTTTTCAATGCCGAGAACCTCGATCAGAGAGTAAAAAAGGCGTAAGGTTCACAATGGTGTAAAATTAAAATGGGATATACCGAGCTAGGATTCGAGTTACAGGAACAAGGGCCAAACCAACCACCCACGAATGGAATCGTCGAGCGAAAACACTTGACAACCTCCTAGAAGCAGCTTTTCTTGCCACCAGACCTTTCTCCATCAATTAGGAATCTGATGCCGTCACTAAACACATTCCTTAAATTGTAGCCATTTGTTGAGTGTTTTTTTTGGTGTCTAATCCGCATATATATCACCATTGCCCTTGATTTTCTTGACTGTATATCTCTTAAATTTCAACATATACACGTGTGATTTAGTTTACGAAGATTTTTCAATGCCGAGAACCTCGATCAGATAGTAAAAAAGACGTAAGGTTTACAATGGTGTAAAATTAAAATGGGATATACCGAGCTAGGATTCGAGTTACAGGAACAAGGGCCAAACCAACTGTTAGTGCATATGTCTGTTAACTTCGTCTTGTATCGAGTCATGTAACTAGATAGATAGATTAAGACACGATGTACGAGAAAAACGGGAAATAGGTCTGAACCAGCCACCTCGTGCGAGGTGACCAGTTCGTGCGACCTGGACCAGGTCGTGTGGGACTTTTTGGTGCGACCTGGTGATTCCTATAAATAGGAAGTCTTGATTCTTCATTTGTAACTTCTGATTCCGCTAGCGAAGCTCTGCTGAAGTGTCGCCAGCTCTTGTAATGTTGTGAAATCAATGCAAACGACATTTAATCTACTTCTAAGTGTATATCAAGCTGCAATGAAGATCAAATCACTGAATTCCGCCTTTGATTTGGTCTAGAACTCTTCTGATCGACTCATTTGATCGATTCAACGATCCTACAAGTGGTATCAGAGCTCAGGAGGAAGAGTTCTTACCATTTCAGCTTGTTTTCACAGATAAAATCTGATTTCTACTCATTTCTACTCAATTTCTACACTTTTTCATCAAATTTACCAAGTTTCCACGGATAAAATGATCTGATTTTGACATATAACACGTAAAACACTGTTTTGAACAATCCGTGAACATATCAGAACCTAATTCAACCTAAAACTTCACAAAATTGACCAAACCGTGTGAAATACATATCAGATTGTTCGAGAATCACCAGATCGTTTGAAATAATCCTTCAGATCGTACGAATTGAGTTCAGGTTGTTTGGAAGTCATTCAGGTCGCATGAGCTGAACATCCAGCTCGCACGAAGTGAATCAGGCCGCATGGTTTGACATCATTTCAGGTCGCACGGTGTGAGTTAGATCCAAGTTGTACGAGTTGAAAGTATCCAGGTCGTACGAGGAGAGTTAAGAACATTCAGGTCGTTTGAAGTTCACCAGATCGCACCAAAGTCAGATCGTTTGTGGTTTTCAGTTCATTTCAAACTCAGCTCGTTTGAACAATCAGTCATTGTAAATTTTTAAAAACCGAAACATGGATTCTGAATTTTACAACGCATTTGCTACCCCGATCACTATGGCTCAGAACGTGAACTTAGAGAATGAAATGGGCACCATGCAAAAACAGCCTAAGATCATGAATATCGAGGAGTATAGTGGATGGGTGGAACGATTCAAAAATTGGGTTCAAGCGAATCACTTAGAGGCATGGGAATGTGTTGAAGAACGATATGTTTTACCGATTGATGAAGACGGAGAGATTGTTGCTATTAAAGATTTAGATGATCAAGAGAAAAAGAAATACAAAAGTGAAAAGATGATGATCAGTATATTGCAACAAGCCATTAAGGAAGACATCTTGATCTTATTGCAACACAACGGAAGTGCACACTCAATGTGGAAAGCACTAAAAACGAAGTTTGTTGGAAGCCTAGACATGATCAAGAACAAAAAATCGCTTTTGAAGAAAGAATTTGATCTATTTCGTGGATTAAAAACTGAAAACACCAAAATGATTATAGAAAGATATTTCAACTTGGTGGTTAACATGAAGCGATTGGATATCAAGAAAGATAAAGAAGAATGGGTTGAAAAGTTGGCCGATGCGTTACCACAAGATGTTTGGGGCACGTATCTTATGATTTTGAAAAATAATGGTGAATTTGCGAATCTATTGCTGAGCAAGTTTATTGAAAAACTCGAAGTTCAAGAGATGGAACAATGGAAGATGGAAAAAATGAAGAATTCTAATGGTGAACAGGACATTGGTTTGTACTACAAAGGAAGTACGATTGATAAGTCCAACATTGCACCAAAGATCGAAACTGCATTTAACGCGAACAGTTTTTCTGGAGGGTCATCTCAAGGATCAAACAATAATACTGGATTCTCTTCATATCCATCATTTGATCCAAATTTTTCAGCAACCAATTCTAAACTGCAAAGCTCATATAACAATAATGGCCAAGTACTACAATGCGACATTGCATTACATCTTCAGAAAGGTCAGAATTTCTCGGAAGAGGTTGCCAAAGGTCATATGTCTTTATTGGTGACCGTATTAGAGTCTTATGAAAGTTTGGTAGCCGGAAGGATTGGTAATCCAATGTTGACCAAAGAGGATTATGGTCAGATTGATGCTGAAGAGATGGAACTAATGGATATAAAGTGGTGTATGGCTAGTGTGTTGAGAAGAGCTGAGAAGTTTAAACAGATCACTGGAAGAGATGATTTCCGTGATGCTGGAACTTCACCTTTAGGTTTTGTTAAATCTAAAGTTACTTGTTTTCGTTGCAGGGAGAAGGGGCACTTTAAGCGAGAATGCACAAATCGCAAAGCAAGTGGAGCTCAAAATCCATTCGGCAACAATAATTATCATTGAAAAGCAATTTATCATCAAATTGCTCAACAGCCGCATCAACAACAATCGCCACAAACTTCACATGCTAGGAAGGATCTGATTGCAGAGCCATCAAAGAAAGCCTATCTAGTTCATCAAGACGATGAGAGAATTCCAGAAGGTTTTAATTGGGATCATTATGATCCTAACAGAACTTCAAATTCTAAAGCATTTGTTGCTCAAATTTTTGAAGATTCAACTGCTGAAGATGAAATGGCGTATGCTTATTATGAATCTCAGCAATTCTGTCCTAAAAAGAAAGAAGAATAACCAGTTTCAACAGAAGAGGCTTCAGAAAAAGCACCAATCTTTGATCACTCATCAGATGAAGAGAGTGATGATGACAGTGAAGAAAATTGAAAACTTGAATATTATAACAGAGCATTTTCACCTGATAGGTATAATTTGTATTTTGCAGGAAAAATGGAAGAGATCAAAGAAAGACAAGCTGCGAAAAAGAAGAATCATGAGGAGCAACTATTAAAGAAAAGGTCAAACCTGAGGAAAATGTTCGAGTAGTAAAGAAGCAGGTTAAAGAAATTCCAGCTATCAAGGTTGAGAAGGAAGCAGATGTTGAAAAGATATCTAAGAAGTGTGAAAACTGTGATACTGTGAAAAGGCACAACAACAAATTGATTCATAACATGAACAGACCGAAAGAATCTTAGGATGTTTTAAACAAAACTATGAATCAATATAACAAGTCAAGCAATGAACAAGAGATGGCTATGAAGACACTCAATGGAGCGTTCATGACGAAGCAGAAAATCATCAATAGTTACATTGAGAAATGTGCTGAACTTGAACAAAAATTAGAAACTCAAAGGATAGAAACTAAAAGGGTTAACAGGTTATTGAAAATTTATTCATGTGCTTCTTACGTAATTGACAGGATTTACCCTACAGTAGAAGGCATGGAAGCGTTTGAAGAGAAGAAATCTGAAGTAAAGGATACTGGTAAGAAACATAGTACCAATTATACAAAGTGTCCACCTCTACTTGAAGAAGGATATTCTCCAAGAAATCCTAATTCAGAAAGAGTAAAAAAGGAAACCAATTTAAAGTGGGAATCTAAACCTTCAGATGGATTGCCAGACAACATTGATATCATATTCACATCGTCTGATACTGATCATGAATCTGAGTTAATAAAGAAAATGGTCGATCAGGTGTTAGATAAAGATGAAACCGAGGAGTCAAAGTCTGATATTTCAAGTCCAACAGTTTAAAAGGGCAAAAGGGTTTACAATAATGATTTTCTGATATCAAAAAATAATTTGAATGACAAAACATTCAAAGTAGCATACACTTTGAATGACTCTGACAAATTATATTCTGATGAAAAACTTCCAATAAGAGGTGTTAAAACTGAAATGATTAACAAGGTTTTCAAATGGGTGCTACTTTGTACACCCCCCTCTATTACTTTTTTCATCCCCCTCCTCTCACATACTTACAGGTGGGGCCTGCGTGGGACCGACAGTTTTCCTCTCACAAGGGGGGTATAATCAGGGGGGGGGGGGTGTGTATAGAATGAGCCTTTCAAACTAACATAAATTAATATTTCTGAAATAAAAGATGTAAATCTTACTGAAAAATCTAAAAAATACACTTCAAGAGTACAACAAAGATTAAACAAGAAAAAGGGTTACAGTTCTCGTTCGGGTTATCGAAAGAAACCAAACCATAACAGTAATTTCAAAAAGAAAGGATTAGGTTTTATTCCACCTGAAAATCATAAAAATGAGAAAATTTATAAACCAAAAACAGTATTTGTTTAAGGTGCTTCTTCAGAAGAAGAAAAGGAAAAAGCTTTCTGGAAACAATCTAACAAGGAGTTTCTTGCTGAAAAACAAAAGTTTGAGAAGACTGTGTTTAGAACCAAAAAGGAGACAAGAACCTGTTACCGATGCAAAGTAGTTGGTCACATTGCCCAGAACTGTCCAAAGGCAACCAACACACAATAGGGAGTGTCTTCTAAACTCAAAGAAAAAATGAACCACCAACTGAAAAATTTAAAATGTTTAAAAATTCAACATATGAAGTTGGTGAGTGTTCTAAAAGGTTTTACAAAAGAAGAGTGAATCTTAACAACCAAATGTGGGTTGCTAAGTAATCAGATGTTAAATCTAGCGATGAGTTTGTTTCTTCGGAAGCAAAGGAGCCACTTTCTGGCGATGAATCTGATTCGTCAAAGTCAGAGGAGCCACAAGTTGAGCTAAAAAGTGATAATTCCGTCCCGACAATGGATGATGCAAATTCTCCACCATTATCAAACGGAAACTTAAAGCAAAAAATTGGCAAAGTTGAGATTTCAAATCAATTCTTTTTTGAAAAGAAAGATTTTGATGTTGAAAAAGCCTTTAACCCTAAAGTTCTAAATATTTTTGGAAAAATGGTTGACGGGAAGGTCAAAGGGGTAAAGGAATTCTATGAAAAGAATAAGAAAGTTAAGAAACCGAGTGATGATGACTTTGAATCACCCAAGGACCGTCAAGCTTGGGTGAATCTCTTTAACTGAAAATCCTGACTTGCCGGAGCTTCCAAGTTGGTAATCGTGGAGCATGAATCGACATCATTCTTGAAAAATGTTTTGAAAAATTTCAAATAATAGTTTTTACAAGTGGTTAAAAAAAGGGATTCATTCATAAGCTGTGGAAAGAACAAAATGATGAATTAAACCCCATGATGTGTGAAATCAACAAAACTAATTTTCCGGAAAACCCATTTTGATTAAAAAAAACTTGAGTGTTTTGAAATCATAATGGGAAAATAGTTTGTTGTCAGGGGGAGTTCTGATTGTTTAAGACAAGTGGATGGAGAATTGAAGTAATTCACATCAGTTTGTCATTTTACTTGTACAGTTTATTCCGTTTACTTTCAGATTTTCCCGAAAAATAAAAAATTGAAACATATTTTTGATTTTAGGGGGAGTAAAAAATTTAGAAATTTTGAAAATTTGAAAAATCCAAAAACATGATAAATCTAAAAACCAAAAACATCGAAAATTCAAAATGAGTTTTGTTGTGAAAAAGAGGAAATGATAGTACATCAGTAGACAATCACAGTACGCTAAAGAATTGGAAAGTTAATATGTGATAAACGGTCTCACTGATGATATGCCAGTAGGTTTTTACACGTTTAGTAGATTGTTTTCGAGATATAAATCTAAATATCAAATGCTTACTTATCTCGTGAGGAACATCTCTCGGATATATAGGTAACCCCTGAAATCTTGTTTGAAGGGCTTTCTATTTCTGACATACTAGGTCTTTGTGCGTGATGATATCTGGGGTATTATACCAGGACTTCAGATTTTGCGGGAGCAATAGCCTAGTCCTCGTATAATACTCTGCACTGCTTTAATCATAAAGCCCACCCTCACCATAAAAAACGATGAAACATTGAAAAATGCTAATCATGTGCTGTTGAAGAAAAGATTCTCTAAAGGGAACACACCTAAAGTCGAGTCATGTAACTAGATAGATAGATCAAGACACGATGTACGAGAAAAACGGGAAACAGGGCTGAACCAGCCACCTCGTGCGAGGTGACCAGTTCGTGCGACCTGGCCAGGTCGTGCGACCTGGACCAGGTCGTGTGGGACTATTTGGTGCGACCTGGTGATTCCTATAAATAGGAGGTCTTGGTTCTTCATTTGTAACTTCTGATTCCGGTAGTGAAGCTCTGCCGAAGTGTCGCCAGCTCTTGTAACATTGTGAAATCAATGCAAACGACATTTAATCTACTTCTAAGTGTATATCAAGCTGCAATGAAGATCAAATCACTGAATTCCGCCTTTGATTTGGTCTAGAACTCTTCTGATCGACTCATTTAATCGATTCAACGATCCTACACCAACCACCCAAGAATTGAATCGTCGAGCGAAAACACTTGACAACCTTTGAGAAGCAGCTTTTCTTGCCACCAGACCTTTCTCCAGCAATTAGGAATCTGATGCCATCACTAAACACATTCCTTAAATTGTAGCCATTTGTTCAGTGTTTTTTTTGGTGTCTAATCCGCATATATATCACCATTGCCCATGATTTTCTTGACTGTATATCTCTTAAATGTCAACATATACATGTGTGATTTAGTTTACGAAGATTTTTCAATGCCGAGAACCTCGATCAGAGAGTAAAAAAGGCGTAAGGTTCACAATGGTGTAAAATTAAAATGGGATATACCAGGCTAGGATTCGAGTTACAGGAACAAGGGCCAAACCAACCACCCAAGAATGGAATCGTCGAGCGAAAACACTTGACAATCTCCAAGAAGTAGCTTTTCTTGCCACCAGACCTTTCTCCATCAATTAGGAATCTGATGCCGTCACAAAACACATTCCTTAAATTGTAGCCATTTGTTGAATGTTTTTTTTGGTGTCCAATCCGCATATATATCACCACTGCCCTTGATTTTCTTGACTGTATATCTCTTTAATGTCAACATATACACGTGTGATTTAGTTTACGAAGATTTTTCAACGCTGAGAACCTCGAACAGAGAGTAAAAAAGGCGTAAGGTTCACAATGGTGTAAAATTAAAATGTGATATACCGGGCTAGGATTCGAGTTACAGGAATAAGGGCCAAACCAACCACCCAAGAATGGAATCGTCGAGCGAAAACACTTGACAACCTCCTAGAAGCAGCTTTTCTTACCACCTGACCTTTCTCCATCAATTAGGAATATGATGCCGTCAGTAAACACATTCCTTAAATTGTAGCCATTTGTTAAGTGTTTTTTTTGGTGTCTAATCCGCAAGTATATCACCATAGCCCTTGATTTTCTTGACTGTATATCTCTTAAATATCAACATATACACGTGTGATTTAGTTTACGAAGATTTTTCAATGCCGAGAACCTCGATCAGAGAGTAAAAAGGGCGTAAGGTTCACAATGGTGTAAAATAAAAATGGGATATACCGGGCTAGGATTCGAGTTACAGGAACAAGGGCCAAACCAACCACCCAAGAATGGAATCATCGAGGGAAAACACTTGACAACCTCCTAGAAGCAGCATTTCTTGCCACCAGACCTTTCTCCATCAGTTAGGAATCTGATAACGTCACTAAACACATTCCTTAAATTGTAGCCATTTGTTGAGTGTTTTTTTTTGTGGCTAATCCACATATATATCACCATTGCCCTTGATTTTCTTAACTGTATATCTCTTAAATGTCAACATATACACGTGTGATTTAGTTTACAAAGAATTTTCAATGCCGAGAACCTCGATTAGAGTGTAAAAAAGGCGTAATGTTCACAATGGTGTAAAATTAAAATGGGATATACCGGGCTAGGATTCGAGTTACAGTAACAAGGGCCAAATCAACCACCCAAGAATGGAATCGTCGAGCAAAAACGCTTGACAACCTCCTAGAAGCATCTTTTCTTGCCACCAGACCTTTCTCCATCAATTAGGAATCTGATGCCATCACTAAACACATTCTTTAAATTGTAGCCATTTGTTGAGTGTTTTTTTTATGTCTAATCCGCATATATATCACCGTTGCCCCTTGATTTTCTTGACTGTATATTTCTTAAATGTCAACATATACACGTGTGATTTAGTTTACAAAGATTTTTAAATGCCAAGAAGCTCGATCAGAGAGTAAAAAAGGCGTAGGGTTCACAATGGGGTAAAATTAAAATGGGATATACCGGGCTAGGATTTGAGTTACAGGAACAAGGGCCAAACATACAACCCAAGAATGGAATCGTCGAGCGAAAACACTTGACAACCTCCTAGAAGCAGCTTTTCTTGCCACCAGACCTTTCTCCATCAATTAGGAATCTGATGCCGTCACTAAACACATTCCTTAAATTGTAGCCATTTGTTGAGTGTTGTTTTTTGGTGTCTAATCCGCCTATATATCACCATTTCCCTTGATTTTGTTCACTGTATATCTCTTAAATGTCAACATATACACGTGTGATTTAGTTTACGAAGATTTTTCAATGCCGAGAACCTCGATCAGAGAGTAACAAAGGCGTAAGGTTCACAATGGTGTAAAATTAAAATGAGATATACCGGGCTAGGATTCGTGTTACAGGAACAAGGGCCAAACCAACCACCCAAGAATGGAATCGTCGAGCGAAAACACTTGACAACCTCCTAGAAGCAGCTTTTCTTGCCACCAGACCTTTCTCCATCAATTAGGAATCTGATGCCGTCACTAAACACATTCCTTAAATTGTAGCCATTTGTTGAGTGTTTTTTTTTGGTGTCTAATCCGGATATATATCACCATTTCTCTTGATTTTCTTGACTGTATATCTTTTAAATGTCAACATATACACGTGTGATTTAGTTTATGAAGATTTTTCAATGCCAAGAACCTCGATCAGAGAGTAAAAAAGGCGTAAGGTTCACAATGGTGTAAAATTAAAATGGGATATACCGAGCTAGGATTCGAGTTACGGGAACAATGGCCAAACCAACCACGCAAGAATGGAATCGTCGGCCGAAAACACTTGACAACCTCCTAGAAGCCGCTTTTCTTGCCACCAGACCTTTCTCCATCAATTAGGAATCTGATGCCGTCACTAAACACATTCCTTAAGTTGTAGCCATTTGTTGAATGTTTTTTTATGGCGTCTAATCCGCTTATATATCACCATTGCCCTTAATTTTCTTAACTGTATATCTCTTAAATGTCAACATATACACGTGTGATTTAGTTTACGAAGACTGTTCAATGCCGAGAACCTCGACCAGAGAGTAAAAAATGCGTAAGGTTCACAATGGTGTAAAATTAAAATGGGATATACCGAGGTAGGATTCGAGTTATAGGAACAAGGGCCAAGCCAACCACCCAAGAATGGAGTCGTCGAGCGAAAACACTTGACAACCTCCTATAAACAGCTTTTCTTGCCACCAGACCTTTCTCCATCAATTAGGAATCTGATGCCGTCACTAAACACATTCCTTAAACTATAGCCATTTATTGAGAGTTTTTTTTTTGGTGTCTAATCCGCATATATATCACCATTCCCCTTGATTTTATTGACTGTATATCTTTTAAATGTCAACATATACACGTGTGATTTAGTTTACGAAGATTTTTCAATGCCGAAAACCACGATCAGAGAGTAAAAAAGGTGTAATGTCCACAACGGTGTAACATTAAAATGGTATATACCGGGCTAGGATTCGAGTTACAGGAACAAGGGCCAAACCAACCACCCAAGAATGGAATCATCGATCGAAAACACTTGACAACCTCCTATAAGCAGCTTTTCTTGCCACCAGACCTTTCTCCCTCAATTAGGAATCTGATGCCGTCAGTAGACACATTCCTTAAATTGTAGCCATTTGTTAAGTGTTTTTTTGGTATCTAATCCGCATATATATCAACATTACCCTTGATTTTCTTGACTGTATATCTCTTAAATGTCAACATATACACGTGTGATTTAGTTTACGAAGATTTTTCAATGCCGAGAACCTCGATTAGAGTGTAAAAAAGGCGTAAGGTTCAGAATGGTGTAAAATTAAAATGGGATATACCGGGCTAGGATTCGAGTTACAGGAACAAGGGCCAAACCAACCACCCAATAGTGGAATCGTCGAGCGAAAACACTTGACAACCTCCTAGAAGCAACTTTTCTTGCCACCAGACATTTCTCCATCAATTCGGAATCTGATGCCGTCACTAAACACATTCCTTAAATTGTAGCCATTTGTTGAGTGTTTTGTTTTTGGTGTCTAATCCGCATATATATCACCATTGCCCTTGATTTTCTTGATTGTATATCTCTTAAATGTCAACATATACACGTGTGATTTAGTTTACGAAGATTTTCCATTACCGAGAACCTCGATCAGAGAGTAAAAAAGGCGTAAGGTTCACAATGGTGTAAAATTAAAATGGGATATACCGGGCTAGGATTTGAGTTACAGGAACAAGGGCTAAACCAACCACCCAAGAATGGAATCGTCGAGCGAAAACACTTGACAACCTCCTAGAAGCAGCTTTTCTTGCCACCAGACCTTTCTCCATCAACTAGGAATCTAATGCCGTCACTAAACTCATACCTTAAATTGTAGCCATTTGTTGAGTGTTTTTTTTGGTGTCTAATCCGCATATATATCACCATTGCCCTTGATTTTCTTGAGTGTATATCTCTTAAATGTCAACATATACACGTGTCATTTAGTTTACGAAGATTTTTCAAAGCCGAGAACCTTGATCAGAGTGTTAAAAAGGCGTAAGGTTCACAATGGTGTAAAATTAAAATGGGATATACCGGGCTTGGATTCGAGTTACAGGAACAAGGGTGTAACACCGTCTTAATTACTAGTTGAAATTAATAATAATTCATAAGATTTTATATAAAAGTTGTCTAATTTAAAACATAAGTTCCAAAAATAAAGTTCTAAGGTAACAAACATTAGTCAACTACCGACTAATTTAAACATTCAAAGTTGTTTAGCTAACTGTTTACATCATAACATTGTCTAAACAGAATTAATTTACGCGGAAGCTTCAAAAGTTCGTGTTTGGTTCTTCAAAAGCTTGCTTGACCGCCATCCGTAATCCTTCAATACCTAGAAACTGGAAATTTTTAACAAAAATTAGTATCTAAGTTCTTAGAAATATTACATAATCGAAAATACGCTCATAAACGAATTCGATTAAAGAGGATATACAAAATTCGACAAATGTTACAGGACTCTACCGTAACTTTCGGTAGACACCGTAAGTTACGGTAGATCCTGGGAAATATTGGTCTACCGTAAATCAGTAAAATCCTACCGTAACCTTTTTGGCCTCTACTGTAAATTACGGTACTACCGTAATTTACGGTAGTCCCTGAAAGGTTATGTTTTGTCTTCTTTATTTATTTCAGCCAAACCCAATTTCTTGGATCTTTCATTCTAACAAACCAAGATACTAAATTCTTGTATTTTGATATGTCAATTATTAATCGATAACAAAAGACCAATCAACCATATTATGAAGCAATATCCATGCTCTAATTGATTATTCGACCCGTTTGGCTCATCTACGGTATCCTCCAATATGATGACTACCAACGAGATCTTATCAATCCTTCACCTATTATTCAATTTAGCGAACATCATCGCTTTTAAAATTTACACAACTCCTATTCTACAATACGACTATACATAACTTAACAAAATTTCACTTAACGTAACGGGTCAAGTTACATACCTTTAGTGCACGCCCTTTAAACGCAAGTCGCCACCGGCTTGTTCGCTTGGAGCTCCAGTATCTTTTCCTATAGAGTTCAACCAAGACATGTTTAGAACTCTTTTCAATTCATAGTTCACATATTTTGCCGAAACATCTCATTCGGTTTAACTCAAATTTTCAGATTTAAGCCTTCATTGAGGCATTTTTACGAACACTTTAAGGGCAGAAATTTACACTATATATTATCAAGTTCGCAACTTGTCGTGTAGCCCTAAATTTTCATCAATCAACTACCGTACATGAACTTTGACCTCTAAAATTCTGAAATCACTTCACATGTGTCAAATATTACTAGAACAACCACTATAATCCTAGTGTTTATCATAATCTCACGAAACCCATGAATCACCTTCAATGTGTTCATGAAATTTTCAGAATTTAGGCATGATTTCTCATATTGTTGTCTAGGTTTTACTCCTAGATACTATATCAATGCTATTCTACCCAGATAACAAACATGCATCATCAAATTTCAGATTTCCCAAATTCATGAGAATTTCGAGTAGAGAATTTTCATCAGATTTTACATACCTTGTAACCTTCTTGTGATGAGGATCAGTAATCTATGCTCGATTATCGTTTTGAAATAGATCTTGACCTTCAATTTGTAGGATTTAAGATAGTCTAGGGTTTTGAGGAGGAGCTTGGGTCGCCCCTGTCTCCTGGTCGATCTCCACAAAACACAGACAAGGGTGTTTGTGTTTTATTTATTTTATTTTATCAATATTAGTTTTCATTTTAACACTTTTGGCCCTCCAACTTCCATTCTTTATTTGTTTTAACCCTTAACTACTCTTAAGTCTTTAACTAAGTAGATTAGTGTCATTCCTAGTTAGTTTATCTTACTAATTTACTTGCAACTAAATGCAATTTTAGAAATTTGTATTTTCGGGATGTGACCTGAGCTATCACGGTTGCATAATTTATTCCCCTTACAGATATCATCTGTGGTATACTCACCTGTAAGACTGAATATTGGGGTCTGGATACGGGAGTATATACTGAGGTGGGACACATGTAGATGTTTAAGTCCTAAGACATTAATCTCGTATCTCGAAACAATTGAACTTTGTGTGAGAATTTAAGTGGATCAGTATACTGACAATCTAGGTGAATTGTTTAGAACTTAAAATGTTTAAAGCTTAACGGTGTTGGTGATTGGTCTCAAAAACTGATATGATCCTCTTGCATGAACTCACAAAAATATTGTTATGTAAATATTTCTTTGCTGCATTTTATTTCTGTTATTTCAAAATTCAAAAAGATTTTCGGTGTGTTTTAGCATAAATTTTGAAAAAAATTCAAAAAGATTTTAGACAACTGATGTTGAAGAGCTGAATTTCAAAATTCCAAGTGATAAACATGACGAATAGGTTTGGGAGAATTTGATTGAAAAGTTTTTCAAAGATAAAAATTTGTTAAAAAATCATTGTTAATGTTTGTTTGTATATTGATTGGAGAAAAGTCGATGTTGGTGCATGAAATTTGATAAATTGTTAAATATTTTTTTTGTGAATCTTATTTTTGGGTAGAGGATGTGCAGGATAGCAGATAGAGTGCCAGGTTTCGATACCTGAGGATTCTGAAATTCTGTAAAAGCCAGACTACGATCCCAGCATGTTTTGAGGGGGAGTCTGTTAGAGAGAGAGAGAATTGGAGATAGAATAGAGCCAGGTAGAGATACTGAAGAAAGCTCAAAGACTGATAAAGACTGAAGATTGAGAAGACTCGACACTTAAGACTCGTCAACATCTGAGGGGGAGTCTGTTGGTGCACACATCTGTAGTCTTCGTCTTGTATCGAGTCTCGGGTTCGGTTCGGATCTAATCATGCATGACATCACTAGTGACATCATCATGTGACATCACTAGTGACATCACATCACAAAAGACAAATCAGATTCATGAATGCATGAAAGTTTCGCTTGAATGGTCAAAGTATATTGAAGATTTCGCTTGTAATATTAATATGTAGATTTCGCTTGAAGGTGGTTCAAGCGAAATCATGTAGCCTATATATAGGGGTTGTAGGCTTTTCAGTTGTAATAGTTCAAACATTTGTCTACCGAAGTGCTGCCGGTTTCTCTTCTGATTGTAAAGGTTGTAATATCAATATAAAAGAGGGTTAAAGTGTGAAAAAAGCTGTTTACACGTTCGTTTCTTAGTTTCCGCCTCTGAAACGGACTAGAACTCTTCCGAACGACTCGTTTAGGTCGCAATCCGATCCTACAATTGGTATCAGAGCCAGTGAAGAAGAGTTCTTGTTGATTCAGCCGTAAAATCTGTTTCTACACCATTCTTTTTGAAAATTTTAAACTTTTTATGGACAAATTCGGTTCAAACTTTCACAATACATGCGAAAACATGTTTTAACAAATCCTTGAGACTTTCAGATCTAAAATCAGATTAAAACTGGATTAATTGGACCAAAATCAGATCGAATTGGCTGACATCAGCAGGTTTCGCTTCAGAATACTTGTGAATTTCGCTTGAAATCATAAGTTGAGCATGATTTCGCTTCAAGTTGATGATAATCTGTTGATTTCGCTTCAAGTTGATGTATTTCTGTTGATTTCGCTTGAGAACATTATCTGATTTCGCTTGAAAGGTTGAATTACATGGATTTCGCTGCAGATTTGTGTTAGATTTCGCTTGAGAATTCAAATTTCACACGATTTCGCTTGAAGTTTCAGTCAAGTTGTTTTGTGTGGTCAAGTCACGTGTTATAGTTCAGTTCGTACGGTTTGGAGTTCGAAGGTTTCAAAGGGTCAGGTCAATCGAATTCGATCCGGGTCATACAGTCCGTACAGTTGGTCAACATTCAGTCTGCACTGAAAATCGCCAGTCTGAGTAACAGTTTGTTTCAATTTATTGAAAAATATTTAAACTGATTGTGTTTGTGTTTGTTTGATTGTAAAGGTACTTGCAAGGTGTTTTCCAAGGTATTTGCCAAAGACATGGAAGAGGATTTCTACAACGCGTTTGCCACATCAGTTGCTCCGGTTACAGCTGCTGAAGCATTGTACAGTGAAAATGAGACGGGAACTCATCAAAAGCCACCAAAGCTCATGTACATTGAAGACTTTAAAGGATGGCAGAATCGATTTGAGAACTGGGTTCAAGCTTATAGATTCGATGCATGGTGTTCGTTGGAGAAAGACTATGAAAAACCGACAAACGAACGTGGGCTTGTAAAGGATTTCTGTGATTTTACAGAAGCTGACAAATTGAAGTATACTAGTGAGAAAATGATGATCAGTATTCTTCAACAGGAAATCAAAGAAGATATATTTGTTTTGCTTCAACACGACAATACAGCTAAGTCAATTTGGGAAGCATTGATTCAGAAATTCAAAGGAAGCGCGGATATGATTAAAAACAGAAAGGCGTTGCTGAAGAAATCATTCGATATGTTTGTAGCCTTTGATTACGAATCAACGAAACAGACAATTGACAGATATTGTCATCTTGTCTTGGAAATGGGAAGATTGGATATAATGAAGGATGATGAGGAATGGGTGGATAAACTTGCTGAGGCATTACCACAACAGAAATGGGGAACTTATTTGTTGATTATCAAACACATGAGAAAATCTGAGAATACGAGTCTAGCAAAGTTTATTCAAAAGATTGAAGAGCATGAGTTGGATATTCAGAAAATAGCGATCATGACGAATCCGAATGCCAAACAAGATGTCAGTTTGTATTACCGAGGGAACAAGTTTGAGGCTACTCCCAGCCCTAGCCCAAAGATTCAAACTGGTTTCAGTGCGGATGGTTCATCCGGAACAAAGAGTAATGTTACTCAAAGTGGTGGATCTTCATCATTCTCAAGTTTTGATCCAAACAGTACAACATCAAGTTCTCAACGACAAAATTCAACAAATATTCAGTGCAATGTTACTTTAAACATTCAAAATGGTCAGAATCTGTCTCCAGAAGTTTCCAAGCAGCACATGGCATCATTGGTTACTATGTTAGAGTCTTACGAAAGTTTGATCGGTGGGAAAATTGGCAATCCGATGCTTACCAAAGAAGATTACGACCAAATTGATGCTAAAGAACTTGAAGTGATGGATATCAAGTGGTGCTTAGCAAGTGCTTGGAGGAGAGCTGAGAAGTTTCAAGAGATTACTGGTAGGGATGAATTTCGAGGAATGGCTACCTCTCCATTGGGATTTGATAAATCAAAGGTTACCTGTTTCCGTTGCAAAGGAAAAGGTCATTTTAAACGAGAGTGCAAAAGTAAAGAAGCTACCGAGAATCAAGAAAAGAACAACTATTATCAGAAATCAATTTTTCATCAGACTTCTCAACAACCTCAAATTACACATGCTCATGCTACTGGTGATGTAAAGAAGAAAGCTTTACTTATTCATCAAGATGACGAAAAAGTTGCCGAGGGATTTAGTTGGGATAAATACATTCCATCAGAATCAGGCTTTGTTGCTCAAATTCTAGGTGAAGATGAGGTTAATCAGAAAAGAATCCCAATTTTTCCAGATCTTGGAAGTGATGTGGATACCGATGATGAGGAAGAACATCTCAACAGAGCCAGAAAAGGCATTGATCCTACTAGTTTTAATTTGTTTTTTGCAGATAAAATGGAGATGCTGTATCAGAAGAAGATGGCAAGATTGAGGAAAGAGCTGGAAGCAACAAAAATGCAAGCTGATGAAAAGACAAAGACAGAAGCTGGAGAAGCAAATGTTGAACCAGTGACTGAGAAAGTAATTGAGAAAATCGTTGAAGTGGAGAAAGTGGTGGAAAAACTTGTTGAAATTGAAAAAATAGTTGAAGTTGAAAAACTGGTAGAAGTTGAGAAAATTGTGGAAGTAGAAAAAATTGTTGAAATAGAGAAACTCGTTGAAGTTGAAAAGACTGTCGAGGTTGAAAAGATAGTTGAAAAAATGGTTGAAGTTGAAAAACCATGTGTGAAGTGTTCAGAGTCTTGCAAAGCTTGTGAAGAGAAAGATACGAAGATTGCTGAATTAGAGAAGATTAAAGAAGACTTACTGTCTGATGTGAAGTACATTAAAGAATCATATGATGTGCTGAACAGAACAGTTGATAGTCTGAAGAAGACGAATACAGAAACCAAAAAAGCAATGGATAAAATGAGTGCAACATTAATGACAAAGCAGAAATTCATCAATGAGTACATCGAAGATTGTGCAAAGTTAAAGAAAGATGTGGAACTTGAAAAAATTGAGAGTGAAAGGATTAAACGATTACTGTTGAGTTACACTACATGTGATTACTTGATTGATCGTGTTTATCCTACTGTTGCAGGTCTGGAAGCGTTCATGGACAGAAAGACTGAAGATACTGATACTGGTAAGAAACCAAGTGTAAAGTATAACAGATGTCCGCCCCCGATCCATGAAACTTATTCTCCCAGGAATCCAAATGAAGAGCGTCTAAAAAAGGCAGTCAACATCAAGTTAAAGTCTGAAATCATTGATGAATTACCAGACAATATTGATGTTACATTCACAGCGTCTGACACTGATCATGAGTCTGAGTTAGTAAAGAAAGTTGTCGATCAGGTGTTGGATACGGATGAGGAGTCAAAACCGGAGTCTAAGTCTGAAAGTCCGAGTTCGTCAGAAAAGAGTCCGAGTTCACCGGTTAATAGGGTTTACAATAGAGAATTCCTGTTATCAAAATCTAATTTGAATGACGGATCAATCAAAGTAGCTTATACTTTGATTGATTCAGACAAATTATATTCTGATGAGGAATTTCCAATCAGAAGTGTAAAAACTGAAATGATCACACAGGTTTTCAAATTAACAGAAATTAATATTTCTGATATAAAAGATTTAAAACTTGATGAAAAACCTAAAAAATACACTTCAAGAGTTCAACAGAGATTGAATAAGAAAAAGGGTTATAGTTCTGGTCATGGTTATCGAAAGAAACCAAACTACAACGGTAATCTCAAAAAGAAAGGTTTAGGATTTATTCCTCCTGAAAATTATCAAAATCAGAAAACTTATAAACCAAATACAAAATTTGTTGCAGGTGGAAGTTGTGAAGATGAGCAGAAGAAACCATTCTGGAAACAATCCAATCAAGAGTTTCTTACTGAAGTGAAGAAGAATGTGAGAAAGTTTGCTCAAAGAGTTGATCGAAGAACTTGTTTCAAATGCCAAAAAGTTGGACATATTGCTTGGAATTGCCAACAGTCCAACAACACAAAACAGGAAGTTTCTTCTAACTCTGAAATGAAAAAGA
Source organism: Helianthus tuberosus (assembly GCA_030545235.1). NCBI lineage: Eukaryota > Viridiplantae > Streptophyta > Magnoliopsida > Asterales > Asteraceae > Helianthus > Helianthus tuberosus. The sequence continues at coordinate 39,695,459 of CM060412.1, forward strand.
AAAATGTTGATAAATCGACTTTGGAAGTTTGTGAAACTTCAAAACGGTTTTACAAAAGAAGTGTCGATTTAAGCAAACAAAAATGGGTTGTTAAAAGTTCCCAGAGTAGTTTTGACAATGAATCTGATTCCATAAAATCAGAGGAGTCAATTGTTGAGAAAAAGATTGTGAATTCCGTTCCTGAGGTGAACGATGAAAATTTTCCTTCATTGTCAAAGGAAAATTGGAAGTCGAAAGTTGGGAAGGTAGAGATCTCAAATCAATTCTTCGCTGATAAGGGAGAATTTGATGTTGAGAAGGCTTTCAATGGAAAAGTCAAGCATATTTTCGGTAAGATGGTTGACAGAAAGGTAAAAGGTGCTCAAGAATTTTATAAATCAAAATGTTGGTGGGACAGATGTTTGCCACCAAAGTCACCCAAGGCTGGTGAGGCTTGGGTGGACGTAATGTTTGATTAAAAACCGGACTTGCCGGAGATCCCAAGTTTCTAATTGCGGATCAGGAATCGGCATCTTTCTTAGTGATTGATTGTGTGATTGAATCTTAAAGTTTGTTAAATTTTACAGATTGTGAATTGCCGGAGCTCCAAGGTTGGTTTAAGCGGAGCAGGAATCGGCACATTTCTTGAGAAATTCACGAAAGTGATTTCGACTTACAAGTGGTAAATCAGGGACATTAAGTTGTACTTGATTTTCTATAAGTGGTTTTGATATGAGAACAAAATGATGAGTGTAACCCCTAACCTACAAGTGGTAAAATCAACTAAACTTATTTTCCGGAAAAACCATTTGATTAAAACAAACTTAAGTGTTTTGAAATCATAATGGGAAAATAGTTTGTTGTGAGGGGAAGTTCTGATTGTTTATGTCAAGTGGATGGCGATCTGAAGTGATTCGATATCGGTTGTCACTTTATTGTACAGTTTATTTTCAAATTTCCTAAAATGTGTTTGCATTTTAGGGGGAGTAAAAATTTTGCAGAAAATCCAAAAAACATTTGTAAATTTGAAAAAGCCAAAAACATGATAAAATAAAAATGAGTTTTGTTGTCAAAAGAGGAAATGATAGTATATCAGTGGACTATCACGACATGCTAAAGAAATGAAAGGTATAAATGTGATAAACAATCTCACTGTGGATATGTCAGTAGGTTTTTGCACATTTAGTAAATTGTGACGAGATATAAATATAAAATTTACTTGCGTCTACGTGGGGAACACCTCCAGGATATATAGGTAACCCCTGAAATCTTGTTTGAAGGGTCCCATATTCTGAGATACTAGGTCTTTATACTCAGTGATATCTGGGGTATTATCCCGGGACTTCTGATTTTGCGGAAGCAATGGCCTAGTCCCCGGATAATACTTTCTGCTTGCTTGAAATATAGCACCACCCTCAGCTAAAAAATGATGAAACATTGAAAGATGCTAATCATGGCTGTTGTAATTCAAAAGATCCTCTAAAGGGGACACACCTAAAAGTCAACTAGGCTCTCTGCTGAACGGAAGTTCTGACCTGAGCTATCACGGTTGCATAATTTATTCCCCTTACAGATATCATCTGTGGTATACTCACCTGTAAGACTGAATATTGGGGTCTGGATACGGGAGTATATACTGAGGTGGGACACATGTAGATGTTTAAGTCCTAAGACATTAATCTCGTATCTCGAAACAATTGAACTTTGTGTGAGAATTTAAGTGGATCAGTATACTGACAATCTAGGTGAATTGTTTAGAACTTAAAATGTTTAAAGCTTAACGGTGTTGGTGATTGGTCTCAAAAACTGATATGATCCTCTTGCATGAACTCACAAAAATATTGTTATGTAAATATTTCTTTGCTGCATTTTATTTCTGTTATTTCAAAATTCAAAAAGATTTTCGGTGTGTTTTAGCATAAATTTTGAAAAAATTCAAAAAGATTTTAGACAACTGATGTTGAAGAGCTGAATTTCAAAATTCCAAGTGATAAACATGACGAATAGGTTTGGGAGAATTTGATTGAAAAGTTTTTCAAAGATAAAAATTTGTTAAAAGATCATTGTTAATGTTTGTTTGTATATTGATTGGAGAAAAGTCGATGTTGGTGCATGAAATTTGATAAATTGTTAAATATTTTTTTTGTGAATCTTATTTTTGGGTAGAGGATGTGCAGGATAGCAGATAGAGTGCCAGGTTTCGATACCTGAGGATTCTGAAATTCTGTAAAAGCCAGACTACGATCCCAGCATGTTTTGAGGGGGAGTCTGTTAGAGAGAGAGAGAATTGGAGATAGAATAGAGCCAGGTAGAGATACTGAAGAAAGCTCAAAGACTGATAAAGACTGAAGATTGAGAAGACTCGACACTTAAGACTCGTCAACATCTGAGGGGGAGTCTGTTGGTGCACACATCTGTAGTCTTCGTCTTGTATCGAGTCTCGGGTTCGGTTCGGATCTAATCATGCATGACATCACTAGTGACATCATCATGTGACATCACTAGTGACATCACATCACAAAAGACAAATCAGATTCATGAATGCATGAAAGTTTCGCTTGAATGGTCAAAGTATATTGAAGATTTCGCTTGTAATATTAATATGTAGATTTCGCTTGAAGGTGGTTCAAGCGAAATCATGTAGCCTATATATAGGGGTTGTAGGCTTTTCAGTTGTAATAGTTCAAACATTTGTCTACCGAAGTGCTGCCGGTTTCTCTTCTGATTGTAAAGGTTGTAATATCAATATAAAAGAGGGTTAAAGTGTGAAAAAAGCTGTTTACACGTTCGTTTCTTAGTTTCCGCCTCTGAAACGGACTAGAACTCTTCCGAACGACTCGTTTAGGTCGCAATCCGATCCTACAATTGGTATCAGAGCCAGTGAAGAAGAGTTCTTGTTGATTCAGCCGTAAAATCTGTTTCTACACCATTCTTTTTGAAAATTTTAAACTTTTTATGGACAAATTCGGTTCAAACTTTCACAATACATGCGAAAACATGTTTTAACAAATCCTTGAGACTTTCAGATCTAAAATCAGATTAAAACTGGATTAATTGGACCAAAATCAGATCGAATTGGCTGACATCAGCAGGTTTCGCTTCAGAATACTTGTGAATTTCGCTTGAAATCATAAGTTGAGCATGATTTCGCTTCAAGTTGATGATAATCTGTTGATTTCGCTTCAAGTTGATGTATTTCTGTTGATTTCGCTTGAGAACATTATCTGATTTCGCTTGAAAGGTTGAATTACATGGATTTCGCTTCAGATTTGTGTTAGATTTCGCTTGAGAATTCAAATTTCACACGATTTCGCTTGAAGTTTCAGTCAAGTTGTTTTGTGTGGTCAAGTCACGTGTTATAGTTCAGTTCGTACGGTTTGGAGTTCGAAGGTTTCAAAGGGTCAGGTCAATCGAATTCGATCCGGGTCATACAGTCCGTACAGTTGGTCAACATTCAGTCTGCACTGAAAATCGCCAGTCTGAGTAACAGTTTGTTTCAATTTATTGAAAAATATTTAAACTGATTGTGTTTGTGTTTGTTTGATTGTAAAGGTACTTGCAAGGTGTTTTCCAAGGTATTTGCCAAAGACATGGAAGAGGATTTCTACAACGCGTTTGCCACATCAGTTGCTCCGGTTACAGCTGCTGAAGCATTGTACAGTGAAAATGAGACGGGAACTCATCAAAAGCCACCAAAGCTCATGTACATTGAAGACTTTAAAGGATGGCAGAATCGATTTGAGAACTGGGTTCAAGCTTACAGATTCGATGCATGGTGTTCGTTGGAGAAAGACTATGAAAAACCGACAAACGAACGTGGGCTTGTAAAGGATTTCTGTGATTTTACAGAAGCTGACAAATTGAAGTATACTAGTGAGAAAATGATGATCAGTATTCTTCAACAGGCAATCAAAGAAGATATATTTGTTTTGCTTCAACACGACAATACAGCTAAGTCAATTTGGGAAGCATTGATTCAGAAATTCAAAGGAAGCGCGGATATGATTAAAAACAGAAAGGCGTTGCTGAAGAAATCATTCGATATGTTTGTAGCCTTTGATTACGAATCAACGAAACAGACAATTGACAGATATTGTCATCTTGTCTTGGAAATGGGAAGATTGGATATAAAGAAGGATGATGAGGAATGGGTGGATAAACTTGCTGAGGCATTACCACAACAGAAATGGGGAACTTATTTGTTGATTATCAAACACATGAGAAAATCTGAGAATATGAGTCTAGCAAAGTTTATTCAAAAGATTGAAGAGCATGAGTTGGATATTCAGAAAACAGCGATCATGACGAATCCGAATGCCAAACAAGATGTCAGTTTGTATTACCGAGGGAACAAGTTTGAGGCTACTCCCAGCCCTAGCCCAAAGATTCAAACTGGTTTCAGTGCGGATGGTTCATCCGGAACAAAGAGTAATGTTACTCAAAGTGGTGGATCTTCATCATTCTCAAGTTTTGATCCAAACAGTACAACATCAAGTTCTCAACGACAAAATTCAACAAATCTTCAGTGCAATGTTACTTTAAACATTCAAAATGGTCAGAATCTATCTCCAGAAGTTTCCAAGCAGCACATGGCATCATTGGTTACTATGTTAGAGTCTTACGAAAGTTTGATCGGTGGGAAAATTGGCAATCCGATGCTTACCAAAGAAGATTACGACCAAATTGATGCTAAAGAACTTGAAGTGATGGATATCAAGTGGTGCTTAGCAAGTGCTTGGAGGAGAGCTGAGAAGTTTCAAGAGATTACTGGTAGGGATGAATTTCGAGGAATGGCTACCTCTCCATTGGGATTTGATAAATCAAAGGTTACCTGTTTCCGTTGCAAAGGAAAAGGTCATTTTAAACGAGAGTGCAAAAGTAAAGAAGCTACCGAGAATCAAGAAAAGAACAACTATTATCAGAAATCAATTTTTCATCAGACTTCTCAACAACCTCAAATTACACATGCTCATGCTACTGGTGATGTAAAGAAGAAAGCTTTACTTATTCATCAAGATGACGAAAAAGTTGCCGAGGGATTTAGTTGGGATAAATACATTCCATCAGAATCAGGCTTTGTTGCTCGAATTCTAGGTGAAGATGAGGTTAATCAGAAAAGAATCCCAATTTTTCCAGATCTTGGAAGTGATGTGGATACCGATGATGAGGAAGAACATCTCAACAGAGCCAGAAAAGGCATTGATCCTACTAGTTTTAATTTGTTTTTTGCAGATAAAATGGAGATGTTGTATCAGAAGAAGATGGCAAGATTGAGGAAAGAGCTGGAAGCAACAAAAATGCAAGCTGATGAAAAGACAAAGACAGAAGCTGGAGAAGCAAATGTTGAACCAGTGACTGAGAAAGTAATTGAGAAAATCGTTGAAGTGGAGAAAGTGGTGGAAAAACTTGTTGAAATTGAAAAAATAGTTGAAGTTGAAAAACTGGTAGAAGTTGAGAAAATTGTGGAAGTAGAAAAAATTGTTGAAATAGAGAAACTCGTTGAAGTTGAAAAGACTGTCGAGGTTGAAAAGATAGTTGAAAAAATGGTTGAAGTTGAAAAACCATGTGTGAAGTGTTCAGAGTCTTGCAAAGCTTGTGAAGAGAAAGATACGAAGATTGCTGAATTAGAGAAGATTAAAGAAGACTTACTGTCTGATGTGAAGTACATTAAAGAATCATATGATGTGCTGAACAGAACAGTTGATAGTCTGAAGAAGACGAATACAGAAACCAAAAAAGCAATGGATAAAATGAGTGCAACATTAATGACAAAGCAGAAATTCATCAATGAGTACATCGAAGATTGTGCAAAGTTAAAGAAAGATGTGGAACTTGAAAAAATTGAGAGTGAAAGGATTAAACGATTACTGTTGAGTTACACTACATGTGATTACTTGATTGATCGTGTTTATCCTACTGTTGCAGGTCTGGAAGCGTTCATGGACAGAAAGACTGAAGATACTGATACTGGTAAGAAACCAAGTGTAAAGTATAACAGATGTCCGCCCCCGATCCATGAAACTTATTCTCCCAGGAATCCAAATGAAGAGCGTCTAAAAAAGGCAGTCAACATCAAGTTAAAGTCTGAAATCATTGATGAATTACCAGACAATATTGATGTTACATTCACAGCGTCTGACACTGATCATGAGTCTGAGTTAGTAAAGAAAGTTGTCGATCAGGTGTTGGATACGGATGAGGAGTCAAAACCGGAGTCTAAGTCTGAAAGTCCGAGTTCGTCAGAAAAGAGTCCGAGTTCACCGGTTAATAGGGTTTACAATAGAGAATTCCTGTTATCAAAATCTAATTTGAATGACGGATCAATCAAAGTAGCTTATACTTTGATTGATTCAGACAAATTATATTCTGATGAGGAATTTCCAATCAGAAGTGTAAAAACTGAAATGATCAAACAGGTTTTCAAATTAACAGAAATTAATATTTCTGATATAAAAGATTTAAAACTTGATGAAAAACCTAAAAAATACACTTCAAGAGTTCAACAGAGATTGAATAAGAAAAAGGGTTATAGTTCTGGTTATGGTTATCGAAAGAAACCAAACTACAACGGTAATCTCAAAAAGAAAGGTTTAGGATTTATTCCTCCTGAAAATTATCAAAATCAGAAAACTTATAAACCAAATACAAAATTTGTTGCAGGTGGAAGTTGTGAAGATGAGCAGAAGAAACCATTCTGGAAACAATCCAATCAAGAGTTTCTTACTGAAGTGAAGAAGAATGTGAGAAAGTTTGCTCAAAGAGTTGATCGAAGAACTTGTTTCAAATGCCAAAAAGTTGGACATATTGCTTGGAATTGCCAACAGTCCAACAACACAAAACAGGAAGTTTCTTCTAACTCTGAAATGAAAAAGAAAAATGTTGATAAATCGACTTTGGAAGTTTGTGAAACTTCAAAAGGGTTTTACAAAAGAAGTGTCGATTTAAGCAAACAAAAATGGGTTGTTAAAAGTTCCCAGAGTAGTTCTGACAATGAATCTGATTCCATAAAATCAGAGGAGTCAATTGTTGAGAAAAAGATTGTGAATTCCGTTCCTGAGGTGAACGATGAAAATTTTCCTTCATTGTCAAAGGAAAATTGGAAGTCGAAAGTTGGGAAGGTAGAGATCTCAAATCAATTCTTCGCTGATAAGGGAGAATTTGATGTTGAGAAGGCTTTCAATGGAAAAGTCAAGCATATTTTCGGTAAGATGGTTGACAGAAAGGTAAAAGGTGCTCAAGAATTTTATAAATCAAAATGTTGGTGGGACAGATGTTTGCCACCAAAGTCACCCAAGGCTGGTGAGGCTTGGGTGGACGTAATGTTTGATTAAAAACCGGACTTGCCGGAGATCCCAAGTTTGTAATTGCGGATCAGGAATCGGCATCTTTCTTAGTGATTGATTGTGTGATTGAATCTTAAAGTTTGTTAAATTTTACAGATTGTGAATTGCCGGAGCTCCAAGGTTGGTTTAAGCGGAGCAGGAATCGGCACATTTCTTGAGAAATTCACGAAAGTGATTTCGACTTACAAGTGGTAAATCAGGGACATTAAGTTGTACTTGATTTTCTATAAGTGGTTTTGATATGAGAACAAAATGATGAGTGTAACCCCTAACCTACAAGTGGTAAAATCAACTAAACTTATTTTCCGGAAAAACCATTTGATTAAAACAAACTTAAGTGTTTTGAAATCATAATGGGAAAATAGTTTGTTGTGAGGGGAAGTTCTGATTGTTTATGTCAAGTGGATGGCGATCTGAAGTGATTCGATATCGGTTGTCACTTTATTGTACAGTTTATTTTCAAATTTCCTAAAATGTGTTTGCATTTTAGGGGGAGTAAAAATTTTCAGAAAATCCAAAAACATTTGTAAATTTGAAAAAGCCAAAAACATGATAAAATAAAAATGAGTTTTGTTATCAAAAGAGGAAATGATAGTATATCAGTGGACTATCACGACATGCTAAAGAAATGAAAGGTATAAATGTGATAAACAATCTCACTGTGGATATGTCAGTGGGTTTTTGCACATTTAGTAAATTGTGACGAGATATAAATATAAAATTTACTTGCGTCTACGTGGGGAACACCTCCAGGATATATAGGTAACCCCTGAAATCTTGTTTGAAGGGTCCCATATTCTGAGATACTAGGTCTTTATACTCAGTGATATCTGGGGTATTATCCCGGGACTTCTGATTTTGCGGAAGCAATGGCCTAGTCCCCGGAGAATACTTTCTGCTTGCTTGAAATATAGCACCACCCTCAGCTAAAAAATGATGAAACATTGAAAGATGCTAATCATGGCTGTTGTAATTCAAAAGATCCTCTAAAGGGGACACACCTAAAAGTCAACTAGGCTCTCTGCTGAACGGAAGTTCTGACCTGAGCTATCACGGTTGCATAATTTATTCCCCTTACAGATATCATCTGTGGTATACTCACCTGTAAGACTGAATATTGGGGTCTGGATACGGGAGTATATACTGAGGTGGGACACATGTAGATGTTTAAGTCCTAAGACATTAATCTCGTATCTCGAAACAATTGAACTTTGTGTGAGAATTTAAGTGGATCAGTATACTGACAATCTAGGTGAATTGTTTAGAACTTAAAATGTTTAAAGCTTAACGGTGTTGGTGATTGGTCTCAAAAACTGATATGATCCTCTTGCATGAACTCACAAAAATATTGTTATGTAAATATTTCTTTGCTGCATTTTATTTCTGTTATTTCAAAATTCAAAAAGATTTTCGGTGTGTTTTAGCATAAATTTTGAAAAAATTCAAAAAGATTTTAGACAACTGATGTTGAAGAGCTGAATTTCAAAATTCCAAGTGATAAACATGACGAATAGGTTTGGGAGAATTTGATTGAAAAGTTTTTCAAAGATAAAAATTTGTTAAAAGATCATTGTTAATGTTTGTTTGTATATTGATTGGAGAAAAGTCGATGTTGGTGCATGAAATTTGATAAATTGTTAAATATTTTTTTTGTGAATCTTATTTTTGGGTAGAGGATGTGCAGGATAGCAGATAGAGTGCCAGGTTTCGATACCTGAGGATTCTGAAATTCTGTAAAAGCCAGACTACGATCCCAGCATGTTTTGAGGGGGAGTCTGTTAGAGAGAGAGAGAATTGGAGATAGAATAGAGCCAGGTAGAGATACTGAAGAAAGCTCAAAGACTGATAAAGACTGAAGATTGAGAAGACTCGACACTTAAGACTCGTCAACATCTGAGGGGGAGTCTGTTGGTGCACACATCTGTAGTCTTCGTCTTGTATCGAGTCTCGGGTTCGGTTCGGATCTAATCATGCATGACATCACTAGTGACATCATCATGTGACATCACTAGTGACATCACATCACAAAAGACAAATCAGATTCATGAATGCATGAAAGTTTCGCTTGAATGGTCAAAGTATATTGAAGATTTCGCTTGTAATATTAATATGTAGATTTCGCTTGAAGGTAATTCAAGCGAAATCATGTAGCCTATATATAGGGGTTGTAGGCTTTTCAGTTGTAATAGTTCAAACATTTGTCTACCGAAGTGCTGCCGGTTTCTCTTCTGATTGTAAAGGTTGTAATATCAATATAAAAGAGGGTTAACGTGTGAAAAAAGCTGTTTACACGTTCGTTTCTTAGTTTCCGCCTCTGAAACGGACTAGAACTCTTCCGAACGACTCGTTTAGGTCGCAATCCGATCCTACAGTAAAGACGTCGCATCTCCTCTTCGGACTCCCACGTAGTGTCCGAACCTTTCCGATGCTCCCACTTGATCTTGACTTGCTCGATTTGTTTGTTTCGCAAGTGCTTGACCTTTCGATCTAGAATCTCCAATGGTCTTACCGCATAATTCAGGCTATTATCCACCTTGATATCGTCGTAATGGACATAGGTTGTCTCCTCCGCCAGACATTTCCGTAATTGCGACACATGAAACGTGCCATGTATTCCACTCAACTCTTCCGGTAGCTCGAGGCGATAAGCCACTTTACCAACCGCTCGATGATTTTAAATGGCCCGATAAACTTCGGGCTTAGTTTCCCCCTTTTTCTGAATCTGATAATGCCCTTCCATGGGGAAACTTTTAGCATAACCATATCACCTATCTGAAATTCAATCGGTCTTCGTCTTTTGTCGGCATAAGACTTCTGTCTATCTTGGGCCGCTTTCAAATGGGCCCGCACCACTTCAATTTTCTCATTAGTGGCTTGAATTATGTCTGTATGTGCCAACTCGCGTGGTCCCAGTTCACCCTAACACACCGGGGTTCTACATTTTCTACCATATAGCATCTCATAAGGTGCCACGCCGATACTCGAATGGTAACTATTGTTATACGAAAATTCGACCAAAGGTAGATAAACATCCCAACTTCCACCGAAGTCGATGATACATGCCCGTAACATATCTTCTAGCATCTGTATTGTTCTTTCACTCTGCCCATCCGTCTGGGGATGGTAGGCAGTGCTAATGAAAAGTTTCGTTCCCATTTGTTCTTGAAAATCTCGCCAAAAATTTGAAGTAAAGCGGGTATCTCTATCCGACACAATAGATATCGGTACTCTGTGACGTGCCACTATTTCGTTTGTATATACCTCGGACATCTTTTCCGAAGTATATGTTTCGCGTATAGGAATAAAGTGTGCACTCTTTGTCAATCTATCCACAATCACCCATATGGCGTCGAATTCCCGAATCGTTTTAGGTAGTTTGGTCAATAGGTCCATAGTGATATGTTCCCAATTCCAAACCGGGATCTCCAAAGGTTGCAGTTTCCCATAAGGTTTCTGGTGTCTGCCTTGACTTGTAAACAAGTCAAGCACTTCTCCACATATTTCACCACATCTCTCTTCATTCCGGGCCACCAATAGTTTTGTTTCAGATCATTGTACATCTTGGTCGCACCCGGATGAATTGAATATCGGGATTTATGAGCTTCATCAAGTAGAAGCGTCTTCACCCCATAAGTATTTGGAACCCATATCCTTCCGGATCGAGTCTTCAACCCGTTATTTCCATCCGAAAAATCTTTCAACTGGCCGATTATTCTTTCTTTCTTCAAGTTCTCCTCTTTTACTGCTTCTACTTGCGCCTCTCGGATATGTTCAAGTATACCCGAGGTCACCACAAGCTGGATCGATCTTACTCGTATTGGGATATAGTCCGCTTTTCTGCTCAGAGCATCCGCCACCACATTTGCCTTTCCGGGGTGGTAGTGTATTTCACAGTCGAAGTCCTTCACCGGTTCTAACCATCGTCTCTGGCACATATTTAAATCCTTCTGATCGAAGAAGTATTTTAAGCTCTTGTGATCCGTGAATATGGTGCACTTTACCCCATATAAATAGTGCCTCCATATTTTTAACGCAAACACCACAGCAGCCAACTTGAGATCGTGCGTGGGATATTTATTCTCGTGTATCTTCAATTGCCTCGAGGCATAAGCTATAACTTTGCCCCGTTGAATCAAAACACATCCGAGCCCCGATAGTGAGGCATCCGAATAAACCACCAAGTCTTCGACCCCGTCCGACAATGTTAATACCGGAGCTTGAGTTAACTTCTTTTTTAGCGTTTGAAATGCTCTTTCTTGATCGACACCCCAAATGAACGTTTCTTCCTTCCGGGTTAGCTTTGTTAGTGGCGACCCAATCTTGGAGAAATCTTGAATGAATCTCCTATAGTATCCCGCAAGCCCCAAAAAGCTTCTAATTTCCGAAGGGTTCTTCGGGGGATTCCATTTTGACACGACCTCGATCTTTGAGGGATCTACCAATACTCCATCGGCACTTATGATATAGCCGAGAAATTGCACTTCTCGTAACCAAAAGGCACACTTAGAGAATTTCGCATACAACCTCTCTCGTCTAAGTGTCTCTAACACCTCTTGTAAGTGGTGTGCATGTTCAGCTTCACTTTTTGAATACACCAAAATATCATCGATAAACACGATGACTGATTTATCCAACATTGGCTTGCAAACCCGGTTCATGAGGTCCATGAAAGCCGTGGGTGCATTTGTTAGCCCAAATGACATCACGAGGAATTCGTAATGTCCGTATCGTGTGCGGAAAGCCGTCTTCGGCACATCTTCTTCCTTAACCTTTAGTTGGTGATACCCCGATCTAAGGTCAATCTTTGAAAACCAGTTCGCACCTTGTAGTTGGTCGAATAGATCATCTATCCTCGGAAGCGGGTATCGGTTCTTTACCGTGAGTTTGTTTAACTCCCGGTAATCGATACACATGCGCATGCTTCCGTCTTTCTTTTTCACGAACAGTATCGGTGCGCCCCAAGGAGACACACTCGGCCTTATGAATCCTTTGTCAAGCAGGTCTTGAATCTGGGACATCAACTCTTGTAATTCTGACGGTGCGAGTCGGTACGGTGCTTTAGCTACGGGTTTTGCACCCGAAATCAACTCGATCCCGAACTCTACTTCCCGTTCAGGCGGTATTCCCGGTAAATCTTCCGGAAACACATCTTCGTAGTTCCGTACTAGTGGTACATCTCCAATCTTCAGTGATTCCTTCTCGGGCTCATTCGCGTATATCATAAACGCCTTGCATCCTTGCTTCATAAGCTTGTGAGCTTTCAACATCGAGCATATTATGGGGTTACCTCTTTTTTCGCCATAGATAGTGACGTGTTTCCCGCTCGGAGATGTTAGCTTTATCTCCTTACGAAAACACACGACCTTCGTGTGGTGCTGAGATAGCCAATCCATCCCAACGACTACTTGAAATTCCCCCATTGACATCGGGATTAGGTCTATCAAGTATTCTTCATTGTCGATGCTTAATTTGCAGCCTCGACAAACATCACAAACTATAAAACTTTTGTTGTCCCCTATTTCAACTTCTAAGGGCACAGATAATTTCGTCAATACAAATGAAGGATGTCGAATAAATCCATGCGAAATGAAGGATTTATTCGCACCCATATCAAACAATACACGTGCTGGAATTGAGTTAATTGTGAATATACCTGAGACCACATCGGGTTCTGTTTTTGCTTCAGCCGCGGTAAGTTGGAAGGATCTAGCCTTCGCCTTAGGAGTTTCTGCTGGAGATTCTCTAATGTCTCTCTTTCCAACTAAGTCCGGGCATTCGGACTTTTTGTGGCCGGGTTGATAACATTTGTAGCAAACTGAGACTTTACCCGGGCATATCGACGCCGTGTGCCCCGTCTTACTACATATAGGGCATGGTTTGTCTTTGAACCGACATTCTCCCTTGTGTCCTTTCCCTCACACTTTACAACTTGGTGACCCACCTTTAGCATCCACTTTCTTTCCCGACTCTCCAGTTCGAGCTTTCTTTATAGGGCTTGGATTCACATCAAGTGCCCTTCGCTCACCCCTTTCAACTTGTTTCCTCAACTCGATTTCCCGTTCCCGCGCAACGTTTATGATCTCGGTAAGGGTCTCGTATTTTGAAGGAGTCATAAACTCCCTATATTCATCGCTCAACATGTTATAGTAGTAGTATATTTCCTGTTCTTCGTTCGTCACCAATTCACTACTAAACTTCATCTTATCCATAAACATCGCCTTAATCTTGTCTATGGTCTCGCCCTTGGGCCTAAGTCGCATGAACTCTTCCTTGATTTTATTAATGACCGCCTTGGTACTATGATGTTTAAGAAACGGCGTCTTAAACTCCTCCCACGTCATGGCTCTTGCCGCTTCGGCTCCTATTTCATTCTTTTTAATGTCCCACCAATCTTTGGCTTGACCTCTCAACTGACCCGTTCTGTAGGCAATGAAATCACTTTCGTCGTAATGGGTCCTTTCAAACACCCCTTCAATGTCGCCCAACCATTTTTGGCAAATTATCGGGTCAACTTCCCCGTTATAGATTGGCGGTTTGCACGCCATAAATTCTTTATATGAGCACCCTTTACGTTCTCCCGATTTCTCCTTCATAAGGTTTACGCTATCCTCCAACCTTTTAACTCGCTCTTCGACAAGTGACAACACCGTGCTTTGAATTTTTTCTATAAACCCGGATAGACTACCTTCAATTGCCTTCCCTACTTCTTCGGAAATTATCTCTTTCATTTGTTCGGTGCTCGTCTGCACCGGTTCATCATCGTTTCCATCAGACATCTTGAAACTGAAATGTTTACATTAAACGTTAAACATTTCATTTATAACATTGCTTCCTTTGTTTCGGTTTAGTCAAGTTCCCAACTTGCTTTAACCGTTCACATTTGGTGCACTTTCCGGGTTTGAGTGTGTTAACACACTCTTCCCATGCACATCAATTCACTTCTCATTTCTTACATAAATATAATCTATTAACTAATAAGTTAATTCTTACTGGACGATCGATCAAGCTTGAACCAAACACTTTGTTGACAACCTTAAGCTCTGATTACCAACTTGTAACACCCGTCTTAATTACTAGTTGAAATTAATAATAATTCATAAGATTTTATATAAAAGATGTCTAATTTAAAACATAAGTTCCAAAAATAAAGTTCTAAGGTAACAAACATTAGTCAACTACCGACTAATTTAAACATTTAAAGTTGTTTAGCAAACTGTTTACATCATAACATTGTCTATGCGGAAGCTTCAAAAGTTCGTGTTCGGTTCTTCAAAAGCTTGCTTGACCGCCATCCGTAATCCTTCAATACCTAGAAATTGGAAATTTTTAACAAAAATTAGTATCTAAGTTCTTAGAAATATTACATAATCGAAAATACGCTCAAAAACGAAGTCGATTAACGAGGATATACAAAATTCAACAAATGTTACAGGACTCTACCGTAACTTACGGTAGACACCGTAAGTTACGGTAGATCCTGGGAAATATTGGTCTAACGTAAATCAGTAGAATCCTACCCTAACCTTTTTGGCCTCTACCGTCCCTGAAAGGTTATGTTTTGTCTTCTTTATTTATTTCAGCCAAACCCAATTTCTTGGATCTTTCATTCTAACAAACCAACATACTAAATTCTTGTATTTTGACATGTCAATTATTAATCGATAACAAAAGACCAATCAATCATATTATGAAGCAATATCCATGCTTTAATTGATTATTCGACCCGTTTGGCTCATCTACGGAATCCTCCAATATGATGACTACCAACGAGATCTTATCAATCCTTGACCTATTATTCAATTTAGAGAACATCATCGCTTTTAAAATATACACAACTTCTATTCTACAATACGACTATACATAACTTAACAAAATTTCACTTAACGTAACGGGTCAAGTTACATACCTTTAGTGCACGCCCTTCAAATGCAAGTCGCCACCGGCTTGTCCGCTTAGAGCTCCGGTATCTTTTCCTATAGAGTTCAACCAAGACATGTTTAGAACTCTTTTCAATTCATAGTTCACATATTTTGCCGAAACATCATAATCATTCGGTTTAACTCAAATTTTCAGATTTAAGCCTTCATTGAGGCATTTTTACGAACACTTTAAGGGCAGAAATTTACACTATATATTATCAAGTTCGCAACTTGTCGTGTAGCCCTAAATTTTCATCAATCAACTACCATACATGAACTTTGAGCTCTAAAATTCTGAAATCACTTCACATGTGTCAAATATTACTAGAACAACCACTATAATCCTAGTGTTTATCATAATCTCACGAAACCCATGAATCACCTACAATGTGTTCATGAAATTTTCAGAATTTAGGCATGATTTCTCATATTGTTGTCTAGGTTTTACTTCTAGACACTATATCAATCCTATTCTACCCAGATAACAAACATGCATCATCAAATTTCAGATTTCCCAAATTCATGAGAATTTTGAGTAGAGAATTTTCATCAGATTTTACATACCTTGTAACCCTCTTGTGATGAGGATCAGTAATCTATGCTTGATTTTGGTTTTGAAACAAATCTTGACCTTCAATTTGTAGGATTTAAGATAGTCTAGGGTTTTGAGGAGGAGCTTGGGTCGCCCCTGTCTCCTGATCGATCTCCACAAAACACAGACAAGGGTGTTTGTGTTTTATTTATTTTATTTTATTAATATTAGTTTTCATTTTAACACTTTTGGCCCTCCAACTTCCATTCTTTATTTGTTTTAACCCTTAACTACTCTTAAGTCTTTAACTAACTAGGTTAGTGTCATTCCTAGTTAGTTTATCTTACAAATTTACTTGCAACTAATTGCAATTTAAGAAATTTGTATTTTCGTTATGTTACAAAGGGCCAAACCAACCACCCAAGAATGGAATAGTCGAGCGAAAACACTTGACAACCTCCTAGAAGCAGCTTTTCTTGCCACCAGACCTTTCTCCATCAATTAGGAATATGATGCCATCACTAAACACATTCCTTAAATTGTAGCCATTTGTTGAGTGTTTTTTTGGTGTCTAATCCGCATATATATCACCATTGCCCTTGATTTTCTTGACTGTATATCTCTTAAATGTCAACACACACACGTTTTATTTAGTTAACGAAGATTTTTCAATGCCGAGAACCTCAATCAGAGAGTAAAAAACGCGTAAGGTTCACAATGGGGTAAAATTAAAATGGGATATACTGGGCTAGGATTCGAGTTACAGGAACAAGGGACAAACCAACCACCAAAGAATGGAATCGTCGAGCGAAAACACTTAACAACCTCCTAGAAGCAGCTTTTCTTGCCACAAGACCTTTCTCCATCAATTAGGAATCTGATGTCGTCACTAAACACATTCCTTAAATTGTAGCCATTTGTTGAGTGTTCTTTTTGGTGTCTAATCCGCATATATATCACAATTGTCCTTGATTTTCTTGACTGTATATCTCTTAAATGTCAACATATACACGTGTGATTTAGTTTACGAAGATTTTTCAATGCCGAGAACCTCGATCAGAGAGTAAAAAAGGCGTAATGTTCACAATGGTGTAAAATTAAAATGGGATATACCGGGCTAGGATTCGAGTTACAGGAACAAGGGCCAAACCAACCACCCAAGAATGGAATCGTCGAGCGAAAACACTTGACAACCTCCTAGAAGCAGCTTTTCTTGCCACCAGACATTTCTCCGTCAATTAGGAATCTGATGCCGTCACTAAACACATTCCTTAAATTGTAGCCATTTGTTGAGTGTTTTTTTTGTGTCTAATCCGCATATATATCACCACCGCCCTTAATTTTCTTGACTGTATATCTCTTAAATGTCAACATATACACGTGTGATTTAGTTTACGAAGATTTTTCAATGCCGAGAACCTCGATCAGAGAGTAAAAAAGACGTAAGGTTCACAATGGTGTAAAATTAAAATGGGATATACCGGGCTAGGATTTGAGTTACAGGAACAAGGGCCAAACCAACCACCCAAGAATGGAATTGTCAAGCGAAAACACTTGACAACTTCCTAGAAGCAGCCTTTCTTGCCACCAGACCTTTATCCATCAATTAGGAATCTGATGCCGTCACTAAACACATTCCTTAAATTGTAGCCATTTGTTGAGTGTTTCTTTGGTATCTAATCCGCATATATATCACCATTGCCCTTGATTTTCTTGACTGTATATCTCTTAAATGTCAACATATACACGTGTGATTTAGTTTATGAAGATTTTTCAATGCCGAGAACCTCGATCAGAGAGTAAAAAAGGCGTAAGGTTCACAATGGTGTAAAATTAAAATGGGATATACCGGGCTAGGATTCGAGTTACAGGAACAAGGGCCAAACCAACCACCCAAGAATGGAATCGTCGAGCGAAAACACTTGACAACCTCCTAGAAGCAGCTTTTTTTGCCACCAGACATTTCTCCATCAATTAGGAATCTGATGCCGTCACTAAACACATTCCTTAAATTGTAGCCATTTGTTGAGTGTTTTTTTTTGTGTCTAATCCGCATATATATCACCATTGCCCTTTATTTTCTTGACTCTATATCTCTTAAATGTCAACATATACACGTGTGATTTAGTTTACGAAGATTTTTCAATGTCGAGAACCTCGATCATAGAGTAAAAAAGGCGTAAGGTTCACAATGGTGTAAAATTCAAATGGGATATACCGGGCTAGGATTCGGGTTACAGGAACAAGGGCCAAACCAACCACCCAAGAATGGAATAGTCGAGCGAAAATACTTGACAACCTCCTAGAAGCAGCTTTTCTTTCCACCAGACCTTTCTCCATCAATTAGGAATCTGATGCTGTCACTAAACACATTCCTTAAATTGTAGCCATTTGTTGAGTGGTTTTTTTGGGGTCTAATCCGCATATATATCACCATTGCCCTTAATTTTCTTGACTGTATATCTCTTAAATGTCAACATATACACGTGTGATTTAGTTTACGAAGATTTTTCAATGCCAAGAACCTCGATCAGAGTGTAAAAAAGGCGTAAGGTTCACAATGGTGTAAAATTAAAATAGGATATACTGGGCTAGGATTCGAGTTACAGGAACAAGGGCCAAACCAACCACCAAAGAATAGCGAAAACACTTGACAACCTCCTAGAAGCAGCTTTTCTTGCCACCAGACCTTTTTCCATCAATTAGGAATCTGATGCCGTCACTAAACACATTCCTTAAATTGTAGCCATTTGTTGAGTGTGTTTTTTGGTGTCTAATCCGCATATATATCGCCATTGCCCTTGATTTTCTTGACTGTATATCTCTTAAATGTCAACACATACACGATTGATTTAGTTTATGAAGATTTTTCAATGCCGAGAACCTCAATCAGAGAGTAAAAAAGGCATAAGGTTCATAATGGTGTAAAATTAAAATGGGATATACCGGGCTAGGATTCGAGTTACAGGAACAAGGGCCAAACCAACCACCCAAGAATGGAATAGTCGAGCGAAAATACTTGACAACCTCCTAGAAGCAGCTTTTCTTGCCACCAGACCTTTCTCCATCAATTAGGAATCTGATGCCGTCACTAAACACATTCCTTAAATTGTAGCCATTTGTTGAGTGGTTTTTTTGGTGTCTAATCCGCATATATATCACCATTGCCCTTAATTTTCTTGACTGTATATCTCTTAAATGTCAACATATACACGTGTGATTTAGTTTACGAAGATTTTTCAATGCCAAGAACCTCGATCAGAGTGTAAAAAAGGCGTAAGGTTCACAATGGTGTAAAATTAAAATAGGATATACTGGGCTAGGATTCGAGTTACAGGAACAAGGGCCAAATCAACCACCCAAGAATGGAATAGTCGACCGAAAACACTTGACAACCTCCTAGAAGCAGCTTTTCTTGCCACCAGACCTTTCTCCATCAATTAGGAATCTGATGCCGTCACTAAACACATTCCTTAAATTGTAGCCATTTGTTGAGTGTGTTAATCCGCATATATATCGCCATTGCCCTTGATTTTCTTGACTGTATATCTCTTTAATGTCAACACATACACGATTGATTTAGTTTATGAAGATTTTTCAATGCCAAGAACCTCAATCAGAGAGTAAAAAAGGCATAAGGTTCACAATGGTGTAAAATTAAAATGGGATATACCGGGCTAGGATTCGAGTTACAGGAACAAGGGCCAAACCAACCACCCAAGAATGGAATCGTCGAGCGAAAACACTTGACAACCTCCTAGAAGCAACTTTTCTTGCCACCAGACCTTTCTTCATCAATTAGGAATCTGATGCCGTCACTAAACACATTCCTTAAATTGTAGCCATTTGTTGAGTATTCTTTTTGGTGTCTAATCTGCATATATATATATCACAATTGCCATTGATTTTCTTGACTGTATATCTCTTAAATGCCAAAATATACACGTGTGATTTAGTTTACGAAGATTTTTCAATGCCGAGAACCTCGATCAGAGAGTAAAAAAGGTGTAAGGTTCGCAATGGTGTAAAATTAAAATGGGATATACCGGGCTAGGATTCGAGTTACAGGAACAAGGGCCAAACCAATCACCCAAGAATGGAATCGTCGAGCGAAAACACTTGACAACCTCCTAGAAGCAACTTTTCTTGCCACCAGACCATTCTCCATCAATTAGGAATCTGATGCCGTCACTAAACACATTCCTTAAATTGTAGCCATTTGTTGAGATTTTTTTTTTGTGTGTCTAATCCGCATATATATCACCACTGCCGTTGATTTTCTTGATTGTATATCTCTTAAATGTCAACATATACACATGTGATTTAGTTTACGAAGATTTTTCAACGCCGAGAACCTTGATCAGAGAGTAAATAAGACGTAAGGTTCACAGTGGTGTAAAATTAAAATGGGATATACCGGGCTAGGATTTGAGTTACAGGAACAAGGGCCAAACCAACCACCCAAGAATGGAATCGTCGAGCGAAAACACTTGAGAACCTCCTAGAAGCAGCTTTTCTTGCCACCAGACCTTTCTCCATCAATTAGGAATCTGATGCCGTCACTAAACACATTCCTTAAATTGTAGCCATTTGTTGAGTGTTTTTTTTTGGTGTCTAATCCGCATATATATCACCATTGCCCTTGATTTTCTTGACTGTATATCTCTTAAATGTCAACATATACACGTGTGATTTACTTTATGAAGATTTTTCAATGCTGAGAACCTCGATAAGAGAGTAAAAAAGGCGTAAGGTTCACAATGGTGTAAAATTAAAATGGGATATACCGGGCTAAGATTCGAGTTACAGGAACAAGGGCCAAACCAACCACCCAAGAATAGAATCGTCGAGTGAAAACAATTGACAACCTCCAAGTAGCAGCTTTTCTTGCCACCAGACCTTTCTCCATCAATTAGGAATCTGATGTCGTTACTAAACACATTCCTTAAATTGTAGCCATCTGTTGATTGTTTTTTTTGGTGTCTAATCCGCATATATATCACCATTGCCCTTAATTTTCTTGACTATATACCTCTTAAATGTCAACATATACACGTGTGATTTAGTTTACGAAGATTTTTCAATGTCGAGAACCTCGATCATAGAGTAAAAAAGGTGTAAGGTTCACAATGGTGTAAAATTAAAATGGGATATACCGGGCTAGGATTCGAGTTACAGGAACAAGGGCCAAACCAATCACCCAAGAATGTAATCGTCGAGCGAAAACACTTCACAACCTCCTAGAAGCAACTTTTCTTGCCACCAGACAATTCTCCATCAATTAGGAATCTGATGCCGTCACTAAACACATTCCTTAAATTGTAGCCATTTGTTGAGAGTTTTTTTTGTGTGTCTAATCCGCATATATATCACCACTGCCGTTGATTTTCTTGATTGTATATCTCTTAAATGTCAACATATACACATGTGATTTAGTTTACGAAGATTTTTCAACGCCGAGAACCTTGATCAGAGAGTAAAAAAGACGTAAGGTTCACAGTGGTGTAAAATTAAAATGGGATATACCGGGCTAGGATTCGAGTTACAGGAACAAGGGCCAAACCAACCACCCAAGAATGGAATAGTCGAGCGAAAATACTTGACAACCTCCTAGAAGCAGCTTTTCTTGCCACCAGACCTTTCTCCATCAATTAGGAATCTGATGCCGTCACTAAACACATTCCTTAAATTGTAGCCATTTGTTGAGTGGTTTTTTTGGTGTCTAATCCGCATATATATCACCATTGCCCTTAATTTTTTTGACTCTATATCTCTTAAATGTCAACATATACACGATTGATTTAGTTTATGAAGATTTTTCAATGCCGAGAACCTCAATCAGAGAGTAAAAAAGGTATAAGGTTCACAATGGTGTAAAATTAAAATGGGATATACCGGGCTGGGATTCGAGTTACAGGAACAAGGCCCAAACCAACCACCCAAGAAAGGAATCGTCAAGCGAAAACACTTAACAACCTCCTAGAAGCAGCTTTTCTTGCCACCAAACCTTTCTCCATCAATTAGGAATCTGATGCCGTCACTAAACACATTCCTTAAATTGTAGCCATTTGTTGAGTGTGTTTTTTGGTGTCTAATCCGCATATATATCGCCATTGCCCTTGATTTTCTTGACTGTATATCTCTTAAATGTCAACACATACATGATTGATTTAGTTTATGAATATTTTTCAATGCCGAGAACCTCAATCAGAGAGTAAAAAAGGCATAAGGTTCACAATGGTGTAAAATTAAAATGGGATATACCGGGCTGGGATTCGAGTTACAGGAACAAGGGTCAAACCAACCACCCAAGAAAGGAATCGTCGAGCGAAAATTCTTGACAACCTCCTAGAAGCAGCTTTTCTTGCCACCAGACCTTTCTCCATCAATTAGGAATCTGATGCCGTCACTAAACACATTCCTTAAATTGTAGCCATTTGTTGAGAGTTTTTTTTGTGTGTCTAATCCGCATATATATCACCACTGCCGTTGATTTTCTTGATTGTATATCTCTTAAATGTCAACATATACACGTGTGATTTAGTTTACGAAGATTTTTCAACGCCGAGAACCTTGATCAGAGAGTAAAAAAGACGTAAGGTTCACAGTGGTGTAAAATTAAAATGGGATATACCGGGCTAGGATTCGAGTTACAGGAACAAGGGCCAAACCAACCACCCAAGAATGGAATAGTCGAGCGAAAATACTTGACAACCTCCTAGAAGCAGCTTTTCTTGCCACCAGACCTTTCTCCATCAATTAGGAATCTGATGCCGTCACTAAACACATTCCTTAAATTGTAGCCATTTGTTGAGTGGTTTTTTTGGTGTCTAATCCGCATATATATCACCATTGCCCTTAATTTTTTTGACTGTATATCTCTTAAATGTCAACATATACACGATTGATTTAGTTTATGAAGATTTTTCAATGCCGAGAACCTCAATCAGAGAGTAAAAAAGGCATAAGGTTCACAATGGTGTAAAATTAAAATGGGATATACCGGGCTGGGATTCGAGTTACAGGAACAAGGGCCAAACCAACCACCCAAGAAAGGAATCGTCGAGCGAAAACACTTGACAACCTCCTAGAAGCAGCTTTTCTTGCCACCAGACCTTTCTCCATCAATTAGGAATCTGATGCCGTCACTAAACACATTCCTTAAATTGTAGCCATTTGTTGAGTGTGTTTTTTGGTGTCTAATCCGCATATATATCGCCATTGCCCTTGATTTTCTTGACTGTATATCTCTTAAATGTCAACACATACATGATTGATTTAGTTTATGAATATTTTTCAATGCCGAGAACCTCAATCAGAGAGTAAAAAAGGCATAAGGTTCACAATGGTGTAAAATTAAAATGGGATATACCGGGCTGGGATTCGAGTTACAGGAACAAGGGTCAAACCAACCACCCAAGAAAGGAATCGTCGAGCGAAAATTCTTGACAACCTCCTAGAAGCAGCTTTTCTTGCCACCAGACCTTTCTCCATCAATTAGGAATCTGATGCCGTCACTAAACACATTCCTTAAATTGTAGCCATTTGTTGAGTATTCTTTTTGGTGTCTAATCTGCATATATATATCACAATTGCCTTTGATTTTCTTGATTGTATATCTCTTAAATGTCAACATATACACGTGTGATTTAGTTTACGAAGATTTTTCAATGCCGAGAACCTCGATCAGAGAGTAAAAAAGGTGTAAGGTTCACAATGGTGTAAAATTAAAATGGGATATACCGGGCTAGGATTCGAGTTACAGGAACAAGGGCCAAACCAATCACCCAAGAATGGAATCGTCGAGCGAAAACACTTGACAACCTCCTAGAAGCAACTTTTCTTGCCACCAGACCATTCCCCATCAATTAGGAATCTGTTGCCGTCACTAAACAAATTCCTTAAATTGTAGCCATTTGTTGAGAGTTTTTTTTGTGTGTCTAATCCGCATATATATCACCACTGCCGTTGATTTTCTTGATTGTATATCTCTTAAATATGAACATATACACGTGTGATTTAGTTTACGAAGATTTTTCAACGCCGAGAACCTTGATCAGAGAGTAAAAAAGACGTAAGGTTCACAGTGGTGTAAAATTAAAATGGGATATACCGGGCTAGGATTTGAGTTACAGGAACAAGGGCCAAACTAACCACCCAAGAATGGAATCGTCGATCGAAAACACTTGACAACCTCCTAAAAGCAGCTTTTCTTGCCACCAGACCTTTCTCCATCAATTAGGAATCTGATGCCGTCACTAAACACATTCCTTAAATTGTAGCCATTTGTTGAGTGTTTTTTTTGGTGTCTAATCCGCATATATATCACCATTGCCCTTGATTTTCTTGACTGTATATCTCTTAAATGTCAACATATACACGTGTGATTTAGTTTATGAAGATTTTTCAATGCCGAGAACCACGATCAGAGAGTAAAAAAGGCGTAAGGTTCACAATGGTGTAAAATTAAAATGGGATATACCGGGCTAGGATTCGAGTTACAGGAACAAGGACCAAACCAACCACCCAAGAATGGAATCGTCGAGCGAAAACACTTGACAACCTCCTAGAAGCAACTTTTCTTGCCACCAGACCTTTCTCCATCAATTTGGAATCTGATGCCATCACTAAACACATTGCTTAAATTGTAGCCATCTGTTGATTGGTTTTTTTGGTGTCTAATCCGCATATATATCACCATTCCCCTTAATTTTCTTGACTGTATATCTCTTAAATGTCAACATATACACGTGTGATTTAGTTTACGAAGATTTTTCAATGCCGAGAACCTCGATCAGAGAGTAAAAAAGGCGTAAGGTTCACAATGGTGTAAAACTAAAATGGGATATACCGGGCTAGGATTCGAGTTACAGGAACAAGGACCAAACCAACCACCCAAGAATGGAATCGTCGAGCGAAAACACTTGACAACCTCCTAGAAGCAACTTTTCTTGCCACCAGACCTTTCTCCATCAATTTGGAATCTGATGCCATCACTAAACACATTCCTTAAATTGTAGCCATTTGTTGAGAGTTTTTTTTTTGGGTGTCTAATCCGCATATATATCAGCATTGCCCCTTGATTTTCTTGGCTGTATATCTCTTAAATGTAAACATATACACGTGTGATTTAGTTTACGAATATTTTTCAATGCCGAGAATCTCAATCAGAGAGTAAAAAAGGCGTAAGGTTCACAATGGTGTAAAATTAAAATGGGATATAACGGGCCAGGATTCGAGTTACAAGAACAAGGCCCAAACCAACCACCCAAGAATGGAATCGTCGAGCGAAAACACTTGACAACCTCCTAGAAGCAACATTTCTTGCCACCAGACCTTTCTCCATCAATTAGGAATCTGATGCCGTCACTAAACACTTTCCTTAAATTGTAGCCATTTGTTGAGTGTTTTTTTGGTGTCTAATCCGCATATCAATCACCATTGCCCTTGATTTTCTTGACTGTATATCTCTTAAATGTCAACATATACACGTGTGATTTTGTTTACGAAGATTTTTCAATGCCGAGAACCTCGATCAGAGAGTAAAAAAGGCGTAAGGTTCACAATGGTGTAAAATTAAAATGGGATATACCGGGCTAGGATTCGAGTTACAGGAACAAGGGCCAAACCAACCACCCAAGAATAGAATCATCGAGCGAAAACACTTGACAACCTCCTAGAAGCAGCTTTTCTTACCACCAGACCTTTCTCCATCAATTTGGAATCTGATGCCGTTACTAAACACATTCCTTAAATTGTGGCCATTTGTTGAGTGTTTTTTTGTGTGTCTAATCCGCATATATATATCTCCATTGCCCTTGATTTTCTTAACTGTATATCTCTTAAATGTCAACATATACACGTGTGATTTAGTTTACGAACATTTTTCAATGCCGAGAACATCGATAAGAGAGTTAAAAAGGCGTAAGGTTCACAATGGTGCAAAATTAAAATGGGATATACCTGGCTAGGATTCGAGTTACAGGAACAAGGGCCAAACCAACCACCCAAGAATGGAATCGTCGAGCGAAAACACTTGACAACCTCCTAGAAGCAGCTTTTCTTGCCAAAAGACCTTTCTCCATCAATTAGGAATCTGATGCCGTCACTAAACACTTTCCTTAAATTGTAGCCATTTGTTGAGTGTTTTTTTTGTGTCTAATCCGCATATATATCACCATTGCCCTTGATTTTCTTGACTGTATATCTCTTGAATGGCAACATATACACGTGTGATTTAGTTTACGAAGATTTTTCAATGTCGAGAACCTCGATCAGAGAGTAAAAAAGGCGTAGGGTTCACAATGGTGTAAAATTAAAATGGGATATACCGGGCTAGGATTCGAGTTACAGGAACAAGAGCCAAACCAACCACCCAAGAATGGAATCGTCGAGCGAAAACACTTGACAACCTCCTAGAAGCAGATTTTCTTGCCACCAGACATTTCTCCATCAATTAGGAATCTGATGCCGTCACTAAACACATTCCTTAAATTGTAGCCATTTGTTGAGTGATTTTTTTGGTGTTTAATTTGCATATATATCACCATTGCCCTTGATTTTCTTGACTGTATATATCTTAAATGTCAACATATACACGTGTGATTTAGTTTATGAAGATTTTTCAATGCCGAGAACCTCGATCAGTGAGTAAAAAGGCGTAAGGTTCACAATGGTGTAAAATTAAAATGAGATATACCGGGGTAGGATTCGAGTTACAGGAAAAGGGGCCAAACCAACAACCCAAGAATGGAATCGTCGAGCGAAAACACTTGACAACCTGCTAGAAGCAGCTTTTCATGCCACCAGACCTTTCTCCATCAATTAGGAATCTGATGTCATCACTAAACACATTCCTTCAATTGTAGCCATTTGTTGAGTGTTTTTTTTTATGTCTAATCCGCATATAAATCCCCATTGCCCCTTGATTTTCTTGACTGTATATCTCTTAAATGTAAACATATACACGTGTGATTTAGTTTACAAAGATTTTTCAATTCCGAGAACCTCGATCAGAGAGTAAAAAAGGCGTAAGGTTCACAATGGTGCAAAATTAAAATTGGATATACCGTGCTAGGATTCGAGTTACAGGAACAAGGGCCAAACCAACCACCCAAGAATGGAATCGTCGAGCGAAACACTTGACTACCTCCTAGAAGCAGCTTTTCTTACCACCAGACTTTTCTACATCAATTAGGAATCTGATGTCGTCACTAAACACATTCCTTAAATTGTAGCCATTTGTTGAGTGTTTTTTTGGTGTCTAATCCGCATATATATCACCATTGCCCTTGATTTTCTTGACTGTATATCTCTTAAATGTCAACATATACACGTGTGATTTAGTTTACGAAGATTTTTCAATGCCGAGAACCTCGATCAGAGAGTAAAAAAGGCGTAAGGTTCACAATGGTGTAAAATTAAAATGGGATATACCGGGCTAGGATTCGAGTTACAGGAACAAGGGCCAAACCAACCACCCAAGAATAGAATCATCGAGCGAAAACACTTGACAACCTCCTAGAAGCAGCTTTTCTTACCACCAGACCTTTCTCCATCAATTTGGAATCTGATGCCGTTACTAAACACATTCCTTAAATTGTGGCCATTTGTTGAGTGTTTTTTTGTGTGTCTAATCCGCATATATATATCTCCATTGCCCTTGATTTTCTTAACTGTATATCTCTTAAATGTCAACATATACACGTGTGATTTAGTTTACGAACATTTTTCAATGCCGAGAACATCGATAAGAGAGTTAAAAAGGCGTAAGGTTCACAATGGTGCAAAATTAAAATGGGATATACCTGGCTAGGATTCGAGTTACAGGAACAAGGGCCAAACCAACCACCCAAGAATGGAATCGTCGAGCGAAAACACTTGACAACCTCCTAGAAGCAGCTTTTCTTGCCAAAAGACCTTTCTCCATCAATTAGGAATCTGATGCCGTCACTAAACACTTTCCTTAAATTGTAGCCATTTGTTGAGTGTTTTTTTTGTGTCTAATCCGCATATATATCACCATTGCCCTTGATTTTCTTGACTGTATATCTCTTGAATGGCAACATATACACGTGTGATTTAGTTTACGAAGATTTTTCAATGTCGAGAACCTCGATCAGAGAGTAAAAAAGGCGTAGGGTTCACAATGGTGTAAAATTAAAATGGGATATACCAGGCTAGGTTTCAAGTTACAGGAACAAGGGGCAAACCAACCACCCAAGAATGGAATCGTCGAGCGAAACACTTGACAACCTCCTAGAAGCAGCTTTTCTTGCCACCAGACCTTTCTCCATCAATTAGGAATCTGATGCCCTCACTAAACACATTCCTTAAATTTTAGCCATTTGTTGAGTGTTTTTTTGGTGTCTAATCCGCATATATATCACCATTGCCCTTTATTTTCTTGACTGTATATCTCTTAAATGTCAACATATACACGTGTGATTTAGTTTACGAAGATTTTTCAATGCCGTGAAACTCGATCAGAGAGTAAAAAAAGCGTAAGGTTCACAATGGTGTAAAATTAAAATGGGATATACCGGGCTAGGATTCGAGTTACAGGAACAAGAGCCAAACCAACCACCCAAGAATGGAATCGTCGAGCGAAAACACTTGACAACCTCCTAGAAGCAGATTTTCTTGCCACCAGACATTTCTCCATCAATTAGGAATCTGATGCCGTCACTAAACACATTCCTTAAATTGTAGCCATTTGTTGAGTGATTTTTTTGGTGTTTAATTTGCATATATATCACCATTGCCCTTGATTTTCTTGACTGTATATATCTTAAATGTCAACATATACACGTGTGATTTAGTTTATGAAGATTTTTCAATGCCGAGAACCTCGATCAGTGAGTAAAAAGGCGTAAGGTTCACAATGGTGTAAAATTAAAATGAGATATACCGGGGTAGGATTCGAGTTACAGGAAAAGGGGCCAAACCAACAACCCAAGAATGGAATCGTCGAGCGAAAACACTTGACAACCTGCTAGAAGCAGCTTTTCATGCCACCAGACCTTTCTCCATCAATTAGGAATCTGATGTCATCACTAAACACATTCCTTCAATTGTAGCCATTTGTTGAGTGTTTTTTTTTTATGTCTAATCCGCATATAAATCCCCATTGCCCCTTGATTTTCTTGACTGTATATCTCTTAAATGTAAACATATACACGTGTGATTTAGTTTACAAAGATTTTTCAATTCCGAGAACCTCGATCAGAGAGTAAAAAAGGCGTAAGGTTCACAATGGTGCAAAATTAAAATTGGATATACCGTGCTAGGATTCGAGTTACAGGAACAAGGGCCAAACCAACCACCCAAGAATGGAATCGTCGAGCGAAACACTTGACTACCTCCTAGAAGCAGCTTTTCTTACCACCAGACTTTTCTACATCAATTAGGAATCTGATGTCGTCACTAAACACATTCCTTAAATTGTAGCCATTTGTTGAGTGTTTTTTTGGTGTCTAATCCGCATATATATCACCATTGCCCTTGATTTTCTTGACTGTATATCTCTTAAATGTCAACATATACACGTGTGATTTAGTTTACGAAGATTTTTCAATGCCGAGAACCTCGATCAAAGAGTAAAAAAGGCGTTAGGTTCACAACGGTGTAAAATTAAAATGGGATATACAGGGCTAGGATTTGAGTTACAGGAACAAGAGCCAAACCAACCACCCAAGAATGGAATCGTCGAGCGAAAACACTTGACAACCTCCTAGAAGCAGCTTTTCTTGCCACCAGACCTTTCTCCATTAATTAGGAATCTGATGCCTTCACAAAACACATTCCTTTAATTGTAGCCATTTGTTGAGTGATTTTTTTTGGTGTCTAATCCGCATATATATCACAATTTCCCTTGATTTTCTTGACTGTATATCTCTTAAGTGTCAACATATACACGTGTGATTTAGTTTGTGAAGATTTTTCAATGCCGAGAACCTCGATCAGAGAGTAAAAAGGCAGAAGGTTCACAATGGTGTAAAATTAAAATGAGATATAACGGGGTAGGATTCGAGTTACAGGAACAAGGGCCAAACCAACAACCCAAGAATGGAATCGTCGAGCGAAAACACTTGACAACCTCCTAGAAGCAGCTTTTCTTGCCACCAGACCTTTCTCCATTAATTAGAAATCTGATGCCGTCACTAAACACTTTCCTTAAATTGTAGCGATTTGTTGAGTGTTTTTTTTTGGTGTCTAATCCGCATATATATCACCATCGCCCCTGATTTTCTTGACTGTATATCTCTTAAATGTCAACATATACACGTGCGATTTTGTTTACGAAGATTTTTCAATGCCGAGAACCTCGATCAGAGAGTAAAAAAGCCGTAAGGTTCACAATGGTGTAAAATTAAAATGGGATATACCAGGCTAGGATACGAGTTACAGGAACAAGGGCCAAACCAACCACCCAAGAATGGAATCGTCGAGCAAAAACACTTAACAACCTCCTAGAAGCAGCTTTTCTTGCCACCAGACCTTTCTCCATCAATTAGGAATCTGATGCCGTTACTAAACAAATTCCTTAAATTGTAGCCATTTGTTGAGTGTTTTTTTGGTGTCTAATCCGCATATATATCACCATTGCTCTTGAGATTCTTGACTGTATATCTCTTAAATGTCAACATATACATGTGTGATTTAGTTTACGAAGATTTTTCAATGCCGAGAACCTCGATCAGAGAGTAAAAAAGGCGTAAGGTTCACAATGGTGTAAAATTAAAATGGAATATACCGGGCTAGGATACGAGTTACAGGAACAAGGGCCAAACCAACCACCAAAGAATGGATTCGTCGAGCAAAAACACTTAACAACCTCCTAGAAGCAGCTTTTCTTGCCACCAGACCTTTCTCCATCAATTAGGAATCTGATGCCGTCACTAAACACATTCCTAAATTTGTAGCCATTCGTTGAACTTTTTTTGGTGTCTAATCCGCATATATATCACCATTGCCCTTGATTTTCTTGACTGTATATCTCTTAAATGTCAACATCTACACGTGTGATTTAATTTACTTAGATTTTTCAATGCCGGGAAGCTCGATCAGAGAGTAAAAAGGCGTAAGGTTCACAATGGTGTAAAATTAAAATGGGGTATACCGGGCTAAAATTCGAGTTACAGGAACAAGGGCCAAACCAACCACCCAAGAATGGAAACGTCGAGCGAAAACACTTGGCAACCACCTAGAAGCAGCTTTTCTTGCCACCAGACCTTTCTCCATCAATTAGGAATCTGATGCCGTCACTAAACACATTCCTTAAATTGTAGCCATTTGTTGAGTGTTTTTTTTGGTGTCTAATCCGCATATATATCACCATTGCCCTTGATTTTCTTGACTGTATATCTCTTAAATATCAACATATATACGTGTGATTTAGTTTACGAAGATTTTTCAATGCCGAGAACCTTGATCAGAGAGTAAAAAAGGCGTAAGGTTCACAATGGTGTAAAATTAAAATGGGGTATACTGGGCTAGGATTCGAGTTACAGGAACAAGGGCCAAACCAACGACCCAAGAATGGAATCATCGAGCGAAAACACTTGACAACCTCCTAGAAGCAGATTTTCTTGCCACCAGACCTTTCTCCATCAAGTAGGAATCTGATGCCGTCACTAAACACATTCCTAAAATTGTAGCCATTTGTTGAGTTTTTTTTTTGTGTCTAATCCGCATATATATCACCATTGCCCTTGATTTTCTTGACTGCATATCTCTTAAATGTCAACATATACACGTGTGATTTAGTTTACGTAGATTTTTCAATGCCGAGAACCTAGATCAGAGAGTAAAAAAGGTGTAAGGTTCACAATGGTGTAAAATTAAAATGGGATATACCGGGCTAGGATTCGAGTTACAGGAACAAAGGCCAAACCAACCACCCAAGAATGGAATCATCGAGCGAAAACAATTAACAAGCTCCTAGAAGTAGCTTTTCTTGCCACCAGACCTTTCTTCATCAATTAGGAATCTGATGCTGTCCCTAAACACATTCCTTAAATTGTAGCCATTTGTTGAGTGTTTTTTTGGTGTCTAATCGGCATATATATCAACATTTCCCAAGATTTTCTTGACTGTATATCTCTTAAATGTCAACATATACACGTGTGATTTAGTTTACGAAGATTTTTGAATGCCGAGAACCTCGATCGGAGAGTAAAAAAGGCGTATGTTTCACATTGGTGTAAAATTAAAATGAGATATACCGGGCCAGGATTCGAGTTACAGGAACAAGAGCCAAACCAAGCACCCAAGAATGGAATCATCGAGCGAAAACACTTGACAACCTCCTAGAAGCAGCTTTTCTTACCATTAGACCTTTCTCCATCAATTAGGAATCTTATGCCGTCACTAAACACATTCCTTAAATTGTAGCCATTTGTTGAGTGTTTTTTTTGTTGTCTAATCCGCATATATATCACCATTGCCCTTGATTTTCTTGACTGTATATCTCTTAAATGTCAACATATACACGTGTGATTTAGTTTAAGAAGATTTTTCAATGCCGAGAATCTCGATTAGAGAGTAAAAATGGCGTAAGGTTCACAATGGTGTAAAATTAAAATGGGGTATAACGGGCTAGGATTTGAGTTACAGGAACAAGGGCCAAACCAACCACCCAAGAATGGAATCATTGAGCGAAAATACTTGACAACCTCCTAGAAGTAGCTTTTCTTGCCACCAGACCTTTCTCCATCAATTAGGAATCTGATGTCGTCACTAAACACATTCCTTAAATTGTAGCCAGTTGTTGAGTGTTTTTTTTGGTGTCTAATCTGAAAATATATCACCATTGCCCTTGATTTTCTTGACTGTATATCTCTTAAATGTCAACATATACACGTGTGATTTAGTTTACGAAGATTTTTCAATGTCGAGAACCTGGATCAGAGAGTAAAAAAGGCGTATGGTTCACAATGGTGTAAAATTTAAAATGGGATACACCGGGATAGGATTCGAGTTATAGGAACAAGGGCCAAACAACCACCCAAGAATGGAATCGTCGAGCGAAAACACTTGACAACCTCCTAGAAGCAACTTTTCTTACCACCAGACCTTTCTTCATCAATTAGGAATTTGATGCCGTCACTAAACACATTCCTTAAATTGTAGCCATTTGTTGAGAGTTTTTTTTTTGGTGTCTAATCCGAATATATATCACAATTGCCCTTGATTTTCTTGACTGTATATCTCTTAAATGTCAACATATACACGTGTGATTTAGTTTACAAAGATTTTTCAATGCCGAGAACCTTGATCATAGAGTAAAAAAGGCGTAAGGATCACAATGGTGTAAAATTAAAATGGGATATACCGGGCTAGGATTCGAGTTACAGGAACAATGGCCAAACCAACCACCCAAGAATGGAATCGTCGAGCGAAAACACTTGACAACCTCCTAGAAGCAGCTTTTCTTGCCACCAGAGCTTTCTCCATCAATTAGGAATCTGATGTCGGTACTTAACACATTCCTTAAATTGTAGCCATCTGTTGAGTGTTTTTTTGGTGTCTAATCCGCATAAATATCACCATTGCCCTTGATTGTCTTTACTGTATATCTCTTAAATGTCAACATATACACGTGTGATTTAATTTACTAAGATTTTTCAATGCCGAGAACCTCGATCAGAGAGTAAAAAGGGCGTAATGTTCACAATGGTGTAAAATTTAAATGGGATATACCGGGCTAGGATTCGAGTTACAGGAACAAGGGCCAAACCAACCACCCAAGAATGGAATCGTCGAGCGAAAACACTTGACAACCTCCTAGATTCAGCTTTTCTTGCCACCAGACCTTTCTTCATCAATTAGGAATCTGTTGCCGTCGCTAAACACATTCCTTAAATTGTTGCCATTTGTTGAGTGTTTTTTTTGGTGTCTAATCCGCATATATATCACCATTTCCCTTGATTTTCTTGACTTTAAATCTCTTAAATGTCAACACATACACGTGTGATTTAGTTTACGAAGATTTTTCAATGCCGAGAACCTTGATCAGAGAGTAAAAAAGGCGTAAGGTTCACAATGGTGTAAAATTAAAACGGGATATACCGGGCTAGCATTCGAGTTACAGGAACAATGGCCAAACCAACCACCCAAGAATGGAATCTTCGAGCGAAAACACTTGACAACCTCCTAGAAGCAGCTTTTCTTGCCACCAGACCTTTCTCCATCAATTAGGAATCTGATGTTGGTACTTAACACATTCCTTAAATTGTAGCCATTTGTTGAGTGTTTTTTTGGTGTCTAATCCGCATAAATATCACCATTGCCCTTGATTGTCTTTACTGTATATCTCTTAAATGTCAACATATACACGTGTGATTTAATTTACTAAGATTTTTCAATGCCGAGAACCTCGATCAGAGAGTAAAAAAGGCGTAATGTTCACAATGGTGTAAAATTTAAATGGGATATACCGGGCTAGGATTCGAGTTACAGGAACAAGGGCCAAACCAACCACCCAAGAATGGAATCGTCGAGCGAAAACACTTGACAACCTCCTAGAAGCAGCTTTTCTTGCCACCAGACTTTTCTTCATCAATTAGGAATCTGTTGCCCTCGCTAAACACATTTCTTAAATTGTTGCCATTTGTTGAGTGTTTTTTTTGGTGTCTAATCCGCATATATATCACCATTTCCCTTGATTTTCTTGACTGTAAATCTCTTAAATGTCAACATATACACGTGTGATTTAGTTTACGAAGATTTTTCAATGCCGAGAACCTTGATCAGAGAGTAAAAAAGGCGTAAGGTTCACAATGGTGTAAAATTAAAATGGGATACACCGGGCTAGGATTCGAGTTACAGGAACAAGGGCCAAACAACCACCCAAGAATGGAATCGTCGAGCGAAAACACTTGACAACCTCCTAGAAGCAGCTTTTCTTGCCACCAGACCTTTCTCCATCAATTAGGAATCTGATGCCGTCACTAAACAGATTCCTTAAATTGTAGCCATTTGTTGAGTGTTTTTTTTGTGTCTAATCCGCATATATATCACCATTGCCCTTGATTTTCTTGACTGTATATCTCTTAAATGTCAACATATACAAGTGTGATTTAGTTTACGAAGATTTTTCAATGCCGAGAACCTTGATCAGATAGTAAAAAAGGCGTAAGGTTCACAATGGTGTAAAATTAAAATGGGATATACCGGGCTAGGATTCGAGTTAACGGAACAAGGGCCAAACCAACCACCCAAGAATGGAATCGTCGAGCGAAAACACTTGACAACCTCCTAGAAGCAGCTTTTCTTACCACCATACCTTTCTCCATCAATTAGGAATCTGATGTCGTCACTAAACACATTCCTTAAATTGTAGCCATTTGTTGAGTGTTTTTTTTGGTGTCTAATCCGCATATATATCACCATTGCCCATGATTTTCTTGACTGCATATCTCTTAAATGAGAACATATACACGTGTGATTTAGTTTACGAAGATTTTTCAATGCCGAGAACCTCGATCAGAGAGTAAAAAAGGCGTAAGGTTCACAATGGTATAAAATTAAAATGGAATATACCGGGCTAGGATTCGAGTTATAGGAACAAGGGCCAAACCAACCACCGAAGAATGGAATCGTCGAGCAAAAACACTTGACAACCTCCTAGAAGCAGCTTTTCTTGCCACCAGACCTTTCTCTATCAATTAGGAAACTGATGTCGTCACTAAACACATTCCTTAAATTGTAGCCATTTGTTGAGTGTTTTTTCTTCTGTCTAATCCGCATATATATCTCAATTGCCCTTGATTTTCTTAATTGTATATCTCTTAAATGTCAACATATGCATGTGTGATTTAGTTTACGAAGAGTTTTCATTGTCGAGAACCTCGATTAGAGAGTAAAAAGGCGTAAGGTTCACAATGGTGTAAAATTAAAATGGGATATACCGGGCTAGGATTCGAGTTATAGGAACAAGGGCCAAACCAACCACCCAAGAATGGAATCGTCGAGCGAAAACACTTAACAACCTCTTAGAAGCAGCTTTTCTTGCCACCAGACCTTTCTCCATCAATTAGGAATCTGATGTCGTCACTAAACACATTCCGTAAATTGTAGCCATTTGTTAAGTGTTTTTTTGGTGTCTAATCTGCATATATATCTCCATTGCCCTTGATTTTCTTTACTGTATATCTCTTAAATGTCAACATATACACATGTTATTTAGTTTACGAAGATTTTTCAATGCTGAGAATCTCGATCAGAGAGTACAAAATTCGTAAGGTGCACAATGGTGTAAAATTAAAATGTGATATACCTGGCTAGGATTCGAGTTACAGGAACAAGGGCCAAACAACCACCCAAGAATGGAATCATCGAGCGAAAACACTTGACAACCTCCTAGAAGCAGCTTTTCTTGCCACCAGACATTTCTCCAACAATTAGGTATCTGATGCCGTCACTAAACACATTCCTTAAATGGTAGCCATTTGTTGAGTGTTTTTTCTTTGGTGTCTAATCCACATATATATCACCATTGCCCTTGATTTTCTTGACTGTATATCTCTTAAATGTCAACATATACACGTGTGATTTAGTTTACGAAGATTTTTCAATGCCGAGAACCTCGATCAGAGAGTAAAAAAGGCGTAAGGTTCACAATGGTGTAAAATTAAAATGGGATATATCGAGCTAGGATTCGAGTTACAGGAACAATGGCCAAACCAACCACCCAAGAATGGAATCGTCGAGCGAAAACACTTGACAACCTCCTAGAAGCAGCTTTCTTGCCACCAGATCTTTCTCCATCAATTAGGAATCTGATGCCGTCACTAAACACATTCCTTAAATTGTAGCCATTTCTTGAGTGTTTTTTTTGGTGTCTAATCCGCATATATATCACCATTGCCCTTGATTTTCTTGACTCTATCTCTTAAATGTCAACATATACACGTGTGATTTAGTTTACGAAGATTTTTCAATGCGAAGAACCTCGATCAGAGAGTAAAAAAGGAGTAAGGTTCACAATGGTGTAAAATTAAAATGGGATATACCGGGCTAGGATTCGAGTTACAGGAACAAGGGCCAAACCAATCACCCAATAATGGAATCGTCAAGCGAAAACACTTGACAACCTCCTAGAAGCAGCTTTTCTTGCCACCTGACCTTTCTCCATCAATTAGGAATCTGATGCCGTCACTAAAAACATTCCTTAAATTGTAGCCATTTGTGGAGTGTTTTTTTTTGGTGTCTAATCCGCATATATATCACCATTGCCCTTGATTTTCTTGACTGTATATCTCTTAAATGTAAACATATACACGTGTGATTTAGTTTATGAAGATTTTTCATTGCCGAGAACATCGATCAGAGAGTAAAAAGGCGTAAGGTTCACAAGGGTGTAAAATTAGAATGGGGTATACCGGGCTATGATTCGAGTTACAGGAACAAGGGCCAAACCAACCACCAAAGAATGGAATCGTCGAGCGAAAACACATGAAAACCTCCTAGAAGCAGCTTTTCTTGCCATCAGACCTTTCTCCATCAATTAGGAATCTGATGTCGTCACTAAACATATTCCGTAAATTGTAGCCATTTGTTGAGTGTTTTTTTTTGGTGTCTAATCCGCATATATATCTCCATTGCCCTTGATTTTCTTGACTATATATCTCTTAAATGTCAACATATACACGTGTGATTTAGTTTACGAAGATTTTTCAATGACGAGAACATCGATCAGAGAGTAAAAAAGGCGTAAGGTTCACAATGGTGTAAAATTAAAATGGGATATACCTGGCTAGGATTCGAGTTACAGGAACAAGGGCCAAACAACCACCCAAGAATGGAATCGTCGAGCAAAAACCCTTGACAACCTCCTAGAAGCAGCTTTTCTTGCCACCAGACATTTCTCCAACAATTAGGTATCTGATGCCGTCACTAAACACATTCCTTAAATGGTAGCCATTAGTTGAGTGTTTTTTTTTTGTGTCTAATCCACATATATATCACCATTGCCCTTGATTTTCTTGACTGTATATCTCTTAAATGTCAACATATACACGTGTGATTTAGTTTACGAAGATTTTTCAATGCCGAGAACCTCGATCAGAGAGTAAAAAAGGCGTAAGGTTCACAATGGTGTAAAATTAAAATGGGATATATCGAGCTAGGATTCGAGTTACAGGAACAATGGCCAAACCAACCACCCAAGAATGGAATCGTCGAGCGAAAACACTTGACAACCTCCTAGAAGCAGCTTTCTTGCCACCAGATCTTTCTCCATCAATTAGGAATCTGATGCCGTCACTAAACACATTCCTTAAATTGTAGCCATTTGTTGAGTGTTTTTTTTTTGGTGTCTAATCCGCATATATATCACCATTGCCCTTGATTTTCTTGACTCTATCTCTTAAATGTAAACATATACACGTGTGATTTAGTTTACGAAGATTTTTCAATGCGAAGAACCTCGATCAGAGAGTAAAAAAGGCGTAAGGTTCACAATGGTGTAAAATTAAAATGGGATATACCGGGCTAGGATTCGAGTTACAGGAACAAGGGCCAAACCAACCACCCAATAATGGAATCGTCAAGCGAAAGCACTTGACAACCTCCTAGAAGCAGCTTTTGTTGCCACCAGACCTTTCTCCATCAATTAGGAATCTGATGCCGTCACTAAAAACATTCCTTAAATTGTAGCCATTTGTGGAGTGTTTTTTTTTTGGTGTCTAATCCGCATATATATCACCATTGCCCTTGATTTTCTTGACTGTATATCTCTTAAATGTAAACATATACACGTGTGATTTAGTTTATGAAGATTTTTCATTGCCGAGAACATCGATCAGAGAGTAAAAAAGGCGTAAGGTTCACAAGGGTGTAAAATTAGAATGGGGTATACCGGGCTATGATTCGAGTTACAGGAACAAGGGCCAAACCAACCACCAAAGAATGGAATCGTCGAGCGAAAACACATGAAAACCTCCTAGAAGCAGCTTTTCTTGCCACCAGACCTTTCTCCATCAATTAGGAATCTGATGTCGTCACTAAACAGATTCCGTAAATTGTAGCCATTTGTTGAGTGTTTTTTTTTGGTGTCTAATCCGCATATATATCTCCATTGCCCTTGATTTTCTTGACTGTATATCTCTTAAATGTCAACATATACACGTGTGATTTAGTTTACGAAGATTTTTCAATGCCGAGAACATCGATCAGAGAGTAAAAAAGGCGTAAGGTTCACAATGGTGTAAAATTAAAATGGGATATACCTGGCTAGGATTCGAGTTACAGGAACAAGGGCCAAACCAACCACCCAAGAATGGAATCGTCGAGCAAAAACACTTGACAACCTCCTAGAAGCAGCTTTTCTTTCCACCAGACCTTTCTCCAACAATTAGGAATCTGATGCCGTCACTAAACACATTCCTTAAATTGTAGCCATTTGTTGAGTGTTTTTTTTTTGGTGTCTAATTCGCATAGATATCACCATTGCCCTTGATTTTCTTGACTGTATATCTCTTAAATGTCAACATATACACGTGTGATTTAGTTTACGAAGATTTTTCAATGCCAAGAACCTCGATCAGAGAGTAAAAAAGGTGTAAGGTTCACAATGGTGTAAAATTAAAATGGGATATACCGGGCTAGGATTTGAGTTACAGGACAAGGGCCAAACCAACCACCCAAGAATGGAATCGTCGAGCGAAAACACTTAACAACCTCCTAGAAGCAGCTTTTCTTGCCACCAGACCTTTCTCCATCAATTAGGAATCTGATGTGATCACTAAACACATTCCTTAAATTGTAGCCGTTTGTTGAGTGTTTTTTTGGTGTCTAATCCGCATATATATCACCATTGCCCTTGATTTTCTTGACTGTATATCTCTTAAATGTCAACATATACACGTGTGATTTAGTTAATGAATATTTTTCAATGCCGAGAACATCGATCAGAGAGTAAAAAAGGCGTAAGGTTCACAATGGTGTAAAATTAAAATGGGGTATACCGGGCTAGGATTCGAGTTACAGGAACAAGGGCCAAACCAACCACCCAAGAATGGAATCGTCGAGCGAAAACACATGACAACCTGCTAGAAGCAGCTTTTCTTGCCACCAGACCTTTCTCCATCAATTAGGAATCTGATGTCGTCACTAAACACATTCCGTAAATTGTAGCCATTTGTTGAGTGTTTTTTTTGGAGTCTAATCCGCATATATATCTCCATTGCCCTTGGTTTTCTTGACTGTATATCTCTTAAATGTCAACATATACACGTGTGATTTAGTTTACGAAGATTTTTCTATGCCGAGAACATCGATCAAAGAGTAAAAAAGGTGTAAGGTTCACAATGGTGTAAAATTAAAATGGGATATACCTGGCTAGGATTCGAGTTACAGGAACAAGGGCAAAACAACCACCCAAGAATGGAATCCTCAAGCAAAAACACTTGACAACCTCCTAGAAGCAGCTTTTCTTGCCACCAGACATTTCTCCAACAATTAGGTATCTGATGCCGTCACTAAACACATTCCTTAAATGGTAGCCATTTGTTGAGTGTTTTTTTTTGGTGTCTAATCCACATATATATCACAATTGCCCTTGATTTTCTTGACTGTATATCTCTTAAATGTCAACATATACACGTGTGATTTAGTTTACGAAGATTTTTCAATGCCGAGAACCTCGATCAGAGAGTAAAAAAGGCGTAAGGTTCACAATGGTGTAAAATTAAAATGGGATATATCGAGCTAGGATTCGAGTTACAGGAACAATGGCCAAACCAACCACCCAAGAATGGAATCGTCGAGCGAAAACACTTGACAACCTCCTAGAAGCAGCTTTCTTGCCACCAGATCTTTCTCCATCAATTAGGAATCTGATGCCGTCACTAAACACATTCCTTAAATTGTAGCCATTTGTTGAGTGTTTTTTTTTTGGTGTCTAATCCGCATATATATCACCATTGCCCTTGATTTTCTTGACTCTATCTCTTAAATGTCAACATATACATGTGTGATTTAGTTTACGAAGATTTTTCAATGCGAAGAACCTCGATCAGAGAGTAAAAAAGGCGTAAGGTTCACAATGGTGTAAAATTAAAATGGGATATACCGGGCTAGGATTCGAGTTACAGGAACAAGGGCCAAACCAACCACCCAATAATGGAATCGTCAAGCGAAAACACTTGACAACCTCCTAGAAGCAGCTTTTCTTGCCACCAGACCTTTCTCCATCAATTAGGAATCTGATGCCGTCACTTAAAACATTCCTTAAATTGTAGCCATTTGTGGAGTGTTTTTTTTTGGTGTCTAATCCGCATATATATCACCATTGCCCTTGATTTTCTTGACTGTATATCTCTTAAATGTAAACATATACACGTGTGATTTAGTTTATGAAGATTTTTCATTGCCGAGAACATCGATCAGAGAGTAAAAAAGGCGTAAGGTTCACAAGGGTGTAAAATTAGAATGGGGTATACCGGGCTATGATTCGAGTTACAGGAACAAGGGCCAAACCAACCACCAAAGAATGGAATCGTCGAGCGAAAACACATGAAAACCTCCTAGAAGCAGCTTTTCTTGCCATCAGACCTTTCTCCATCAATTAGGAATCTGATGTCGTCACTAAACAAATTCCGTAAATTGTAGCCATTTGTTGAGTGTTTTTTTTTGGTGTCTAATCCGCATATATATCTCCATTGCCCTTGATTTTCTTGACTGTATATCTCTTAAATGTCAACATATACACGTGTGATTTAGTTTACGAAGATTTTTCAATGCCGAGAACATCGATCAGAGAGTAAAAAAGGCGTAAGGTTCACAATGGTGTAAAATTAAAATGGGATATACCTGGCTAGGATTCGAGTTACAGGAACAAGGGCCAAACAACCACCCAAGAATGGAATCGTCGAGCAAAAACACTTGACAACCTCCTAGAAGCAGCTTTTCTTGCCACCAGACATTTCTCCAACAATTAGGTATCTGATGCCGTCACTAAACACATTCCTTAAATGGTAGCCATTTGTTGAGTGTTTTTTTTTGGTGTCTAATCCACATATATATCACCATTGCCCTTGATTTTCTTGACTGTATATCTCTTAAATGTCAACATATACACGTGTGATTTAGTTTACGAAGATTTTTCAATGCCGAGAACCTAGATCAGAGAGTAAAAAAGGCGTAAGGTTCACAATGGTGTAAAATTAAAATGGGATATATCGAGCTAGGATTCGAGTTACAGGAACAATGGCCAAACCAACCACCAAAGAATGGAATCGTCGAGCGAAAACACTTGACAACCTCCTAGATGCAGCTTTCTTGCCACCAGATATTTCTCCATCAATTAGGAATCTGATGCCGTCACTAAAAACATTCCTTAAATTGTAGCCATTTATGGAGTGTTTTTTTTTGGTGTCTAATCCACATATATATCACCATTGCCCTTGATTTTCTTGACTGTATATCTCTTAAATGTCAACATATACACGTGTGATTTAGTTTACGAAGATTTTTCAATGCCAAGAACCTCGATCAGAGAGTAAAAAAGGTGTAAGGTTCACAATGGTGTAAAATTAAAATGGGATATATCGAGCTAGGATTCGAGTTACAGGAACAATGGCCAAACCAACCACCCAAGAATGGAATCGTCGAGCGAAAACACTTGACAACCTCCTAGAAGCAGCTTTCTTGCCACCAGATCTTTCTCCATCAATTAGGAATCTGATGCCGTCACTAAACACATTCCTTAAATTGTAGCCATTTGTTAAGTGTTTTTTTTTTGGTGTCTAATCCGCATATATATCACCATTGCCCTTGATTTTCTTGACTCTATCTCTTAAATGTCAACATATACACGTGTGATTTAGTTTACGAAGATTTTTCAATGCTAAGAACCTCGATCAGAGAGTAAAAAAGGCGTAAGGTTCACAATGGTGTAAAATTAAAATGGGATATACCGGGCTAGGATTCGAGTTACAGGAACAAGGGCCAAACCAACCACCCAATAATGGAATGGTCGAGCGAAAACACTTGACAACCTCCTAGAAGAAGCTTTTCTTGCCACCAGACCTTTTCTCCATCTATTAGGAATCTGATGTCGTCACTAAACACATTCCGTAAATTGTAGCCATTTGTTGAGTGTTTTTTTTGGAGTCTAATCCGCATATATATCTCCTTTGCCCTTGATTTTCTTGACTGTATATCTCTTAAATGTCAACATATACATGTGTGATTTAGTTTACGAAGATTTTTCAATGCCGAGAACATCTATCAGAGAGTAAAAAACGCGTAAGGTTCACAATGGTGTAAAATTAAAATGGGATATACCTGGCTAGGATTCGAGTTACAGGAACAAGGGGCAAACCAACCACCCAAGAATGGAATCGTCGAGCAAAAACACTTGACAACCTCCTAGAAGCAGCTTTTGTTGCCACCAGACCTTTCTCCAACAATTAGGAATCTGATGCCGTCACTAAACACATTCCTTAAATTGTAGCCATTTGTTGAATGTTTTTATTTTTGGTGTCTAATCCACATATATATCACCATTGCCCTTGATTTTCTTGACTGTATATCTCTTAAATGTCAACATATACACGTGTGATTTAGTTTACGAAGATTTTTCAATGCCGAGAACATCGATCAGAGAGTAAAAAAGGCGTAAGGTTCACAATGGTGTAAAATTAAAATGGGGTATACCGGGCTAGGATTCGAGTTACAGGAACAAGGGCCAAACCAACCACCCAAGAATGGAATCGTCGAGCGAAAGCACACGACAACCTCCTAGAAGCAGCTTTTCTTGCCACCAGACCTTTCTCCATCAATTAGGAATTTGATGTCGTCACTAAACACATTCCGTAAATTGTAGCCATTTGTTGAGTGTTTTTTT
Organism: Helianthus tuberosus; assembly: GCA_030545235.1. Lineage (NCBI taxonomy): Eukaryota > Viridiplantae > Streptophyta > Magnoliopsida > Asterales > Asteraceae > Helianthus > Helianthus tuberosus. Next base: position 39,739,088 of record CM060412.1, read on the forward strand.
TGGAGTCTAATCCGCATATATATCTCCATTGCCCTTGGTTTTCTTGACTGTATATCTCTTAAATGTCAACATATACACGTGTGATTTAGTTTACGAAGATTTTTCAATGCCGAGAACATCGATCAGAGAGTAAAAAAGGCGTAAGGTTCACAATGGTGTAAAATTAAAATGGGATATACCTGGCTAGGATTCGAGTTACAGGAACAAGGGCCAAACCAACCACCCAAGAATGGAATCGTCGAGCAAAAACACTTGACAACCTCCTAGAAGCAGCTTTTCTTGCCACCAGACCTTTCTCCAACAATTTGGAATCTGATGCCGTCACTAAACACATACATTAAATTGTAGCCATTTGTTGAATGTTTTTTTTGGTGTCTAATTCGCATATATATCACCATTGCCCTTGATTTTCTTGATTGTATATCTCTTAAATGTCAACATATACACGTGTGATTTAGTTTACGAAGATTTTTCAATGCCGAGAACATCGATCAAAGAGTAAAAAAGGCGTAAGGTTCACAATGGTGTAAAATTAAAATGGGATATACCTGGCTAGGATTCGAGTTACAGGAATAAGGGCCAAACCAACCACCCAAGAATGGAATCATCGAGCGAAAACACATGACAACGTCCTAGAAGCAGCTTTTCTTGCCACCAGACCATTCTCCATCAATTAGGAATCTGATGTCGTCACTAAACACATTCCTTAAATTGTAGCCATTTGTTGAGTGTTTTTTTTGGTGTCTAATCCGCATATATATCTCCATTGCCCTTGATTTTCTTGACTGTATATCTCTTAAATGTCAACATATACACGTGTGATTTAGTTGACGAAGATTTTTCAATGCCGAGAACATCGATCAGAGAGTAAAAAAGGTGTAAGGTTCACAATGGTCTAAAATTAAAATGGGAAATACCGGGCTAGGATTCGATTTACAGGACAAGGGCCAAACCAATCACCCAAGAATGGAATCGTCGAGCGAAAACACTTGACAACCTCCTCGAAGCAGCTTTTCTTGCCACCAGAACTTTCTCCATTAATTAGGAATCCGATCCCGTCATTAAATACATTCCTTAAATTGTAGCCATTTGTTGAGTGTTTTTTTTTTTGGTTTCTAATCCGCATATATATCACCATTGCGCTTGATTTTCTTGACTGCTTATCTCTTAAATGTCAACATATACACGTGTGATTTAGTTTACGAATATTTTTCAATGCTGACAACCTTGATCAGAGAGTAAAAAAGGCGTAAGGTTCACAATGGTGTAAAATTAAAATGGGATATACCGGCCTAGGATTCGAGTTACAGGAACAATGGCCAAACCAACCACCCAAGAATGGAATCGTCGAACGAAAACACTTGACAACCTCCTAGAAACAGCTTTTCTAGCCACCCGAGCTTTCTCCATCAATTAGGAATCTGATGCCGTTACTTAACACATTCCTTAAATTGTAGCAATTTGTTGAGTGTTTTTTTTGTGTCTAATCCGCATATATATCACCATTGCCCTTGATTTTCTTGACTGTATATCTCTTAAATGTCAACATATACACGTGTGATTTAGTTTACGAAAATTTTTCAATGCCGAGAACCTCGATCAGAGAGTAAAAAAGGCGTAAGGTTCACAATGGTGTAAAATTAAAATGGGATATACCGGGCTAGGATTCGAGTTACAGGAACAAGGGCCAAACCAACCACCCAAGAATGGAATTTTCGAGCGAAAACACTTGACAACCTCCTAGAGGCAGCTTTTCTTGCCACCAGACCTTTCTTCATCAATTAGAAATCTGATGCCGTCACTAAACACATTCCTTAAATTGTAGCCATTTGTTGAGTGTTTTTTTTCGTGTCTAATCCGCATATATATCACCATTGCCCTTGATTTTCTTGACTGTATATCTCTTAAATGTCAACATATACACGTGTGATTTAGTTTACAAAGATTTTTCAATGCCGAGAACCTCGATCAGAGAGTAAAAAAGGCGCAAGGCTCACAATGGTGTAAAATTAAAATGGGATACACCGGGCTAGGATTCGAGTTACAGGAACAATGGCCAAACCAACCACCCAAGAATGGAATCGTCGAGCGAAAACACTTGACAACCTCCAAGAAGCAGCTTTTCTTGCCACCAGACCTTTCTCCATCAATTAGGAATCTGATGCCGTTACTTAACACATTCCTTAAATTGTAGCCATTTGTTGAGTGTTTTTTTTTGGTTTCTAATCGGCATATATATCACCATTGCCCTTGATTTTCTTGACTGTATATCTCTTAAATGTCAACATTTACACGTGTGATTTAGTTTACGAAGATTTTTCAATGCCGAGAACCTCGATCAGAGAGTAAAAATGGCGTAAGGTTCACAATGGTGTAAAATGAAAATGGGATATAACGGGCTAGGATTCGAGTTACAGGAACAAGGGCCAAACCAACCACCCAAGAATGGAATAGTCGAGCGAAAACACTTGACAACCTCCTAGAAGCAGCTTTTCTTACCACCAGACCTTTCTCCATCAATTAGGAATCTGATGCCGTCACTAAGCACATTCCTTAAATTGTAGCCACTTGTTGAGTGTTTTTTTGTGTGTCTAATCCGCATATATATCACCATTGCCCTTGATTTTCTTGACTGTATATCTCTTAAATGTCAACATATACACGTGTGATTTAGTTTATGAAGATTTTTCAATGCCGAGAACCTCGATCAGAGAGTAAAAAAGGCGTAAGGTTCACAATGGTGTAAAATTAAAATGGGATATGCCGTGTTAGGATTCGAGTTACAGGAACAAGGGCCAAACCAACCACCCAAGAATGGAATCGTCGAGCGAAAACACATGACAACCTCCTAGAAGCAGCTTTTCTTGCCACCAGACCTTTCTCCATCAATTAGGAATCTGATGTTATCACTAAACACATTCAGTAAATTGTAGCCATTTGTTGAGTGTTTTTTTTTGGTGTCTAATCCGCATATATATCTCCATTGCCCTTGATTTTCTTGACTGTATATCTCTTAAATGTCAACATATACACGTGTGATTTAGTTTACGAAGATTTTTCAATGCCGATAACATCGATCAGAGAGTAAAAAAGGCGTAAGGTTCACAATGGTGTAAAATTGAAATGCGATATACCTGGCTAGGATTCGAGTTACAGGAACAAGGGCCAAACCAACCACCCAAGAATGGAATCGTCGAGAAAAAACACTTGATAACCTCCTAGAAGCAGCTTTTCTTGCCACCAGACCTTTCTCCAACAATTAGGAATCTGATGCCGTCACTAAACACATTCCTTAAATTGTAGCCATTTGTTGAGTGGTTTTTTTTGGTGTCTAATCCGCATATATATCACCATTGCCCTTGATTTTCTTGACTGTATATCTCTTAAACGTCAACATATACACGTGTGATTTAGTCTACGAAGATTTTTCAATGCCGAGAACAACGATCAGAGAGTAAAAAAGGCGTAAGGTTCACAATGGTGTAAAATTAAAATGGGATATACCTAGCTAGGATTCGAGTTACAGGAAAAAGGGCCAAACCAACCACCCAAGAACGGAATCGTCGAGCGAAAACACATGACAACCTCCTAGAAGCAACTTTTCTTGCCACCATGTGACAATCCTCACCAAACCAGGTATCCATACGAATTAATTAATATTTAATTAATGCTTAATTTCTGTGCTTACTTACAGTTGTGATTAAACTGCTACTTGAATTCTGATACATACACATACATGCATCATACTTTATTGCCGTCACTCCATTATTTACACAACACTATAGTGACAAACTTGTTGCACAAAAGCACAGTAGCACACTATACGGATAACCCAGTAAACATGCTGACATAGCCAGCATCAGACAGACATTGTCTCTAAGGCCAGTATGAGCCGGGAATAGATTACTACACCAGTAGGGAGTGTAGGGAGGTGAGGATTGTAAAACTGCGTCACTAGGTGATAGTTATAGTGACCGGATGTGCCTAAAACATGCTTTAACTACAAAATTCTGCACTTTAATACAAAATTTAGCATTTAAGCTAACTTGTAAAGTGCAAAAACATGGAAAAATAATACTAGACACTTTCCAAAGTGTCGGGAATTCACTGTGTCATTAAAACAAATATTAACGACACTTTAAATGCTTATTTAGCACTTTAACGGATCAATATCCAACCGAACAACCGGACTTTACCCGGGACATAAAAATATTGTCAATGACATTGTTTTTCCTTTTCTGAGCTAGTTAGGGTACCCGGACACCCTAACACCCGTTATAATACATAACACACTAATAACTAATTTAGAGATCTAACTAAACATAACTAGCACCTAATTACATAGTTGAAATCAAACCAATTACCCACCCCCCCTTGACCGATCGGTCCCCATGTGGGACACACCCTTTACCATTTGTTGATTATTTTATTTGCCTTGTCCCATATCTAGATTACATGTTACCCAAAGGATTTTAGCAAATGATGGTTTATAAGAAGGTTTGGGAAGTAATAACTTTCATTCACAAACACTTAACAAAAATTTTGTTCTCTCTCTCCCTCTTGCTACCTTCGGCCGAGACCAAGAAGCACCACCACCACCATCATTTGATCTTTCTCATGCAAACCATCTACATACAAGTGTGCTAGAGTTCATACAAGGAGGCTCGGTGCTTTCGGAATCACAAGGACCTCACTACGTTGCTTTTATCCACCTAGTTTTCGCTTTGATTTTCCCCTTGCCTTGAGCTAGCTGTAAGTGATTCTAAACACTCTCTTGATCTTGTTTAAGGTGGTTAATAAGAAGTTTAACGGTTAAAACTCAAGAACATGCGAAAACAAAACTTAAAGTCTTGCAAGAAAGATAAACTTGGTGGTTAAAGAGTAAATAATGGTGTAAAACTCATGAATCTTGTCTAGTTATGGTTATTTTATGTTGTTGGATGCTAGTAGTGGAACGGATCGTCATCTAACCACGCTAGGTCATGTTCATGGAACATGAACTAGCAATATGTCTAGTGTAAAAGTTACAAGATGACGAACCCTTTCATACATGAACATGAACTTGTGTAAAAATAGTTTTTCTTGTAAAATAGAGTTTTAAACTAGTAGATCTAAAGATCTACAAGTGGTATTTTCGAAGAACCAAGTGTAAGATGCAAATCATGTTTAAAGCCGGATCTTTCATGAAATAAAAGCATTTATGTGAACAAACGAGTGAGTAAGCACTTGTGTGAACAAAGGTTTTAACAAAGAAATATTTTCGTAATTTTTGACTAAGAAGTTGTAAAGTTACATGTTCTTTGAAAATAAAGATTTCAAGAAACCGATTTTATTTGTAAAGATAGAAAGATCTACTAAAAATGTTGGAAGATTACTACGTATTTTCACACAACTTACAAGTTCATGTGTTTGCGATTTATACTTGTTTTGACTAGTTTAATGTTTGAATATTGTTTGTTGATGATTGGAAAATTGTTGATTGAATTTTGAAAAGAAAATGATATGCTAGTAAGCGTGGCCACCTCCAGTTACAGAGGAAACACTGGCGAACTTTTTCCAGGAAATAACACTTAGAATATTTTTGTGACAAGTGTTATGAATATATTTTCGACTTGTTTTTCCAAACAAACTTCGCGATGATTTTTATTATAAAATAACCAAGTATTTGGAGGTGGATTTTCTTAAATAAAACTTGTTAAATATATATTGAGAATATATATTTCATAGTAAAACGCTTACGTGATTTTATGATTATTTTGTGAACTATATATTATTTTTAGAGTAAAAACAATATAACTGGAATACATTGTGAAACCACGACTCCAAAATAATACCAACGCCATCACAAATAAATATCTAAGTTACACCGTTATTATTATTACCATCCGAACCTTAAAATGTAACTTACGTATTTTTCAGAAAATATTCTTAAATGCGTATTCTGACGAAGTATTATTTTGGAAGATTGTATGGAATAAAATATAATATTTTTGGGAAAAATATGTATATTTTGGAGATAGAATATTTTAGACAAATGAATAAAAATATATTTTATTAAGTGAGACTTAATAATATATTTTGGAATTACAAAAACGCACATGTATTAAAACCCCCATCCTTGGGAATGAATATAACTATAAATATTTACGAAGTGTAAATACGAAATAGTTGCCTAACTATTTCCCAAAAACGTTAAACCTTAAGCCAAGGCACGACCGTCCGTCTAATAGAAGTTAGTACGTGTAGGTCGTCACGCAGCAGGTTGATTGGGAGATACTATTTCGAGACGCACTTCAGTGAGTTCATGTCCCCCTTTTCTCTTAACTGTTTTCAGTTTTTAAACTGCGGGGGTGAAATACATGTTACTATGTTTACGAATACTTTTTACATGGTATGGTTAGCATAAGGAGGGTTACTACTTAGATCATGTGAGTGGGTAGGCGGGAACTGGAGGCCATTAATCCTCATTGTAGGACCGAGGGTCTTTAGCGGTAGATCTATCTGGGTGTAGCGAGCCCAGCCCCAGGCCCAACAGTACGGACCTCGGGGTGACTTGGTACCCGACGCAAAAATCTGCTAGGTTTGAGTCTTCCTACTCCACTTCACACATATCAATGGCCTCGCAAACCATTGGTGATCTCTTTATTTCCTTATTTGCTACATACCAGGGATTTTATACTTACAAAGGTTTTACATACTCACTTTCACATGAACTCGCTCAACTTTATGTTGATTTTTCAATTTACATGTATTTTAGGGAATTAGGGATCTTGCGAAGTATGCTACGTTTTCACGCTGCGTAAGAGTTATGAGGTCATCCACGTTTAGGGATTGTGACTTTTACCTGGACGAGTCGCAAGTCTTAAACGGTGTTTATTTTATGTTTGTGGTTAAGTCATATGAACAATGTTTTTATTTTGATGGGTTGTAACTCGTTGCATGTGTTAACTTTAAACAATGTTGTGGTATTTTACCTTTAAAACTTGAATCAATGGATGATCTTCATGGTTTTACATTCATATAGCTTTGTTGTGATTAAGCTATGGTATTAAGAAGTCACACCAAATAAATCCACGCTTCCGCAAAGCCAGGGTGTGACATACCAGACCTTTCTCCATCAATTAGGAATCTGATGTCGTCACTAAACACATTCCGTAAATTGTAGCCATTTGTTGAGTGTTTTTTTTTTGGTGTCTAATCCGCATAAATATCTCCATGGCCCTTGATTTTCTTGACTGTATATCTCTTAAATGTCAACATATACACGTGTGATTTAGTTTACGAATATTTTTCAATGCCGAGAACATCGATCAGAGAGTAAAAAAGGCGTAAGGTTCACAATGGTGTAAAATTAAAATGGGATATACCTGGCTAGGATTCGAGTTACAGGAACAAGGGACAAACCAACCACCCAAGAATGGAATCGTCGAGCAAACACACTTGACAACCTCCTAGAAGCAGCTTTTCTTGCCACCAGACCTTTCTCCAACAATTAGGAATCTGAAGCCGTCACTAAACACGTTCCTTAAATTTTAGCCATTTGTTGAGTATTTTTTTTTGGTGTCTAATCTGCATATATATTACCATTGCCCTTGATTTTCTTGACTGTATATCTCTTAAATGTCAACATATACACGTGTGATTTAGTTTACGAAGATTTTTCAATGCCGAGAACCTCGATCAGAGAGTAAAAAAGGAGTAAGGTTCACAATGGTGTAAAATTAAAATGGGATATACCGGGCTAGGATTCGAGTTACAGGACAAGGGCCAAACCAACCACCCAAGAATGGAATCGTCGAGCGAAAACACTTGACAACCTCCTAGAAGCAGCTTTTCTTGCCACCAGACCTTTCTCCATCAATTAGGAATCTGATGCCGTCACTAAAAACATTCCTTAAATTGTAGCCATTTGTTGAGTGTTTTTTTTTGGTGTCTAATCCGCATATATATCACCATTGCCCTTGATTTTCTTGACTGTATATCTCTTAAATGTCAACATATACACGTGTGATTTAGTTTACGAAGATTTTTCAATGCCGAGAACCTTGATCAGAGAGTTAAAAAGGCGTAAGGTTCACAATGGTGTAAAATTAAAATGGGATATACCGTGCTAGGATTCGAGTTACAGGAACAATGGCCAAACCAACCACCCAAGAATGGAATCGTCGAGCGAAAACACTTGACAACCTCCTAGAAACAGCTTTTCTTGCCACCAGAGCTTTCTCCATCAATTAGGAATCTGAAGCCGTTACTTAACACATTCCTTAAATTGTAGCCATTTGTTAAGTGTTTTTTTTTGTGTCTAATCCGCATATATATCACCATTGCCCTTGATTTTCTTGACTGTATATCTCTTAAATGTCAACATATACACATGTGATTTAGTTTACAAAGATTTTTCAATGCCGAGAACCTCGATCAGAGAGTATAAAAGGCGTAAGGTTCACAATGGTGTAAAATTAAAATGGGATATACCGGGCTAGGATTCGAGTTACAGGAACAAGGGCCAAACCAACCACCCATGAATGGAATCGTCGAGCGAAAACACTTGACAACCTCCTAGAAGCAGCTTTTCTTGCCTCCAGACCTTTCTTCATCAAATAGGAATCTGATGCCGTCACTAAACACATTCCTTAAATTGTTGCCATTTGTTGAGTGTTTTTTTTGGTGTCTAATCCGCATATATATCACCGTTGCCCTTAATTTTCTTGACTGTATATCTCTTAAATGTCAACATATGCACGTGTGATTTAGTTTACGAAGATTTTTCAATGCCGAGAACCTCGATCAGACAGTAAAAAAGGCGTAAGGCTCACAATGGTGTAAAATTAAAATGGGATACACCGGGCTAGGAATCGAGTTACAGGAACAATGGCCAAACCAACCACCCAAGAATAGAATCGTCGAGCGAAAACACTTGACAACCTCCTAGAAGCAGCTTTTCTTGCCACCAGACCTTTCGGCATCAGTTACGAATCTGATGCCGTTACTTAACAAATTCCTTAAATTGTAGCCATTTGTTGAGTGTTTTTTTTGGTGTCTAATCCGCATATAGATCACCATTGCCCTTGATTTTCTTGACTGTATATCTCTTAAATGTCAATATATACACGTGTGATTTAGTTTACGAAGATTTTTCAATGCCGAGAACCCCGATCAGAGAGTAAAAAAGGCATAAGGTGCACAATGGTGTAATATTAAAATGGGATATACCGGGCTAGGATTCGAGTTGCAGGAACAAGGGCCAAACCAACCACCCAAGAATGGAATCGTCGAGCGAAAACACTTGACAACCTCCTAGAAGCAGCTTTTATTGCCATCAGACCTTTCTCCATCAATTAGGAATCTGATGCCGTTACTAAGCACATTCCTTAAATTGTAGCCATTTGTTGAGTGTTTTTTTGTGTGTCTTATCCGCATATATATCACCATTGTCCTTGATTTTCTTGACTGTATATCTCTTAAATGTCAACATATAAACGTGTGATTTAGTTTATGAAGATTTTTCAATGCCGAGAACCTCGATCAGAGAGTAAAAAAGGCGTAAGGTTCACAATGGTGTAAAATTAAAATGGGATATACCGTGTTAGGATTCGAGTTGCAGGAACAAGGGCCAAACCAACCACCCAAGAATGGAATCGTCGAGCGAAAACACTTGACAACCTCCTAGAAACAACTTTTCTTGCCACCAGAATTTTCTCCATCAATTAGGAATCTGTTGCCATCACTAAACAAATTTCTTAAATTGTAGCCATTTGTTGAGTTTTTTTTTTGGTGTCTAATCCGCATATATATCACCATTGCCCATGATTTTCTTTACTGTATATCTCTTAAATGTCAATATATACACTTGTGACTTAGATTAGGAAGATTTTTCAATGCCGAGAACCTCGATTAGAGAGTGAAAAAGGAGTAAGGTTCACAATGGTGTAAAATTAAAATGGGATATACCGGGCTAGGATTCGAGTTACAGGAACAAGGGCAAAACCAACCACCCAAGAATGGAATCGTCGAGAAAAAACACTTGGCAACCTCCTAGAAGCAGCTTAGAAATCTGATGTCGTCACTAAACACATTCCTTAAATTGTAGCCATTTGTTGAGTGTTTTTTTGGTGTCTAATCCGCACATATATCACCATTGCCCTTGATTTTCTTGACTGTATATCTCTTAAATGTCAACATATACACGAATGATTTAGTTTACGAAGATTTTTCCATGCCGAGAACCTCGATCAGAGAGTAAAAAAGGTGTAAGGTGCACAATGGTGTAAAATTAAAATGGGATATACCGGGCTAGGATTCGAGTTACCGGAACAAGGGCCAAGCCAACCCCCCAATAATGGAATCGTCGAGCGAAAACACTTGACAACCTCCTAGAAGCAGCTTTTCTTACCACCATACCTTTCTCCATCAATTAGGAATCTGATGTCGTCACTAAACACTTTCCTTAAATTGTAGCCATTTGTTGAGTGTTTTTTTTGGTGTCTAATCTGCATATATATCACCATTGCCCTTGATTTTCTTGACTGCATATCTCTTAAATGTCAACATATACACGTGTGATTTAGTTTATGAAGATTTTTCAATGCCGAGAACCTCGATCAGAGAGTAAAAAAGGCGTAAGGTTCACAATGGTGAAAAATTAAATTGGGATATACCGGGCTAGGATTCGAGTTATAAGAACAAGGGCCAAATCCACCACCCAAGAATGGAATCGTCGAGCGAAAACACTTGACAACCTCCTAGAAGTAGCTTTTCTTGCCACCAGACCTTTCTCCATCAATTAGGAATCTGATGCCGTCACTAAACACATTCCTTAAATTGTAGCCATTTGTTGAGTGTTTTTTTTGGTGTCTAATCCGCATATATATCACCATTGCCCTTGATTTTGTTAACTGTATATCTCTTAAATGTCAACATATACACGTGTGATTTTGTTTAGGAAGATATTTCAAAGCCGAGAACCTCGATCAGAGAATACAAAAGGCGTAAGGTGCACAATGGTGTAAAATTAAAATGGGATATACCGGGCAAGGATTCGAGTTACAGGAACAAGGGCCAAACCAACTCCCCAAGAATGGAATCGTCGAGCGAAAACACTTGACAAGCTCCTAGAAGCAACTTTTCTTGCCACCAGACCTTTCTCCATGAATTAGGAATCTGATGCCGTCACTAAACACATTCCTTAAATTGTAGCCATTTGTTGAGTGTTTTTTTGTGTCTAATCCGCATATATATAACCATTGCCCTTGATTTTCTTGACTGCATATCTCTTAAATGTCAACATATAAACGTGTGATTTAGTTTACGAAGATTTTTCAATGCCGAGAACCTCGATCAGAGAGTAAAAAAGGCGTAAGGTTCACAATGGTGTAAAATTAAAATGGGATATAACGGGCTAGGATTCGAGTTACAGGAACAAGGGCCAAACCAATCACCCAAGAATGGAATCGTCGAGTGAAAACACTTGACAACCTCTGATGTGTTCAAAATGTAACATATAAATTTCATCAAATGAGGCATAAAACTAACCCTTTTTAGTATTAATGTTGGAAAAAGTGTGCTTTTGTCTTCCTTTTGTATTTTCAGGATTAAATGAGCTCAAATTAACAAAAGAAGCAAAAAGACATCAAAATCTAACATAAATACAAGAAAAGGAACAAAACGTGACATGCCCGACCCCACAACAACATCTTCCCAAGCAAAACAAGAGATCAGAAGACTGAACACGCCCCGTGCTCAGCCAGCACGGGGGCGTGCCCAAGTGTCAGCAGAAAAGACAAAGTGGTAGAAGCTTCTATTGCCCACCACGGGGCCGTGCTCAGCGGACACGGGGCCGTGGTCAACTATAAGATTCGCACAATCCAACAAATCTGCATAGTACAAAGATTCTTCTGCCCCACGGGGTCGTGCTCAGCGGACACGGGGGCGTGGTCAACTAATAAGACAAAGCTGCATTATATGAAGAAAGAGAAGGATGTGGACACGGGGCCGTGCCCGAGCTTCTGTTCAGCCTATAAATAGATGTGCTTGGCTCAAGCTCAAACCATCCATTGGCACACCACCTCTCTCACACTTCACCCACCACCCACCACCACCATAACACCATCATCCACCACCATCATCCATTGTCCATCGTAGAGTGTGTGAGTCGTCTCGGGATCCAAGATTGATCGTAAGAGTTCTTGACAATCATGGCCATGTTTTCCTAAGTCTCTTACATCACTTGGTGAAGACAAAGTGTCTAGTGTAATACTTTTTATTTCTAATCTTTTGCACTTTTTACTTGGTTTTGTATTAATGACTTTAATAACTAGTTGCTTATGTTGAAGGTGATCTTTCCTTATCGTTTGTCCGTGGTGTCTTGGCATTATTTTACTGTCTATATAAAATAAAAGATTTTCACCATTCATATCTCCACGGTCTAAATGGAGGTATGTTGGCTACCTGGTTGGGGGTTAAGGGAACGGTTTGGTAAAGGTCTTGCCATTGTTCAGCGTTTAGAGGTCCTGCAATGGACCTGGGTCAAATTTAGTAGGACCTCCTTCAATACTTCACGGTATTGGATGGCGGGGGTCCAAACTCTTTGATCCCCTCATAAGTTAACTACTATTAATACTATAACCCGGCTATTTAGGACTGTATCCCTGCTGACTCAGACTACTTAGTCGAGGGTAACGTCACCTCCAAAATAGGGGCCTACCATAATATTGCATTAATAACTTAATTCATTATCTTCCAATAATCCACCCTTTTAGGATTGTATCCTTGCTGACTCAAACTACTGGGGTGAGGGTAACGTCACCTTCAAAAGAGGGGCCTACTACATTAACTAAGATAATCTCTTAATTATGTGCAAAAGTGCGGAAAAAATCAAAGGTTACACTAGATACGAGTCGGAACCAAGTGATTCATCTTGTCTATCTGTTTTTATTTTTATTTTTATTTTTAGCATTTTAGTTAGTTTTTATTTTTCTTAGTTTAAAACATTTTTCTAAACTTTTTATTTTGATTAGACGTTGAGGATAAACCGGTATTAAAAGCTCTTGTGTCCTTGGACGACCTCGGTATCTTACCAACGCTATACTACGCTCACGATGGGTGCACTTACCCATATGTGTGTTTAGTGTTAGTAAAATATCGTGTTTTATAAATTTAAAACTTGGCTGAAATAAGTGTTAAAGGGGCTTAAAATATACACCTAATATATATAACACTTCACACGCATCAACCTCCTAGAAGCAGCTTTTCTTACCAACAGACCTTTCTCCATCAATTAGGAATCTGATGCCGTCACTAAACACATTCCTTAAATTTTAGCAATTTGTTGAGTGTTTATTTTTGTTGTCTAATCCGCACATATATCACCATTGCCCTTGATTTTCTTAATTGTACATCTCTTAAATGTCAACATATGAACGTGTGATTTAGTTTACAAAGATTTTTCAATGCCGAGAATCTCGATCAGAGAGTAAAAAAGGCGTAAGGTTCACAATGTTGTAAAATTAAAATGGGATATACCGGGCTAGGATTCGACTTACAGGAACAAGGGCCAAACCAACCACCCAAGAATGGAATCGTCGAGTGAAAACACTTGACAACCTCCTATAAGCAGCTATTCTTGCCACCAGACCTTTCTTCATCAATTAGGAATCTAATGCCGTCACTAAACACATTCCTTAAATTGTAGCCATTTGTTGAGTGTTTTTTTTTGTGTCTAATCCGCATATATATCACCATTGCCCTTGATTTTCTTGCCTGCATATCTCTTAAATGTCAACATATACACGTGTGATTTGGTTTACGAAGATTTTTCAATGCCGAGAACCTCGATCAGAGGGTAAAAAAGGCGTAAGGTTCACAATGGTGTAAAATTAAAATGGGATATACCGGACTAGGATTCGAGTTACAGGAACAAGGGCCAAACCAACCACCCAAGAATGGAATCGTTGAGTGAAAACACTTGACAACCTCCTAGAAGCAGCGTTTCTTGCCACCAGACCTTTCTCCATCAATTAGGAATATGATGCCGTCACTAAACACATTCTTAAATTCTAGCCATTTGTTGAGTGTTTTTTTTGTGCCTAATCTTTATATATATCACCATTGCCCTTGATTTTCTTGACTGTATATCTCTTAAATGTCATCATATACACGTGTGATTTAGTTTACGAATATTTTTCAATGCCGAGAACCTCGATCAGAGAGTAAAAAAGGCGTAAGGTTCACAATGTTGTAAAATTAAAATGGGATATACCGGGCTAGGATTCGAGTTACAGGAACAAGGGCCAAACCAACCACCCAAGAATGGAATCGTCGAGCGAAAACACTTGACAACCTCCTAGATGCAGCTTTTCTTGCCACCAGAACTTTCTTCATCAATTAGGAATCTGATACCGTCACTAAACACATTCCTTAAATTGTAGCCATTTGTTGAGTGTTTTTTTTTGTGTCTAATCCGCATATATATCACCATTGCCCTTGATTTTCTTGACTGTATATCTCTTAAATGCCAACATATACACGTGTGATTTAGTTTACGAAGATTTTTCAATGCCGAGAACCTCGATCAGAGAGTAAAACAGGCGTAAGGTTCACAATGGTGTAAAATTAAAATGGGATATACCGGGCTAGGATTCGAGTTACAGGAACATTGGCAAAACCAACCACCCAAGAATGGAATCGTCGAGCGAAAACACTTGAGAACCTCCTAGAAGCAGTTTTTCTTGCCACCAGACCTTTCTCCATCATTTACGGATCTGATGCCGTCACTAAACACATTCCTTAAATTGTAGCCATTTGTTGAGTGTGTGTTTTTTTGGTGTCTAATCCGCATATATATTAACAATGCCCTTGATTTTCTTGACTGTATATCTCTTAAATGTCAACATATACACGTGTGATTTAGTTTACAAAGATTTTTCAATGCCGAGAACCTCGATCTGAGAGTAAAAAAGGCATAAGGTTCACAATGGTGTAAAATAAAAATGGGATATATCGAACTAGGATTCGAGTTACAGTAACAATGGCCAAAACCAACCACCCAAGAATGGAATCGTCATGCGAAAACACTTGACAACCTCCTAGAAGCAGCTTTTCTTGCCACCAGACCTTTCTCCATCAATTAGGAATCTGATGCCGTCACTAATCACATTCCTTAAATTGTAGCCATTTGTTGAGTGTTTTTTTTGGTGTCTAATCCACATATATATCACCATTGCCCTTAATTTTCTTGACTGTATATCTCTTAAATGTCAACATATACACGTGTGTTTTAGTTTACGAAGATTTTTCAATGCCGAGAACCTCGATCAGAGAGTAAAAAAGGGGTAAGGTTCACAATGGTGTAAAATTAAAATGGGATATACCGGGCTAGGATTCGAGTTACAGGAACAAGGGCCAAACCAACCACCCAAGAATGGAATCGTCGAGCGAAAACACTTGACAACCTCCTAGAAGCAGCTCTTCTTGCCACCAGACCTTTCTCCCTCAATTAGGAATCTGATGCCGTCACTAAACACATTCCTTAAATTGTAGCTATTTGTTGAGTGTTTGTTTTTGTGTCTAATCCGCGTATATATCAACATTGCCCTTGATTTTCTTGACTGTATATCTCTTAAATGTCAACGTATACACGTGTGATTTAGTTTACGAAGATTTTTCAATGCCGAGAACCTCGATCAGAGAGTAAAAAAGGCGTAAGGTTCACAATGTTGTAAAATTAAAATGGGATATACCGGGCTAGGATTCGACTTACAGGTACAAGGGCCAAACCAACCACCCAAGAATGGAATCGTCGAGCGAAAACACTTGACAACCTCCTAGAAGCAGCTTTTCTTGCCTCCAGACCTTTCTCCATCATTTAGGAATCTGATGCCGTCACTAAACACATTCCTTAAATTGTAGCCATTTGTTGAGTGTGTTTTTTTTGGTGTCTAATCCGCATATATATCAACAATGCCCTTGATTTTCTAGACTGTATATCTCTTAAATGTCAACATATAAACGTGTGATTTAGTTTACGAAGATTTTTCAATGCCGAGAAACTCGATCAGAGAGTAAAAAAGGTGTAAGGTTCACAATGGTGTAAAATTAAAATGGGATATAACGGGCTAGGATTCGAGTTAGAGGAACAAGGGCAAAACCGACCACCCAAGAATGGAATCATCGAGCGAAAACACTTGACAACCTCCTAGAAGCAGCTTTTCTTGCCACCAGACCTTTCTCCATCAATTAGGAATCTGATGCCATCACTAAACACATTCCTTGAATTGTAGCCATTTGTTTAGTGTTTTTTTTTTTTGTGTTTAATCCGCATATATATCACCATTACCCTTGATTTTTTTGACTGTATATCTCTTAAATGTCAACATATACACGTGTGATTTAGTTTTCGAAGATTTTTCAATGCCGAGAACCTCGATCAGAGAGTAAAAAAGGCGTAAGGTTCACAATGGTGTAAAATTAAAATGGGATATACCGGGCTAGGATTCGAGTTACAGGAACAAGGGCCAAACCAACCACCCAAGAATGGAATCGTCGAGCGAAAAAACTTGACAACCTCCTAGAAGCAGCTTTTCTTGCCACAAGACCTTTTTCCATCAATTAGGAATCTGATGCCTTCACTAAACACAATCCTTAAATTGTAGCCATTTGATGAATGTTTTTTTTGGTGTCTAATCCGCTTATATATCACCATTGCCCTTGATTTTAATGACTGTATATCTCTTAAATGTCAACATATACACGTGTGATTTAGTTTACGTAGATTTTTCAGTGCCGAGAACCTCGATCTGAGAGTAAAAAAGGCATAAGGTTCACAATGGTGTAAAATAAAAATGGGATATATCGAGCTAGGATTCGAGTTACAGTAACAATGGCCAAAACCAACCACCCAAGAATGGAATCGTCGTGCGAAAACACCTAACAACCTCCTAGAAGCAGCTTTTCTTGCCACCAGACCTTTCTCCATCAATTAGGAATCTGATGCCGTCACTAAACACATTCCTTAAATTGTAGCCATTTGTTGAGTGTTTTTTTTGGTGTCTAATACACATATATATCACCATTGCCCTTAATTTTCTTGACTGTATATCTCTTAAATGTCAACATATACACGTGTGTTTTAGTTTACGAAGATTTTTCAATGCCGAGAACCTCGATCAGAGAGTAAAAAAGGGGTAAGGTTCACAATGGTGTAAAATTAAAATGGGATATACCGGGCTAGGATTCGAGTTACAGGAACAAGGACCAAACCAACCACCCAAGAATGGAATCGTCGAGCGAAAACACTTGACAACCTCCTAGAAGCAGCTCTTCTTGCCACCAGACCTTTCTCCCTCAATTAGGAATCTGATGCCATCACTAAACACATTCCTTAAATTGTAGCTATTTGTTGAGTGTTTGTTTTTGTGTCTAATCCGCATATATATCACCAATGCCCTTGATTTTCTTGACTGTATATCTCTTAAATGTCAACGTATACACGTGTGATTTAGTTTACGAAGATTTTTCAACGCCGAGAACCTCGATTAGATAGTAAAAAAGGCGTAAGGTTCACAATGTTGTAAAATTAAAATGGGATATACCGGGCTAGGATTCGACTTACATGTACAAGGGCCAAACCAACCACCCAAGAATGGAATCGTCGAGTGAAAACACTTGACAACCTCCTAGAAGCAGCTTTTGTTGCCACAAGACCTTTCTTCATCAATTAGGAATCTAATGCCGTCACTAAACACATTCCTTAAATTGTAGCCATTTGTTGAGTGTTTTTTTTTTGTGTCTAATCCGCATATATATCAACATTGCCCTTGATTTTCTTGACTGTATATCTCTTAAATGTCAACATATAAACGTGTGATTTAGTTTACGAAGATTTTTCAATGCCGAGAACCTCGATCAGAGAGTAAAACAGGCGTAAGGTTCACAATGGTGTAAAATTAAAATGGGATATACCGGGCTAGGATTCGAGTTACAGGAACATGGGCAAAACCAACCACCCAAGAAAGGAATCGTCGAGCGAAAACGCTTGAGAACCTCCTAGAAGCAGCTTTTCTTGCCACCAGACCTTTCTCCCTCAATTAGGAATCTGATGCCGTCACTAAACACATTCCTTAAATTGTAGCCATTTGTTGAGTGTGTTTTTTTTGGTGTCTAATCCGCATATATATCAACAATGCCCTTGATTTTCTTCACTGTATATCTCTTAAATGTCAACCTATAAACGTGTGATTTAGTTTACGAAGATTTTTCAATGCTGAGAAACTCGATCAGAGAGTAAAAAAGGCGTAAGGTTCACAATGGTGTAAAATTAAAATGGGATATACCGGGCTAGGATTCGAGTTACAGGAACAAGGGCCAAACCAACCACCCAAGAATGGAATCGTCGAGCGAAAACACTTGACAACCTCCTAGAAGCAGCTCTTCTTGCCACCAGACTTTTCTCCCTCAATTAGGAATCTGATGCCGTCACTAAACACATTCCTTAAATTGTAGCCATTTGTTGAGTGTTTGTTTTTGTGTCTAATCCGCATATATATCACCATTGCCCTTGATTTTCTTGACTGTATATCTCTTAAATGTCGACGTATACACGTGTGATTTAGTTTACGAAGATTTTTCAATGCCGAGAACCTCGATCAGAGAGTAAAAAAGGAGTAAGGTTCACAATGTTGTAAAATTAAAATGGGATATACCGGGCTAGGATTCGACTTACAGGTACAAGGGCCAAACCAACCACCCAAGAATGGAATCGTCGAGTGAAAACACCTGACAACCTCCTAGAAGTAGCTTTTCTTGCCACCAGACCTTTCTTCATCAATTAGGAATCTAATGCCGTCACTAAACACCTTCCTTAAATTGTAGCCATTTGTTGTGTGTTTTTTTTGTGTCTAATCCGCATATATATCACCATTGCCCTTGATTTTCTTGCCTGCATATCTCTTAAATGTCAACATATACACATGTTATTTAGTTTATGAAGATTTTTCAATGCCGAGAACCTCGATCAGAGAGTAAAAAAGGCGTAAGGTTCACAATGGTGTAAAATTAAAATGGGATATACCGGACTAGGATTCGAGTTACAGGAACAAGGGCCAAACCAACCACCCAAGAATGGAATCGTCGAGTGAAAACACTTGATAACCTCCAAGAAGCAGCTTTTCTTGCCACCAGACCTTTCTTCATCAACTAGGAATCTGATTCCGTCACAAAACACATTCCTTAAATTATAGCCATTTGTTGAGTGTTTTGTTTTGTGTCTAATCCGCATATATATCACCATTGCCCTTGATTTTCTTGATTGTATATCTCTTAAATGCCAACATATACACGTGTGATTTAGTTTACGAAGATTTTTCAATGCCGAGAACCTCGATCAGAGAGTAAAAAAGGCGTAAGGTTCACAATGGTGTAAAATTAAAATGGGATATACCGGGCTAGGATTCGAGTTACAGGAACATGGGCAAAACCAACCACCCAAGAATGGAATGGTCGAGAGAAAACACTTGAGAACCTCTTAGAAGCAGCTTTTCTTGCCACCAGACCTTTCTCCATCAATTAGGAATCTGATGCCATCACTAAACACATTCATTAAATTGTAGCCATTTGTTGAGTGTTTTTTTTTGTGTCTAATCCGCATATATATCACCAATGCCCTTGATTTTGTTGACTGTATATCTCTTAAATGTCAACGTATACACGTGTGATTTAGTTTACGAAGATTTTTCAACGCCGAGAACCTCGATTAGATAGTAAAAAAGGCGTAAGGTTCACAATGTTGTAAAATTAAAATGGGATATACCGGGCTAGGATTCGACTTACAGGTACAAGGGCCAAACCAACCACCCAAGAATGGAATCATCGAGTGAAAACACTTGACAACCTCCTAGAAGCAGCTTTTCTTGCCACCAGACCTTTCTTCATCAATTAGGAATCTAATGCCGTCACTAAACACATTCCTTAAATTGTAGCCATTTGTTGAGTGTTTTTTTTTGGTGTCTAATCCGCATATATATCAACATTGCCCTTGATTTTCTTGACTGTATATCTCTTAAATGTTAACATATAAACGTGTGATTTAGTTTACGAAGATTTTTCAATGCCGAGAACCTCGATCAGAGAGTAAAACATGCGTAAGGTTCACAATGGTGTAAAATTAAAATGGGATATACCGGGCTAGGATTCGAGTTACAGGAACATGGGCAAAACCAACCACCCAAGAAAGGAATCGTCGAGCGAAAACGCTTGAGAACCTCCTAGAAGCAGCTTTTCTTGCAACCAGACCTTTCTCCCTCAATTAGGAATCTGATGCCGTCACTAAACACATTCCTTAAATTGTAGCCATTTGTTCAATGCTGTTTTTTTTTTTGGTGTCTAATCCGCATATATATCAACAATGCCCTTGATTTTCTTGACTGTATATCTCTTAAATGTCGACGTATACACGTGTGATTTAGTTTACGAAGATTTTTCAATGCCGAGAACCTCGATCAGAGAGTAAAAAAGGAGTAAGGTTCACAATGTTGTAAAATTAAGATGGGATATACCGGGCTAGGATTCGACTTACAGGTACAAGGGCCAAACCAACCACCCAAGAATGGAATCGTCGAGTGAAAACACCTGACAACCTCCTAGAAGTAGCTTTTCTTGCCACCAGACCTTTCTTCATCAATTAGGAATCTAATGCCGTCACTAAACACCTTCCTTAAATTGTAGCCATTTGTTGTGTGTTTTTTTTGTGTCTAATCCGCATATATATCACCATTGCCCTTGATTTTCTTGCCTGCATATCTCTTAAATGTCAACATATACACATGTTATTTAGTTTATGAAGATTTTTCAATGCCGAGAACCTCGATCAGAGAGTAAAAAAGGCGTAAGGTTCACAATGGTGTAAAATTAAAATGGGATATACCGGACTAGGATTCGAGTTACAGGAACAAGGGCCAAACCAACCACCCAAGAATGGAATCGTCGAGTGAAAACACTTGATAACCTCCAAGAAGCAGCTTTTCTTGCCTCCAGACCTTTCTCCATCAATTAGGAATCTGATGCCATCACTAAACACATTCCTTAAATTGTAGCCATTTGTTGAGTGTTTTTTTTGTGCCTAATCTTTATATATATCACCATTGCCCTTGATTTTCTTGACTGTATATCTCTTAAATGTCAACATATACACGTGTGATTTAGTTTACGAATATTTTTCACTGCCGAGAACCTCGATCAGAGAGTAAAAAAGGCATAAGGTTCACAATGGTGTAAAATTAAAATGGGATATACCGGGCTAGGATTCGAGTTACAGGAACAAGGGCGAAACCAACCACCCAAGAATGGAATCGTCGAGCGAAAACACTTGACAACTACCTAGAAGCAACTTTTCTTGCCACCAGACCTTTCTTCATCAATTAGGAATCTGATTCCGTCACAAAACACATTCCTTAAATTATAGCCATTTGTTGAGTGTTTTGTTTTGTGTCTAATCCGCATATATATCACCATTGCCCTTGATTTTCTTGATTGTATATCTCTTAAATGCCAACATATACACGTGTGATTTAGTTTACGAAGATTTTTCAATGCCGAGAACCTCGATCAGAGAGTAAAAAAGGCGTAAGGTTCACAATGGTGTAAAATTAAAATGGGATATACCGGGCTAGGATTCGAGTTACAGGAACATGGGCAAAACCAACCACCCAAGAATGGAATGGTCGAGAGAAAACACTTGAGAACCTCTTAGAAGCAGCTTTTCTTGCCACCAGACCTTTCTCCATCAATTAGGAATCTGATGCCATCACTAAACACATTCCTTAAATTGTAGCCATTTGTTGAGTGTTTTTTTTTGTGTCTAATCCGCATATATATCACCAATGCCCTTGATTTTGTTGACTGTATATCTCTTATATGTCAACGTATACACGTGTGATTTAGTTTACGAAGATTTTTCAACGCCGAGAACCTCGATTAGATAGTAAAAAAGGCGTAAGGTTCACAATGTTGTAAAATTAAAATGGGATATACCGGGCTAGGATTCGACTTACAGGTACAAGGGCCAAACCAACCACCCAAGAATGGAATCGTCGAGTGAAAACACTTGACAACCTCCTAGAAGCAGCTTTTCTTGCCACCAGACCTTTCTTCATCAATTAGGAATCTAATGCCGTCACTAAACACATTCCTTAAATTGTAGCCATTTGTTGAGTGTTTTTTTTTGGTGTCTAATCCGCATATATATCAACATTGCCCTTGATTTTCTTGACTGTATATCTCTTAAATGTTAACATATAAACGTGTGATTTAGTTTACGAAGATTTTTCAATGCCGAGAACCTCGATCAGAGAGTAAAACATGCGTAAGGTTCACAATGGTGTAAAATTAAAATGGGATATACCGGGCTAGGATTCGAGTTACAAGAACATGGGCAAAACCAACCACCCAAGAAAGGAATCGTCGAGCGAAAACGCTTGAGAACCTCCTAGAAGCAGCTTTTCTTGCAACCAGACCTTTCTCCCTCAATTAGGAATCTGATGCCGTCACTAAACACATTCCTTAAATTGTAGCCATTTGTTCAATGCTGTTTTTTTTTTGGTGTCTAATCCGCATATATATCAACAATGCCCTTGATTTTCTTGACTGTATATCTCTTAAATGTCAACCTATAAACGTGTGATTTAGTTTACGAAGATTTTTCAATGCCGTGAACCTCGATCAGAGAGTAAAAAAGGCGTAAGGTTCACAATGGTGTAAAATTAAAATGGGATATACCGGGCAAGGATTCGAGTTACAGGAACATGGGCAGAACCAACCACCCAAGAATGGAATCGTCGAGAGAAAACACTTGACAACCTCCTAGAAGCAACTTTTCTTGCCACCAGACCTTTCTCCCTCAATTAAGAATATGATGCCGTCACTAAACACATTCCTTAAATTGTAGCCATTTGTTGAGTGTTTTTTTTGGTGTCTAATCCGCATAAATATCACCATTGCCCTTTATTTTCTTGACTGTATATCTCTTAAATGTCTACATATACACGTGTGATTTAGTTTATGAAGATTTTTCAATGCCGAGAACCTCGATCGTAAAAAAGGTGTAAGGTTCAAAATGGTGTAAAATTAAAATGGGATATACCGGGCTAGGATTCGAGTTACAGGAACAAGGGCCAAACCAACCACCCCAGAATGGAATCGTCGAGCGAAAACCTCTGACAACCTCCTAGAAGCAGCTTTTCTTACCATCAGACCTTTCTCCATCAATTAGGAATCTGACGCCGTCACTAAACACATTCCTTAAATTGTAGCCATTTGTTGAGTTTTTTTTTGGGGGTCTAATCCGCATATATATCACCATTGCCCTTGATTTCTTGACTGTATATCTTTTAAATATCAACATATACAGCTGTGATTTTGTTTACGAATATTTTTCAATGCCGAGAACCTCGATCAGGGAGTAAAAATGGCGTAAGGTTCACAATGGTGTAAAATTAAAATGGGATATACCGGGCTAGGATTCGAGTTACAGGAACAAGGGCCAAACCAACCACCCAAGAATGGAATCGTCGAGCGAAAACACTTGACAACCTCCTAGAAGCAGCTTCTCTTGCCACCAGACCTTTCTCCATTAATTAGGAATCTGATGCCGTCACTAAACACATTCCTTAAATTGTAGCCATTTGTTGAGTGTTTTTTTTTGTGTCTAATCCGCATATATATTACCATTGCCCTTGATTTTCATGACTGTATGTCTCTTAAATGTCAACATATACACC
This sequence comes from Helianthus tuberosus, assembly GCA_030545235.1. Lineage (NCBI taxonomy): Eukaryota > Viridiplantae > Streptophyta > Magnoliopsida > Asterales > Asteraceae > Helianthus > Helianthus tuberosus. Next base: position 39,762,856 of record CM060412.1, read on the forward strand.
TGTGATTTAGTTTACGAAGATTTTTCAAAGCCAAGAACCTCGATCAGAGAGTAAAAAAGGCGTAAGATTCACAATGGAATAAAATTAAAATGGGATATACAGGGATAGGATTCGAGTTACAGGAGTAAGGGCCAAACCAACCCCCCAAGAATGGAATCGTCAAGTGAAAACACTTGACAACCTCCGAGAAGCAGCTTTTCTTGCCACCAGACATATCTCCCTCAATTAGGAATCTGATGACGTCACTAAACACGTTCCTTAAATTGTAGCCATTTGTTGAATGTTTTTTTAGTGTCTAATCTGCATATATATCACCATTGCACTTGATTTTCTCGACTGTATATCTCTTAAATGTATATACACGTGTGATTTAGTTTATGGAGATTTTTCAATGCGGAGAACCTCGAACAGAGAGTAAAAAAAGCGTAAGGTTCACAATGGTGTAAAATTAAAATGAGATATACCGGGCTAGGATTCGAGTTACAGGAACAAGGGCCAAACCAACCACCCAAGAATGGAATCGTCGAGCGAAAACACTTGACAACCTCCTAGAAGCAGCTTTTCTTGCCACCAGACCTTTCTCCATCAATTAGCAATCTGATGTCGTCACTAAACACATACCTTAAATTGTAGCCATTTGTTGAGTGTTTTTTTTTTTTGTGTCTAATCCGCATATATATCACCATTGCCCTTGATTTTCATGACTGTATATCTCTTAAATGTCAACATATACACCTGTGATTTAGTTTACGAAGATTTTTCAAAGCCGAGAACCTCGATCAGAGAGTAAAAAAGGCGTAAGGTTCACAATGGTGTAAAATTAAAATGGGATATAACGGGCTAGGATTTGAGTTACAGGAACAAGGGCCAAACCAACCACCCAAGAATGGAATCGTCAAGCGAAAACACTGGACAACCTCCTAGAAGCAGTTTTTCTTGCCACCAGACCTTTCTCCATCAATTAGGAATCTGATGCCGTCACTAAACACATTATTTAAATTGTAGCCATTTGTTGAGTGTTTTTTTTTGTGTCTAATCCGCATATATATCACCATTGCCCTTGATTTTCTTGACTGTATATCTCTTAAATGTCAACATATACACGTGTGATTTAGTTTACGAATATTTTTCAATGTCGAGAACCTCGATCAGAGAGTAAAAAAGGCGTAAGGTTCACAATGGTGTAAAATTAAAATGGGATATACCGGGCTAGGATTCGAGTTACAGGAACAAGGGCCAAACCAACCACCCAAGAATGGAATCGTCGAGCGAAAACACTTAAGAACCTCCTAGAAGCCGCGTTTCTTACTACCAGACCTTTCTCCATTAATTAGTAATCTGATGCCGTCATTAAACACATTCTTTAAATTGTGTCCATTTGTTGAGTGTTTTTTTTGGTGTCTAATCCGCATATATATCACCATTGTCCTTGATTTTCTTGACTGTAAATCTCTTAAATGTCAGCATATACACGTGTGATTTAGTTTACGAAGATTTTTCAATGCCGAGAACCTCGAACAGAGAGTAAAAAAAGCGTAAGGTTCACAATGGTGTAAAATTAAAATGAGATATACCGGGCTAGGATTCGAGTTACAGGAACAAGGGCCAAACCAACCACCCAAGAATGGAATCATCGAGCGAAAACACTTGACAACCTCCTAGAAGCAGCTTTTCTTGCCACCAGACCTTTCTCCATCAATTAGGAATCTGATGCCGTCACTAAACGCATTCCTTAAATTGTAGTCATTTGTTGAGAGTTTTTTTTGGTGTCTAATCCGCATATATATCACCATTGCCCTTGATTTTTTTGACTGTATATCTCTTAAATGTCAACATATACACGTGTGATTTAGTTTACGAAGATTTTTCAATGCCGAGAACCTTGATCAGAGAGTAAAAAAGGCGTAAGGTTCACAATGGTGTAAAATTAAAATGTGATATACCGGGCTAGGATTCGAGTAACAGGAAAAAGGGCCAAACCAACCACCATAGAATGGAATCATCAAGCGAAAACACTTGACAACCTCCTAGAAGCAACTTTTCTTACCACCAGACCTATCTCCATCAATTAGGAATCTGATGACGTCACTAAACACGTTCCTTAAATTGTAGCCATTTGTTGAATGTTTTTTTTGTCTAATCCGCATATATATCACCATTGCCCTTTATTTTCTCGACTATATATCTCTTAAATTTCAACATATACACGTGTGATTTAGTTTACGAAGATTTTTCATTGCCGAGAACCTCGATCAGAGAGTAAAAAAGGCGTAAGGTTCACAATGGTGTAAAATTAAAATGGGATATACCGGGCTAGGATTCAAGTTACAGGAACAAGGGCCAAACCAACCACCCAAGAATGGAATCGTCAAGCGAAAACACTGGACAACCTCCTAGAAGCAGCTTTTCTTGCCACCAGACATTTCTCCATCAATTAGGAATCTGACGCTGTCACTAAACACATTCCTTAAATTGTAGCCATTTGTTGGGTTTTTTTTTTGTGTCTAATCCGCACATATATCACCATTGCCCTTGATTTTCTTGACTGTATGTCTCTTAAATGTCAACATATACACCTGTGATTTAGTTTACGAAGATTTTTCAATGCCAAGAACCTCGATCAGAGAGTAAAAAAGGCTTAAGGTTCACAATGGTGTAAAATTAAAATGGGATATAACGGGCTAGGATTCGAGTTACAGGAACAAGGGCCATGTAGGTCCCCTTTTCGTATGGATCTTTCACAGAATTGTCTTTACAATCAAGAGTGCGGAATCCTCTTGATCAGAATATCACAGAAACAAGTAGAAGAACAGAAACAGCAATTCACTTTCAAACCGGATCTTTATTGATTAACTATCAAACTGATTACAATCAATCAAGATCCCTAACCACACTCAAATTCGTCCAAGTCTAGCTCTCACGAATTTCTATGCCTCTCAAACTCTGTTTTGACTGATTAACCTAAACCGTAAAGCCTAACCTTGTTTATATAACACAAGGTTGCAACATTAGGCTGGGTTTGCTACATGGGCTAGGCCCAAATCGTCCCCCATCACCCAATGTGGGTTTTGTTTAGCCCAAACTCTATTAACTCACTAATACAAAGCTAAACCCGCTAATTGTTTATCGTTTAACTAATTACAAGATATCCAAAGACCAAATCTAAGTTGTTGTCACAAACATGCACCAACAAACTCCCCCTGACAATAGCTTCATAAAATAACTTTGTCTTCAGTCATCTTGCAATCTTCATGTAATTTTGCACTGTCATTGGTCTTTGGATAGCTTCAGCTTCAATAGCTTCTGTCAGCAACAGACTCCCCCTAAGCTGATGCATCCAATCACCAAATCTTCAAAACTTTAGCGTTTGAGTAAACTCTAGTTCAACATTTGTAAAACAATCTTCAAACTCTTCATCTTTGTCTGCAATGTAGAAAGGAGGTTCTACCATGCATCCAATCAAACTCTCATCTCTTCACAGCAACTTCTCAGCAACATACCGCTTCAATCTGTATACTATAAAACAAACATCTCGAGAAACTATAAGAAATTTTCAACAAAGTTAAACAAATTATTATTATTCAAGAGACAGTTAAACTGTATCACAGATTAAGCATTTTCAATTTATCACCAACACGCAAAACTTTTTAATCACACACCCTATAACCCGCATGATTTAAAATTTTGAACTCACTTTCCAACACCGTCTCCCCCTATCAGTAACAATTCCTCCAAGAATAACAGTTTTTCGTACGTTAAGAATTTTAAACAGAAAAAGACACTATTTTTGGATTTTTATATTTTTCTGAAAGCAAGTAAATAACAAAAGCAATAAACACTCTATTTTTGTGAGAATCACTGGTAAGAAGATCATATCAGCACAATCAAACTGTTTCACACTATTATATAATTCTTTATTTAATTTTTCGTGAAAAGCAGTCCAAGACGATTACCAGTATGTTTGTCCACTTAAACAAAATGCATGAACATTTCAAGTACCATTACCGTATGGTACGTTAAGGTAATATTATTTCTGATATATTAGTGTGTCCCACTTCAGGATATATCCCCGCGATCAAGGTATGCACAAAGATTCATCGTAGTAGGTAAGTATACTGATGTCATCCTTTAAGATATCCTGACAATGTCTAGGTCTGCAAATAATCTGTTTTATCATGTTTTGATTGCTTAACAATGAACACCCAAATAAATACTAATCAAATCCTGGAAATATAAACAACACACTCTATCATGCAAGTATCTTCCCTACCACATATTTCACAAGTCCAATCCAGATTTCTGAAATCTTAACTGGGAATAGGTTGAGAAGAGAACAGAATAGATCTTTAGCAGAGATGGTATAATATACAGATCAAATGAGTTTTTCTCAGTTTGATATAGGTTTCTTGGGTTTCTTTTGGGCACTTGAGGGCCTCTTTCGGGTGTATTAGATCTATAGCGCGACAACGTACAGCTAGGTCAGCATGTATCTAGATGCAGCAGAAGCTGTCGTTGCCTAGCACCTCCAGGTCAGCATATATCTGGATGCAGCAGAGGAGGTACACGATTTTTTTCAGAGAAGATTTCAGAATCAGATCAAAATTATGTGTATCGGGACAACATACAGACATTCAAATAGAAATGAGCTAATTCCAAGTGACTTTCTTTCCTGGGGTCATGTACAATTTTAGTTCTGAACAGAAGGACAACCAAGATATCCCCAGATGAAATAACAGTATAAAGACCCAAAACTTCAGATTTTGGCAATCTATCAACGCAAGATTTAAGGTCATTAAACCATACACCACTGATGTGTTCCCCACTCATATTCAGTTTATTTAGGTTTATATCACATTGGTAAGTTGATTATTTCATGCTTTTTGCCTACTGGTACATCATATGATGAAGCTGCTATCACACTTATGCAATTTAATTTCAATTTCAGTGTGACAGTCTAACTTGCCGATGTACTATCATTTCTTCTTTTTCACACAGTGATAACTCATTTTTGTTTTTCTATTTTTTTTTATGTTTTTGTTTTTTCAATTTTTTTTTTATTTTTGATTTTTAAGAAAAACAGCAAACTATTTACAAAAATTCTTATGAAAAACCAGTTATTCAGGATTCCTCATCTCGTTGAGTTCAACTAAGTGTTCAAAGCGAGCCCTGTCAAAAGCTTTAGTATAAAGATCTGCCAGGTTATCTAGTGTGTCGACTCGATGTAATTCAATTAGTCGTTTTTCAGCACAATCCCGTATAAAATGATGACGTATGTCAATATGTTTTGTGCGACTGTGTTTCACGGGATTATTTGTTATTGAAATTGTGGCATTATTGTCTATCATAATAGGAGTACGAGTGAAATCCAAACCGTAATCGCGCATCTGCTGTTGTATCCAGAGAACCTGAGAGCAGCAGCTACCCGCAGCAATATATTCAGCTTCACACGTAGATGTAGACACACAGGATTGCTTCTTGCATTGCCAAGACACGATCCTGCCTCCTAAGAACTTACAACCACCTGTTGTAGACTTTCTGTTCGACTTGCATCCCCCAAAGTCTGAGTCAGTGTAAGCAACAAAATTCATATCACTATCAGCTGGATACCACAACCCAAGTTTAGGTTTCCCCTTCAAGTAACGAATAATACGCTTCACCGCCTTCATGTGTGACTCCTTTGGATTAGCCTGATATCTGGCACACAAGCATACTGCGAACATAATGTTAGGTCTTGAAGCAGTCAAGTACATTAGAGAACCAATCATCGCCCTATATTGAGTTGGATCAACGTCTTCAGTACTTTCATGATCGGGGCCAAGATTGTGATTTTCACATATGGGTGTGTTGAAAGTAGAGCAATCATTCATCTTGAACCGACTCAAGATGTCATACACATACTTTGTTTGATGAATAAACATCCCATCCTTCTTCTGTTCAACTTGTAATCCCAGAAAATAAGACAGCTCACCCATAGCGCTCATTTCAAACTTGCTCTTCATCACCTGCTCGAACTCTTTACACATGCTCTCATCTGATGACCCAAAGATGATGTCATCCACGTACACCTGTACTAGCAGAAAATCTTCCTTCTTCCTCTTGATGAACAGTGTACTGTCAATATGACCACTTTCAAAACCATTCTTGATCAGATGTGTAGACAGTGTCTCGTACCACGCCCTGGGAGCTTGATGTAATCCATACAAAGCCTTATCAAGTTTGTACACCCGATCTGGATAATCTGGATCAACGAACCCATCTGGTTGTGAGACATACACCACTTCTTGGACTTTCCCGTAAAGAAATGCACTCTTCACGTCTAGTTGGTAAACTTTGAAGCCCTTGAATGTTGCGAAAGCTAGAAACAAACGAATTGCCTCCAACCTTGCCACTGGTGAAAACACCTCATTGTAATAAATCCCTTCCTGCTGATTGAAACCTTTTACCACCAATCGAGCCTTGTTTCGCGTCACTATCCCTCTGTCATCCTTCTTGCACTTAAACACCCATTTAGTGCCTATTTCTCTTTCACCTTTAGGAAGGTCAACTAACTCCCAAACCTTCAACTTAGCAAACTGGGCCAATTCATCTTGCATAGCTTCAACCCATGAATTGTCTTTAAGAGCCATATGAATGTTCTTCGGCTCCTCTTGGGAAATAAAGCAACTATACAAGCACTCGTTGACAATCCCAGTCTTCTCAATCGACACAAATAAGCTAGAATTCGTTGCTATGCTTCTTCTCGTCTGAACACCTGCATTAGGATCTCCAAGTATCATGTCAACTGGATGATCTCTATTTGCTCGTGTAGTAGCAACAGCATCAACTTCTAAATTTTCACCCAGGTTTGATCCAACCTCCCCCTGAATATTCTGATCTGCAAATGGATTAATGAAATCCTCCCCCTCAATGGGTTCAGAGTCACTATCACTTGAATCAGGATCAGCAGCACCTTGGGAAATTTCTGGAGCATCTATCATATCAACATTCTATCTAGGCATGAACTCGCCTTCATCATCTCTACCAATCACTGCTTGAATCAACTGAGAATCATCTGCATTTGGAAACTCAGGAATATTAAATTATTTAAAAGTGCTTTCATAATCATATAATATAGCAGGACCACTTGTTGATTGTTGAGGTTTGTATGTAGTAATTTCAACATTGTAAACAACCTCAATTTTACCAGTTTTTAGATTAAAAACCCATTTATTCGGTGTGCCAGGCACATAACCTAGAAAGTAGCCATCGTCAGCCACCTCACCGAATTTTTGTTTATCTTTATTACGCACAATGGTGCAGGGTAATCCAAATGGTTCAAAGCCTTCCAAGTTTGGCTTTTTGTTAAACATTAATTCATGACATGTTTTGTTAAAATGTTTAACAATCAAAACTTTGTTCAGGACATAGCAAGCTGTATTCACAGCTTCTCCCCAGAAAAGAACTGGTAGCTTTGAATCTGAAAGCATTGTCCTAGCGGCTTCAATCAACGTCCTGTTTTTCCTCTCAGTAACTCCATTTTGTTGAGGTGTATAAGGAGCAGAATATTGATGTTCAATTCCCTTTTGAAGACAGTAGAGATCCAGAATTCGATTCTTGAACTCTGTGCCATTATCACTCCTTATCCTCTTGATTCTTGCATCATGGACGTTTTCCAATTTCGTAAAAAGATCTATCAGCATCTCCGTCGTCTCATCTTTTGTACCTAAAAAGAAAACCCATGAATAACGTGAGTAATCATCTGTGACAAATAAACAATAGTACTTTCCACCTATGCTCCTCACGTTCACTGGACCAAATAAATCCATGTGAAGTAATTCATAAGGGGCATCTATGGAATTTACTGTTTTAGATTTGTGAGGTTTCTTATGTTGTTTTCCCTTTTGACAAGGAAGACATTTATCTTCCATGTGAAACCTCTGCATTGGAACCCCTTTCACTAGCTCATTTTTAACAAGGTAATTCATTTTTCGATAGTGAATATGGGCCATGCGTCTGTGCCACAACATCAATTCAGCTTCAGATGCTTTTGATAGTAAACACGCCACCACAGCAGTTGGATCCTTAGCACCCATGTCCATGACATAAGTGTCATTTCTCCTTGGCACTCGCATCACTATCCAATCGTCTGGAATCTTCAAACCTGGTTTCAACACTAATGCTTCATTCTTGGTAAAATGGACCGAGTGACCCTTGTCGCAGACTTATGACACACTCATCAGATTGTGTTTAAGCTGCTCCACATAGTTCACTTTGTCCAGTGTGATCTTCCCATTGGTCACTTTTCCTCGTCCTGTAATTCTACCACCTTTAGCACCCGCAAAATTCACTTTTCCACCATCATAATCTTCAAATTCAGTTAACAATCTCGCATCCCCCGTCATGTGCCTGGAGCAGCCACTATCAACATACCATAAGTTGATAATCCTCCTTAGCAGCTCTTGCACACACCAACCAAGAAATTAGTTAGATTGGGGGACCCAAGCCTTAATGGTCTTGGGTCGTCCAAATTCACCAACTACTGGAACATCCATCCAATATCCATTACTCCTAACTGGAGTCTTGGATCTCAGACCTGTTGATGGAATTTGATTTTGATTTCCACTAGGTCTATGGTCCTGAGGGTTCCTATATGTGTTTAGACTATTTGACCTTTGAAAAATTTGATTTTGATTCCAAGAAGTATTATTGTTGTAATTTCTAAAGCCATTGTTATAAAAAGTTCGACCACCATTATTTTGGTATCGATTTTGATATTGACCTTGACTTCTGAAATTATTAGCATTATAATTGTTCATTCTTGGTGAACTGCTTCTAGGTCTCTCAAATCTGCCTGGTGGAGATCTAGGCTGAAATCTTGGTTGATTTCTTTGAAAACGAGGAACTTGTGGAGTTCCTTTTTCAGCCTTATCTACACCAACAGCAACATTTTCTGGTTGCTTAGGGGCAGATTTCTTTGGAGAATTTGCAGCTTTCTCCTGTTTATCACCACTATTCTCTGGTGACTTCTCTCTCTTCCTCTCACTCACTTGTGCTTCACTCTTTTTGTTAGGACAACAGCTAGCTACATGTCCCTTGGTGTGACATTTGAAGCACGATCTCTTTTTCGAAGACTTCTTTTCTGAAGCCTTTGAACTAGATTCGGGTTTTTCTTCTGATGATGCCTTAGAAGGATTTGGTTCAGTTTGCTTAGTTTCAGAATTTTCTATGGTCTTGTTTTTAGCAAACTCTATATTAGATTCATTTTCAATAACAACTGTTTCGTTTTTCATGTCACTTCCTTGAACAAAATTAACCTTTTTAACAAAAGTTGGATTGTTATTTTTAGGATTCAAAACAGGTTTGCTGTTATTATCCTTCTTAGCATCAGCATTCTTAAAAACATTTCCTTGATGTGACGTGGAACTACTTGGTGATGTTGACCCAAAGTCCATGAGCTCATCTTCATCAGGCAAGAAAGAATAGTCATGACTAACAGGAGGTGGAACTTCATTGAAACCATGAAATCCCAGACTGGTTTTGTCATTACTTTTCTTCAAGCCACCCATCATATGTTTCATAACAAAAGTAGAGTCCCTGAATTGACCTAATTTCTTTTCAAGTTCAACAATTTTGAGTTGTGCATCTGACAACTCTTTGCATTTTTTAGAAATCTCTTTTGTTTTCTCAGCCATCATTTCATGAGCTAAGTCTATCACTTGAAGTTTTGCGTTTAGTTTACAGGTTAAAGAGTCAATTTTACTTTCATAACCTTTTATTTTCTTCAAGTATGATGATTCATTTCTTTTAGCAAAAAAGTTTGCTTCTTTTATGGTAGACATCTCGCCCACCAGACTTTGGTTTTGTGTGGACAGCCTGTCAACTTCACCCTGTAATTCACGACATTTTAAACACACAGAATTAGACTTTACCTCTCATGTTTGTTTGTCAAGATTTGCCATTAGCGCTGCAAGTTGAGCTTCCATTCTCTTGTATTTAGCTTCTTTCTCTTCAGCTTCCTTTTCATAGTCAGACTTTTGCTTTTCTTCTTCAGCATCTTTTGTCTGATCAGCCTTCTTTTCTTCAGCTTTCTTCACCTCAGCCTCAGCATCCACTTTTGCTTCAGCATCTCCCACAGTAGCTTCACCATCATCAACTGGAGTTATCTCTGCCATGAATGCCTGTGTGACATTGTCATCATTTTCCAAGTGAATACTCCAGTCATATGAACCTTCTCTAGCAGTAGAGATCAGTGCTCTTGAGTTAGAGTTGTTTGAAGCATTCCTATTGTTTGAACTCTGACTCGAAGTCTCCTGCTTTTGTTTCTGACATTCCCTAGCAAAATGCCCATAACTTTGACAGTTGAAGCATCTCACTTTGGTCTTATCGAAACCAACAGTCTTTCCAATAAACTTCCTTCCCGTTCGGTTAATAAACCTCTTCACTCGTCTAGTAATCATGGCCATTTGCCACTGCAAATCCATATCTTCAAGATCATCAGGGTCAATCTGATCGTAATCTTCATCTAAAGTGGCAGGATCAGATATCTTCCCCTGAATGTAGTTCTCATAAGAAGCAACAAATGAAGCAAGTAGAGCCAGATGCTCTTCAGCAGACTTCACACTCATTGGCATCGACTTAACACCACTACCCTGCTTAGAAGCTGATGTTCTCTTAGCTCCTGTTGATCCTCCTAAAGCAGCTACAAAACACACATCACCATCTTCATTTACTGTGACCTGCTTATTCTCACACGAAAGAAAAGCAGTAGCAGAGTCGCTGGAAGCGTTGTGAGATGAAGAAGATGTAAGCCCATTGTAAATTGCTGGATCTTAAACCTGATCATATCCAGTGTCTTTCTTCTTCATACTGAGCTCATAAGCTCTCAGCTTGCCAACCACTTCCTCAAGTTCCTTTGTCTCATAATCAGCCTCTCCCTTAATCATGAGAGTGTAAATATCCCACTTGGTAGGTAAGGCATCGAGCAGCTTGTCATTCTTTTCAACGTCAGTATAGCACTCTATCTCATAATTATCCATTTCCGACATCAGATGGTAGTATCGAGTGATGATGTCCTCAAGTGACTCATGTTTCATGAACTTGAAAACAGCAAACTGCTTCTTCAGTAGATCAACTTTGTTTTTCTTAACATCTTCATTTCCAGCATATCTTTTCTCTAATGCATCCCACATATCCTTTGAGTTTGTGTACTTCTTGAAAGTATGCTTGATGCTGTCAGGTAAGGACATTTTGATTGCAGCTAAGGCTCTCTTTTCAGCCTCATACATCTTTTTATCAGCATCTTCCATGTTCACATAGGCAGTTCTTCGTGGTCTGCCCTCAAAGTCATGTGTTGGGTTTGTGTACCTATCTACAATGCATATCCACATGCGAGTGTCCTGGTATTCAATGAAGGATTGAAAACGATCCTTCCATGTTAAATAATTCTCCACCTTCATCATCTTAGGTGGTTTGTTGGTAGTGCCAACCTCATGCTCCATCTTCAAAAGCTCATTCAAAGTAGACATGTTCGACATTTTAAACGTTGCAGACTGTTAAAACCGTACAAAATATCTCCGAAAACAGTGGTTACCAAATTACACCGTTAGAATCGTCTCGAAAAGACGAATCCAATGATATCTAATGTCAAAAACTGAAATCGGGATTTTCCAGAGTTACACCGTTCGACATTTTTTGTCCTAAAAATACGAGGAATGCAACGGTGCAGACGGTTCTGTCAAACGAGCTACGGATCAATTTCTATTTGCAAATCAGTCAAATTTTATCAACGCTTGCCAACAAAAATTCCACCCTGGTTATGTTAAACTCGCTGGTCTATTTCGCTGAATAGGTTAATTTCGCTGGTTATGTTATATTCGATGGTTATTATGCAATTTCGCAGGTCTAGTTCGCTGAGTCAATTTCGCTATTACGACGACCTGTAAAGTCGCCGAAAACCGTAGTAATTTCGCTGTGGACAATTACACGGTTACCAAAGTCGCCTTTGGATTTAACTTCGCCGTTCACCGAGATATCAAGTCACAAATTCGCTGGTAAAAATGTTGGATCAGTTAATTTCGCCGGTCTAATTATTTCGCAGATCAGTAAATATGGAAATTCAATCTGATCAAAATTCTGACGATTTTTCTGATTCTCCTAACAACTTCCTGCAAAATCGAAACAGCAAAATATCAGTAAATTTCGAAAATCAGTAAGAAACAGAACGAAGAACATGAAGAACACGAAGAACAGCCTTCGAATCTTCAAGTCTATCAGCCGAAAACTTTTCCAGAATCAACAAATTCTTCCCAGAAATCCTGCAAAACAGCAATCAAACTAACCAGAAGATCAAAACAGCCAAAAAATTACAAAAACTTATCAAACCAACAGAAAATTTCGAAACCCTAATTTTCAGGTTTCAAAAATTTCGAAAAAACTCCCTGTTTCTCCAAGAACAATTCTGAACCGAGCCTCCAAGAGCCTATTGCTCTGATACCAATTGTAGGTCCCCTTTTCGTATGGATCTTTCACAGAATTGTCTTTCCAATCAAGAGTGCGGAATCCTCTTGATCAGAATATCACAGAAACAAGTAGAAGAACAGAAACAACAATTCACTTTCAAACCGGATCTTTATTGATTAACTATCAAACTGATTACAATCAATTAAGATCCCTAACCACACTCAAATTCGTCCAAGTCTAGCTCTCACGAATTTCTATGCCTCTCAAACTCTGTTTTGGCTGATTAACCTAAACCCTAAAGCCTAACCTTGTTTATATAACACAAGGTTGCAACATTAGGCTGGGTTTGCTACATGGGCTAGGCCCAAATCATCCCCCATCACCCAATGTGGGTTTTGTTTAGCCCAAACTCTATTAACTGTTTATCGTTTAAGTAATTACAAGATATCCAAAGACCAAATCTAAGCTGTTGCCACAAACATGCACCAACAGGCCAAACCAACCACCCAAGAATGGAATCGTCGAGCAAAAACACTTAACAACATCCTAGAAGCAGCTTTTCTTGCCACCAGACCTTTCTCCATCAATTAGGAATCTGATGCCGTCACTAAACACATTCCTTAAATTGTAACCATTTGTTGAGTGTTTTTTTTTGGTGTCTAATCTGCATATATATCACCATTGCCCTTGATTTTCTTGACTGTATATCTCTTAAATGTCAACATATAAACGTGTGATTTAGTTTACCAAGATTTTTCAATGCCGAGAACCTCCATCTGAGAGTAAAAAAGGCGTAAGGTTCACAATGGTGTAAAATTAAAATGGGATATACCGGGCTAGTATTCGAATTACAGGAACAAGGGCCAAACCAACCACCCAAGAATGGAATCGTCGAGCGAAAACACTTGACAACCTCCTAGAAGCAACTTTTCTTGCCACCAGACATTTCTCCATCAATTAGAAATCTGATGCCGTCTCTAAACACATTCCTTGAATTGTAGCCATTTGTTGGGTGTTTTTTTTTGGTGTCTAATCCGCATATATATCACCATTGCCCTTGATTTTCTTGACTGTATATCTCTTAAATGTCAACATATACACCTGTGATTTAGTTTACGAAGATTTTTCAATGCCGGGAACCTCGATCAGAGAGTAAAAAAGGCGTAAGGTTAACAACGGTGTAAAATTAAAAAGGGATATACTGGACTAGGATTCGAGTTACAGGAACAAGGGCCAAACCGACCACCCAAGAACGGAATCGTCGTGCGAAAACATTTGACAACCTCCTAGAAGCAGCTTTTCTTGCCATCAGACCTTTTCCCATCAATTAGGAATCTGATGCCGTCACTAAACACATTCCTTAAATTGTAGCCATTTGTTGACTGTTTTTTTTTTGTCTAATCCGCATAAATATCACCATTGCCCTTGATTTTCTTGACTGTATATCTCTTAAATGTCAACATATACACGTGTGATTAAGTTTACGAAGATTTTTCAATGCCGAGAACCTCGATCAGAGAGTAAAAAAGGGGTAAGGTTCACAATGGTGTAAAATTAAAATGGGATATACCGGGCTAGGATTCGAGTTACAGGAACAACGGCCAAACCAACCACACAAGAATGGAATCGTCTAGCGAAAACACTTGACAACCTCCTAGAAGCAGCTTTTCTTGCCACCACACTTTTCTCCATCAATTAGGAATCTTATGCCATCACTAAATACATTCCTTAAATTGTAGCCATTTGTTGAGTGTTTTTTTTTGTGTCTAATCCGCATATATATCACCATTGCCCTTGATTTTCTTGACTGTATATCTCTTAAATGTCAACATATACACGTGTGATTTAGTTTACGAAGATTTTTCAATGCCAAGAACCTCGATCAGAGAGTAAAAAAGGCGTAAGATTCACAATGGTGTAAAATTAAAATGAGATATACCGGGCTAGGATTTGAGTTACAGTAACATGGGCCAAACCAACCACCCTAGAATGGAATCGTCAAGCGAAAACACTTGACAACCTCCTTGAAGCAGCTTTTCTTGCCACCAGACCTTTCTCCATCAATTAGGAATCTAATGCCGTCACTAAACACAATCCTTAAATTGTACCCATTTGTTGAGTGGTTTTTTTTTGGTGTCTAATCCGCATATATATCACCATTGCCCTTGATTTTCTTGACTGTATATCTCTTAAATGTCAACATTTACACGTGTGATTTAGTTTACGAAGATTTTTCAAAGCCGAGAACCTCGATCAGAGAGTAAAAAAGGCGTAAGGTTCACAATGGTGTAAAATTAAAATGAGATATACCGGGCTAGGATACGAGTTACGGGAACATAGGCCAAACCAACCACCCAAGAATGGAATCGTCGAGCGAAAACACTTGACATCCTCCTAGAAGTAGCTTTTCTTGCCCGCAAACCTTTATCCATCAATTAGGAATCTGATATCGTCACTAAACACATTCCTTAAATTGTAGCTATTTATTGAGTATTTTTTTTGGTGTCTAATCCGCATATATGTCACCATTGCCCTTGATTTTCTTGACTGTATATCTCTTAAATGTCAACATATACACGCGTGATTTAGTTTACGAAGATTTTTCAATGCCGAGAACCTCGATCAGAGAGTAAAAAAGGCGTAAGGTTCACAACGGTGTAAAATTAAAATGGGATATACATGGCTAGGATTCGAGTTACAGGTACAAGGGCCAAACCAACCACCCAGGAATGGAATCGTCGAGCGAAAACACTTGACAACCTCCTTGAAGCAGCTTTTCTTGCCACCAGACCTTTCTCCATCAATTAGGAATCTGATGCCGTCACTAAACACATTCCTTAAATTGTAGCCATTTGTTGAGTGTTTTTTTTGGTGTCTAATCCGCATATATATCACCATTGCCCTTGATTTTCTTGACTGTATATCTCATAAATGTCAACATATACACGTGTGATTTAGTTTACGAAGATTTTTCAATGCCGAGAACCTCGATCAGAGAGTAAAAAAGGCGTAAGGTTCACAATGGTGTAAAATTAAAGTGGGATATACTGGGCTAGGATTCGAGTTACAGGAACAACGGCCAAACCAACCACCCAAGAATGGAATCGTCTAGCGAAAACACTTGACAACCTCCTAGAAGCAGCTTTTCTTGCCACCAGACCTTTCTCCATCAATTAGGAATCTGATGCCGTCACTAAACACATTCCTTAAATTATAGCCATTTGTTGAGTGTCTTTTTTTGGTGTCTAATCCGCATATATATCACCATTGCCCTTGATTTTCTTGACTGTATATCTCTTAAATGTCAACATATACACGTTTGATTTAATTTACGAAGATTTTTCATTGCCGAGAACCTCGATCAGAGAGTAAAAAAGGCGTAAGGCTCACAATGGTGTAAAATTAAAATGAGATATAACGGGCTAGGATTCGAGTTACAGGAACATGGGCCAACCAACCACCCAAGAATGGAATCGTCGAGCGAAAACACTTGACAACCTCCTAGAAGCAACTTTTCTTGCCACCAGACATTTCTCCATCAATTAGAAATCTGATGCCGTCTCTAAACACATTCCTTTAATTGTAGCCATTTGTTGGGTGTTTTTTTTTTGGTGTCTAATCCGCATATATATCACCATTGCCCTTGATTTTCTTGACTGTATATCTCTTAAATGTCAACATATACACCTGTGATTTAGTTTACGAAGATTTTTCAATGCCGGGAACCTCGATCAGAGAGTAAAAAAGGCGTAAGGTTAACAACGGTGTAAAATTAAAAAGGGATATACTGGACTAGGATTCGAGTTACAGGAACAAGGGCCAACCCGACCACCCAAGAACGGAAACGTCGTGCGAAAACATTTGACAACCTCCTAGAAGCAGCTTTTCTTGCCATCAGACCTTTTCCCATCAATTAGGAATCTGATGCCGTCACTAAACACATTCCTTAAATTGTAGCCATTTGTTGACTGTTTTTTTTGTCTAATCCGCATAAATATCACCATTGCCCTTGATTTTCTTGACTGTATATCTCTTAAATGTCAACATATACACGTGTGATTTAGTTTACGAAGATTTTTCAATGCCGAGAACCTCGATCAGAGAGTAAAAAAGGGGTAAGGTTCACAATGGTGTAAAATTAAAATGGGATATACCGGGCTAGGATTCGAGTTACAGGAACAACGGCCAAACAAACCACACAAGAATGGAATCTTCTAGCGAAAACACTTGACAACCTCCTAGAAGCAGCTTTTCTTGCCACCACACTTTTCTCCATCAATTAGGAATCTTATGCCATCACTAAATACATTCCTTAAATTGTAGCCATTTGTTGAGTGTTTTTTTTGTGTCTAATCCGCATATATATCACCATTGCCCTTGATTTTCTTGACTGTATATCTCTTAAATGTCAACATATACACGTGTGATTTAGTTTACGAAGATTTTTCAATGCCGAGAACCTCGATCAGAGAGTAAAAAAGGCGTAAGATTCACAATGGTGTAAAATTAAAATGAGATATACCGGGCTAGGATTCGAGTTACAGTAACATGGGCCAAACCAACCACCCTAGAATGGAATCGTCAAGCGAAAACACTTGACAACCTCCTTGAAGCAGCTTTTCTTGCCACCAGACCTTTCTCCATCAATTAGGAATCTAATGCCGTCACTAAACACAATCCTTAAATTGTACCCATTTGTTGAGTGGTTTTTTTTTGGTGTCTAATCCGCATATATATCACCATTGCCCTTGATTTTCTTGACTGTATATCTCTTAAATGTCAACATTTACACGTGTGATTTAGTTTACGAAGATTTTTCAAAGCCGAGAACCTCGATCAGAGAGTAAAAAAGGCGTAAGGTTCACAATGGTGTAAAATTAAAATGAGATATACCGGGCTAGGATACGAGTTACGGGAACATGGGCCAAACCAACCACCCAAGAATGGAATCGTCGAGCGAAAACACTTGACATCCTCCTAGAAGTAGCTTTTCTTGCCCGCAAACCTTTATCCATCAATTAGGAATCTGATATCGTCACTAAACACATACCTTAAATTGTAGCTATTTATTGAGTATTTTTTTTGGTGTCTAATCCGCATATATGTCACCATTGCCCTTGATTTTCTTGACTGTATATCTCTTAAATGTCAACATATACACGCGTGATTTAGTTTACGAAGATTTTTCAATGCCGAGAACCTCGATCAGAGAGTAAAAAAGGCGTAAGGTTCACAACGGTGTAAAATTAAAATGGGATATACATGGCTAGGATTCGAGTTACAGGTACAAGGGCCAAACCAACCACCCAGGAATGGAATCGTCGAGCGAAAACACTTGACAACCTCCTTGAAGCAGCTTTTCTTGCCACCAGACCTTTCTCCATCAATTAGGAATCTGATGCCGTCACTAAACACATTCCTTAAATTGTAGCCATTTGTTGAGTGTTTTTTTTGGTGTCTAATCCGCATATATATCACCATTGCCCTTGATTTTCTTGACTGTATATCTCATAAATGTCAACATATACACGTGTGATTTAGTTTACGAAGATTTTTCAATGCCGAGAACCTCGATCAGAGAGTAAAAAAGGCGTAAGGTTCACAATGGTGTCAAATTAAAGTGGGATATACTGGGCTAGGATTCGAGTTACAGGAACAACGGCCAAACCAACCACCCAAGAATGGAAGCGAAAACACTTGACAACCTCCTAGAAGCAGCTTTTCTTGCCACCAGACCTTTCTCCATCAATTAGGAATCTGATCCCGTCACTAAACACATTCCTTAAATTGTAGCCATTTGTTGAGTGTCTTTTTTTGGTGTCTAATCCGCATATATATCACCATTGCCCTTGATTTTCTTGACTGTATATCTCTTAAATGTCAACATATACACGTTTGATTTAATTTACGAAGATTTTTCATTGCCGAGAACCTCGATCAGAGAGTAAAAAAGGCGTAAGGTTCACAATGGTGTAAAATTAAAATGAGATATACCGGGCTAGGATTCGAGTTACAGTAACATGGGCCAAACCAACCACCCTAGAATGGAATCGTCAAGCGAAAACACTTGACAACCTCCTTGAAGCAGCTTTTCTTGCCACCAGACCTTTCTCCATCAATTAGGAATCTAATGCCGTCACTAAACACAATCCTTAAATTGTACCCATTTGTTGAGTGGTTTTTTTTTGGTGTCTAATCCGCATATATATCACCATTGCCCTTGATTTTCTTGACTGTATATCTCTTAAATGTCAACATTTACACGTGTGATTTAGTTTACGAAGATTTTTCAAAGCCGAGAACCTCGATCAGAGAGTAAAAAAGGCGTAAGGTTCACAATGGTGTAAAATTAAAATGAGATATACCGGGCTAGGATACGAGTTACGGGAACATGGGCCAAACCAACCACCCAAGAATGGAATCGTCGAGCGAAAACACTTGACATCCTCCTAGAAGTAGCTTTTCTTGCCCGCAAACCTTTATCCATCAATTAGGAATCTGATATCGTCACTAAACACATACCTTAAATTGTAGCTATTTATTGAGTATTTTTTTTGGTGTCTAATCCGCATATATGTCACCATTGCCCTTGATTTTCTTGACTGTATATCTCTTAAATGTCAACATATACACGCGTGATTTAGTTTACGAAGATTTTTCAATGCCGAGAACCTCGATCAGAGAGTAAAAAAGGCGTAAGGTTCACAACGGTGTAAAATTAAAATGGGATATACATGGCTAGGATTCGAGTTACAGGTACAAGGGCCAAACCAACCACCCAGGAATGGAATCGTCGAGCGAAAACACTTGACAACCTCCTTGAAGCAGCTTTTCTTGCCACCAGACCTTTCTCCATCAATTAGGAATCTGATGCCGTCACTAAACACATTCCTTAAATTGTAGCCATTTGTTGAGTGTTTTTTTTGGTGTCTAATCCGCATATATATCACCATTGCCCTTGATTTTCTTGACTGTATATCTCATAAATGTCAACATATACACGTGTGATTTAGTTTACGAAGATTTTTCAATGCCGAGAACCTCGATCAGAGAGTAAAAAAGGCGTAAGGTTCACAATGGTGTAAAATTAAAGTGGGATATACTGGGCTAGGATTCGAGTTACAGGAACAACGGCCAAACCAACCACCCAAGAATGGAAGCGAAAACACTTGACAACCTCCTAGAAGCAGCTTTTCTTGCCACCAGACCTTTCTCCATCAATTAGGAATCTGATCCCGTCACTAAACACATTCCTTAAATTGTAGCCATTTGTTGAGTGTCTTTTTTTGGTGTCTAATCCGCATATATATCACCATTGCCCTTGATTTTCTTGACTGTATATCTCTTAAATGTCAACATATACACGTTTGATTTAATTTACGAAGATTTTTCATTGCCGAGAACCTCGATCAGAGAGTAAAAAAGGCGTAAGGCTCACAATGGTGTAAAATTAAAATGAGATATAACGGGCTAGGATTCGAGTTACAGGAACATGGGCCAAACAACCACCCAAGAATGGAATCGTCGAGCGAAAACACTTGACAACCTCCTAGAAGTAGCTTTTCTTGCCAGCAGACCTTTATCCATCAATTAGGAATCTGATATCGTCACTAAACACATTCCTTAAATTGTAGCTATTTATTGAGTGTTTTTTTTGGTGTCTAATCCGCATATATGTCACCATTGCCCTTGATTTTCTTGACTGTATATCTCTTAAATGTCAACATATACACGTGTGATTTAATTTACGAAGATTTTTCATTGCCGAGAACCTCGATCAGAGAGTAAAAAAGGCGTAAGGTTCACAATGGTGTAAAATTAAAATGAGATATACCGGGCTAGGGTTCGAGTTACAGGAACATGGGCCAAAACAACCACCCAAGAATGCAATCGTCGAGCGAAAACACTTGACAACCTCCTAGAAGTAGCTTTTCTTGCCAACAGACCTTTATCCATCAATTAGGAATCTGATATCGTCACTAAACACATTCCTTAAATTGTAGCTATTTATTGAGTGTTTTTTTTTGGTGTCAAATCCGCATATATGTCACCATTGCCCTTGATTTTCTTGACTGTATATCTCTTAAATGTCAACATATACACGTGTGATTTAGTTTACGAAGATTTTTCAATGCCGAGAACCTCGATCAGAGAGTAAAAAAGGCGTAAGGTTCACAACGGCTTAAAATTAAATTGGGATATACATGGCTAGGATTCGAGTTACAGGTACAAGGGCAAACCAACCACCCAGGAATGGAATCGTCGAGCGAAAACACTTGACAACCTCCTTGAAACAGCTTTTCTTGCCACCAGACCTTCTCCATCAATTTGGAATCTGATGACGTCACTATACACATTCCTTAAATTCTAGCCATTTGTTGATGTTTTTTTTTTTTGTGTCTAATCCGCATATATATCACCATTTCCCTTGAGTTTCTTGACTGTATATATCTTAAATGTCAACATGTACACGTGTGATTTAGTTTACGAAGATTTTTCAATGCCAAGAACCTCGATCACAGAGTAAAAAAGGCGTAAGGTTCACAATGGTGTAAAATTAAAATGGGATATACCGGGCTAGGATTCGAGTTACAGGAACAAGGGCCAAACCAACCACCCAAGAATGGAATCGTCGAGCGAAAACATTTGACAACCTCCTAGAAGCAGCTTTTCTTGCCAACAGGCCTTTCTCCATCAATTAGGAATCTGATGCCGTCACTAAACACATTCCTTAAATTGTAGCCATTTGTTGAGTGTTTTTTTTTTGTGTCTAATCCGCATATATATCACCATTGCCCTTGATTTTCTTGACTGTATATCTCTTAAATGTCAACATATACACGTGTGATTTAGTTTACGAAGATTTTTCAATGCCGAGAACCTCGATCAGAGAGTAAAAAAGGCGTAAGGTTCACAATGGTGTAAATTAAAGTGGGATATACTGGGCTAGGATTCGAGTTACAGGAACAACGGCCAAACCAACCACCCAAGAATGGAATCGTCTAGCGAAAACACTTGACAACCTCCTAGAAGCAGCTTTTCTTGCGACCAGACCTTTCTCCATCAATTAGGAATCTGATGCCGTCACTAAACACATTCCTTAAATTGTAGCCATTTGTTGAGTGCCTTTTTTTGGTGTCTAATCCGCATATATATCACCATTGCCCTTGATTTTCTTGACTGTATATCTCTTAAATGTCAACATATACACGTGTGATTTAATTTACGAAGATTTTTCATTGCCGAGAACCTCGATCAGAGAGTAAAAAAGGCGTAAGGTTCACAATGGTGTAAAATTAAAATGAGATATACCGGGCTAGGATTCGAGTTACAGGAACATGGGCCAAAACAACCACCCAAGAATGGAATCGTCGAGCGAAAACACTTGACAACCTCCTAGAAGTAGCTTTTCTTGCCAGCAGACCTTTATCCATCAATTAGGAATCTGATATCGTCACTAAACACATTCCTTAAATTGTAGCTATTTATTGAGTGTTTTTTTTGGTGTCTAATCCGCATATATGTCACCATTGCCCTTGATTTTCTTGACTGTATATCTCTTAAATGTCAACATATACACGTGTGATTTAGTTTACGAAGATTTTTCAATGCCGAGAACCTCGATCATAGAGTAAAAAAGGCGTAAGGTTCACAATGGTGTAAAATTAAAATGGGATATACCGGGCTAGGATTCGAGTTACAGGAACAAGGGCCAAACCAACCACCCAAGAATGGAATCGTCGAGAGAGAACACTTGACAACCTCCTAGAAGCAGCTTTTCTTGCCACCAGACCTTTCTCCATCAATTAGGTATCTGATGCCGTCACTAAACACATTCCTAAAATTGTAGCCATTTGTTGAGTATTTTTTTGTGTCTAATTCACGTATATATCACCATTGCCCTTGATTTTCTTGATTGTATATCTCTTAAATGTCAACATATACACGTCTGATTTAGTTTACGAATATTTTTCAATGCCGAGATCCTCGATCAGAGAGTAAAAAATGCGTAAGGTTCACAATGGTGTAAAATTAAAATAGGATATACCGGGCTAGGATTCGAGTTTCAGGATCAAGGGCCAAGCCAACCACTCAAGAATGGAATCGTCGAGCGAAAACACTTGACAACCTCCTAGAAGAAGCTTTTCTTGCCACCAGATCTTTCACCATCAATTAGGAATCTGATGCCATCACTAAACACATTTCTTAAATTGTAGCCATTTGTTGAGTGTTTTTTTTGTGTCTAATCCGCATAAATATATCACCATTGTCCTTGATTTTCTTGACTGTATATCTCTTAAATGTCAACATATACATGTGTGATTTAGTTTACGAAGATTTTTCAATGCCGAGAACCTCGATCAGAGAGTAAAAAAGGCATAAGGTTAACAATGGTGTAAAATTAAAATGTGATATACCGGGATAGGATTCGAGTTACAGGAACAAGGGCCAAACCAACCACCCAAGAATGGAATCGTCGAGCGAAAACACTTGACAACCTCCTAGAAGTAGCTTTTTTTGCCACCAGAACTTTCTCCATCAATTAGGAATCTGATGCCGTCACTAAACACATTCCTTAAATTGTAGCCATTTGTTGAGTGTTTTTTTTTGTCTCTAATCCGCATATATATCACCATCGCCCTTGATTTTCTTGACTGTATATCTCTTAAATGTCAACATATACACGTGTGATTTAGTTTACGAAGATTTTTCAATGCCGAGAACCTCGAACAGAGAGTAAAAAAGGTGTAAGGTTCACAATGGTGTAAAATTAAAATGGGATATACCGGGCTAGGATTCGAGTTACAGGAACAACGGCCAAACCAACCACACAAGAATGGAATCGTCTAGCGAAAACACTTGACAACCTTCTAGAAGCAGCTTTTCTTGCCACCAGACCTTTCTCCATCAATTAGGAATCTGATGGCGTCACTAAACACATTCCTTAAATTGTAACCATTTGTTGAGTGTTTTTTTTTGGTGTCTAATCCGCATATTTATCACCACTGCCCTTGATTTTCTTGACTGTATATCTCTTAAATGTCAACATATACACATGTGATTTAGTTTACGAAGATTTTTCAATGCCTAGAACCTCGATCAGAGAGTAAAAAAGGCGTAAGGATCACAATGGTGTAAAATTAAAATGGGATATAACGGGCTAGGATTCGAGTTACACGAACAAGGGCCAAACAAACCACCCAAGAATGGAATCGTCGAGCGAAAACACTTGACAACCTCCTAGAAGCATCATTACTTACCACCAGACATTTCTTCATCAATTAGGAATCTGATGCCGTCACTAAACGCATTCCTTAAATTTTAGCCATTTGTTGAGTGTGTTTTTTTGGTGCCTAATCCGCATATATATCACCATTGCCCTTGATTTTCTTGACTGTATATCTCTTAAATGTCAACATATACACGTGTGGTTTATTTTACGAAGATTTTTCAATGCCAAGAACCTCGATCACAGAGTAAAAAAGGCGTAAGGTTCACAATGGTGTAAAATTAAAATGGGATATACCGGGCTAGGATTCGAGTTACAGGAACAAGGGCCAAACCAACCACCCAAGAATGGAATCGTCGAGCGAAAACATTTGACAACCTCCTAGAAGCAGCTTTTCTTGCCACCAGACCTTTCTCCATCAATTAGGAATCTGATGCCGTCACTAAACACATTCCTTAAATTGTAGCCATTTGTTGAGTGTTTTTTTTTTGGTGTCTAATCCGCATATATATCACCATTGCCCTTGATTTTCTTGACTGTATATCTCTTAAATGTCAACATATACACGTGTTATTTAGTTTACGAAGATTTTTCAATGCCGAGAACCTCGATCAGAGAGTAAAAAAGGCGTAAGGTTCACAATGGTGTAAATTAAAGTGGGATATACTGGGCTAGGATTCGAGTTTCAGGAACAACGGCCAAACCAACCACCCAAGAATGGAATCGTCTAGCGAAAACACTTGACAACCTCCTAGAAGCAGCTTTTCTTGCGACCAGACCTTTCTCCATCAATTAGGAATCTGATGCCGTCACTAAACACATTCCTTAAATTGTAGCCATTTGTTGAGTGCCTTTTTTTGGTGTCTAATCCGCATATATATCACCATTGCCCTTGATTTTCTTGACTGTATATCTCTTAAATGTCAACATATACACGTGTGATTTAATTTACGAAGATTTTTCATTGCCGAGAACCTCGATCAGAGAGTAAAAAAGGCGTAAGGTTCACAATGGTGTAAAATTAAAATGAGATATACCGGGCTAGGATTCGAGTTACAGGAACATGGGCCAAAACAACCACCCAAGAATGGAATCGTCGAGCGAAAACACTTGACAACCTCCTAGAAGTAGCTTTTCTTGCCAGCAGACCTTTATCCATCAATTAGGAATCTGATATCGTCACTAAACACATTCCTTAAATTGTAGCTATTTATTGAGTGTTTTTTTTGGTGTCTAATCCGCATATATGTCACCATTGCCCTTGATTTTCTTGACTGTATATCTCTTAAATGTCAACATATACACGTGTGATTTAGTTTACGAAGATTTCTCAATGCCGAGAACCTCGATCATAGAGTAAAAAAGGCGTAAGGTTCACAATGGTGTAAAATTAAAATGGGATATACCGGGCTAGGATTCGAGTTACAGGAACAAGGGCCAAACCAACCACCCAAGAATGGAATCGTCGAGAGAAAACACTTGACAACCTCCTAGAAGCAGCTTTTCTTGCCACCAGACCTTTCTCCATCAATTAGGTATCTGATGCCGTCACTAAACACATTCCTAAAATTGTAGCCATTTGTTGAGTATTTTTTTGTGTCTAATTCACGTATATATCACCATTGCCCTTGATTTTCTTGATTGTATATCTCTTAAATGTCAACATATACACGTCTGATTTAGTTTACGAATATTTTTCAATGCCGAGATCCTCGATCAGAGAGTAAAAAATGCGTAAGGTTCACAATGGTGTAAAATTAAAATAGGATATACCGGGCTAGGATTCGAGTTTCAGGAACAAGGGCCAAGCCAACCACTCAAGAATGGAATCGTCGAGCGAAAACACTTGACAACCTCCTAGAAGAAGCTTTTCTTGCCACCAGATCTTTCACCATCAATTAGGAATCTGATGCCATCACTAAACACATTTCTTAAATTGTAGCCATTTGTTGAGTGTTTTTTTTGTGTCTAATCCGCATAAATATATCACCATTGTCCTTGATTTTCTTGACTGTATATCTCTTAAATGTCAACATATACATGTGTGATTTAGTTTACGAAGATTTTTCAATGCCGAGAACCTCGATCAGAGAGTAAAAAAGGCATAAGGTTAACAATGGTGTAAAATTAAAATGTGATATACCGGGATAGGATTCGAGTTACAGGAACAAGGGCCAAACCAACCACCCAAGAATGGAATCGTCGAGCGAAAACACTTGACAACCTCCTAGAAGTAGCTTTTTTTGCCACCAGAACTTTCTCCATCAATTAGGAATCTGATGCCGTCACTAAACACATTCCTTAAATTGTAGCCATTTGTTGAGTGTTTTTTTTTGTCTCTAATCCGCATATATATCACCATCGCCCTTGATTTTCTTGACTGTATATCTCTTAAATGTCAACATATACACGTGTGATTTAGTTTACGAAGATTTTTCAATGCCGAGAACCTCGAACAGAGAGTAAAAAAGGTGTAAGGTTCACAATGGTGTAAAATTAAAATGGGATATACTGGGCTAGGGCTCGAGTTACAGGAATAAGGGCCAAACCAACCACCCAAGAATGGAATCGTCGAGCGAAAACACTTGACAACCTTCTAGAAGCAGCTTTTCTTGCCACCAGACCTTTCTCCATCAATTAGGAATCTGATGGCGTCACTAAACACATTCCTTAAATTGTAACCATTTGTTGAGTGTTTTTTTTTTGGTGTCTAATCCGCATATTTATCACCACTGCCCTTGATTTTCTTGACTGTATATCTCTTAAATGTCAACATATACACGTGTGATTTAGTTTACGAAGATTTTTCAATGCCTAGAACCTCGATCAGAGAGTAAAAAAGGCGTAAGAATCACAATGGTGTAAAATTAAAACGGGATATAACGGGCTAGGATTCGAGTTACAGGAACAAGGGCCAAACAAACCACCCAAGAATGGAATCGTCGAGCGACAACACTTGACAACCTCCTAGAAGCATCATTACTTACCACCAGACATTTCTTCATCAATTAGGAATCTGATGCCGTCACTAAACGCATTCCTTAAATTTTAGCCACTTGTTGAGTGTGTTTTTTGGTGCCTAATCCGCATATATATCACCATTGCCCTTGATTTTCTTGAATGTATATCTCTTAAATGTCAACATATACACGTGTGGTTTAGTTTACGAAGATTTTTCAATGCCGAGAACCTCGATCAAAGAGTAAAAAAGGCGTAAGGTTCACAATGGTATAAAATTAAAATGGGATATATCGGGCTAGAATTCGAGTTACAGGAACAAGGGCCAAACAACCACCCAAGAATGGAATCGTTGATCGAAAACACTTTATAACCTCCTAGAAGCAGCTTTTCTTGCCACCAGACCTTTCTACATCAACTAGGAATCTGATGCCGTTACTAAACACATTCCTTAAATTGTAGCCATTTATTGAGTGTGTTTTTGTTTTGGTGTCTAATCCGCATATATATCACCATTGCCTTTGATTCTCTTGACTGTATATCTCTTGAATGTCAACATATACACGTGTGATTTAGTTTACGAAGATTTTTCAATGCCTAGAACCTCGATCAGAGAGTTAAAAAGGCGTAAGAATCACAATGGTGTAAAATTAAAATGGGATATACCGGGCTAGGATTCGAGTTACAGGAACAAGGGCCAAACCAACCACCCAAGAATGGAATCGTCGTGCGAAAACACTTGACAACCTCCTAGAAGCATCTTTTCTTACCACCAGACATTTCTCCATCAATTAGGAATCTGATGCCGTCACTAAACACAATCCTTAAATTGTAGCCATTTGTTGAGTGTTTTTTGTTTGTGCCTAATCTGCATATATATCACCGTTGCCCTTGATTTTCTTGACTGTATATATCTTAAATGTCAACATATACACGTGTGATTTAGTTTACGAAGATTTTTCAAGGCCGAGAACCTCGATCAGAGAGTAAAAAAGGCGTAAGGTTCAGAATGGTATAAAATTAAAATGGGATATACCGGGCTAGAATTCTAGTTACAAGAAAAAGGGCCAAAACAACCACCCAAGAATGGAATCGTTGATCGAAAACACTTGACATCCTCCTAGAAGCAGCTTTTCTTGCCACCAGACCTTTCTCCATCAATTAGGTATCTGATGCCGTCACTAAACACATTCCTTAAATTGTAGCCATTTGTTGAGTCTTTTTTTTGTGCCTAATCCGCATATATATCACCATTGCCCTTGATTTTCTTGACTTTATATCTCTTAAATGTCAACATATACACGTGTGATTTAGTTTACGAAGATTTTTCAATGCCGAGAACCTCGATCAGAGAGTAAAAAAGGCGTAAGGTTCACAAGGCTGTAAAATTAAAATGGTGGTGTAAAATTAAAATGGGATATACCGGGATAGGATTCGAGTTACAGGAACAAGGGCCAAACCAACCACCCAAGAATGGAATCGTCGAGCGAAAACACTTGACAACCTCCTAGAGCAGCTTTTTTTGCCACCAGAACTTTCTCCATCAATTAGGAATCTGATGCCATCACTAAACACATTCCTTAAATTGTAGCCATTTGTTGAGTGTTTTTTTTGTCTCTAATCCGCATATATATCACCATCGCCCTTGATTTTCTTGACTGTATATCTCTTAAATGTCAACATATACACGTGTGATTTAGTTTACGAAGATTTTTCAATGCCGAGAACCTCGAACAGAGAGTAAAAAAGGTGTAAGGTTCACAATGGTGTTAAATTAAAATGGGATATACCGGGCTAGGACTCGAGTTACAGGAATAAGGGCCAAACCAACCACCCAAGAATGGAATCATCGAGCGAAAACACTTGACAACCTTCTAGAAGCAGCTTTTCTTGCCACCAGACCTTTCTCCATCAATTAGGAATCTGATGCCGTCACTAAACACATTCCTTAAATTGTAGCCATTTGTTGAGTGTTTTTTTTGGTGTCTAATCCTTATATTTATCACCATTGCCCTTGATTTTCTTGACTGTATATCTATTAAATGTCAACATATACACGTGTGATTTAGTTTACGAAGATTTTTCAATGCCTAGAAACTCGATCAGAGAGTAAAAAAGGCGTAAGGATCACAATGGTGTAAAATTAAAATGGGATATAACGGGCTAGGATTCGAGTTACAGGAACAATGGCCAAACCAACCACCCAAGAATGGAATCGTCGACCGAAAACACTTGACAACCTCCTAGAAGCATCTTTACTTACCACCAGACATTTCTTCATCAATTAGGAATCTGATGCCGTCACTAAACGCATTCCTTAAATTTTAGCCATTTGTTGAGTGTGTTTTTTTAGTGCCTAATCCGCATATATATCACCATTACCCTTGATTTTCTTGACTGTATATCTCTTAAATGTCAACATATACACGTGGGGTTTAGTTTACGAAGATTTTTCAATGTCTAGAACCTCGATCAGAGAGTTAAAAAGGCGTAAGGATCACAATGGTGTAAAATTAAAATGGGATATACCGGGCTAGGATTCGAGTTACAGGAACAAGGGCCAAACCAACCACCCAAGAATGGAATCGTCGTGCGAAAACACTTGACAACCTCCTAGAAGCATCTTTTCTTACCACCAGACATTTCTCCATCAATTAGGAATCTGATGCCGTCACTAAACACATTCCTTAAATTGTAGCCATTTGTTGAGTGTTTTTTGTGTGTGCCTAATCCGCATATATATCACCGTTGCCCTTAATTTTCTTGACTGTATATCTCTTAAATGTCAAGATATACACGTGTGATTTAGTTTACGAAGATTTTTCAAGGCCGAGAACCTCGATCAGAGAGTAAAAAAGGCGTAAGGTTCAGAATAGTATAAAATTAAAATGGGATATACCGGGCTAGAATTCGAGTTACAAGAAAAAGGGCCAAAACAACCACCCAAGAATGGAATCGTTGATCGAAAACACTTGACATCCTCCTAGAAGCAGCTTTTCTTGCCACCAGACCTTTCTCCATCAATTAGGTATCTGATGCCCTCACTAAACACATTCCTTAAATTGTAGCCATTTGTTGAGTGTTTTTTTTTTGTGCCTAATCCGCATATATATCACCATTGCCCTTGATTTTCTTGACTTTATATCTCTTAAATGTCAACATATACACGTGTGATTTAGTTTACGAAGATTTTTCAATGCCGAGAACCTCGATCAGAGAGTAAAAAAGGCGTAAGGTTCACAAGGCTGTAAAATTAAAATGGTGGTGTAAAATTAAAATGGGATATACGGGATAGGATTCGAGTTACAGGAACAAGGGCCAAACCAACCACCCAAGAATGGAATCGTCGAGCGAAAACACTTGACAACCTCCTAGAAGCAGCTTTTTTTGCCACTAGAACTTTCTCCATCAATTAGGAATCTGATGCCATCACTAAACACATTCCTTAAATTGTAGCCATTTGTTGAGTGTTTTTTTTTGTCTCTAATCCGCATATATATCACCATCGCCCTTGATTTTCTTGACTGTATATCTCTTAAATGTCAACATATACACGTGTGATTTAGTTTACGAAGATTTTTCAATGCCGAGAACCTCGAACAAAGAGTAAAAAAGGTGTAAGGTTCACAATGGTGTTAAATTAAAATGGGATATACCGGGCTAGGACTCGAGTTACAGGAATAAGGGCCAAACCAACCACCCAAGAATGGAATCGTCGAGCGAAAACACTTGACAACCTTCTAGAAGCAGCTTTTCTTGCCACCAGACCTTTCTCCATCAATTAGGAATCTGATGCCGTCACTAAACACATTCCTTAAATTGTAGCCATTTGTTGAGTGTTTTTTTTTGTGTCTAATCCGCATATTTATCACCATTGCCCTTGATTTTCTTGACTGTATATCTATTAAATGTCAACATATACACGTGTGATTTAGTTTACGAATATTTTTCAATGCCGAGAACCTCGATCAGAGAGTAAAAAAGGCGTAAGGATCACATTGGTGTAAAATTAAAATGGGATATACCGGGCTAGGATTCGAGTTACAGGAACAAGGGCCAAACCAACCACCCAAGAATGGAATCGTCGTGCGAAAACACTTGACAACCTTCTAGAAGCAACTTTTCTTACCACCAGACATTTCTCCATCAATTAGGAATCTGATGCCGTCACTAAACACATTCCTTAAATTGTAGCCATTTGTTGAGTGTTTTTTTGTGTGCCTAATCCGCATATATATCACCGTTGCCCTTGATTTTCTTGACTGTATATCTCTTAAATGTCAACATATACCCGTGTGATTTAGTTTACGAAGATTTTTCAATGCCGAGAACCTCGATCAGAGAGTAAAAAAGGCGTAAGGATCACATTGGTGTAAAATTAAAATGGGATATACCGGGCTAGGATTCGAGTTACAGGAACAAGGGCCAAACCAACCACCCAAGAATGGAATCGTCGAGCGAAAACACTTAACAACCTCCTAGAAGCATCTTTACTTACCACCAGACATTTCTTCATCAATTAGGAATCTGATGCCGTCACTAAACGCATTCCTTAAATTTTAGCCATTTGTTGAGTGTGTTTTTTTTAGTGCCAAATCCGCATATATATCACCATTGCCCTTGATTTTCTTGACTGTATATCTCTTAAATGTCAACATATACATGTGTGGTTTAGTTTACGAAGATTTTTCAATGTCTAGAACCTCGATCAGAGAGTTAAAAAGGCGTAAGGATCACAATGGTGTAAAATTAAAATGGGATATACCGGGATAGGATTCGAGTTACAGGAACAAGGGCCAAACCAACCACCCAAGAATGGAATCGTCGTGCGAAAACACTTGACAACCTTCTAGAAGCAACTTTTCTTACCACCAGACATTTCTCCATCAATTAGGAATCTGATGCCGTCACTAAACACATTCCTTAAATTGTAGCCATTTGTTGAGTGTTTTTTTGTGTGCCTAATCCGCATATATATCACCGTTGCCCTTGATTTTCTTGACTGTATATCTCTTAAATGTCAACATATACCCGTGTGATTTAGTTTACGAAGATTTTTCAATGCCGAGAACCTCGATCAGAGAGTAAAAAAGGCGTAAGGATCACATTGGTGTAAAATTAAAATGGGATATACCGGGCTAGGATTCGAGTTACAGGAACAAGGGCCAAACCAACCACCCAAGAATGGAATCGTCGTGCGAAAACACTTGACAACCTTCTAGAAGCAACTTTTCTTACCACCAGACATTTCTCCATCAATTAGGAATCTGATGCCGTCACTAAACACATTCCTTAAATTGTAGCCATTTGTTGAGTGTTTTTTTGTGTGCCTAATCCGCATATATATCACCGTTGCCCTTGATTTTCTTGACTGTATATCTCTTAAATGTCAACATATACCCGTGTGATTTAGTTTACGAAGATTTTTCAATGCCGAGAACCTCGATCAGAGAGTAAAAAAGGCGTAAGGATCACATTGGTGTAAAATTAAAATGGGATATACCGGGCTAGGATTCGAGTTACAGGAACAAGGGCCAAACCAACCACCCAAGAATGGAATCGTCGTGCGAAAACACTTGACAACCTCCTTGAAGCATCTTTTCTTACCACCAGACATTTCTCCATTATTTAGGAATCTGATGCCGTCACTAAACACATTCCTTAAATTGTAGCCATTTGTTGAGTGTTTTTTTTGCCTAATCCGCATATATATCACCGTTACCCTTGATTTTCTTGACTGTATATCTCTTAGATGTCAACATATACACGTATGATTCAGTTTACGAAGATTTTTCAATGCCGAGAACCTCGATCAGAGAGTAAAAAAGGCGTAAGGTTCACAATGGTATAAAATTAAAATGGGATATACCGGGCTAGAATTCGAGTTACAAGAAAAAGGGCCAAACCAACCACCCAAGAATGGAATCTATGATCGAAAACACTTGACAACCTCCTAGAAGCAGCTTTTCTTGCCACCAGACCTTTCTCCATCAATTAGGTATCTGATGCCGTCATTAAACACATTCCTTAAATTGTAGCAATTTGTTGAGTGTTTTTTTTGTGCCTAATCCGCATATATATCACCATTGCCCTTGATTTTCTGGACTTTATATCTCTTAAATGTCAACATATACACGTGTGATTTAGTTTACGAAGATTTTTCAATGCCGAGAACCTCGATCAGAGAGTAAAAAAGGCGTAAGGTTCACAAGGCTGTAAAATTAAAATGGTGGTGTAAAATTAAAATGGGATATACCGGGATAGGATTCTCGTTACAGGAACAAGGGCCAAACCAACGACCCAAGAAAGGAATCGTCGAGCGAAAACACTTGACAACCTCCTAGAAGCAGCTTTTTTTGCCACCAGAACTTTCTCCATCAATTAGGAATCTGATGCCATTACTAAACACATTCCTTAAATTGTAGCCATTTGTTGAGTGTTTTTCTTTGTCTCTAATCCGCATATATATCACCATCGCCCTTGATTTTCTTGACTGTATATCTCTTAAATGTCAACATATACACGTGTGATTTAGTTTACGAAGATTTTTCAATGCCTAGAACCTCGATCAGAGAGTAAAAAAGGCGTAAGGATCACAATGGTGTAAAATTAAAATGGGATATAACGGGCTAGGATTCGAGTTACAGGAACAAGGGCCAAACCATCCACCCAAGAATGGAATCGTCGAGCGAAAACACTTGATAACCTCCTAGAAGCATCTTTACTTACCACCAGACATTTCTTCATCAATTAGGAATCTGATGCCCTCACTAAACGCATTCCTTAAATTTTAGCCATTTGTTGAGTGTGTTTTTTTTAGTGCCTAATCCGCATATATATCACCATTGCCCTTGATTTTCTTGACTGTATATCTCTTAAATGTCAACATATACACGTGTGGTTTAGTTTACGAAGATTTTTCAATGCCGAGAACCTCGATCAGAGAGTAAAAAAGGCGTAAGGTTCACAATGGTATAAAATTAAAATGGGATATATCGGGCTAGAATTCGAGTTACAGGAACAAGGGCCAAACAACCCCCCAAGAAAGGAATCGTTGATCGAAAACACTTGACAACCTCCTAGAAGCAGCTTTTCTTGCCACCAGACCTTTCTACATCAACTAGGAATCTGATACCGTTACTAAACACATTCCTTAAATTGTAGCCATTTATTGAGTGTGTTTTTGTTTTGGTGTCTAATCCGCATATATATACCATTGCCCTTGATTCTCTTGATTGTATATCTCTTAAATGTCAACATATACACTTGTGATTTAGTTTACGAAGATTTTTCAATGCCGAGAACCTCGATCAGAGAGTAAAAAAGGCGTAAGGTACACAATGGTATAAAATTAAAATGGGATATACCGGGCTAGGATTCGAGTTACAGGAACAAGGGCCAAACCAACTACCCAAGAATGGAATCGTCGTGCGAAAACACTTGACAACCTCCTAGAAGCATCTTTTCTTACCACAAGACATTTCTCCGTCAGTTAGGAATCTGATGCCGTCACTAAACACATTCCTTAAATTGTAGCCATTTGTTGAGTGTTTTTTTGTGTGCCTAATCCGCATATATATCACCGTTGTCCTTGATTTTTTGGACTGTATATCTCTTAAATGTCAACATATACACGTGTGATTTAGTTTACAAAGATTTTTCAATGCCGAGAACCTCGATCAGAGAGTAAAAAAGGCGTAAGGTTCACAATGGTATAAAATTAAAATGGGATATACCGGGCTAGAATTCGAGTTACAAGAAAAAGGGCCAAACTAACCACCCAAGAATGGAATCGTTGATCGAAAACACTTGACAACCTCCTAGAAGCAGCTTTTCTTGCCACCAGACCTTTCTCCATCAATTTGGTATCTGATGCCGTCACTAAACACATTCCCTAAATTGTAGCCATTTGTTGAGTGTTTTTTTGTGCCTAATCCGCATATATATCACCATTGCCCTTGATTTTTTTGACTTTATATCTCTTAAATGTCAACATATACACGTGTCATTTAGTTTACGAAGATTTTTCAATGCCGAGAACCTCGATCAGAGAGTAAAAAAGGCGTAAGGTTAACAAGGCTGTAAAATTAAAATGGCGGTGTAAAATTAAAATGGGATATACCGGGATAGGATTCGAGTTACAGGAACAAGGGCCAAACCAACCACCCAAGAATGGAATCGTCGAGCGAAAACACTTGACAGCCTCCTAAAAGCAGCTTTTCTTGCCACCAGACATTTCTCCATCAATTAGGAATCTGATGCCGTCACTAAACACTTTCCTTAAATTGTAGCCATTTGTTAAGTGTTTTTTTTGGTGTCTATTCCGAATATATATCACCATTGCCCTTGATTTTCTTTAACGTATATCTCTTAAATGTCAACATATACACGTGTGATTTAGTTTACGAAGATTTTTCAATGCCGAGAACCTCGATCAGAGAGTAAAAAAGGCGTAAGGTTCACAATGGTGTAAAATTAAAATAGGATATACCGGGCAAGGATTCGAGTTACAGGAACAAGGGCCAAACCAACCCCCCAAGAATGGAATCGTCGAGCGAAAACACTTGACAACCTCCTAGAAGCAGCTTTTCTTACCACCAGACCTTTCTCCATCAAATAGGTATCTGATGCCGTCACTAAACACATTCCTTAAATTGTAGCCATTTGTTGAGTGTTTTTTTTTGTGCCTAATCCGCATATATATCACCATTGCCCTTGATTTTCTTGACTGTATATCTCTTAAATGTCAACATATACACGTGGGGTTTAGTTTACGAAGATTTTTCAATGTCTAGAACCTCGATCAGAGAGTTAAAAAGGCGTAAGGATCACAATGGTGTAAAATTAAAATGGGATATACCGGGCTAGGATTCGAGTTACAGGAACAAGGGCCAAACCAACCACCCAAGAATGGAATCGTCGTGCGAAAACACTTGACAACCTCCTAGAAGCATCTTTTCTTACCACCAGACATTTCTCCATCAATTAGGAATCTGATGCCGTCACTAAACACATTCCTTAAATTGTAGCCATTTGTTGAGTGTTTTTTGTGTGTGCCTAATCCGCATATATATCACCGTTGCCCTTGATTTTCTTGACTGTATATCTCTTAAATGTCAACATATACACGTGTGATTTAGTTTACGAAGATTTTTCAAGGCCGAGAAACTCGATCAGAGAGTAAAAAAGGCGTAAGGTTCAGAATAGTATAAAATTAAAATGGGATATACCGGGCTAGAATTCGAGTTACAAGAAAAAGGGCCAAAACAACCACCCAAGAATGGAATCGTTGATCGAAAACACTTGACATCCTCCTAGAAGCAGCTTTTCTTGCCACCAGACCTTTCTCCATCAATTAGGTATCTGATGCCCTCACTAAACACATTCCTTAAATTGTAGCCATTTGTTGAGTGTTTTTTTTTGTGCCTAATCCGCATATATATCACCATTGCCCTTGATTTTCTTGACTTTATATCTCTTAAATGTCAACATATACACGTGTGATTTAGTTTACGAAGATTTTTCAATGCCGAGAACCTCGATCAGAGAGTAAAAAAGGCGTAAGGTTCACAAGGCTGTAAAATTAAAATGGTGGTGTAAAATTAAAATGGGATATACGGGATAGGATTCGAGTTACAGGAACAAGGGCCAAACCAACCACCCAAGAATGGAATCATCGAGCGAAAACACTTGACAACCTCCTAGAAGCAGCTTTTTTTGCCACTAGAACTTTCTCCATCAATTAGGAATCTGATGCCATCACTAAACACATTCCTTAAATTGTAGCCATTTGTTGAGTGTTTTTTTTTTGTCTCTAATCCGCATATATATCACCATCGCCCTTGATTTTCTTGACTGTATATCTCTTAAATGTCAACATATACACGTGTGATTTAGTTTACGAAGATTTTTCAATGCCGAGAACCTCGAACAGAGAGTAAAAAAGGTGTAAGGTTCACAATGGTGTTAAATTAAAATGGGATATACCGGGCTAGGACTCGAGTTACAGGAATAAGGGCCAAACCAACCACCCAAGAATGGAATCGTCGAGCGAAAACACTTGACAACCTTCTAGAAGCAGCTTTTCTTGCCACCAGACCTTTCTCCATCAATTAGGAATCTGATGCCGTCACTAAACACATTCCTTAAATTGTAGCCATTTGTTGAGTGTTTTTTTTTGTGTCTAATCCGCATATTTATCACCATTGCCCTTGATTTTCTTGACTGTATATCTATTAAATGTCAACATATACACGTGTGATTTAGTTTACGAAGATTTTTCAATACCTAGAACCTTGATCAGAGAGTAAAAAAGGCGTAAGGATCACAATGGTGTAAAATTAAAATGGGATATAACGGGCTAGGATTCGAGTTACAGGAACAAGGGCCAAACCAACCACCCAAGAATGGAATCGTCGAGCGAAAACACTTGACAACCTCCTAGAAGCATCTTTACTTACCACCAGACATTTCTTCATCAATTAGGAATCTGATGCCGTCACTAAACGCATTCCTTAAATTTTAGCCATTTGTTGAGTGTGTTTTTTTTAGTGCCAAATCCGCATATATATCACCATTGCCCTTGATTTTCTTGACTGTATATCTCTTAAATGTCAACATATACATGTGTGGTTTAGTTTACGAAGATTTTTCAATGTCTAGAACCTCGATCAGAGAGTTAAAAAGGCGTAAGGATCACATTGGTGTAAAATTAAAATGGGATATACCGGGCTAGGATTCGAGTTACAGGAACAAGGGCCAAACCAACCACCCAAGAATGGAATCGTCGTGCGAAAACACTTGACAACCTTCTAGAAGCAACTTTTCTTACCACCAGACATTTCTCCATCAATTAGGAATCTGATGCCGTCACTAAACACATTCCTTAAATTGTAGCCATTTGTTGAGTGTTTTTTTGTGTGCCTAATCCGCATATATATCACTGTTGCCCTTGATTTTCTTGACTGTATATCTCTTAAATGTCAACATATACCCGTGTGATTTAGTTTACGAAGATTTTTCAATGCCGAGAACCTCGATCAGAGAGTAAAAAAGGCGTAAGGATCACATTGGTGTAAAATTAAAATGGGATATACCGGGCTAGGATTCGAGTTACAGGAACAAGGGCCAAACCAACCACCCAAGAATGGAATCGTCGTGCGAAAACACTTGACAACCTCCTAGAAGCATCTTTTCTTACCACCAGACATTTCTCCATTATTTAGGAATCTGATGCCGTCACTAAACACATTCCTTAAATTGTAGCCATTTGTTGAGTGTTTTTTTTTGCCTAATCCGCATATATATCACCGTTGCCCTTGATTTTCTTGACTGTATATCTCTTAGATGTCAACATATACACGTATGATTTAGTTTACGAAGATTTTTCAATGCCGAGAACCTCGATCAGAGAGTAAAAAAGGCGTAAGGTTTACAATGGTATAAAATTAAAATGGGATATACCGGGCTAGAATTCGAGTTACAAGAAATAGGGCCAAACCAACCACCCAAGAATGGAATCTATGATCGAAAACACTTGACAACCTCCTAGAAGCTGCTTTTCTTGCCACCAGACCTTTCTCCATCAATTAGGTATCTGATGCCGTCATTAAACACATTCCTTAAATTGTAGCAATTTGTTGAGTGTTTTTTTTGTGCCTAATCCGCATATATATCACCACTGCCCTTGATTTTCTGGACTTTATATCTCTTAAATGTCAACATATACACGTGTGATTTAGTTTACGAAGATTTTTCAATGCCGAGAACCTCGATCAGAGAGTAAAAAAGGCGTAAGGTTCACAAGGCTGTAAAATTAAAATGGTGGTGTAAAATTAAAATGGGATATACCGGGATAGGATTCGAGTTACAGGAACAAGGGCCAAACCAACGACCCAAGAAAGGAATCGTCGAGCGAAAACACTTGACAACCTCCTAGAAGCAGCTTTTTTTGCCACCAGAACTTTCTCCATCAATTAGGAATCTGATGCCATCACTAAACACATTCCTTAAATTGTAGCCATTTGTTGAGTGTTTTTCTTTGTCTCTAATCCGCATATATATCACCATCGCCCTTGATTTTCTTGACTGTATACCTCTTAAATGT
This sequence comes from Helianthus tuberosus, assembly GCA_030545235.1. Taxonomy (NCBI): domain Eukaryota; kingdom Viridiplantae; phylum Streptophyta; class Magnoliopsida; order Asterales; family Asteraceae; genus Helianthus; species Helianthus tuberosus. Next base: position 39,801,588 of record CM060412.1, read on the forward strand.
CAACATATACACGTGTGATTTAGTTTACGAAGATTTTTCAATGCCTAGAACCTCGATCAGAGACTAAAAAAGGCGTAAGGATCACAATGGTGTAAAATTAAAACGGGATATAACGGGCTAGGATTCGAGTTACAGGAACAAGGGCTAAACCAACCACCCAAGAATGGAATCGTCGAGCGAAAACACTTGACAACCTCCTAGAAGCATCTTTACTTACCACCAGACATTTCTTCATCAATCAGGAATCTGATGCCCTCACTAAACGCATTCCTTAAATTTTAGCCATTTGTTGAGTGTGTTTTTTTTAGTGCCTAATCCGCATATATATCACCATTGCCCTTGATTTTCTTGACTGTATATCTCTTAAATGTCCACATATACACGTGTGGTTTAGTTTACGAAGATTTTTCAATGCCGAGAACCTCGATCAGAGAGTAAAAAAGGCGTAAGGTTCACAATGGTATAAAATTAAAATGGGATATATCGGGCTAGAATTCGAGTTACAGGAACAAGGGCCAATTACTAAACCCAGACCTTTCTACATCAACTAGGAATCTGATGCCGTTACTAAACACATTCCTTAAATTGTAGCCATTTATTGAGTGTGTTTTTGTTTTGGTGTCTAATCCGCATATATATACCATTGCCCTTGATTCTCTTGATTGTATATCTCTTAAATGTCAACATATACACTTGTGATTTAGTTTACGAAGATTTTTCAATGCCGAGAACCTCGATCAGAGAGTAAAAAAGGCGTAAGGTACACAATGGTATAAAATTAAAATGGGATATACCGGGCTAGGATTCGAGTTACAGGAACAAGGGCCAAACCAACCACCCAAGAATGGAATCGTCGAGCGAAAACACTTCACAACCTCCTAGAAGCAGCTTTTCTTGCCAGCAGACCTTTCTCCATCAATTAGGAATCTGATGCCGTCACTAAACACTTTCCTTAAATTGTAGCCATTTGTTGAGTTTTTTTTTGGTGTCTAATCCGCATATATATCACCATTGCCCTTGATTTTCTTGACTGTATATCTCTTAAATGTCAACATATACACGCGTGATTTAGTTTACGAAGATTTTTCAATGCCGAGAACCTCGATCAGAGAGTAAAAAAGGTGTAAGGTTCACAATGGTATAAAATTAAAATGGGATATACCGGGCTAGAATTCGAGTTACAGGAACAAGGGACAAACCAACCACCCAAGAATGGAATCATTGATCGAAAACACTTGATAACCTCCTAGAAGCAGCTTTTCTTGCCACCAGACCTTTTTACATCAATTAGTAATCTGATGCCGTCACTAAACACATTCCTTAAATTGTAGTCATTTGTTGAGTGTTTTTTTTGGTGTCTAATCCGCATATATATCACCATTGCCCTTGATTTTCTTGACTTTATATCTCTTAAATGTCAACATATACACGTGTGATTTAGTTTACGAATATTTTTCAATGCCAAGAACCTCGATCAGAGAGTAAAAAAGGCGTAAGGTTCACAATGGTGTAAAATTAAAATGGGATATACCGGGCAAGGATTCGAGTTACAGGAACAAGGGCCAAACCAGCCACCCAAGAATGGAATCGTCGAGCGAAAATACTTGACAACCTCCTAGAAGCAGCTTTTCTTGCCACCAGACCTTTCTCCATCAATTAGGAATCTGATGCCGTCACTAAACACATTCCTTAAATTGTAGCCATTTGTTGAGTTTTTTTTTTGGTGTCTAATCCGCATATATATCACCATTGCCCTTGATTTTCTTGACTGTATATCTCTTAAATGTCAACATATACACGTGTGATTTAGTTTACGAAGATTTTTCAATGCCGAGAACCTCGATCAGAGAGTAAAAAAGGTGTAAGGTTCACAATGGTATAAAATTAAAATGGGATATACCGGGCTAGAATTCGAGTTACAGGAACAAGGGCCAAACCAACCACCCAAGAATGGAATCATTGATCGAAAACACTTGATAACCTCCTAGAAGCAGCTTTTCTTGCCACCAGACCTTTTTACATCAATTAGGAATCTGATGCCGTCAATAAACACATTCCTTAAATTGTAGCCATTTGTTGAGTGTTTTTTTTGGTGTCTAATCCGCATATATATCACCATTGTCCTTGATTTTCTTGACTTTATATCTCTTAAATGTCAACATATACACGTGTGGTTTAGTTTACGAAGATTTTTCAATGCCGAGAACCTCGATCAGAGAGTAAAAAAGGCGTAAGGTTCACAATGGTGTAAAATTAAAATGGGATATACCGGGCAAGGATTCGAGTTACAGGAACAAGGGCCAAACCAGCCACCCAAGAATGGAATCGTCGAGCGAAAATACTTGACAACCTCCTAGAAGCAGCTTTTCTTGCCACCAGACCTTTCTCCATCAATTAGGAATCTGATGCCGTCACTAAACACATTCCTTAAATTGTAGCCATTTGTTGAGTTTTTTTTTTGGTGTCTAATCCGCATATATATCACCATTGCCCTTGATTTTCTTGACTGTATATCTCTTAAATGTCAACATATACACGTGTGATTTAGTTTACGAATATTTTTCAATGCCGAGAACCTCGATCAGAGAGTAAAAAAGGCGTAAGGTTCACAAGGGTGTAAAATTAAAATGGGATATACCGGGCTAGGATTCGAGTTACAGGAACAAGGGCCAAACCAACCACCCAAGAATGGAATTGTTGAGCGGAAACATTTGACAACCACCTAGAAGCAGCTTTTCTTGCCACCAGACCTTTCTCCATCAATTAGTAATCTGATGCCGTCACAAAACACATTCCTTAAATTGTAGTCATTTGTTGAGTGATTTTTTTGGTGTCTAATCCGCATATATATCACCATTGCCCTGGATCTACTTGACTGTATATCTCTTAAATGTCAACATATACACGTGTGATTTAGTTTACGAAAATTTTTGAACGCCGAGAACTTCGATCAGAGAGTAAAAAAAGGCGTAAGGTTCACAATGGTGTAAAATTAAAATGGGATATACCGGGCTAGGATTCGAGTTACAGGAACAAGGGCCAAACCAACCACCCAAGAATGGAATCGTCGAGCGAAAACACTTGACAACCTCCTAGAAGCAGCTTTTCTTGCCACCAGACCTTTCTCCATCAATTAGGAATCTGATGCCGTCACTAAACACTTTCCTTAAATTGTAGCCATTTGTTGAGTTTTTTTTTGGTGTCTAATCTGCATATATATCACCATTGCCCTTGATTTTCTTGACTGTATATCTCTTAAATGTCAACATATACACGTGTGATTTAGTTTACGAATATTCTTCAATGCCGAGAACCTCGATCAGAGAGTAAAAAAGGCGTAAGGTTCACAAGGGTGTAAAATTAAAATGGGATATACCGGGCTAGGATTCGAGTTACAGGAACAAGGGCCAAACCAACCACCCAAGAATGGAATCGTTGAGCGGAAACATTTGACAACCACCTAGAAGTAGCTTTTCTTGCCACCAGACCTTTCTCCATCAATTAGTAATCTGATGCCGTCATTAAACACATTCCTTAAATTGTAGCCATTTGTTGAGTGATTTTTTTTGGTGTCTAATCCGCATATTTATCACCATTGCCCTTGATCTTTTTGACTGTATATCTCTTAAATGTCAACATATACACGTGTGATTTAGTTTACGAAAATTTTTCAACGCCGAGAACTTCGATCAGAGAGTAAAAAAGGCGTAAGGTTCACAATGGTGTAAAATTAAAATGGGATATACCGGGCTAGGATTTGAGTTACAGGAACAAGGGCCAAACCAACCACCCAAGAATGGAATCGTCGAGCAAAAACACTTGATAACCTCCTAGAAGCAGCTTTTCTTGCCACCAGAACTTTCTCCGTCAATTAGGAATCTGATGCCGTCACTAAACACATTCCTTAAATTGTAGCCATTTGTTGAGTGTTTTTTTTTGGTGTCTATTCCGCATATATATCACCATTGCCCTTGATCTTCTTGACTGTATATCTCTTAAATGTCAACATATACACGTGTGATTTAGTTTAAGAATATTTTTCAATGCCGAGAACCTCGATCAGGGAGTAAAAAAGGCATAAGGTTCACAAGGGTGTAAAATTAAAATGGGATATACCGGGCTAGGATTCGAGTTACAGGAACAAGGGCCAAACCAACCACCCAAGAATGGAATCATTGAGCGGAAACATTTGACAACCACCTAGAAGCAGCTTTTCTTGCCACCAGACCTTTCTCCATCAATTAGTAATCTGATGCCGTCACTAAACACATTCCTTAAATTGTAGCAATTTGTTGAGTGATTTTTTTTGGTGTCTAATCCGCATATATATCACCATTGCCCTTGATCTTCTTGACTGTATATCTCTTAAATGTCAACATATACACGTGTGATTTAGTTTACGAAGATTTTTCAATGCCGAGAACCTCGATCAAAGAGTAAAAAAGGCGTTAGGTTCACAATGGTGCAAAATTAAAATGGGATATACCGGGCTAGGATTCGAGTTACAGGAACAAGGGCCAAACCAACCACCCAAGAATAGAATCGTCGAGCGAAAACACATGACAACCTCCTAGAAGCAGCTTTTCTTGCCAGCAGACCTTTCTCCATCTATTAGGAATCTGATGCCGTCACTAAACACATTCCTTAAATTGTAGCCATTTGTTGAGTGTTTTTTTTTTGGTGTCTATTCCGCATATATATCACCATTGCCCTTAATTTTCTTGACTGTATATCTCTTAAATGTCAACATATACACGTGTGATTTAGTTTACGAAGATTTTTCAATGCCGAGAACCTCGATAAGAGAGTAAATAGGCGTAAGGTTCACAACGGTGTAAAATTAAAATGGGATATACCGGGCTAGGATTCGAGTTACAAGAACAAGGGCCAAACCAACCACCCAAGAATGGAATCGTCGAGCGAAAACACTTGACAACCACCTAGAAGCAGCTTTTCTTGCCACCAGACCTTTCTCCATCTATTAGGAATCTGATGCCGTCACTAAACACATTCCTTAAATTGTAGCCATTTGTTGAGTGTTTTTTTTGGTGTCTAATCCGCATATATATCAACATTGCCCTTGATCTTCTTGACTGTATATCTCTTAAATGTCAACATATACACGTGTGATTTAGTTTACGAAAATTTTTCAACGCCGAGAACTTCGATCAGAGAGTAAAAAAGGCGTAAGGTTCACAATGGTGTAAAATTAAAATGGGATACACCGGGCTAGGATTCGAATTACAGGAACAAGGGCCAAACCAACCACCCAAGAATGGAATCGTCGAGCGAAAACACTTGATAGCCTCCTAGAAGCAGCTTTTCATTCCATCAGACCTTTCTCTATCAATTAGGAATCTGATGCCATCACTAAACACATTCCTTAAATTGTAGCCTTTTGTTGAGTGTTTTTTTTGGTGTCTAATCCGCGTATATATCACCATTGCCCTTGATTTTCTTGACTGTATATCTCTTAAATGTCAACATATACACGTGTGATTTAGTTTACGAAGATTTTTCAATGCCGAGAACCTCGATCAGAGAGTAAAAAAGGCGTTAGGTTTACAATGGTGTAAAATTAAAATGGGATATACCGGGCTAGGATTCGAGTTACAGGAACAATGGCCAAACCAACCACCCAAGAATGGAATCGTCGAGCGAAAACACATGACAACCTCCTAGAAGCAGCTTTTCTTGCCAGCAGAACTTTCTCCATCTATTAGGAATCTGATCCCGTCACTAAACACATTCCTTAAATTGTAGCCATTTGTTGAGTGTTTTTTTTGGTGTCTATTCCGCATATATATCACCATTGCCCTTAGTTTTCTTGACTGTATATCTCTTAAATGTCAACATATACACGTGTGATTTAGTTTACGAAGATTTTTCAATGCCGATAACCTCGATAAGAGAGTAAAAAAGGCGTAAGGTTCACAATGGTGTAAAATTTGTTGGTGCATGTTATGTGACAACGGCGTTGGATTGATCTTTGGATATTAAACGAGTTTGGGCCGCGAAGAATTATGAAGACTGAATGGAATTCGAGTTTGTTAAAGCCCAAATCGTCCAAGTTCAAGTTCAAGTTAAAGTCTAACTAGTTTAGCCCGGATTTGTAAACAGAATTCGTATGGGTTGAGCCCAATTCGAATTGTATAGGTTGTGCTATATAAACAACCTTTACCTAGAGTTTTAGGGTTAGACTTTTGGAGATTATTGTTAGCATTCGAAGTGAGAGAGAGTTCTAGAACAAACAGAAATTGGCTGTTGGTTCTTGAAGATCTTGAGTGATTGTAAACGTTTTCGTTGGATAATCATAGAAGATCGGTTGGTAAATTGTCTGGTGTTCTTGTTTCTGTTTATTTAGTTTATCAAGGGGATTCCGCACCCTTGGTAGATTGTCAGTTTTGTTACGATCCATACGGGATAGGGACCTACAATTGGTATCAGAGCATTTGCTCTTGTGTACGGTTCAAAACTGACCGGAAGGAAACAAGTTTTCGGGTTGCTGTTTGAATTCACGAAGAACATTGAAGAACAGTCAAAATTTTCACGATTTTGATCTGTTTTGGTGTTATTTGGAAGTTGTTTGCTGATTTTTTGGAGTTTTAGTTGGAAAGTTATCAATCAGAAGATTCTACGGTTTAAAAGGTGCTGATTTTTCGAGATTTTGGTTGAAAAATAAGTGATCTCGACTGGTACTGTTCACTCGCAACCGTGATTGCGACTTGTGCTGGTTGACTCGAAACCGTGATTTCGACTTGTGCTGGTTGACTCGCAACCGTGATTGCGACTTGTGCTGGTTGACTCGCAACCGTGGTCTCGACTCGAAACTAAGGTTTCGACTCGCAACAGTGGTTACGACTCGTAACTAGTGGTTTCGGCTTGTGCTGATTTGACTCGCAACTGTGGTCTCGACTCAAAACTAAGGTCTCGACTCGCAACAAGTGTTTTTGAAAGTGGTGGAATTTTTCTAGGCAATCGTAGGAAAAATTTCACAGTTTCGTGTTTAGAGAATTATCCGTAACTCATCTGGACAAACCGTTTGCACCGTTGGACTCCTTGGATTTTTAGGAAAAAAAAAAAAAAAAACAGGTTTCGGACTAAAATTGTACGGTTTAACCAGTCTGCTTGAGTTAAAATGTCAAACATGACAAAATTGAATGCACCTAAGATGATGAAGGTGGGGAATTATCTTACATGGAAGGACAACTTCAAATCTTTCATTGAATCTCAGGATGCACGCATGTGGATCTGCATTGAAGATGGGTACATAAACCCAACACACGATTTTGAGGGCAGACCACGTAGAACAGACTATGTGAACATGAAAGAGGATGATAAAAAGATGTATGACGCTGAAAAGAGAGCATTGGCTGCGATAAAGATGTCCTTACCTGATAGCATCAAGCATACCTTCACAAAGTACACTAATTCGAAGGATATGTGGGATGCATTACAAAAGCGATATCAGGGGAATGAGAGTGCCAGTCAGGCATTCATGGCAGAGATAGTTCAAGTTGATGAGGCTGAAACTAGTGTGAGTGATGCTGAATCTGAAGTGAAGAATGCGGAAGCAAGAGTGGATGCTGTGAAGACTTACTGAGAATGCTGAATCACAACTTGGAAGATTTGGTGATTGGATACATCAGCTTAGGGGGAGTCTGTTGCTGACAGAATTCATGTTGAAGCTGACGCTATCCAAAGACCAAAGACTGTGAGATTCTGAAGACTAAAGTTTCCTTTGCAAGCTATTGTCAAGGGGGAGTTTGTTGGTGCATTTTATGTGACAACAGCGTTGGATTGGTCTTTGGATATTAAACGAGTTTGGGCTGCGAAGACTTATGAAGACTGAATGGAATTCGAGTTTGTTAAAGCCTAAATCGTCCAAGTTCAAGTTCTAGTTAAAGTCTATCTAGTTTAGCCCGAATTGTAAACAGAATTCGTATGGGCTTGGCCCAGTTCGAATTGTATGGTTGTGTGTATATAAACAACCTTTACCTAGAGTTTTAGGGTTAGACTTTTGGAGACTTTTAGGCAATTGAGAGAGAGTTCGAATACACAGATTATTGGCTGTGAGTTCGTGAAGATCTTGAGTGATTGTAAACGTTTTCGTTGGATAATCATAGAAGATCGGTTGGTAAATTGTCTGGTGTTCGTGTTTCTGTTTATTTAGTTTATCAAGGGGATTCCGCACCCTTGGTAGATTGTCAGTTTTGTTACGATCCATACGGGATAGGGACCTACAATTTCTGTTGCTGACAGAATTCAAGTTGAAGCTGACGCTATCCAAAGACCAAAGACTGTGAGATTCTGAAGACTAAAGTTTCCTTTGCAAGCTATTGTCAAGGGGGAGTTTGTTGGTGTATTTTATGTGACAACAACGTTGGATTGGTCTTTGGATATTAAATGAGTTTGGGCTGCGAAGACTTATGAAGACTGAATGGAATTCGAGTTTATTAAAGCCTAAATCGTCCAAGTTCAAGTTCTAGTTAAAGTCTATCTAGTTTAGCCCGAATTGTAAACAGAATTCGTATGGGCTTGGCCCAATTCGAATTGTATGGTTGTGTGTATATAAACAACCTTTACCTAGAGTTTTAGGGTTAGACTTTTGGAGACTTTTAGGCAATTGAGAGAGAGTTCGAATACACAGATTATTGGCTGTGAGTTCGTGAAGATCTTGAGTGATTGTAAACGTTTTCGTTGGATAATCATAGAAGATCGGTTGGTAAATTGTCTGGTGTTCTTGTTTCTGTTTATTTAGTTTATCAAGGGGATTCCGCACCCTTGGTAGATTGTCAGTTTTGTTACGATCCATACGGGATAGGGACCTACAATTTCTGTTGCTGACAGAATTCATGTTGAAGCTGACGCTATCCAAAGACCAAAGACTGTGAGATTCTGAAGACTAAAGTTTCCTCTGCAAGCTATTGTCAAGGGGGAGTTTGTTGGTGCATTTTATGTGACAACAGCATTGGATTGGTCTTTGGATATTAAACGAGTTTGGGCTACGAAGACTTATGAAGACTGAATGGAATTCGAGTTTGTTAAAGCCTAAATCGTCCAAGTTCAAGTTCTAGTTAAAGTCTATCTAGTTTAGCCCGAATTGTAAACAGAATTCGTATGGGCTTGGCCCAGTTCGAATTGTATGGTTGTGTGTATATAAACAACCTTTACCTAGAGTTTTAGGGTTAGACTTTTGGAGACTTTTAGGCAATTGAGAGAGAGTTCGAATACACAGATTATTGGGTGTGAGTTCGTGAAGATCTTGAGTGATTGTAAACGTTTTCGTTGGATAATCATAGAAGATCGGTTGGTAAATTGTCTGGTGTTCTTGTTTCTGTTTATTTAGTTTATCAAGGGGATTCCGCACCCTTGGTAGATTGTCAGTTTTGTTACGATCCATACGGGATAGGGACCTACAATTTCTGTTGCTGACAGAATTCATGTTGAAGCTGACGCTATCCAAAGACCAAAGACTGTGAGATTCTGAAGACTAAAGTTTCCTCTGCAAGCTATTGTCAAGGGGGAGTTTGTTGGTGCATTTTATGTGACAACAGCGTTGGATTGGTCTTTGGATATTAAACGAGTTTGGGCTGCGAAGACTTATGAAGACTGAATGGAATTCGAGTTTGTTAAAGCCTAAATCGTCCAAGTTCAAGTTCTAGTTAAAGTCTATCTAGTTTAGCCCGAATTATAAACAGAATTCGTATGGGCTTGGCCCAGTTCGAATTTTATGGTTGTGTGTATATAAACAACCTTTACCTAGAGTTTTAGGGTTAGACTTTTGGAGACTTTTAGGCAATTGAGAGAGAGTTCGAATACACAGATTATTGGCTGTGAGTTCGTGAAGATCTTGAGTGATTGTAAACGTTTTCGTTGGATAATCATAGAAGATCGGTTGGTAAATTGTCTGGTGTTCTTGTTTCTGTTTATTTAGTTTATCAAGGGGATTCCGCACCCTTGGTAGATTGTCAGTTTTGTTACGATCCATACGGGATAGGGACCTACAATTTCTGTTGCTGACAGAATTCATGTTGAAGCTGACGCTATCCAAAGACCAAAGACTGTGAGATTCTGAAGACTAAAGTTTCCTTTGCAAGCTATTGTCAAGGGGGAGTTTGTTGGTGCATTTTATGTGACAACAGCGTTGGATTGGTCTTTGGATATTAAACGAGTTTGGGCTGCGAAGACTTATGAAGACTGAATGGAATTCGAGTTTGTTAAAGCCTAAATCGTCCAAGTTCAAGTTCTAGTTAAAGTCTATCTAGTTTAGCCCGAATTGTAAACAGAATTCGTATGGGCTTGGCCCAGTTCGAATTGTATGGTTGTGTGTATATAAACAACCTTTACCTAGAGTTTTAGGGTTAGACTTTTGGAGACTTTTAGGCAATTGAGAGAGAGTTCGAATACACAGATTATTGGCTGTGAGTTCGTGAAGATATTGAGTGATTGTAAACGTTTTCGTTGGATAATCATAGAAGATCGGTTGGTAAATTGTCTGGTGTTCTTGTTTCTGTTTATTTAGTTTATCAAGGGGATTCCGCACCCTTGGTAGATTGTCAGTTTTGTTACGATCCATACGGGATAGGGACCTACAATTTCTGTTGCTGACATAATTCATGTTGAAGCTGACGCTATCCAAAGACCAAAGACTGTGAGATTCTGAAGACTAAAGTTTCCTTTGCAAGCTATTGTCAAGGGGGATTTTGTTGGTGCATTTTATGTGACAACAGCGTTGGATTGGTCTTTGGATATTAAACGAGTTTGGGCTGCGAAGACTTATGAAGACTGAATGGAATTCGAGTTTGTTAAAGCCTAAATCGTCCAAGTTCAAGTTCTAGTTAAAGTCTATCTAGTTTAGCCCGAATTGTAAACAGAATTCGTATGGGCTTGGCCCAGTTCGAATTGTATGGTTGTGTGTATATAAACAACCTTTACCTAGAGTTTTAGGGTTAGACTTTTGGAGACTTTTAGGCAATTGAGAGAGAGTTCGAATACACAGATTATTGGGTGTGAGTTCGTGAAGATCTTGAGTGATTGTAAACGTTTTCGTTGGATAATCATAGAAGATCGGTTGGTAAATTGTCTGGTGTTCTTGTTTCTGTTTATTTAGTTTAGCAAGGGGATTCCGCACCCTTGGTAGATTGTCAGTTTTGTTACGATCCATACGGGATAGGGACCTACAATTTCTGTTGCTGACAGAATTCATGTTGAAGCTGACGCTATCCAAAGACCAAAGACTGTGAGATTCTGAAGACTAAAGTTTCCTTTGCAAGCTATTGTCAAGGGGGATTTTGTTGGTGCATTTTATGTGACAACAGCGTTGGATTGGTCTTTGGATATTAAACGGGTTTGGGCTGCGAAGACTTATGAAGACTGTATGGAATTCGAGTTTGTTAAAGCCTAAATCGTCCAAGTTCAAGTTCTAGTTAAAGTCTATCTAGTTTAGCCCGAATTGTAAACAGAATTCGTATGGGCTTGGCCCAGTTCGAATTGTATGGTTGTGTGTATATAAACAACCTTTACCTAGAGTTTTAGGGTTAGACTTTTGGAGACTTTTAGGCAATTGAGAGAGAGTTCGAATACACAGATTATTGGCTGTGAGTTCGTGAAGATATTGAGTGATTGTAAACGTTTTCGTTGGATAATCATAGAAGATCGGTTGGTAAATTGTCTGGTGTTCTTGTTTCTGTTTATTTAGTTTATCAAGGGGATTCCGCACCCTTGGTAGATTGTCAGTTTTGTTACGATCCATACGGTATAGGGACCTACAATTTCTGTTGCTGACAGAATTCATGTTGAAGCTGACGCTATCCAAAGACCAAAGACTGTGAGATTCTGAAGACTAAAGTTTCCTTTGCAAGCTATTGTCAAGGGGGAGTTTGTTGGTGCATTTTATGTGACAACAGCGTTGGATTGGTCTTTGGATATTAAACGAGTTTGGGCTGCGAAGACTTATGAAGACTGAATGGAATTCGAGTTTGTTAAAGCCTAAATCGTCCAAGTTCAAGTTCTAGTTAAAGTCTATCTAGTTTAGCCCGAATTGTAAACAGAATTCGTATGGGCTTGGCCCAGTTCGAATTGTATGGTTGTGTGTATATAAACAACCTTTACCTAGAGTTTTAGGGTTAGACTTTTGGAGACTTTTAGGCAATTGAGAGAGAGTTCGAATAAACAGATTATTGGCTGTGAGTTCGTGAAGATCTTGAGTGATTGTAAACGTTTTCGTTGGATAATCATAGATGATCGGTTGGTAAATTGTCTGGTGTTCTTGTTTCTGTTTATTTAGTTTATCAAGGGGATTCCGCACCCTTGGTAGATTGTCAGTTTTGTTACGATCCATACGGGATAGGGACCTACAATTTCTGTTGCTGACAGAATTCATGTCGAAGCTGACGCTATCCAAAGACCAAAGACTGTGAGATTCTGAAGACTAAAGTTTCCTTTGCAAGCTATTGTCAAGGGGGAGTTTGTTGGTGCATTTTATGTGACAACAGCGTTGGATTGGTCTTTGGATATTAAACGAGTTTGGGCTGCGAAGACTTATGAAGACTGAATGGAATTCGAGTTTGTTAAAGCCTAAATCGTCCAAGTTCAAGTTCTAGTTAAAGTCTATCTAGTTTAGCCCGAATTGTAAACAGAATTCGTATGGGCTTGGCCCAGTTCGAATTGTATGGTTGTGTGTATATAAACAACCTTTACCTAGAGTTTTAGGGTTAGACTTTTGGAGACTTTTAGGCAATTGAGAGAGAGTTCGAAAACATAGATTATTGGCTGTGAGTTCGTGAAGATCTTGAGTGATTGTAAACGTTTTCGTTGGATAATCATAGAAGATCGGTTGGTAAATTGTCTGGTGTTCTTGTTTCTGTTTATTTAGTTTATCAAGGGGATTCCGCACCCTTGGTAGATTGTCAGTTTTGTTACGATCCATACGGGATAGGGACCTACAATTTCTGTTGCTGACAGAATTCATGTTGAAGCTGACGCTATCCAAAGACCAAAGACTGTGAGATTCTGAAGACTAAAGTTTCCTTTGCAAGCTATTGTCAAGGGGGAGTTTGTTGGTGCATTTTATGTGACAACAGCGTTGGATTGGTCTTTGGATATTAAACGAGTTTGGGCTGCGAAGACTTATGAAGACTGAATGGAATTCGAGTTTGTTAAAGCCTAAATCGTCCAAGTTCAAGTTCTAGTTAAAGTCTATCTAGTTTAGCCCGAATTGTAAACAGAATTCGTATGGGCTTGGCGCAGTTCGAATTGTATGGTTGTGTGTATATAAACAACCTTTACCTAGAGTTTTAGGGTTAGACTTTTGGAGACTTTTAGGCAATTGAGAGAGAGTTCGAATACACAGATTATTGGCTGTGAGTTCGTGAAGATCTTGAGTGATTGTAAACGTTTTCGTTGGATAATCATAGAAGATCGGTTGGTAAATTGTCTGGTGTTCTTGTTTCTGTTTATTTAGTTTATCAAGGGGATTCCGCACCCTTGGTAGATTGTCAGTTTTGTTACGATCCATACGGGATAGGGACCTACAATTTCTGTTGCTGACAGAATTCATGTTGAAGCTGACGCTATCCAAAGACCAAAGACTGTGAGATTCTGAAGACTAAAGTTTCCTTTGCAAGCTATTGTCAAGGGGGAGTTTGTTGGTGCATTTTATGTGACAACAGCGTTGGATTGGTCTTTGGATATTAAACGAGTTTGGGCTGCGAAGACTTATGAAGACTGAATGGAATTCGAGTTTGTTAAAGCCTAAATCGTCCAAGTTCAAGTTCTAGTTAAAGTCTATCTAGTTTAGCCCGAATTGTAAACAGAATTCGTATGGGCTTGGCCCAGTTCGAATTGTATGGTTGTGTGTATATAAACAACCTTTACCTAGAGTTTTAGGGTTAGACTTTTGGAGACTTTTAGGCAATTGAGAGAGAGTTCGAATACACAGATTATTGGCTGTGAGTTCGTGAAGATCTTGAGTGATTGTAAACGTTTTCGTTGGATAATCATAGAAGATCGGTTGGTAAATTGTCTGGTGTTCTTGTTTCTGTTTATTTAGTTTATCAAGGGGATTCCGCACCCTTGGTAGATTGTCAGTTTTGTTACGATCCATACGGGATAGGGACCTACAATTGGTATCAGAGCATTTGCTCTTGTGTACGGTTCAAAACTGATCGGAAAGAAACAAGTTTTCGGGTTGCTGTTTGAATTCACGAAGAACATTGAAGAACAGTCAAAATTTTCACGATTTTGATCTGTTTTGGAGTTATTGGGAAGTTGTTTGCTGATTTTTTGGAGTTTAGTTTGGAAGGATTTCGATAAGAAGATTCTGTGGTTTAAAAGGTGCTGATTTTTCGAGATTTTGGTTGAAAAATAGCTGGTCTCGACTCGCAACTGTGATTTCGACTTGTGCTGGTTGACTCGCAACCGTGATTGCGACTTGTGCTGGTTGACTCGCAACCGTGTTTTCGACTTGTGCTGGTTGACTCGCAACCGTGATTGCGACTTGTGCTGGTTGACTCGCAACCGTGGTTTCAACTCGCAACCGTGGTTTCGGTTTGTGTTGATTTGACTCGCAACCGTGGTTTCACAGTTTCGTGTTTAGAGAATTATCCGTAACTCATCTGGACAAACCGCTTGCACCGTCGGACTCCTTGGATTTTTAGGAAAAAAAAAGACTCTGGAAAATCCCGAAATAGGTTTTAGACATTATATATCATTGGAATCGTAATCTCGAGACGAATCTAACGGTATAATTTAGTAAAAACAGGTTTCGGACTAAAATTGTACGGTTTAACCAGTCTGCTTAAGTTAAAATGTCGAACATGTCTAAATTGAACGAGCTTTTACGGATGGAACACGAGGTAGGCACAACGAACAAACCACCTAAGATGATGAAGGTGGAGAATTACTTGACATGGAAGGATAGGTTTCAATCGTTTATTGAATATCAGGACACACGCATGTGGATTTGTATTGAAGATGGGTACACAAACCCTACACATGACTTTGAAGGCAGACCGCGTGTCACAGCCTATGTGAACATGCAAGAAAATGATAAAAGGATGTATGAGGCTGAAAAGAAAGCCTTGGCAGCTATCAAGATGTCCCTACCTGATAGCATCAAACACACCTTTAAGAAGTACACTACTTCAAAAGAAATGTGGGATGCGTTAGAGAAGAGATATGAAGGGAATTCTGATGTCAAGAAGAACAAAATTGATCTACTGAAGAAGCAGTTTGCTGTGTTCAAGTACAAGAAAAATGAGTCACTTGAGGACGTCATTACTCGATACTACCATCTGATGTCAGAATTGGACAATTATGATATAGATTGCTATTCTGACATAGAGAAAAATGACAAGCTGCTTGATGCTCTGCCTGCTAAATGGGATATTTACACTCTCATGATAAAGGGAGAAGCTGATTATGAAACAAAGGAACTAGAAGAAGTAGTTGGAAAGCTAAGAGCTTATGAGCTCAGCATGAAGAAGAAGGACACTGGATATGATCAGGTTCAAGATCCAGGGATTTACAATGGGCTTACATCTTCTTCATCTCACGATGCTTCTAGCGACTCTGCCACTGCTTTTCTCTCGCGTGAAACTGAGCAGGTCACAGTAAATGAGGATGGTGATATATGTTTTGTAGCTGCTTCAGGAGGATCAACTGGAGCTAAGAGAACATCAACTGCTAAGCAAAGTAGTAGTTCAAAGTCAATGCCAATGAGTGTGAAGTCTGCTGAAGAGCATCTTGCTCTACTTGCTTCATTTGTTACTTCTTACGAGAACTACATTCAGGGGAAGATATCTGATCCTGCCGTTTTAGATGAAGATTACGATCAGATTGACCCTGATGATCTTGAAGATATGGATTTGCAATGGCAAATGGCCATGATTACTAGAAGGGTGAAGAGGTTCATGAACAGAACTGGAAGGAAATTTGTAGGGAAAACTGTTGGTTTTGACAAGACCAAAGTGAGGTGCTTTAACTGTCAAAGTTATGGTCATTTTGCTAGGGAATGTCAGAAACAAAAGAATGAAACCTCAAGTCAGAGTTCAAACAATAGAAATTCATCAAACAACTCTAACTCAAGAGCGCTGATCTCTACTGCACGAGAAGGTTCATATGACTGGAGTATTCACTTGGAAAATGATGAGAATGTCACTCAAGCATTTATGGCAGAGATTGTTCCCATTGATGAAGCTGAAGCTAACATGAATGCTGAAGTTGAGAAGAAAAGAGAAGCTGAGGTAGATAAGGCTGATCAGACAACAGATGCTGAAAAAGGAAAGCCAAAGTCTGAGCATGAAATGGATGATGAAAAGGAAGCAGATGAGAAAGATGAAATCATAAAACGAATGGAAGCTCAACTTGCTGCTCTTATGGCCAACTCAGACAAATCGACAGGAGAGGTAAGTAACACTGCTACTTCTGTTTGCTTAAAGTGTCGTGAATTACAGGGTGAAGTTGACAGGTTGTCAACTCAAAACAAAAGTCTGGTGAGCGAAATATCTAACGTAAAAGAATCAAATTTCTTTGCAAAAAGAAATGAGTCATCATATTTGAAAAAGATAAAAGGCTATGAAGCTGAAATTGAAGTTTTAACCTGTAAACTAAACGAAAAACTTCAAGTCATAGACTTAGCTCATGACATGATGGCTGAGAAAACAAAAGAAATTTCTGAAAAATGCAAAGAGTTGTCAGATGCACAACTCAAAATTGTTGAACTCGAAAAGAAATTAGGTCAATTCAGGGATTCTACTTTTGTTATAAAACACATGATGGGTGGGTTAAAGAAGAGTAATGACAAGACAAGTGTGGGATTCAAGGGCTTCAATGAAGTTCCACCTCCTCTTAGTCATGACTATTCTTTCTTACCTGATGAAGATGAGTTCACAGACGTTCTGTCAACATCACCAAGTAGTTTCACATCTAGTCAAGGTGATGTGTTTGAAGATAATGATGCTAAGAAGGTCGATAACAGCAAACCTGTTTTGAAAAAGAAAAATTCAAATCCTACGAATAAAAATCCAACTTTTGTTAAAAAGGTTAATTTTGTTCAAGGAAGTGATATGAAAAACGAAACAGCTGTTATAGAAAATGAATCAAATGTAGAGTTTGCTAAAAACAAAAACATAGAAAATCTTGAAACTAAGCAAACTGAACCAAATCCTTCTAAGGCATCATCATCTAAACCAGAATCTAGTTCAAAGGCTTCAGCTAAGAAGTCTTCGAATAAGAGATCGTGCTTCAAATGTCACACCAAGGGACATGTAGCCAGCTGCTGTCCTAACAAAAAGGTTGAAGCACAAGTTAGTGAGAAACAAAGAGTGAAATCACCTGAGAAGCAAGGTGATAATGAGGAGAAAGTCTCAAGTTCTCCAAAGCAATCTGCTCTAAAGCAACAATCGGGTGTTGCTGGTGGTGTAGATAAGGCTGAAAAAGGAACTCCACAAGTTCCTCGTTTTCAAAGAAATCAACCAAGATTTCAACCTGAATCTACATCAGGCAGATATGAAAGACCTAGAAGTAGTTCACCAAGAATGAACAACCAAAATTCAAATAATTTTAGAAGTCAAGGTCAATATCAAAATCGATACCAAAATAATGGTTGTCGAAATTTTTATAACAATGGCTTTCGAAATTACAACAATCAAGGTTCTTGGAATCAAAATCAACGTTTTCAAAGGTCACATAGTCCAAACACAAAAAAGGTACCCTCAGAACCAGAGACCTTATGGAAATCATGCCCCATTTCCATCAACAGGCCCAAGATCCAAGACTCCATCTAGGAGTGATGGATACTGGATGGATGTTCCTGTAGTTGATGAATCTGGAAGACCCAAGACCATTAAGGCTTGGGTCCCCCAATCTAACTAATCTTTTGGTTGGTGTGTGCAGGAGCTGCTAAGGAGGATTATCAACTTATGGTATGTTGATAGTGGCTGCTCCAGGCACATGACGGGGGATGCGAGGTTGTTTTCTGAATTTGAAGAATATGATGGTGGACATGTAAATTTTGCTGGTGCTAAAGGTGGTAGAATAACTGGACGAGGAAAAGTGACGAATGGGAAGATCACTTTGGACAAAGTGAACTATGTTGAGCAGCTTAAACACAATCTGATGAGCGTGTCACAAGTCTGCGACAAGGGTCACTCGGTCCATTTTACAAATACTGAGGCATTGGTGTTGAAACCGGGTTTGGTTATTCCGGACGATTGGATAGTGATGCGTGCACCGAGGAAAAATGATACTTATGTCATGGACATGGGTGCCAAGGATCCAACTGCTGCGGTGGCGTGTTTACTGTCAAAAGCATCTGAAGCTGAATCTATGTTGTGGCACAGACGCATGGCCCACATTCACTATCGCAAAATGAATTATATCATAAAAAATGAGCTAGTGAAAGGGGTTCCATTGCTGAGGTTTCAAGTGGAAGATAAATGTCTTCCATGTCAAAAGGGAAAACAACACAAGAAACCTCATAAGTCTAAAACAGTAAATTCCATTAATGCCCCTTATGAATTACTTCACATGGATTTATTCGGTCCAGTGAACGTGAGGAGCATAGGTGGAAAGTACTACTGTCTGGTTGTCACTGATGATTACTCACGTTATTCATGGGTTTTCTTTTTAGGTACAAAAGATGAAACAGCAGAGATGCTGATAGATCTTTTTACAAAATTGGAAAACGTCCATGATGCAAGGATCAAGAGGATAAGGAGTGATAATGGCACAGAGTTCAAGAATCGGATTCTGGATCTCTACTGTCTTCGAAAAGGAATTGAACATCAATATTCTGCTCCTTATACACCTCAACAAAATGGAGTCGCTGAGAGGAAAAACAGGACGTTGATTGAAGCCGCCAGGACGATGCTTTCAGATTCAAAGCTACCAGTTCTTTTCTGGGGAGAAGCTGTGAATACAGCTTGCTATGTCCTAAACAAAGTTTTAACCGTTAAACGTTTTAACAAAACTTGTCATGAGTTGATGTTTAACGAAAAACCAAACTTAACAGGCTTTGAACCATTTGGATTACCCTGCACCATTGTGCGAAACAAAGATAAACAAAAATTCGGTGAGGTGGCTGACGAAGGCTACTTTCTGGGTTACGTGCCTGGCACACCGAATAAAAGGGTTTTTAATCTCAAAACTGGTAAAATTGAGGTTGTTTTTAATGTGGAAATTACTTCCTACAAACCTCAACAATCAACGAGTGGTCCTGCTATACTGTATGATTATGAAAGTGTGTTTAAATCATTTAATATTCTTGAGGTTTCTGATGCAGATGATTCTCAGCTGATTCAAACAGTGGTATGTGAAGACGATGAAGGCGAATTCATGCCTAGATCAAATGTTGATATTTCAGATGCTCCGGAAATTTCCCAAGGCGCTGCTGATCCTGATTCAAGTGATAGTGACTCTGAACCTATTCAGGGGGATGAGTTCATTAATCCGTTTGCAAATCAGAATATTCAGGGGGAGATTGGATCAAACCTGGGTGATAATCTAGAAGTCGATACCGTTGCTACTACACGAGAAAATAAAGATCATCCGGTTGACATGATACTTGGAGATCCTACTGCAGGTGTTCAGACGAGAAGAAGCATAGCAGCGAATTCTGGGTTATTTGTTTCGATTGAGAAGACTGGGATAGTGAATGAATGCTTGTATAGTTGCTTTATTTCCCAAGAGGAGCCGAAGAACATTCACATGGCTCTTAAAGACAATTCATGGGTTGAAGCTATGCAAGAAGAATTGGCCCAGTTTGCGAAGTTGAAGGTATGGGAGTTAGTGGACCTTCCTAAAGGTGAAAGAGAGATTGGCACTAAGTGGGTGTTTAAGTGCAAGAAGGATGATAGAGGTATTGTCACACGCAACAAGGCTCGGTTAGTGGTAAAAGGGTTCAATCAGCAAGAAGGGATAGATTATAATGAAGTGTTTGCACCAGTGGCAAGGTTGGAGGCAATTCGTTTGTTTCTAGCTTTCGCTTCATTCAAGGGCTTTAAAGTTTTCCAACTAGACGTGAAGAGTGCATTTCTTTACGGGAAAGTCCAAGAAGTGGTGTATGTCTCACAACCAGATGGGTTCGTTGATCCAGACTATCCAGATCGAGTTTACAAACTTGATAAGGCTTTATATGGGTTACATCAAGCTCCTAGGGCATGGTACGAGACACTGTCTACACATCTGATCAAGAATGGTTTTGAGAGAGGTCAGATTGACAGTACACTGTTCATCAAGAGAAAGAAGGAAGATTTTCTGCTGGTACAGGTATATGTGGATGACATCATCTTTGGGTCATCAGATGAGAACATGTGTAAGGAGTTTGAACAGGTGATGAAGAGTAAGTTTGAAATGAGTGCTATGGGTGAGCTGTCTTACTTTCTGGGATTACAAGTTGAACAGAAGGAGGATGGGATGTTTATTCATCAAACAAAGTATGTGTATGACATTTTGGATCGGTTCAAAATGAAAGATTGCTCTACTTTCAACACACCCATTTGCGAAAATCACAATCTCGGCCCAGATCATGAAAGTACTGAAGATGTTGATCCTACTCAATACAGGGCGATGATTGGTTCTCTAATGTACTTGACTGCTTCAAGACCTGACATCATGTTTGCCGTATGCTTGTGTGCCAGATATCAGGCGAATCCGAAAGAGTCACACATGAAAGCAGTGAAGCGTATTCTTCGTTACTTGAAGGGGAAACCTAAACTTGGGTTGTGGTATCCAGCTGATAGTGATTTGGAGGATGCAAATCAAACAGAAAGTCTACAACAGGTGGTTGTCAGTTCTTAGGAGGCAGGATCGTGTCTTGGCAATGCAAGAAGCAATCCTGTGTATCTACATCTACGTGTGAAGCTGAATATATTGCTGCGGGTAGCTGTTGCTCTCAGGTCCTCTGGATTCAACAGCAGATGCGCGATTACGGTTTGGATTTCACTCGTACTCCTATTATGATAGATAATAATGCCACCATATCAATCACAAACAATCCCGTAAAGCACAGTAGAACTAAACATATTGACATACGTCATCACTTTATACGGGATTGTGCTGAAAAACGACTAATTGAATTACATCGAGTCGACACAGAAGATAACCTTGCTGATCTTTACACAAAAGCTTTTGATCGAGCTCGCTTTGAACACTTAGTCGAACTCAACGGGATGAGGAATCCTGAATAACCGGTTTTTCATAAGAATTTTGTAAATAGTTTATTGCTTTTTCAAAAAATCAAAAATACAAAAACATTGAAAAATCAAAAACATAAAAAAAATAGAAAATCAAAAATGAGTTTTCACTGTGTGAAAAAGAAGAAATGATAGTACATCAGCAAGTTAGACTGTCACACTCGAACTGATTTAAAATGCTCAAGGGTGATAGTAGCTTCATCATATGATATACCAGTAGGCAAAAGCATGAAATAATCAACTTACCAATGTGATATAAACATAAATGCATTGAGTATGAGTGGGGAACACATCAGTGGTGTATGGTTTAATGACCTTAAATCTTGCGTTGATAGATTGCCAAAATCTGAAGTTTTGGGTCTTTATACTGTTATTTCATCTGGGGATATCTTGGCTGTCATTCTGTTTAGAACTAAAATTGTACATGACCCCAGGAAAGAAAGTCACTTGGAATTAGCACATTTCTATTTGAATGTCTGTATGTTGTCCCGATACACACAATTTTGATCTGATTCTGAAATCTTCTCTGAACAAAGTCGTGTACCTCCTCTGCTGCATCCAGATATATGCTGACCTGGAGGTGCTAGGCAACGACAGCTTCTGCTGCATCCAGATACATGCTGACCTAGCTGTACGTTGTCGCACTATAGATCTAATACACCCGAAAGAGGCCCTCTAGTGCCCAAAAGAAACCCAATAAACCTATATCAAACTGAGAAAACTCATTTGATCTGTATATTATACCATCTCTCCTAAAGATCTATTATGTTCTCTTCTCAACCTATTCCCAGTTAAGATTTCAGAAATCTGGATTGGACTTGTGAAATATGTGGTAGGGAAGATACTTGCATGATAGAGTGTGTTGTTTATATTTCCAGGATTTGATTAGTATTTGTTTGGGTGTTCATTGTTAAGCAATCAAAACATGATAAAACAGATTATATGCAGACCTAGGCACTGTCAGGATATCTTAAAGGATGACATCAGTATACTCACCTACTACGATGAATCTTTGTGCATACCTTGATCACGGGGGTATATCCTGAAGTGGGACACACTACATATTTCAGATATAAAATTACCTTAACGTATCATACGGTAATGGTACTTGAAATGTTCATGCATTTTGTTTAAGTGGGCAAACATACTGGTAATCGTCTTGAACTGCCTTTCACGATAAATTACATAAAGAATTATCTATTGGTGTGAAACAGTTTGATTATGCTGATATGATCTTCTTACAAGTGATTCTCACAAAAATAGAGTGTTTATTGCTTTTCGTATTTATTTGCTTTCAGAAAATACAAAAATACAAAAATAGTGTCTTTTTCTGTTTAAAATTCTTAATGTACGGAAAACTGTTATTCGTGGAGGAGTTGTTACTGATAGAGGGAGACGGTGTTAGTAAGTGGGTTCAAAATTTTGAAATGATGCAGGTTATAAGGTGTTTGATTAAAAATTGTTGCGTGTTGGTGTGTAATTTGAAAATGCTTAATCTGTTATACAGTTTAACTATCTCTTGAATAATAATAATTCCTTAACTATGTTGAAAAATTCTTATGGTTTCTCGAGATGTTTGTTTTATAGTATACAGATTGAAGCAGTTTGTTGATGAGAAGTTGATTTGAAGAGATGAGGAGTTTGTTGCTGCTTGGTAGAGTCCTCCTTCTACAATGCAGAATGAATGCTGTGAAGACTTATTTGGAATGCTGAATCAAAACTTGGAAGATTTGGTGATTGGATACATCAGCTTAGGGGGAGTCTGTTGCTGACAGAATTCATGTTGAAGCTGACGCTATCCAAAGACCAAAAGACTGTGAGATTCTGAAGACTAAAGTTTCCTTTGCAAGCTATTGTCAAGGGGGAGTTTGTTGGTGCATGTTATGTGACAACAGCGTTGGATTGGTCTTTGGATATTAAACGAGTTTGGGTCGCGAAGAATTATGAAGACTGAATGGAATTCGAGTTTGTTAAAGCCCAAATCGTCCAAGTTCAAGTTCAAGTTAAAGTCTAACTAGTTTAGCCCGGATTTGTAAACAGAATTCGTATGGGTTGAGCCCAATTCGAATTGTATAGGTTGTGCTATATAAACAACCTTTACCTAGAGTTTTAGGGTTAGACTTTTGGAGATTATTGTTAGCATTCGAAGTGAGAGAGAGTTCTAGAACAAACAGAAATTGGCTGTTGGTTCTTGGAGATCTTTAGTGATTGTAAACGTTTACGTTGGATAATCATAGAAGATCAGTTGGTAAAACATCTTGTGTTCTTGTTTCTGTTTGATAGATTTATCAAGGGGATTCCGCACCCTTGGTAGATTGTCAGTTTTGTTACGATCCATACGGGATAGGGACCTACAAAATTAAAATGGGATATACCGGGCTAGGATTCGAGTTACAGGAACAAGGGCCAAACCAACCAACCAAGAATGGAATCGTCGAGTGAAAACACTTGACAACCTCCTAGAAGCAGCTTTTCTTTCCATCAGACCTTTCTCCATCAATTAGGAATCTGATGCCGTCACTAAACACATTCCTTAAATTGTAGCCTTTTGTTGAGTGTTTTTTTTGGTGTCTAATCCGCGTATATATCACCATTGCCCTTGATTTTCTTGACTATATATCTCTTAAATGTCAACATATACACGTGTGATTTAGTTTACGAAGATTTTTTAATGCCGAGAACCTCGATCAGTGGGTAAAAAAGGCGTAAGGTTCACAATGGTGTAAAATGAAAATGGGATATACCGGGCTAGGATTCGAGTTACAAGAACAAGGGCCAAACCAACCACCCAAGAATGGAATCGTCGAGCGAAAACACTTGACAACCTCCTAGAAACAGCTTTTCTTGCCACCAGACCATTCTCCATCTATTAGGAATCTGATGCCGTCACTAAACACATTCCTTAAATTGTAGCCATTTGTTGAGTGTTTTTTTTTGGTGTCTAATCCGCATATATATCACAATTGCCCTTGATCTGCTTGACTGTATATCTCTTAAATGTCAACATATACACGTGTGATTTAGTTTACGAAAAATTTTCAACGCCGAGAACTTCGATCAGAGAGTAAAAAAGGCGTAAGGTTCACAATGGTGTAAAATTAAAATGGGATATACCGGGCTAGGATTCGAGTTACAGGAACAAGGGCCAAACCAACCACCCAAGAATGGAATCGTCGAGCAAAAACACTTGATAACCTCCTAGAAGCAGCTTTTCTTGCCACCAGAACTTTTTCCATCAATTAGGAATCTGATGCCGTCACTAAACACATTCCTTAAATTGTAGCCATTTGTTGAGTGTTTTTTTTGGTGTCTAATCCGCATATATATCACAATTGCCCTTGATCTGCTTGACTGTATATCTCTTAAATGTCAACATATACACGTGTGATTTAGTTTACGAAAAATTTTCAACGCTGAGAACTTCGATCAGAGAGTAAAAAAGGCATAAGGTTCACAATGGTGTAAAATTAAAATGGGATATACCGGGCTAGGATTCGAGTTACAGGAACAAGGGCCAAACCAACCACCCAAGAGTGGAATCATCGAGCGAAAACACTTGATAACCTCCTAGAAGCAGCTTTTCTTGCCACCAGACCTTTCTCTATCAATTAGGAATCTGATGCCATCACTAAACACATTCCTTAAATTGTAGCCTTTTGTTGAGTGTTTTTTTTTGGTGTCTAATCCGCGTATATATCACCATTGCCCTTGATTTTCTTGACTGTATATCTCTTAAATGTCAACATATACACGTGTGATTTAGTTTACGAAGATTTTTCAATGCCGAGAACCTCGATCAGAGAGTAAAAAAGGCGTTAGGTTCACAATGGAGTAAAATTAAAATGGGATATACCGGGCTTGGATTCGAGTTACAGGAACAAGGTCCAAACCAACCACCAAAGAATGGAATCGTCGAGCGAAAACACATGACAACCTCCTGGAAGCATCTTTTCTTGCCAGCAGACCTTTCTCCATCTATTAGGAATCTGATGCCGTCACTAAACACATTCCTTAAATTGTAGCCATTTGTTGAGTGTTTTTTTTTTGGTGTCTAATCCGCATATATATCACAATTGCCCTTGATCTGCTTGACTGTATATCTCTTAAATGTCAACATATACACGTGTGATTTAGTTTACGAAGATTTTTCAATGCCGAGAACCTCGTTCAGAGAGTAAAAATGGCGTTAGGTTCACAATGGTGTAAAATTAAAATGGGATATACCGGGCTAGGATTCGAGTTACAGGAACAAGGGCCAAACCAACCAACCAAGAATGGAATCGTCGAGCGAAAACACTTGACAACCTCCTAGAAGGAGCTTTTCTTGCCACCAGACCTTTCTCCATTAATTAGGATTCTGATGCCATCACTAAACACATTCCTTAATTTGTAGCCATTTGTTGAGTGTTTTTTTTTTGTGTCTAATCCGCATATATATCACCATTGCCCATGATTGTCTTGACTGTATATCTCTTAAATGTCAACATCTAAACGTATGATATAGTTTACGAAGATTTTTCAATGTCGAGAACCTTGATCAGACAGTAAAAAAGGCGTAAGGTTCACAATGGTGTAAAATTAAAATGGGATATACCGGGCTAGGATTCGAGTTACAGGAACAAGGGCCAAACCAACCACCCAAGAATGGAATCGTCGAGCGAAAACACTTGACAACCTCCTAGAAGCAGCTTTTCTTGCCACCAGACCTTTCTCCATCAATTTGGAATCTGATGCCGTCACTAAACACATTCCTTAAATTGTAGCCATTTGTTAAGTGTTTTTTTGGTGTTTAATCCGCATATATATCACCATTGCCCTCGATTTTCTTGACTGTATATCTCTTAAATGTCAACATATACACGTGTGATTTAGTTTACGAAGATTTTTAATGCCGAGAACCTTGATCAGAGAGTAAAAAAGGCGTAAGGTTCACAATGGTGTAAAATTAAAATGGGATATACCGGGCTAGGATTCGAGTTAGAGGAACGAGTGCCAAACCAACCACCCAAGAATGGAATCGTCGAGCGAAAACACCTGACAACCTCCTAGAAGCGGCTTTTCTTGCCACCAGACATTTCTCCATCAATTAGGAATCTGATGCCGTCACTAAACACATTCCTTAAATTGTAGCCATTTGTTGAGTGTTTTTTTTTTGGTGTAATCCGCATATATGTCACCATTGCCCTTGATTTTCTTGACTGTATATCTCTTAAATGTCAACATATACACGTGCGATTTAGTTTACGAATATTTTTCAATGCCGAGAACCTCGATCAGAGTGTAAAAAAGGCGCAAGGTTCACAATGGTGTAAAATTAAAATGGGATATACCGGGCTAGGATTCGAGTTACAGGAACAAGGGCCAAACCACCCACCCAAGAATGGAATCGTCAAGCGAAAACACTTGACAACCTCCTAGAAGCAGCATTTCTTGCCACCAGACCTTTCTCCATCAGTTAGGAATCTGATGCCGTCACTAAACACATTCCTTAAATTGTAGCCATTTGTTGAGTGTTTTGTTTTTTTGGTGTCTAATCCGCATATATATCACCATTGCCCTTGATTTTCTAGACTGCATATCTCTTAAATGTCAACATATACACGTGTGATTTTGTTTACGAAGATTTTTCAATGCCAAGAACCTCGATCAGAGAGTAAAAAAGCGCAAGGTTCGCATTGGTGTAAAATTAAAATGGGATATACCGGGCTAGGATTCGAGTTACAGGAACAAGGGCCAAACCAACCACCCAAGAATGGAATCGTCGAGCGAAAACACTTGACAACCTCCTAGAAGCAGGTTTTCTTGCCACCAGACCTTTCTCCATCAATTAGGAATCTGATGCCGTCACTAAACACCTTCCTTAAATTGTAGCCATTTGTTGAGTGTTTTTTTTGGTGTCTTATCCGCATATATATCACCATTGCCCTTTATATTCTTGACTGTATATCTCTTAAATGTCAACATATACACGTGTGATTTAGTTTACGAAGATTTTTCAATGCCGATAACCTCGATCAGAGAGTAAAAAAGGCGTAAGGTTCAAAATGGTGTAAAATTAAAATGGGATATACCGGGCTTGGATTCGAGTTACAGGAACAAGGGCCAAACCAACCACCCAAGAATGGAATCGTCGAGCGAAAACACTTGACAACCTCCTAGAAGCAGCCTTTCTTACCACCAGACCTTTCTGTATCAATTAGGAATCTGATGCCGTCACTAAATACATTCCTTAAATTGTAACTATTTGTTGAGTGTTTTTTTTGGGTGTCTAATCTGCATATATATCACTATTACCCTTGATTTTCTTGACTGTATATCTCTTAAATGTCAACATATACACGTGTGATTTAGTTTACGAAGATTTTTCAATGCCGAGAACCTCGAGCAGAGAGTAAAAAAGGCGTTAGGTTCACAATGGTGTAAAATTAAAATGGGATATAACGGGCTAGGATTCGAGTTACAGGAACAAGGGCCGAACCAACCACCCAAGAATGGAATCTTCGAACGAAAACACTTGACAACCTCCTAGAAGCAGCTTTTCTTACCACCAGACCTTTCTCCATCAATTAGGAATCTGATGCTGTCACTAAACACATTCCTTAAATTGTAGCCATTTGTTGAGTTTTTTTTTGTGTCTAATCCGCATATATATCACCATTGCCCTTGATTTTTTTGACTGTATATCTCTTAAATGTCAATATATACACGTGTGATTTAGTTTACGAAGATTTTTCAATGACGAGAACCTCGATCAGGGAGTAAAAAGGGCGTAAGGTTCACAATGGTGTAAAATTAAAATGGGATATACCTGGCTAGAATTTGATTTATAGGAACAAGGGCCAAACCAACCACCCAAGAATGGAATCGTAGAGCGAAAACACTTGACAACCTCCTAGAAGCAGCTTTTCTTACCACCAGACCTTTCTCCATCAATTAGGAATCTGATGCCGTCACTAAACACATTCCTTAAATTGTAGCCATTTGTTGAGTGTTTTTTTGGTGTCTAATCCGCATATATATCACCATTGCCCTTGATTTTCTTGACTGTATATCTCTTAAATGTCAACATATACACGTGTGATTTAGTTTACGACGATTTTTCAATGTCGAGAACCTCGACCAGAGAGTAAAAAAGGCATAAGGTTCACAACGGTGTAAAATTAAAATGGGATATACCGGGCTAGGATTCGAGTTACAGGAACAAGGGCCAAACCAACCACCCAAAAAAGGAATCGTCGAGCGAAAACACATGACAACCTCCTAGAAGCAGCTTTTCTTGCCACCAGACCTTTCTCCATCAATTAGAAATCTGATGCCGTAACTAAACACATTCCTTAAATTGTAGCCATTTGTTGAGTGTTTTTTTGGTGTCTAATCCGCATATATATCTCCATTGCCCTTGATTTTCTTGACTGTATATCTCTTAAATGTCAACATATACACGTGTGATTTAGTTTACGAAGATTTTTCAATGCCGAGAACCTCGATCAGAGAGTAAAAATGGCGTAAGTTCACAATTGTGTAAAATTAAAATGGGATATACCGGGCTAGGATTCAAGTTACAGGAAGAAGGGCCAAACCAACCACCCAAGAATGGAATCGTCGAGCAAAAACACTTGACAACCTCCTAGAAGCAGCTTTTCTTGCCACCAGACCTTTCTCCATCAATTAGGATTCTGACGCCATCACTAAACACATTCCTTAAATTTTAGCCATTTGTTGAGTGTTTTTTTTGGTGTCTAATCCGCATATATATCACCATTGCCCTTGATTTTCTTGACTGTATATCTCTTAAATGTCAACATATACACGTGTGATTTAGTTTACGAAGATTTTTCAATGCCGAGAACCTCGAGCAGAGAGTAAAAAAGGGGTAAGGTTCACAATGGTGTAAAATTAAAATGGGATATACCGGGCTAGGATTCGAGTTACAGGAACATGGGCCAAACAACCACCCAAGAATGCAATCGTCGAGCGAAAACACTTGATAACCTCCTAGAAGCAGCTTTTCTTACCACCAGACCTTTCTCCATCAATTAGGAATCTGATGCCGTCACTAAACACATTCCTTAAATTGTAGCCATTTGTTGAGTGTTTTTTTTGTCTAATCCGCATATATATCACTATTGCCCTTGATTTTCTTGACTGTATATCTCTTAAATGTCAACATATACACGTGTGATTTAGTTTACGAAGATTTTTCAATGCCGAGAACCTCGATCAGAGAGTAAGAAAGGCGTAAGGTTCACAATGGTGTAAAATTAAAATGGGATATACCTGGTTAGGATTTGATCTCGAGCTGGCTGCGGTGGTATTTGCATTAAAAATATTGAGGCACTACTTGTATGGGGTAAAGTGCACCATATTCACCGATCACAAGAGCTTGAAATACTTCTTCGATCAGAAGGAGCTAAATATGCGACAAAGGCAATGGCTAGAAACGGTGAAAGACTTCAACTGTGAAATACACTATCACCCTGGAAGGGAAAACGTGGTGGCGGATGCCCTAAGCAGAAAGACAGATTATGCTCCGATATGAGTACGATCATTACAACTCATTGTGACCTCGGGCTTACTCGAACAAATCCGAGAGGCGCTAGATGAAGAAGTAAAGACAGAAAACTGGAGAAAGGAAAGGATTGTTGGCCAAGTTAAGGATCTCGAAGTAGGAAACCACGGTTTGAAAACGCGTTTCAATAGAATTTGGGTTCCTAACACATGTGGAGTTAAAAATCTTCTACTTGATGAGGCTCATAAATCCCGATATTCAATTCATCCGGGTGCGACCAAGATGTACAATGATCTGAAACAAAATTATTGGTGGCCTGGAATGAAGAGGGATGTGGCGAAGTATGTGGAAAAATGCTTGACATCTCTACAAGTCAAGGCGGAACACCAAAAACCATACGGCAAACTCCAACTGTTAGAAATCCCGGTTTGGAAATGGGAACATATTACAATGGACCTATTAACCAAATTGCGTAAGACAAATCGTGGTTTCGATTCCATATGGGTAGTGGTGGATAGATTGACGAAAAGTGCTCACTTCATTCCGATTCGTGAGACCTATACGTCAGAAAAGATGTCAGAAGTTTACACTAATGAGATAATAGCACGTCATGGAGTACCGGTATCCATCGTATCTGATAGGGATACCCGGTTCACTTCAAATTTCTGGCGAGATTTCCAAGAGCAAATGGGAACCAAATTGTTCATTAGCACTGCGTACCATCCTCAAACAGATGGACAGAGTAAAAGAACAATACAAACATTGGAGGACAAGCTACGGGCGTGTATAATCGACTTTGGAGGAAGTTGGGATGTTTACCTACCGTTAGTCGAGTTTTCGTATGACAACAGCTACCATACTAGTATTAAGATGGCACCGTACGAAATGCTCTATGGTAGGAAATGCCGAACCCCGGTATGTTGGGGTGAAGTGGGTCCACGTGAACTAGCCCACCAAGATGTAGTACGAGCCACTAATGAAAAGATTGATGTGGTTCGGGCACACTTAAAAGCGGTCCAAGATAGACAAAAGGCGTATGCTGACAAAAGGAACAGGCCAATCGATTTCCAGGTTGGTGACAAGGTTATGCTGAAAGTATCGCCGTGGAAGGGGATAATACGATTCAGAAAAAGAGGAAAGTTGAGCCCAAGATTTATTGGGCCATTCAGAATCACTGAACGGGTTGGTAAAGTAGCTTATCGTCTCGAATTACCCGAGGAGTTGAGTGGGATTAATAGCACATTCCACGTGTCACATCTCCGAAAATGTTTGGCAGATGAAACTGCTCGTATCCACTACGATGATATCAAGGTGGATAACAGCCTCAACTATGCAGTAAAACCAATTGCGATTTTAGATCGTAAAGAGAAGAGTTTGAGGAACAAAGTGATTAATCAAGTCAAGGTCAAATGGGAGCATAGGAAAGGTTCGGACACTACGTGGGAGTCAGAAGAGGAGATGCGACGTCTCCACCCTATATTATTTGGTACGTACTTCGGTTTCGGGGACGAAACCCTTTTTAAGGGGGGTGGACTTGTAAACCCCCGAAAATATAAAACTTTATATTAGAATTATAAAGTATAAATAAACGAGAATTTACTAACTAGGAATTTTAACCTAGTTAGTTACAAGTCTAGAACTAACTTATAATAGGGTTAAAAGCTACCAAACTATATGTTGAACAAAGAAGAGGGGCCTAAGTTGTTAAAATTGAAACTTAATTTTAATGAAACAAATAAAAAAATAAACCAAACACCCCAAAAGAGGTGTCTGGTCGATCAGAAGAAAGAGCAGGTCAACCCCCATGCTCCAAACCCTAAAAATTCACTAAAACTCTCAAATTGGAGGTGCAAATCTGGTCCAAAACGAAAATCGAGCATAGATTATTGATCATCATCACAAGAGGATTACAAGGTATGTAAAATTTGATGAAAACTCTCAACTTGAAATTCTCATGAAATTGGGAAAATCTGAAATTATGGTTGCATGTGTGTCTTATGATGATTTAGGAACAACTATAGTGTCTAGGGACAAACCCTAGACAAATACAAGTTGAAATCATGCGAAATTTTAGTAAAATCCATGATCACCATTGTAGGTGATTTGTGGGTTACGTAGAATTTGATAATCACTAGGAGATTGGGTGTTATTCTAGTGTAATTTGGCAATTGTGAGGTAACTTCAGAATTATAGAAGGTAACAATTGTGTAAAATGGTTGAATGATGTGAAATTAGGGCTAAGTGATAAGCTAGAGACTTGATATTTAATCATGTAAAATCTGCCCTTAAAGTGTTTGTTGAAATGCCTCTACGAAGGCTTAAAAATGAAATTCAAAGTTTAAATGCATAATTACGATGTTTCGGTGTATTATGCGAATTATGATTTAAAGAGAGTTCTAAATATGTCATAAATGAACTCTATAGGGAAGGACGCAGGAGCGTCAAGCGGACAAGTGGGTGGCGAATCACGTTTGAAAGGTCTACTTTGAAGGTATGTAACTTGACCCGTTACATTTGATGAATTGTTGATAAACTATGCGTTGTTGATTGAAAGTTGTGTTGGTTGTAGCGACTTTGTTCATTACTTAAACCGGATGTTAAGAATTGGATTGTAGTCGTTTGGTAGTCATCAAAATGGAGGATTTCCGTAGATGAACCAAACGGGTCAAATAATGTCACATTGTAATGATATTATTGTAAATAAATAGAAGTGGCATAAATGGTCACAAGAGCACGAAGCCATAGGTTTTGTAATGAAGTGCTAGTGATAATAAGCCCCGGAGTTTGGGTAATAAGCGCCTTAGGTTTACTAGTTAAATGGTAGTAAAATGGCTAAGTTAGAATGGGTCGAATAATTGCATAAGGACATATAGTCTTTCGGTCCGTAAACAAATTTTTCGGTATGAAATTTGTAATAGGCATGTCGGTAATGAATTTACAGACGCATAGGAAAAAGAATCACAAAAAACGGCCTTACGAGTCAAAAGTTATGGCCATTTTAAGTTAGAACTTGATAAAACTTTGAGCTGGAAATCTGCAGCATCAAAACATTGAACATTCTGTGAAAAAGGGGGCCTGGAGTGACGCGAGGGGCCTTGGCGTCACGCGGCGCCCCTTGTTCCAGAAAATTTTATTTTTCTTGATTGTTTAACCCATGGAACATGTTTTTATTCATCCTAACTTTACATTTGTTGTGGTTTTGATCTTAGGTGATGTTGGAATCTAACCGGAAGATGATCGAGCTAGTTTTTGAAGAACCGAACACTACTTACAAGCTTCCGCAATGTTTTAAACTTTAATATATTATGTTTATGGGTTGTAAACAGATTGTCAAAAAACTTTTGGATGTTTTATTCTAGTCGTTAGTGGACTAAGGTCTTTGCTACTTATGAAATATATGTTAATTAGGCATCTTTTATCTAAAATGGTATGAACTATTATTAAATTCAAGTAAATTAGACGGGTGTTACAATTTTCTTGACTGTATATCTTTTAAATGTCAACATATACACGTGTGATTTATTTTACGAAGATTTTTCAATGCCGAGAACCTCGATCAGAGAGTAAAAAAGGCGTAAGGTTCACAACTGTGTAAAATTAAAATAGGATATACCGGGCTAGGATTCGAGTTACAGGAACAAGGGTCAAACCAACCACCCTAGAATGGAATCGTCGAGCGAAAACACTTGAAAACCTCCTAGAAGCAGCTTTTCTTGCCACCAGACATTTCTCCATCAATTAGGAATCTGATGCCGTCACTAAACACATTCCTTAAATTGTAGCCATTTGTTGAGTGTTTTTTTTTTGTGTCTAATCCGCATATATATCACCATTGCCCTTGATTTTCTTGAATGTATATCTCTTAAATGTCAACATATACACGTGTGATTTAGTTTACGAAGATTTTTCAATGCCGATAACCTCGATCAGAGAGTAAAAAAGGCGTAAGGTTCACAATGGTGTAAAATTAAAATGGGATACACCGGGCTAGGATTCGACTTACAGGAACAAGGGCCAAACCAACCACCCAAGAATGGAATCGTCAAGCGAAAACACTTGACAACCTCCTAGAAGCAGCTTTTCTTGCCACCAGACCTTTCTCCATCAGTTAGGAATCTGATGCCGTCACTAAACACATTCCTTAAATTGTAGCCATTTGTTGAGTGTTTTTTTTTGTGTCTAATCCGCATATATATCACCATTGCCCTCGATTTTCTTGACTGTATATCTCTTAAATGTCAACATATACATGTGTGATTTAGTTTACGGAGATTTTTCAATGCCGAGAACGTCGATCAGAGAGTAAAAAAGGCGTAAGGTTCACAATGGTGTAAAATTAAATTGGGATATACCGGGCTAGGATTCGAGTTACCGGAACAAGGGCCAAACCAACCACCCAATAATAGAATCGTCGAGCGAAAACCTTAACAGCCTCCTAGAAGCAGCTTTTCTTGCCACCAGACCTTTCTCCATCAATTAGGAATCTGATGCCGTCACTAAACACATTCCTTAAATTGTAGCCAATTGTTGAGTGTTTTTTTTTGTGTCTAATCCGCATATATATCACCATTGCCCTTTATTTTCTTGACTGTATATCTCTTAAATATCAACATATACACGTGTAATTTAGTTTATGAAGATTTCTCAATGCCGAGAACCTCGATCAGAGAGTAAAAAAGGCGTAAGGTTCACAATGGTGTAAACTTAAAATGGGATATACCGGGCTAGGATTCTAGTTACAGGAACAGGGGCCAAACCAACCATCCAAGAAAGGAATCGTCAAGCGAAAACACTTGACAACCTCCTAGAAGCAGCTTTTCTTGCAACCAGACCTTTCTCCATCAATTAGGAATCTGATGCGATCACTAAACACATTTCTTAAATTGTAGCGATTTGTTGAGTGTTTTTTTGGTGTCTAATCCGCATATATATCGCCATTGCCCTTGATTTTCTTGAGTGTATATCTCTTAAATGTCAACATATACACGTGTGATTTAGTTTACGAAGATTTTTCATTGCCGAGAACCTCGATCAAAGAGTAAAAAAGGCGTAAGGTTCACAATGGTGTAAGATTAAAATGGGATATACCGGGTTTGGATTCGAGTTACAGGAACAAGGGCCAAACAAATAACCCAAGAATGGAATCGTCGAGCGAAAACACTTGACAGCCTCTTAGAAGCAGCTTTTCTTGCCACCAGACCTTTCTCCATCAATTAGGAATCTGATGCCGTCACTAAACACATTCCTTAAATTGTAGCCATTTGTTGAGTGTTTTTTTTGTGTCTAATCTGCATATATATCACCATTCCCCATGATTTTCTTGACTGTATATCTCTTAAATGTCAACATATACACGTGCGATTTAGTTTACGAATATTTTTCAATGCTGAGAACCTCGATCAGAGAGTAAAAAGGCGTAAGGTTCACAATGGTGTAAAATTAAAATGGGATATACCGGGCTAGGATTCGAGTTACCGGAACAAGGGCCAACCTAACCACCCAAGAATGAAATCGTCGAGCGAAAACACTTGACAACCTCCTAGAAGCAGCTTTTCTTGCCACTAGACCTTTCTCTATCAATTAGGAATCTGATGCCGTCACAAAACACATTCCTTAAATTGTAGCCATTTGTTGAGTGTATTTTTTTGGTGTCTAATCCGCATATATATCATCATTGCCCTTGATTTTCTTGACTGCATATCTCTTAAATGTCAACATATACACGTGTGATTTAGTTTACGAAGATTTTTCAATGCCAAGAACCTCGATTAAAGAGTAAAAAAGGCGTAAGGTTCACAATGGTGTAAAATTAAAATGGGATATACCGGGCTAGGATTCGAGTTACAGGAACAAGGGCCAAACCAACCACCCAAGAATGGAATCGTCGAGGGAAAACACTTGACAACCTCCTAGAAGCAGCTTTTCTTGCCACTAGACCTTTCTCCATCAATTAGGAATCAGATGCCGTCACTAAATACATTCCTTAAATTGTAGCCATTTGTTGAGTGTTTTTTTTGTGTGTCTAATCCGCATATATATCACCATTGCCCTTGATTTTCTTAACTGAATATCTCTTAAATGTCAACATATACACGTGTGATTTAGTTTACGAAGATTTTTTAATGCCGAGAACCCCAATCAGAGAGTAAAAAAAGGTGTAAGGTTCACAATGGTGTAAAATTAAAATGGGTTATACCGGGCTAGGATTCGAGTTACAGGAACAAGGGCCAAACCAACCACCCAAGAATGGAATCGTCGTGCGAAAACACTTAACAACCTCCTAGAAGCAGCATTTCTTGCCTCCAGATCTTCCTACATCAATTAGGAATCTGATGCCGTCACTAAACACATTCCTTAAATTGTAGCCATTTGTTGATTGTTTTTTTTTTTGTGTCTAATCCGCATATATATCACCATTGACCTTGATTTTCTTGACTTTATATCTCTTAAATATTAACATATACACGTGTGATTTAGTTTACGAAGATTTCTCAATGCTGAGAACCTCGATCAGAGAGTAAAAAGACGTAAGGTTCACAACGGCGTAAAATAAAAATGGGATATACCGGGCTAGGATTCGAGTTACAGGAACAAGGCCAAACCAACCACCCAAGAATGGAATAGTCGAACGAAAACACTTGACAAACTCCTAGAAGCAGCTTTTCTTGCCACCAGACCTTTCTCCATCAATTAGGAATCTGATGCCGTCACTAAACACATTCCTTAAATTGTAGCCATTTGTTGAGTGTTTTTTTTGGTGTCTAATCCGCATATATATCACCATTGCCCTTGTTTTTCTTGACTGTATATCTCTTAAATGTCAACATATACACGTTTGATTTAGTTTACGAAGATTTTTCAATG
The DNA here is from genome assembly GCA_030545235.1 of Helianthus tuberosus. NCBI lineage: Eukaryota > Viridiplantae > Streptophyta > Magnoliopsida > Asterales > Asteraceae > Helianthus > Helianthus tuberosus. The sequence goes on from CM060412.1 coordinate 39,838,158, forward strand.
CCGAGAACCTCGATCAGAGAGTAAAAAAGGCGTAAGGTTCACAATGGTGTAAAATTAAAATGGGATATACTTGGCTAGGAATCGACTTACAGGAACAAGGGCCAAACCAACCACCCAAGAATGGAATCGTCGAGCGAAAACACTTGACAACATCCTAGGAGCAGCTTTTCTTGCCACCAGACCTTTCTCCATCAATTAGGAATCTGATGCCGTCACTAAACACATTCCTTAAATTGTATCCATTTGTTGAGTGTTTTTTTTTTGTGTCTAATCCGCATATATATCACCATTGCCCTTGATTTTCTTGAATGTATATCTCTTAAATGTCAACATATACACGTGTGATTTAGTTTACGAAGATTTTTCAATGCCGAGAACCTCGATCAGGGAGTAAAAAAGGCGTAAGGTTCACAATGGTGTAAAATTAAAATGGGATATACCGGGCTAGGAATCGACTTACAGGAACAAGGGCCAAACCAACCACCCAAGAATGGAATCGTCGAGCGAAAACACTTGACAACCTCCTAGAAGCAGCTTTTCTTGCCACCAGACCTTTCTCCATCAGTTAGGAATCTGATGCCGTCACTAAACACATTCCTTAAATTGTAGCCATTTGTTAAGTGTTTTTTTTTGGTGTCTAATCCGCATATATATCACCATTGCCCTTGATTTTCTTGAGTGTATATCTCTTAAATGTCAACATATACATGTGTGATTTAGTTTACGAAGATTTTTCAATGCCGAGAACGTCGATCAGAGAGTAAAAAAGGCGTAAGATTCACAATAGTGTAAAATTAAATTGGGATATACCGGGCTAGGATTCGAGTTACCGGAACAAGGGCCAAACCAAGCACCCAAGAATGGAATTGTCGAGCGAAAACACTTGACAGCCTCCTAGAAGCAGCTTTTCATGCCACCAGACCTTTCTCCATCAATTAGGAATCTGATGCCGTCACTAAACACATTCCTTAAATTGTAGCCATTTGTTGAGTGTTTTTTTTTGTGTCTAATCCGCATATATATCACTATTACCCTTTATTTTCTTGACTGTATATCTCTTTAATGTCAACATATACACGTGTGATTTAGTTTACGAAGATTTTTCAATGCCGAGAACCTCGATCAGAGTGTAAAAAAGGCGTAAGGTTCACAATGGTGTAAAATTAAAATAGGATATACCAGGCTAGGATTCGAGTTACCGGAACAAGGGCCAAACCAACCACCCAAGAATGGAATCGTCGAGCGAAAACACTTGACAACTTCCTAGAAGCAGCTTTTCTTGCCACCAGACCTTTCTCCATCAATTAGGAATCTCATGCCGTCACTAAACACATTCCTTAAATTGTAGCCATTTGTTGAGTGTTTTTTTTGGTGTCTAATCCGCATATATATCGACATTGCCCTTGATTTTCTTGACTGTATATCTCTTAAATGTCAACATATACACGTGTGATTTAGTTTAGGAAGATTTTTCAATGCCGAGAACCTCGATCAGAGAGTAAAAAAGGCGTAAGGTTCACAATGGTGTAAATTTAAAATGGGATATACCGGGCTTGGATTCGAGTTACAGGAAAAAGGGCCAAACCAACCACCCAAGAATGAAATCGTCGAGCGAAAACACTTGACAACTTCCTAGAAGCAGCTTTTCTTGCCACCAGACCTTTCTCCATCAATTAGGAATCTGATGCCGTCACTAAACACATTCCTTAAATTGTAGCCATTTGTTGAGTGTTTTTTTTGTCTAATCCGCATATATATCACCATTGCCCTTGATTTTCTTGACTGTGTATCTCTTAAATATCAACATATACACGTGTGATTTAGTTTACGAAGATTTTTCAATGCCGAGAACCTAGATCAGAGAGTAAAAAAGGCGTAAGGTTCACAATGGTGTAAAATTAAAATGGGATATACCGGGCAAGGATTCGAGTTACAGGAACAAGGGCTAAACCAACCACCCAAGAATGGAATCGTCAAGCGAAAACACTTGACAACCTCCTAGAAGCAGCTTTTCTTGCAACCAGACCTTTCTCCATCAATTAGGAATCTGAGGCCGTCACTAAACACATTTCTTAAATTGTAGCCATTTGTTGAGTGTTTTTTTTGGTTTCTAATCCGCATATATATCGCCATTGCCCTTGATTTTCTTGACTGTATATCTCTTAAATGTCAACATATACACGTGTGATTTAGTTTAGGAAGATTTTTCAATGACGAGAACCTCGATCAGAGAGTAAAAATGGCGTAAGGTTCATAATGGTGTAAAATTAAAATGGGATATACCGGGCTTGGATTCGAGTTACAGGAACAAGGGCCAAACCAACAACCCAAGAATGAAATCGTCGAGCGAAAACACTTGATAACCTCCTAGAAGCAGCTTTTCTTACCACCAGACCTTTCTCCATCAATTAGGAATCTCATGCCGTCACTAAACACATTCCTTAAATTGTAGCCATTTGTTGAGTGTTTTTTTTGGTGTCTAATCCGCATATATATCACCATTGCCCTTGTTTTTCTTGACTGTATATCTCTTAAATGTCAACATATACACGTGTGATTTAGTTTACGAAGATTTTTCAATGCCGAGAACCTCGATCAGAGAGTAAAAAAGAAGTAAGGTTCACAATGGTGTAAAATTAAAATGGGATATACTTGGCTAGGAATCGACTTACAGGAACAAGGGCCAAACCAACCACCCAAGAATGGAATCGTCGAGCGAAAACACTTGACAACATCCTAGGAGCAGCTTTTCTTGCCACCAGACGTTTCTCCATCAATTAGGAATCTGATGCCGTCACTAAACACATTCCTTAAATTGTATCCATTTGTTGAGTGTTTTTTTTTTTGTGTCTAATCCGCATATATATCACCATTGCCCTTGATTTTCTTGAATGTATATCTCTTAAATGTCAACATATACACGTGTGATTTAGTTTACGAAGATTTTTCAATGCCGAGAACCTCGATCAGAGAGTAAAAAAGGCGTAAGGTTCACAATGGTGTAAAATTAAAATGGGATATACCGGGCTAGGAATCGACTTACAGGAACAAGGGCCAAACCAACCACCCAAGAATGGAATCGTCGAGCGAAAACACTTGACAACCTCCTAGAAGCAGCTTTTCTTACCACCAGACCTTTCTCCATCAGTTAGGAATCTGATGCCGTCACTAAACACATTCCTTAAATTGTAGCCATTTGTTGAGTGTTTTTTTTTGGTGTCTAATCCGCATATATATCACCATTGCCCTTGATTTTCTTGAGTGTATATCTCTTAAATGTCAACATATACACGTGTGATTTAGTTTACGAAGATTTTTCAATGCCGAGAACGTCGATCAGAGAGTAAAAAAGGCGTAAGATTCACAATAGTGTAAAATTAAATTGGGATATACCGGGCTAGGATTCGAGTTACCGGAACAAGGGCCAAACCAACCACCCAAGAATGGAATTGTCGAGCGAAAACACTTGACAGCCTCCTAGAAGCAGCTTTTCATGCCACCAGACCTTTCTCCATCAATTAGGAATCTGATGCCGTCACTAAACACATTCCTTAAATTGTAGCCATTTGTTGAGTGTTTTTTTTTTTTGTGTCTAATCCGCATATATATCACTATTACCCTTTATTTTCTTGACTGTATATCTCTTTAATGTCAACATATAAACGTGTGATTTAGTTTACGAAGATTTTTCAATGCCGAGAACCTCGATCAGAGTGTAAAAAAGGCGTAAGGTTCACAATGGTGTAAAACTAAAATGGGATATACCAGGCTAGGATTCGAGTTACCGGAACAAGGGCCAAACCAACCACCCAAGAAGGGAATCGTCGAGCGAAAACACTTGACAACTTCCTAGAAGCAGCTTTTCTTGCCACCAGACCTTTCTCCATCAATTAGGAATCTGATGCCGTCACTAAACACATTCCTTAAATTGTAGCCATTTGTTGAGTGTTTTTTTTGGTGTCTAATCCGCATATATATCGCCATTGCCCTTGATTTTCTTGACTGTATATCTCTTAAATGTCAACATATACACGTCTGATTTAGTTTAGGAAGATTTTTCAATGCCGAGAACCTCGATCAGAGAGTAAAAAAGGTGAAAGGTTCACAATGGTGTAAATTTAAAATGGGATATACCGGGCTTGGATTCGAGTTACAGGAAAAAGGTCCAAACCAACCACCCAAGAATGAAATCGTCGAGCGAAAACACTTGACAACTTCCTAGAAGCAGCTTTTCTTGCCACCAGACCTTTCTCCATCAATTAGGAATCTGATGCCGTCACTAAACACATTCCTTAAATTGTAGCCATTTATTGAGTGTTTTTTTTTTTGTCAAATCCGCATATATATCACCATTGCCCTTGATTTTCTTGACTGTGTATCTCTTAAATATCAACATATACACGTGTGATTTAGTTTACGAAGATTTTTCAATACCGAGAACCTCGATCAGAGAGTAAAAAAGGCGTAAGGTTCACAATGGTGTAAAATTAAAATGGGATATACCGGGCTAGGATTCGAGTTACAGGAACAAGGGCTAAACCAACCACCCAAGAATGGAATCGTCAAGCGAAAACACTTGACAACCTCCTAAAAGCAGCTTTTCTTGCAACCAGACCTTTCTCCATCAATTAGGAATCTGAGGCCGTCACTAAACACATTTCTTAAATTGTAGCAATTTGTTGAGTGTTTTTTTTGGTGTCTAATCCGCATATATATCGCCATTGCCCTTGATTTTCTTGACTGTATATCTCTTAAATGTCAACATATACACGTGTGATTTAGTTTAGGAAGATTTTTCAATGACGAGAACCTCGATCAGAGAGTAAAAATGGCGTAAGGTTCATAATGGTGTAAAATTAAAATGGGATATACCGGGCTTGGATTCGAGTTACAGGAACAAGGGCCAAACCAACAACCCAAGAATGAAATCGTCGAGCGAAAACACTTGATAACCTCCTAGAAGCAGCTTTTTTTACCACCAGACCTTTCTCCATCAATTAGGAATCTCATGCCGTCACTAAACACATTCCTTAAATTGTAGCCATTTGTTGAGTGTTTTTTTTGGTGTCTAATCCGCATATATATCACCATTGCCCTTGTTTTTCTTGACTGTATATCTCTTAAATGTCAACATATACACGTGTGATTTAGTTTACGAAGATTTTTCAATGCCGAGAACCTCGATCAGAGAGTAAAAAAGGCGTAAGGTTCACAATGGTGTAAAATTAAAATGGGATATACTTGGGTAGGAATCGACTTATAGGAACAAGGGCCAAACCAACCACCCAAGAATGGAATCGTCGAGCGAAAACACTTGACAACATCCTAGGAGCAGCTTTTCTTGCCACCAGACCTTTCTCCATCAATTAGGAATCTGATGCCGTCACTAAACACATTCCTTAAATTGTATCCATTTGTTGAGTGTTTTTTTTTGTGTCTAATCCGCATATATATCACCATTGCCCTTGATTTTCTTGAATGTATATCTCTTAAATATCAACATATACACGTGTGATTTAGTTTACGAAGATTTTTCAATGCCGAGAACCTCGATCAGAGAGTAAAAAAGGCGTAAGGTTCACAATGGTGTAAAATTAAAATGGGATATACCGGGCTAGGAATCGACTTACAGGAACAAGGGCCAAACCAACCACCCAAGAATGGAATCGTCGAGCGAAAACACTTGACAACCTCCTAGAAGCAGCTTTTCTTGCCACCAGACCTTTCTCCATCAGTTAGGAATCTGATGCCGTCACTAAACACATTCCTTAAATTGTAGCCATTTGTTGAGTGTTTTTTTTTGGTGTCTAATCCGCATATATATCACCATTGCCCTTGATTTTCTTGAGTGTATATCTCTTAAATGTCAACATATACACGTGTGATTTAGTTTACGAAGATTTTTCAATGCCGAGAACGTCGATCAGAGAGTAAAAAAGGCGTAAGATTCACAATAGTGTAAAATTAAATTGGGATATACCGGGCTAGGATTCGAGTTACCGGAACAAGGGCCAAACCAAGCACCCAAGAATGGAATTGTCGAGCGAAAACACTTGACAGCCTCCTAGAAGCAGCTTTTCATGCCACCAGACCTTTCTCCATCAATTAGGAATCTGATGCCGTCACTAAACACATTCCTTAAATTGTAGCCATTTGTTGAGTGTTTTTTTTCGTGTCTAATCCGCATATATATCACTATTACCATTTATTTTCTTGACTGTATATCTCTTTAATGTCAACATATACACGTGTGATTTAGTTTAGGAAGATTTTTCAATGCCGAGAACCTCGATCAGAGAGTAAAAAAGGCGTAAGGTTCACAATGGTGTAAATTTAAAATGGGATATACCGGGCTTGGATTCGAGTTACAGGAAAAAGGGCCAAACCAACCACCCAAGAATGAAATCGTCGAGCGAAAACACTTGACAACTTCCTAGAAGCAGCTTTTCTTGCCACCAGACCTTTCTCCATCAATTAGGAATCTGATGCCGTCACTAAACACATTCCTTAAATTGTAGCCATTTGTTGAGTGTTTTTTTTTGTCTAATCCGCATATATAGCACCATTGCCCTTGATTTTCTTGACTGTGTATCTCTTAAATATCAACATATACACGTGTGATTTAGTTTACGAAGATTTTTCAATGCCGAGAACCTCGATCAGAGAGTAAAAAAGGCGTAAGGTTCACAATGGTGTAAAATTAAAATGGGATATACCGGGCTAGGATTCGAGTTACAGGAACAAGGGCTAAACCAACCACCCAAGAATGGAATCGTCAAGCGAAAACACTTGACAACCTCCTAGAAGCAGCTTTTCTTGCAACCAGACCTTTCTCCATCAATTAGGAATCTGATGCCGTCACTAAACACATTTCTTAAATTGTAGCCATTTGTTGAGTGTTTTTTTTTTGGTGTCTAATCCGCATATATATCGCCATTGCCCTTGATTTTCTTGACTGTATATCTCTTAAATGTCAACATATACACGTGTGATTTAGTTTAGGAAGATTTTTCAATGACGAGAACCTCGATCAGAGAGTAAAAATGGCGTAAGGTTCATAATGGTGTAAAATTAAAATGGGATATACCGGGCTTGGATTCGAGTTACAGGAACAAGGGCCAAACCAACCACCCAAGAATGAAATCGTCGAGCGAAAACACTTGATAACCTCCTAGAAGCAGCTTTTCTTACCACCAGACCTTTCTCCATCAGTTAGGAATCTCATGCCGTCGCTAAACACATTCCTTAAATTGTAGCCATTTGTTGAGTGTTTTTTTTGTTTCTAATCCGCATATATATCACCATTGCCCTTGATTTTCTTAACTGTATATCTCTTAAATGTCAACATATACACGTGCGATTTAGTTTACGAATATTTTTCAATGCCGAGAACCTCGATCAGAGAGTAAAAAGGCATAAGGTTCACAATGGTGTAAAATTAAGATGCGATATACCGGGCTAGGATTCGAGTTACCGGAACAATGGCCAAACCAACCACCCAAGAATGGAATCGTCGAGCGAAAACACTTGACAACCTCCTAGAAGCAGCTTTTCTTGCCACTAGACCTTTCTCCATCAATTAGGAATCTGATGCCGTCACTAAACACATTCCTTAAATTGTAGCCATTTGTTGAGTGTATTTTTTTGGTGTCTAATCCGCATATATATCATGATTGCCCTTGATTTTCTTGACTGTATATCTCTTAAATGTCAACATATACACGTGTGATTTAGTTTACGAATATTTTTCAATGCCGAGAACATCGATTAAAGAGTAAAAAAGGCGTAAGGTTCACAATGGTGTAAAATTAAAATGGGATATACCGGGCTACGATTCGAGTTACAGGAACAAGGGCCAAACCAACCACCCAAGAATGGAATCGTCGAGCGAAAACACTTGACAACTTCCTAGAAGCAGGTTTTCTTGCCACCAGACCTTTCTCCATCAATTAGGAATCTGACGCCGTCACGAAACACATTCCTTAAATTGTAGCCATTTGTTGAGTGTTTTTTTTTGTGTCTAATCCGCATATATATCACCATTGCCCTTGATTTTCTTGACTGTATATCTCTTAAATATCAACATATACACGTGTGATTTAGTTTACGAAGATTTTTCAATGCCGAGAACCTCGATCAGAGAGTAAAAAAGGCGTAAGGTTCACAATGGTGTAAAATTAAAATGGGATATACCGGGCTAGGATTCGAGTTACAGTTACAAGGGCCTAACCAACCACCCAAGAATGGAATCGTCAAGCGAAAACACTTGACAACCTCCTAGAAGCAGCTTTTCTTGCAACCAGACCTTTCTCCATCAATTAGGAATCTGATGCCATCACTAAACACACTTCTTAAATTGTAGCCATTTGTTGACTGTTTTTTTTTTGGTGTCTAATCCGCATATATATCGCCATTGCCCTTGATTTTCTTGACTGTATATCTCTTAAATGTCAACATATACACGTGTGATTTAGTTTACGAAGATTTTTCAATGCCGAGAACCTCGATCAGAGAGTAAAAAAGGCGTAAGGTTCACAATGGTGTAAAATTAAAATGGGATATACCGGGCTTGGATTCAAGTTACAGGAACAAGGGCCAAACCAACCACCCAAGAATGGAATCGTCGAGCGAAAACACTTGATAACCTCCTAGAAGCAGCTTTTCTTGCCACTAGACATTTCTCCATCAATTAGGAATCTGATGCCGTCACTACTCACATTCCTTAAATTGTAGCCATTTGTTGAGTGTTTTTTTTTTGGTGTCTAATCCGCATATATATCACCATTGCCCTTGATTTTCTTGACTGTATATCTCTTAGATGTCAACATATACACGTGTGATTTAGTTTACGAAGATTTTTCAATGCCGAGAACCTTGATCAGAGAGTAAAAAAGGCGTAAGGTTCAGAATAGTGTAGAATTAAAATGGGATATACTTGGCTAGGAATCGAGTTACAGGAACAAGGGCCAAACCAATCACCCAAGATTGGAATTGTCGAGCAAAAACACTTGATAACCTCCAAGAAGCAGCTTTTCTTGCCACCAGACCTTTCTCCATCAATTAGGAATCTGATACCGTCACTAAACACATTCATTAAATTGTAGCCATTTGTTGAGTGTTTTTTTTTGTGTCTACTCCGCATATATATCACCATTGCCCTTGATTTTCTTGACTGTATATCTCTTAAATGTCAACATATACACGTGTGATTTAGTTTACGAAGATATTTCAATGCCGAGAACCTAGATCAGAGAGTAAAAAAGGCGTAAGGTTCACAATGGTGTAAAATTAAAATGGGATATACCTGGCTAGGATTTGATTTACAGGAACAAGGGCCAAACCAACCACCCAAGAATGGAATCGTCGAGCGAAAACACTTGACAACCTCCTAGAAGCAGCTTTTCTTACCACCAGACCTTTCTCCATCAATTAGGAATCTGATGCCGTCACTAAACACATTCCTTAAATTGTAGCTATTGGTTGAGAGTTTTTTTTTGGTGTCTAATCCGCATATATATCACCATTGCACTTGATTTTCTTAACTGTATATCTCTTAAATGTCAACATATACACGTGTGATTTAGTTTACGAATATTTTTCAATGCCGAGAACCTAGATCAGAGAGTAAAAAAGGCGTAAGGTTCACAATGGTGTAAAATTAAAATGGGATATACCGGGCTAGTATTCAAGTTACAGGAACAAGGGCCAAACCAACCACACAAGAATGGAATCGTCGAGCGAAAACACTTGACAACCTCCTAGAAGCAGCTTTTCTTGCCACCAGACCTTCCTACATCAATTAGGAATCTGATGCCGTCACTAAACACATTCCTTAAATTGTAGCCATTTGTTGAGTGTATTTTTTTTTGTGTCTAATCCGTATATATATCACCATTGCCCTTGATTTTCTTGATTGTATATATCTTAAATGTCAACATATACACGTGTGATTTAGTTTACGAAGATTTTTCAATGCCGAGAACCTCGATCAAAGAGTAAAAAAGGCGTAAAGTTCACAATGGTGTAAAATTAAAATGGGATACACCGGGCTATGATTCGACTTACGGGAACAAGGGCCAAACCAACCACCCAAGAATGGAATCGTCAAGCGAAAACACTTGACAACCTCCTAGAAGCTGCTTTTCTTGCCACCAGACCTTTCTCCATCAGTTAGGAATCTGATGCCGTCACTAAACACATTCCTTAAATTGTAGCCAATTGTTGAGTGTTTTTTTTGTGTGTCTAATCCGCATATATATCACCATTGCCCTTGATTTTCTTGACTGTATATCTCTTAAATGTCAACATATACACGTGTGATTTAGTTTACGAAGATTTTTTAATGCCGAGAACCCCAAGCAGAGAGTAAAAAAGGTGTAAGGTTCACAATGGTGTAAAACTAAATTGGGTTATACCGGGCTAGGATTCGAGTTACAAGAACAAGGGCCAAACCAACCACCCAAGAATGGAATCGTCGTGCGAAAACACTTAACAACCTCCTAGAAGCAGCTTTTCTTGCCACCAGATCTTCCTACATCAATTAGGAATCTGATGCCGTCACTAAACACATTCCTTAAATTGTAGCCATTTGTTGATTGTTTTTTTTTTTTGTGTCTAATCCGCATATATATCACCATTGACCATGATTTTCTTGACTTTATATCTCTTAAATGTTAACATATACACGTGTGATTTAGTTTACGAAGATTTCTCAATGCTGAGAACCTCGATCAGAGAGTAAAAAAGACGTAAGGTTCACAACGGCGTAAAATAAAAATGGGATATACCGGGATAGGATTCGAGTTACAGGAACAAGGGCCAAACCAACCACCCAAGAATGGAATAGTCGAACGAAAACACTTGACAACCTCCTAGAAGCAGCTTTTCTTGCCACCAGACCTTTCTCCATCAATTAGGAATCTGATGCCGTTACTAAACACATTCCTTAAATTGTAGCCATTTGTTGAGTGTTTTTTTTGGTGTCTAATCCGCATATATATCACCATTGCCCTTGTTTTTCTGGAATGTATATCTCTTAAATGTCAACATATACACGTGTGATTTAGTTTACGAAGATTTTTCAATGCCGAGAACCTCGATCAGAGAGTAAAAAAGGCGTAAGGTTCACAATGGTGTAAAATTAAAATGGGATATACTTGGCTAGGAATCGACTTACAGGAACAAGGGCCAAACCAACCACCCAAGAATGGAATCGTCGAGCGAAAACACTTGACAACCTCCTAGGAGCAGCTTTTCTTGCCACCAGACCTTTCTCCTTCAATTAGGAATCTGATGTCGTCACTAAACACATTCCTTAAATTGTATCCATTTGTTGAGTGTTTTTTTTTTGTGTCTAATCCGCATATATATCACCATTGCCCTTGATTTTCTTGAATGTATATCTCTTAAATGTCAACATATACACGTGTGATTTAGTTTACGAAGATTTTCAATGCCGAGAACCTCGATCAGAGAGTAAAAATGGCGTAAGGTTCACAATGGTGTAAAATTAAAATGGGATATACCGGGCTAGGATTCGACTTACAGGAACAAGGGCCAAACCAACCACCCAAGAATGGAATCGTCGAGCGAAAACACTTGACAACCTCCTAGAAGCAGCTTTTCTTGCCACCAGACCTTTCTCCATCAGTTAGGAATCTGATGCCGTCACTAAACACATTCCTTAAATTGTAGCCATTTGTTAAGTGTTTTTTTTTTTTGGTGTCTAATCCGCATATATATCACCATTGCCCTTGATTTTCTTGAGTGTATATCTCTTAAATGTCAACATATACACGTGTGATTTAGTTTACGAAGATTTTTCAATGCCGAGAACCTCGATCAGAGTATAAAAAAGGCGTAAGGTTCACAATGGTGTAAAATTAAAATGGGATATACTAGGCTAGGATTCGAGTTACCGGAACAAGGGCCAAACCAACCACCCAAGAATGGAATCGTCGAGCGAAAACACTTGACAACTTCCTAGAAGCAGCTTTTCTTGCCACCAGACCTTTCTCCATCAATTAGGAATCTGATGCCGTCACTAAACACATTTCTTAAATTGTAGTCATTTGTTGAGTGTTTTTTTTTTGTGTCTAATCCGCATATATATCACTATTACCCTTTATTTTCTTGACTGTATATCTCTTTAATGTCAACATATACACGTGTGATTTAGTTTACGAAGATTTTTCAATGCCGAGAACCTCGATCAGAGAGTAAAAAAGGCGTAAGGTTCACAATGGTGTAAAATTAAAATGGGATATATCGGGCTAGGATTCGAGTTACAGGAACAAGTGCTAAACCAACCACCCAAGAATGGAATCGTCGAGCGAAAACACTTGACAGCCTCCTAGAAGCAGCTTTTCATGCCACCAGACCTTTCTCCATCAATTAGGAATCTGATGCCGTCACTAAACACATTCCTTAAATTGTAGCCATTTGTTGAGTGTTTTTTTTTTTGGTGTCTAATCCGCATATATATCACTATTACCCTTTATTTTCTTGACTGTATATCTCTTTAATGTCAACATATACACGTGTGATTTAGTTTACGAAGATTTTTCAATGCCGAGAACCTCGATCAGAGAGTAAAAAAGGCGTAAGGTTCACAATAGTGTAAAATTAAATTGGGATATACCGGGTTAGGATTCGAGTTACCGGAACAAGGGCCAAACCAACCACCCAAGAATGGAATCATCGAGCGAAAACACTTGACAGCCTCCTAGAAGCAGCTTTTCATGCCACCAGAGCTTTCTCCATCAATTAGGAATCTGATGCCGTCACTAAACACATTCCTTAAATTGTAGCCATTTGTTGAGTATTTTTTTTTGTGTCTAATCCGCATATATATCACTATTACCCTTTATTTTCTTGACTGTATATCTATTTAATGTCAACATATACACGTGTGATTTAGTTTACGAAGATTTTTCAATGCCGAGAACCTCGATCAGAGTGTAAAAAAGGCGTAAGGTTCACAATGGTGTAAAATTAAAATGGGATATACCAGGCTAGGATTCGAGTTACCGGAACAAGGGCCAAACCAACCACCCAAGAATGGAATCGTCGAGCGAAAACACTTGACAACTTCCTAGAAGCAGCTTTCCTTGCCACCAGACCTTTCTCCATCAATTAGGAATCTGATGCCGTCCCTAAACACATTTCTTAAATTGTAGTCATTTGTTGAGTGTTTTTTTTGTCTAATCCGCATATATATCACCATTGCCCTTGATTTTGTTGACTGTGTATCTCTTAAATATCAACATATACACGTGTGATTTAGTTTACGAAGATTTTTCAATGCCGAGAACCTCGATCAGAGAGTAAAAAAGGCGTAAGGTTCACAATGGTGTAAAATTAAAATGGGATATATCGGGCTAGGATTCGAGTTACAGGAACAAGGGCTAAACAAACCACCCAAGAATGGAATCGTCAAGCGAAAACACTTGACAACCTCCTAGAAGCAGCTTTTCTTGCAACCAGACCTTTCTCCATCAATTAGGAATCTGATGCCGTCACTAAACACATTTCTTAAATTGTAGCCATTTGTTGAGTGTTTTTTTTGGTGTCTAATCCGCATATATATCGCCATTGCCCTTGATTTTCTTGAATGTATATCTCTTAAATGTCAACATATACACGTGTGATTTAGTTTAGGAAGATTTTTCAATGCCGAGAACCTCGATCAGAGAGTAAAAAAGGCGTAAGGTTCACAATGGTGTAAATTTAAAATGGGATATACCGGGCTTGGATTCGAGTTACAGGAAAAAGGGCCAAACCAACCACCCAAGAATGAAATCGTCGAGCGAAAACACTTGACAACTTCCTAGAAGCAGCTTTTCTTGCCACCAGACCTTTCTCCATCAATTAGGAATCTGATGCCGTCACTAAACACATTCCTTAAATTGTAGCCATTTGTTGAGTGTTTTTTTTTTGTCTAATCCGCATATATATCACCATTGCCCTTGATTTTCTTGACTGTGTATCTCTTAAATATCAACATATACACGTGTGATTTAGTTTACGAAGATTTTTCAATGCCGAGAACCTCGATCAGAGAGTAAAAAAGGCGTAAGGTTCACAGTGGTGTAAAATTAAAATGGGATATACCGGGCTAGGATTCGAGTTACAGGAACAAGGGCTAAACCAACCACCCAAGAAGGGAATCGTCAAGCAAAAACACTTGACAACCTCCTAGAAGCAGCTTTTCTTGCAACCAGACCTTTCTCCATCAATTAGGAATCTGATGCCGTCACTAAACACATTTCTTAAATTGTAGCCATTTGTTGAGTGTTTTTTTGGTGTCTAATCCGCATATATATCGCCATTGCCCTTGATTTTCTTGACTGTATATCTCTTAAATGTCAACATATACACGTGTGATTTAGTTTAGGAAGATTTTTCAATGCCGAGAACCTCGATCAGAGAGTAAAAAAGGCGTAAGGTTCACAATGGTATAAAATTAAAATGGGATATACCGGGCTTGGATTCAAGTTACAGGAACAAGGGCCAAACCAACCACCCAAGAATGGAATCGTCGAGCGAAAACACTTGATAACCTCCTAGAAGCAGCTTTTCTTGCCACTAGACATTTCTCCATCAATTAGTAATCTGATGCCGTCACTAAACACATTCCTTAAATTGTAGCCATTTGTTGAGTGTTTTTTTTGGTGTCTAATCCACATATATATCACCATTGCCCTTAATTTTCTTGACTGTATATCTCTTAGATGTCAACATATACACGTGTGATTTAGTTTACGAAGATTTTTCAATGCCGAGAACCTTGATCAGAGAGTAAAAAAGGGGTAAGGTTCAGAATGGTGTAGAATTAAAATGGGATATACTTGGCTAGGAATCGAGTTACAGGAACAAGGGCCAAACCAATCACCCAAGATTGGAATTGTCGAGCGAAAACACTTGATAACCTCCAAGAAGCAGCTTTTCTTGCCACCAGACCTTTCTCCATCAGTTAGGAATCTGATACCGTCACTAAACACATTCATTAAATTGTAGCCATTTGTTGAGTGTTTTTTTTTGTGTCTACTCCGCATATATATCACCATTGCCCTTGATTTTCTTGACTGTATATCTCTTAAATGTCAACATATACACGTGTGATTTAGTTTACGAAGATATTTCAATGCCGAGAACCTCGATCGGAGAGTAAAAAAGGCGTAAAGTTCACAATGGTGTAAAATTAAAATGGGATATACCGGGCTAGGATTCGAGTTACTGGAACAAGAGCCAAACCAACCACCCAAGAATGGAATCGTCGAGCGAAAACACTTGACAACTTCCTATAAGCAGCTTTTCTTGCCACCAGACCTTTCTCCAGCAATTAGGAATCTGATGCCGTCACTAAACACATTCCTTAACTTGTAGCCATTTGTTGAGTGTTTTTTTTGTGTCTAATCTGCATATATATCACTATTTCCCTTTATTTTCTTGACTGTATATCTCTTAAATGTCAACATATACACGTGTGATTTAGTTTAAGAAGATTTTTCAATGCCGAATACCTCGATCAGAGAGTAAAAAAGGCGTAAGGTTCACAATGGTGTAAAATTAAAATGGGATATACCGGGCTAGGATTCGAGTTACCGGAACAAGAGCCAAACCAACCACTCAAGAATGGAATCGTCGAGCGAAAACACTTGACAACTTCCTATAAGCAGCTTTTCTTGCCACCAGACCTTTCTCCATCAATTAGGAATCTGGTGCCGTCACTAAACACATTCCTTAAATTGTAGCCATTTGTTGAGTGTTTTTTTTGTGTCTAATCTGCATATATATCACTATTTCCCTTTATTTTCTTGATTGTATATCTCTTAAATATCAACATATACACGTGTGATTTAGTTTACGAAGATTTTTCAATGCCGAGAACCTCAATCAGAGAGTAAAAAAGGCGTAAGGTTCACAATGGTGTAAAATTAAAATGGGATATACCGGGCTAGGATTCGAGTTACAGTAACAAGGGCCTAACCAACCACCCAAGAATGGAATCGTCAAGCGAGAACACTTGACAACCTCCTAGAAGCAGCTTTTCTTGCAACCAGACCTTTCTCCATCAATTAGGAATCTGATGCCATCACTAAACACATTTCTTAAATTGTAGCCATTTGTTGACTGTTTTTTTTTGGTGTCTAATCCGCATATATATCGCCATTGCCCTTGATTTTCGTGACTGTATATCTCTTAGATGTCAACATATACACGTGTGATTTAGTTTACGAAGATTTTTCAATGCCGAGAACCTTGATCAGAGAGTAAAAAAGGCGTTAGGTTCAGAATGGTGTAGAATTAAAATGGGATATACTTGGCTAGAAATCGAGTTACAGGAACAAGGGCCAAACCAATCACCCAAGATTGGAATTGTCGAGCGAAAACACTTGATAACCTCCAAGAAGCAGCTTTTCTTGCCACCAGACCTTTCTCCATCAATTAGGAATCTGATACCGTCAGTAAACACATTCCTTAAATTGTAGCTATTTGTTGAGTGTTTTTTTTGGGTGTCTAATCCGCATATATATCACCATTGCACTTGATTTTCTTGACTGTATATCTCTTAAATGTCAACATATACACGTGTGATTTAGTTTACGAATATTTTTCAATGCCGAGAACCTCGATCAGAGAGTAAAAAAGGCGTAAGGTTCACAATGGTGTAAAATTAAAATGGGATATACCGGGCTAGTATTCAAGTTACAGGAACAAGGGCCAAACCAACCACACAAGAATGGAATCGTCGAGCGAAAACACTTGACAACCTCCTAGAAGCAGCTTTTCTTGCCACCAGACCTTCCTACATCAATTAGGAATCTGATGCCGTCACTAAACACATTCCTTAAATTGTAGCCATTTGTTGAGTGTATTTTTTTGTGTCTAATCCGCATATATATCACCATTGCCCTTGATTTTCTTGAATGTATATATGTTAAATGTCAACATATACACATGTGATTTAGTTTACGAAGATTTTTCAATTCCGAGAACCTCGATCAGAGAGTAAAAAAGGCGTAAAGTTCACAATGGGGTAAAATTAAAATGGGATACACCGGGCTATGATTCGACTTACAGGAACAAGGGCCAAACCAACCACCCAAGAATGGAATCGTCAAGCGAAAACACTTGACAACCTCCTAGAAGCAGCTTTTCTTGCCACAAGACCTTTCTCCAACAGTTAAGAATCTGATGCCGTCACTAAACACATTCCTTAAATTGTAGCCATTTGTTGAGTGTTTTTTTTTTTTTGTGTCTAATCCGCATATATATCACCATTGCCCTTTATTTTCTTAACTGTATATCTATTAAATGTCAACATATACACGTGTGATTTAGTTTACGAAGATTTTTCAATGCCGAGAACGTCGATCAGAGAGTAAAAAAGGCGTAAGGTTCACAATGGTGTAAAATTAAATTGGGATATACCGGGCTAGGATTCGAGTTACCGGAATAAGGGCCAAACCAACCACCCAAGAATGGAATCGTCGAGCAAAAACACTTGACAGTCTCCTATAAGCAGCTTTTCTTGCCACCAGACCTTTCTCCATCAATTAGGAATCTGATGCCGTCACTAAACACATTCCTTAAATTGTAGCCATTTGTTGCGTGTTTTTTTTTTGTGTCTAATCCGCATATATATCACCATTGCCCTTTATTTTCTTGACTGTATATCTCTTAAATATCAACATATACACGTGTGATTTAGTTTATGAAGATTTTTCAATGCCGAGCACCTCGATCAGAGAGTAAAATAGGCGTAAGGTTCACAATGGTGTAAAATTAAAAGGGGATATACCGGGCTAGGATTCGAGTTACAGGAACAGGGGCCAAACCAACCACCCAAGAATGGAATCGTCAAGCGAAAACACTTGACAACCTCCTAGACGCAGCTTTTCTTGCAACCAAACCTTTCTCCATCAATTAGGAATCTGATGCCATCACTAAACACATTTCTTAAATTGTAGCCATTTGTTGAGTGTTTCTTTTTGGTGTCTAATCCGCATATATATCGCCATTGCCCTTGATTTTCTTGACTGTATATCTCTTAAATGTCAACATATACACGTGTGATTTAGTTTACGAAGATTTTTCATTGCCGAGAACCTCGATCAGAGAGTAAAAAAGGCGTAAGGTTCACAATGGTGTAAAATTAAAATGGGATATACCGGGCTTGGATTCGAGTTACAGGAACAAGGGCCAAACCAACCACCCAAGAATGAAGTCGTCGAGCGAAAACACTTGATAACCTCCTAGAAGCAGCATTTCTTGCCACCAGACCTTTCT
Organism: Helianthus tuberosus; assembly: GCA_030545235.1. Taxonomy (NCBI): domain Eukaryota; kingdom Viridiplantae; phylum Streptophyta; class Magnoliopsida; order Asterales; family Asteraceae; genus Helianthus; species Helianthus tuberosus. The sequence goes on from CM060412.1 coordinate 39,856,452, forward strand.
CCATCAATTAGGAATCTGATGCCGTCACTAAACACATTCCTTAAATTGTAGCCATTTGTTGAGTGTTTTTTTGTGTCTAATCCGCATATATATCACCATTGCCTTTGATTTTCTTGACTGTATATCTCTTAAATGTCAACATATACACGTGCGATTTAGTTTACGAATATTTTTCAATGCCGAGAACCTTTATCAGAGAGTAAAAAGGCATAAGGTTCACAAGGGTGTAAAATTAAAATGGGATATACCGGGCTAGGATTCGAGTTACCGGAACAAGGGCCAAACCAACCACCTAAGAATGGAATCGTCGAGCGAAAACACTTGACAGCCTCCTAGAAGCAGCTTTTCTTGCCACTAGACCTTTCTCCATCAATTAGGAATCTGATGCCGTCACTAAACACATTCCTTAAATTGTAGCCATTTGTTGAGTGTATTTTTTTGGTGTCTAATGCGCATATATATCATCATTGCCCTTGATTTTCTTGACTGTATATCTCTTAAATGTCAACATATACACGTGTGATTTAGTTTACGAAGATTTTTCAATGCCGAGAACCTCGATCAGAGAGTAAAAAAGGCGTAAGGTTCACAATGGTGTAAAATTAAATTGGGATATACCGGGCTAGGATTCGAGTTACCGGAACAAGGGCCAAACCAACCACCCAAGAATGGAATCGTCGAGCGAAAACACTTGACAGCCTCCTAGAAGCAGCTTTTCTTGCCACCAGACCTTTCTCCATCAATTAGGAATCTGATGCCGTCACTAAACACATTCCTTAAATTGTAGCCATTTGTTGAGTGTTTTCTTTGTGTCTAATCTGCATATATATCACTATTTCCCTTTATTTTCTTGACTGTATATCTCTTAAATGTCAACATATACACGTGTGATTTAGTTTAGGAAGATTTTTCAATGCCGAGAACCTCGATCAGAGAGTAAAAAAGGCGTAAGGTTCACAATGGTGTAAAATTAAAATGGGATATATCGGGCTAGGATTCGAGTTACCGGAATAAGGGCCAAACCAACCACCCAAGAATGGAATCGTCGAGCAAAAACACTTGACAGTCTCCTATAAGCAGCTTTTCTTGCCACCAGACCTTTCTCCATCAATTAGGAATCTGATGCCGTCACTAAACACATTCCTTAAATTGTAGCCATTTGTTGCGTGTTTTTTTTTGTGTCTAATCCGCATATATATCACCATTGCCCTTTATTTTCTTGACTGTATATCTCTTAAATATCAACATATACACGTGTGATTTAGTTTATGAAGATTTTTCAATGCCGAGCACCTCGATCAGAGAGTAAAATAGGCGTAAGGTTCACAATGGTGTAAAATTAAAAGGGGATATACCGGGCTAGGATTCGAGTTACAGGAACAGGGGCCAAACCAACCACCCAAGAATGGAATCGTCAAGCGAAAACACTTGACAACCTCCTAGACGCAGCTTTTCTTGCAACCAAACCTTTCTCCATCAATTAGGAATCTGATGCCATCACTAAACACATTTCTTAAATTGTAGCCATTTGTTGAGTGTTTCTTTTTGGTGTCTAATCCGCATATATATCGCCATTGCCCTTGATTTTCTTGACTGTATATCTCTTAAATGTCAACATATACACGTGTGATTTAGTTTACGAAGATTTTTCATTGCCGAGAACCTCGATCAGAGAGTAAAAAAGGCGTAAGGTTCACAATGGTGTAAAATTAAAATGGGATATACCGGGCTTGTATTCGAGTTACAGGAACAAGGGCCAAACCAACCACCCAAGAATGAAGTCGTCGAGCGAAAACACTTGATAACCTCCTAGAAGCAGCATTTCTTGCCACCAGACCTTTCTCCATCAATTAGGAATCTGATGCCGTCACTAAACACATTCCTTAAATTGTAGCCATTTGTTGAGTGTTTTTTTGTGTCTAATCCGCATATATATCACCATTGCCTTTGATTTTCTTGACTGTATATCTCTTAAATGTCAACATATACACGTGCGATTTAGTTTACGAATATTTTTCAATGCCGAGAACCTTTATCAGAGAGTAAAAAGGCATAAGGTTCACAAGGGTGTAAAATTAAAATGGGATATACCGGGCTAGGATTCGAGTTACCGGAACAAGGGCCAAACCAACCACCTAAGAATGGAATCGTCGAGCGAAAACACTTGACAGCCTCCTAGAAGCAGCTTTTCTTGCCACTAGACCTTTCTCCATCAATTAGGAATCTGATGCCGTCACTAAACACATTCCTTAAATTGTAGCCATTTGTTGAGTGTATTTTTTTGGTGTCTAATGCGCATATATATCATCATTGCCATTGATTTTCTTGACTGTATATCTCTTAAATGTCAACATATACACGTGTGATTTAGTTTACGAAGATTTTTCAATGCCGAGAACCTCGATCAGAGAGTAAAAAAGGCGTAAGGTTCACAATGGTGTAAAATTAAATTGGGATATACCGGGCTAGGATTCGAGTTACCGGAACAAGGGCCAAACCAACCACCCAAGAATGGAATCGTCGAGCGAAAACACTTGACAGCCTCCTAGAAGCAGCTTTTCTTGCCACCAGACCTTTCTCCATCAATTAGGAATCTGATGCCGTCACTAAACACATTCCTTAAATTGTAGCCATTTGTTGAGTGTTTTCTTTGTGTCTAATCTGCATATATATCACTATTTCCCTTTATTTTCTTGACTGTATATCTCTTAAATGTCAACATATACACGTGTGATTTAGTTTAGGAAGATTTTTCAATGCCGAGAACCTCGATCAGAGAGTAAAAAAGGCGTAAGGTTCACAATGGTGTAAAATTAAAATGGGATATATCGGGCTAGGATTCGAGTTACCGGAACAAGAGCCAAACCAACCACCCAAGAATGGAATCGTCGAGCGAAAACACTTGACAACTTCCTATAAGCAGCTTTTCTTGCCACCAGACCTTTTTCCATCAATTAGGAATCTGATGCCGTCACTAAACACATTCCTTAAATTGTAGCCATTTGTTGAGTGTTTTTTTTTTTGTGTCTAATCTGCATATATATCACCATTGCCCTTTATTTTCTTGACTGTATATCTCTTAAATATCAACATATACACGTGTGATTTAGTTTATGAAGATTTTTCAATGCCGAGAACCTCGATCAGAGAGTAAAATAGGCGTAAGGTTCACAATGGTGTAAAATTAAAATGGGATATACCGGGCTAGGATTCGAGTTACAGGAACAGGGACCAAACCAACCACCCAAGAATGGAATCGTCAAGCGAAAACACTTGACAACCTCCTAGAAGCAGCTTTTCTTGCAACCAAACCTTTCTCCATCAATTAGGAATCTGATGCCATCACTAAACACATTTCTTAAATTGTATCCGTTTGTTGAGTGTTTTTTTTGGTGTCTAATCCGCATATATATCGCCATTGCCTTTGATTTTCTTGACTGTATATCTCTTAAATGTCAACATATACACGTGCGATTTAGTTTACGAATATTTTTCAATGCCGAGAACTTTTATCAGAGAGTAAAAAGGCATAAGGTTCACAATGGTGTAAAATTAAAATGGGATATACCGGGCTTGGATTCGAGTTACCGGAACAAGGGCCAAACCAACCACCCAAGAATGGAATCGTCGAGCGAAAACACTTGACAGCCTCCTAGAAGCAGCTTTTCTTACCACTAGACCTTTCTCCATCAATTAGGAATCTGATGCCGTCACTAAACACATTCCTTAAATTGTAGCCATTTGTTGAGTGTTTTTTTTTGTGTCTAATCCGCATATATATCACCATTGCCCTTTATTTTCTTGACTGTATATCTCTTAAATGTCAACATATACACGTGTGATTTAGTTTACGAAGATTTTTCAATGCCGAGAACGTCGATCAGAGAGTAAAAAAGGCGTAAGGTTCATAATGGTGTAAAATTAAATTGGGATATACCGGGCTAGGATTCGAATTACCGGAACAAGGGCCAAACCAACCACCCAAGAATGGAATCGTCGAGCGAAAACACTTGACAGCCTCCTAGAAGCAGCTTTTCTTGCCACCAGACCTTTCTCCATCAATTAGGAATCTGATGCCGTCACTAAACACATTCCTTAAATTGTAGCCATTTGTTGAGTGTTTTTTTTGTGTCTAATCTGCATATATATCACTATTTCCCATTATTTTCTTGACTGTATATCTCTTAAATGTCAACATATACACGTGTGATTTAGTTTCCGAAGATTTTTCAATGCCGAGAACCTCGATCAGAGAGTAAAAAAGGCGTAAGGTTCACAATGGTGTAAAATTAAAATGGGATATACCGGGCTAGGATTCGAGTTACCGGAACAAGAGCCAAACCAACCACCCAAGAATGGAATCGTCGAGCGAAAACACTTGACAACTTCCTATAAGCAGCTTTTCTTGCCACCAGACCTTTCTCCATCAATTAGGAATCAGATGCCGTCACTAAACACATTCCTTAAATTGTAGCCATTTGTTGAGTGTTTTTTTTTTGTGTCTAATCTGCATATATATCACCATTGCCCTTTATTTTCTTGACTGTATATCTCTTAAATATCAACATATACACGTGTGATTTAGTTTATGAAGATTTTTCAATGCCGAGAACCTCGATCAGAGAGTAAAATAGGCGTAAGGTTCACAATGGTGTAAAATTAAAATGGGATATACCGGGCTAGGATTCGAGTTACAGGAACAGGGGCCAAACCAACCACCCAAGAATGGAATCGTCAAGCGAAAACACTTGACAACCTCCTAGAAGCAGCTTTTCTTGCAACCAAACCTTTCTCCATCAATTAGGAATCTGATGCCATCACTAAACACATTTCTTAAATTGTAGCCATTTGTTGAGTGTTTTTTTTGGTGTCTAATCCGCATATATATCGCCATTGCCCTTGATTTTCTTGACTGTATATCTCTTAAATGTCAACATATACTTGTGTGATTTAGTTTACGAAGATTTTTCATTGCCGAGAACCTCGATCAGAGAGTAAAAAAGGCGTAAGGTTCACAATGGTGTAAAATTAAAATGGGATATACCGGGCTTGGATTCGAGTTACAGGAACAAGGGCCAAACCAACCACCCAAGAATGAAGTCGTCGAGCGAAAACACTTGATAACCTCCTAGAAGCAGCATTTCTTGCCACCAGACCTTTCTCCATCAATTAGGAATCTGATGCCGTCACTAAACACATTCCTTAAATTGTAGCCATTTGTTGAGTGTTTTTTTTGTGTCTAATCCGCATATATATCACCATTACCCTTGATTTCTTGACTGTATATCTCTTAAATGTCAACATATACACGTGCGATTTAGTTTACGAATATTTTTCAATGCCGAGAACCTCGATCAGAGAGTAAAAAGGCGTAAGGTTCACAATGGTGTAAAATTAAAATGGGATATACCGGGCTAGGATTCGAGTTACCGGAACAAGGGCCAAACCAACCACCCAAGAATGGAATCGTCGAGCGAAAACACTTGACAACCTCCTAGAAGCAGCTTTTATTGCCACCAGACCTTTCTCCATCAATTAGGAATCTGATGCCGTCACTAAACACATTCCTTAAATTGTAGCCATTTGTTGAGTGTTTTTTTTGTGTCTAATCCGTATATATATCACCATTGCCCTTGATTTTCATGACTGTATATCTCTTAAATGTCAACATATACACGTGTGATTTAGTTTACGAAGATTTTTCAATGCCGAGAACCTCGATTAAAGAGTAAAAAAGGCGTAAGGTTCACAATGGTGTAAAATTAAAATGGGATATACCGGGCTAGGATTCGAGTTACAGGAACAAGGGCCAAACCAACCACCCAAGAATGGAATCGTCGAGGGAAAACACTTGACAACCTCCTAGAAGCAGCTTTTCTTGCCACTAGACCTTTCTCCATCAATTAAGAATCTGATGCCGTCACTAAACACATTTCTTAAATTGTAGCCATTTGTTGAGTGTTTTTTTTTTGGTGTCTAATCCGCATATATATCACCATTGCCCTTGATTTTCTTGAATGTATATCTCTTAAATGTCAACATATACACGTGTGATTTAGTTTACGAAGATTTTTCAATGCCGAGAACCTCGATCAGAGAGTAAAAAAGACGTAAGGTTCACAATGGTGTAAAATTAAAATGGGATATACCGGGCAAGGATTCTAGTTACAGGAACAAGGGCCAAACCAACCACCCAAGAATGGAATCGTCAAGCGAAAACACTTGACAACCTCCTAGAAGCAGCTTTTCTTGCAACCAGACCTTTCTCCATCAATTAGGAATCTGATGCCGTCACGAAACACATTCCTTAAATTGTAGCCATTTGTTCAGTGTTTTTTTGTGTCTAATCCGCATATATATCACCATTGCCCTTGATTTTCTTGACTGTATATCTCTTAAATATCAACATATACACGTGTGATTTAGTTTAGGAAGATTTTTCAATGCCGAGAACCTCGATCAGAGAGTAAAAAAGGCGTAAGGTTCACAATGGTGTAAAATTAAAATGGTATATACCGGGCTATGATTCGAGTTATAGGAACAAGGGCCAAACCAACCACCCAAGAATGGAATTGTCGAGCGAAAACACTTGACAACTTCCTAGAAGCAGCTTTTCTTGCTACCAGACCTTTCTCCATCAATTAGGAATCTAATGCCGTCACGAAACACATTCCTTAAATTGTAGCCATTTGTTGAGGGTTTTTTTTTTGTGTCTAATCCGCATATATATCACCATTGCCCTTGATTTTCTTGACTGTATATCTCTTAAATATCAACATATACACGTGTGATTTAGTTTACGAAGATTTTTCAATGCCGAGAACCTCGATCAGAGAGTAAAAAAGGCGTAAGGTTCACAATGGTGTAAAATTAAAATGGGATATACCGGTCTATGATTCGAGTTACAGGAACAAGGGCCAAACCAACCACCCAAGAATGGAATTGTCGAGCGAAAACACTTAACAACTTCCTAGAAGCAGCTTTTCTTGCCACCAGACCTTTCTCCATCAATTAGGAATCTGATGCCGTCACGAAACACATTCCTTAAATTGTAGCCATTTGTTGAGTGTTTTTTTTTTTGTGTCTAATCCGCATATATATCACCATTGCCCTTGATTTTCTTGACTGTATATCTCTTAAATATCAACATATACACGTGTGATTTAGTTTACGAAGATTTTTCAATGCCAATAACCTCGATCAGAGAGTAAAAAAGGCGTAAGGTTCACAATGGTGTAAAATTAAAATGGGATATACCAGGCTAGGATTCGAGTTACAGGAACAAGGGCCAAACCAACCACCCAAGAATGGAATCGTCAAGCGAAAACACTTGACAACCTCCTAGAAGCAGCTTTTCTTGCAACCAGACCTTTCTCCATCAATTAGGAACCTGATGCCATCACTAAACACATTTCTTAAATTGTAGCCATTTGTTGAGTGTTTTTTTTGGTGTCTAATCCGCATATATATCACCATTGCCCTTGATTTTCCTGAATGTATATCTCTTAAATGTCAACATATACACGTGTGATTTAGTTTACGAATATTTTTCAATGCCAAGAACCTCGATCAGAGAGTAAAAATGGCGTAAGGTTCACAATGGTGTAAAATTAAAATGGGATATACTGGGCAAGGATTCGAGTTACCGGAACAAGGGCCAAACCAACCACCCAAGAATGGAATTGTCGAGCGAAAACACTTGACAACTTCCTAGAAGCAGCTTTTCTTGCCACCAGACCTTTCTCCATCAATTAGGAATCTAATGCCGTCACGAAACACATTCCTTAAATTGTAGCCATTTGTTGAGGGTTTTTTTTGTGTCTAATCCGCATATATATCACCATTGCCCTTGATTTTCTTGACTGTATATCTCTTAAATATCAACATATACACGTGTGATTTAGTTTACGAAGATTTTTAAATGCCGAGAACCTCGATCAGAGAGTAAAAAAGGCGTAAGGTTCACAATGGTGTAAAATTAAAATGGGATATACCGGGCTTGGATTCGAGTTACAGGAACAAGGGCCAAACCAACCACCCAAGAATGGAATCGTCGAGCGAAAACACTTGATAACCTCCTAGAAGCAGCTTTTCTTGCCACCAGACCTTTCTCCATCAATTAGGAATCTGATGCCATCACTAAACACATTTCTTAAATTGTAGCCATTTGTTGAGTGTTTTTTTTGGTGTCTAATCCGCATATATATCACCATTGCCATTGATTTTCTTGAATGTATATCTCTTAAATGTCAACATATACACATGTGATTTAGTTTACGAAGATTTTTCAATGCCAAGAACCTCGATCAGAGAGTAAAAAAGGCATAAGGTTCACATTGGTGTAAAATTAAAATGGGATATACTGGGCAAGGATTCGAGTTACCGGAACAAGGGCCAAACCAACCACCCAAGAATGGAATTGTCGAGCGAAAACACTTGACAACTTCCAAGAAGCAGCTTTTCTTGCCACCAGACCTTTCTCCATCAATTAGGAATCTAATGCCGTCACGAAACACATTCCTTAAATTGTAGCCATTTGTTGAGGGTTTTTTTTTTGTGTCTAATCCGCATATATATCACCATTGCCCTTGATTTTCTTGACTGTATATCTCTTAAATATCAACATATACACGTGTGATTTAGTTTACGAAGATTTTTCAATGCCGAGAACCTCGATCAGAGAGTAAAAAATGCGTGAGGTTCACAATGGTGTAAAATTAAAATGGGATATACCGGGCTATGATTCGAGTTACAGGAACAAGGGCCAAACCAACCACCCAAGAATGGAATTGTCGAGCGAAAACACTTAACAACTTCCTAGAAGCAGCTTTTCTTGCCACCAGACCTTTCTCCATCAATTAGGAATATGATGCCGTCACGAAACACATTACTTAAATTGTAGCCATTTGTTGAGTGTTTTTTTTTTGTGTCTAATCCGCATATATATCACCATTGCCCTTGATTTTCTTGACTGTATATCTCTTAAATATCAACATATACACGTGTGATTTAGTTTACGAAGATTTTTCAATGCCGAGAACCTCGATCAGAGAGTAAAAAAGGCGTAAGGTTCACAATGGTGTAAAATTAAAATGGGATATACCGGGCTAGGATTCGAGTTACAGGAACAAGGGCCAAACCAACCACCCAAGAATGGAATCGTCAAGCGAAAACACTTGACAACCTCCTAGAAGTAGCTTTTCTTGCAACCAGACCTTTCTCCATCAATTAGGAATCTGATGCCATCACTAAACACATTCCTTAAATTGTAGCCATTTGTTGAGTGTTTTTTTGGTGTCTAATCCGCATATATATCACCATTGCCCTTGATTTTCTTGAATGTATATCTCTTAAATGTCAACATATACACATGTGATTTAGTTTACGAAGATTTTTCAATGCCGAGAACCTCGATCAGAGAGTAAAAAAGGCGTAAGGTTCACAATGGTGTAAAATTAAAATGGGATATACCGGGCAAGGATTCGAGTTACCGGAACAAGGGCCAAACCAACCACCCAAGAATGGAATTGTCAAGCGAAAACACTTAACAACCTCCTAGAAGCAGCTTTTCTTGCCACCAGACCTTTCTCCATCAATTAGGAATCTGATGCCGTCACGAAACACATTCCTTAAATTGTAGCCATTTGTTGGGTGTTTTTTTTTTGTGTCTAATCCGCATATATATCACCATTGCCGTTGATTTTCTTGACTGTATATCTCTTAAATATCAACATATACACGTGTGATTTAGTTTACGAAGATTTTTCAATGCCGAGAACCTCGATCAGAGAGTAAAAAAGGCGTAAGGTTCACAATGGTGTAAAATTAAAATGGGATATACCGGGCTAGGATTCGAGTTACAGGAACAAGGGCCAAACCAACCACCCAAGAATGGAATCGTCAAGCGAAAACACTTGACAACCTCCTAGAAGCAGCTTTTCTTGCAACCAGACCTTTCTCCATCAATTAGGAATCTGATGCTATCACTAAACACATTCCTTAAATTGTAGCCATTTGTTGAGTGTTTTTTTTTGTGTCTAATCCGCATATATATCACCATTGCCCTTGATTTTCTTGACTGTATATCTCTTAAATATCAACATATACACGTGTGATTTAGTTTACGAAGATTTTTCAATGCCGAGAACCTCGATCAGAGAGTAAAAAAGGCGTAAGGTTCACAATGGTGTAAAATTAAAATGGGATATACCGGGCTAGGATTCGAGTTACAGGAACAAGGGCCAAACCAACCACCCAAGAATGGAATCGTCAAGCGAAAACACTTGACAACCTCCTAGAAGCAGCTTTTCTTGCAACCAGACCTTTCTCCATCAATTAGGAATCTGATGCCATCACTAAACACATTCCTTAAATTGTAGCCATTTGTTGAGTGTTTTTTTGGTGTCTAATCCGCATATATATCACCATTGCCCTTGATTTTCTTGAATGTATATCTCTTAAATGTCAACATATACACATGTGATTTAGTTTACGAAGATTTTTCAATGCCGAGAACCTCGATCAGAGAGTAAAAAAGGCGTAAGGTTCACAATGGTGTAAAATTAAAATGGGATATACCGGGCAAGGATTCGAGTTACCGGAACAAGGGCCAAACCAACCACCCAAGAATGGAATTGTCGAGCGAAAACACTTAACAACCTCCTAGAAGCAGCTTTTCTTGCCACCAGACCTTTCTCCATCAATTAGGAATCTGATGCCGTCACGAAACACATTCCTTAAATTGTAGCCATTTGTTGGGTGTTTTTTTTTTGTGTCTAATCCGCATATATATCACCATTGCCGTTGATTTTCTTGACTGTATATCTCTTAAATATCAACATATACACGTGTGATTTAGTTTACGAAGATTTTTCAATGCCGAGAACCTCGATCAGAGAGTAAAAAAGGCGTAAGGTTCACAATGGTGTAAAATTAAAATGGGATATACCGGGCTAGGATTCGAGTTACAGGAACAAGGGCCAAACCAACCACCCAAGAATGGAATCGTCAAGCGAAAACACTTGACAACCTCCTAGAAGCAGCTTTTCTTGCAACCAGACCTTTCTCCATCAATTAGGAATCTGATGCTATCACTAAACACATTCCTTAAATTGTAGCCATTTGTTGAGTGTTTTTTTTTGTGTCTAATCCGCATATATATCACCATTGCCCTTGATTTTCTTGACTGTATATCTCTTAAATATCAACATATACACGTGTGATTTAGTTTACGAAGATTTTTCAATGCCGAGAACCTCGATCAGAGAGTAAAAAAGGCGTAAGGTTCACAATGGTGTAAAATTAAAATGGGATATACCGGGCTAGGATTCGAGTTACAGGAACAAGGGCCAAACCAACCACCCAAGAATGGAATCGTCAAGCGAAAACACTTGACAACCTCCTAGAAGCAGCTTTTCTTGCAACCAGACCTTTCTCCATCAATTAGGAATCTGATGCCATCACTAAACACATTCCTTAAATTGTAGCCATTTGTTGAGTGTTTTTTTGGTGTCTAATCCGCATATATATCACCATTGCCCTTGATTTTCTTGAATGTATATCTCTTAAATGTCAACATATACACATGTGATTTAGTTTACGAAGATTTTTCAATGCCGAGAACCTCGATCAGAGAGTATAAAAGGCGTAAGGTTCACAATGGTGTAAAATTAAAATGGGATATACTGGGCAAGGATTCGAGTTACCGGAACAAGGGCCCAACCAACCACCCAAGAATGGAATTGTCGAGCGAAAACACTTGACAACTTCCTAGAAGCAGCTTTTCTTGCCACCAGACCTTTCTCCATCAATTAGGAATCTAAGGCCGTCACGAAACACATTCCTTAAATTGTAGCCATTTGTTGAGGGTTTTTTTTGTGTCTAATCCGCATATATATCACCATTGCCCTTGATTTTCTTGACTGTATATCTCTTAAATATCAAGATATACACGTGTGATTTAGTTTACGAAGATTTTTCAATGCCGAGAACCTCGATCAGAGAGTAAAAAAGGCGTAAGGTTCACAATGGTGTAAAATTAAAATGGGATATACCGGGCTTTGATTCGAGTTACCGGAACAAGGGCCAAACCAACCACCCAAGAATGGAATTGTCGAGCGAAAACACTTAACAACTTCCTAGAAGCAGCTTTTCTTGCCACCAGACCTTTCTCCATCAATTAGGAATCTGATGCCGTCACGAAACACATTCCTTAAATTGTAGCCATTTGTTGAGTGTTTTTTTTTGTGTCTAATCCGCATATATATCACCATTGCCGTTGATTTTCTTGACTGTATATCTCTTAAATATCAACATATACACGTGTAATTTAGTTTACGAAGATTTTTCAATGCCGAGAACCTCGATCAGAGAGTAAAAAAGGCGTAAGGTTCACAATGGTGTAAAATTAAAATGGGATATACCGGGCTAGGATTCGAGTTACAGGAACAAGGGCCAAACCAACCACCCAAGAATGGAATCGTCAAGCGAAAACACTTGACAACCTCCTAGAAGCAGCTTTTCTTGCAACCAGACCTTTCTCCATCAATTAGGAATCTGATGCTATCACTAAACACATTCCTTAAATTGTAGCCATTTGTTGAGTGTTTTTTTTTGTGTCTAATCCGCATATATATCACCATTGCCCTTGATTTTCTTGACTGTATATCTCTTAAATATCAACATATACACGTGTGATTTAGTTTACGAAGATTTTTCAATGCCGAGAACCTCGATCAGAGAGTAAAAAAGGCGTAAGGTTCACAATGGTGTAAAATTAAAATGGGATATACCGGGCTAGGATTCGAGTTACAGGAACAAGGGCCAAACCAACCACCCAAGAATGGAATCGTCAAGCGAAAACACTTAACAACCTCCTTGAAGCAGCTTTTCTTGCAACCAGACCTTTCTCCATCAATTAGGAATCTGATGCCATCACTAAACACATTCCTTAAATTGTAGCCATTTGTTGAGTGTTTTTTTGGTGTCTAATCCGCATATATATCACCATTGCCCTTGATTTTCTTGAATGTATATCTCTTAAATGTCAACATATACACATGTGATTTAGTTTACGAAGATTTTTCAATGCCGAGAACCTCGATCAGAGAGTAAAAAAGGCGTAAGGTTCACAATGGTGTAAAATTAAAATGGGATATACCGGGCAAGGATTCGAGTTACCGGAACAAGGGCCAAACCAACCACCCAAGAATGGAATTGTCGAGCGAAAACACTTAACAACCTCCTAGAAGCAGCTTTTCTTGCCACCAGACCTTTCTCCATCAATTAGGAATCTGATGCCGTCACGAAACACATTCCTTAAATTGTAGCCATTTGTTGGGTGTTTTTTTTTTGTGTCTAATCCGCATATATATCACCATTGCCGTTGATTTTCTTGACTGTATATCTCTTAAATATCAACATATACACGTGTGATTTAGTTTACGAAGATTTTTCAATGCCGAGAACCTCGATCAGAGAGTAAAAAAGGCGTAAGGTTCACAATGGTGTAAAATTAAAATGGGATATACCGGGCTAGGATTCGAGTTACAGGAACAAGGGCCAAACCAACCACCCAAGAATGGAATCGTCAAGCGAAAACACTTGACAACCTCCTAGAAGCAGCTTTTCTTGCAACCAGACCTTTCTCCATCAATTAGGAATCTGATGCTATCACTAAACACATTCCTTAAATTGTAGCCATTTGTTGAGTGTTTTTTTTTGTGTCAAATCCGCATATATATCACCATTGCCCTTGATTTTCTTGACTGTATATCTCTTAAATATCAACATATACACGTGTGATTTAGTTTACGAAGATTTTTCAATGCCGAGAACCTCGATCAGAGAGTAAAAAAGGCGTAAGGTTCACAATGGTGTAAAATTAAAATGGGATATACCGGGCTAGGATTCGAGTTACAGGAACAAGGGCCAAACCAACCACCCAAGAATGGAATCGTCAAGCGAAAACACTTGACAACCTCCTAGAAGCAGCTTTTCTTGCAACCAGACCTTTCTCCATCAATTAGGAATCTGATGCCATCACTAAACACATTCCTTAAATTGTAGCCATTTGTTGAGTGTTTTTTTGGTGTCTAATCCGCATATATATCACCATTGCCCTTGATTTTCTTGAATGTATATCTCTTAAATGTCAACATATACACATGTGATTTAGTTTACGAAGATTTTTCAATGCCGAGAACCTCGATCAGAGAGTAAAAAAGGCGTAAGGTTCACAATGGTGTAAAATTAAAATGGGATATACCGGGCAAGGATTCGAGTTACCGGAACAAGGGCCAAACCAACCACCCAAGAATGGAATTGTCGAGCGAAAACACTTAACAACCTCCTAGAAGCAGCTTTTCTTGCCACCAGACCTTTCTCCATCAATTAGGAATCTGATGCCGTCACGAAACACATTCCTTAAATTGTAGCCATTTGTTGGGTGTTTTTTTTTGTGTCTAATCCGCATATATATCACCATTGCCGTTGATTTTCTTGACTGTATATCTCTTAAATATCAACATATACACGTGTGATTTAGTTTACGAAGATTTTTCAATGCCGAGAACCTCGATCAGAGAGTAAAAAAGGCGTAAGGTTCACAATGGTGTAAAATTAAAATGGGATATACCGGGCTAGGATTCGAGTTACAGGAACAAGGGCCAAACCAACCACCCAAGAATGGAATCGTCAAGCGAAAACACTTGACAACCTCCTAGAAGCAGCTTTTCTTGCAACCAGACCTTTCTCCATCAATTAGGAATCTGATGCTATCACTAAACACATTCCTTAAATTGTAGCCATTTGTTGAGTGTTTTTTTTTGTGTCTAATCCGCATATATATCACCATTGCCCTTGATTTTCTTGACTGTATATCTCTTAAATATCAACATATACACGTGTGATTTAGTTTACGAAGATTTTTCAATGCCGAGAACCTCGATCAGAGAGTAAAAAAAGGCGTAAGGTTCACAATGGTGTAAAATTAAAATGGGATATACCGGGCTAGGATTCGAGTTACAGGAACAAGGGCCAAACCAACCACCCAAGAATGGAATCGTCAAGCGAAAACACTTGACAACCTCCTAGAAGCAGCTTTTCTTGCAACCAGACCTTTCTCCATCAATTAGGAATCTGATGCCATCACTAAACACATTCCTTAAATTGTAGCCATTTGTTGAGTGTTTTTTTGGTGTCTAATCCGCATATATATCACCATTGCCCTTGATTTTCTTGAATGTATATCTCTTAAATGTCAACATATACACATGTGATTTAGTTTACGAAGATTTTTCAATGCCGAGAACCTCGATCAGAGAGTAAAAAAGGCGTAAGGTTCACAATGGTGTAAAATTAAAATGGGATATACCGGGCAAGGATTCGAGTTACCGGAACAAGGGCCAAACCAACCACCCAAGAATGGAATTGTCGAGCGAAAACACTTAACAACCTCCTAGAAGCAGCTTTTCTTGCCACCAGACCTTTCTCCATCAATTAGGAATCTGATGCCGTCACGAAACACATTCCTTAAATTGTAGCCATTTGTTGGGTGTTTTTTTTTTGTGTCTAATCCGCATATATATCACCATTGCCGTTGATTTTCTTGACTGTATATCTCTTAAATATCAACATATACACGTGTGATTTAGTTTACGAAGATTTTTCAATGCCGAGAACCTCGATCAGAGAGTAAAAAAGGCGTAAGGTTCACAATGGTGTAAAATTAAAATGGGATATACCGGGCTAGGATTCGAGTTACAGGAACAAGGGCCAAACCAACCACCCAAGAATGGAATCGTCAAGCGAAAACACTTGACAACCTCCTAGAAGCAGCTTTTCTTGCAACCAGACCTTTCTCCATCAATTAGGAATCTGATGCTATCACTAAACACATTCCTTAAATTGTAGCCATTTGTTGAGTGTTTTTTTTTGTGTCTAATCCGCATATATATCACCATTGCCCTTGATTTTCTTGACTGTATATCTCTTAAATATCAACATATACACGTGTGATTTAGTATACGAAGATTTTTCAATGCCGAGAACCTCGATCAGAGAGTAAAAAAGGCGTAAGGTTCACAATGGTGTAAAATTAAAATGGGATATACCGGGCTAGGATTCGAGTTACAGGAACAAGGGCCAAACCAACCACCCAAGAATGGAATCGTCAAGCGAAAACACTTGACAACCTCCTAGAAGCAGCTTTTCTTGCAACCAGACCTTTCTCCATCAATTAGGAATCTGATGCCATCACTAAACACATTCCTTAAATTGTAGCCATTTGTTGAGTGTTTTTTTGGTGTCTAATCCGCATATATATCACCATTGCCCTTGATTTTCTTGAATGTATATCTCTTAAATGTCAACATATACACATGTGATTTAGTTTACGAAGATTTTTCAATGCCGAGAACCTCGATCAGAGAGTATAAAAGGCGTAAGGTTCACAATGGTGTAAAATTAAAATGGGATATACTGGGCAAGGATTCGAGTTACCGGAACAAGGGCCCAACCAACCACCCAAGAATGGAATTGTCGAGCGAAAACACTTGACAACTTCCTAGAAGCAGCTTTTCTTGCCACCAGACCTTTCTCCATCAATTAGGAATCTAAGGCCGTCACGAAACACATTCCTTAAATTGTAGCCATTTGTTGAGGGTTTTTTTTTGTGTCTAATCCGCATATATATCACCATTGCCCTTGATTTTCTTGACTGTATATCTCTTAAATATCAAGATATACACGTGTGATTTAGTTTACGAAGATTTTTCAATGCCGAGAACCTCGATCAGAGAGTAAAAAAGGCGTAAGGTTCACAATGGTGTAAAATTAAAATGGGATATACCGGGCTTTGATTCGAGTTACCGGAACAAGGGCCAAACCAACCACCCAAGAATGGAATTGTCGAGCGAAAACACTTAACAACTTCCTAGAAGCAGCTTTTCTTGCCACCAGACCTTTCTCCATCAATTAGGAATCTGATGCCGTCACGAAACACATTCCTTAAATTGTAGCCATTTGTTGAGTGTTTTTTTTTGTGTCTAATCCGCATATATATCACCATTGCCGTTGATTTTCTTGACTGTATATCTCTTAAATATCAACATATACACGTGTAATTTAGTTTACGAAGATTTTTCAATGCCGAGAACCTCGATCAGAGAGTAAAAAAGGCGTAAGGTTCACAATGGTGTAAAATTAAAATGGGATATACCGGGCTAGGATTCGAGTTACAGGAACAAGGGCCAAACCAACCACCCAAGAATGGAATCGTCAAGCGAAAACACTTGACAACCTCCTAGAAGCAGCTTTTCTTGCAACCAGACCTTTCTCCATCAATTAGGAATCTGATGCTATCACTAAACACATTCCTTAAATTGTAGCCATTTGTTGAGTGTTTTTTTTTGTGTCTAATCCGCATATATATCACCATTGCCCTTGATTTTCTTGACTGTATATCTCTTAAATATCAACATATACACGTGTGATTTAGTTTACGAAGATTTTTCAATGCCGAGAACCTCGATCAGAGAGTAAAAAAGGCGTAAGGTTCACAATGGTGTAAAATTAAAATATGATATACCGGGCTAGGATTCGAGTTACAGGAACAAGGGCCAAACCAACCACCCAAGAATGGAATCGTCAAGCGAAAACACTTGACAACCTCCTAGAAGCAGCTTTTCTTGCAACCAGACTTTTCTCCATCAATTAGGAATCTGATGCCATCACTAAACACATTCCTTAAATTGTAGCCATTTGTTGAGTGTTTTTTTGGTGTCTAATCCGCATATATATCACCATTGCCCTTGATTTTCTTGAATGTATATCTCTTAAATGTCAACATATACACATGTGATTTAGTTTACGAAGATTTTTCAATGCCGAGAACCTCGATCAGAGAGTATAAAAGGCGTAAGGTTCACAATGGTGTAAAATTAAAATGGGATATACTGGGCAAGGATTCGAGTTACCGGAACAAGGGCCCAACCAACCACCCAAGAATGGAATTGTCGAGCGAAAACACTTGACAACTTCCTAGAAGCAGCTTTTCTTGCCACCAGACCTTTCTCCATCAATTAGGAATCTAAGGCCGTCACGAAACACATTCCTTAAATTGTAGCCATTTGTTGAGTGTTTTTTTTTTGTGTCTAATCCGCATATATATCACCATTGCCCTTGATTTTCTTGACTGTATATCTCTTAAATATCAAGATATACACGTGTGATTTAGTTTACGAAGATTTTTCAATGCCGAGAACCTCGATCAGAGAGTAAAAAAGGCGTAAGGTTCACAATGGTGTAAAATTAAAATGGGATATACCGGGCTTTGATTCGAGTTACAGGAACAAGGGCCAAACCAACCACCCAAGAATGGAATTGTCGAGCGAAAACACTTAACAACCTCCTAGAAGCAGCTTTTCTTGCCACCAGACCTTTCTCCATCAATTAGGAATCTGATGCCGTCACGAAACACATTCCTTAAATTGTAGCCATTTGTTGGGTGTTTTTTTTTTGTGTCTAATCCGCATATATATCACCATTGCCGTTGATTTTCTTGACTGTATATCTCTTAAATATCAACATATACACGTGTGATTTAGTTTACGAAGATTTTTCAATGCCGAGAACCTCGATCAGAGAGTAAAAAAGGCGTAAGGTTCACAATGGTGTAAAATTAAAATGAGATATACCGGGCTAGGATTCGAGTTACAGGAACAAGGGCCAAACCAACCACCCAAGAATGGAATCGTCAAGCGAAAACACTTGACAACCTCCTAGAAGCAGCTTTTCTTGCAACCAGACCTTTCTCCATCAATTAGGAATCTGATGCCATCACTAAACACATTCCTTAAATTGTAGCCATTTGTTGAGTGTTTTTTTGGTGTCTAATCCGCATATATATCACCATTGCCCTTGATTTTCTTGAATGTATATCTCTTAAATGTCAACATATACACATGTGATTTAGTTTACGAAGATTTTTCAATGCCGAGAACCTCGATCAGAGAGTATAAAAGGCGTAAGGTTCACAATGGTGTAAAATTAAAATGGGATATTCTGGGCAAGGATTCGAGTTACCGGAACAAGGGCCCAACCAACCACCCAAGAATGGAATTGTCGAGCGAAAACACTTGACAACTTCCTAGAAGCAGCTTTTCTTGCCACCAGACCTTTCTCCATCAATTAGGAATCTAAGGCCGTCACGAAACACATTCCTTAAATTGTAGCCATTTGTTGAGGGTTTTTTTTTGTGTCTAATCCGCATATATATCACCATTGCCCTTGATTTTCTTGACTGTATATCTCTTAAATATCAAGATATACACGTGTGATTTAGTTTACGAAGATTTTTCAATGCCGAGAACCTCGATCAGAGAGTAAAAAAGGCGTAAGGTTCACAATTGTGTAAAATTAAAATGGGATATACCGGGCTTTGATTCGAGTTACCGGAACAAGGGCCAAACCAACCACCCAAGAATGGAATTGTCGAGCGAAAACACTTAACAACCTCCTAGAAGCAGCTTTTCTTGCCACCAGACCTTTCTCCATCAATTAGGAATCTGATGCCGTCACGAAACACATTCCTTAAATTGTAGCCATTTGTTGAGTGTTTTTTTTTTGTGTCTAATCCGCATATATATCACCATTGCCGTTGATTTTCTTGACTGTATATCTCTTAAATATCAACATATACACGTGTGATTTAGTTTACGAAGATTTTTCAATGCCGAGAACCTCGATCAGAGAGTAAAAAAGGCGTAAGGTTCACAATGGTGTAAAATTAAAATGGGATATACCGGGCTAGGATTCGAGTTACAGGAACAAGGGCCAAACCAACCACCCAAGAATGGAATCGTCAAGCGAAAACACTTGACAACCTCCTAGAAGCAGCTTTTCTTGCAACCAGACCTTTCTCCATCAATTAGGAATCTGATGCTATCACTAAACACATTCCTTAAATTGTAGCCATTTGTTGAGTGTTTTTTTTTATGTCTAATCCGCATATATATCACCATTGCCCTTGATTTTCTTGACTGTATATCTCTTAAATATCAACATATACACGTGTGATTTAGTTTACGAAGATTTTTCAATGCCGAGAACCTCGATCAGAGAGTAAAAAAGGCGTAAGGTTCACAATGGTGTAAAATTAAAATGGGATATACCGGGCTATGATTCGAGTTACAGGAACAAGGGCCAAACCAACCACCCAAGAATGGAATTGTCGAGCGAAAACACTTAACAACTTCCTAGAAGCAGCTTTTCTTGCCACCAGACCTTTCTCCATCAATTAGGAATATGATGCCGTCACGAAACACATTACTTAAATTGTAGCCATTTGTTGAGTGTTTTTTTTTTGTGTCTAATCCGCATATATATCACCATTGCCCTTGATTTTCTTGACTGTATATCTCTTAAATATCAACATATACACGTGTGATTTAGTTTACGAAGATTTTTCAATGCCGAGAACCTCGATCAGAGAGTAAAAAAGGCGTAAGGTTCACAATGGTGTAAAATTAAAATGGGATATACCGGGCTAGGATTCGAGTTACAGGAACAAGGGCCAAACCAACCACCCAAGAATGGAATCGTCAAGCGAAAACACTTGACAACCTCCTAGCAGCAGCTTTTCTTGCAACCAGACCTTTCTCCATCAATTAGGAATCTGATGCCATCACTAAACACATTCCTTAAATTGTAGCCATTTGTTGAGTGTTTTTTTGGTGTCTAATCCGCATATATATCACCATTGCCCTTAATTTTCTTGAATGTATATCTCTTAAATGTCAACATATACACATGTGATTTAGTTTACGAAGATTTTTCAATGCCGAGAACCTCGATCAGAGAGTAAAAAAGGCGTAAGGTTCACAATGGTGTAAAATTAAAATGGGATATACCGGGCAAGGATTCGAGTTACCGGAACAAGGGCCAAACCAACCACCCAAGAATGGAATTGTCGAGCGAAAACACTTAACAACCTCCTACAAGCAGCTTTTCTTGCCACCAGACCTTTCTCCATCAATTAGGAATCTGATGCCGTCACGAAACACATTCCTTAAATTGTAGCCATTTGTTGGGTGTTTTTTTTTGTGTCTAATCCGCATATATATCACCATTGCCGTTGATTTTCTTGACTGTATATCTCTTAAATATCAACATATACACGTGTGATTTAGTTTACGAAGATTTTTCAATGCCGAGAACCTCGATCAGAGAGTAAAAAAGGCGTAAGGTTCACAATGGTGTAAAATTAAAATGGGATATACCGGGCTAGGATTCGAGTTACAGGAACAAGGGCCAAACCAACCACCCAAGAATGGAATCGTCAAGCGAAAACACTTGACAACCTCCTAGAAGCAGCTTTTCTTGCAACCAGACCTTTCTCCATCAATTAGGAATCTGATGCTATCACTAAACACATTCCTTAAATTGTAGCCATTTGTTGAGTGTTTTTTTTTGTGTCTAATCCGCATATATATCACCATTGCCCTTGATTTTCTTGACTTTATATCTCTTAAATATCAACATATACACGTGTGATTTAGTTTACGAAGATTTTTCAATGCCGAGAACCTCGATCAGAGAGTAAAAAAGGCGTAAGGTTCACAATGGTGTAAAATTAAAATGGGATATACCGGGCTAGGATTCGAGTTACAGGAACAAGGGCCAAACCAACCACCCAAGAATGGAATCGTCAAGCGAAAACACTTGACAACCTCCTAGAAGCAGCTTTTCTTGCAACCAGACCTTTCTCCATCAATTAGGAATCTGATACCATCACTAAACACATTCCTTAAATTGTAGCCATTTGTTGAGTGTTTTTTTTGGTGTCTAATCCGCATATATATCACCATTGCCCTTGATTTTCTTGAATGTATATCTCTTAAATGTCAACATATACACATGTGATTTAGTTTACGAAGATTTTTCAATGCCGAGAACCTCGATCAGAGAGTATAAAAGGCGTAAGGTTCACAATGGTGTAAAATTAAAATGGGATATACTGGGCAAGGATTCGAGTTACCGGAACAAGGGCCAAACCAACCACCCAAGAATGGAATCGTCAAGCGAAAACACTTGACAACCTCCTAGAAGCAGCTTTTCTTGCAACCAGACCTTTCTCCATCAATTAGGAATCTGATGCCATCACTAAACACATTCCTTAAATTGTAGCCATTTGTTGAGTGTTTTTTTGGTGTCTAATCCGCATATATATCACCATTGCCCTTGATTTTCTTGAATGTATATCTCTTAAATGTCAACATATACACATGTGATTTAGTTTACGAAGATTTTTCAATGCCGAGAACCTCGATCAGAGAGTAAAAAAGGCGTAAGGTTCACAATGGTGTAAAATTAAAATGGGATATACCGGGCAAGGATTCGAGTTACCGGAACAAGGGCCAAACCAACCACCCAAGAATGGAATTGTCGAGCGAAAACACTTAACAACCTCCTAGAAGCAGCTTTTCTTGCCACCAGACCTTTCTCCATCAATTAGGAATCTGATGCCGTCACGAAACACATTCCTTAAATTGTAGTCATTTGTTGGGTGTTTTTTTTTTGTGTCTAATCCGCATATATATCACCATTGCCGTTGATTTTCTTGACTGTATATCTTTTAAATATCAACATATACACGTGTGATTTAGTTTACGAAGATTTTTCAATGCCGAGAACCTCGATCAGAGAGTAAAAAAGGCGTAAGGTTCACAATGGTGTAAAATTAAAATGGGATATACCGGGCTAGGATTCGAGTTACAGGAACAAGGGCCAAACCAACCACCCAAGAATGGAATCGTCAAGCGAAAACACTTGACAACCTCCTAGAAGCAGCTTTTCTTGCAACCAGACCTTTCTCCATCAATTAGGAATCTGATACCATCACTAAACACATTCCTTAAATTGTAGCCATTTGTTGAGTGTTTTTTTTGGTGTCTAATCCGCATATATATCACCATTGCCCTTGATTTTCTTGAATGTATATCTCTTAAATGTCAACATATACACATGTGATTTAGTTTACGAAGATTTTTCAATGCCGAGAACCTCGATCAGAGAGTATAAAAGGCGTAAGGTTCACAATGGTGTAAAATTAAAATGGGATATACTGGGCAAGGATTCGAGTTACCGGAACAAGGGCCAAACCAACCACCCAAGAATGGAATCGTCAAGCGAAAACACTTGACAACCTCCTAGAAGCAGCTTTTCTTGCAACCAGACCTTTCTCCATCAATTAGGAATCTGATGCCATCACTAAACACATTCCTTAAATTGTAGCCATTTGTTGAGTGTTTTTTTGGTGTCTAATCCGCATATATATCACCATTGCCCTTGATTTTCTTGAATGTATATCTCTTAAATGTCAACATATACACATGTGATTTAGTTTACGAAGATTTTTCAATGCCGAGAACCTCGATCAGAGAGTAAAAAAGGCGTAAGGTTCACAATGGTGTAAAATTAAAATGGGATATACCGGGCAAGGATTCGAGTTACCGGAACAAGGGCCAAACCAACCACCCAAGAATGGAATTGTCGAGCGAAAACACTTAACAACCTCCTAGAAGCAGCTTTTCTTGCCACCAGACCTTTCTCCATCAATTAGGAATCTGATGCCGTCACGAAACACATTCCTTAAATTGTAGTCATTTGTTGGGTGTTTTTTTTTTGTGTCTAATCCGCATATATATCACCATTGCCGTTGATTTTCTTGACTGTATATCTTTTAAATATCAACATATACACGTGTGATTTAGTTTACGAAGATTTTTCAATGCCGAGAACCTCGATCAGAGAGTAAAAAAGGCGTAAGGTTCACAATGGTGTAAAATTAAAATGGGATATACCGGGCTAGGATTCGAGTTACAGGAACAAGGGCCAAACCAACCACCCAAGAATGGAATCGTCAAGCGAAAACACTTGACAACCTCCTAGAAGCAGCTTTTCTTGCAACCAGACCTTTCTCCATCAATTAGGAATCTGATACCATCACTAAACACATTCCTTAAATTGTAGCCATTTGTTGAGTGTTTTTTTTGGTGTCTAATCCGCATATATATCACCATTGCCCTTGATTTTCTTGAATGTATATCTCTTAAATGTCAACATATACACATGTGATTTAGTTTACGAAGATTTTTCAATGCCGAGAACCTCGATCAGAGAGTATAAAAGGCGTAAGGTTCACAATGGTGTAAAATTAAAATGGGATATACTGGGCAAGGATTCGAGTTACCGGAACAAGGGCCAAACCAACCACCCAAGAATGGAATCGTCAAGTGAAAACACTTGACAACCTCCTAGAAGCAGCTTTTCTTGCAACCAGACCTTTCTCCATCAATTAGGAATCTGATGCCATCACTAAACACATTCCTTAAATTGTAGCCATTTGTTGAGTGTTTTTTTGGTGTCTAATCCGCATATATATCACCATTGCCCTTGATTTTCTTGAATGTATATCTCTTAAATGTCAACATATACACATGTGATTTAGTTTACGAAGATTTTTCAATGCCGAGAACCTCGATCAGAGAGTAAAAAAGGCGTAAGGTTCACAATGGTGTAAAATTAAAATGGGATATACCGGGCAAGGATTCGAGTTACCGGAACAAGGGCCAAACCAACCACCCAAGAATGGAATTGTCGAGCGAAAACACTTAACAACCTCCTAGAAGCAGCTTTTCTTGCCACCAGACCTTTCTCCATCAATTAGGAATCTGACGCCGTCACGAAACACATTCCTTAAATTGTAGTCATTTGTTGGGTGTTTTTTTTTTGTGTCTAATCCGCATATATATCACCATTGCCGTTGATTTTCTTGACTGTATATCTTTTAAATATCAACATATACACGTGTGATTTAGTTTACGAAGATTTTTCAATGCCGAGAACCTCGATCAGAGAGTAAAAAAGGCGTAAGGTTCACAATGGTGTAAAATTAAAATGGGATATACCGGGCTAGGATTCGAGTTACAGGAACAAGGGCCAAACCAACCACCCAAGAATGGAATCGTCAAGCGAAAACACTTGACAACCTCCTAGAAGCAGCTTTTCTTGCAACCAGACCTTTCTCCATCAATTAGGAATCTGATGCTATCACTAAACACATTCCTTAAATTGTAGCCATTTGTTGAGTGTTTTTTTTGTGTCTAATCCGCATATATATCACCATTGCCCTTGATTTTCTTGACTGTATATCTCTTAAATATCAACATATACACGTGTGATTTAGTTTACGAAGATTTTTCAATGCCGAGAACCTCGATCAGAGAGTAAAAAAGGCGTAAGGTTCACAATGGTGTAAAATTAAAATGGGATATACCAGGCTAGGATTCGAGTTACAGGAACAAGGGCCAAACCAACCACCCAAGAATGGAATCGTCAAGCGAAAACACTTGACAACCTCCTAGAAGCAGCTTTTCTTGCAACCAGACCTTTCTCCATCAATTAGGAATCTGATGCCATCACTAAACACATTCCTTAAATTGTAGCCATTTGTTGAGTGTTTTTTTGGTGTCTAATCCGCATATATATCACCATTGCCCTTGATTTTCTTGAATGTATATCTCTTAAATGTCAACATATACACATGTGATTTAGTTTACGAAGATTTTTCAATGCCGAGAACCTCGATCAGAGAGTATAAAAGGCGTAAGGTTCACAATGGTGTAAAATTAAAATGGGATATACTGGGCAAGGATTCGAGTTACCGGAACAAGGGCCCAACCAACCACCCAAGAATGGAATTGTCGAGCGAAAACACTTGACAACTTCCTAGAAGCAGCTTTTCTTGCCACCAGACCTTTCTCCATCAATTAGGAATCTAAGGCCGTCACGAAACACATTCCTTAAATTGTAGCCATTTGTTGAGGGTTTTTTTTTGTGTCTAATCCGCATATATATCACCATTGCCCTTGATTTTCTTGACTGTATATCTCTTAAATATCAAGATATACACGTGTGATTTAGTTTACGAAGATTTTTCAATGCCGAGAACCTCGATCAGAGAGTAAAAAAGGCGTAAGGTTCACAATGGTGTAAAATTAAAATGGGATATACCGGGCTTTGATTCGAGTTACCGGAACAAGGGCCAAACCAACCACCCAAGAATGGAATTGTCGAGCGAAAACACTTAACAACTTCCTAGAAGCAGCTTTTCTTGCCACCAGACCTTTCTCCATCAATTAGGAATCTGATGCCGTCACGAAACACATTCCTTAAATTGTAGCCATTTGTTGAGTGTTTTTTTTTTGTGTCTAATCCGCATATATATCACCATTGCCGTTGATTTTCTTGACTGTATATCTCTTAAATATCAACATATACACGTGTGATTTAGTTTACGAAGATTTTTCAATGCCGAGAACCTCGATCAGAGAGTAAAAAAGGCGTAAGGTTCACAATGGTGTAAAATTAAAATGGGATATACCGGGCTAGGATTCGAGTTACAGGAACAAGGGCCAAACCAACCACCCAAGAATGGAATCGTCAAGCGAAAACACTTGACAACCTCCTAGAAGCAGCTTTTCTTGCAACCAGACCTTTCTCCATCAATTAGGAATCTGATGCTATCACTAAACACATTCCTTAAATTGTAGCCATTTGTTGAGTGTTTTTTTTTGTGTCTAATCCGCATATATATCACCATTGCCCTTGATTTTCTTGACTGTATATCTCTTAAATATCAACATATACACGTGTGATTTAGTTTACGGAGATTTTTCAATGCCGAGAACCTCGATCAGAGAGTAAAAAAGGCGTAAGGTTCACAATGGTGTAAAATTAAAATGGGATATACCGGGCTAGGATTCGAGTTACAGGAACAAGGGCCAAACCAACCACCCAAGAATGGAATCGTCAAGCGAAAACACTTGACAACCTCCTAGAAGCAGCTTTTCTTGCAACCAGACCTTTCTCCATCAATTAGGAATCTGATGCCATCACTAAACACATTCCTTAAATTGTAGCCATTTGTTGAGTGTTTTTTTGGTGTCTAATCCGCATATATATCACCATTGCCCTTGATTTTCTTGAATGTATATCTCTTAAATGTCAACATATACACATGTGATTTAGTTTACGAAGATTTTTCAATGCCGAGAACCTCGATCAGAGAGTATAAAAGGCGTAAGGTTCACAATGGTGTAAAATTAAAATGGGATATACTGGGCAAGGATTCGAGTTACCGGAACAAGGGCCCAACCAACCACCCAAGAATGGAATTGTCGAGCGAAAACACTTGACAACTTCCTAGAAGCAGCTTATCTTGCCACCAGACCTTTCTCCATCAATTAGGAATCTAAGGCCGTCACGAAACACATTCCTTAAATTGTAGCCATTTGTTGAGGGTTTTTTTTTGTGTCTAATCCGCATATATATCACCATTGCCCTTGATTTTCTTGACTGTATATCTCTTAAATATCAAGATATACACGTGTGATTTAGTTTACGAAGATTTTTCAATGCCGAGAACCTCGATCAGAGAGTAAAAAAGGCGTAAGGTTCACAATGGTGTAAAATTAAAATGGGATATACCGGGCTTTGATTCGAGTTACAGGAACAAGGGCCAAACCAACCACCCAAGAATGGAATTGTCGAGCGAAAACACTTAACAACCTCCTAGAAGCAGCTTTTCTTGCCACCAGACCTTTCTCCATCAATTAGGAATCTGATGCCGTCACGAAACACATTCCTTAAATTGTAGCCATTTGTTGGGTGTTTTTTTTTTGTGTCTAATCCGCATATATATCACCATTGCCGTTGATTTTCTTGACTGTATATCTCTTAAATATCAACATATACACGTGTGATTTAGTTTACGAAGATTTTTCAATGCCGAGAACCTCGATCAGAGAGTAAAAAAGGCGTAAGGTTCACAATGGTGTAAAATTAAAATGGGATATACCGGGCTAGGATTCGAGTTACAGGAACAAGGGCCAAACCAACCACCCAAGAATGGAATCGTCAAGCGAAAACACTTGACAACCTCCTAGAAGCAGCTTTTCTTGCAACCAGACCTTTCTCCATCAATTAGGAATCTGATGCCATCACTAAACACATTCCTTAAATTGTAGCCATTTGTTGAGTGTTTTTTTGGTGTCTAATCCGCATATATATCACCATTGCCCTTGATTTTCTTGAATGTATATCTCTTAA
Source organism: Helianthus tuberosus (assembly GCA_030545235.1). Classification (NCBI taxonomy): domain Eukaryota; kingdom Viridiplantae; phylum Streptophyta; class Magnoliopsida; order Asterales; family Asteraceae; genus Helianthus; species Helianthus tuberosus. The sequence continues at coordinate 39,884,622 of CM060412.1, forward strand.
ATGTCAACATATACACATGTGATTTAGTTTACGAAGATTTTTCAATGCCGAGAACCTCGATCAGAGAGTATAAAAGGCGTAAGGTTCACAATGGTGTAAAATTAAAATGGGATATACTGGGCAAGGATTCGAGTTACCGGAACAAGGGCCCAACCAACCACCCAAGAATGGAATTGTCGAGCGAAAACACTTGACAACTTCCTAGAAGCAGCTTTTCTTGCCACCAGACCTTTCTCCATCAATTAGGAATCTAAGGCCGTCACGAAACACATTCCTTAAATTGTAGCCATTTGTTGAGGGTTTTTTTTTTGTGTCTAATCCGCATATATATCACCATTGCCCTTGATTTTCTTGACTGTATATCTCTTAAATATCAAGATATACACGTGTGATTTAGTTTACGAAGATTTTTCAATGCCGAGAACCTCGATCAGAGAGTAAAAAAGGCGTAAGGTTCACAATGGTGTAAAATTAAAATGGGATATACCGGGCTTTGATTCGAGTTACCGGAACAAGGGCCAAACCAACCACCCAAGAATGGAATTGTCGAGCGAAAACACTTAACAACTTCCTAGAAGCAGCTTTTCTTGCCACCAGACCTTTCTCCATCAATTAGGAATCTGATGCCGTCACGAAACACATTCCTTAAATTGTAGCCATTTGTTGAGTGTTTTTTTTTTGTGTCTAATCCGCATATATATCACCATTGCCGTTGATTTTCTTGACTGTATATCTCTTAAATATCAACATATACACGTGTGATTTAGTTTACGAAGATTTTTCAATGCCGAGAACCTCGATCAGAGAGTAAAAAAGGCGTAAGGTTCACAATGGTGTAAAATTAAAATGGGATATACCGGGCTAGGATTCGAGTTACAGGAACAAGGGCCAAACCAACCACCCAAGAATGGAATCGTCAAGCGAAAACACTTGACAACCTCCTAGAAGCAGCTTTTCTTGCAACCAGACCTTTCTCCATCAATTAGGAATCTGATGCCATCACTAAACACATTCCTTAAATTGTAGCCATTTGTTGAGTGTTTTTTTTTGTGTCTAATCCGCATATATATCACCATTGCCCTTGATTTTCTTGATTGTATATCTCTTAAATATCAACATATACACGTGTGATTTAGTTTACGAAGATTTTTCAATGCCGAGAACCTCGATCAGAGAGTAAAAAAGGCGTAAGGTTCACAATGGTGTAAAATTAAAATGGGATATACCGGGCTAGGATTCGAGTTACAGGAACAAGGGCCAAACCAACCACCCAAGAATGGAATCGTCAAGCGAAAACACTTGACAACCTCCTAGAAGCAGCTTTTCTTGCAACCAGACCTTTCTCCATCAATTAGGAATCTGATGCCATCACTAAACACATTCCTTAAATTGTAGCCATTTGTTGAGTGTTTTTTTGGTGTCTAATCCGCATATATATCACCATTGCCCTTGATTTTCTTGAATGTATATCTCTTAAATGTCAACATATACACATGTGATTTAGTTTACGAAGATTTTTCAATGCCGAGAACCTCGATCAGAGAGTATAAAAGGCGTAAGGTTCACAATGGTGTAAAATTAAAATGGGATATACTGGGCAAGGATTCGAGTTACCGGAACAAGGGCCCAACCAACCACCCAAGAATGGAATTGTCGAGCGAAAACACTTGACAACTTCCTAGAAGCAGCTTTTCTTGCCACCAGACCTTTCTCCATCAATTAGGAATCTAAGGCCGTCACGAAACACATTCCTTAAATTGTAGCCATTTGTTGAGGGTTTTTTTTTGTGTCTAATCCGCATATATATCACCATTGCCCTTGATTTTCTTGACTGTATATCTCTTAAATATCAAGATATACACGTGTGATTTAGTTTACGAAGATTTTTCAATGCCGAGAACCTCGATCAGAGAGTAAAAAAGGCGTAAGGTTCACAATGGTGTAAAATTAAAATGGGATATACCGGGCTTTGATTCGAGTTACCGGAACAAGGGCCAAACCAACCACCCAAGAATGGAATTGTCGAGCGAAAACACTTAACAACTTCCTAGAAGCAGCTTTTCTTGCCACCAGACCTTTCTCCATCAATTAGGAATCTCATGCCGTCACGAAACACATTCCTTAAATTGTAGCCATTTGTTGAGTGTTTTTTTTTTGTGTCTAATCCGCATATATATCACCATTGCCGTTGATTTTCTTGACTGTATATCTCTTAAATATCAACATATACACGTGTGATTTAGTTTACGAAGATTTTTCAATGCCGAGAACCTCGATCAGAGAGTAAAAAAGGCGTAAGGTTCACAATGGTGTAAAATTAAAATGGGATATACCGGGCTAGGATTCGAGTTACAGGAACAAGGGCCAAACCAACCACCCAAGAATGGAATCGTGAAGCGAAAACACTTGACAACCTCCTAGAAGCAGCTTTTCTTGCAACCAGACCTTTCTCCATCAATTAGGAATCTGATGCTATCACTAAACACATTCCTTAAATTGTAGCCATTTGTTGAGTGTTTTTTTTTTGTGTGTAATCCGCATATATATCACCATTGCCCTTGATTTTCTTGATTGTATATCTCTTAAATATCAACATATACACGTGTGATTTAGTTTACGAAGATTTTTCAATGCCGAGAACCTCGATCAGAGAGTAAAAAAGGCGTAAGGTTCACAATGGTGTAAAATTAAAATGGGATATACCGGGCTAGGATTCGAGTTACAGGAACAAGGGCCAAACCAACCACCCAAGAATGGAATCGTCAAGCGAAAACACTTGACAACCTCCTAGAAGCAGCTTTTCTTGCAACCAGACCTTTCTCCATCAATTAGGAATCTGATGCCATCACTAAACACATTTCTTAAATTGTAGCCATTTGTTGAGTGTTTTTTTGGTGTCTAATCCGCATATATATCACCATTGCCCTTGATTTTCTTGAATGTATATCTCTTAAATGTCAACATATACACATGTGATTTAGTTTACGAAGATTTTTCAATGCCGAGAACCTCGATCAGAGAGTATAAAAGGCGTAAGGTTCACAATGGTGTAAAATTAAAATGGGATATACTGGGCAAGGATTCGAGTTACCGGAACAAGGGCCCAACCAACCACCCAAGAATGGAATTGTCGAGCGAAAACACTTGACAACTTCCTAGAAGCAGCTTTTCTTGCCACCAGACCTTTCTCCATCAATTAGGAATCTAAGGCCGTCACGAAACACATTCCTTAAATTGTAGCCATTTGTTGAGGGTTTTTTTTTGTGTCTAATCCGCATATATATCACCATTGCCCTTGATTTTCTTGACTGTATATCTCTTAAATATCAAGATATACACGTGTGATTTAGTTTACGAAGATTTTTCAATGCCGAGAACCTCGATCAGAGAGTAAAAAAGGCGTAAGGTTCACAATGGTGTAAAATTAAAATGGGATATACCGGGCTTTGATTCGAGTTACCGGAACAAGGGCCAAACCAACCACCCAAGAATGGAATTGTCGAGCGAAAACACTTAACAACTTCCTAGAAGCAGCTTTTCTTGCCACCAGACCTTTCTCCATCAATTAGGAATCTGATGCCGTCACGAAACACATTCCTTAAATTGTAGCCATTTGTTGAGTGTTTTTTTTTTGTGTCTAATCCGCATATATATCACCATTGCCGTTGATTTTCTTGACTGTATATCTCTTAAATATCAACGTATACACGTGTGATTTAGTTTACGAAGATTTTTCAATGCCGAGAACCTCGATCAGAGAGTAAAAAAGGCGTAAGGTTCACAATGGTGTAAAATTAAAATGGGATATACCGGGCTAGGATTCGAGTTACAGGAACAAGGGCCAAACCAACCACCCAAGAATGGAATCGTCAAGCGAAAACACTTGACAACCTCCTAGAAGCAGCTTTTCTTGCAACCAGACCTTTCTCCATCAATTAGGAATCTGATGCTATCACTAAACACATTCCTTAAATTGTAGCCATTTGTTGAGTGTTTTTTTTTGTGTCTAATCCGCATATATATCACCATTGCCCTTGATTTTCTTGACTGTATATCTCTTAAATATCAACATATACACGTGTGATTTAGTTTACGAAGATTTTTCAATGCCGAGAACCTCGATCAGAGAGTAAAAAAGGCGTAAGGTTCACAATGGTGTAAAATTAAAATGGGATATACCGGGCTAGGATTCGAGTTACAGGAACAAGGGCCAAACCAACCACCCAAGAATGGAATCGTCAAGCGAAAACACTTGACAACCTCCTAGAAGTAGCTTTTCTTGCAACCAGACCTTTCTCCATCAATTAGGAATCTGATGCCATCACTAAACACATTCCTTAAATTGTAGCCATTTGTTGAGTGTTTTTTTGGTGTCTAATCCGCATATATATCACCATTGCCCTTGATTTTCTTGAATGTATATCTCTTAAATGTCAACATATACACATGTGATTTAGTTTACGAAGATTTTTCAATGCCGAGAACCTCGATCAGAGAGTATAAAAGGCGTAAGGTTCACAATGGTGTAAAATTAAAATGGGATATACTGGGCAAGGATTCGAGTTACCGGAACAAGGGCCCAACCAACCACCCAAGAATGGAATTGTCGAGCGAAAACACTTGACAACTTCCTAGAAGCAGCTTTTCTTGCCACCAGACCTTTCTCCATCAATTAGGAATCTAAGGCCGTCACGAAACACATTTCTTAAATTGTAGCCATTTGTTGAGGGTTTTTTTTTGTGTCTAATCCGCATATATATCACCATTGCCCTTGATTTTCTTGACTGTATATCTCTTAAATATCAAGATATACACGTGTGATTTAGTTTACGAAGATTTTTCAATGCCGAGAACCTCGATCAGAGAGTAAAAAAGGCGTAAGGTTCACAATGGTGTAAAATTAAAATGGGATATACCGGGCTTTGATTCGAGTTACAGGAACAAGGGCCAAACCAACCACCCAAGAATGGAATTGTCGAGCGAAAACACTTAACAACCTCCTAGAAGCAGCTTTTCTTGCCACCAGACCTTTCTCCATCAATTAGGAATCTGATGCCGTCACGAAACACATTCCTTAAATTGTAGCCATTTGTTGAGTGTTTTTTTTTGTGTCTAATCCGCATATATATCACCATTGCCGTTGATTTTCTTGACTGTATATCTCTTAAATATCAACATATACACGTGTGATTTAGTTTACGAAGATTTTTCAATGCCGAGAACCTCGATCAGAGAGTAAAAAAGGCGTAAGGTTCACAATGGTGTAAAATTAAAATGGGATATACCGGGCTAGGATTCGAGTTACAGGAAAAAGGGCCAAACCAACCACCCAAGAATGGAATCGTCAAGCGAAAACACTTGACAACCTCCTAGAAGCAGCTTTTCTTGCAACCAGACCTTTCTCCATCAATTAGGAATCTGATGCTATCACTAAACACATTCCTTAAATTGTAGCCATTTGTTGAGTGTTTTTTTTTGTGTCTAATCCGCATATATATCACCATTGCCCTTGATTTTCTTGACTGTATATCTCTTAAATATCAACATATACACGTGTGATTTAGTTTACGAAGATTTTTCAATGCCGAGAACCTCGATCAGAGAGTAAAAAAGGCGTAAGGTTCACAATGGTGTAAAATTAAAATGGGATATACCGGGCTAGGATTCGAGTTACAGGAACAAGGGCCAAACCAACCACCCAAGAATGGAATCGTCAAGCGAAAACACTTGACAACCTCCTAGAAGCAGCTTTTCTTGCAACCAGACCTTTCTCCATCAATTAGGAATCTGATGCCATCACTAAACACATTCCTTAAATTGTAGCCATTTGTTGAGTGTTTTTTTGGTGTCTAATCCGCATATATATCACCATTGCCCTTGATTTTCTTGAATGTATATCTCTTAAATGTCAACATATACACATGTGATTTAGTTTACGAAGATTTTTCATTGCCGAGAACCTCGATCAGAGAGTAAAAAAGGCGTAAGGTTCACAATGGTGTAAAATTAAAATGGGATATACCGGGCAAGGATTCGAGTTACCGGAACAAGGGCCAAACCAACCACCCAAGAATGGAATTGTCGAGCGAAAACACTTAACAACCTCCTAGAAGCAGCTTTTCTTGCCACCAGACCTTTCTCCATCAATTAGGAATCTGATGCCGTCACGAAACACATTCCTTAAATTGTAGCCATTTGTTGAGTGTTTTTTTTTGTGTCTAATCCGCATATATATCACCATTGCCGTTGATTTTCTTGACTGTATATCTCTTAAATATCAACATATACACGTGTGATTTAGTTTACGAAGATTTTTCAATGCCGAGAACCTCGATCAGAGAGTAAAAAAGGCGTAAGGTTCACAATGGTGTAAAATTAAAATGGGATATACCGGGCTAGGATTCGAGTTACAGGAACAAGGGCCAAACCAACCACCCAAGAATGGAATCGTCAAGCGAAAACACTTGACAACCTCCTAGAAGCAGCTTTTCTTGCAACCAGACCTTTCTCCATCAATTAGGAATCTGATGCCATCACTAAACACATTCCTTAAATTGTAGCCATTTGTTGAGTGTTTTTTTGGTGTCTAATCCGCATATATATCACCATTGCCCTTGATTTTCTTGAATGTATATCTCTTAAATGTCAACATATACACATGTGATTTAGTTTACGAAGATTTTTCAATGCCGAGAACCTCGATCAGAGAGTATAAAAGGCGTAAGGTTCACAATGGTGTAAAATTAAAATGGGATATACTGGGCAAGGATTCGAGTTACCGGAACAAGGGCCCAACCAACCACCCAAGAATGGAATTGTCGAGCGAAAACACTTGACAACTTCCTAGAAGCAGCTTTTCTTGCCACCAGACCTTTCTCCATCAATTAGGAATCTAAGGCCGTCACGAAACACATTCCTTAAATTGTAGCCATTTGTTGAGGGTTTTTTTTTGTGTCTAATCCGCATATATATCACCATTGCCCTTGATTTTCTTGACTGTATATCTCTTAAATATCAAGATATACACGTGTGATTTAGTTTACGAAGATTTTTCAATGCCGAGAACCTCGATCAGAGAGTAAAAAAGGCGTAAGGTTCACAATGGTGTAAAATTAAAATGGGATATACCGGGCTTTGATTCGAGTTACCGGAACAAGGGCCAAACCAACCACCCAAGAATGGAATTGTCGAGCGAAAACACTTAACAACTTCCTAGAAGCAGCTTTTCTTGCCACCAGACCTTTCTCCATAATTAGGAATCTGATGCCGTCACGAAACACATTCCTTAAATTGTAGCCAATTGTTGAGTGTTTTTTTTTGTGTCTAATCCGCATATATATCACCATTGCCGTTGATTTTCTTGACTGTATATCTCTTAAATATCAACATATACACGTGTGATTTAGTTTACGAAGATTTTTCAATGCCGAGAACCTCGATCAGAGAGTAAAAAAGGCGTAAGGTTCACAATGGTGTAAAATTAAAATGGGATATACCGGGCTAGGATTCGAGTTACAGGAACAAGGGCCAAACTAACCACCCAAGAATGGAATCGTCAAGCGAAAACACTTGACAACCTCCTAGAAGCAGCTTTTCTTGCAACCAGACCTTTCTCCATCAATTAGGAATCTGATGCTATCATTAAACACATTCCTTAAATTGTAGCCATTTGTTGAGTGTTTTTTTTTGTGTCTAATCCGCATATATATCACCATTGCCCTTGATTTTCTTGACTGTATATCTCTTAAATATCAACATATACACGTGTGATTTAGTTTACGAAGATTTTTCAATGCCGAGAACCTCGATCAGAGAGTAAAAAAGGCGTAAGGTTCACAATGGTGTAAAATTAAAATGGGATATACCGGGCTAGGATTCGAGTTACAGGAACAAGGGCCAAACCAACCACCCAAGAATGGAATCGTCAAGCAAAAACACTTGACAACCTCCTAGAAGCAGCTTTTCTTGCAACCAGACCTTTCTCCATCAATTAGGAATCTGATGCCATCACTAAACACATTCCTTAAATTGTAGCCATTTGTTGAGTGTTTTTTTGGTGTCTAATCCGCATATATATCACCATTGCCCTTGATTTTCTTGAATGTATATCTCTTAAATGTCAACATATACACATGTGATTTAGTTTACGAAGATTTTTCAATGCCGAGAACCTCGATCAGAGAGTATAAAAGGCGTAAGGTTCACAATGGTGTAAAATTAAAATGGGATATACTGGGCAAGGATTCGAGTTACCGGAACAAGGGCCCAACCAACCACCCAAGAATGGAATTGTCGAGCGAAAACACTTGACAACTTCCTAGAAGCAGCTTTTCTTGCCACCAGACCTTTCTCCATCAATTAGGAATCTAAGGCCGTCACGAAACACATTCCTTAAATTGTAGCCATTTGTTGAGGGTTTTTTTTTGTGTCTAATCCGCATATATATCACCATTGCCCTTGATTTTCTTGACTGTATATCTCTTAAATATCAAGATATACACGTGTGATTTAGTTTACGAAGATTTTTCAATGCCGAGAACCTCGATCAGAGAGTAAAAAAGGCGTAAGGTTCACAATGGTGTAAAATTAAAATGGGATATACCGGGCTAGGATTCGAGTTACAGGAACAAGGGCCAAACCAACCACCCAAGAATGGAATCGTCAAGCGAAAACACTTGACAACCTCCTAGAAGCAGCTTTTCTTGCAACCAGACCTTTCTCCATCAATTAGGAATCTGATGCCATCACTAAACACATTCCTTAAATTGTAGCCATTTGTTGAGTGTTTTTTTGGTGTCTAATCCGCATATATATCACCATTGCCCTTGATTTTCTTGAATGTATATCTCTTAAATGTCAACATATACACATGTGATTTAGTTTACGAAGATTTTTCATTGCCGAGAACCTCGATCAGAGAGTAAAAAAGGCGTAAGGTTCACAATGGTGTAAAATTAAAATGGGATATACCGGGCAAGGATTCGAGTTACCGGAACAAGGGCCAAACCAACCACCCAAGAATGGAATTGTCGAGCGAAAACACTTAACAACCTCCTAGAAGCAGCTTTTCTTGCCACCAGACCTTTCTCCATCAATTAGGAATCTGATGCCGTCACGAAACACATTCCTTAAATTGTAGCCATTTGTTGAGTGTTTTTTTTTGTGTCTAATCCGCATATATATCACCATTGCCGTTGATTTTCTTGACTGTATATCTCTTAAATATCAACATATACACGTGTGATTTAGTTTACGAAGATTTTTCAATGCCGAGAACCTCGATCAGAGAGTAAAAAAGGCGTAAGGTTCACAATGGTGTAAAATTAAAATGGGATATACCGGGCTAGGATTCGAGTTACAGGAACAAGGGCCAAACCAACCACCCAAGAATGGAATCGTCAAGCGAAAACACTTGACAACCTCCTAGAAGCAGCTTTTCTTGCAACCAGACCTTTCTCCATCAATTAGGAATCTGATGCCATCACTAAACACATTCCTTAAATTGTAGCCATTTGTTGAGTGTTTTTTTTGGTGTCTAATCCGCATATATATCACCATTGCCCTTGATTTTCTTGAATGTATATCTCTTAAATGTCAACATATACACATGTGATTTAGTTTACGAAGATTTTTCATTGCCGAGAACCTCGATCAGAGAGTAAAAAAGGCGTAAGGTTCACAATGGTGTAAAATTAAAATGGGATATACCGGGCAAGGATTCGAGTTACCGGAACAAGGGCCAAACCAACCACCCAAGAATGGAATTGTCGAGCGAAAACACTTAACAACCTCCTAGAAGCAACTTTTCTTGCCACCAGACCTTTCTCCATCAATTAGGAATCTGATGCCGTCACGAAACACATTCCTTAAATTGTAGCCATTTGTTGAGTGTTTTTTTTTGTGTCTAATCCGCATATGTATCACCATTGCCGTTGATTTTCTTGACTGTATATCTCTTAAATATCAACATATACACGTGTGATTTAGTTTACGAAGATTTTTCAATGCCGAGAACCTCGATCAGAGAGTAAAAAAGGCGTAAGGTTCACAATGGTGTAAAATTAAAATGGGATATACCGGGCTAGGATTCGAGTTACAGGAACAAGGGCCAAACCAACCACCCAAGAATGGAATCGTCAAGCGAAAACACTTGACAACCTCCTAGAAGCAGCTTTTCTTGCAACCAGACCTTTCTCCATCAATTAGGAATCTGATGCTATCACTAAACACATTCCTTAAATTGTAGCCATTTGTTGAGTGTTTTTTTTGGTGTCTAATCCGCATATATATCACCATTGCCCTTGATTTTCTTGAATGTATATCTCTTAAATGTCAACATATACACTTGTGATTTAGTTTACGAAGATTTTTCAATGCCGAGAACCTCGATCAGAGAGTAAAAAAGGCGTAAGGTTCACAATGGTGTAAAATTAAAATGGGATATACTGGGCAAGGATTCGAGTTACCGGAACAAGGGCCAAACCAACCACCCAAGAATGGAATTGTCGAGCGAAAACACTTGACAACTTCCTAGAAGCAGCTTTTCTTGCCACCAGTCCTTTCTCCATCAATTAGGAATCTAATGCCGTCACGAAACACATTCCTTAAATTGTAGCCATTTGTTGAGGGTTTTTTTTGTGTCTAATCCGCATATATATCACCATTGCCCTTGATTTTCTTGACTGTATATCTCTTAAATATCAACATATACACGTGTGATTTAGTTTACGAAGATTTTTCAATGCCGAGAACCTCGATCAGAGAGTAAAAAAGGCGTAAGGTTCACAATGGTGTAAAATTAAAATGGGATATACCGGGCTATGATTCGAGTTACAGGAACAAGGGCCAAACCAACCACCCAAGAATGGAATTGTCGAGCGAAAACACTTAACAACTTCCTAGAAGCAGCTTTTCTTGCCACCAGACCTTTCTCCATCAATTAGGAATCTGATGCCGTCACGAAACACATTCCTTAAATTGTAGCCATTTGTTGAGTGTTTTTTTTGTGTCTAATCCGCATATATATCACCATTGCCCTTGATTTTCTTGACTGTATATCTCTTAAATATCAACATATACACGTGTGATTTAGTTTACGAAGATTTTTCAATGCCAATAACCTCGATCAGAGAGTAAAAAAGGCGTAAGGTTCACAATGGTGTAAAATTAAAATGGGATATACCGGGCTAGGATTCGAGTTACAGGAACAAGGGCCAAACCAACCACCCAAGAATGGAATCGTCAAGCGAAAACACTTGACAACCTCCTAGAAGCAGCTTTTCTTGCAACCAGACCTTTCTCCATCAATTAGGAACCTGATGCCATCACTAAACACATTTCTTAAATTGTAGCCATTTGTTGAGTGTTTTTTTTGGTGTCTAATCCGCATATATATCACCATTGCCCTTGATTTTCCTGAATGTATATCTCTTAAATGTCAACATATACACATGTGATTTAGTTTACGAATATTTTTCAATGCCAAGAACCTCGATCAGAGAGTAAAAAAGGCGTAAGGTTCACAATGGTGTAAAATTAAAATGGGATATACTGGGCAAGGATTCGAGTTACCGGAACAAGGGCCAAACCAACCACCCAAGAATGGAATTGTCGAGCGAAAACACTTGACAACTTCCTAGAAGCAGCTTTTCTTGCCACCAGACCTTTCTCCATCAATTAGGAATCTAATGCCGTCACGAAACACATTCCTTAAATTGTAGCCATTTGTTGAGGGTTTTTTTTGTGTCTAATCCGCATATATATCACCATTGCCCTTGATTTTCTTGACTGTATATCTCTTAAATATCAACATATACACGTGTGATTTAGTTTACGAAGATTTTTAAATGCCGAGAACCTCGATCAGAGAGTAAAAAAGGCGTAAGGTTCACAATGGTGTAAAATTAAAATGGGATATACCGGGCTTGGATTCGAGTTACAGGAACAAGGGCCAAACCAACCACCCAAGAATGGAATCGTCGAGCGAAAACACTTGATAACCTCCTAGAAGCAGCTTTTCTTGCCACCAGACCTTTCTCCATCAATTAGGAATCTGATGCCATCACTAAACACATTTCTTAAATTGTAGCCATTTGTTGAGTGTTTTTTTTTTTGTGTCTAATCCGCATATATATCACCATTGCCATTGATTTTCTTGAATGTATATCTCTTAAATGTCAACATATACACATGTGATTTAGTTTACGAAGATTTTTCAATGCCAAGAACCTCGATCAGAGAGTAAAAAAGGCATAAGGTTCACATTGGTGTAAAATTAAAATGGGATATACTGGGCAAGGATTCGAGTTACCGGAACAAGGGCCAAACCAACCACCCAAGAATGGAATTGTCGAGCGAAAACACTTGACAACTTCCAAGAAGCAGCTTTTCTTGCCACCAGACCTTTCTCCATCAATTAGGAATCTAATGCCGTCACGAAACACATTCCTTAAATTGTAGCCATTTGTTGAGAGTTTTTTTTTGTGTCTAATCCGCATATATATCACCATTGCCCTTGATTTTCTTGACTGTATATCTCTTAAATATCAACATATACACGTGTGATTTAGTTTACGAAGATTTTTCAATGCCGAGAACCTCGATCAGAGAGTAAAAAATGCGTGAGGTTCACAATGGTGTAAAATTAAAACGGGATATACCGGGCTATGATTCGAGTTACAGGAACAAGGGCCAAACCAACCACCCAAGAATGGAATTGTCGAGCGAAAACACTTAACAACTTCCTAGAAGCAGCTTTTCTTGCCACCAGACCTTTCTCCATCAACTAGGAATCTGATGCCGTCACGAAACACATTACTTAAATTGTAGCCATTTGTTGAGTGTTTTTTTTTGTGTCTAATCCGCATATATATCACCATTGCCCTTGATTTTCTTGACTGTATATCTCTTAAATATCAACATATACACGTGTGATTTAGTTTACGAAGATTTTTCAATGCCGAGAACCTCGATCAGAGAGTAAAAAAGGCGTAAGGTTCACAATGGTGTAAAATTAAAATGGGATATACCGGGCTAGGATTCGAGTTACAGGAACAAGGGCCAAACCAACCACCCAAGAATGGAATCGTCAAGCGAAAACACTTGACAACCTCCTAGAAGCAGCTTTTCTTGCAACCAGACCTTTCTCCATCAATTAGGAATCTGATGCCATCACTAAACACATTCCTTAAATTGTAGCCATTTGTTGAGTGTTTTTTTGGTGTCTAATCCGCATATATATCACCATTGCCCTTGATTTTCTTGAATGTATATCTGTTAAATGTCATCATATACACGTGTGATTTAGTTTACGAAGATTTTTCAATGCCGAGAACCTCGATCAGAGAGTAAAAAAGGCGTAAGGTTCACAATGGTGTAAAATTAAAATGGGATATACCGGGCAAGGATTCGAGTTACCGGAACAAGGGCCAAACCAACCACCCAAGAATGGAATTGTCGAGCGAAAACACTTAACAACCTCCTAGAAGCAGCTTTTCTTGCCACCAGACCTTTCTCCATCAATTAGGAATCTAATGCCGTCACGAAACACATTCCTTAAATTGTAGCCATTTGTTGAGGGTTTTTTTTTGTGTCTAATCCGCATATATATCACCATTGCCCTTGATTTTCTTGACTGTATATCTCTTAAATATCAACATATACACGTGTGATTTAGTTTACAAAGATTTTTCAATGCCGAGAACCTCGATCAGAGAGTAAAAAATGCGTGAGGTTCACAATGGTGTAAAATTAAAATGGGATATACCGCGCTATGATTCGAGTTACAGGAACAAGGGCCAAACCAACCACCCAAGAATGGAATTGTCGAGCGAAAACACTTAACAACTTCTTAGAAGCAGCTTTTCTTGCCACCAGACCTTTCTCCATCAATTAGGAATCTGATGCCGTCACGAAACACATTACTTAAATTGTAGCCATTTGTTGAGTGTTTTTTTTTTGTGTCTAATCCGCATATATATCACCATTGCCCTTGATTTTCTTGACTGTATATCTCTTAAATATCAACATATACACGTGTGATTTAGTTTACGGAGATTTTTCAATGCCGAGAACCTCGATCAGAGAGTAAAAAAGGCGTAAGGTTCACAATGGTGTAAAATTAAAATGGGATATACCGGGCTAGGATTCGAGTTACAGGAACAAGGGCCAAACCAACCACCCAAGAATGGAATCGTCAAGCGAAAACACTTGACAACCTCCTAGAAGCAGCTTTTCTTGCAACCAGACCTTTCTCCATCAATTAGGAATCTGATGCCATCACTAAACACATTCCTTAAATTGTAGCCATTTGTTAAGTGTTTTTTTGGTGTCTAATCCGCATATATATCACCATTGCCCTTGATTTTCTTGAATGTATATCTGTTAAATGTCATCATATACACATGTGATTTAGTTTACGAAGATTTTTCAATGCCGAGAACCTCGATCAGAGAGTAAAAAAGGCGTAAGGTTCACAACGGTGTAAAATTAAAATGGGATATACCGGGCAAGGATTCGAGTTACCGGAACAAGGGCCAAACCAACCACCCAAGAATGGAATTGTCGAGCGAAAACACTTAACAACCTCCTAGAAGCAGCTTTTCTTGCCACCAGACCTTTCTCCATCAATTAGGAATCTAATGCCGTCACGAAACACATTCCTTAAATTGTAGCCATTTGTTGAGGGTTTTTTTTTTGTGTCTAATCCGCATATATATCACCATTGCCCTTGATTTTCTTGACTGTATATCTCTTAAATATCAACATATACACGTGTGATTTAGTTTACGAAGATTTTTCAATGCCGAGAACCTCGATCAGAGAGTAAAAAATGCGTGAGGTTCACAATGGTGTAAAATTAAAATGGGATATACCGCGCTATGATTCGAGTTACAGGAACAAGGGCCAAACCAACCACCCAAGAATGGAATTGTCGAGCGAAAACACTTAACAACTTCTTAGAAGCAGCTTTTCTTGCCACCAGACCTTTCTCCATCAATTAGGAATCTGATGCCGTCACGAAACACATTACTTAAATTGTAGCCATTTGTTGAGTGTTTTTTTTTTGTGTCTAATCCGCATATATATCACCATTGCCCTTGATTTTCTTGACTGTATATCTCTTAAATATCAACATATACACGTGTGATTTAGTTTACGAAGATTTTTCAATGCCGAGAACCTCGATCAGAGAGTAAAAAAGGCGTAAGGTTCACAATGGTGTAAAATTAAAATGGGATATACCGGGCTAGGATTCGAGTTACAGGAACAAGGGCCAAACCAACCACCCAAGAATGGAATCGTCAAGCGAAAACACTTGACAACCTCCTAGAAGCAGCTTTTCTTGCAACCAGACCTTTCTCCATCAATTAGGAATCTGATGCCATCACTAAACACATTCCTTAAATTGTAGCCATTTGTTGAGTGTTTTTTTGGTGTCTAATCCGCATATATATCACCATTTCCCTTGATTTTCTTGAATGTATATCTCTTAAATGTCAACATATACACATGTGATTTAGTTTACGAAGACTTTTCAATGCCGAGAACCTCGATCAGAGAGTAAAAAAGGCGTAAGGTTCACAATGGTGTAAAATTAAAATGGGATATACCGGGCAAGGATTCGAGTTACCGGAACAAGGGCCAAACCAACCACCCAAGAATGGAATTGTCGAGCGAAAACACTTAACAACCTCCTAGAAGCAGCTTTTCTTGCCACCAGACCTTTCTCCATCAATTAGGAATCTGATGCCGTCACGAAACACATTCCTTAAATTGTAGCCATTTGTTGAGTGTTTTTTTTTTGTGTCTAATCCGCATATATATCACCATTGCCGTTGATTTTCTTGACTGTATATCTCTTAAATATCAACATATACACGTGTGATTTAGTTTACGAAGATTTTTCAATGCCGAGAACCTCGATCAGAGAGTAAAAAAGGCGTAAGGTTCACAATGGTGTAAAATTAAAATGGGATATACCGGGCTTGGATTCGAGTTACAGGAACAAGGGCCAAACCAACCACCCAAGAATGGAATCGTCAAGCGAAAACACTTGACAACCTCCTAGAAGCAGCTTTTCTTGCAACCAGACCTTTCTCCATCAATTAGGAATCTGATGCTATCACTAAACACATTCCTTAAATTGTAGCCATTTGTTGAGTGTTTTTTTTTTGTGTCTAATCCGCATATATATCACCATTGCCCTTGATTTTCTTGACTGTATATCTCTTAAATATCAACATATACACGTGTGATTTAGTTTACGAAGATTTTTCAATGCCGAGAACCTCGATCAGAGAGTAAAAAAGGCGTAAGGTTCACAATGGTGTAAAATTAAAATGGGATATACCGGGCTAGGATTCGAGTTACAGGAACAAGGGCCAAACCAACCACCCAAGAATGGAATCGTCAAGCGAAAACACTTGACAACCTCCTAGAAGCAGCTTTTCTTGCAACCAGACCTTTCTCCATCAATTAGGAATCTGATGCCATCACTAAACACATTCCTTAAATTGTAGCCATTTGTTGAGTGTTTTTTTGGTGTCTAATCCGCATATATATCACCATTTCCCTTGATTTTCTTGAATGTATATCTCTTAAATGTCAACATATACACATGTGATTTAGTTTACGAAGACTTTTCAATGCCGAGAACCTCGATCAGAGAGTAAAAATGGCGTAAGGTTCACAATGGTGTAAAATTAAAATGGGATATACCGGCTAAGGATTCGAGTTACCGGAACAAGGGCCAAACCAACCACCCAAGAATGGAATTGTCGAGCGAAAACACTTAACAACCTCCTAGAAGCAGCTTTTCTTGCCACCAGACCTTTCTCCATCAATTAGGAATCTGATGCCGTCACGAAACACATTCCTTAAATTGTAGCCATTTGTTGAGTGTTTTTTTTTTTGTGTCTAATCCGCATATATATCACCATTGCCGTTGATTTTCTTGACTGTATATCTCTTAAATATCAACATATACACGTGTGATTTAGTTTACGAAGATTTTTCAATGCCGAGAACCTCGATCAGAGAGTAAAAAAGGCGTAAGGTTCACAATGGTGTAAAATTAAAATGGGATATACCGGGCTTGGATTCGAGTTACAGGAACAAGGGCCAAACCAACCACCCAAGAATGGAATCGTCAAGCGAAAACACTTGACAACCTCCTAGAAGCAGCTTTTCTTGCAACCAGACCTTTCTCCATCAATTAGGAATCTGTTGCTATCACTAAACACATTCCTTAAATTGTAGCCATTTGTTGAGTGTTTTTTTTTTGTGTCTAATCCGCATATATATCACCATTGCCCTTGATTTTCTTGACTGTATATCTCTTAAATATCAACATATACACGTGTGATTTAGTTTACGAAGATTTTTCAATGCCGAGAACCTCGATCAGAGAGTAAAAAAGGCGTAAGGTTCACAATGGTGTAAAATTAAAATGGGATATACCGGGCTAGGATTCGAGTTACAGGAACAAGGGCCAAACCAACCACCCAAGAATGGAATCGTCAAGCGAAAACACTTGACAACCTCCTAGAAGCAGCTTTTCTTGCAACCAGACCTTTCTCCATCAATTAGGAATCTGATGCCATCACTAAACACAATCCTTAAATTGTAGCCATTTGTTGAGTGTTTTTTTGGTGTCTAATCCGCATATATATCACCATTGCCCTTGATTTTCTTGAATGTATATCTCTTAAATGTCAACATATACACATGTGATTTAGTTTACGAAGATTTTTCAATGCCGAGAACCTCGATCAGAGAGTATAAAAGGCGTAAGGTTCACAATGGTGTAAAATTAAAATGGGATATACTGGGCAAGGATTCGAGTTACCGGAACAAGGGCCCAACCAACCACCCAAGAATGGAATTGTCGAGCGAAAACACTTGACAACTTCCTAGAAGCAGCTTTTCTTGCCACCAGACCTTTCTCCATCAATTAGGAATCTAAGGCCGTTACGAAACACATTCCTTAAATTGTAGCCATTTGTTGAGGGTTTTTTTTTTGTGTCTAATCCGCATATATATCACCATTGCCCTTGATTTTCTTGACTGTATATCTCTTAAATATCAAGATATACACGTGTGATTTAGTTTACGAAGATTTTTCAATGCCGAGAACCTCGATCAGAGAGTAAAAAAGGCGTAAGGTTCACAATGGTGTAAAATTAAAATGGGATATACCGGGCTAGGATTCGAGTTACAGGAACAAGGGCTAAACCAACCACCCAAGAATGGAATCGTCAAGCGAAAACACTTGACAACCTCCTAGAAGCAGCTTTTCTTGCAACCAGACCTTTCTCCATCAATTAGGAATCTGATGCTATCACTAAACACATTCCTTAAATTGTAGCCATTTGTTGAGTGTTTTTTTTGGTGTCTAATCCGTATATATATCACCATTGCCCTTGATTTTCTTGAATGTATATCTCTTAAATGTCAACATATACACTTGTGATTTAGTTTACGAAGATTTTTCTATGCCGAGAACCTCGATCAGAGAGTAAAAAAGGCGTAAGGTTCACAATGGTGTAAAATTAAAATGGGATATACTGGGCAAGGATTCGAGTTACCGGAACAAGGGCCAAACCAACCACCCAAGAATGGAATTGTCGAGCGAAAACACTTGACAACTTCCTAGAAGCAGCTTTTCTTGCCACCAGACCTTTCTCCATCAATTAGGAATCTAATGCCATCACGAAACACATTCCTTAAATTGTAGCCATTTGTTGAGGGTTTTTTTTTGTGTCTAATCCGCATATATATCACCATTGCCCTTGATTTTCTTGACTGTATATCTCTTAAATATCAACATATACACGTGTGATTTAGTTTACGAAGATTTTTCAATGCCGAGAACCTCGATCAGAGAGTAAAAAAGGCGTAAGGTTCACAATGGTGTAAAATTAAAATGGGATATACCGGGCTATGATTCGAGTTACAGGAACAAGGGCCAAACCAACCACCCAAGAATGGAATTGTCGAGCGAAAACACTTAACAACTTCCTAGAAGCAGCTTTTCTTGCCACCAGACCTTTCTCCATCAATTAGGAATCTGATGCCGTCACGAAACACATTCCTTAAATTGTAGCCATTTGTTGAGTGTTTTTTTTGTGTCTAATCCGCATATATATCACCATTGCCCTTGATTTTCTTGACTGTATATCTCTTAAATATCAACATATACACGTGTGATTTAGTTTACGAAGATTTTTCAATGCCAATAACCTCGATCAGAGAGTAAAAAAGGCGTAAGGTTCACAATGGTGTAAAATTAAAATGGGATATACCGGGCTAGGATTCGAGTTACAGGAACAAGGGCCAAACCAACCACCCAAGAATGGAATCGTCAAGCGAAAACACTTGACAACCTCCTAGAAGCAGCTTTTCTTGCAACCAGACCTTTCTCCATCAATTAGGAACCTGATGCCATCACTAAACACATTTCTTAAATTGTAGCCATTTGTTGAGTGTTTTTTTTGGTGTCTAATCCGCATATATATCACCATTGCCCTTGATTTTCCTGAATGTATATCTCTTAAATGTCAACATATACACATGTGATTTAGTTTACGAATATTTTTCAATGCCAAGAACCTCGATCAGAGAGTAAAAAAGGCGTAAGGTTCACAATGGTGTAAAATTAAAATGGGATATACTGGGCAAGGATTCGAGTTACCGGAACAAGGGCCAAACCAACCACCCAAGAATGGAATTGTCGAGCGAAAACACTTGACAACTTCCTAGAAGCAGCTTTTCTTGCCACCAGACCTTTCTCCATCAATTAGGAATCTAATGCCGTCACGAAACACATTCCTTAAATTGTAGCCATTTGTTGAGGGTTTTTTTTGTGTCTAATCCGCATATATATCACCATTGCCCTTGATTTTCTTGACTGTATATCTCTTAAATATCAACATATACACGTGTGATTTAGTTTACGAAGATTTTTAAATGCCGAGAACCTCGATCAGAGAGTAAAAAAGGCGTAAGGTTCACAATGGTGTAAAATTAAAATGGGATATACCGGGCTTGGATTCGAGTTACAGGAACAAGGGCCAAACCAACCACCCAAGAATGGAATCGTCGAGCGAAAACACTTGATAACCTCCTAGAAGCAGCTTTTCTTGCCACCAGACCTTTCTCCATCAATTAGGAATCTGATGCCATCACTAAACACATTTCTTAAATTGTAGCCATTTGTTGAGTGTTTTTTTTTTGTGTCTAATCCGCATATATATCACCATTGCCATTGATTTTCTTGAATGTATATCTCTTAAATGTCAACATATACACATGTGATTTAGTTTACGAAGATTTTTCAATGCCAAGAACCTCGATCAGAGAGTAAAAAAGGCATAAGGTTCACATTGGTGTAAAATTAAAATGGGATATACTGGGCAAGGATTCGAGTTACCGGAACAAGGGCCAAACCAACCACCCAAGAATGGAATTGTCGAGCGAAAACACTTGACAACTTCCAAGAAGCAGCTTTTCTTGCCACCAGACCTTTCTCCATCAATTAGGAATCTAATGCCGTCACGAAACACATTCCTTAAATTGTAGCCATTTGTTGAGGGTTTTTTTTTGTGTCTAATCCGCATATATATCACCATTGCCCTTGATTTTCTTGACTGTATATCTCTTAAATATCAACATATACACGTGTGATTTAGTTTACGAAGATTTTTCAATGCCGAGAACCTCGATCAGAGAGTAAAAAATGCGTGAGGTTCACAATGGTGTAAAATTAAAACGGGATATACCGGGCTATGATTCGAGTTACAGGAACAAGGGCCAAACCAACCACCCAAGAATGGAATTGTCGAGCGAAAACACTTAACAACTTCCTAGAAGCAGGTTTTCTTGCCACCAGACCTTTCTCCATCAACTAGGAATCTGATGCCGTCACGAAACACATTACTTAAATTGTAGCCATTTGTTGAGTGTTTTTTTTTGTGTCTAATCCGCATATATATCACCATTGCCCTTGATTTTCTTGACTGTATATCTCTTAAATATCAACATATACACGTGTGATTTAGTTTACGAAGATTTTTCAATGCCGAGAACCTCGATCAGAGAGTAAAAAAGGCGTAAGGTTCACAATGGTGTAAAATTAAAATGGGATATACCGGGCTAGGATTCGAGTTACAGGAACAAGGGCCAAACCAACCACCCAAGAATGGAATCGTCAAGCGAAAACACTTGACAACCTCCTAGAAGCAGCTTTTCTTGCAACCAGACCTTTCTCCATCAATTAGGAATCTGATGCCATCACTAAACACATTCCTTAAATTGTAGCCATTTGTTGAGTGTTTTTTTGGTGTCTAATCCGCATATATATCACCATTTCCCTTGATTTTCTTGAATGTATATCTGTTAAATGTCATCATATACACATGTGATTTAGTTTACGAAGATTTTTCAATGCCGAGAACCTCGATCAGAGAGTAAAAAAGGCGTAAGGTTCACAATGGTGTAAAATTAAAATGGGATATACCGGGCAAGGATTCGAGTTACCGGAACAAGGGCCAAACCAACCACCCAAGAATGGAATTGTCGAGCGAAAACACTTAACAACCTCCTAGAAGCAGCTTTTCTTGCCACCAGACCTTTCTCCATCAATTAGGAATCTAATGCCGTCACGAAACACATTCCTTAAATTGTAGCCATTTGTTGGGGGTTTTTTTTTTGTGTCTAATCCGCATATATATCACCATTGCCCTTGATTTTCTTGACTGTATATCTCTTAAATATCAACATATACACGTGTGATTTAGTTTACGAAGATTTTTCAATGCCGAGAACCTCGATCAGAGAGTAAAAAATGCGTGAGGTTCACAATGGTGTAAAATTAAAATGGGATATACCGCGCTATGATTCGAGTTACAGGAACAAGGGCCAAACCAACCACCCAAGAATGGAATTGTCGAGCGAAAACACTTAACAACTTCTTAGAAGCAGCTTTTCTTGCCACCAGACCTTTCTCCATCAATTAGGAATCTGATGCCGTCACGAAACACATTACTTAAATTGTAGCCATTTGTTGAGTGTTTTTTTTTTGTGTCTAATCCGCATATATATCACCATTGCCCTTGATTTTCTTGACTGTATATCTCTTAAATATCAACATATACACGTGTGATTTAGTTTACGAAGATTTTTCAATGCCGAGAACCTCGATCAGAGAGTAAAAAAGGCGTAAGGTTCACAATGGTGTAAAATTAAAATGGGATATACCGGGCTAGGATTCGAGTTACAGGAACAAGGGCCAAACCAACCACCCAAGAATGGAATCGGCAAGCGAAAACACTTGACAACCTCCTAGAAGCAGCTTTTCTTGCAACCAGACCTTTCTCCATCAATTAGGAATCTGATGCCATCACTAAACACATTCCTTAAATTGTAGCCATTTGTTGAGTGTTTTTTTGGTGTCTAATCCGCATATATATCACCATTGCCCTTGATTTTCTTGAATGTATATCTGTTAAATGTCATCATATACACATGTGATTTAGTTTACGAAGATTTTTCAATGCCGAGAACCTCGATCAGAGAGTAAAAAAGGCGTAAGGTTCACAATGGTGTAAAATTAAAATGGGATATACCGGGCAAGGATTCGAGTTACCGGAACAAGGGCCAAACCAACCACCCAAGAATGGAATTGTCGAGCGAAAACACTTAACAACCTCCTAGAAGCAGCTTTTCTTGCCACCAGACCTTTCTCCATCAATTAGGAATCTAATGCCGTCACGAAACACATTCCTTAAATTGTAGCCATTTGTTGAGGGTTTTTTTTTGTGTCTAATCCGCATATATATCACCATTGCCCTTGATTTTCTTGACTGTATATCTCTTAAATATCAACATATACACGTGTGATTTAGTTTACGAAGATTTTTCAATGCCGAGAACCTCGATCAGAGAGTAAAAAATGCGTGAGGTTCACAATGGTGTAAAATTAAAATGGGATATACGGCGCTATGATTCGAGTTACAGGAACAAGGGCCAAACCAACCACCCAAGAATGGAATTGTCGAGCGAAAACACTTAACAACTTCTTAGAAGCAGCTTTTCTTGCCACCAGACCTTTCTCCATCAATTAGGAATCTGATGCCGTCACGAAACACATTACTTAAATTGTAGCCATTTGTTGAGTGTTTTTTTTTTGTGTCTAATCCGCATATATATCACCATTGCCCTTGATTTTCTTGACTGTATATCTCTTAAATATCAACATATACACGTGTGATTTAGTTTACGAAGATTTTTCAATGCCGAGAACCTCGATCAGAGAGTAAAAAAGGCGTAAGGTTCACAATGGTGTAAAATTAAAATGGGATATACCGGGCTAGGATTCGAGTTACAGGAACAAGGGCCAAACCAACCACCCAAGAATGGAATCGTCAAGCGAAAACACTTGACAACCTCCTAGAAGCAGCTTTTCTTGCAACCAGACCTTTCTCCATCAATTAGGAATCTGATGCCATCACTAAACACATTCCTTAAATTGTAGCCATTTGTTGAGTGTTTTTTTGGTGTCTAATCCGCATATATATCACCATTTCCCTTGATTTTCTTGAATGTATATCTCTTAAATGTCAACATATACACATGTGATTTAGTTTACGAAGATTTTTCAATGCCGAGAACCTCGATCAGAGAGTAAAAAAGGCGTAAGGTTCACAATGGTGTAAAATTAAAATGGGATATACCGGGCAAGGATTCGAGTTACCGGAACAAGGGCCAAACCAACCACCCAAGAATGGAATTGTCGAGCGAAAACACTTAACAACCTCCTAGAAGCAGCTTTTCTTGCCACCAGACCTTTCTCCATCAATTAGGAATCTGATGCCGTCACGAAACACATTCCTTAAATTGTAGCCATTTGTTGAGTGTTTTTTTTTTGTGTCTAATCCGCATATATATCACCATTGCCGTTGATTTTCTTGACTGTATATCTCTTAAATATCAACATATACACGTGTGATTTAGTTTACGAAGATTTTTCAATGCCGAGAACCTCGATCAGAGAGTAAAAAAGGCGTAAGGTTCACAATGGTGTAAAATTAAAATGGGATATACCGGGCTTGGATTCGAGTTACAGGAACAAGGGCCAAACCAACCACCCAAGAATGGAATCGTCAAGCGAAAACACTTGACAACCTCCTAGAAGCAGCTTTTCTTGCAACCAGACCTTTCTCCATCAATTAGGAATCTGATGCTATCACTAAACACATTCCTTAAATTGTAGCCATTTGTTGAGTGTTTTTTTTTTGTGTCTAATCCGCATATATATCACCATTGCCCTTGATTTTCTTGACTGTATATCTCTTAAATATCAACATATACACGTGTGATTTAGTTTACGAAGATTTTTCAATGCCGAGAACCTCGATCAGAGAGTAAAAAAGGCGTAAGGTTCACAATGGTGTAAAATTAAAATGGGATATA
The DNA here is from genome assembly GCA_030545235.1 of Helianthus tuberosus. Taxonomy (NCBI): domain Eukaryota; kingdom Viridiplantae; phylum Streptophyta; class Magnoliopsida; order Asterales; family Asteraceae; genus Helianthus; species Helianthus tuberosus. The sequence goes on from CM060412.1 coordinate 39,909,093, forward strand.
CCGGGCTAGGATTCGAGTTACAGGAACAAGGGCCAAACCAACCACCCAAGAATGGAATCGTCAAGCGAAAACACTTGACAACCTCCTAGAAGCAGCTTTTCTTGCAACCAGACCTTTCTCCATCAATTAGGAATCTGATGCCATCACTAAACACATTCCTTAAATTGTAGCCATTTGTTGAGTGTTTTTTTGGTGTCTAATCCGCATATATATCACCATTGCCCTTGATTTTCTTGAATGTATATCTCTTAAATGTCAACATATACACATGTGATTTAGTTTACGAAGATTTTTCAATGCCGAGAACCTCGATCAGAGAGTATAAAAGGCGTAAGGTTCACAATGGTGTAAAATTAAAATGGGATATACTGGGCAAGGATTCGAGTTACCGGAACAAGGGCCCAACCAACCACCCAAGAATGGAATTGTCGAGCGAAAACACTTGACAACTTCCTAGAAGCAGCTTTTCTTGCCACCAGACCTTTCTCCATCAATTAGGAATCTAAGGCCGTCACGAAACACATTCCTTAAATTGTAGCCATTTGTTGAGGGTTTTTTTTTTTGTGTCTAATCCGCATATATATCACCATTGCCCTTGATTTTCTTGACTGTATATCTCTTAAATATCAAGATATACACGTGTGATTTAGTTTACGAAGATTTTTCAATGCCGAGAACCTCGATCAGAGAGTAAAAAAGGCGTAAGGTTCACAATGGTGTAAAATTAAAATGGGATATACCGGGCTTTGATTCGAGTTACCGGAACAAGGGCCAAACCAACCACCCAAGAATGGAATTGTCGAGCGAAAACACTTAACAACTTCCTAGAAGCAGCTTTTCTTGCCACCAGACCTTTCTCCATCAATTAGGAATCTGATGCCGTCACGAAACACATTCCTTAAATTGTAGCCATTTGTTGAGTGTTTTTTTTTTGTGTCTAATCCGCATATATATCACCATTTCCGTTGATTTTCTTGACTGTATATCTCTTAAATATCAACATATACACGTGTGATTTAGTTTACGAAGATTTTTCAATGCCGAGAACCTCGATCAGAGAGTAAAAAAGGCGTAAGGTTCACAATGGTGTAAAATTAAAATGGGATATACCGGGCTAGGATTCGAGTTACAGGAACAAGGGCCAAACCAACCACCCAAGAATGGAATCGTCAAGCGAAAACACTTGACAACCTCCTCGAAGCAGCTTTTCTTGCAACCAGACCTTTCTCCATCAATTAGGAATCTGATGCTATCACTAAACACATTCCTTAAATCGTAGCCATTTGTTGAGTGTTTTTTTTTGTGTCTAATCCGCATATATATCACCATTGCCCTTGATTTTCTTGACTGTATATCTCTTAAATATCAACATATACACGTGTGATTTAGTTTACGAAGATTTTTCAATGCCGAGAACCTCGATCAGAGAGTAAAAAAGGCGTAAGGTTCACAATGGTGTAAAATTAAAATGGGATATACCGGGCTAGGATTCGAGTTACAGGAACAAGGGCCAAACCAACCACCCAAGAATGGAATCGTCAAGCGAAAACACTTGACAACCTCCTAGAAGCAGCTTTTCTTGCAACCAGACCTATCTCCATCAATTAGGAATCTGATGCCATCACTAAACACATTCCTTAAATTGTAGCCATTTGTTGAGTGTTTTTTTGGTGTCTAATCCGCATATATATCACCATTGCCCTTGATTTTCTTGACTGTATATCTCTTAAATATCAACATATACACGTGTGATTTAGTTTACGAAGATTTTTCAATGCCGAGAACCTCGATCAGAGAGTAAAAAAGGCGTAAGGTTCACAATGGTGTAAAATTAAAATGGGATATACCGGGCTAGGATTCGAGTTACAGGAACAAGGGCCAAACCAACCACCCAAGAATGGAATCGTCAAGCGAAAACACTTGACAACCTCCTAGAAGCAGCTTTTCTTGCAACCAGACCTTTCTCCATCAATTAGGAATCTGATGCCATCACTAAACACATTCCTTAAATTGTAGCCATTTGTTGAGTGTTTTTTTGGTGTCTAATCCGCATATATATCACCATTGCCCTTGATTTTCTTGAATGTATATCTCTTAAATGTCAACATATACACATGTGATTTAGTTTACGAAGATTTTTCAATGCCGAGAACCTCGATCAGAGAGTATAAAAGGCGTAAGGTTCACAATGGTGTAAAATTAAAATGGGATATACTGGGCAAGGATTCGAGTTACCGGAACAAGGGCCCAACCAACCACCCAAGAATGGAATTGTCGAGCGAAAACACTTGACAACTTCCTAGAAGCAGCTTTTCTTGCCACCAGACCTTTCTCCATCAATTAGGAATCTAAGGCCGTCACGAAACACATTCCTTAAATTGTAGCCATTTGTTGAGGGTTTTTTTTTTTGTGTCTAATCCGCATATATATCACCATTGCCCTTGATTTTCTTGACTGTATATCTCTTAAATATCAAGATATACACGTGTGATTTAGTTTACGAAGATTTTTCAATGCCGAGAACCTCGATCAGAGAGTAAAAAAGGCGTAAGGTTCACAATGGTGTAAAATTAAAATGGGATATACCGGGCTTTGATTCGAGTTACCGGAACAAGGGCCAAACCAACCACCCAAGAATGGAATTGTCGAGCGAAAACACTTAACAACTTCCTAGAAGCAGCTTTTCTTGCCACCAGACCTTTCTCCATCAATTAGGAATCTGATGCCGTCACGAAACACATTCCTTAAATTGTAGCCATTTGTTGAGTGTTTTTTTTTGTGTCTAATCCGCATATATATCACCATTGCCGTTGATTTTCTTGACTGTATATCTCTTAAATATCAACATATACACGTGTGATTTAGTTTACGAAGATTTTTCAATGCCGAGAACCTCGATCAGAGAGTAAAAAAGGCGTAAGGTTCACAATGGTGTAAAATTAAAATGGGATATACCGGGCTAGGATTCGAGTTACAGGAACAAGGGCCAAACCAACCACCCAAGAATGGAATCGTCAAGCGAAAACACTTGACAACCTCCTAGAAGCAGCTTTTCTTGCAACCAGACCTTTCTCCATCAATTAGGAATCTGATGCTATCACTAAACACATTCCTTAAATCGTAGCCATTTGTTGAGTGTTTTTTTTGTGTCTAATCCGCATATATATCACCATTGCCCTTGATTTTCTTGACTGTATATCTCTTAAATATCAACATATACACGTGTGATTTAGTTTACGAAGATTTTTCAATGCCGAGAACCTCGATCAGAGAGTAAAAAAGGCGTAAGGTTCACAATGGTGTAAAATTAAAATGGGATATACCGGGCTAGGATTCGAGTTACAGGAACAAGGGCCAAACCAACCACCCAAGAATGGAATCGTCAAGCGAAAACACTTGACAACCTCCTAGAAGCAGCTTTTCTTGCAACCAGACCTATCTCCATCAATTAGGAATCTGATGCCATCACTAAACACATTCCTTAAATTGTAGCCATTTGTTGAGTGTTTTTTTGGTGTCTAATCCGCATATATATCACCATTGCCCTTGATTTTCTTGAATGTATATCTCTTAAATGTCAACATATACACATGTGATTTAGTTTACGAAGATTTTTCAATGCCGAGAACCTCGATCAGAGAGTATAAAAGGCGTAAGGTTCACAATGGTGTAAAATTAAAATGGGATATACTAGGCAAGGATTCGAGTTACCGGAACAAGGGCCCAACCAACCACCCAAGAATGGAATTGTCGAGCGAAAACACTTGACAACTTCCTAGAAGCAGCTTTTCTTGCCACCAGACCTTTCTCCATCAATTAGGAATCTAAGGCCGTCACGAAACACATTCCTTAAATTGTAGCCATTTGTTGAGGGTTTTTTTTTGTGTCTAATCCGCATATATATCACCATTGCCCTTGATTTTCTTGACTGTATATCTCTTAAATATCAAGATATACACGTGTGATTTAGTTTACGAAGATTTTTCAATGCCGAGAACCTCGATCAGAGAGTAAAAAAGGCGTAAGGTTCACAATGGTGTAAAATTAAAATGGGATATACCGGGCTTTGATTCGAGTTACAGGAACAAGGGCCAAACCAACCACCTAAGAATGGAATTGTCGAGCGAAAACACTTAACAACTTCCTAGAAGCAGCTTTTCTTGCCACCAGACCTTTCTCCATCAATTAGGAATCTGATGCCGTCACGAAACACATTCCTTAAATTCTAGCCATTTGTTGAGTGTTTTTTTTTGTGTCTAATCCGCATATATATCACCATTGCCGTTGATTTTCTTGACTGTATATCTCTTAAATATCAACATATACACGTGTGATTTAGTTTACGAAGATTTTTCAATGCCGAGAACCTCGATCAGAGAGTAAAAAAGGCGTAAGGTTCACAATGGTGTAAAATTAAAATGGGATATACCGGGCTAGGATTCGAGTTACAGGAACAAGGGCCAAACCAACCACCCAAGAATGGAATCGTCAAGCGAAAACACTTGACAACCTCCTAGAAGCAGCTTTTCTTGCAACCAGACCTTTCTCCATCAATTAGGTATCTGATGCTATCACTAAACACATTCCTTAAATTGTAGCCATTTGTTGAGTGTTTTTTTTTGTGTCTAATCCGCATATATATCACCATTGCCCTTGATTTTCTTGACTGTATATCTCTTAAATATCAACATATACACGTGTGATTTAGTTTACGAAGATTTTTCAATGCCGAGAACCTCGATCAGAGAGTAAAAAAGGCGTAAGGTTCACAATGGTGTAAAATTAAAATGGGATATACCGGGCTAGGATTCGAGTTACAGGAACAAGGGCCAAACCAACCACCCAAGAATGGAATCGTCAAGCGAAAACACTTGACAACCTCCTAGAAGCAGCTTTTCTTGCAACCAGACCTTTCTCCATCAATTAGGAATCTGATGCCATCACTAAACACATTCCTTAAATTGTAGCCATTTGTTGAGTGTTTTTTTGGTGTCTAATCCGCATATATATCACCATTGCCCTTGATTTTCTTGAATGTATATCTCTTAAATGTCAACATATACACATGTGATTTAGTTTACGAAGATTTTTCAATGCCGAGAACCTCGATCAGAGAGTATAAAAGGCGTAAGGTTCACAATGGTGTAAAATTAAAATGGGATATACTGGGCAAGGATTCGAGTTACCGGAACAAGGGCCCAACCAACCACCCAAGAATGGAATTGTCGAGCGAAAACACTTGACAACTTCCTAGAAGCAGCTTTTCTTGCCACCAGACCTTTCTCCATCAATTAGGAATCTAAGGCCGTCACGAAACACATTCCTTAAATTGTAGCCATTTGTTGAGGGTTTTTTTTGTGTCTAATCCGCATATATATCACCATTGCCCTTGATTTTCTTGACTGTATATCTCTTAAATATCAACATATACACGTGTGATTTAGTTTACGAAGATTTTTCAATGCCGAGAACCTCGATCAGAGAGTAAAAAAGGCGTAAGGTTCACAATGGTGTAAAATTAAAATGGGATATACCGGGCTTTGATTCGAGTTACAGGAACAAGGGCCAAACCAACCACCCAAGAATGGAATTGTCGAGCGAAAACACTTAACAACTTCCTAGAAGCAGCTTTTCTTGCCACCAGACCTTTCTCCATCAATTAGGAATCAGATGCCGTCACGAAACACATTACTTAAATTGTAGCCATTTGTTGAGTGTTTTTTTTTTGTGTCTAATCCGCATATATATCACCATTGCCCTTGATTTTCTTGACTGTATATCTCTTAAATATCAACATATACACGTGTGATTTAGTTTACGAAGATTTTTCAATGCCGAGAACCTCGATCAGAGAGTAAAAAAGGCGTAAGGTTCACAATGGTGTAAAATTAAAATGGGATATACCGGGCTAGGATTCGAGTTACAGGAACAAGGGCCAAACCAACCACCCAAGAATGGAATCGTCAAGCGAAAACACTTGACAACCTCCTAGAAGCAGCTTTTCTTGCAACCAGACCTTTCTCCGTCAATTAGGAACCTGATGCCATCACTAAACACATTTCTTAAATTGTAGCCATTTGTTGAGTGTTTTTTTTTTGTGTCTAATCCGCATATATATCACCATTGCCCTTGATTTTCCTGAATGTATATCTCTTAAATGTCAACATATACACGTGTGACTTAGTTTACGAAGATTTTTCAATGCCAAGAAACTCGATCAGAGAGTAAAAAAGGCGTAAGGTTCACAATGGTGTAAAATTAAAATGGGATATACTGGGCAAGGATTCGAGTTACCGGAACAAGGGCCAAACCAACCACCCAAGAATGGAATTGTCGAGCGAAAACACTTGACAACTTCCTAGAAGCAGCTTTTCTTGCCACCAGACCTTTCTCCATCAATTAGGAATCTGATGCCGTCACGAAACACATTCCTTAAATTGTAGCCATTTGTTGAGGGTTTTTTTTTGTGTCTAATCCGCATATATATCACCATTGCCCTTGATTTTCTTGGCTGTATATCTCTTAAATATCAACATATACACGTGTGATTTAGTTTACGAAGATTTTTCAATGCCGAGAACCTCGATCAGAGAGTAAAAAAGGCGTAAGGTTCACAATGGTGTAAAATTAAAATGGGATATACCGGGCTTGGATTCGAGTTACAGGAACAAGGGCCAAACCAACCACCCAAGAATGGAATCGTCGAGCGAAAACACTTGATAACCTCCTAGAAGCAGCTTTTCTTGCCACCAGACCTTTCTCCATCAATTAGGAATCTGATGCCCTCACTAAACACATTTCTTAAATTGTAGCCATTTGTTGAGTGTTTTTTTGGTGTCTAATCCGCATATATATCACCATTGCCATTGATTTTCTTGAATGTATATCTCTTAAATGTCAACATATACACATGTGATTTAGTTTACGAAGATTTTTCAATGCCAAGAACCTCGATCAGAGAGTAAAAAAGGCGTAAGGTTCACAATGGTGTAAGATTAAAATGGGATATACTGGGCAAGGATGCGAGTTACCGGAACAAGGGCCAAACCAACCACCCAAGAATGGAATTGTCGAGCGAAAACACTTGACAACTTCCTAGAAGCAGCTTTTCTTGCCACCAGACCTTTCTCCATCAATTAGGAATCTAATGACGTCACGAACCACATTCCTTAAATTGTAGCCATTTGTTGAGGGTTTTTTTTGTGTCTAATCCGCATATATATCACCATTGCCCTTGATTTTCTTGACTGTATATCTCTTAAATATCAACATATACACGTGTGATTTAGTTTACGAAGATTTTTCAATGCCGAGAACCTCGATCAGAGAGTAAAAAAGGCGTAAGGTTCACCATGGTGTAAAATTAAAATGGGATATACCGGGCTAGGAATCGACTTACAGGAACAAGGGCCAAACCAACCACCCAAGAATGGAATCGTCAAGCGAAAACACTTGACAACCTCCTAGAAGCAGCTTTTCTTGCAACCAGACCTTTCTCCATCAATTAGGAATCTGATGCCATCACTAAACACATTCCTTAAATTGTAGCCATTTGTTGAGGGTTTTTTTGGTGTCTAATCCGCACATATATCACCATTGCCCTTGATTTTCTTGAATGTATATCTCTTAAATGTCAACATATACACATGTGATTTAGTTTACGAAGATTTTTCAATGCCGAGAACCTCGATCACAGAGTAAAAAAGGCGTAAGGTTCACAATGGTGTAAAATTAAAATGGGATATACCGGGCAAGGATTCGAGTTACCGGAACAAGGTCCAAACCAACCACCCAAGAATGGAATTGTCGAGCGAAAACACTTAACAACTTCCTAGAAGCAGCTTTTCTTGCCACCAGACCTTTCTCCATCAATTAGGAATCTGATGCCGTCACGAAACACATTCCTTAAATTGTAGCCATTTGTTGAGTGTTTTTTTTTGTGTCTAATCCGCATATATATCACCATTGCCCTTGATTTTCTTGACTGTATATCTCTTAAATATCAACATATACACGTGTGATTTAGTTTACGAAGATTTTTCAATGCCGAGAACCTCGATCAGAGAGTAAAAAAGGCGTAAGGTTCACAATGGTGTAAAATTAAAATAGGATATACCGGGCTAGGATTCGAGTTACAGGAACAAGGGCCAAACCAACCACCCAAGAATGGAATCGTCAAGCGAAAACACTTGACAACCTCCTAGAAGCAGCTTTTCTTGCAACCAGACCTTTCTCCATCAATTAGGAATCTGATGCCATCACTAAACACATTCCTTAAATTGTAGCCATTTGTTGAGTGTTTTTTTGGTGTCTAATCCGCATATATATCACCATTGCCCTTGATTTTCTTGAATGTATATCTCTTAAATGTCAACATATACACATGTGATTTAGTTTATGAAGATTTTTCAATGCCGAGAACCTCGATCACAGAGTAAAAAAGGCGTAAGGTTCACAATGGTGTAAAATTAAAATGGGATATACCGGGCAAGGATTCGAGTTACCGGAACAAGGTCCAAACCAACCACCCAAGAATGGAATTGTCGAGCGAAAACACTTAACAACTTCCTAGAAGCAGCTTTTCTTGCCACCAGACCTTTCTCCATCAATTAGGAATCTGATGCCGTCACGAAACACATTCCTTAAATTGTAGCCATTTGTTGAGTGTTTTTTTTTTATGTCTAATCCGCATATATATCACCATTGCCCTTGATTTTCTTGACTGTATATCTCTTAAATATCAACATATACACGTGTGATTTAGTTTACGAAGATTTTTCAATGCCGAGAACCTCGATCAGAGAGTAAAAAAGGCGTAAGGTTCACAATGGTGTAAAATTAAAATGGGATATACCGGGCTAGGATTCGAGTTACAGGAACAAGGGCCAAACCAACCACCCAAGAATGGAATCGTCAAGCGAAAACACTTGACAACCTCCTAGAAGCAGCTTTTCTTGCAACCAGACCTTTCTCCATCAATTAGGAACCTGATGCCATCACTAAACACATTTCTTAAATTGTAGCCATTTGTTGAGTGTTTTTTTTTGGTGTCTAATCCGCATATATATCACCATTGCCCTTGATTTTCCTGAATGTATATCTCTTAAATGTCAACATATACACATGTGATTTAGTTTACGAAGATTTTTCAATGCCGAGAACCTCGATCACAGAGTAAAAAAGGCGTAAGGTTCACAATGGTGTAAAATTAAAATGGGATATACCGGGCAAGGATTCGAGTTACCGGAACAAGGTCCAAACCAACCACCCAAGAATGGAATTGTCGAGCGAAAACACTTAACAACTTCCTAGAAGCAGCTTTTCTTGCCACCAGACCTTTCTCCATCAATTAGGAATCTGATGCCGTCACGAAACACATTCCTTAAATTGTAGCCATTTGTTGAGTGTTTTTTTTTGTGTCTAATCCGCATATATATCACCATTGCCCTTGATTTTCTTGACTGTATATCTCTTAAATATCAACATATACACGTGTGATTTAGTTTACGAAGATTTTTCAATGCCGAGAACCTCGATCAGAGAGTAAAAAAGGCGTAAGGTTCACAATGGTGTAAAATTAAAATGGGATATACCAGGCTAGGATTCGAGTTACAGGAACAAGGGCCAAACCAACCACCTAAGAATGGAATCGTCAAGCGAAAACACTTGACAACCTCCTAGAAGCAGCTTTTCTTGCAACCAGACCTTTCTCCATCAATTAGGAACCTGATGCCATCACTAAACACATTTCTTAAATTGTAGCCATTTGTTGAGTGTTTTTTTTTGGTGTCTAATCCGCATATATATCACCATTGCCCTTGATTTTCCTGAATGTATATCTCTTAAATGTCAACATATACACATGTGATTTAGTTTACGAAGATTTTTCAATGCCGAGAACCTCGATCAGAGAGTAAAAAAGGCGTAAGGTTCACAATGTTGTAAAATTAAAATGGGATATACTGGGCAAGGATTCGAGTTACCGGAACAAGGGCCAAACCAACCACCCAAGAATGGAATTGTCGAGCGAAAACACTTGACAACTTCCTAGAAGCAACTTTTCTTGCCACCAGACCTTTCTCCATCAATTAGGAATCTAATGCCGTCACGAAACACATTCCTTAAATTGTAGCCATTTGTTGAGGGTTTTTTTTTTTGTGTCTAATCCGCATATATATCACCATTGCCCTTGATTTTCTTGACTGTATATCTCTTAAATATCAACATAAAGACGTGTGATTTAGTTTACGAAGATTTTTCAATGCCGAGAACCTCGATCAGAGAGTAAAAAAGGCGTAAGGTTCACAATGGTGTAAAATTAAAATGGGATATACCGGGCTATGATTTGAGTTACAGGAACAAGGGCCAAACCAACCACCCAAGAATGGAATCGTCAAGCGAAAACACTTGACAACCTCCTAGAAGCAGCTTTTCTTGCAACCAGACCTTTCTCCATCAATTAGGAACCTGATGCCATCACTAAACACATTTCTTAAATTGTAGCCATTTGTTGAGTGTTTTTTTTTGGTGTCTAATCCGCATATATATCACCATTGCCCTTGATTTTCCTGAATGTATATCTCTTAAATGTCAACATATACACATGTGATTTAGTTTACGAAGATTTTTCAATGCCGAGAACCTCGATCACAGAGTAAAAAAGGCGTAAGGTTCACAATGGTGTAAAATTAAAATGGGATATACCGGGAAAGGATTCGAGTTACCGGAACAAGGTCCAAACCAACCACCCAAGAATGGAATTGTCGAGCGAAAACACTTAACAACTTCCTAGAAGCAGCTTTTCTTGCCACCAGACCTTTCTCCATCAATTAGGAATCTGATGCCGTCATGAAACACATTCCTTAAATTGTAGCCATTTGTTGAGTGTTTTTTTTTGTGTCTAATCCGCATATATATCACCATTGCCCTTGATTTTCTTGACTGTATATCTCTTAAATATCAACATATACACGTGTGATTTAGTTTACGAAGATTTTTCAATGCCGAGAACCTCGATCAGAGAGTAAAAAAGGCGTAAGGTTCACAATGGTGTAAAATTAAAATGGGATATACCAGGCTAGGATTCGAGTTACAGGAACAAGGGCCAAACCAACCACCTAAGAATGGAATCGTCAAGCGAAAACACTTGACAACCTCCTAGAAGCAGCTTTTCTTGCAACCAGACCTTTCTCCATCAATTAGGAACCTGATGCCATCACTAAACACATTTCTTAAATTGTAGCCATTTGTTGAGTGTTTTTTTTTGGTGTCTAATCCGCATATATATCACCATTGCCCTTGATTTTCCTGAATGTATATCTCTTAAATGTCAACATATACAAGGTTCACAATGTTGTAAAATTAAAATGGGATATACTGGGCAAGGATTCGAGTTACCGGAACAAGGGCCAAACCAACCACCCAAGAATGGAATTGTCGAGCGAAAACACTTGACAACTTCCTAGAAGCAACTTTTCTTGCCACCAGACCTTTCTCCATCAATTAGGAATCTAATGCCGTCACGAAACACATTCCTTAAATTGTAGCCATTTGTTGAGGGTTTTTTTTTTGTGTCTAATCCGCATATATATCACCATTGCCCTTGATTTTCTTGACTGTATATCTCTTAAATATCAACATAAAGACGTGTGATTTAGTTTACGAAGATTTTTCAATGCCGAGAACCTCGATCAGAGAGTAAAAAAGGCGTAAGGTTCACAATGGTGTAAAATTAAAATGGGATATACCGGGCTATGATTTGAGTTACAGGAACAAGGGCCAAACCAACCACCCAAGAATGGAATTGTCGAGCGAAAACACTTAACAACTTCCTAGAAGCAGCTTTTCTTGCCACCAGACCTTTCTCCATCAATTAGGAATCTGATGCCGTCACGAAACACATTCCTTAAATTGTAGCCATTTGTTGAGTGTTTTTTTTTGTGTCTAATCCGCATATATATCACCATTGCCGTTGATTTTCTTGAATGTATATCTCTTAAATGTCAACATATACACGTGTGATTTAGTTTACGAAGATTTTTCAATGCCGAGAACCTCGATCAGAGAGTAAAAAAGGCGTAAGGTTCACAATGGTGTAAAATTAAAATGGGATATACCGGGCTATGATTCGAGTTACAGGAACAAGGGCCAAACCAACCACCCAAGAATGGAATCATCAAGCGAAAACACTTGACAACCTCCTAGAAGCAGCTTTTCTTGCAACCAGACCTTTCTCCATCAATTAGGAATATGATGCCGTCACTAAACACATTCCTTAAATTGTAGCCATTTGTTGAGTGTTTTTTTTTTGTGTCTAATCCGCATATATATCACCATTGCCCATGATTTTCTTGACTGTATATATCTCTTAAATGTCAACATATACACATGCGATTTAGTTTACGAATATTTTTCAATGCCGAGAACCTCGATCAGAGAGTAAAAAGGCGTAAGGTTCACAATGGTGTAAAACTTAAAATGGGATATACCAGGCTAGGATTCGAGTTACCGGAACAAGGGCCAAACCAACCACCCAAGAATGGAATCGTTGAGCGAAAACACTTGACAACCTCCTTGAAGCAGCTTTTCTTGCCACTAGACCTTTCTCCATCAATTAGGAATCTGATGCCATCACTAAACACATTCCTTAAATTGTAGCCATTTGTTGAGTGTATTTTTTTGGTGTCTAATCCGCATATATATATCATCATTTCCCTTGATTTTCTTGACTGTATATCTCTTAAATGTCAACATATACACGTGTGATTTAGTTTACGAAGATTTTTCAATGCCGAGAACCTCGATTAAAGAGTAAAAAAGGCGTAAGGTTCACAATGGTGTAAAATTAAAATGGGATATACCGGGCTAGGATTCGAGTTACAGGAACAAGGGCCAAACCAACCACCCAAGAATGAAATCGTCGAGGGAAAACACTTGACAACCTCCTAGAAGCAGCTTTTCTTGCCACCAGACCTTTCTCTATCAATTAGGAATCTGATGCCGTCACTAAACACATTTCTTAAATTGTAGCCATTTATTGAGTGTTTTTTTTGGTGACTAATCCGCATATATATCGCCATTGCCCTTGATTTTCTTGACTGTATATCTCTTAAATGTCAACATATACACGTGTGATTTAGTTTACGAAGATTTTTCAATGCCGAGAACCTCGATCAGAGAGTACAAAATGCGTAAGGTTCATAATGGTGTAAAATTAAAATGGGATATACCGGGACTTGGATTCGAGTTACAGGAACAAGGGCCAAACAACCCACCCAAGAATGGAATCGTCGAGCGAAAACACTTGATAACCTCCTAGAAACAGCTTTTCTTGCCACCAGACCTTTCTCCATCAATTAGGAATCTGATGCCGTCACTAAACACATTCCTTAAATTGTAGCCATTTGTTGAGTGTTTTTTTTTTGTGTCTAATCCGCATATATATCACCATTGCCCATGATTTTCTTGACTGTATATCTCTTAAATGTCAACATATACACATGCGATTTAGTTTACGAATATTTTTCAATGCCGAGAACCTCGATCAGAGAGTAAAAAGGCGTAAGGTTCACAATGGTGTAAAACTTAAAATGGGATATACCAGGCTAGGATTCGAGTTACCGGAACAAGGGCCAAACCAACCACCCAAGAATGGAATCGTTGAGCGAAAACACTTGACAACCTCCTTGAAGCAGCTTTTCTTGCCACTAGACCTTTCTCCATCAATTAGGAATCTGATGCCATCACTAAACACATTCCTTAAATTGTAGCCATTTGTTGAGTGTATTTTTTTGGTGTCTAATCCGCATATATATATCATCATTTCCCTTGATTTTCTTGACTGTATATCTCTTAAATGTCAACATATACACGTGTGATTTAGTTTACGAAGATTTTTCAATGCCGAGAACCTCGATTAAAGAGTAAAAAAGGCGTAAGGTTCACAATGGTGTAAAATTAAAATGGGATATACCGTGCTAGGATTCGAGTTACAGGAACAAGGGCCAAACCAACCACCCAAGAATGAAATCATCGAGGGAAAACACTTGACAACCTCCTAGAAGCAGCTTTTCTTGCCACCAGACCTTTCTCTATCAATTAGGAATCTGATGCCGTCACTAAACACATTCCTTAAATTGTAGCCATTTGTTGAGTGTTTTTTTTTTGTGTCTAATCCGCATATATATCACCATTGCCCTTGATTTTCTTGACTGTATATCTCTTAAATGTCAACATATACACGTATGATTTAGTTTACGAAGATTTTTCAATGCCGAGAACCTCGATTAAAGAGTAAAAAAGGCGTAAGGTTCACAATGGTGTAAAATTAAAATGGGATATACCGGGCTAGGATTCGAGTTACAGGAACAAGGGCCAAACCAACCACCCAAGAATGGAATCGTCGAGGGAAAACACTTGACAACCTCCTAGAAGCAGCTTTTCTTGCCACTAGACCTTTCTCCATCAATTAAGAATCTGATGCCGTCACTAAACACATTCCTTAAATTGTAGCCATTTGTTGAGTGTTTTTTTTGGTGTCTAATCCGCATAAATATCACCATTGCCCTTGATTTTATTGAATGTATATCTCTTAAATGTCAACATATGCACTTGTGATTTAGTTTACGAAGATTTTTCAATGCCGAAAACCTCGATCAGAGAGTAAAAAAGGCGAAAGGTTCACAATGGTGTAAAATTAAAATGGGATATACCGGGCAAGGATTCTAGTTACCGGAACAAGGGCCAAACCAACCACCCAAGAATGGAATTGTCGAGCGAAAACACTTAACAACTTCCTAGAAGCAGCTTTTCTTGCCACCAGACCTTTCTCCATCAATTAGGAATCTGATGCCGTCACGAAACACATTCCTTAAATTGTAGCCATTTGTTGAGTGTTTTTTTTTGTGTCTAATCCGCATATATATCACCATTGCCCTTGATTTTCTTGACTGTATATCTCTTAAATATCAACATATACACGTGTGATTTAGTTTACGAAGATTTTTCAATGCCGAGAACCTCGATCAGAGAGTAAAAAAGGAGTAAGGTTCACAATGGTGTAAAATTAAAATTGGATATACCGGGCTAGGATTCGAGTTACAGGAATAAGGGCCAAACCAACCACCCAAGAATGGAATCGCCAAGCGAAAACACTTGACAACCTCCTAGAAGCAGCTTTTCTTGCAACCAGACCTTTCTCCATCAATTAGGAATCTGATGCTAACACTAAACACATTCCTTAAATTGTAGCCATTTGTTGAGTGTTTTTTTTGGTGTCTAATCCGCATATATATCACCATTGCCATTGATTTTCTTGAATGTATATCTCTTAAATGTCAACATATACACATGTGATTTAGTTTACGAAGATTTTTCAATGCCGAGAACCTCGATCAGAGAGTAAAAAAGGCGTAAGGTTCACAATGGTGTAAAATTATAATGGGATATACTGGGCAAGGATTCGAGTTACCGGAACAAGGGCCAAACCAACCACCCAAGAATGGAATTGTCGAGCGAAAACACTTGACAACTTCCTAGAAGCAGCTTTTCTTGCCACCAGACCTTTCTCCATCAATTAGGAATCTGATGCCGTCACGAAACACATTCCTTAAATTGTAGCCGTTTGTTGAGGGTTTTTTTTTTGTGTCTAATCCGCATATATATCACCATTGCCCTTGATTTTCTTGACTGTATATCTCTTAAATATCAACATATACACGTGTTATTTAGTTTACGAAGATTTTTCAATGCCGAGAACCTCGATCAGAGAGTAAAAAAGGCGTAAGGTTCACAATGGTGTAAAATTAAAATGGGATATACCGGCCTATGATTCGAGTTACAGGAACAAGGGCCAAACCAACCACCCAAGAATGGAATTGTCGAGCGAAAACACTTAACAACTTCCTAGAAGCAGCTTTTCTTGCCACCAGACCTTTCTCCATCAATTAGATATCTGATGCCGTCACGAAACACATTCCTTAAATTGTAGCCATTTGTTGAGTGTTTTTTTTTGTGTCTAATCCGCATATATATCACCATTGCCCTTGATTTTCTTGACTGTATATCTCTTAAATATCAACATATACACGTGTGATTTAGTTTACGAAGATTTTTCAATGCCGAGAACCTCGATCAGAGAGTAAAAAAGGCGTAAGGTTCACAATGGTGTAAAATTAAAATGGGATATACCGGGCTAGGATTCGAGTTACAGGAACAAGGGCCAAACCAACCACCCAAGAATGGAATCGTCAAGCGAAAACACTTGACAACCTCCTAGAAGCAGCTTTTCTTGCAACCAGCCTTTCTCCATCAATTAGGAACCTGATGCCATCACTAAACACATTTCTTAAATTGTAGCCATTTGTTGAGTGTTTTTTTTGGTGTCTAATCCGCATATATATCACCATTGCCCTTGATTTTCTTGAATGTATATCTCTTAAATGTCAACATATACACGTGTGATTTAGTTTACGAAGATTTTTCAATGCCGAGAACCTCGATCAGAGAGTAAAAAAGGCGTAAGGTTCACAATGGTGTAAAATTAAAATGGGATATACTGGGCAAGGATTTGAGTAACCGGAACAGGGGCCAAACCAACCACCCAAGAATGGAATTGTCGAGCGAAAACACTTGACAACTTCCTAGAAGCAGCTTTTCTTGCCACCAGACCTTTCTCCATCAATTAGGAATCTGATGCCGTCACGAAACACATTCCTTAAATTGTAGCCATTTGTTGAGTGTTTTTTTTTTGTGTCTAATCCGCATATATATCACCATTGCCCTTGATTTTCTTGACTGTATATCTCTTAAATATCAACATATACACGTGTGATTTAGTTTACGAAGATTTTTCAATGCCGAGAACCTCGACCAGAGAGTAAAAAAGGCGTAAGGTTCACAATGGTGTAAAATTAAAATGGGATATACCGGGCTAGGATTCGAGTTACAGGAACAAGGGCCAAACCAACCACCCAAGAATGGAATCGTCAAGCGAAAACACTTGACAACCTCCTAGAAGCAGCTTTTCTTGCAACCAGACCTTTCTCCATCAATTAGGAACCTGATGCCATCACTAAACACATTTCTTAAATTGTAGCCATTTGTTGAGTGTTTTTTTGGTGTCTAATCCGCACATATATCACCATTGCCCTTGATTTTCTTGAATGTATATCTCTTAAATGTCAACATATACACGTGTGATTTAGTTTACGAAGATTTTTCAATGCCGAGAACCTCGATCAGAGAGTAAAAAAGGCGTAAGGTTCACAATGGTGTAAAATTAAAATGGGATATACTGGGCAAGGATTCGAGTTACCGGAACAAGGGCAAACCAACCACCCAAGAATGGAATTGTCGAGCGAAAACACTTGACAACTTCCTAGAAGCAGCTTTTCTTGCCACCAGACCTTTCTCCATCAATTAGGAATCCGATGCCGTCACGAAACACATTCCTTAAATTGTAGCCATTTGTTGAGGGTTTTTTTTTCTGTGTCTAATCCACATATATATCACCATTGCCCTTGATTTTCTTGACTGTATATCTCTTAAATATCAACATATACACGTGTGATTTAGTTTACGAAGATTTTTCAATGCTGAGAACGTCGATCAGAGAGTAAAAAAGGCGTAAGGTTCACAATGGTGTAAAATTAAAATGGGATATACCGGGCTATGATTCGAGTTACAGGAACAAGGGCCAAACCAACCACCCAAGAATGGAATTGTCGAGCGAAAACACTTAACAACTTCCTAGAAGCAGCTTTTCTTGCCACCAGACCTTTCTCCATCAATTAGATATCTGATGCCGTCACTAAACACATTCCTTAAATTGTAGCCATTTGTTGAGTGTTTTTTTTTGGTGTCTAATCCGCATAAATATCACCATTGCCCTTGATTTTATTGAATGTATATCTCTTAAATGTCAACATATGCACGTGTGATTTAGTTTACGAAGATTTTTCAATGCCGAAAACCTCGATCAGAGAGTAAAAAAGGCGAAAGGTTCACAATGGTGTAAAATTAAAATGGGATATACCGGGCAAGGATTCTAGTTACCGGAACAAGGGCCAAACCAACCACCCAAGAATGGAATTGTCGAGCGAAAACACTTAACAACTTCCTAGAAGCAGCTTTTCTTGCCACCAGACCTGTCTCCATCAATTAGGAATCTGATGCCGTCACGAAACACATTCCTTAAATTGTAGCCATTTGTTGAGTGTTTTTTTTGTGTCTAATCCGCATATATATCACCATTGCCCTTGATTTTCTTGACTGTATATCTCTTTAATATCAACATATACACGTGTGATTTAGTTTACGAAGATTTTTCAATGCCGAGAACCTCGATCAGAGAGTAAAAAAGGAGTAAGGTTCACAATGGTGTAAAATTAAAATTGGATATACCGGGCTAGGATTCGAGTTACAGGAATAAGGGCCAAACCAACCACCCAAGAATGGAATCGCCAAGCGAAAACACTTGACAACCTCCTAGAAGCAGCTTTTCTTGCAACCAGACCTTTCTCCATCAATTAGGAATCTGATGCTAACACTAAACACATTCCTTAAATTGTAGCCATTTGTTGAGTGTTTTTTTTGGTGTCTAATCCGCATATATATCACCATTGCCATTGATTTTCTTGAATGTATATCTCTTAAATGTCAACATATACACATGTGATTTAGTTTACGAAGATTTTTCAATGCCGAGAACCTCGATCAGAGAGTAAAAAAGGCGTAAGGTTCACAATGGTGTAAAATTAAAATGGGATATACTGGGCAAGGATTCGAGTTACCGGAACAAGGGCCAAACCAACCACCCAAGAATGGAATTGTCGAGCGAAAACACTTGACAACTTCCTAGAAGCAGCTTTTCTTGCCACCAGACCTTTCTCCATCAATTAGGAATCTGATGCCGTCACGAAACACATTCCTTAAATTGTAGCCGTTTGTTGAGGGTTTTTTTTTGTGTCTAATCCGCATATATATCACCATTGCCCTTGATTTTCTTGACTGTATATCTCTTAAATATCAACATATACACGTGTTATTTAGTTTACGAAGATTTTTCAATGCCGAGAACCTCGATCAGAGAGTAAAAAAGGCGTAAGGTTCACAATGGTGTAAAATTAAAATGGGATATACCGGCCTATGATTCGAGTTACAGGAACAAGGGCCAAACCAACCACCCAAGAATGGAATTGTCGAGCGAAAACACTTAACAACTTCCTAGAAGCAGCTTTTCTTGCCACCAGAACTTTCTCCATCAATTAGATATCTGATGCCGTCACGAAACACATTCCTTAAATTGTAGCCATTTGTTGAGTGTTTTTTTTTGTGTCTAATCCGCATATATATCACCATTACCCTTGATTTTCTTGACTGTATATCTCTTAAATATCAACATATACACGTGTGATTTAGTTTACGAAGATTTTTCAATGCCGAGAACCTCGATCAGAGAGTAAAAAAGGCGTAAGGTTCACAATGGTGTAAAATTAAAATGGGATATACCGGGCTAGGATTCGAGTTACAGGAACAAGGGCCAAACCAACCACCCAAGAATGGAATCGTCAAGCGAAAACACTTGACAACCTCCTAGAAGCAGCTTTTCTTGCAACCAGACCTTTCTCCATCAATTAGGAACCTGATGCCATCACTAAACACATTTCTTAAATTGTAGCCATTTGTTGAGTGTTTTTTTTTGTGTCTAATCCACATATATATCACCATTGCCCTTGATTTTCTTGAATGTATATCTCTTAAATGTCAACATATACACGTGTGATTTAGTTTACGAAGATTTTTCAATGCCGAGAACCTCGATCAGAGAGTAAAAAAGGCGTAAGGTTCACAATGGTGTAAAATTAAAATGGGATATACTGGGCAAGGATTTGAGTAACCGGAACAGGGGCCAAACCAACCACCCAAGAATGGAATTGTCGAGCGAAAACACTTGACAACTTCCTAGAAGCAGCTTTTCTTGCCACCAGACCTTTCTCCATCAATTAGGAATCTGATGCCGTCACGAAACACATTCCTTAAATTGTAGCCATTTGTTGAGTGTTTTTTTTTGTGTCTAATCCGCATATATATCACCATTGCCCTTGATTTTCTTGACTGTATATCTCTTAAATATCAACATATACACGTGTGATTTAGTTTACGAAGATTTTTCAATGCCGAGAACCTCGATCAGAGAGTAAAAAAAGGCGTAAGGTTCACAATGGTGTAAAATTAAAATGGGATATACCGGGCTAGGATTCGAGTTACAGGAACAAGGGCCAAACCAACCACCCAAGAATGGAATCGTCAAGCGAAAACACTTGACAACCTCCTAGAAGCAGCTTTTCTTGCAACCAGACCTTTCTCCATCAATTAGGAACCTGATGCCATCACTAAACACATTTCTTAAATTGTAGCCATTTGTTGAGTGTTTTTTTGGTGTCTAATCCGCACATATATCACCATTGCCCTTGATTTTCTTGAATGTATATCTCTTAAATGTCAACATATACACGTGTGATTTAGTTTACGAAGATTTTTCAATGCCGAGAACCTCGATCAGAGAGTAAAAAAGGCGTAAGGTTCACAATGGTGTAAAATTAAAATGGGATATACTGGGCAAGGATTCGAGTTACCGGAACAAGGGCAAACCAACCACCCAAGAATGGAATTGTCGAGCGAAAACACTTGACAACTTCCTAGAAGCAGCTTTTCTTGCCACCAGACCTTTCTCCATCAATTAGGAATCCGATGCCATCACGAAACACATTCCTTAAATTGTAGCCATTTGTTGAGGGTTTTTTTTTCTGTGTCTAATCCACATATATATCACCATTGCCCTTGATTTTCTTGACTGTATATCTCTTAAATATCAACATATACACGTGTGATTTAGTTTACGAAGATTTTTCAATGCTGAGAACCTCGATCAGAAAGTAAAAAAGGCGTAAGGTTCACAATGGTGTAAAATTAAAATGGGATATACCGGGCTATGATTCGAGTTACAGGAACAAGGGCCAAACCAACCACCCAAGAATGGAATTGTCGAGCGAAAACACTTAACAACTTCCTAGAAGCAGCTTTTCTTGCCACCAGACCTTTCTCCATCAATTAGATATCTGATGCCGTCACGAAACACATTCCTTAAATTGTAGCCATTTGTTGAGGGTTTTTTTTGTGTCTAATCCGCATATATATCACCATTGCCCTTGATTTTCTTGACTGTATATCTCTTAAATATCAACATATACACGTGTGATTTAGTTTACGAAGATTTTTCAATGCCGAGAACCTCAATCAGAGAGTAAAAAAGGCGTAAGGTTCACAATGGTGTAAAATTAAAATGGGATATACTTGGCAAGGATTCGAGTTACCGGAACAAGGGCCAAACCAACCACCCAAGAATGGAATTGTCGAGCGAAAACACTTGACAACTTCCTAGAAGCAGCTTTTCTTGCCACCAGACCTTTCTCCATCAATTAGGAATCTGATGCCGTCACGAAACACATTCCTTAAATTGTAGCCATTTGTTGAGGGTTTTTTTTTGTGTCTAATCTGCATATATATCACCATTGCACTTGATTTTCTTGACTGTATATCTCTTAAATATCAACATATACACGTGTTATTTAGTTTACGAAGATTTTTCAATGCCGAGAACCTCGATCAGAGAGTAAAAAAGGCGTAAGGTTCACAATGGTGTAAAATTAAAATGGGATATACCGGGCTAGGATTCGAGTTACAGGAACAAGGGCCAAACCAACCACCCAAGAATGGAATCGTCAAGCGAAAACACTTGACAACCTCCTAGAAGCAGCTTTTCTTGCCACCAGACCTTTCTCCATCAATTAGATATCTGATGCCGTCACGAAACACATTCCTTAAATTGTAGCCATTTGTTGAGTGTTTTTTTTTGTGTCTAATCCGCATATATATCACCATTGCCCTTGATTTTCTTGACTGTATATCTCTTAAATATCAACATATACACGTGTGATTTAGTTTACGAAGATTTTTCAATGCCGAGAACCTCGATCAGAGAGTAAAAAAGGCGTAAGGTTCACAATGGTGTAAAATTAAAATGGGATATACCGGGCTAGGATTCGAGTTACAGGAACAAGGGCCAAACCAACCACCCAAGAATGGAATCGTCAAGCGAAAACACTTGACAACCTCCTAGAAGCAGCTTTTCTTGCAACCAGACCTTTCTCCATCAATTAGGAACCTGATGCCATCACTAAACACATTTCTTAAATTGTAGCCATTTGTTGAGTGTTTTTTTTGGTGTCTAATCCGCATATATATCACCATTGCCCTTGATTTTCTTGAATGTATATCTCTTAAATGTCAACATATACACGTGTGATTTAGTTTACGAAGATTTTTCAATGCCGAGAACCTCGACCTGAGAGTAAAAAAGGCGTAAGGTTCACAATGGTGTAAAATTAAAATGGGATATACTGGGCAAGGATTCGAGTAACCGGAACAAGGGCCAAACCAACCACCCAAGAATGGAATTGTCGAGCGAAAACACTTGACAACTTCCTAGAAGCAGCTTTTCTTGCCACCAGACCTTTCTCCATCAATTAGGAATCCGATGCCGTCACGAAACACATTCCTTAAATTGTAGCCATTTGTTGAGTGTTTTTTTTGTGTCTAATCCGCATATATATCACCATTGCCCTTGATTTTCTTGACTGTATATCTCTTAAATATCAACATATACACGTGTGATTTAGTTTACGAAGATTTTTCAATGCCGCGAACCTCGATCAGAGAATAAAAAAGGCGTAAGGTTCACAATGGTGTAAAATTAAAATGGGATATACCGCGCTAGGATTCGAGTTACAGGAACAAGGGCCAAACCAACCACCCAAGAATGGAATCGTCAAGCGAAAACACTTGACAACCTCCTAGAAGCAGCTTTTCTTGCAACCAGACCTTTCTCCATCAATTAGGAACCTGATGCCATCACTAAACACATTTCTTAACTTGTAGCCATTTGTTGAGTGTTTTTTTGGTGTCTAATCCGCATATATATCGCCATTGCCCTTGATTTTCTTGACTGTATATCTCTTAAATGTCAACATATACACGTGTGATTTAGTTTACGAAGATTTTTCCATGCCGAGAACCTCGATCAGAGAGTACAAAATGCGTAAGGTTCACAATGGTGTAAAATTAAAATGGGATATACCGGGCTTGGATTCGAGTTACAGGAACAAGGGCCAAACCAACCACCCAAGAATGGAATCGTCGAGGGAAAACACTTGACAACCTCCTAGAAGCAGCTTTTCTTGTCACTAGACCTTTCTCCATCAATTAAAAATCTGAAGCCGTCACTAAACACATTCCTTAAATTGTAGCCATTTGTTGAGTGTTTTTTTTTGACTAATCCGCATATATATCTCCATTGCCCTTGATTTTCTTGAATGTATATCTCTTAAATGTCAACATATACACGTGTGATTTAGTTTACGAAGATTTTTCAATGCCGAGAACCTCTATCAGAGAGTAAAAAAGGCGTAAGGTTCACAATGGTGTAAAATTAAAATGTGATATACCGGGCTTGGATTCGAGTTACAGGAACAAGGGCCAAACCAACCACCCAAGAATGGAATCGTCGAGGGAAAACACTTGATAACCTCCTAGAAGCAGCTTTTCTTGCCACCAGACCTTTCTCCATCAATTAGGAATCTGATGCCGTCACTAAACACATTCCTTAAATTGTAGCCATTTGTTGAGTGTTTTTTTTTGTGTCTAATCCGCATATATATCATCATTTCCCTTGATTTTCTTGACTGTATATCTCTTAAATGTCAACATATACACATATGATTTAGTTTACGAAGATTTTTCAATGCCGAGAACCTCGATCAGAGAGTAAAAAAGGCGTAAGGTTCACAATGGTGTAAAATTAAAATGGGATATACTGGGCAAGGATTCGAGTTACTGGAACAAGGGCCAAACCAACCACCCAAGAATGGAATTGTCGAGCGAAAACACTTGACAACTTCCTAGAAGTAGCTTTTCTTGCCACCAGACCTTTCTCCATCAATTAGGAATCCGATGCCGTCACGAAACACATTCCTTAAATTGTAGCCATTTGTTGAGGGTTTTTTTTCTGTGTCTAATCCACATATATATCACCATTGCCCTTGATTTTCTTGACTGTATATCTCTTAAATATCAACATATACACGTGTGATTTAGTTTACGAAGATTTTTCAATGCCGAGAACCTCGATCAGAGAGTAAAAAAGGCGTAAGGTTCACAATAGTGTAAAATTAAAATGGGATATACCGGGCTATGATTCGAGTTACAGGAACAAGGGCCAAACCAACCACCCAAGAATGGAATCATCAAGCGAAAACACTTGACAACCTCCTAGAAGCAGCTTTTCTTGCAACCAGACTTTTCTCCATCAATTAGGAATCTGATGCCATCACTAAACACATTTCTTAAATTGTAGCCATTTGTTGAGTGTTTTTTTGGTGTCTAATCCGCATATATATCGCCATTGCCCTTGATTTTCTTGACTGTATATCTCTTAAATGTCAACATATACACGTGTGATTTAGTTTACGAAGATTTTTCAATGCCGAGAACCTCAATCAGAGAGTACAAAATGCGTAAGGTTCACAATGGTGTAAAATTAAAATGGGATATACCGGGCTTGGATTCGAGTTACAGGAACAAGGGCCAAACCAACCACCCAAGAATGGAATTGTCGAGCGAAAACACTTAACAACTTCCTAGAAGCAGCTTTTCTTGCCCCCAGACCTTTCTCCATCAATTAGGAATCTGATGCCGTCACGAAACACATTCCTTAAATTGTAGCCATTTGTTGAGTGTTTTTTTTTTGTGTCTAATCCGCATATATATCACCATTGCCCTTGATTTTCTTGACTGTATATCTCTTAAATATCAACATATACACGTGTGATTTAGTTTACGAAGATTTTTCAATGCCGAGAACCTCGATCAGAGAGTAAAAAAGGCGTAAGGTTCACAATGGTGTAAAATTAAAATGGGATATACCGGCCTATGATTCGA
Organism: Helianthus tuberosus; assembly: GCA_030545235.1. Lineage (NCBI taxonomy): Eukaryota > Viridiplantae > Streptophyta > Magnoliopsida > Asterales > Asteraceae > Helianthus > Helianthus tuberosus. Next base: position 39,934,149 of record CM060412.1, read on the forward strand.
GTTACAGGAACAAGGGCCAAACCAACCACCCAAGAATGGAATTGTCGAGCGAAAACACTTAACAACTTCCTAGAAGCAGCTTTTCTTGCCACCAGACCTTTCTCCATCAATTAGATATCTGATGCCGTCACGAAACACATTCCTTAAATTGTAGCCATTTGTTGAGGGTTTTTTTTTGTGTCTAATCCGCATATATATCACCATTGCCCTTGATTTTCTTGACTGTATATCTCTTAAATATCAACATATACACGTGTGATTTAGTTTACGAAGATTTTTCAATGCCGAGAACCTCGATCAGAGAGTAAAAAAGGCGTAAGGTTCACAATGGTGTAAAATTAAAATGGGATATACTGGGCAAGGATTCGAGTTACCGGAACAAGGGCCAAACCAACCACCCAAGAATGGAATTGTCGAGCGAAAACACTTGACAACTTCCTAGAAGCAGCTTTTCTTGCCACTAGACCTTTCTCCATCAATTAGGAATCTGATGCCGTCACGAAACACATTCCTTAAATTGTAGCCATTTGTTGAGGGTTTTTTTTGTGTCTAATCCGCATATATATCACCATTGCCCTTGATTTTCTTGACTGTATATCTCTTAAATATCAACATATACACGTGTTATTTAGTTTACGAAGATTTTTCAATGCCGAGAACCTCGATCAGAGAGTAAAAAAGGCGTAAGGTTCACAATGGTGTAAAATTAAAATGGGATATACCGGCCTATGATTCGAGTTACAGGAACAAGGGCCAAACCAACCACCCAAGAATGAAATTGTCGAGCGAAAACACTTAACAACTTCCTAGAAGCAGCTTTTCTTGCCACCAGATCTTTCTCCATCAATTAGATATCTGATGCCGTCACGAAACACATTCCTTAAATTGTAGCCATTTGTTGAGTGTTTTTTTTTGTGTCTAATCCGCATATATATCACCATTGCCCTTGATTTTCTTTACTGTATATCTCTTAAATATCAACATATACACATGTGATTTAGTTTACGAAGATTTTTCAATGCCGAGAACCTCGATCAGAGAGTAAAAAAGGCGTAAGGTTCACAATGGTGTAAAATTAAAATGGGATATACCGGGCTTGGATTCGAGTTACAGGAACAAGGGCCAAACCAACCACACAAGAATGGAATCTTCGAGGGAAAACACTTGATAACCTCCTAGAAGCAGCTTTTCTTGCCACCAGACCTTTTCCATCAATTAGGAATCTGATGCCGTCACTAAACACATTCCTTAAATTGTAGCCATTTGTTGAGTGTTTTTTTTGGTGTCTAATCCGCATATATATCATCATTTCCCTTGATTTTCTTGACTGTATATCTCTTAAATGTCAACATATACACGTGTGATTTAGTTTACGAAGATTTTTCAATGCCGAGAACCTCGATCAGAGAGTAAAAAAGGCGTAAGGTTCACAATGGTGTAAAATTAAAATGGGATATACTGGGCAAGGATTCAAGTTACCGGAACAAGGGCCAAACCAACCACCCAAGAATGGAATTGTCGAGCGAAAACACTTGACAACTTCCTAGAAGCAGCTTTTCTTGCCACCAGACCTTTCTCCATCAATTAGGAATCCGATGCCGTCACGAAACACATTCCTTAAATTGTAGCCATTTGTTGAGGGTTTTTTTTTTCTGTGTCTAATCCACATATATATCACCATTGCCCTTGATTTTCTTGACTTTATATCTCTTAAATATCAACATATACACGTGTGATTTAGTTTACGAAGATTTTTCAATGCCGAGAACCTCGATCAGAGAGTAAAAAAGGCGTAAGGTTCACAATGGTGTAAAATTAAAATGGGATATACCGGCCTATGATTCGAGTTACAGGAACAAGGGCCAAACCAACCACCCAAGAATGGAATTGTCGAGCGAAAACACTTAACAACTTCCTAGAAGCAGCTTTTCTTGCCACCAGGCCTTTCTCCATCAATTAGATATCTGATGCCGTCATGAAACACATTCCTTAAATTGTAGCCATTTGTTGAGGGTTTTTTTTTGTGTCTAATCCGCATATATATCACCATTGCCCTTGATTTTCTTGACTGTATATCTCTTAAATATCAACATATACACGTGTGATTTAGTTTACGAAGATTTTTCAATGCCGAGAACCTCGATCAGAGAGTAAAAAAGGCGTAAGGTTCACAATGGTGTAAAATTAAAATGAGATATACTGGGCAAGGATTCGAGTTACCGGAACAAGGGCCAAACCAACCACCCAAGAATGGAATTGTCGAGCGAAAACACTTGACAACTTCCTAGAAGCAGCTTTTCTTGCCACCAGACCTTTCTCCATCAATTAGGAATCTGATGCCGTCACGAAACACATTCCTTAAATTGTAGCCATTTGTTGAGGGTTTTTTTTTGTGTCTAATCCGCATATATATCACCATTGCCCTTGATTTTCTTGACTGTATATCTCTTAAATATCAACATATACACGTGTTATTTAGTTTACGAAGATTTTTCAATGCCGAGAACCTCGATCAGAGAGTAAAAAAGGCGTAAGGTTCACAATGGTGTAAAATTAAAATGGGATATACCGGCCTATGATTCGAGTTACAGGAACAAGGGCCAAACCAACCACCCAAGAATGAAATTGTCGAGCGAAAACACTTAACAACTTCCTAGAAGCAGCTTTTCTTGCCACCAGACCTTTCTCCATCAATTAGATATCTGATGCCGTCACGAAACACATTCCTTAAATTGTAGCCATTTGTTGAGTGTTTTTTTTTTTTTGTCTAATCCGCATATATATCACCATTGCCCTTGATTTTCTTGACTGTATATCTCTTAAATATCAACATATACACGTGTGATTTAGTTTACGAAGATTTTTCAATGCCGAGAACCTCGATCAGAGAGTAAAAAAGGCGTAAGGTTCACAATGGTGTAAAATAAAAATGGGATATACCGGGCTAGGATTCGAGTTACAGGAACAAGGGCCAAACCAACCACCCAAGAATGGAATCGTCAAGCGAAAACACTTGACAACCTCCTAGAAGCAGCTTTTCTTGCAACCAGACCTTTCTCCATCAATTAGGAACCTGATGCCATCACTAAACACATTTCTTAAATTGTAGCCATTTGTTGAGTGTTTTTTTGGTGTCTAATCCGCATATATATCACCATTGCCCTTGATTTTCTTGAATGTATATCTCTTAAATGTCAACATATACACGTGTGATTTAGTTTACGAAGATTTTTCAATGCCGAGAACCTCGACCTGAGAGTAAAAAAGGCGTAAGGTTCACAATGGTGTAAAATTAAAATGGGATATACTGGGCAAGGATTTGAGTAACCAGAACAAGGGCCAAACCAACCACCCAAGAATGGAATTGTCGAGCGAAAACACTTGACAACTTCCTAGAAGCAGCTTTTCTTGCCACCAGACCTTTCTCCATCAATTAGGAATCTGATGCCGTCACGAAACACATTCCTTAAATTGTAGCCATTTGTTGAGTGTTTTTTTTGTGTCTAATCCGCATATATATCACCATTGCCCTTGATTTTCTTGACTGTATATCTCTTAAATATCAACATATACACGTGTGATTTAGTTTACGAAGATTTTTCAATGCCGAGAACCTCGATCAGAGAGTAAAAAAGGCGTAAGGTTCACAATGGTGTAAAATTAAAATGGGATATACCGGGCTAGGATTCGAGTTACAGGAACAAGGGCCAAACCAACCACCCAAGAATGGAATCGTCAAGCGAAAACACTTGACAACCTCCTAGAAGCAGCTTTTCTTGCAACCAGACCTTTCTCCATCAATTAGGAACCTGATGCCATCACTAAACACATTTCTTAAATTGTAGCCATTTGTTGAGTGTTTTTTCGGTGTCTAATCCGCATATATATCACCATTGCCCTTGATTTTCTTGACTGTATATCTCTTAAATATCAACATATACACGTGTGATTTAGTTTACGAAGATTTTTCAATGCCGAGAACCTCGATCAGAGAGTAAAAAAGGCGTAAGGTTCACAATGGTGTAAAATTAAAATGGGATATACCGGCCTATGATTCGAGTTACAGGAACAAGGGCCAAACCAACCACCCAAGAATGGAATTGTCGAGCGAAAACACTTAACAACTTCCTAGAAGCAGCTTTTCTTGCCACCAGGCCTTTCTCCATCAATTAGATATCTGATGCCGTCACGAAACACATTCCTTAAATTGTAGCCATTTGTTGAGGGTTTTTTTTTGTGTCTAATCCGCATATATATCACCATTGCCCTTGATTTTCTTGACTGTATATCTCTTAAATATCAACATATACACGTGTGATTTAGTTTACGAAGATTTTTCAATGCCGAGAACCTCGATCAGAGAGTAAAAAAGGCGTAAGGTTCACAATGGTGTAAAATTAAAATGGGATATACTGGGCAAGGATTCGACTTACCGGAACAAGGGCCAAACCAACCACCCAAGAATGGAATTGTCGAGCGAAAACACTTGACAACTTCCTAGAAGCAGCTTTTCTTGCCACCAGACCTTTCTCCATCAATTAGGAATCTGATGCCGTCACGAAACACATTCCTTAAATTGTCGCCATTTGTTGAGGGTTTTTTTTTTTGTGTCTAATCCGCATATATATCACCATTGCCCTTGATTTTCTTGACTGTATATCTCTTAAATATCAACATATACACGTGTTATTTAGTTTACGAAGATTTTTCAATGCCGAGAACCTCGATCAGAGAGTAAAAAAGGCGTAAGGTTCACAATGGTGTAAAATTAAAATGGGATTTACCGGCCTATGATTCGAGTTACAGGAACAAGGGCCAAACCAACCACCCAAGAATGAAATTGTCGAGCGAAAACACTTAACAACTTCCTAGAAGCAGCTTTTCTTGCCACCAGACCTTTCTCCATCAATTAGATATCTGATGCCGTCACGAAACACATTCCTTAAATTGTAGCCATTTGTTGAGTGTTTTTTTTTGTGTCTAATCCGCATATATATCACCATTGCCCTTGATTTTCTTGACTGTATATCTCTTAAATATTAACATATACACGTGTGATTTAGTTTACGAAGATTTTTTAATGCCGAGAACCTCGATCAGAGAGTAAAAAAGGCGTAAGGTTCACAATGGTGTAAAATTAAAATGGGATATACAGGGCTAGGATTCGAGTTACAGGAACAAGGGCCAAACCAAGCACCCAAGAATGGAATCGTCAAGCGAAAACACTTGACAACCTCCTAGAAGCAGCTTTTCTTGCAACCAGACCTTTCTCCATCAATTAGGAACCTGATGCCATCACTAAACACATTTCTTAAATTGTAGCCATTTGTTGAGTGTTTTTTTGGTGTCTAATCCGCATATATATCACCATTGCCCTTGATTTTCTTGAATGTGTATCTCTTAAATGTCAACATATACACGTGTGATTTAGTTTACGAAGATTTTTCAATGCCGAGAACCTCGACCTGAGAGTAAAAAAGGCGTAAGGTTCACAATGGTGTAAAATTAAAATGGGATATACTGGGCAAGGATTTGAGTAACCGGAACAAGGGCCAAACCAACCACCCAAGAATGGAATTGTCGAGCGAAAACACTTGACAACTTCCTAGAAGCAGCTTTTCTTGCCACCAGACCTTTCTCCATCAATTAGGAATCTGATGCCGTCACGAAACACATTCCTTAAATTGTAGCCATTTGTTGAGTGTTTTTTTTGTGTCTAATCCGCATATATATCACCATTTCCCTTGATTTTCTTGACTGTATATCTCTTAAATATCAACATATACACATGTGATTTAGTTTACGAAGATTTTTCAATGCCGAGAACCTCGATCAGAGAGTAAAAAAGGCGTAAGGTTCACAATGGTGTAAAATTAAAATGGGATATACCGGGCTAGGATTCGAGTTACAGGAACAAGGCCAAACCAACCACCCAAGAATGGAATCGTCAAGCGAAAACACTTGACAACCTCCTAGAAGCAGCTTTTCTTGCAACCAGACCTTTCTCCATCAATTAGGAACCTGATGCCATCACTAAACACATTTCTTAAATTGTAGCCATTTGTTGAGTGTTTTTTTGGTGTCTAATCCGCATATATATCACCATTGCCCTTGATTTTCTTGAATGTATATCTCTTAAATGTCAACATATACACGTGTGATTTAGTTTACGAAGATTTTTCAATGCCGAGAACCTCGATCAGAGAGTAAAAAAGGCGTAAGGTTCACAATGGTGTAAAATTAAAATGGGATATACTGGGCAAGGATTCGAGTTACCGGAACAAGGGCCAAACCAACCACCCAAGAATGGAATTGTCGAGCGAAAACACTTAACAACTTCCTAGAAGCAGCTTTTCTTGCCACCAGACCTTTCTCCATCAATTAGGAATCCGATGCCGTCACGAAACACATTCCTTAAATTGTAGCCATTTGTTGAGGGGTTTTTTTTTCTGTGTCTAATCCACAAATATATCACCATTGCCCTTGATTTTCTTGACTGTATATCTCTTAAATATCAACATATACACGTGTGATTTAGTTTACGAAGATTTTTCAATGCCGAGAACCTCGATCAGAGAGTAAAAAAGGCGTAAGGTTCACAATGGTGTAAAATTAAAATGGGATTTACCGGCCTATGATTCGAGTTACAGGAACAAGGGCCAAACCAACCACCCAAGAATGAAATTGTCGAGCGAAAACACTTAACAACTTCCTAGAAGCAGCTTTTCTTGCCACCAGACCTTTCTCCATCAATTAGATATCTGATGCCGTCACGAAACACATTCCTTAAATTGTAGCCATTTGTTGAGTGTTTTTTTTTGTGTCTAATCCGCATATATATCACCATTGCCCTTGATTTTCTTGACTGTATATCTCTTAAATATCAACATATACACGTGTGATTTAGTTTACGAAGATTTTTTAATGCCGAGAACCTCGATCAGAGAGTAAAAAAGGCGTAAGGTTCACAATGGTGTAAAATTAAAATGGGATATACCGGGCTAGGATTCGAGTTACAGGAACAAGGGCCAAACCAACCACCCAAGAATGGAATCGTCAAGCGAAAACACTTGACAACCTCCTAGAAGCAGCTTTTCTTGCAACCAGACCTTTCTCCATCAATTAGGAACCTGATGCCATCACTAAACACATTTCTTAAATTGTAGCCATTTGTTGAGTGTTTTTTTGGTGTCTAATCCGCATATATATCACCATTGCCCTTGATTTTCTTGAATGTGTATCTCTTAAATGTCAACATATACACGTGTGATTTAGTTTACGAAGATTTTTCAATGCCGAGAACCTCGACCTGAGAGTAAAAAAGGCGTAAGGTTCACAATGGTGTAAAATTAAAATGGGATATACTGGGCAAGGATTTGAGTAACCGGAACAAGGGCCAAACCAACCACCCAAGAATGGAATTGTCGAGCGAAAACACTTGACAACTTCCTAGAAGCAGCTTTTCTTGCCACCAGACCTTTCTCCATCAATTAGGAATCTGATGCCGTCACGAAACACATTCCTTAAATTGTAGCCATTTGTTGAGTGTTTTTTTTGTGTCTAATCCGCATATATATCACCATTTCCCTTGATTTTCTTGACTGTATATCTCTTAAATATCAACATATACACATGTGATTTAGTTTACGAAGATTTTTCAATGCCGAGAACCTCGATCAGAGAGTAAAAAAGGCGTAAGGTTCACAATGGTGTAAAATTAAAATGGGATATACCGGGCTAGGATTCGAGTTACAGGAACAAGGCCAAACCAACCACCCAAGAATGGAATCGTCAAGCGAAAACACTTGACAACCTCCTAGAAGCAGCTTTTCTTGCAACCAGACCTTTCTCCATCAATTAGGAACCTGATGCCATCACTAAACACATTTCTTAAATTGTAGCCATTTGTTGAGTGTTTTTTTGGTGTCTAATCCGCATATATATCACCATTGCCCTTGATTTTCTTGAATGTATATCTCTTAAATGTCAACATATACACGTGTGATTTAGTTTACGAAGATTTTTCAATGCCGAGAACCTCGATCAGAGAGTAAAAAAGGCGTAAGGTTCACAATGGTGTAAAATTAAAATGGGATATACTGGGCAAGGATTCGAGTTACCGGAACAAGGGCCAAACCAACCACCCAAGAATGGAATTGTCGAGCGAAAACACTTAACAACTTCCTAGAAGCAGCTTTTCTTGCCACCAGACCTTTCTCCATCAATTAGGAATCCGATGCCGTCACGAAACACATTCCTTAAATTGTAGCCATTTGTTGAGGGGTTTTTTTTTCTGTGTCTAATCCACAAATATATCACCATTGCCCTTGATTTTCTTGACTGTATATCTCTTAAATATCAACATATACACGTGTGATTTAGTTTACGAAGATTTTTCAATGCCGAGAACCTCGATCAGAGAGTAAAAAAGGCGTAAGGTTCACAATGGTGTAAAATTAAAATGGGATATACCGGGCTATGATTCGAGTTACAGGAACAAGGGCCAAACCAACCACTCAAGAATGCAATCATCAAGCGAAAACACTTGACAACCTCCTAGAAGCAGCATTTCTTGCAACCAGACTTTTCTCCATCAATTAGGAATCTGATGCCATCACTAAACACATTTCTTAAATTGTAGCCATTTGTTGAGTGTTTTTTTGGTGTCTAATCCGCATATATATCGCCATTGCCCTTGATTTTCTTGACTGTATATCTCTTAAATGTCAACATATACACGTGTGATTTAGTTTACGAAGATTTTTCAATGCCGAGAACCTCGATCAGAGAGTACAAAATGCGTAAGGTTCACAATGGTGTAAAATTAAAATGGGATATACCGGGCTTGGATTCGAGTTACAGGAACAAGGGCCAAACCAACCACCCAAGAATGGAATCGTCGAGGGAAAACACTTGACAACCTCCTAGAAGCAGCTTTTCTTGTCACTAGACCTTTCTCCATCAATTAAAAATCTGAAGCCGTCACTAAACACATTCCTTAAATTGTAGCCATTTGTTGAGTGTTTTTTTTGTCTAATCCGCATATATATCTCCATTGCCCTTGATTTTCTTGAATGTATATCTCTTAAATGTCAACATATACACGTGTGATTTAGTTTACGAAGATTTTTCAATGCCGAGAACCTCTATCAGAGAGTAAAAAAGGCGTAAGGTTCACAATGGTGTAAAATTAAAATGGGATATACCGGGCTTGGATTCGAGTTACAGGAACAAGGGCCAAACCAACCACCCAAGAATGGAATCGTCGAGGGAAAACACTTGATAACCTCCTAGAAGCAGCTTTTCTTGCCACCAGACCTTTCTCCATCAATTAGGAATCTGATGCCGTCACTAAACACATTCCTTAAATTGTAGCCATTTGTTGAGTGTTTTTTTTTGGTTTCTAATCCGCATATATATCATCATTTCCCTTGTTTTTCTTGACTGTATATCTCTTAAATGTCAACATATACACGTGTGATTTAGTTTACGAAGATTTTTCAATGCCGAGAACCTCGATCAGAGAGTAAAAAAGGCGTAAGGTTCACAATGGTGTAAAATTAAAATGGGATATACTGGGCAAGGATTCGAGTTACCGGAACAAGGGCCAAACCAACCACCCAAGAATGGAATTGTCGAGCGAAAACACTTAACAACTTCCTAGAAGCAGCTTTTCTTGCCACCAGACCTTTCTCCATCAATTAGGAATCCGATGCCGTCACGAAACACATTCCTTAAATTGTAGCCATTTGTTGAGGGGTTTTTTTTTCTGTGTCTAATCCACAAATATATCACCATTGCCCTTGATTTTCTTGACTGTATATCTCTTAAATATCAACATATACACGTGTGATTTAGTTTACGAAGATTTTTCAATGCCGAGAACCTCGATCAGAGAGTAAAAAAGGCGTAAGGTTCACAATGGTGTAAAATTAAAATGGGATATACCGGGCTAGGATTCGAGTTACAGGAACAAGGGCCAAACCAACCACCCAAGAATGGAATCATCAAGCGAAAACACTTGACAACCTCCTAGAAGCAGCTTTTCTTGCAACCAGACTTTTCTCCATCAATTAGGAATCTGATGCCATCATTAAACACATTTCTTAAATTGTAGCCATTTGTTGAGTGTTTTTTTGGTGTCTAATCCGCATATATATCGCCATTGCCCTTGATTTTCTTGACTGTATATCTCTTAAATGTCAACATATACACGTGTGATTTAGTTTACGAAGATTTTTCAACGCCGAGAACCTCGATCAGAGAGTACAAAAGGCGTAAGGTTCACAATGGTGTAAAATTAAAATGGGATATACCGGGCTTGGATTCGAGTTACAGGAACAAGGGCCAAACCAACCACCCAAGAATGGAATTGTCGAGCGAAAACACTTAACAACTTCCTAGAAGCAGCTTTTCTTGCCACCAGACCTTTCTCCATCAATTAGGAATCTGATGCCGTCGCGAAACACATTCCTTAAATTGTAGCCATTTGTTGAGTGTTTTTTTTTTGTGTCTAATCCGCATATATATCACCATTGCCCTTGATTTTCTTGACTGTATATCTCTTAAATATCAACATATACACGTGTGATTTAGTTTACGAAGATTTTTCAATGCCGAGAACCTCGATCAGAGAGTAAAAAAGGCGTAAGGTTCACAATGGTGTAAAATTAAAATGGGATATACCGGGCTAGGATTCGAGTTACAGGAACAAGGGCCAAACCAACCACCCAAGAATGGAATCGTCAAGCGAAAACACTTGACAAACTACTAGAAGCAGTTTTTCTTGCAACCAGACCTTTCTCCATCAATTAGGAACCTGATGCCATCACTAAACACATTTCTTAAATTGTAGCCATTTGTTGAGTGTTTTTTTGGTGTCTAATCCGCATATATATCACCATTGCCCTTGATTTTCTTGAATGTATATCTCTTAAATGTCAACATATACACGTGTGATTTAGTTTACGAAGATTTTTCAATGCCGAGAAACTCGATCAGAGAGTAAAAAAGGCGTAAGGTTCACAATGGTGTAAAATTAAAATGGGATATACTGGGCAAGGATTCGAGTTACCGGAACAAGGGCCAAACCAACCACCCAAGAATGGAATTGTCAAGCGAAAACACTTGACAACTTCCTAGAAGCAGCTTTTCTTGCCACCAGACCTTTCTCCATCAATTAGGAATCCGATGCCGTAACGAAACACATTCCTTAAATTGTAGCCATTTGTTGAGGGTTTTTTTTTTCTGTGTCTAATCCACATATATATCACCATTGCCCTTGATTTTCTTGACTGTATATCTCTTAAATAACAACATATACACGTGTGATTTAGTTTACGAAGATTTTTCAATGCCGAGAACCTCGATCAGAGAGTAAAAAAGGCGTATGTTTCACAATGGTGTAAAATTAAAATGGGATATACCGGGCTATGATTCGAGTTACAGGAACAAGGGCCAAACCAACCACCCAAGAATGGAATCATCAAGCGAAAACACTTGACAACCTCCTAGAAGCAGCTTTTCTTGCAACCAGACTTTTCTCCATCAATTAGGAATCTGATGCCATCACTAAACACATTTCTTAAATTGTAGCCATTTGTTGAGTGTTTTTTTGGTGTCTAATCCGCATATATATCGCCATTGCCCTTGATTTTCTTGACTGTATATCTCTTAAATGTCAACATATACACGTGTGATTTAGTTTACGAAGATTTTTCAATGCCGAGAACCTCGATCAGAGAGTACAAAATGCGTAAGGTTCACAATGGTGTAAAATTAAAATGGGATATACCGGGCTTAGATTCGAGTTACAGGAACAAGGGCCAAACCAACCACCCAAGAATGGAATCCTCGAGGGAAAACACTTGACAACCTCCTAGAAGCAGCTTTTCTTGTCACTAGACCTTTCTCCATCAATTAAAAATCTGATGCCGTCACTAAACACATTCCTTAAATTGTAGCCATTTGTTGAGTGTTTTTTTTGTGTCTAATCCGCATATATATCTCCATTGCCCTTGATTTTCTTGAATGTATATCTCTTAAATGTCAACATATACACGTGTGATTTAGTTTAAGAAGATTTTTCAATGACGAGAACCTCTATCAGAGAGTAAAAAAGGCGTAAGGTTCACAATGGTGTAAAATTAAAATGGGATATACCGGGCTTGGATTCGAGTTACAGGAACAAGGGCCAAACCAAACACCCAAGAATGGAATCGTCGAGGGAAAACACTTGATAACCTCCTAGAAGCAGCTTTTCTTGCCACCAGACCTTTCTCCATCAATTAGGAATCTGATGCCGTCACTAAACACATTCCTTAAATTGTAGCCATTTGTTGAGTGTATTTTTTTGGTGTCTAATCCACATATATATCATCATTTCCCTTGATTTTCTTGACTGTATATCTCTTAAATGTCAACATGTACACGTGTGATTTAGTTTACGAAGATTTTTCAATGCCGAGAACCTCGATTAAAGAGTAAAAAGGCGTAAGGTTCACAATGGTGTAAAATTAAAATGGGATATACCGGGCTTGGATTCGAGTTACAGGAACAAGGGCCAAACCAACCACCCAAGAATGGAATCGTCGAGGGAAAACACTTGACAACCTCCTAGAAGCAGCTTTTCTTGTCACTAGACCTTTCTCCATCAATTAAAAATCTTATGCCGTCACTAAACACATTCCTTAAATTGTAGCCATTTGTTGAGTGTTTTTTTTTTGTGTCTAATCCGCATATATATCTCCATTTCCCTTGATTTTCTTGAATGTATATCTCTTAAATATCAACATATACACGTGTGATTTAGTTTACGAAGATTTTTCAATGCCGAGTACCTCGATCAGAGAGTAAAAAAGGCGTAAGGTTCACAATGGTGTAAAATTAAAATGGGATATACCGGGCTTGGATTCGAGTTACAGGAACAAGGGCCAAACCAACCACCCAAGAATGGAATCCTCGAGCGAAAACACTTGATAACCTCTTAGAAGCAGCTTTTCTTGCCACCAGACCTTTCTCCATCAATTAGAGATCTGATGCCGTCACTAAACACATTCCTTAAATTGTAGCCATTTGTTGAGTGTTTTTTTTTGTGTCTAATCCGCATATATATCACCATTGCCCTTGATTTTCTTGACTGTATATCTCTTAAATGTCAACATATACACGTGAGATTTAGTTCACGAATATTTTTCAAAGCCGAGAACCTCGATCAGAGAGTAAAAAGGCGTAAGGTTCACAATGGTGTAAAATTAAAATGGGATATACCGGGCTAGGATTCGAGTTACCGGAACAAGGGCCAAACCAACCACCCAAGAATGGAATCGTCGAGCGAAAACACTTGACAACCTCCTAGAAGCAGCTTTTCTTGCCACTAGACCTTTCTCCATCAATTAGGAATCTCATGCCATCACTAAACACATTCCTTAAATTGTAGCCATTTATTGAGTGTATTTTTTTGGTGTCTAATCCGCATATATATCATCATTGCCCTTGATTTTCTTGACTGTATATCTCTTAAATGTCAACATATACACGTGTGATTTAGTTTACGAAGATTTTTCACTGCCAAGAACCTTGATTAAAGAGTAAAAACGGCGTAAGGTTCACAATGGTGTAAAATTAAAATGGGATATACCGGGCTAGGATTCGAGTTACTGGAACAAGGGCCAAACCAACCACCCAAGAATGAAATCGTCGAGGGAAAACACTTGACAACCTCCTAGAAGCAGCTTTTCTTGTCACTAGACCTTTCTCAATCAATTAAAAATCTGATGTCGTCACTAAACACATTCCTTAAATTGTAGCCATTTGTTGAGTGTTTTTTTTTTTGTGTCTAATCCGCATATATATCACCATTGCCCTTGATTTTCTTGAGTGTATATCTCTTAAATGTCAACATATACACGTGCGATTTAGTTTACGAATATTTTTCAATGCCGAGAACCTCGATCAGAGAGTAAAAATGCTTAAGGTTCACAATGGTGTAAAATTAAAATGGGATATACTTGGTTTGGGATCGAGTTACAGGAACAAGGGCCAAACCAACCACCCAAGAATGGAATCGTCGAGCGAAAAGACTTGACAACCTCATAGAAGCAACTTTTCTTGCCACCAGACCTTTCTCCATCAATTAGGAATCTGATGCCGTCACTAAACACATTCCTTAAATTGTAGCCATTTGTTGAGTGTTTTTTTTTGTGTCTAATCCGCATATATATCTCTTAAATGTCAACATATACACGTGTGATTAAGTTTACGGAGATTTTTCATTGCCGAGAACGTCGATCAGAGAGTAAAAAAGGCTTAAGGTTCACAATGGTGTAAAATTAAAATGCGATATACCGGGCTAGGATTCGACTTACAAGAACAAGGGCCAAACCAACCACCCAAGAATGGAATCGTCGAGCGAAAACACTTGACAACCTCCTAGAAGCAGCTGTTCTTGCCACCAGACCTTTCTCCATCAGTTAGGAATCTGATGCCGTCACTAAACACATTCCTTAAATTGTAGCCATTTGTTGAGTGGTTTTTTTGGTGTCTAATCCGCATATATATCACCATTGCCCTTGATTTTCTTGACTGTATATCTCTTAAATGTCAACATATACACGTGTGATTTAGTTTACGAAGATTTTTCAATGCCGAGAACGTCGATCAGAGAGTAGAAAGGCGTAAGGTTCACAATGGTGTAAAATTAAATTGGGATATACCGGGCTAGGATTCGAGTTACCGGAACAAGGGCCAAACCAACCACCCAAGAATGGAATCGTCGAGCAAAAACACTTGACAGCCTCCTAGAAGCAGCTTTTCTTGCCACCAGACCTTTCCCCATCAATTAGGAATCTGATGCCGTCACTAAACACATTCCTTAAATTGTAGCCATTTGTTGAGTGTTTTTTTTTTTGTGTCTAATCCGCATATATATCACCATTGCCCTTGATTTTCTTGACTGTATATCTCTTAAATGTCAACATATACACGTGCGATTTAGTTCACGAATATTTTTCAATGCCGAGAACCTCGATCAGAGAGTAAAAAGGCGTAAGGTTCACAATGGTGTAAAATTAAAATGGGATATACCGGGCTAGGATTCGAGTTACCGGAACAAGGGCCAAACCAACCACCCAAGAATGGAATCGTCGAGCGAAAACACTTGACAACCTCCTAGAAGCAGCTTTTCTTGCCACTAGACCTTTCTCCATCAATTAGGAATCTCATGCCATCACTAAACACATTCCTTAAATTGTAGCCATTTATTGAGTGTATTTTTTTGGTGTCTAATCCGCATATATATCATCATTGCCCTTGATTTTCTTGACTGTATATCTCTTAACGGTCAACATATACACGTGTGATTTAGTTTATGAAGATTTTTCACTGCCGAGAACCTTGATTAAAGAGTAAAAACGGCGTAAGGTTCACAATGGTGTAAAATTAAAATGGGATATACCGGGCTAGGATTCGAGTTACAGGAACAAGGGCCAAACCAACCACCCAAGAATGGAATCGTCGAGGGAAAACACTTGACAACCTCCTAGAAGCAGCTTTTCTTGTCACTAGACCTTTCTCCATCAATTAAAAATCTGATGTCGTCACTAAACACATTCCTTAAATTGTAGCCATTTGTTGAGTGTTTTTTTTGTGTCTAATCCGCATATATATCACCATTGCCCTTGATTTTCTTGAGTGTATATCTCTTAAATGTCAACATATACACGTGCGATTTAGTTTACGAATATTTTTCAATGCCGAGAACCTCGATCAGAGAGTAAAAATGCTTAAGGTTCACAATGGTGTAAAATTAAAATGGGATATACCGGGCTAGGATTCGAGTTACCGGAACAAGGGCCAAACCAACCACCCAAGAATGGAATCGTCGAGCGAAAACACTTGACAACCTCCTAGAAGCAGCTTTTCTTGCAACTAGACCTTTCTCCATCAATTAGGAATCTGAAGCCGTCACTAAACACATTCCTTAAATTGTAGCCATTTGTTGAGTGTTTTTTTTGGTGTCTAATCCGCATATATATCACCATTGCTCTTGATTTTCTTGGCTGTATATCTCTTAAATGTCAACGTATACACTTGTGATTTAGTTTACGAAGATTTTTCAATGCCGAGAACCTCGATTAAAGAGTAAAAAAGGCGTAAGGTTCACAATGGTGTAAAATTTAAATGGGATATACCGGGCTAGGATTCGAGTTACAGGAACAAGGGCCAAACCAACCACCTAAGAATGGAATCGTCGAGCGAAAACACTTGACAACCTCCTAGAAGCAGCTGTTCTTGCCACCAGACCTTTCTCCTTCAGTTAGGAATCTGATGCCATCACTAAACACATTTCTTAAATTGTAGCCATTTGTTAAGTGTTTTTTTTTATGTCTAATCCGCATATATATCGCAATTGCCCTTGATTTTCTTGACTATATATCTCTTAAATATCAACATATACACGTGTGATTTAGTTTACGAAGATTTTTCAATGCCGAGAACCTCGATCAGAGAGTAAAAAAGGCGTAAGGTTCACAATGGTGTAAAATTAAAATGGGATATACCGGGCTTGGATTCGAGTTACAGGAACAAGGGCCAAACTACCCACCCAAGAATGGAATCGTCGAGCGAAAACACTTGATAACCTCCTTGAAGCAGCTTTTCTTGCCACCAGACCTTTCTCCATCAATTAGGAATCTGATGCCGTCACTAAACACATTCCTTAAATTGTAGCCATTTGTTTAGTGTTTTTTTTTTGTGTCTAATCCACATATATATCACCATTGCCCTTGATTTTCTTGACTGTATATATCTCTTAAAGGTCAACATATACACGTGCGATTTAGTTTACGAATATTTTTCAATGCCGAGAACCTCGATCAGAGAGTAAAAAGGCGTAAGGTTCACAATTGTGTAAAATTAAAATGGGATATACCGGGCTAGGATTCGAGTTACCAGAACAAGGGCCAAACCAACCACCCAAGAATGGAATCGTCGAGCGAAAACACTTGACAACCTCCTAGAAGCAGCTTTTCTTGCCACTAGACCTTTCTCCATCAATTAGGAATCTGATGCCGTCACTAAACACATTCCTTAAATTGTAGCCATTTGTTGAGTGTATTTTGTTGGTGTCTAATCCGCATATATATCATCATTGCCCTTGATTTTCTTGACTGTATATCTCTTAAATGTCAACATATACATGTGTGATTTAGTTTATGAAGATTTTTCAATGCCGAGAACCTCGATTAAAGAGTAAAAAAGGCATAAGGTTCACAATGGTGTAAAATTAAAATGGGATATACCGGGCTAGGATTCGAGTTACAGGAACAAGGGCCAAACCAACCACCCAAGAATGGAATCGTCGAGGGAAAACACTTGACAACCTCCTAGAAGCAGCTTTTTCTTGCCACTAGACCTTTCTCCATCAATTAGGAATCTGATGTCGTCACTAAACACATTCCTTAAATTGTAGCCATTTGTTGAGTGTTTTTTTTTTGTGTCTAATCCGCATATATATCACCATTGCCCTTGATTTTCTTGACTGTATATCTCTTAAATGTCAACATATACACGTGTGATTTAGTTTGCGAAGATTTTTTAATGCCGAGAACCTCGATCAGTGAGTAAAAAAGGTGTAAGGTTCACAATGGTGTAAAATTAAAATGGGTTATAACGGGCTAGGATTCGAGTTACCGGAACAAGGGCCAAACCAACCACCCAAGAATGGAATCGTCGAGCGAAAACACTTGACAACCTCCTAGAAGCAGCTTTTCTTGCCACCAGACATTTCTCCATCAATTAGGAATCTGATGCCATCACTAAACACATTCCTTGAATTGTAGCCATTTGTTGAGTGTTTTTTTTGGTGTCTAATCCGCATATATATCACCATTACCCTTGATTTTCTTGACTGTATATCTCTTAAATGTCAACATATACACGTGTGATTTAGTTTACGAAGATTTTTCAATGTCGAGAACCTTGATCAGAGAGTAAAAAAGGCGTAAGGCTCAGAATGGTGTAAAATTAATATGGGATATACTTGGCTAGGAATCGAGTTACAGGAACAAGGGCCAAACCAATCACCCAAGAATGGAATTGTCGAGCGAAAAACTTGATAACCTCCTAGAAGCAGCTTTTCTTGCCACCAGACCTTTCTCCATCAATTCGGAATCTGATGTCGTCACTAAACACATTCATTAAATTGTAGCTATTTGTTGAGTGTTTTTTTTGTGTCTACTCCGCATAAATATCACCATTGCCCTTGATTTTCTTGACTGTATATCTCTTAAATGTCAACATGTACACGTGTGATTTAGTTTACGAAGATTTTTCAATGCCAAGAACCTCGAGCAGAGAGTAAAAAAGGCGTAAGGTTCACAATGGTGTAAAATTAAAATTGGATATACCGGGCTAGGATTCGAGTTAGCGGAAGAATGGCTAAACCACCCACCCTAAAATGGAATCGTCGAGTGAAAACACTTGACAACCTCCTAGAAGCAGCTTTTCTTACCACCAGACCTTTCTCCATCAATTAGGAATCTGATGCTGTCACTAAATACATTCCTTAAATTGTAGCCATTTGTTGAGTGTTTTTTTTGTGTCTAATCCGCATATATATCAACATTGCCCTTGATTTTCTTGACAGTATATCTCTTAAATGTCAACATATACACGTGTGATTTAGTTTACGAAGATATTTCAATGCCGAGAACCTCGATCAGAGAGTAAAAAAGGCGTAAGGTTCACAAAGGTGTAAAATTAAAATGGGATATACCTAGCTAGGATTTGATTTACAGGAATAAGGGCCAAACCAACCACCCAAGAATCGAATCGTCGAGGGAAAACACTTGACAACCTCCTAGAAGCAGCTTTTTCTTGCCACTAGACCTTTCTCCATCAATTAGGAATCTGATGTCGTCACTAAACACATTCCTTAAATTGTAGCCATTTGTTGAGTGTTTTTTTTTGTGTCTAATCCGCAAATATATCACCATTGCCCTTGATTTTCATGACTGTATATCTCTTAAATGTCAACATATACACGTGTGATTTAGTTTACGAAGATTTCTCAATGCCGAGAACCACGATCAGAGAGTAAAAAAGGCGTAAGGTTCATTACGGCGTAAAATAAAAATGAGATATACCGGGCTAGGATTTGAGTTATAGGAACAAGGGCCAAACCAACCACCCAAGAATGGAATCGTCAAGCGAAAACACTTGACAACCTCCTAGAAGCAGCTTTTCTTGCCACCGGACATTTCTCCATCAATTAGGAATCTGATGCCATCACTAAACACATTCCTTAAATTGTAGCCATTTGTTGAGTGTTTTTTTTTGGTGTCTAATCCGCATATATATCACCATTACCCTTGATTTTCTTGACTGTATATCTCTTAAATGTCAACATATACACGTGTGATTTAGTTTACGAACATTTTTCAATGTCGAGAACCTTGATCAGAGAGTAAAAAAGGCCTAAGGTTCAGAATGGTGTAAAATTAAAATGGGATATACTTGGCTAGGAATCGAGTTACCGGAACAAGGGCCAAACCAATCACCCAAGAATGGAATCGTCGAGCAAAAAACTTGATAACCTCCTAGAAGCAGCTTTTCTTGCCACCAGACCTTTCTCCATTAATTCGGAATCTGATGCTGTCACTAAACACATTCATTAAATTGTAGCTATTTGTTGAGTGTTTTTTTTTCTACTCCGCATAAATATCACCATTGCCCTTGATTTTCTTGACTGTATATCTCTTAAATGTCAACATGTACACGTGTGATTTAGTTTACGAAGATTTTTCAATGCCAAGAACCTCGAGCAGAGAGTAAAAAAGGCGTAAGGTTCACAATGGTGTAAATTTAAAATGGGATATACCGGGCAAGGATTCGAGTTACCGGAAGAAGGGCTAAACCAACCACCCTAAAATGGAATCGTCGAGTGAAAACACTTGACAACCTCCTAGAAGCAGCTTTTCTTACCACCAGACCTTTCTCCATCAGCTAGGATTCTGACGCCGTCACTAAACACATTCCTTAAATTGTAGCCATTTGTTGAGTGTTTTTTTTTGTGTCTAATCCGCATATATATCACCATTGCCCTGGATTTTCTTGACTGTATATCTCTTAAATGTCAACATATACACGTGTGATTTAGTTTACGAAGTTTTTTCAATGCCGAGAACCTCGATCAGAGAGTAAAAAAGGCAAAAGGTTTACAATGGTGTAAAATTAAAATGGGATATACCGGGCTAGGATTCGAGTTACAGGAACAAGGGCCAAACCAACCACCCACGAATGGAATCGTCGAGTGAAAACACATGACAACCTCCTAGAAGCAGCTTTTCTTACCACCACACCTTTCTCCATCAATTAGGAATCTGATGCCGTCACTAAAAACATTCCTTAAATTGTAGCCATTTGTTGAGTGTTTTTTTTCTGTCTAATCCGCATATATATCACCATTGCCCTTGATTTTCTTGACTGTATATCTCTTAAATGTCAACATATACACGTGTGATTTAGTTTACGAAGATTTTTCAATGCCGAGAACCTCGATCAGAGAGTAAAAAAGGCGTAAGGTTCACAATGGTATAAAATTAAAATGGGATATACCGGGCTAGGATTCGAATTATAGGAACAAGGGCCAAACCAACCACCCAAAAAAGGAATCGTCGAGCGAAAACACATGACAACCTCCTAGAAGCAGCTTTTCTTGCCACCAGACCTTTCTCCATCAATTAGAAATCTGATGCCGTCACTAAACACATTCCTTAAATTGTAGCCATTTGTTGAGTGTTTTTTTGGTGTATAATCCGCATATATATCACCTTTGCCCTTGATTTTCTTGACTGTATATCTCTTAAATGTCAACATATACACGTGTGATTTAGTTTACGAAGATTTTTCAATGCCGAAAACCTGGATCAGAGAGTAAAAAAGGCGTAAGGTTCACAATGGTGTAAAATTAAAATGGGATATACCGGGCTAGGATTCGAATTACAGGAACAAGGGCCAAACCAACCACCCAAAAAAGGAATCGTTGAGCGAAAACACACGACAACCTCCTAGAAGCAGCTTTTCTTGCCACCAGACCTTTCTCCATCAATTAGAAATCTGATGCCATCACTAAACACATTCCTTAAATTTTAGTCATTTGTTGAGTGTTTTTTTGGTGTCTAATCCGCGTATATATCTCCATTGCCCTTGATTTTCTTTACTGTATATCTCTTAAATGTCAACATATACACGTGTGATTTTGTTTACGAAGATTTTTCAATGCCGAGAACCTCGATCAGAGAGTAAAAAAGGTGTAAGGTTCACAATGGTTTAAAATTAAAATGGGATATACCGGGCTAGGATTCAAGTTACAGGAACAAGGGCCAAACCAACCACACAAGAATGGAATCGTCGATCGAAAACACTTGACAACCTCCTAGAAGCAGCTTTTCTTGCCACCAGACCTTTCTCCATCAATTAGGATTCTGACGCTGTCACTAAACACATTCCATAAATTGTGGCCATTTGTTGAGTGTTTTTTTGGTGTCTAATCCGCATATATATCACCATTGCCCTTGATTTTCTTGACTGTATATCTCTTAAATGTCAACATATACACGTGTGATTTAGTTTACGAAGATTTTTCAATGCCGAGAACCTTGATCATAGAATAAAAAAGGCATAAGGTTCACAATGGTGTAAAATTAAAATGGGATATACCGGGCTAGGATTCGAGTTACATGAACAAGGGCCAAACCAACCCCACAATAATGGAATCGTCGAGCGAAAACACTTGACAAACTCCTAGAAGCAGCTTTTCTTGCCACCAGACCTTTCTCCATCAATTAGGAATCTGATGCCGTCACTAAACACATTCCTTAAATTGTAGCCATTTGTTGAGTGTTTTTATTTGTGTCTAATCCGCATATATATCACCATTTCCCTTGATTTTCTTGACTGTATATCTCTTAAATGTCAACATATACACGTGTGATTTAGTTTACGAAGATTTTTCAATGCCGAGAACCTTGATCATAGAATAAAAAAGGCATAAGGTTCACAATGGTGTAAAATTAAAATGGGATATAACAGGCTAGGATTCGAGTTACATGAACAAGGGCCAAACCAACCACCCAATAATGGAATCGTCGAGCGAAAACACTTGAAAAACTCCTAGAAGCAGCTTTTCTTGCCACCAGACCTTTCTCCATCAATTAGGAATCTGATGCCGTCACTAAACACACTCCTTAAATTGTAGCCATTTGTTGAGTGTATTTTTTTTGGTGTCTAGTCCGCATATATATCACCATTTCCCTTGTTTTCTTGACTGTATATCTCTTAAATGTCAACATATACACGTGTGATTTAGTTTACGAAGATTTTTCAATGCCGAGAACCTCGATCAGAGAGTAAAAAAGGCGTAAGGTTCACAATGGTGTAAAATTAAAATGGGATATACCGGGCTAGGATTCGAGTTACCGGAACAAGGGTCAAACCAACCACCCAAGAATAGAATCGTCGAGCGAAAACACTTGACAACCTTCTAGAAGCATCTATTCTTGCCAACAGACCTTTCTCCATCAATTAGGAATCTGATGCCGTCGCTAAACACATTCCTTAAATTGTAACCATTTGTTGAGTGTTTTTTTTGTGTCTAATCCGCATACATTTCACCATTGCCCTTGATTTTCTTGACTGTATATTTCTTAAATGTCAACATATACACGTGTGATTTAGTTTACGAAGATTTTTCAATGCCGAGAACCTCGATCAGAGAGTAAAAAAAGCGTAAGGTTCACAATGGTGTAAAATTAAAATGGGATATACCGGGCTAGGATTCGAGTTACAGGAACAAGGGCCAAATCAACCACCCAAGAATGGAATCGTCGAGCGAAAACAACTGACAGCCTCCTAGAAGCAGCTTTTCTTACCACCAATTAGGAATCTGATGCTGTCACTAAACAAATTCCTTAAATTGTTGCAACTTGTTGAGTGTTTTTTTTTTGGTGTCTAATCCGCATATATATCACCATAGCCCTTTATTTTCTTGACTGTATATATCTTAAATGTCAACATATGCACGTTTGATTTAGTTTACGAAGATTTTTCAATGCCGAGAAACTCGATCAGAGAGTAAAAAAGGCGTAAGGTTCACAATGGTGTAAAATTAAAATGGGATATACTGGGCTAGGATTTGAGTTATAGGAACAAGGGCAAAACCAACCACCCAAGAATTTAATCGTCTACCGAAAACACTTAACAACCTTCTAGAAGCAGCTTTTCTTGCCACAAGACCTTTCTCCATCAAATAGGAATCTAATGCCGTCACTAAATACATTCCTTAAATTGTAGCCATTTGTTGAGTGTTTTTTTTTTGGTGTCTAATCCGCATATATATCACCATTTCCCTTGATTTTCTTGATTGTATATCTCTTAAATGTCAACATATACACGTGTGATTTAGTTTACGAAGATTTTTCAATGCCGAGAACCTCGATCAGAGAGTAAAAAAGGCGTAAGGTTCACAATGCAGTAAAATTAAAATGGGATATACCTGGCTAGGATCCGAGTTTCTGGAACAAGGGCCAAACCAGCCACCCAAGAATGGAATCGTCGAGCGAAAACACTTAACAATCTCCTAGAAGCAGCTTTTCTTGCCACCAGACCTTTCTCCATCAATTAGAAATCTGATGCCGTCACTAAACACATTCCTTAAATTGTAGCCATTTGTTGAGTGTTTTTTTTTGGTGTCTAATCCGCATATATATCACCATTGCTCTTGATTTTCTTGACTGTATATCTCTTAAATGTCAAGATATACACGTGTGATTTAGTTTACGAAGATTTTTCATTGCCGAGAACCTCGATCAGAGAGTAAAAAAAGTGTAAGGTTCACAATGGTGTAAAATTAAAATGGGATATACCGGGCTAGGATTCGAGTTACAGGAACAAGGGCCAAATCGACCACCCAAGAATGGAATCGTCGAGCGAAAACAACTGACAACCTCCTAGAAGCAGCTTTTCTTACCACCAATTAGGAATCTGATGCTGTCACTAAACAAATTCCTTAAATTGTTGCAACTTGTTGAGTGTTTTTTTTGGTGTCTAATCCGCATATATATCACCATAGCCCTTTATTTTCTTGACTGTATATATCTTAAATGTCAACATATGCACGTTTGATTTAGTTTACGAAGATTTTTCAATGCCGAGAAAGTCGATCAGAGAGTAAAAAAGGCGTAAGGTTCACAATGGTGTAAAATTAAAATGGGATATACTGGGCTAGGATTTGAGTTACAGGAACAAGGGCAAAACCAACCACCCAAGAATTTAATCTTCTAGCGAAAACACTTAACAACCTTCTAGAAGCAGCTTTTCTTGCCACAAGACCTTTCTCCATCAATTAGGAATCTAATGCCGTCACTAAATACATTCCTTAAATTGTAGCCATTTGTTGAGTGTTTTTTTTTGGTGTCTAATCCGCATATATATCACCATTTCCCTTGATTTTCTTGATTGTATATCTCTTAAATGTCAACATATACACGTGTGATTTAGTTTACGAAGATTTTTCAATGCCGAGAACCTCGATCAGAGAGTAAAAAAGGCGTAAGGTTCACAATGCTGTAAAATTAAAATGGGATATACCTGGCTAGGATCCGAGTTTCTGGAACAAGGGCCAAACCAGCCACCCAAGAATGGAATCGTCGAGCGAAAACACTTAACAATCTCCTAGAAGCAGCTTTTCTTGCCACCAGACCTTTCTCCATCAATTAGAAATCTGATGCCGTCACTAAACACATTCCTTAAATTGTAGCCATTTGTTGAGTGTTTTTTTTGGTGTCTAATCCGCATATATATCACCATTGCTCTTGATTTTCTTGACTGTATATCTCTTAAATGTCAAGATATACACGTGTGATTTAGTTTACGAAGATTTTTCAATGCCGAGAACCTCGATCAGAGAGTAAAAAAAGCGTAAGGTTCACAATGGTGTAAAATTAAAATGGGATATACCGGGCTAGGATTCGAGTTACAGGAACAAGGGCCAAATCAACCACCCAAGAATGGAATCGTCGAGCGAAAACAACTGACAACCTCCTAGAAGCAGCTTTTCTTACCACCAATTAGGAATCTGATGCTGTCACTAAACAAATTCCTTAAATTGTTGCAACTTGTTGAGTGTTTTTTTTGGTGTCTAATCCGCATATATATCACCATAGCCCTTTATTTTCTTGACTGTATATATCTTAAATGTCAAAATATTCACGTTTGATTTAGTTTACGAAGATTTTTCAATGCCGAGAAACTCGATCAGAGAGTAAAAAAGGCGTAAGGTTCACAATGGTGTAAAATTAAAATGGGATATACCTAGCTAGGATTTGATTTACAGGAACAAGGGCCAAACCAACCACCCAAGAATCGAATCGTCGAGGGAAAACACTTGACAACCTCCTAGAAGCAGCTTTTTCTTGCCACTAGACCTTTCTCCATCAATTAGGAATCTGATGTCGTCACTAAACACATTCCTTAAATTGTAGCCATTTGTTGAGTGTTTTTTTTTTGTGTCTAATCCGCATATATATCACCATTGCCCTTGATTTTCATGACTGTATATCTCTTAAATGTCAACATATACACGTGTGATTTAGTTTACGAAGATTTCTCAATGCCGAGAACCACGATCAGAGAGTAAAAAAGGCGTAAGGTTCATTACGGCGTAAAATAAAAATGAGATATACCGGGCTAGGATTTGAGTTATAGGAACAAGGGCCAAACCAACCACCCAAGAATGGAATCGTCAAGCGAAAACACTTGACAACCTCCTAGAAGCAGCTTTTCTTGCCACCGGACATTTCTCCATCAATTAGGAATCTGATGCCATCACTAAACACATTCCTTAAATTGTAGCCATTTGTTGAGTGTTTTTTTTTTGTGTCTAATCCGCATATATATCACCATTACCCTTGATTTTCTTGACTGTATATCTCTTAAATGTCAACATATACACGTGTGATTTAGTTTACGAAGTTTTTTCAATGTCGAGAACCTTGATCAGAGAGTAAAAAAGGCGTAAGGTTCAGAATGGTGTAAAATTAAAATGGGATATACTTGGCTAGGAATCGAGTTACCGGAACAAGGGCCAAACCAATCACCCAAGAATGGAATCGTCGAGCAAAAAACTTGATAACCTCCTAGAAGCAGCTTTTCTTGCCACCAGACCTTTCTCCATTAATTCGGAATCTGATGCTGTCACTAAACACATTCATTAAATTGTAGCTATTTGTTGAGTGTTTTTTTTTCTACTCCGCATAAATATCACCATTGCCCTTGATTTTCTTGACTGTAAATCTCTTAAATGTCAACATGTACACGTGTGATTTAGTTTACGAATATTTTTCAATGCCAAGAACCTCGAGCAGAGAGTAAAAAAGGCGTAAGGTTCACAATGGTGTAAATTTAAAATGGGATATACCGGGCAAGGATTCGAGTTACCGGAAGAAGGGCTAAACCAACCACCCTAAAATGGAATCGTCGAGTGAAAACACTTGACAACCTCCTAGAAGCAGCTTTTCTTACCACCAGACCTTTCTCCATCAGCTAGGATTCTGACGCCGTCACTAAACACATTCCTTAAATTGTAGCCATTTGTTGAGTGTTTTTTTTTGTGTCTAATCCGCATATATATCACCATTGCCCTGGATTTTCTTGACTGTATATCTCTTAAATGTCAACATATACACGTGTGATTTAGTT
The DNA here is from genome assembly GCA_030545235.1 of Helianthus tuberosus. NCBI lineage: Eukaryota > Viridiplantae > Streptophyta > Magnoliopsida > Asterales > Asteraceae > Helianthus > Helianthus tuberosus. The sequence goes on from CM060412.1 coordinate 39,960,906, forward strand.
TACGAAGTTTTTTCAATGCCGAGAACCTCGATCAGAGAGTAAAAAAGGCAAAAGGTTTACAATGGTGTAAAATTAAAATGGGATATACCGGGCTAGGATTCGAGTTACAGGAACAAGGGCCAAACCAACCACCCACGAATGGAATCGTCGAGTGAAAACACATGACAACCTCCTAGAAGCAGCTTTTCTTACCACCACACCTTTCTCCACCAATTAGGAATCTGATGCCGTCACTAAAAACATTCCTTAAATTGTAGCCATTTGTTGAGTGTTTTTTTTCTGTCTAATCCGCATATATATCACCATTGCCCTTGATTTTCTTGACTGTATATCTCTTAAATGTCAACATATACACGTGTGATTTAGTTTACGAAGATTTTTCAATGCCGAGAACCTCGATCAGAGAGTAAAAAAGGCGTAAGGTTCACAATGGTATAAAATTAAAATGGGATATACCGGGCTAGGATTCGAATTATAGGAACAAGGGCCAAACCAACCACCCAAAAAAGGAATCGTCGAGCGAAAACACATGACAACCTCCTAGAAGCAGCTTTTCTTGCCACCAGACCTTTCTCCATCAATTAGAAATCTGATGCCGTCACTAAACACATTCCTTAAATTGTAGCCATTTGTTGAGTGTTTTTTTGGTGTATAATCCGCATATATATCACCTTTGCCCTTGATTTTCTTGACTGTATATCTCTTAAATGTCAACATATACACGTGTGATTTAGTTTACGAAGATTTTTCAATGCCGAAAACCTGGATCAGAGAGTAAAAAAGGCGTAAGGTTCACAATGGTGTAAAATTAAAATGGGATATACCGGGCTAGGATTCGAATTACAGGAACAAGGGCCAAACCAACCACCCAAAAAAGGAATCGTTGAGCGAAAACACACGACAACCTCCTAGAAGCAGCTTTTCTTGCCACCAGACCTTTCTCCATCAATTAGAAATCTGATGCCATCACTAAACACATTCCTTAAATTGTAGTCATTTGTTGAGTGTTTTTTTGGTGTCTAATCCGCGTATATATCTCCATTGCCCTTGATTTTCTTTACTGTATATCTCTTAAATGTCAACATATACACGTGTGATTTTGTTTACGAAGATTTTTCAATGCCGAGAACCTCGATCAGAGAGTAAAAAAGGTGTAAGGTTCACAATGGTTTAAAATTAAAATGGGATATACCGGGCTAGGATGCAAGTTACAGGAACAAAGGCCAAACCAACCACACAAGAATGGAATCGTCGATCGAAAACACTTGACAACCTCCTAGAAGCAGCTTTTCTTGCCACCAGACCTTTCTCCATCAATTAGGATTCTGACGCTGTCACTAAACACATTCCATAAATTGTGGCCATTTGTTGAGTGTTTTTTTGGTGTCTAATCCGCATATATATCACCATTGCTCTTGATTTTCTTGACTGTATATCTCTTAAATGTCAAGATATACACGTGTGATTTAGTTTACGAAGATTTTTCATTGCCGAGAACCTCGATCAGAGAGTAAAAAAAGCGTAAGGTTCACAATGGTGTAAAATTAAAATGGGATATACCGGGCTAGGATTCGAGTTACAGGAACAAGGGCCAAATCAACCACCCAAGAATGGAATCGTCGAGCGAAAACAACTGACAACCTTCTAGAAGCAGCTTTTCTAGCCACCAGACCTTTCCCCATCAATTAGGAATCTGATGCCGTCACTAAACACATTCCTTAAATTGTAGCCATTTGTTGAGTGTTTTTATTTGTGTCTAATCCGCATATATATCACCATTTCCCTTGATTTTCTTGACTGTATATCTCTTAAATGTTAACATATACACGTGTGATTTAGTTTACGAAGATTTTTCAATGCCGAGAACCTCGATCAGAGAATAAAAAAGGCATAAGGTTCACAATGGTGTAAAATTAAAATGGGATATACTGGGCTAGGATTTGAGTTACAGGAACAAGGGCAAAACCAACCACCCAAGAATTTAATCTTCTAGCGAAAACACTTAACAACCTTCTAGAAGCAGCTTTTCTTGCCACAAGACCTTTCTCCATCAATTAGGAATCTAATGCCGTCACTAAATACATTCCTTAAATTGTAGCCATTTGTTGAGTGTTTTTTTTTGGTGTCTAATCCGCATATATATCACCATTTCCCTTGATTTTCTTGATTGTATATCTCTTAAATGTCAACATATACACGTGTGATTTAGTTTACGAAGATTTTTCAATGCCGAGAACCTCGATCAGAGAGTAAAAAAGGCGTAAGGTTCACAATGCTGTAAAATTAAAATGGGATATACCTGGCTAGGATCCGAGTTTCTGGAACAAGGGCCAAACCAGCCACCCAAGAATGGAATCGTCGAGCGAAAACACTTAACAATCTCCTAGAAGCAGCTTTTCTTGCCACCAGACCTTTCTCCATCAATTAGAAATCTGATGCCGTCACTAAACACATTCCTTAAATTGTAGCCATTTGTTGAGTGTTTTTTTTGGTGTCTAATCCGCATATATATCACCATTGCTCTTGATTTTCTTGACTGTATATCTCTTAAATGTCAAGATATACACGTGTGATTTAGTTTACGAAGATTTTTCAATGCCGAGAACCTCGATCAGAGAGTAAAAAAAGCGTAAGGTTCACAATGGTGTAAAATTAAAATGGGATATACCGGGCTAGGATTCGAGTTACAGGAACAAGGGCCAAATCAACCACCCAAGAATGGAATCGTCGAGCGAAAACAACTGACAACCTCCTAGAAGCAGCTTTTCTTACCACCAATTAGGAATCTGATGCTGTCACTAAACAAATTCCTTAAATTGTTGCAACTTGTTGAGTGTTTTTTTTGGTGTCTAATCCGCATATATATCACCATAGCCCTTTATTTTCTTGACTGTATATATCTTAAATGTCAAAATATTCACGTTTGATTTAGTTTACGAAGATTTTTCAATGCCGAGAAACTCGATCAGAGAGTAAAAAAGGCGTAAGGTTCACAATGGTGTAAAATTAAAATGGGATATACCTAGCTAGGATTTGATTTACAGGAACAAGGGCCAAACCAACCACCCAAGAATCGAATCGTCGAGGGAAAACACTTGACAACCTCCTAGAAGCAGCTTTTTCTTGCCACTAGACCTTTCTCCATCAATTAGGAATCTGATGTCGTCACTAAACACATTCCTTAAATTGTAGCCATTTGTTGAGTGTTTTTTTTTTGTGTCTAATCCGCATATATATCACCATTGCCCTTGATTTTCATGACTGTATATCTCTTAAATGTCAACATATACACGTGTGATTTAGTTTACGAAGATTTCTCAATGCCGAGAACCACGATCAGAGAGTAAAAAAGGCGTAAGGTTCATTACGGCGTAAAATAAAAATGAGATATACCGGGCTAGGATTTGAGTTATAGGAACAAGGGCCAAACCAACCACCCAAGAATGGAATCGTCAAGCGAAAACACTTGACAACCTCCTAGAAGCAGCTTTTCTTGCCACCGGACATTTCTCCATCAATTAGGAATCTGATGCCATCACTAAACACATTCCTTAAATTGTAGCCATTTGTTGAGTGTTTTTTTTTTGTGTCTAATCCGCATATATATCACCATTACCCTTGATTTTCTTGACTGTATATCTCTTAAATGTCAACATATACACGTGTGATTTAGTTTACGAAGTTTTTTCAATGTCGAGAACCTTGATCAGAGAGTAAAAAAGGCGTAAGGTTCAGAATGGTGTAAAATTAAAATGGGATATACTTGGCTAGGAATCGAGTTACCGGAACAAGGGCCAAACCAATCACCCAAGAATGGAATCGTCGAGCAAAAAACTTGATAACCTCCTAGAAGCAGCTTTTCTTGCCACCAGACCTTTCTCCATTAATTCGGAATCTGATGCTGTCACTAAACACATTCATTAAATTGTAGCTATTTGTTGAGTGTTTTTTTTTCTACTCCGCATAAATATCACCATTGCCCTTGATTTTCTTGACTGTAAATCTCTTAAATGTCAACATGTACACGTGTGATTTAGTTTACGAATATTTTTCAATGCCAAGAACCTCGAGCAGAGAGTAAAAAAGGCGTAAGGTTCACAATGGTGTAAATTTAAAATGGGATATACCGGGCAAGGATTCGAGTTACCGGAAGAAGGGCTAAACCAACCACCCTAAAATGGAATCGTCGAGTGAAAACACTTGACAACCTCCTAGAAGCAGCTTTTCTTACCACCAGACCTTTCTCCATCAGCTAGGATTCTGACGCCGTCACTAAACACATTCCTTAAATTGTAGCCATTTGTTGAGTGTTTTTTTTTGTGTCTAATCCGCATATATATCACCATTGCCCTGGATTTTCTTGACTGTATATCTCTTAAATGTCAACATATACACGTGTGATTTAGTTTACGAAGTTTTTTCAATGCCGAGAACCTCGATCAGAGAGTAAAAAAGGCAAAAGGTTTACAATGGTGTAAAATTAAAATGGGATATACCGGGCTAGGATTCGAGTTACAGGAACAAGGGCCAAACCAACCACCCACGAATGGAATCGTCGAGTGAAAACACATGACAACCTCCTAGAAGCAGCTTTTCTTACCACCACACCTTTCTCCACCAATTAGGAATCTGATGCCGTCACTAAAAACATTCCTTAAATTGTAGCCATTTGTTGAGTGTTTTTTTTCTGTCTAATCCGCATATATATCACCATTGCCCTTGATTTTCTTGACTGTATATCTCTTAAATGTCAACATATACACGTGTGATTTAGTTTACGAAGATTTTTCAATGCCGAGAACCTCGATCAGAGAGTAAAAAAGGCGTAAGGTTCACAATGGTATAAAATTAAAATGGGATATACCGGGCTAGGATTCGAATTATAGGAACAAGGGCCAAACCAACCACCCAAAAAAGGAATCGTCGAGCGAAAACACATGACAACCTCCTAGAAGCAGCTTTTCTTGCCACCAGACCTTTCTCCATCAATTAGAAATCTGATGCCGTCACTAAACACATTCCTTAAATTGTAGTCATTTGTTGAGTGTTTTTTTGGTGTATAATCCGCATATATATCACCTTTGCCCTTGATTTTCTTGACTGTATATCTCTTAAATGTCAACATATACACGTGTGATTTAGTTTACGAAGATTTTTCAATGCCGAAAACCTGGATCAGAGAGTAAAAAAGGCGTAAGGTTCACAATGGTGTAAAATTAAAATGGGATATACCGGGCTAGGATTCGAATTACAGGAACAAGGGCCAAACCAACCACCCAAAAAAGGAATCGTTGAGCGAAAACACACGACAACCTCCTAGAAGCAGCTTTTCTTGCCACCAGACCTTTCTCCATCAATTAGAAATCTGATGCCATCACTAAACACATTCCTTAAATTGTAGTCATTTGTTGAGTGTTTTTTTGGTGTCTAATCCGCGTATATATCTCCATTGCCCTTGATTTTCTTTACTGTATATCTCTTAATGTCAACATATACACGTGTGATTTTGTTTACGAAGATTTTTCAATGCCGAGAACCTCGATCAGAGAGTAAAAAAGGTGTAAGGTTCACAATGGTTTAAAATTAAAATGGGATATACCGGGCTAGGATGCAAGTTACAGGAACAAGGGCCAAACCAACCACACAAGAATGGAATCGTCGATCGAAAACACTTGACAACCTCCTAGAAGCAGCTTTTCTTGCCACCAGACCTTTCTCCATCAATTAGGATTCTGACGCTGTCACTAAACACATTCCATAAATTGTGGCCATTTGTTGAGTGTTTTTTTGGTGTCTAATCCGCATATATATCACCATTGCTCTTGATTTTCTTGACTGTATATCTCTTAAATGTCAACATATACACGTGTGATTTAGTTTACGAAGATTTTTCAATGCCGGGAACCTTGATCATAGAATAAAAAAGGCATAAGGTTCACAATGGTGTAAAATTAAAATGGGATATAACAGGCTAGGATTCGAGTTACATGAACAAGGGCCAAACCAACCACCCAATAATGGAATCGTCGAGCGAAAACACTTGAAAAACTCCTAGAAGCAGCTTTTCTTGCCACCAGACCTTTCTCCATCAATTAGGAATCTGATGCCGTCACTAAACACACTCCTTAAATTGTAGCCATTTGTTGAGTGTATTTTTTTTGGTGTCTAGTCCGCATATATATCACCATTTCCCTTGTTTTCTTGACTGTATATCTCTTAAATGTCAACATATACACGTGTGATTTAGTTTACGAAGATTTTTCAATGCCGAGAACCTCGATCAGAGAGTAAAAAATGCGTAAGGTTCACAATGGTGTAAAATTAAAATGGGATATACCGGGCAAGGATTCGAGTTACCGGAACAAGGGTCAAACCAACCACCCAAGAATAGAATCGTCGAGCGAAAACACTTGACAACCTTCTAGAAGCAGCTATTCTTGCCAACAGACCTTTCTCCATCAATTAGGAATCTGATGCCGTCGCTAAACACCTTCCTTAAATTGTAACCATTTGTTGAGTGTTTTTTTTGTGTCTAATCCGCATACATTTCACCATTGCCCTTGATTTTCTTGACTGTATATTTCTTAAATGTCAACATATACACGTGTGATTTAGTTTACGAAGATTTTTCAATGCCGAGAACCTCGATCAGAGAGTAAAAAAAGCGTAAGGTTCACAATGGTGTAAAATTAAAATGGGATATACCGGGCTAGGATTCGAGTTACAGGAACAAGGGCCAAATCAACCACCCAAGAATGGAATCGTCGAGCGAAAACAACTGACAACCTCCTAGAAGCAGCTTTTCTTACCACCAATTAGGAATCTGATGCTGTCACTAAACAAATTCCTTAAATTGTTGCAACTTGTTGAGTGTTTTTTTTTTGTGTCTAATCCGCATATATATCACCATTGCCCTGGATTTTCTTGACTGTATATCTCTTAAATGTCAACATATACACGTGTGATTTAGTTTACGAAGTTTTTTCAATGCCGAGAACCTCGATCAGAGAGTAAAAAAGGCAAAAGGTTTACAATGGTGTAAAATTAAAATGGGATATACCGGGCTAGGATTCGAGTTACAGGAACAAGGGCCAAACCAACCACCCACGAATGGAATCGTCGAGTGAAAACACATGACAACCTCCTAGAAGCAGCTTTTCTTACCACCACACCTTTCTCCACCAATTAGGAATCTGATGCCGTCACTAAAAACATTCCTTAAATTGTAGCCATTTGTTGAGTGTTTTTTTTCTGTCTAATCCGCATATATATCACCATTGCCCTTGATTTTCTTGACTGTATATCTCTTAAATGTCAACATATACACGTGTGATTTAGTTTACGAAGATTTTTCAATGCCGAGAACCTCGATCAGAGAGTAAAAAAGGCGTAAGGTTCACAATGGTATAAAATTAAAATGGGATATACCGGGCTAGGATTCGAATTATAGGAACAAGGGCCAAACCAACCACCCAAAAAAGGAATCGTCGAGCGAAAACACATGACAACCTCCTAGAAGCAGCTTTTCTTGCCACCAGACCTTTCTCCATCAATTAGAAATCTGATGCCGTCACTAAACACATTCCTTAAATTGTAGCCATTTGTTGAGTGTTTTTTTGGTGTATAATCCGCATATATATCACCTTTGCCCTTGATTTTCTTGACTGTATATCTCTTAAATGTCAACATATACACGTGTGATTTAGTTTACGAAGATTTTTCAATGCCGAAAACCTGGATCAGAGAGTAAAAAAGGCGTAAGGTTCACAATGGTGTAAAATTAAAATGGGATATACCGGGCTAGGATTCGAATTACAGGAACAAGGGCCAAACCAACCACCCAAAAAAGGAATCGTTGAGCGAAAACACACGACAACCTCCTAGAAGCAGCTTTTCTTGCCACCAGACCTTTCTCCATCAATTAGAAATCTGATGCCATCACTAAACACATTCCTTAAATTGTAGTCATTTGTTGAGTGTTTTTTTGGTGTCTAATCCGCGTATATATCTCCATTGCCCTTGATTTTCTTTACTGTATATCTCTTAATGTCAACATATACACGTGTGATTTTGTTTACGAAGATTTTTCAATGCCGAGAACCTCGATCAGAGAGTAAAAAAGGTGTAAGGTTCACAATGGTTTAAAATTAAAATGGGATATACCGGGCTAGGATGCAAGTTACAGGAACAAGGGCCAAACCAACCACACAAGAATGGAATCGTCGATCGAAAACACTTGACAACCTCCTAGAAGCAGCTTTTCTTGCCACCAGACCTTTCTCCATCAATTAGGATTCTGACGCTGTCACTAAACACATTCCATAAATTGTGGCCATTTGTTGAGTGTTTTTTTGGTGTCTAATCCGCATATATATCACCATTGCTCTTGATTTTCTTGACTGTATATCTCTTAAATGTCAACATATACACGTGTGATTTAGTTTACGAAGATTTTTCAATGCCGGGAACCTTGATCATAGAATAAAAAAGGCATAAGGTTCACAATGGTGTAAAATTAAAATGGGATATAACAGGCTAGGATTCGAGTTACATGAACAAGGGCCAAACCAACCACCCAATAATGGAATCGTCGAGCGAAAACACTTGAAAAACTCCTAGAAGCAGCTTTTCTTGCCACCAGACCTTTCTCCATCAATTAGGAATCTGATGCCGTCACTAAACACACTCCTTAAATTGTAGCCATTTGTTGAGTGTATTTTTTTTGGTGTCTAGTCCGCATATATATCACCATTTCCCTTGTTTTCTTGACTGTATATCTCTTAAATGTCAACATATACACGTGTGATTTAGTTTACGAAGATTTTTCAATGCCGAGAACCTCGATCAGAGAGTAAAAAATGCGTAAGGTTCACAATGGTGTAAAATTAAAATGGGATATACCGGGCAAGGATTCGAGTTACCGGAACAAGGGTCAAACCAACCACCCAAGAATAGAATCGTCGAGCGAAAACACTTGACAACCTTCTAGAAGCAGCTATTCTTGCCAACAGACCTTTCTCCATCAATTAGGAATCTGATGCCGTCGCTAAACACATTCCTTAAATTGTAACCATTTGTTGAGTGTTTTTTTTGTGTCTAATCCGCATACATTTCACCATTGCCCTTGATTTTCTTGACTGTATATTTCTTAAATGTCAACATATACACGTGTGATTTAGTTTACGAAGATTTTTCAATGCCGAGAACCTCGATCAGAGAGTAAAAAAAGCGTAAGGTTCACAATGGTGTAAAATTAAAATGGGATATACCGGGCTAGGATTCGAGTTACAGGAACAAGGGCCAAATCAACCACCCAAGAATGGAATCGTCGAGCGAAAACAACTGACAACCTCCTAGAAGCAGCTTTTCTTACCACCAATTAGGAATCTGATGCTGTCACTAAACAAATTCCTTAAATTGTTGCAACTTGTTGAGTGTTTTTTTTTTGTGTCTAATCCGCATATATATCACCATAGCCCTTTATTTTCTTGACTGTATATATCTTAAATGTCAACATATGCACGTTTGATTTAGTTTACGAAGATTTTTCAATGCCGAGAAACTCGATCAGAGAGTAAAAAAGGCGTAAGGTTCACAATGGTGTAAAATTAAAATGGGATATACTGGGCTAGGATTTGAGTTACAGGAACAAGGGCAAAACCAACCACCCAAGAATTTAATCGTCTAGCGAAAACACTTAACAACCTTCTAGAAGCAGCTTTTCTTGCCACAAGACCTTTCTCCATCAATTAGGAATCTAATGCCGTCACTAAATACCTTCCTTAAATTGTAGCCATTTGTTGAGTGTTTTTTTTTTGGTGTCTAATCCGCATATATATCACCATTTCCCTTGATTTTCTTGATTGTATATCTCTTAAATGTCAACATATACACGTGTGATTTAGTTTACGAAGATTTTTCAATGCCGAGAACCTCGATCAGAGAGTAAAAAAGGCGTAAGGTTCACAATGCTGTAAAATTAAAATGGGATATACCTGGCTAGGATCCGAGTTTCTGGAACAAGGGCCAAACCAGCCACCCAAGAATGGAATCGTCGAGCGAAAACACTTAACAATCTCCTAGAAGCAGCTTTTCTTGCCACCAGACCTTTCTCCATCAATTAGAAATCTGATGCCGTCACTAAACACATTCCTTAAATTGTAGCCATTTGTTGAGTGTTTTTTTTGGTGTCTAATCCGCATATATATCACCATTGCTCTTGATTTTCTTGACTGTATATCTCTTAAATGTCAAGATATACACGTGTGATTTAGTTTACGAAGATTTTTCAATGCCGAGAACCTCGATCAGAGAGTAAAAAAAGCGTAAGGTTCACAATGGTGTAAAATTAAAATGGGATATACCGGGCTAGGATTCGAGTTACAGGAACAAGGGCCAAATCAACCACCCAAGAATGGAATCGTCGAGCGAAAACAACTAACAACCTCCTAGAAGCAGCTTTTCTTACCACCAATTAGGAATCTGATGCTGTCACTAAACAAATTCCTTAAATTGTTGCAACTTGTTGAGTGTTTTTTTTTTGGTGTCTAATCCGCATATATATCACCATAGCCCTTTATTTTCTTGACTGTATATATCTTAAATGTCAACATATTCACGTTTGATTTAGTTTACGAAGATTTTTCAATGCCGAGAAACTCGATCAGAGAGTAAAAAAGGCGTAAGGTTCACAATGGTGTAAAATTAAAATGGGATATACTGGGCTAGGATTTGAGTTACAGGAACAAGGGCAAAACCAACCACCCAAGAATTTAATCGTCTAGCGAAAACACTTAACAACCTTCTAGAAGCAGCTTTTCTTGCCACAAGACCTTTCTCCATCAATTAGGAATCTAATGCCGTCACTAAATACATTCCTTAAATTGTAGCCATTTTTTGAGTGTTTTTTTTTTTGGTGTCTAATCCGCATATATATCACCATTTCCCTTGATTTTCTTGATTGTATATCTCTTAAATGTCAACATATACACGTGTGATTTAGTTTACGAAGATTTTTCAATGCCGAGAACCTCGATCAGAGAGTAAAAAAGGCGTAAGGTTCACAATGCTGTAAAATTAAAATGGGATATACCTAGCTAGGATCCGAGTTTCTGGAACAAGGGCCAAACCAGCCACCCAAGAATGGAATCGTCGAGCGAAAACACTTAACAATCTCCTAGAAGCAGCTTTTCTTGCCACCAGACCTTTCTCCATCAATTAGAAATCTGATGTCGTCACTAAACACATTCCTTAAATTGTAGCCATTTGTTGAGTGTTTTTTTTTGGTGTCTAATCCGCATATATATCACCATTGCTCTTGATTTTCTTGACTGTATATCTCATAAATGTCAAGATATACACGTGTGATTTAGTTTACGAAGATTTTTCAATGCCGAGAACCTCGAGCAGAGAGTAAAAAAGGCGTAAGGTTCATAATGGTGTAAAATTAAAATGGGATATACCTAGCTAGGATTCGATTGACAGGAACAAGGGCCAAACCAACCACCCAAGAATGGAATCGTCGAGCGAAAACACTTGACAACCTCCTAGAAGCAGCTTTTCTTACCACCGGACCTTTCTCCATCAATTAGAAATCTGATGCCGTCACTAAACACATTCCTAAAATTGTAGCCATTTGTTGAGTGTTTTTTTGTGTCTAATCCGCATATATATCACCATTGCCCTTGATTTTCTTGACTGTATATCTCTTAAATGTCAACATATACACGTGTGATTTAGTTTACGAATATTTTTCAATGTCGAAAACCTCGATCAGAGAGTAAAAAAGGCGTAAGGTTCACAATGGTGTAAAATTAAAATGGGATATACCGGGCTAGGATTCAAGTTACAGGAACAAGGGACAAACCAACCACACAAGAATGGAATCGTCGAGCGAAAACACTTGACAACCTCCTAGAAGCAGCTTTTCTTGCCACCAGACCTTTCTTCATCAATTAGAAATCTGATGCCGTCACTAAACACATTCCTTAAATTGTAGCCATTTGTTGAGTGTTTTTTGGTGTCTAATCCGCATATATATCACCATTGCCCTTGATTTTCTTGACTGTATATCTCTTAAATGTCAACATATACACGTGTGATTTAGTTTACGAAGATTTTTCAATGCCGAGAACCTCGATCAGAGAGTAAAAAAGGCGTAAGGTTCATAATGGTGTAAAATTAAAATGGGATATACCGGGCTAGGATTCAAGTTACAGGAACAAGGGCCAAACCAACCACACAAGAATGGAATCGTTGAGCGAAAACACTTGACAACCTCCTAGAAGCAGCTTTTCTTGCCACCAGACCTTTCTCCATTAGATAGGATTCTGACGTCGTCACTAAACACATTCCTTAAATTGTAGCCATTTGTTGAGTGTTTTTTTTTGTGTCTAATCCGCATATATTTCAACATTGCCCTTGATTTTCTTGACTGTATATCTCTTAAATGTCAACATATACACGTGTGATTTAGTTTACGAAGTTTTTTCAATGCCGAGAACCTCGATCAGAGAGTAAAAAAGGCATAAGGTTCACAATGGTGTAAAATTAAAATGGGATATACCGGGCTAGGATTCGAGTTACAGGAACAAGGGCCAAACCAACCACCCACGAATGGAATCGTCGACTGAAAACACATGACAACTCCTAGAAGCAGCTTTTCTTACCACTAGACCTTTCTCCATCAATTAGGAATCTGATGCCGTCACTAAAAACATTCCTTAAATTGTAGCCATTTGTTGAGTGTTTTTTTTGGTGTCTAATCCGCATATATATCACCATTGCCCTTGATTTTCTTGATTGTATATCTCTTAAATGTCAACATATACACGTGTGATTTAGTTTACGAAGATTTTTCAATGCCGAGAACCTCGATCAGAGAGTAAAAAAGGCGTAAGGTTCACAATGGTGTAAAATTAAAATGGGATATACCGGGCTAGGATTCAAGTTACAGGAACAAGGGACAAACCAACCACACAAGAATGGAATCGTCGAGCGAAAACACTTGACAACCTCCTAGAAGCAGCTTTTCTTGCCACCAGACCTTTCTTCATCAATTAGAAATCTGATGCCGTCACTAAACACATTCCTTAAATTGTAGCCATTTGTTGAGTGTTTTTTGGTGTCTAATCCGCATATATATCACCATTGCCCTTGATTTTCTTGACTGTATATCTCTTAAATGTCAACATATACACGTGTGATTTAGTTTACGAAGATTTTTCAATGCCGAGAACCTCGATCAGAGAGTAAAAAAGGCGTAAGGTTCATAATGGTGTAAAATTAAAATAGGATATACCGGGCTAGGATTCAAGTTACAGGAACAAGGGCCAAACCAACCACACAAGAATGGAATCGTTGAGCGAAAACACTTGACAACCTCCTAGAAGCAGCTTTTCTTGCCACCAGACCTTTCTCCATTAGTTAGGATTCTGACGTCGTCACTAAACACTGTTGATACATATTTTGTGGACGCGACTCGGCTCGGTTCGACTTGGTTCGGTTCGACCCGGTTAGGTTCGGCTCAAGCCCGACGTCACGACATTCCTCCGTCGTGCGCCCCAGAGTTCGACACGCGAAGCACGAAGCGCCGCGAGCCGGTTCCCGCTGCCACATCATCATGACATCATCATGATGATGTCATGATGATGTCACTATGTTGACTAAACTTGGCAAATATCAATTTGGAATTCATGAACGTGCATGAGCATGAATCTTGGGCCAATCATCTTCAAGACAAATACATGTTGGGCCGAGAACTTAGACATTGGGCCAAACCCCAATCGCACAAGTGGGGCAAATATAAATACCGAAATCAAATGTGATTTCGGCAGACAGAGGACACAAGGGCAGACAAGAGACAAAAGAACAAGAGTGTTTTCGGTAGAGAGCAGAGAGAACCGAGAGATTTGTTTGAGAGTTTGCAAAGATTATTTTGTAAACATTGAGCTTGTAACTGACTTTTCATACGTATTAATACATTGGTGTTAATCGTTGAGTCTCGGTGTCCATCTCGTGTTCTTGTCGTGTTCGATCTCGGTTTGCATCTCCGGTTGGATTCCGCACAACCGGGCGTGTTTGACAACAAGGATTAGGCGACTAGATCCTCCCCTAGCCGGACCTACAAGTGGTATCAGAGCCTTGGCTCTTCTCCTTGTTAAAACCGAGTGTTTTCGGGTTGTTTTCCGGGTTTTTGAAGTTTTTATTTTTCTTGAAAATCTGCTTGAAACTTCGAAAATCTGCATTTTCTGCTGAAAGTTCTTATAAAAACCTCTTTATTTCTCACTTTCTCATGTTAAAAATTGGTTTTTAGTGAAGTTTCAAGCAAGAATTTGTGTTCGGAAATTTGTCGGTTCACCGGAAAACTCATAAGTTTGCCGGAAAATTCAAATATTCTGGGTTTGTTCTTCTTATATTCAAGGAACATTCAAAGTGTTCTTGAATATTCATTTTTTTCAAAATTAAAATTAACCTCTTTAATCTTTTGAAGTTTGAATATTCAGTGGTTGTGCATTGGAACTTGTTGTTTGATTAGTATATTACAAGGCCATCATTTGGTTGGTACATTGAGCAAGTGTGTAGCCGAAAGTTGAGTTGAAAAGTGGGTATACTTTGTGTCAGTGGATGATAGAAAGTCAGACCAGTTAGTCGCACAAGATAGCTGTATCACACAACCTTCAATCTCACACAAGCAAAGTGGATCGCACAAGGTTATTCAGTCGCACAAGTTGCTGGATAGCTGGGCCTGCACAACTAGAACTGGGCTTGCAATAAAAATTGGGCTTCTGATTCTGGTCGCACAAGATATTTAATCACACAACATTTGACTCGCACAAGGTTCATTAGTCGCACAAGAATTGGACCTTTTCAACAAAATCAACTGTGGGCCTAATTCACTTCTGGGCGTTTTAGAAGTTCTGGGCTGAAATCATTACTTGTTGTCGAAATCTATTATCATTTTGTCAACGAAATCAGATTCTGATAGAAAGTTCAAGAGATTGACTCACACAAGTTTTAATTCAGTCACACAAGATTTGAGTCGCACAAGATAGGTGGAACGTACAAGAGTTTGATTACTCGCACAAGATCCAGTTAGTCGCACAAGAAGAATTGGGTTCTACACATACGTGTTTGGGCTGTTTCGTCGATCTGGGCCATTCTTATTTGTTTCGACGAATTTGCTTCATCGAAATTATTGTCTTTCGATCAAGGATCCTTCGGCTGGTTGTTATCATTCGAGATATTAACATAGTTTGTGAAAATTAAATTTAAAAAAAAAAAAAAAAAAAAAGGAAAACTTGTTTCTCAAATTTCAAATCAATTTTCACTTAATATATTAATTTTTATAAAATGGGAACAAACGGTCAGTGGGATCCAACCGCGTGGACTCTAACATCTTCACAATCATCAGCTACGCAATCATCAGCTACGCAATCTGCGTCAGATTTCAACAAAGCATGGATGCAGGCTATTGCCCCACCTCAAGCTGCAATGATAACTGCAAATCAATGGGCATTGGTCACAAATCAAAGCAACAGCATTCAATCTATGATGCAGAACGACAGTGAAACTGGTACAAGCACAAAACCGCCAAAGCTAAATCACATCAATGATTGGGGATGGTGGAAAGAAAGGCTGAGAACTTATGTTCAGGGGCAAGGTCAAGATCTATGGATGTGCTTCTTTACCGCATTTGACCATGATTTGGAAGTTGCAGGATCTAATCCAGAAACTTACAGCACAATGTCTGATGATGATAAGAAGAAATTTGAGTTAGAAAAGAAAGCATTCATGATTCTCACACAAGCTCTTCACAAAGACATTTACCACCAGTTTGTTTACTGCACGACTACTAAAAGCTTGTGGGATATGCTTACGTTACGATGTGAAGGAAATGCTCAATCTAGAAAGATCAAGCAAGAATTACTGAAGAAAGAATTTGAAGGTTTCACGTGTATGGAGAATGAGACTTTGGCAGAGTTATCTACAAGGTTTCATCACTTGTTGAGCGAGATGTTTGGTTTTAGAGTCACTGCCACTCCACAAGAAATGGTGAAGAGATTCGCTGATAGCTTACCAGCAAAGTGGAGCAGTTATCTTGAAATTCTCAAAGAAAATGGTGTTCTAGACACAATCAACGTTTATGAGTTGATTCAAAAACTGGAGAACAAGGATGTAGAAGAAAAGCTTAAGGCAAAACGAACACTAACTCCTCAAAATCCAGAAATGTACTTTGGGATTGCAGGAGGTATCAGTGGAGAAAGACCAGCCTCTCAACATGCGAAGCTTCAAACAGCCTTCATCTCAAACACCGGACCCTCAACAACAGATCAGTTTGATCCTTCAGCTTACACGATGTTTTCAAGACCGAATGCACAACCGACAGCTCAGCAGCAACAACCACAACAGCAAGGGTTTTATGGAGCCTCTTCAAACTTTCAAGCCACTTCCAATCCGAACACAGTCAGACTAGACACTTCCAACTTTTCCAAAGTCAGTGTCGAAGTAGCCAAGGAGCATATGGAGATGTTGAACACCTTGGTTAGTGCTTATTGTGGATTAGTCGCAGGTCAGATTGGGAATATCAATCTAACCAATGAAGATTATCAGCAAGTGGATAAGGAAGAGTTTGAAATGATGGATATCAAATGGGCTCTTGCTAGTGCAATTCGAAGAGCAAAGGAGTTTATGGAAAGGACGGGAAGAACCAACTTGGAAAGCAAGAAAGACACCAAGTATGGGTTCGACAAGCAAGCTGTAACGTGCTTTAACTGTGGTGAGCGGGGTCATTTCAAAAGGGAATGCACAAGACCAGCTCAGCATGGAAACCAAAATCCTTTCAGAAATCAAGGCAACCAGCAGAACCAGAACAGGAACAATGTTCGTACGATGATTCCTGTCAACAACCAAGGCCAAGCAGGGTCATCAAATGTCAACCGGGGGCTGGTGGTTCAAATAGATGAGGGTTGTGATTGGTCGCTTCAGCTTGGAGAAGGAGGAAATGGTGGAACATCATGTTTTGCTGAAGTCGTAAGGGATTTAAAGCACGCCAGTGGTGGAGAATCTTCCGCCAATGGTGGTGACTCTTCTGAGGATGAAGACTCTTCTGGTTATAGTGGAAGCTCAGATGAAGAATCCTCCACTTCAGGGAATGATCATGTGGATCAAGCTGCTTACTCTTCGTCTTCTCTCCATTCAGCCTTTATGGCTAATGTCGACAGTTCATCAGGTCAGGTATGTGTCGATGAACCCACTGTAGCTAGTTGTGATAACTGTGATAGTTTGCGTGTTAAAAATGCTGATTTAGAAGCAAACATGTCTGAGTTGCAAGGCAAACATGATGCTTTACAAGCTAGTTTGTTTGACTTGCAAGACAAACATGTTTCATTGAATGATGAGTGGTGTGAATTGCAAAGCAAACACGAGGCTTTGCAAGAGAAATATGATGTCACACACAAACACAATCAACAATTGATTGTAGATCTTGCTAAAGCAACTGAAGCTAACGTGTTTTTAACCAGAAATGAAAAGGAATTTAAAACAACAATTGCGTCATTAAGACATGATGTTTCAGAATTACAAAAAGCTGTTTTGCGAAAACAACATGCTAACAATGATCTTATAGACACAATTGAAAAGCAGATGGTAGAGTTGGCAACCGCTCGATGTGAATGTGAAACAATCAAGCAGAAATTGGAGAGTTATTCCAATTCCCGCTATGTATTGGATCACATTATTGATGTTCAAAGGAAAAAGGGGGATAAGAAGTGTATGGGATTCAAATCATGTCCTCCCCCTATGAATCACAATTACTCCAAATTGCCTGATGACGAGGATATGCCCCGTTTTGAACCTACTGTGCCACTCGGTCTAGATGACTTTACAGCAGGCCTCGGGTTCACAACTGGTACATCATCCTCGGGTCAATCAGAGTCAGAATCTGAATCTGAGAATGTGACAGATTCATCGTGTGTTAAGGAACAGAGTCCTCCCATTGTTGAGGATGCTGATTCTTCAGATGATGAATCTGAAGAAATTGTGAAACAACAGTCTCACTCGGTTACCACAGATATTCCAATCGAGAATCACATCCTGTGTGATCCACCAGTGAAACCGAGTAAGACTGAAATGTCAAAAGAAATGGAGTCGGTTGTATCAAGTTTTGAAGGGAGTAACTTGTTGTACACGCTCAAAGGAGATAGCAAAATCTACTCTAACAAAGATTTTCCAATTAAAAATGTAAATCAAGATTTAATTGAGCAAATTTTTGAAGGATGCACTGATAAGTTTTTGGGGAACAAAAATGGTAAACATACCGTCACTCAATGTGATCCAATTCCGTGTGAACAAATTAGAAAACAATACGGAAACCAAAAACTACAAGTTGAGCGAAAACAACAAGTCAATTCCGGAAAAGGTAAGGTACAGGGAAAGAAGGCTCAGAACAAAAATGTTCAAGCACCTAAGGTTCAACAACAATGGGTGCAAAACAAAAGAGCTCCTGTTAAGAAAAGAGAACCGAAAGTGAACTTTGTTGGATCCACGGGTTCAGATAAACTTGAAACATTTCAGGATAAATCTAACATTGATTTTGTAAAACAAGTTAGAATTTTAAAACGAAATGATCAGAATAACTACACCCAACACACCAACGGAGGTGATATAGGTCCAAGCACGTCTAGATCACAAAGTTCATTGTCTGGTTCTCCGTCTGATCATCAACATGTTTCTCCGAGGTTTGTAGAGCGGAGAATGTGTTTTGAGTGTGGCACAATTGGGCATATTGTAAGATACTGCCCATACCTGCAAAAGTTGAAGGCAAAAACAAGTGCTCCCCAAGAAACCAATTACCAAAAACGATCATTTTCCCCGAAACAAGACCCACGTGTCTTGAAAGAAAGGGAAAAGAAGTTAAAACAAAAGAATCAAAAGGTAATTGAAAAGGCCTTAAAATCAGAGGTCAAAGAAGAAAAACCTGTTCAAGCAAAACCTAAAACTGTAAAACCAGTAAATGCTAAAACAATTAATACAAATACTGGTAAAGGACAAACAGCTTGGAAACAAAAACAGGTAATTCAGTCAGGGGGAGCACCACAGGTTCTTTTTCCTAATCATCAAGTGATTGAAATCACTTTTCTTGATGATCAAGGACGACCCAAGTCCACAAAGGCTTGGGTCCCTCTCTCCAACTAATTTTTAAGTGAGTGTGTAGGATATTCCAGGAGGAACTTTCGATAG
The DNA here is from genome assembly GCA_030545235.1 of Helianthus tuberosus. Taxonomy (NCBI): domain Eukaryota; kingdom Viridiplantae; phylum Streptophyta; class Magnoliopsida; order Asterales; family Asteraceae; genus Helianthus; species Helianthus tuberosus. The sequence continues at coordinate 39,980,145 of CM060412.1, forward strand.
TCGTAAGATTGTTGATAGTGGAGCATCCTTGCACAAAATAGGCAACAGAAGAAATTGCTGCCTTTGATGGAGAGAAAAAGTAAAGGGAAACAGAAATGTCTGTTGAAAGAGATTGAAAAGCTTCGACAAAATGAAAATCATTTCAAAATGTGAATGTTCAAGGCTTTGATCGGGTCCCCGGGATAGATTCAAATCAAAATGTACGCACCTGCAGCACGTCTGAAGTTCAAACTCAACAAAATGAACGTGCAGTGTACATTTCTTCGTGGTGTGATTGAAGAAAATGTGTTTGTTGAACAAACCAACCGGGTGTGCGGATGCCTTGGCATGGGTTGAACAACCGCACACTACTTCACAAGAGAAACACAAAAACCTTCGCTGGTGCAATGTGGAAGACCAGCCGGAACCAAAGGTTTTTGATCTTGTTGCTGTGAAGAGATTTCAGTAGCTGCAAAATCGACTTTGAAATCCACACCGGGTGGATATCCAGTTTGGGAGAGCACTCAGATTCTTTGCAATGCACGATGCAGTTGCAGGATACGGTTTTTAAATCTCTAATCTCTCCTATACTTGTCGATATTTAAGCTGCTTTGTGAATTGTTATCTCGTTCAGCACTCTTTGGCCAGACAATGCTGTCATGGTCCACACCACTTACCGACATGCCAACTGATTTTTCCAAAAATTCGCTAAATCATTTCTGATTAAAACTTAATTTTGGTAAACGGCTTTGAGGTAAAACATGAGTTAACCAACATCGGAAAATCATTTTTGTAAATATCTTTGTGTTTTAAATTTATCTTAGTTTGTTGATCTTAGGGGGAGTAAATCCAAAATTTGAAAATCCAAAAACATTGAAAAATTTCAAAAACACAAAAACAATAGAAAAACAAAAATGAGTTTCCTGGCGAGAAAAAGAGAAAATGATAGTACATCAGTGGTCTGTCTAAACTTCTTTAAACTTAAACTGCAAAATGATAAGCAGCTCTATATAAGATGTATCGGTAGGCTCACAATCATTTTAAAGTGTGCAGGGTGATATAAACCTTAAATCGACTGAAGACCAGGTGGGAACCATTCATTGGCATATGGTCTTAGTACCGAAATTTCGTTTGAGAGATTGCCGAGGTTCTGAGATATTCGGTCTTTATGCTGCTTATCATCTGGGTATCATGGTTGTATCTTTTACCGAAAAATAACGGGGACGCAAGTCTAGATCTTCCATGATACTATACATACGTGTACATACTGCATACGACCTCAATAAGTGATCAACAATCACATGTCCAAACAAATAAGTGATAATATATCACATTTTTCCGGGAGTCAAGTTCGTCTCTCTGCTGTACGAAAGTACTGACCTGTTCACGGACTTGCTCCTGTGCCCCTCATGCATCGAAAATCAAGTTCCTCATCAATAAGTGATTCTATCACATAGGGCTTGTTTTCAAACAAAAATAAGTGAGAATCTCACATCATATACGGTCAAACAGATGATAATCGGTATACTCACCGGTAAGATGAACCCTCGTGCATACCTTGATACGGGAATGTGTCGTGATGTGGATGAACACCGGTCGATAAGTATAAATCATACCTTAACGTATCCCCTCGCCATGATTACATCTAATAAGTTGAGCTTATGTGGACAACAATACCGATAATTGTTATAGGATGCTTATCTTAATGTTAACTAATTGAACAACAAGAGCGTTTTGGCATGACCGTACACTGATATGATTCTCTTACCCTCGAAACTCGCAAAAAGAATGTCTGTAAATATTTATTTACTGCTTTGTATCTTTGTATATATTTATTTATTGCTTTCCGTCTTTACATTTGAAAAATGAAAAATTCCAAAAAGATTTTAGGTGTGTTTTAATATAAACTTTATAAAAGCCAAAAAGATTTTGCTTCTAGTTTATTTTTGATTGACTGATGTTGGAACTCGAGTCTATCCTACCCAAAATCCTGATTGTAAGCCGGAAAACAATTGCATCTTCATAAACAGTCGAAGTTAACAAGTTTTGAAAGTTAAAGGACTAAACTTGATCATTTTCTAAACTTTCAAAATGTTGTCGGTCGGTGTTTGATTGAGATTTGATCTCATATGTGTCATTTGTTTAAATGTTAACTATATTCCAAGCGGTTGTTCTCATTATGCGTTTAGCTTTCTTGCATGTGCAGATGCTAAAGGCGAGGAGAACATGTTCGATGAAAAGCTTTGGAATGAAGACACGAAGTGGAGGCACTCAAAGGATAAAATGATCGAGTTGCCGCTGTCCCTTCATCAACACCACAAGGATCTGAAGAATTGACAAGTCAAAAGATTCACGAGCATGACTCAATGGAGAGTTCAATCTAAGGGGGAGTTTGTCAACACACTTTCTACATGAAACGGGGAGTTTGTTGATACACTTTCTGCTTTGAAGACGTGAAGACTTTGAAGATCCTCCGACATGGAAGACATGGAAGATGAACCTCACGAGTAGCGTCCAAGGGGGAGTTTGTTGATACATATTTTGTGGACGCGACTCGGCTCGGTTCGACTTGGTTCGGTTCGACCCGGTTAGGTTCGGCTCAAGCCCGACGTCACGACATTCCTCCGTCGTGCGCCCCAGAGTTCGACACGCGAAGCACGAAGCGCCGCGAGCCGGTTCCCGCTGCCACATCATCATGACATCATCATGATGATGTCATGATGATGTCACTATGTTGACTAAACTTGGCAAATATCAATTTGGAATTCATGAACGTGCATGAGCATGAATCTTGGGCCAATCATCTTCAAGACAAATACATGTTGGGCCGAGAACTTAGACATTGGGCCAAACCCCAATCGCACAAGTGGGGCAAATATAAATACCGAAATCAAATGTGATTTCGGCAGACAGAGGACACAAGGGCAGACAAGAGACAAAAGAACAAGAGTGTTTTCGGTAGAGAGCAGAGAGAACCGAGAGATTTGTTTGAGAGTTTGCAAAGATTATTTTGTAAACATTGAGCTTGTAACTGACTTTTCATACGTATTAATACATTGGTGTTAATCGTTGAGTCTCGGTGTCCATCTCGTGTTCTTGTCGTGTTCGATCTCGGTTTGCATCTCCGGTTGGATTCCGCACAACCGGGCGTGTTTGACAACAAGGATTAGGCGACTAGATCCTCCCCTAGCCGGACCTACAAACACATTCCTTAAATTGTAGCCATTTGTTGAGTGTTTTTTTTTGTGTCTAATCCGCATATATATCACCATTGCCCTTGATTTTCTTGACTGTATATCTCTTAAATGTCAACATATACACGTGTGATTTAGTTTACGAAGTTTTTTCAATGCCGAGAACCTCGATCAGAGAGTAAAAAAGGCATAAGGTTCACAATGGTGTAAAATTAAAATGGGATATACCGGGCTAGGATTCGAGTTACAGGAACAAGGGCCAAACCAACCACCCACGAATGGAATCGTCGAGTGAAAACACATGACAACCTCCTAGAAGCAGCTTTTCTTACCACTAGACCTTTCTCCATCAATTAGGAATCTGATGCCGTCACTAAAAACATTCCTTAAATTGTAGCCATTTGTTGAGTGTTTTTTTTTGGTGTCTAATCCGCATATATATCACCATTGCCCTTGATTTTCTTGATTGTATATCTCTTAAATGTCAACATATACATGTGTGATTTAGTTTACGAAGATTTTTCAATGCCGAGAACCTCGATCAGAGAGTAAAAAAGGCGTAAGGTTCACAATGGTATAAAATTAAAATGGGATATACCGGGCTAGGATTCGAATTACAGGAACAAGGGCCAAACCAACCACCCAAAAAAGGAATCGTCGGGCGAAAACACATGACAACCTCCTAGAAGCAGCTTTTCTTGCAACCAGACCTTTCTCCATCAATTAGAAATCTGATGCCATCACTAAACACATTCCTTAAATTGTAGCCATTTGTTGAGTGTTTTTTTTGGTGTCTAATCCGCATATATATCACCATTGCCCTTGATTTTCGTGAATGTATATCTCTTAAATGTCAACATATACACGTGTGATTTAGTTTACGAAGATTTTTCAATGCCGAGAACCTCGATCAGAGAGTAAAAAAGGCGTAAGGTTCACAATTGTATAAAATTAAAATGGGATATACTGGGCTAGGATTCGAATTACAGGAACAAGGGCAAAACCAACCACCCAAAAAAGGAATCGTCGAGCGAAAACACATGACAACCTCCTAGAAGCAGCTTTTCTTGCCACCAGACCTTTCTCCATCAATTAGAAATCTGATGCCATCACTAAACACATTCCTTAAATTGTAGCCATTTGTTGACTGTTTTTTTGGTGTCTAATCGGCATATGTATCAACATTGCCCTTGATTTTCTTGACTGTATATCTCTTAAATGTAACATATACACGTGAGATTTTGTTTACGAAGATTTTTCAATGCTGAGAACCTCGATCAGAGAGTAAAAAAGGCGTAAGGTTCACAATGGTGTAAAATTAAAATGGGATATACCGGGCTAGGAATCAAGCTACAGGAACAAGGGCCAAACCAACCATACAAGAATGGAATCGTCGAGCGAAAACACTTGATAACCTCCTAGAAGCAGCTTTTCTTGCCACCAGACCTTTCTCCATCAATTAGGATTCTGACGCTGTCACTAAACACATTCCATAAATTGTGGCCATTTGTTGAGTGTTTTTTTTGTGTCTAATCCGCATATATATCACCATTGCCCTTGATTTTCTTGACTGTATATCTCTTAAATGTCAACATATACACGTGTGATTTAGTTTACGAAGATTTTTCAATGCCGAGAACCTCGATCAGAGAATAAAAAAGGCATAAGGTTCACAATGGTGTAAAATTAAAATGGGATATACCGGGCTAGGATTCGAGTTACATGAACAAGGGCCAAACCAACCACCCAATAATGGAATCGTCGAGCGAAAACACTTGAAAAACTCCTAGAAGCAGCTTTTCTTGCCACCAGACCTTTCTCCATCAATTAGGAATCTGATGCCGTCACTAAACACATTCCTTAAATTGTACCCATTTGTTTAGTGTTTTTTTTTGGTGTCTGATCCGCATATATATCACCATTGCCCTTGATATTCTTGACTGTATATCTCTTAAATGTCAACATATACACGTGTGATTTAGTTTACGAAGATTTTTCAATGCCGAGAACCTCGATCAGAGAGTAAAAAATGCCTAAGGTTCACAATGGTGCAAAACTAAAATGGGATATAACGGGCTAGGATTCGAGTTACAGGAACAAGGGCCAAACAAACCACCCAAGAATGGAATCGTCGAGCGAAAACACTTGACTACCTCCTAGAAGCAGCTTTTGTTGCCACCAGACCTTTCTCCATCAATTAGGAATCTGATGCTGTCACAAAACACACTCCTTAAATTGTAGCCATTTGTTGAGTGTATTTTTATTTTTTGGTGTTTAGTCCGCATATATATCACCATTGCCCTTGATTTTCTTGACTGTATATCTCTTAAATATCAACATATACACGTGTGATTTAGTTTACGAAGATTTTTCAATGCCGAGAACCTCGATCAGAGAGTAAAAAAGGCGTAAGTTTCACAATGGTGTAAAATTAAAATGGGATATTCCGGGCTAGGATTCGAGTTACCGGAACAAGGGTCAAACCAACCACCCAAGAATAGAATTGTCGAGCGAAAACACTTGACAACCTCCTAGAAGCAGCTATTCTTGCCACCAGACCTTTCTCCATCAATTAGGAATCTGATGCCGTCGCTAAACACATTCCTTAAATTGTAGCCATTTGTTGAGTGGTTTTTTTGGTGTCTAATCCGTATACATATCACCATTGCCCATGATTTTCATGACTGTATATCTCTTAAATGTCAACATATACACGTGTGATTTAGTTTACGAAGATTTTTCAATGCCGAGAACCTCGATCAGAGAGTAAAAAAAGCGTAAGGTTCACAATGGTGTAAAATTAAAATGGGATAAACCGGGCTACGATTCGAGTTACAGGAACAAGGGCCAAATCAACCACCCAAGAATGGAATCGTCGAGCGAAAACAACTGACAACCTCATAGAAGCAGCTTTTCTTACCACCAATTAGGAATCTGATGCTGTCACTAAACAAATTCCTTAAATTGTTGCAACTTGTTGAGTGTTTTTTTTTGGTGTCTAATCCGCATATATATCACCATAGCCCTTTATTTTCTTGACTGTATATATCTTAAATGTCAACATATGCACGTTTGATTTAGTTTACGAAGATTTTTCAATGCCGAGAAACTCGATCAGAGAGTAAAAAAGGCGTAAGGTTCACAATGGTGTAAAATTGAAATGGGATATACAGGGCTAGGATTTGAGTTACAGGAACAAGGGCAAAACCAACCACCCAAGAATTTAATCCTCTAGCGAAAACACTTAACAACCTTCTAGAAGCAGCTTTTCTTGCCACAATACCTTTCTCCATCAATTAGGAATCTAATGCCGTCACTAAACACATTCCTTAAATTGTAGCCATTTGTTGAGTGTTTTTTTTTGTGTCTAATCCGCATATATATCACCATTGCTCTTGATTTTCTTGACTGTATATCTCTTAAATGTCAAGATATACACGTGTGATTTAGTTTACGAAGATTTTTCAATGCCGAGAACCTCGAGCAGAGAGTAAAAAAGGCGTAAGGTTCATAATGGTGTAAAATTAAAATGGGATATACCTGGCTAGGATTCGATTGACAGGAACAAGGGCCAAACCAACCACCCAAGAATGGAATCGTCGAGTGAAAACACTTGACAACCTCCTAGAAGCAGCTTTTCTTACCACCGGACCTTTCTCCATCAATTAGGAATCTGATGCTGTTACTAAACACATTCCTAAAATTGTAGCCATTTGTTGAGTGTTTTTTTTTGTGTCTAATCCGCATATATATCACCATTGCCCTTGATTTTCTTGACTGTATATCTCTTAAAGGTCAACATATACACGTGTGATTTAGTTTAAGAATATTTTTCAATGCCGAAAACCTCGATCAGAGAGTAAAAAAGGCATAAGGTTCACAATGGTGTAAAATTAAAATGGGATATACCGGGCTAGGATTCGAGTTACAGGAACAAGGGCCAAACCAACCACCCACGAATGGAATCGTCGAGTGAAAACACATGACAACCCCCTAGAAGCAGGTTTTCTTACCACTAGACCTTTCTCCATCAATTAGGAATCTGATGCCGTCACTAAAAACATTCCTTAAATTGTAGCCATTTGTTGAGTGTTTTTTTTGGTGTCTAATCCGCATATATATCACCATTGCCCTTGATTTTCTTGATTGTATATCTCTTAAATGTCAACATATACACGTGTGATTTAGTTTACGAAGATTTTTCAATGCCGAGAACCTCGATCAGAGAGTAAAAAAGGCGTAAGGTTCACAATGGTATAAAATTAAAATGGGATATACCGGGCTAGGATTCGAATTACAGGAACAAGGGTCAAACCAACCACCCAAAAAAGGAATCGTCGAGCGAAAACACATGACAACCTCCTAGAAGCAGCTTTTCTTGCCACCAGACCTTTCTCCATCAATTAGGAATCTAATGCCGTCACTAAACACATTCCTTAAATTGTAGCCATTTGTTGAGTGTTTTTTTTTTGTGTCTAATCCGCATATATATCACAATTTCCCTTGATTTTCTTGATTGTATATCTCTTAAATGTCAACATATACACGTGTGATTTAGTTTACGAAGATTTTTCAATGCCGAGAACCTCGATCAGAGAGTAAAAAAGGCGTAAGGTTCACAATGCTGTAAAATTAAAATGGGATATACCGGGCTAGGATTCAAGTTACAGGAACAAGGGACAAACCAACCACACAAGAATGGAATCGTCGAGCGAAAACACTTGACAACCTCCTAGAAGCAGCTTTTCTTGCCACCAAACCTTTCTTCATCAATTAGAAATCTGATGCCGTCACTAAACACATTCCTTAAATTGTAGCCATTTGTTTAGTGTTTTTTGGTGTCTAATCCGCTTATATATCACCATTGCCCTTGATTTTCTTGACTGTATATCTCTTAAATGTCAACATATACACGTGTGATTTAGTTTACGAAGATTTTTCAATGCCGAGAACCTCGATCAGAGAGTAAAAAAGGCGTAAGGTTCATAATGGTGTAAAATTAAAATGGGATATACCGGGCTAGGATTCAAGTTACAGGAACAAGAGCCAAACCAACCACACAAGAATGGAATCGTTGAGCGAAAACACTTGACAACCTCCTAGAAGCAGCTTTTCTTGCCACCAGACATTTCTCCATTAGTTAGGATTCTGACGTCGTCACTAAACACATTCCTTAAATTGTAGCCATTTGTTGAGTGTTTTTTTTTGTGTCTAATCCGCATATATATCACCATTGCCCTTGATTTTCTTGACTGTATATCTCTTAAATGTCAACATATACACGTGTGATTTAGTTTACGAAGTTTTTTCAATGCCGAGAACCTCGATCAGAGAGTAAAAAAGGCATAAGGTTCACAATGGTGTAAAATTAAAATGGGATATACCGGGCTAGGATTCGAGTTACAGGAACAAGGGCCAAACCAACCACCCACGAATGGAATCGTCGAGTGAAAACACATGACAACCTCCTAGAAGCAGCTTTTCTTACCACTAGACCTTTCTCCATCAATTAGGAATCTGATGCCGTCACTAAAAACATTCCTTAAATTGTAGCCATTTGTTGAGTGTTTTTTTTGGTGTCTAATCCGCATATGTATCACCATTGCCCTTGATTTTCTTGATTGTATATCTCTTAAATGTCAACATATACACGTGTGATTTAGTTTACGAAGATTTTTCAATGCCGAGAACCTCGATCAGAGAGTAAAAAAGGCGTAAGGTTCACAATGGTATAAAATTAAAATGGGATATACCGGGCTAGGATTCGAATTACAGGAACAAGGGCCAAACCAACCACCCAAAAAAGGAATCGTCGAGCGAAAACACATGACAACCTCCTAGAAGCAGCTTTTCTTGCAACCAGACCTTTCTCCATCAATTAGAAATCTGATGCCATCACTAAACACATTCCTTAAATTGTAGCCATTTGTTGAGTGTTTTTTTTGGTGTCTAAACCGCATATATATCACCATTGCCCTTGATTTTCTTGAATGTATATCTCTTAAATGTCAACATATACACGTGTGATTTAGTTTACGAAGATTTTTCAATGCCGAGAACCTCGATCAGAGAGTAAAAAAGGCGTAAGGTTCACAATGGTATAAAATTAAAATGGGATATACTGGGCTAGGATTCGAATTACAGGAACAAGGGCAAAACCAACCACCCAAAAAAGGAATCGTCGAGGGAAAACACATGACAACCTCCTAGAAGCAGCTTTTCTTGCCACCAGACCATTCTCCATCAATTAGAAATCTGATGCCATCACTAAACACATTCCTTAAATTGTAGCCATTTGTTGAGTGTTTTTTTGGTGTCTAATCGGCATATGTATCAACATTGCCCTTGATTTTCTTGACTGTATATCTCTTAAATGTCTACATATACACGTGAGATTTTGTTTACGAAGATTTTTCAATGCCGAGAACCTCGATCAGAGAGTAAAAAAGGCGTAAGGTTCACAATGGTGTAAAATTAAAATGGGATATACCGGGCTTGGAATCAAGCTACAGGAACAAGGGCCAAACCAACCATACAAGAATGGAATCGTCGAGCGAAAACACTTGATAACCTCCTAGAAGCAGCTTTTCTTGCCACCAGACCTTTCTCCATCAATTAGGATTCTGACGCTGTCACTAAACACATTCCATAAATTGTGGCCATTTGTTGAGTGTTTTTTTTTTTGTGTCTAATCCGCATATATATCACCATTGCCCTTGATTTTCTTGACTGTATATCTCTTAAATGTTAACATATACACGTGTGATTTAGTTTACGAAGATTTTTCAATGCCGAGAACCTCGATCAGAGAATAAAAAAGGCATAAGGTTCACAATGGTGTAAAATTAAAATGGGATATACCGGGCTAGGATTCGAGTTACATGAACAAGGGCCAAACCAACCACCCAATAATGGAATCGTCGAGCGAAAACACTTGACAAACTCCTAGAAGCAGCTTTTCTTGCCACCAGACCTTTCTCCATCAATTAGGAATCTGATGCCGTCACTAAACACATTCCTTAAATTGTTCCCATTTGCTTAGTGTTTTTTTTTGGTGTCTGATCCGCATATATATCACCATTGCCCTTGATATTCTTGACTGTATATCTCTTAAATGTCAACATATACACGTGTGATTTAGTTTACGAAGATTTTTCAATGCCGAGAACCTCGATCAGAGAGTAAAAAACACGTAAGGTTCACAATGGTGCAAAACTAAAATGGGATATAACGGGCTAGGATTCGAGTTACAGGAACAAGGGCCAAACCAACCACCCAAGAATGGAATCGTCGAGCGAAAACACTTGACAACCTCCTAGAAGCAGCTTTTGTTGCCACCAGACCTTTCCCTATCAATTAGGAATCTGATGCTGTCACTAAACACACTCCTTAAATTGTAGCCATTTGTTGAGTGTATTTTTTTTGGTGTCTAGTCCGCATATATATCACCATTGCCCTTGATTTTCTTGACTGTATATCTCTTAAATGTCAACATATACACGTGTGATTTAGTTTACGAAGATTTTTCAATGCCGAGAACCTCGATCAGAGAGTAAAAAAGGCGTAAGTTTCACAATGGTGTAAAATTAAAATGGGATATTCCGGGCTAGGATTCGAGTTACCGGAACAAGGGTCAAACCAACCACTCAAGAATAGAATCGTCGAGCGAAAACACTTGACAACCTCCTAGAAGCAGCTATTCTTGCCACCAGACCTTTCTCCATCAATTAGGAATCTGATGCCGTCGCTAAACACATTCCTTAAATTGTAGCCATTTGTTGAGTGGTTTTTTTGGTGTCTAATCCGTATACATATCACCATTGCCCATGATTTTCATGACTGTATATCTCTTAAATGTCAACATATACACGTGTGATTTAGTTTACGAAGATTTTTCAATGCCGAGAACCTCGATCAGAGAGTAAAAAAAGCGTAAGGTTCACAATGGTGTAAAATTAAAATGGGATAAACCGGGCTAGGATTCGAGTTACAGGAACAAGGGCCAAATCAACCACCCAAGAATGGAATCGTCGAGCGAAAACAACTGACAACCTCCTAGAAGCAGCATTTCTTACCACCAATTAGGAATCTGATGCTGTCACTAAACACATTCCTTAAATTGTTGCAACTTGTTGAGTGTTTTTTTTTTTTTTGCGTCTAATCCGCATATATATCACCATAGCCCTTTATTTTCTTGACTGTATATATCTTAAATGTCAACATATGCACGTGTGATTTAGTTTACGAAGATTTTTCAATGCCGAGAAACTCGATCCGAGAGTAAAAAAGGCGTAAGGTTCACAAGAATGGAATCGTCGAGCGAAAACACTTGACAACCTCCTAGAAGCAGCTTTTCTTGCCACCAAACCTTTCTTCATCAATTAGAAATCTGATGCCGTCACTAAACACATTCCTTAAATTGTAGCCATTTGTTTAGTGTTTTTTGGTGTCTAATCCGCTTATATATCACCATTGCCCTTGATTTTCTTGACTGTATATCTCTTAAATGTCAACATATACACGTGTGATTTAGTTTACGAAGATTTTTCAATGCCGAGAACCTCGATCAGAGAGTAAAAAAGGCGTAAGGTTCATAATGGTGTAAAATTAAAATGGGATATACCGGGCTAGGATTCAAGTTACAGGAACAAGAGCCAAACCAACCACACAAGAATGGAATCGTTGAGCGAAAACACTTGACAACCTCCTAGAAGCAGCTTTTCTTGCCACCAGACATTTATCCATTAGTTAGGATTCTGACGTCGTCACTAAACACATTCCTTAAATTGTAGCCATTTGTTGAGTGTTTTTTTTGTGTCTAATCCGCATATATATCACCATTGCCCTTGATTTTCTTGACTGTATATCTCTTAAATGTCAACATATACACGTGTGATTTAGTTTACGAAGTTTTTTCAATGCCGAGAACCTCGATCAGAGAGTAAAAAAGGCATAAGGTTCACAATGGTGTAAAATTAAAATGGGATATACCGGGCTAGGATTCGAGTTACAGGAACAAGGGCCAAACCAACCACCCACGAATGGAATCGTCGAGTGAAAACACATGACAACCTCCTAGAAGCAGCTTTTCTTACCACTAGACCTTTCTCCATCAATTAGGAATCTGATGCCGTCACTAAAAACATTCCTTAAATTGTAGCCATTTGTTGAGTGTTTTTTTTGGTGTCTAATCCGCATATGTATCACCATTGCCCTTGATTTTCTTGATTGTATATCTCTTAAATGTCAACATATACACGTGTGATTTAGTTTACGAAGATTTTTCAATGCCGAGAACCTCGATCAGAGAGTAAAAAAGGCGTAAGGTTCACAATGGTATAAAATTAAAATGGGATATACCGGGCTAGGATTCGAATTACAGGAACAAGGGCCAAACCAACCACCCAAAAAAGGAATCGTCGAGCGAAAACACATGACAACCTCCTAGAAGCAGCTTTTCTTGCAACCAGACCTTTCTCCATCAATTAGAAATCTGATGCCATCACTAAACACATTCCTTAAATTGTAGCCATTTGTTGAGTGTTTTTTTTGGTGTCTAAACCGCATATATATCACCATTGCCCTTGATTTTCTTGAATGTATATCTCTTAAATGTCAACATATACACGTGTGATTTAGTTTACGAAGATTTTTCAATGCCGAGAACCTCGATCAGAGAGTAAAAAAGGCGTAAGGTTCACAATGGTATAAAATTAAAATGGGATATACTGGGCTAGGATTCGAATTACAGGAACAAGGGCAAAACCAACCACCCAAAAAAGGAATCGTCGAGGGAAAACACATGACAACCTCCTAGAAGCAGCTTTTCTTGCCACCAGACCTTTCTCCATCAATTAGAAATCTGATGCCATCACTAAACACATTCCTTAAATTGTAGCCATTTGTTGAGTGTTTTTTTGGTGTCTAATCGGCATATGTATCAACATTGCCCTTGATTTTCTTGACTGTATATCTCTTAAATGTCTACATATACACGTGAGATTTTGTTTACGAAGATTTTTCAATGCCGAGAACCTCGATCAGAGAGTAAAAAAGGCGTAAGGTTCACAATGGTGTAAAATTAAAATGGGATATACCGGGCTTGGAATCAAGCTACAGGAACAAGGGCCAAACCAACCATACAAGAATGGAATCGTCGAGCGAAAACACTTGATAACCTCCTAGAAGCAGCTTTTCTTGCCACCAGACCTTTCTCCATCAATTAGGATTCTGACGCTGTCACTAAACACATTCCATAAATTGTGGCCATTTGTTGAGTGTTTTTTTTTTGTGTCTAATCCGCATATATATCACCATTGCCCTTGATTTTCTTGACTGTATATCTCTTAAATGTTAACATATACACGTGTGATTTAGTTTACGAAGATTTTTCAATGCCGAGAACCTCGATCAGAGAATAAAAAAGGCATAAGGTTCACAATGGTGTAAAATTAAAATGGGATATACCGGGCTAGGATTCGAGTTACATGAACAAGGGCCAAACCAACCACCCAATAATGGAATCGTCGAGCGAAAACACTTGACAAACTCCTAGAAGCAGCTTTTCTTGCCACCAGACCTTTCTCCATCAATTAGGAATCTGATGCCGTCACTAAACACATTCCTTAAATTGTTCCCATTTGTTTAGTGTTTTTTTTTGGTGTCTGATCCGCATATATATCACCATTGCCCTTGATATTCTTGACTGTATATCTCTTAAATGTCAACATATACACGTGTGATTTAGTTTACGAAGATTTTTCAATGCCGAGAACCTCGATCAGAGAGTAAAAAACACGTAAGGTTCACAATGGTGCAAAACTAAAATGGGATATAACGGGCTAGGATTCGAGTTACAGGAACAAGGGCCAAACCAACCACCCAAGAATGGAATCGTCGAGCGAAAACACTTGACAACCTCCTAGAAGCAGCTTTTGTTGCCACCAGACCTTTCCCTATCAATTAGGAATCTGATGCTGTCACTAAACACACTCCTTAAATTGTAGCCATTTGTTGAGTGTATTTTTTTTTTGGTGTCTAGTCCGCATATATATCACCATTGCCCTTGATTTTCTTGACTGTATATCTCTTAAATGTCAACATATACACGTGTGATTTAGTTTACGAAGATTTTTCAATGCCGAGAACCTCGATCAGAGAGTAAAAAAGGCGTAAGTTTCACAATGGTGTAAAATTAAAATGGGATATTCCGGGCTAGGATTCGAGTTACCGGAACAAGGGTCAAACCAACCACTCAAGAATAGAATCGTCGAGCGAAAACACTTGACAACCTCCTAGAAGCAGCTATTCTTGCCACCAGACCTTTCTCCATCAATTAGGAATCTGATGCCGTCGCTAAACACATTCCTTAAATTGTAGCCATTTGTTGAGTGGTTTTTTTGGTGTCTAATCCGTATACATATCACCATTGCCCATGATTTTCATGACTGTATATCTCTTAAATGTCAACATATACACGTGTGATTTAGTTTACGAAGATTTTTCAATGCCGAGAACCTCGATCAGAGAGTAAAAAAAGCGTAAGGTTCACAATGGTGTAAAATTAAAATGGGATAAACCGGGCTAGGATTCGAGTTACAGGAACAAGGGCCAAATCAACCACCCAAGAATGGAATCGTCGAGCGAAAACAACTGACAACCTCCTAGAAGCAGCATTTCTTACCACCAATTAGGAATCTGATGCTGTCACTAAACACATTCCTTAAATTGTTGCAACTTGTTGAGTGTTTTTTTTTTTGCGTCTAATCCGCATATATATCACCATAGCCCTTTATTTTCTTGACTGTATATATCTTAAATGTCAACATATGCACGTGTGATTTAGTTTACGAAGATTTTTCAATGCCGAGAAACTCGATCCGAGAGTAAAAAAGGCGTAAGGTTCACAATGGTGTAAAATTAAAATGCGATATACCGGGCTAGGATTTAAGTTACAGGAACAAGGGCCAAACCAACCACCCAAGAATTTAATCGTCTAGCGAAAACACTTGACAACCTTCTAGAAGGAGCTTTTCTTGCCACCAGACCTTTCTCCATCAATTAGGAATCTAATGCCGTCACTAAACACATTCCTTAAATTGTAGCCATTTGTTGAGTGTTTTTTTTTTGGTGTCTAATCCGCATATATATCACCATTGCCCTTGATTTTCTTGATTATATATCTCTTAAATGTTAACATATACACGTGTGATTTAGTTTACGAAGATTTTTCAATGCCGAGAACCTCGATCAGAGAGTAAAATAGGCGTAAGGTTCACAATGCTGTAAAATTAAAATGGGATATCCCTGGGTAGGATCCGAGTTTCTGAAACAAGGGCCAAACCAGCCACCCAAGAATGGAATCGTCGAGCGAAAACACTTGACAACCTCCTAGAAGCAGCTTTTCTTGCCACCAGACCTTTCTCCATCAATTAGGATTCTGACGCTGTCACTAAACACATTCCATAAATTGTGGCCATATGTTGAGTGTTTTTTTTGGTGTCTAATCCGCATATATATCACCATTGCCCTTGATTTTCTTGACTGTATATCTCTTAAATGTCAACATATACACGTGTGATTTAGTTTACGAAGATTTTTCAATGCCGAGAACCTCGATCAGAGAATAAAAAAGGCATAAGGTTCACAATGGTGTAAAATTAAAATGGGATATACCGGGCTAGGATTCGAGTTACATGAACAAGGGCCAAACCAACCACC
This sequence comes from Helianthus tuberosus, assembly GCA_030545235.1. NCBI lineage: Eukaryota > Viridiplantae > Streptophyta > Magnoliopsida > Asterales > Asteraceae > Helianthus > Helianthus tuberosus. Next base: position 39,996,038 of record CM060412.1, read on the forward strand.
CAATAATGGAATCGTCGAGCGAAAACACTTGACAAACTCCTAGAAGCAGTTTTTCTTGCCACCAGACCTTTCTCCATCAATTAGGAATCGGATGCCGTCACTAAACACATTCCTTAAATTGTAGCCATTTGTTGAGTGTTTTTTTTTTGTCTGATCCGCATATATATCACAATTGCCCTTGATTTTCTTGACTGTATATCACTTAAATGTCTACATATACACGTGTGATTTAGTTTATGAAGATTTTTCAATGCCGAGAACCTCGATCAGAGAGTAAAAAACACGCAAGGTTCACAATGGTGCAAAACTAAAATGGGATATAACGGGCTAGGATTCGAGTTACAGGAACAAGGGCCAAACCAACCACCCAAGAATGGAATCGTCGAGCGAAAACACATGACAACCTCCTAGAAGCAGCTTTTGTTGCCACCAGACCTTTCTCCATCAATTAGGAATCTGATGCCGTCACTAAACACACTCATTAAATTGTAGCCATTTGTTGAGTGTATTTTTTTTTGTGTCTAATCCGCATACATATCACCATTGCCCTTGATTTTCTTGACTGTATATCTCTTAAATGTCAACATATACACGTGTGATTTAATTTACGAAGATTTTTCAATGCCAAGAACCTCGATCAGAGAGTAAAAAAAGCGTAAGGTTCACAATGGTGTAAAATTAAAATGGGATATATCGGGCTAGGATTCGAGTTACAGGAACAAGAGCCAAATCAACCACCCAAGAATAGAATCGTCGAGCGAAAACAACAGACAACCTCCTAGAAACAGCTTTTCTTACCACCAATTAGGAATCTGATGCTGTCACTAAACACATTCCTTAAATTGTTGCAACTTGTTGAGTGTTTTTTTTTTCGTGTCTAATCCGCATATATATCACCATAGCCCTTTATTTTCTTGACTGTATATATCTTAAATGTCAACATATGCACGTGTGATTTAGTTTACGAAGATTTTTCAATGCCGAGAAACTCGATCAGAGAGTAAAAAAGGCGTAAGGTTCACAATGGTGTAAAGTTAAAATGGGATATACCGGGCTAGGATTTGAGTTACAGGAACAAGGGCCAAACCAACCACCCAAGAATTTAATCGTCTAGCAAAAACACTTGACAACCTTCTAGAAGCAACTTTTCTTGCCACCAGACCTTTCTCCATCAATTAGGAATTTAATGCCGTCACTAAACACATTCCTTAAATTGTAGCCATTTGTTGAGTGTTTTTTTTTTTGGTGTCTAATCCGCATATATATCACCATTGCCCTTGATTTTCTTGATTGTATATCTTTTAAATGTCAACATATACACGTGTGATTTAGTTTACGAAGATTTTTCAATGCCGAGAACCTCGATCAGAGAGTAAAAAAGGCGTAAGGTTCACAATGCTGTAAAATTAAAATGGGATATACCTGGCTAGGATCCGAGTTTCTGGAACAAGGGCCAAACCAGCCACCCAAGAATGGAATCGTCAAGCGAAAACACTTGACAATCTCCTAGAAGCATCTTTTCTTGCCACCAGACCTTTCTCCATCAATTAGAAATCTGATGCCGTCACTAAACACATTCCTTAAATTGTAGCCATTTGTTGAGTGGTTTTTTTTTGGTGTCTAATCCGCATATATATCACCATTGCTCTTGATTTTCTTGACTGTATATCTCTTAAATGTCAACATATACACGAGTGATTTAGTTTACGAAGATTTTTCAATGCCGAGAACCTCGATCAGAGAGTAAAAAAGGCGTAAGGTTCACAATGCTGTAAAATTAAAATGGGATATACCTGGCTAGGATCCGAGTTTCTGGAACAAGGGCCAAACCACCCACCCAAGAATGGAATCGTCGAGCGAAAACACTTGACAACCTCCTAGAAGCAGCTTTTCTTGCCACCAGACCTATCTCCATCAATTAGGAATCTGATGCCGTCACTAAACACATTCCTTAAATTGTATCCATTTGTTGAGTTTTTTTTTTTGGTGTCTAATCCGCATATATATCACCATTGCCCTTGATTTTATTGACTGTATATCTCTTAAAAGTCAGCATATACACATGTGATTTAGTTTTCAAAGATTTTTCAATGCCGAGAACCTCGATCAGAGAGTAAAAAAGGCGTAAGGTTCACAATGGTGTAAAATTAAAATGGGATATACCTGGCTAGGATTCGAGTTTCAGGAACAACGGCCAAACCAGCCACCCAAGAATGGAATCGTCGAGCGAAAACACTTGACAACCTCCTAGAAACAGCTTTTCTTGCCACCAGACCTTTCTCGATCAATTAGGAATCTGATGCTGTCACTAAACACATTCCTTAAATTGTAGCCATTTGTTGAGTGTTTTTTTTGGTGTCTAATCCGCATATATGTCACCATAGCCCTTTATTTTCTTGACTGTATATATCTTAAATGTCAACATATGCACGTGTGATTTAGTTTACGAAGATTTTTCAATGCCGAGAAACTCGATCAGAGAGTAAAAAAGGCGTAAGGTTCACAATGGTGTAAAGTTAAAATGGGATATACCGGGCTAGGATTTGAGTTACAGGAACAAGAGCCAAACCAACCACCCAAGGATTTAATCGTCTAGCGAAAACACTTGACAACCTTCTAGAAGCAGCTTTTCTTGTCACCAGACCTTTCTCCATCAATTAGGAATTTAATGCCGTCACTAAACACATTCCTTAAATTGTAGCCATTTGTTGAGTGTTTTTTTTGGTGTCTAATCCGCATATATATCACCATTGCCCTTGATTTTCTTGATTGTATATCTTTTAAATGTCAACATATACACGTGTGATTTAGTTTACGAAGATTTTTCAATGCCGAGAACCTCGATCAGAGAGTAAAAAAGGCGTAAGGTTCACAATGCTGTAAAATTAAAATGCGATATACCTGCCTAGGATCCGAGTTTCTGGAACAAGGGCCAAACCAGCCATCCAAGAATGGAATCGTCGAGCGAAAACACTTGACAATCTCCTAGAAGCAGTTTTTCTTGCCACCAGACCTTTCTCCATCAATTAGGAATCTGATGCCGTCACTAAACACATTCCTTAAGTTGTAACCATTTGTTGAGTGTTTTTTTTGGTGTCTAATCCGCATACATATCACCAATTCCCTTATTTTCTTGGCTGTATATCTCTTAAATGTCAACATATACACGTGTGATTTAGTTTACGAAGATTTTTCAATGCCGAGAACCTCAATCAGAGATTAAAAAAGGCATAAGGTTCACAATGGTGTAAAATTAAAATGGGATATACCGGGCTAGGATTCGAGTTACAGGAACAAGGGCCAAACCAACCAACCAAGAATGGAATCGTCAAGCGAAAACACCTGACAACCTCCTAGAAGCAGCTTTTCTTACCACCAAGTAGGAATCTGATGCCGTCACTAAACACATTCCTTAAATTGTAGCCGTTTGTTGAGTGTTTTTTTTTTGTGTCTAATTCGCATACATATCACCAATTCCCTTGATTTTCTTGGCTATATATCTCTTAAATGTCAACATATACACGTGTGATTTAGTTTACGAAGATTTTTCAATGCCGAGAACCTCAATCAGAGATTAGAAAAGGCGTAAGGTTCACAATGGTGTAAAATTAAAATGGGATATACCAGGCTAGGATTCGAGTTACAGGAACAAGGGCCAAACCAACCAACCAAGAATGGAATCGTCAAGCGAAAACACCTGACAACCTCCTAGAAGCAGCTTTTCTTACCACCAAGTAGGAATCTGATGCCGTCACTAAACACATTCCTTAAATTGTTGCAACTTGTTGATTGTTTTTTTTGGTGTCTAATCCGCATATATATCACCATAGCCCTTTATTTTCTTGACTATATATATCTTAAATGTCAACATATGCACGTGTGATTTAGTTTACGAAGAGTTTTTCAATGCCGAGAAACTCGATCAGAGTGTAAAAAAGGCGTAAGGTTCACAATGGTGTAAAGTTAAAATGGGATATACCTGGCTAGGATTTGAGTTACAGGAACAAGAGCCAAACCAACCACCCAAGAATTTAATCGTCTAGCGAAAACACTTGACAACCTTCTAGAAGCAGCTTTTCTTGTCACCAGACCTTTCTCCATCAATTAGGAATTTAATGCCGTCACTAAACACATTCCTTAAATTGTAGCCATTTGTTGAGTGTTTTTTTTTGGTGTCTAATCCGCATATATATCACCATTGCCCTTGATTTTCTTGATTGTATATCTTTTAAATGCCAACATATACACGTGTGATTTAGTTGACGAAGATTTTTCAATGCTGAGAACCTCGATCAGAGAGTAAAAAAGGCGTAAGGTTCACAATGCTGTAAAATTAAAATGGGATATACCTGCCTAGGATCCGAGTTTCTGGAACAAGGGCCAAACCAGCCACCCAAGAATGGAATCGTCGAGCGAAAACACTTGACAATCTCCTAGAAGCAGCTTTTCTTGCCACCAGACCTTTCTCGATCAATTAGGAATCTGATCCTGTCACTAAACAAATTCCTTAAATTGTAGCCATTTGTTGAGTGTGTTTTTTGGTGTCTAATCCGCATACATATCACTAATTCCCTTGATTTTCTTGGCTGTATATCTCTTAAATGTCAACATATGCACGTGTGATTTAGTTTACGAAGATTTTTCAATGCCGAGAACCTCAATCAGAGATTAAAAAAGGCGTAAGGTTCACAATGGTGTAAAATTAAAATGGGATATACCGGGCTAGGATTCGAGTTACAGGAACAAGGGCCAAACCAACCACCCAGGAATGGAATCGGCAAGCGAAAACACCTGACAACCTCCTAGAAGAAGCTTTTCTTACCACCTATTAGGAATCTGATGCCGTCACTAAACACATTCCTTAAATTGTTGCAACTTGTTGATTGTTTTTTTTTTGTGTCTAATCCGCATATATATCACCATTGCCCTTTATTTTCTTGACTCTATATCTCTTAAATGTCAACATATACACGTGTGATTTAGTTTACGAAGATTTTTCAATGCCGAGAACCTCGATCAGAGAATAAAAAGGCATAAGGTTCATATTGGTGTAAAATTAAAATAGGATATACCTGGCTAGGATCCGAGTTTCAGGAACAAGGGCCAAACCAGCCACCCAAGAATGGAGTCGTCGAGCAAAAACACTTGACAATCTCCTAGAAGCAGCTTTTCTTGCCACCAGACCTTTCTCCATCAATTAGGAATCTGATGCCGTCACTAAACACATTCCTTAAGTTGTAACCATTTGTTGAGTGTTTTTTTGTGTCTAATCCGCATATATATCACGATTGCTCTTGATTTTCTTGACTGTATATCTCTTAAATGTCAACATATACACGTGTGATTTAGTTTACGAAGATTTTTCAATGCCGAGAACCTCAATCAGAGATTAAAAAAGGCGTAAGGTTCACAATGGTGTAAAATTAAAATGGGATATACCGGGCTAGGATTCGAGTTACAGGAACAAGGGCCAAACCAACCAACCAAGAATGGAATCGTCAAGCGAAAACACCTGACAACCTCCTAGAAGCAGCTTTTCTTACCACCAAGTAGGAATCTGATGCCGTCACTAAACACATTCCTTAAATTGTAGCCATTTGTTGAGTGTTTTTTTTTGTGTCTAATTCGCATACATAGCACCAATTCCCTTGATTTTCTTGGCTATATATCTATTAAATGTCAACATATACACGTGTGATTTAGTTTACGAAGATTTTTCAATGCCGAGAACCTCAATCAGAGATTAGAAAAGGCGTAAGGTTCACAATGGTGTAAAATTAAAATCGGATATACCGGGCTAGGATTCGAGTTACAGGAACAAGGGCCAAACCAACCAACCAAGAATGGAATCGTCAAGCGAAAACACCTGACAACCTCCTAGAAGCAGCTTTTCTTACCACCAAGTAGGAATCTGATGCCGTCACTAAACACATTCCTTAAATTGTTGCAACTTGTTGATTGTTTTTTTTGTGTCTAATCCGCATATATATCATCATTGCCCTTTATTTTCTTGACTGTATATATCTTAAATGTCAACATATGCACGTGTGATTTAGTTTACGAAGATTTTTCAATGCCGAGAACCTCGATCAGAGAATAAAAAAGGCGTAAGGTTCATAATGGTGCAAAATTAAAATAGGATATACCTGGCTAGGATCCGAGTTTCAGGAACAAGGGCCAAACCAGCCACCCAAGAATGGAATCGTCAAGCAAAAACACTTGACAATCTCCTAGAAGCAGCTTTTCTTGCCACCAGACCTTTCTCCATCAATTAGGAATCTGATACCGTCACTAAACACATTCTTTAAATTGTAACCATTTGTTGAGTGTTTTTTTTTTGTCTAATCCGCATATATATCACCATTGCTCTTGATTTTCTTAACTGTATATCTCTTAAATGTCAACATATACACGTGTGATTTAGTTTACGAAGATTTTTCAATGCCGAGAACCTCGAGCAGAGTGTAAAAAAGGCGTAAGGTTCACAATGGTGTAAAATTAAAATGGGATATACCTGGCTAGGATTCGATTTACAAGAACAAGGGACAAACCAACCACCCAAGAATGGAATCGTCGAGCGAAAACACTTGACAAACTCCTAGAAGCAGCTTTTCTTGCCACCAGACCTTTCTCCATCAATTAGGAATCTGATGCCGTCACTAAACACATTCCTTAAATTGTAGCCATTTGTTGAGTGTTTTTTTTGCGTCTAATCCGCATATATTTCACCATTACCCTTGATTTTCTTGACTGTATATCTCTTAAATGTCAACAAATACACGTGTGATTTTGTTTACGAAGATTTTTCAATGCCGAGATCCTCGATCAGAGAGTAGAAAAAGCGTAAGGTTCACAATGGTGTAAAATTAAAATGGGATATACCTGGCTAGGATCCGAGTTCCAGGAACAACGGCCAAACCAGCCACCCAAGATTGGAATCGCCGAGCGATAACACTTGACAATCTCCTAGAAGCAGCTTTTCTTGCCACCACATTCCTTAAATTGTAGCCATTTGTTGAGTGTTTTTTTTTTGGCGTCTAATCCGCATATATATCACCATTGCCCTTGATTTTCTTGACTGTATATCTCTTAAATGTCAACATATACACGTGTCATTAAGTTTACGAAGATTTTTCAATGTCGAGAACCTCGATCAGAGGGTAAAAAAGCCGTAAGGTTCACAATGGTGTAAAATTAAAATGGGATATACCTGGCTAGGATTCGAGTTTCAGGAACAAGGGCCAAACCAGCCACCCAAGAATGAAATTGTCGAGCGAAAACACTTGACAACCTCCTAGAAGCAGCTTTTCTTGCCACCAGACCTTTCTCCATCAATTAGGAATCTGATGCCGTCAATAAACACATTCCTTAAATTGTAGCCATTTGTTAAGTGTTTTTTTTGTCTAATCCTCATATATATCACCGTTGCCATTGATTTTCTTGACTGTATATCTCTAAAATGTCAACATATACACGTGTGATTTAGTTTACGAAGATTTTTCAATGCCGAGCACCTCGATCAGAGAGTAAAAAAAGGCGTATGGTTCACAATGGTGTAAAATTAAAATGGGATATACCGGGCTAGGATTCGAGTTACAGGAACAAGGGCCAAACCAAACACACAAGAAAGGAATCCCCGAGCAAAAACACTTGACAACCTCTTAGAAGCAGCTTTTCTTGCCACCAGACCTTTCTCCATCAATTAGGAATATGATGCCTAAACACATTCCTTAAATTGTAGCCATTTGTTGAGTGTTTTTTTTTTGTGTCTAATCCGCATATATATCACCATTGCACTTGATTTTCTTGACTGTATATCCCTTAAATGTCAACATATACACGTGTGATTTAGTTTATGAAGATTTTTCAATACCAAGAACCTTGATCAGAGAGTAAAAAAGGCGTAAGGTTCACAATGGTGTAAAATTAAAATGGAATATACCGGGCAAGGATTCGAGTTACAGGAACAAGTGCCAAACCAACCACCCAAGAATGGAATCGTCGAGCGAAAACACTAGACAACCTCCTAGAAACAGCTTTTCTTGCCACCAGACCTTTTTCCATCAATTAGGAATCTGATGCCGTCACTAAACACATTCCTTAAATTGTAGCCATTTGTTATGTGTTTTTTTGTCTAATCCGCATACATTTCACCATTGCTCTGCATTTTCTTGACTGTATATCTCTTAAAGATCAACATATACACGTCTGATTTAGTTTACGAAGATTTTTCAATGCCGAGAACCTCGATCAGAGAGTAGAAAAGGCGTAAGGTTCACAATGGTGTAAAATTAAAATGGGATATACCTGGCTAGGATCCGAGTTTCAGGAACAAGGGCCAAACCAGCCACCCAAGAATGGAATCGTCGAGCGAAAACACTTGACAATCTCCTAGAAGCAGCTTTTCTTGCTACCAGACCTTTCTCCATCAATTAGGAATCTGATGCCGTCACTAAACACATTCCTTAAATTGTAGCCATTTGTTGAGTGTTTTTTTTGGTGTCTAATCCGCATATATATCACCATTGCTCTTGATTTTCTTGACTGTATATCTCTTAAATGTCAACATATACACGTGTTATTTAGTTTACGAAGATTTTTCAATATCGAGAACCTCGAGCAGAGAGTAAAAAAGGCGTAAGGTTCACAATGGTGTAAAATTAAAATGGGATATACCTGGCTAGGATTCGATTTACAGGAACAAGGGACAAACCAACCACCCAAGAATGGAATCGTCGAGCGAAAACACTTGACAACCTCCTAGAAGCAGCTTTTCTTACCACCAATTAGGAATCTTATGCCGTCACTAAACACATTCCTTAAATTGTAGGCACTTGTTGAGTGTTTTTTTTGGTGTCTAATCCGCATATATATCACCATTGCCCTTGATTTTCTTGACTATATATCTCATAAATGTCAACATATACACGTGTGATTTTGTTTACGAAGATTTTTCAATGCCGAGAACCTCGATCAGAGAGTAAAAAAGGCGTAAGGTTCACAATGGTGTAAAATTAAAATGGGATATACCGTGCTAGAATTCGAGTTACAGGAACAAGGGCTAAACCAACCACCCAAGAATTTAAAGTCGAGCGAAAACACTTGACAACCACCTAGAAGCAACTTTTCTTGCCACCAGATCTTTCTCCATCAATTAGGAATCTGATGCTGTCACTAAACACATTCCTTAAATTGTAGCCATTTCTTGAGTGTTTTTTTTTTGGTGTCTAATCCGCATATATATCACCATTGCCCTTGATTTTCTTGACTGTATATCTCTTAAATGAAACATATACACGTGCGATTTAGTTTACGAATATTTTTCAATGCCGAGAACCTCGATTAGAGAGTAAAAAAAGGCGTAAGGTTCACAATGGTTTAAAATTAAAATGGGATATACCGGGCTAGGATTCGAGTTACAGGAACAAGGGCCAAACCAACCACCCAAGAATGGAATCGTCGAGCGAAAACACTTGACAACCTCCTAGAAGCAGCTTTTCTTACCACCAATTAGGAATCTGATGCCGTCACTAAACACATTCCTTAAATTGTAGGCACTTGTTGAGTGTTTTTTTTTGGTGTCTAATCCGCATATATATCACCATTGCCCTTGATTTTCTTGACTATATATCTTATAAATGTCAACATATACACGTGTGATTTTGTTTACGAAGATTTTTCAATGCCGAGAACCTCGATCAGAGAGTAAAAAAGGCGTAAGGTTCACAATGGTGTAAAATTAAAATGGGATATACCGGGCTAGAATTCGAGTTACAGGAACAAGGGCTAAACCAACCACCCAAGAATTTAAAGTCGAGCGAAAACACTTGACAACCACCTAGAAGCAACTTTTCTTGCCACCAGATCTTTCTCCATCAATTAGGAATCTGATGCTGTCACTAAACACATTCCTTAAATTGTAGCCATTTGTTGAGTGTTTTTTTTTGTGTCTAATCCGCATATATATCACCGTTGCCCTTGATTTTCTTGACTGTATATCTCTTAAATGAAACATATACACGTGCGATTTAGTTTACGAATATTTTTCAATGCCGAGAACCTCGATTAGAGAGTAAAAAAAGGCGTAAGGTTCACAATGGTGTAAAATTAAAATGGGATATACCGGGCTAGGATTCGAGTTACAGGAACAAGGGCCAAACCAACCACCCAAGAATGGAATCGTCGAGCGAAAACACTTGACAACCTCCTAGAAGCAGCTTTTCTTACCACCAATTAGGAATCTGATGCCGTCACTAAACACATTCCTTAAATTGTAGCCACTTGTTGAGTGTTTTTTTTGGTGTCTAATCCGCATATATATCACCATTGCCCTTAATTTTGTTGACTATATATCTCATAAATGTCAACATATACATGTGTGATTTAGTTTACGAAGATTTTTCAATGCCGAGAACCTCGATCAGAGAGTAAAAAAGGCGTAAGGTTCACAATGGTGTAAAATTAAAATGGAATATACCGGGCAAGGATTCGAGTTACAGGAACAAGTGCCAAACCAACCACCCAAGAATGGAATCGTCGAGCGAAAACACTAGACAACCTCCTAGAAACAGCTTTTCTTGCCACCAGACCTTTTTCCATCAATTAGGAATCTGATGCCGTCACTAAACACATTCCTTAAATTGTAGCCATTTGTTATGTGTTTTTTTGTCTAATCCGCATACATTTCACCATTGCTCTTGATTTTCTTGACTGTATATCTCTTAAAGATCAACATATACACGTCTGATTTAGTTTACGAAGATTTTTCAATGCCGAGAACCTCGATCAGAGAGTAGAAAAGGCGTAAGGTTCACAATGGTGTAAAATTAAAATGGGATATACCTGGCTAGGATCCGAGTTTCAGGAACAAGGGCCAAACCAGCCACCCAAGAATGGAATCGTCGAGCGAAAACACTTGACAATCTCCTAGAAGCAGCTTTTCTTGCTACCAGACCTTTCTCCATCAATTAGGAATCTGATGCCGTCACTAAACACATTCCTTAAATTGTAGCCATTTGTTGAGTGTTTTTTTTGGTGTCTAATCCGCATATATATCACCATTGCTCTTGATTTTCTTGACTGTATATCTCTTAAATGTCAACATATACACGTGTTATTTAGTTTACGAAGATTTTTCAATATCGAGAACCTCGAGCAGAGAGTAAAAAAGGCGTAAGGTTCACAATGGTGTAAAATTAAAATGGGATATACCTGGCTAGGATTCGATTTACAGGAACAAGGGACAAACCAACCACCCAAGAATGGAATCGTCGAGCGAAAACACTTGACAACCTCCTAGAAGCAGCTTTTCTTACCACCAATTAGGAATCTGATGCCGTCACTAAACACATTCCTTAAATTGTAGCCACTTGTTGAGTGTTTTTTTTGGTGTCTAATCCGCATATATATCACCATTGCCCTTGATTTTCTTGACTATATATCTCATAAATGTCAACATATACACGTGTGATTTTGTTTACGAAGATTTTTCAATGCCGAGAACCTCGATTAGAGAGTAAAAAAGGCGTAAGGTTCACAATGGTGTAAAATTAAAATGGGATATACCGTGCTAGAATTCGAGTTACAGGAACAAGGGCTAAACCAACCACCCAAGAATTTAAAGTCGAGCGAACACACTTGACAACCACCTAGAAGCAACTTTTCTTGCCACCAGATCTTTCTCCATCAATTAGGAATCTGATGCTGTCACTAAACACATTCCTTAAATTGTAGCCATTTCTTGAGTGTTTTTTTTTTGGTGTCTAATCCGCATATATATCACCATTGCCCTTGATTTTCTTGACTGTATATCTCTTAAATGAAACATATACACGTGCGATTTAGTTTACGAATATTTTTCAATGCCGAGAACCTCGATTAGAGAGTAAAAAAAGGCGTAAGGTTCACAATGGTTTAAAATTAAAATGGGATATACCGGGCTAGGATTCGAGTTACAGGAACAAGGGCCAAACCAACCACCCAAGAATGGAATCGTCGAGCGAAAACACTTGACAACCTCCTAGAAGCAGCTTTTCTTACCACCAATTAGGAATCTGATACCGTCACTAAACACATTCCTTAAATTGTAGCCACTTGTTGAGTGTTTTTTTTGGTGTCTAATCCGCATATATATCACCATTGCCCTTGATTTTCTTGACTATATATCTCATAAATGTTAACATATACATGTGTGATTTAGTTTACGAAGATTTTTCAATGCCGAGAACCTCGATCAGAGAGTAAAAAAGGCGTAAGGTTCACAATGGTGTAAAATTAAAATGGGATATACCTGGCTAGGATTTGAGTTACCGGAACAAGGGCCAAACCAACCACACAAGAATGGAATCGTCGAGCGAAAACTCTTGACAACCTCCTAGAAGCAGCTTTTCTTGCCACCAGACCTTTCTCGATCAATTAAGAATCTGATGCCGTCACTAAACACATTCCTTAAATTGTAGCCATTTGTTGAGTGTTTTTTTTGGTGTCTAATCCGCATATATATCACCATTTTCCTTGATTTTCTTGACTCTATATCTCTTAAATGTCAACATATACACGTGTGATTTAGTTTACGAAGATTTTTCAATGCCGAGAACCTCGATCAGAGAGTAAAAAAGGCGTAAGGTTCACAATGGTGTAAAATTAAAATGGAATATACCGGGCAAGGATTCGAGTTACAGGAACAAGTGCCAAACCAACCACCCAAGAATGGAATCGTCGAGCGAAAACACTAGACAACCTCCTAGAAACAGCTTTTCTTGCCACCAGACCTTTTTCCATCAATTAGGAATCTGATGCCGTCACTAAACACATTCCTTAAATTGTAGCCATTTGTTATGTGTTTTTTTGTCTAATCCGCATACATTTCACCATTGCTCTTGATTTTCTTGACTGTATATCTCTTAAAGATCAACATATACACGTCTGATTTAGTTTACGAAGATTTTTCAATGCCGAGAACCTCGATCAGAGAGTAGAAAAGGCGTAAGGTTCACAATGGTGTAAAATTAAAATGGGATATACCTGGCTAGGATCCGAGTTTCAGGAACAAGGGCCAAACCAGCCACCCAAGAATGGAATCGTCGAGCGAAAACACTTGACAATCTCCTAGAAGCAGCTTTTCTTGCTACCAGACCTTTCTCCATCAATTAGGAATCTGATGCCGTCACTAAACACATTCCTTAAATTGTAGCCATTTGTTGAGTGTTTTTTTTGGTGTCTAATCCGCATATATATCACCATTGCTCTTGATTTTCTTGACTGTATATCTCTTAAATGTCAACATATACACGTGTTATTTAGTTTACGAAGATTTTTCAATATCGAGAACCTCGAGCAGAGAGTAAAAAAGGCGTAAGGTTCACAATGGTGTAAAATTAAAATGGGATATACCTGGCTAGGATTCGATTTACAGGAACAAGGGACAAACCAACCACCCAAGAATGGAATCGTCGAGCGAAAACACTTGACAACCTCTTAGAAGCAGCTTTTCTTACCACCAATTAGGAATCTGATGCCGTCACTAAACACATTCCTTAAATTGTAGGCACTTGTTGAGTGTTTTTTTTTGGTGTCTAATCCGCATATATATCACCATTGCCCTTGATTTTCTTGACTATATATCTCATAAATGTCAACATATACACGTGTGATTTTGTTTACGAAGATTTTTCAATGCCGAGAACCTCGATTAGAGAGTAAAAAAGGCGTAAGGTTCACAATGGTGTAAAATTAAAATGGGATATACCGGGCTAGAATTCGAGTTACAGGAACAAGGGCTAAACCAACCACCCAAGAATTTAAAGTCGAGCGAAAACACTTGACAACCACCTAGAAGCAACTTTTCTTGCCACCAGATCTTTCTCCATCAATTAGGAATCTGATGCTGTCACTAAACACATTCCTTAAATTGTAGCCATTTGTTGAGTGTTTTTTTTTGGTGTCTAATCCGCATATATATCACCATTGCCCTTGATTTTCTTGACTGTATATCTCTTAAATGAAACATATACACGTGCGATTTAGTTTACGAATATTTTTCAATGCCGAGAACCTCGATTAGAGAGTAAAAAAAGGCGTAAGGTTCACAATGGTGTAAAATTAAAATGGGATATACCGGGCTAGGATTCGAGTTACAGGAACAAGGGCCAAACCAACCACCCAAGAATGGAATCGTCGAGCGAAAACACTTGACAACCTCCTAGAAGCAGCTTTTCTTACCACCAATTAGGAATCTGATGCCGTCACTAAACACATTCCTTAAATTGTAGCCACTTGTTATGTGTTTTTTTTGGTGTCTAATCCGCATATATATCACCATTGCCCTTGATTTTCTTGACTATATATCTCATAAATGTTAACATATACATGTGTGATTTAGTTTACGAAGATTTTTCAATGCCGAGAACCTCGATCAGAGAGTAAAAAAGGCGTAAGGTTCACAATGGTGTAAAATTAAAATGGAATATACCGGGCTAGGATTTGAGTTACCGGAACAAGGGCCAAACCAACCACACAAGAATGGAATCGTCGAGCGAAAACTCTTGACAACCTCCTAGAAGCAGCTTTTCTTGCCACCAGACCTTTCTCGATCAATTAAGAATCTGATGCCGTCACTAAACACATTCCTTAAATTGTAGCCATTTGTTGAGTGTTTTTTTTGGTGTCTAATCCGCATATATATCACCATTTTCCTTGATTTTCTTGACTCTATATCTCTTAAATGTCAACATATACACGTGTGATTTAGTTTACGAAGATTTTTCAATGCCGAGAACCTCGATCAGAGAGTAAAAAATGCGTAAGGTAAACAATGGTGTAAAATTAAAATGGGATATACCGGGCTAGGATTCGAGTTACAGGAACAAAGGCCAAACCAACCACCCAAGAATGGAATCGTCGAGCGAAAACACTTGACAACCTCCTAGAAGCAGCTTTTCTTGCCACCAGACCTTTCTCCATCAATTAGGAATCTGATGCCGTCACTAAACACATTCCTTAAATTGTAGCCATATGTTGATTGTTTTTTTTTGTGTCTAATCCGCATACATATCACCATTGCCCTTGATTTTCTTGACTGTATATCCCTTAAATGTCAACATATACACGTGTGATTTAGTTTACGAAGATTTTTCAATGCCGAGAACCTCGATCAGAGAGTAAAAAAGGCGTAAGGTTCACAATGGTGTAAAATTCAAATGGAATATACCGGGCTAGGACTAGAGTTACAGGAACAAGGGCCAAACCAACCACCCAAGAATGGAATCGTCGAGCGAAAACACTTGACAACCTCCTAGAAGCAGCGTTTCTTACCACTAATTAGGAATCTGATGCAGTCACTAAACACATTCCTTAAATTGTAGCCACTTGTTGGGTGTTTTTTTTTTGTGTCTAATCCGCATATATATCACCATTGCCCTTGATTTTCTTGACTGTATATCTTTTAAATGTCAACAAACACACGTGTGATTTAGTTTACGAAGATTTTTCAATGCCGAGAACCTCTATCAGAGAGTAAAAAAGGCGTAAGGTTCACAATGGTGTAAAATTAAAATGGGATATACCAGGCTAGGATTCGAGTAACAGGAACAAGGACCAAACCAACCACCCAAGAATTTAATCGTCGAGCGAAAACACTTGACAACCTCCTAAAAGCAACTTTTCTTGCCACCAGACCTTTCTCCATCAATTAGGAATCTGACGCTGTCACTAAACACATTCCTTAAATTGTAGCCATTTCTTGAGTGTTTTTTTTTGTGTCTAATCCGCATATATATCACCATTGCCTTTGATTTTCTTGACTGTATATCTCTTAAATGTCCACATATACACGTGTGATTTAGTTTACAAAGATTTTTCAATGCCAAGAACCTTGATCAGAGAGTAAAAAAGGCGTAAGGTTAACAATGGTGTAAAATTAAAATGGGATATATCGGGCTAGGTTTCGAGTTACAGGAACAAGGGCCAAACCAACCACCCAAGAATGGAATCGTCGAGCGAAAACACTTGACAACCTCCTAGAAGCAGCTTTTCTTGCCAGCAGACATTTCTCCAACAATTAGGAATCTGATGCCGTCACTAAACACATTCCTTAAATTGTAGCCATTTGTTGAGTGATTTTTTTTGGTGTTTAATCCGCAGATATATCACCATTGCCCTTGATTTTCTTGACTGTATATCTCTTAAATGTCCACATATACACGTGTGATTTAGTTTACAAAGATTTTCAATGCCGAGATCTCGATCAGAGAGTAAAAAAGGCGTAAGGTTCACAATGGTGTAAAATTAAAATGGGATATACCAGGCTAGGATTCGAGTAACAGGAACAAGGACCAAACCAACCACCCAAGAATTTAATCGTCGAGCGAAAACACTTGACAACCTCCTAAAAGCAACTTTTCTTGCCACCAGACCTTTCTCCATCAATTAGGAATCTGACGCCGTCACTAAACACATTCCTTAAATTGTAGCCATTTGTTGAGTGTTTTTTTTTGGTGTCTAATCCGCATATATATCACCATTGCCTTTGATTTTCTTGACTGTATATCTCTTAAATGTCCACATATACACGTGTGATTTAGTTTACAAAGATTTTTCAATGCCAAGAACCTTGATCAGAGAGTAAAAAAGGCGTAAGGTTAACAATGGTGTAAAATTAAAATGGGATATATCGGGCTAGGTTTCGAGTTACAGGAACAAGGGCCAAACCAACCACCCAAGAATGGAATCGTCGAGCGAAAACACTTGACAAGCTCCTAGAAGCAGCTTTTCTTGCCAGCAGACATTTCTCCAACAATTAGGAATCTGATGCCGTCACTAAACACATTCCTTAAATTGTAGCCATTTGTTGAGTGATTTTTTTTGGTGTTTAATCTGCAGATATATCACCATTGCCCTTGATTTTCTTGACTGTATATCTCTTAAATGTCCACATATACACGTGTGATTTAGTTTACAAAGATTTTCAATGCCGAGAACCTCGATCAGAGAGTAAAAAAGGCGTAAGGTTCACAATGGTGTAAAATTAAAATGGGATATACCGAGATAGGATTCGAGTTACAGGAACAAGGGCCAAACCAACCACCCAAGGATGGAATCGTCTAGCGAAAACACTTGACAACCTCCTAGAAGCAGCTTTTCTTGCCACCACCAGACCTTTCTCCATCAATTAGGAATCTGATGCCGTCACTAAACACATTCCTTAAATTGTAGCCATTTGTTGAGTGTTTTTTTTGGTGTCTAATCCGCATATATATCACCATTGCCCTTGATTTTCTTGACTGTATAACTCTTAAACGTCAACATATACACGTGTGATTTAGTTTACAAAGATTTTCAATGCCGAGAACCTCAATCAGAGAGTAAAAAAGGCGTAAGGTTCACAATGGTGTAAAATTAAAATGGGATACACCTGGCTAGGATTCAAGTTACAGGAACAAGGGCCAAACCAACCACCCAAGAATGAATTCGTCGAGCGAAAACACTTGACAACCTCCTAGAAGCAGTTTTTCGTGCCACCACCAGGTCTTTCTCCATCAATTAGGAATCTGATGCCGTCACTAAACACATTCCTTAAATTGTAGCCATTTGTTGAGTGTTTTTTTGGTGTCTAATCCGCATATATATCACCATTGCCCTTGATTTTCTTGACTGTATATCTCTTAAATGTCAACATATACACGTGTGATTTAGTTTACGAAGATTTTTCAATGCCAAAAGGTGTAAGGTTCACAATGGTGTAAAATTAAAATGGGATACACCTGCCTAGGATTCGAGTTACAGGAACAAGGGCCAAACCAACCACCCAAGAATGGAATCGTCGAGCGAAAACACTTGACAACCACCTAGAAGCAGCTTTTCTTACCACCAGACATTTCTCCATCAATTAGGAATCTGATGCCGTCACTAAACACATTCCTTAAATTGTAGCCATTTGTTGAGTGTTTTTTTTGTGTCTAATCCGCATATATATCAGCATTGCCCTTAATTTTCTTGACTGTATATCTCTTAAATGTCAACATATACACGTGTGATTTAGTTTACGAAGATTTTTCAATGCCGAGAATCTCGATCAGAGAGTAAAAAAGGCGTAAGGTTCACAATGGTGTAAAATTAAAATGGGATATACCGGGTTAGGATTCGAGTTACAAGAATAAGGGCCAAACCAACCAGCCAGAATGGAATCGTCGAGCGAAAACACTTGACAACCTCCTAGAAGCAGCTTTTCTTGCCACCAGACCTTTCTCCATCAATTAGGAAATCGGATGCCGTCACTAAACACATTCCTTAAATTGTAGCCATTTGTTGAGTGTTTTTTTTTGGTGTCTAATCCTCATATATATCATCGTTGCCCATAATTTTATTGACTATATGTCTCTTAATTGTCAACATATACACGTGTGATTTAGTTTACGAAGATTTTTCAATGCCGAGAATCTCGATCAGAATGTAAAAAAGGCGTAAGGTTCACAATCGTGTAAAATTAAAATGGGATATACGGGGCTAGGATTCGAGTTACAGGAACAAGGGCCAAACCAACCACCGAAGAATGGTATCGTCAAGCGAAAACACTTGACAAACTCCTAGAAAGAGCTTTTCTTGCCACCAGACCTTTCTCCATCAATTAGGAATCTGATGCCGTCACTAAACACATTCCTTAAATTGTGGCCATTTGTTGAGTGTTTTTTTTGTGTGCCTAATCTGCATATATATCTCCATTGCCCTTGATTTTCTTGACTGTATTTCTCTTAAATGTCAACATCTACACGTGTGATTTAGTTTACGAAAATTTTTCAATGCCGAGAATCTCGACCAGAGAGTAAAAAAGGCGTAAGGTTCACAATGGTGTAAAATTAAAATGGGATATACCGGGCTAGGATTCGAGTTACAAGAATAAGGGCCAAACCAACCAGCCAAAAATAGAATCGTCAAGCGAAAACACTTGACAACCTCCTAGAAGCAGCTTTTCTTGCCACCAGACCTTTCTCCATCAATTAGGAATCTGATGCCGTCACTAAACACATTCCTTAAATTGTAGCCATTTGTTGAGTGTTTTTTTTTTCTGTCTAATCCGCATATATATCACCATTGCCCATAATTTTCTTGATTGTATATCTCTTAAATGTTAACATATACACGTGTGATTTAGTTTACTAAGATTTTTCAATGCCGAGAATCTCTATCAGAAAGTAAAAAAGGCGTATGGTTCACAATCGTGTAAAATTAAAATGGGATATACCGGGCTAGGATTCGAGTTACAGGAACAAGGGCCAAACCAACCACCGAAGAATGTTATCGTCAAGCGAAAACACTTGACAACCTCCTAGAAGCAGCTTTACTTGCCACCAGACCTTTCTCCATCGATTAGGAATCTGATGCCGTCACTAAACACATTCCTTAAATTTTAGCCATTTGTTGAGTGTTTTTTTTTTGTGTGTAATCCGCATATATATCACCATTGCCCTTGATTTTCTTGACTGTATATCACTTAAATGTCTACATATAAACGTGTGATTTAGTTTACGAAGATTTTTCAATGCCGAGAACCTTGATCAGACAGTAAAAAAGGCGTAAGGTTCACAATGGTGTAAAATTAAAATGGGATATACCGGGCTAGGATTCGAGTTACAGGAACAAGGGCCAAACCAACCACCCAAGAATGAAATCGTCGAGCGAAAACACTTGACAACCACCTAGAAGAAGTTTTTCTTGCCACCACCAGACCTTTCTCCATCAATTAGGAATCTGATGCCGTCACAAAACACATTCCTTAAATTGTAGCCATTTGTTGAGTGTTTTTTTTTTGGTGTCTAATCCGCATATATTTCACCATTGCCCTTGATTTTCATGACTGTATATCTCTTAAATGTCAACATATACACGTGTGATTTAGTTTACGAAGATTTTTCAATGCCAAAAGGTGTAAGGTTCACAATGGTGTAAAATTAAAATGGGATACACCTGCCTAGGATTCGAGTTACAGGAACAAGGGCCAAACCAACCACCCAAGAATGGTATCGTCACGCGAAAACACTTGACAAACTCCTAGAAGCAGCTTTTCTTGCCACCAGACCTTTCTCCATCAATTAGGAATCTGATGCCGTCACTAAACACATTCCTTAAATTGTAGCCATTTGTTGAGTGTTTTTCTTTTGTGTCTAATCCGCATATATATCACCATTGCCCATAATTTTCTTGATTGTATATCTCTTAAATGTCAACATATACACGTGTGATTTAGATTACGAAGATTTTTCAATGCCGAGAATCTCTATCAGAAAGTAAAAAAGGCGTAAGGTTCACAATCGTGTAAAATTAAAATGGAATATACCGGGCTACGATTCGAGTTACAGGAACAAGGGCCAAACCAACCACCGAAGAATGTTATCGTCAAGCGAAAACACTTGACAAACTCCTAGAAACAGCTTTTCTTGCCACCAGACCTTTCTCCATCAATTAGGAATCTGATGCCGTCACTAAACACATTCCTTAAATTGTAGCCATTTGTTGAGTGTTTTTTTTTTGTGTCTAATCTGCATATATATCTCCATTGCCCTTGATTTTCTTGACTGTATATCTCTTAAATGTCAACATATACACATGTGATCTACTTTACGAAGATTTTTCAATGCCGAGAACCTTGATCAGACAGTAAAAAAGGAGTAAGGTTCACAATGGTGTAAAATTAAAATGGGATATACCGGGCTAGGATTCAAGTTACAGGAACAAGCGCCAAACCAACCACCCAAGAATAAAATCGTCGAGCGAAAACACTTGACAACCTCCTAGAAGCAGCTTTACTTGCCACCAGACATTTCTCCATCAATTAGGAATCAGATGCCGTCACTAAACACATTCCTTAAATTGTAGCCATTTGTTGAGTGTTTTTTTTGGTGTCTAATCCGCATATATATCACCATTGCCCTTGATTTTCTTGACTGTATATCTCTTAAATGTCAAAATATACATGTGTGATTTAGTTTACGAAGATTTTTCAATGCCAAGAATCTCTATCAGAAAGTAAAAAAGGCGTAAGGTTCACAATCGTGTAAAATTAAAATGGGATATACCGGGCTAGGATTCGAGTTACAGGAACAAGGGCCAAACCAACCACCGGAGAATGTTATCGTCAAGCGAAAACACTTGACAAACTCCTAGAAACAGCTTTTCTTGCCACCAGACCTTTCTCCATCTATTAGGAATCTGATGTCGTCACTAAACACATTCCATAAATTGTAGCCATTTGTTGAGTGTTTTTTTTTTGTGTCTAATCTGCATATATATCTCCATTGCCCTTGATTTTCTTAACTGTATATCTCTTAAATGTCAACATATACACATGTGATTTACTTTACGAAGATTTTTCAAAGCCGAGAACCTTGATCAGACAGTAAAAAAGGCGTAAGGTTCACAATGGTGTAAAATTAAAATGGGATATACCGGGCTAGGATTCGAGTTACAGGAACAAGGGCCAAACCAACCACCCAAGAATGAAATCGTCGAGCGAAAACACTTGACAACCTCCTAGAAGCAGCTTTACTTGCCACCAGACCTTTCTCCATCAATTAGGAATCTGATGCCGTCACTAAACACATTCCTTAAATTGTAGCCATTTGTTGAGTGTTTTTTTTGTGTCTAATCCACATATATATCACCATTGCCCTTGATTTTCTTAATTGTATATCTCTTTAATGTCTACATATAAACGTGTGATTTAGTTTACGAAGATTTTTCAATGCCGAGAACCTTGATGAGACAGTAAAAAAGGCGTAAGGTTCACAATGGTGTAAAATTAAAATGGGATATACCGGGCTAGGATTCGAGTTACATGAACAAGGGCCAAACCAACCACCCAAGAATGAAATCGTCGAGCGAAAACAATTGACAACCTACTAGAAGCAGCTTTACTTGCCACCAGACCTTTCTCCATCAATTAGGAATCTGATGCCGTCACTAAACACATTCCTTAAATTGTAGCCATTTGTTGGGTGTTTTTTTTGTGTCTAATCCGCATATATATCACCATTGCCCTTGATTTTCTTGACTGTATATCTCTTAAATGTCTACATATAAACGTGTGATTTAGTTTACGAAGATTTTTCAATGCCGAGAACCTTGATCAGACAGTAAAAAAGGCGTAAGGTTCACATTGGTGTAAAATTAAAATGGGATATACCCGGTTAGGATTCGAGTTACAGGAACAAGGGCCAAACCAACCACCCAAGAATGAAATCGTCGAGAGAAAACACTTGACAACCTCCTAGAAGCAGCTTTACTTGCCACCAGACCTTTCTCCATCAATTAGGAATCTGATGCCGTCACTAAACACATTCCTTAAATTGTAGCCATTTGTTGAGTGTTTTTTTTTTGTGTCTAATCCGCATATATATCACCATTGCCCTTGATTTTCTTGACTATATATCTCTTAAATGTCTATATATAAACGTGTGATTTAGTTTACGAAGATTTTTCAATGCCGAGAACCTTGATCAGACAGTAAAAAAGGCGTAAGGTTCACAATGGTGTAAAATTAAAATGGGATATACCGGGCTAGGATTCGAGTTACAGGAACAAGGGCCAAACCAACCACCCAAGAATGAAATCGTCGAGTGAAAACACTTGACAACCTCCTAGAAGCAGCTTTACTTGCCACCAGACCTTTCTCTATTAATTAGGAATCTGATGCCGTCACTAAACACATTCCTTAAATTGTAGCCATTTGTTGAGTGTTTTTTTTGTGTCTAATCCGCATATATATCACCATTGCCCTTGATTTTCTTGACTGTATATCTCTTAAATGTCTACATATAAACGTGTGATTTAGTTTACGAAGAGTTTTCAATGCCGAGAACCTTGATCAGACAGTAAAAAAGGCATAAGGTTCACAATGGTGTAAAATTAAAATGGGTTATACCGGGATAGGATTCGAGTTACAGGAACAAGGGCCAAACCAACCACCCAAGAATGGAATCGTCGAGCGAAAACACTTGACAACCTCCTAGAAGTAGCTTTTCTTGCCACCAGACCTTTCTCCATCAATTAGAAATCTGATGCCGTCACTAAACACATTCCTTAAATTGTAGCCATTTGTTGAGTGTTTTTTTTTGGTGTCTAATCCGCATATATATCACCATTCCCCTTGATTTTCTTGACAGTACATCACTTAAATGTCAACGTATACACGTGTGATTTAGTTTACGAAGATTTTTCAATGCCGAGAACCTCGATCAGAGAGTAAAAAAGGCGTAAGGTTCACAATGGTTTAAAATTAAAATGGGATATACCGGGCTAGGATTCGAGTTACAGGAACAAGGGCCAAACCAACCACCGGAGAATGTTATCGTCAAGCGAAAACACTTGACAAACTCCTAGAAACAGCTTTTCTTGCCACCAGACCTTTCTCCATCAATTAGGAATCTGATGCCGTCACTAAACACATTCCTTAAATTGTAGCCATTTGTTGAGTGTTTTTTTTTGGTGTCTAATCTGCATATATATCTCCATTGCCCTTGATTTTCTTGACTGTATATCTCTTAAATGTCAACATATACACATGTGATTTACTTTACGAAGATTTTTCAAAGCCGAGAACCTTGATCAGACAGTAAAAAAGGCGTAAGGTTCACAATGGTGTAAAATTAAAATGGGATATACCGGGCTAGGATTCGAGTTACAGGAACAAGGGCCAAACCAACCACCCAAGAATGAAATCGTCGAGCGAAAACACTTGACAACCTCCTAGAAGCAGCTTTACTTGCCACTAGACCTTTCTCCATCAATTAGGAATCTGATGCCGTCACTAAACACATTCCTTAAATTGTAGCCATTTGTTGAGTGTTTTTTTGTGTCTAATCCGCATATATATCACCATTGCCCTTGATTTTCTTAACTGTATATCTCTTTAATGTCTACATATATACGTGTGATTTAGTTTACGAAGATTTTTCAATGCCGAGTACCTTGATCAGACAGTAAAAAAGGCGTAAGGTTCACAATGGTGTAAAATTAAAATTGGATATACCGGGCTAGGATTCGAGTTACAGGAACAAGGGACAAACCAACCACCCAAGAATGAAATCGTCGAGCGAAAACACTTGACAACCTACTAGAAGCAGCTTTACTTGCCACCAGACCTTTCTCCATCAATTAGGAATCTGATGCCGTCACTAAACACATTCCTTAAATTGTAGCCATTTGTTGAGTGTTTTTTTTTTGTGTCTAATCCACATATATATCACCATTGCCCTTGATTTTCTTGACTGTATATCTCTTAAATGTCTACGTATAAACGTGTGATTTAGTTTACGAAGATTTTCAATGCCGAGAACCTTGATCAGACAGTAAAAAAGGCGTAAGGTTCACATTGGTGTAAAATTAAAATGGGATATACCCGGCTAGGATTCGAGTTACAGGAACAAGGGCCAAACCAACCACCCAAGAATGAAATCGTCGAGCGAAAACACTTGACAACCTCCTAGAAGCAGCTTTACTTGCCACCAGACCTTTCTCCATCAATTAGGAATCTGATGCCGTCACTAAACACATTCCTTAAATTGTAGCCATTTGTTGAGTGTTTTTTTTTTGTCTAATCCGCATATATATATCACCATTGCCCTTGATTTTCTTGACTGTATAACTCTTAAATGTCTACATATAAACGTGTGATTTAGTTTACGAAGATTTTTCAATGCCGAGAACCTTGATCAGACAGTAAAAAAGGCATAAGGTTCACAATGGTGTAAAATTAAAATGGGATATACCGGGCTAGGATTCGAGTTACAGGAACAAGGGCCAAACCAACCACCCAAGAATGAAACCGTCGAGTGAAAACACTTGACAACCTCCTAGAAGCAGCTTTACTTGCCACCAGACCTTTCTCCATTAATTAGGAATCTGATGCCGTCACTAAACACATTCCTTAAATTGTAGCCATTTGTTGAGTGTTTTTTTTGTGTCTAATCCGCATATATATCACCATTGCCCTTGATTTTCTTGACTGTATATCTCTTAAATGTCTACATATAAACGTGTGATTTAGTTTACGAAGAGTTTTCAATGCCGAGAACCTTGATCAGACAGTAAAAAAGGCATAAGGTTCACAATGGTGTAAAATTAAAATGGGATATACCGGGCTAGGATTCGAGTTACAGGAACAAGGGCCAAACCAACCACCCAAGAATGGAATCGTCGAGCGAAAACACTTGACAACCTCCTAGAAGTAGCTTTTCTTGCCACCAGACCTTTCTCCATCAATTAGAAATCTGATGCCGTCACTAAACACATTCCTTAAATTGTAGCCATTTGTTGAGTGTTTTTTTTTTTGGTGTCTAATCCGCATATATATCACCATTCCCCTTGATTTTCTTGACAGTACATCACTTAAATGTCAACGTATACACGTGTGATTTAGTTTACGAAGATTTTTCAATGCCGAGAACCTCGATCAGAGAGTAAAAAAGGCGTAAGGTTCACAATGGTGTAAAATTAAAATGGGATATACCGGGTTAGGATTCGAGTTACAGGAACAAGGGCCAAACAAACCACCCAAGAATGGAATCGTCGAGCAAAAACACTTGACAACCTACTAGAAGCAGCTTTTCTGACCACCAGACCTTTATCCATCAATTAGGAATCTGATGCCGTCACTAAACACATTCCTTAAATTCTAGCCATTTGTTGAGTGTTTTTTTTTTGTGTCTAATCCGCATATATATAACCATTTCCCTTGATTTTCTTGACTCCATATCTCTTAAAGATCAACATATACACGTGAGATTTAGTTTACGAAGATTTTTCAATGCCGAGAACCTCGATCAGAGAGTAAAAAAGGCGTAAGGTTCACAACTGTGTAAAATTAAAATGGGATATACTAGGCTAGGATTCGAGTTAGAGTAACAAGGGCCAAACCAACCACCAAATAATGGAATCGTCGAGCGAAAACACTTGACAACCTCCTAGAAGCAGCTTTTCTTTCCATCAGACCTTTCTCCATCAATTAGGAATCTGATCCCGTCACTAAACACATTCCTTAAATTGTAGCCTTTTGTTGAGTGTTTTTTTTGGTGTCTAATCCGCGTATATATCACCATTGCCCTTGATTTTCGTGATTGTATATCTCTTAAATGTCAACATATACACGTGTGATTTAGTTTACGAGGATTTTTCAATGCCGAGAACGTCGATCAGAGAGTAAAAAAGGCGTAAGGTTCACAATGGTGTAAAATTAAAATGGGATATACCGGGCTAGGATTCGAGTTACAGGAACAAGGGCCAAACCAACCACCCAAGAATGGAATCGTCGAGCGAAAACACTTAACAACCTCCTAGAAGCAGCTTTTCTTACCACCAGACCTTTCTCCATCAATTAGGAATCTGATGCCGTCACTAAACACATTCCTTAAATTGTAGCCATTTGTTGAGTGTTTTTTTTTTGTGTCTAATCCGCATATATATCACCATTGCCCATGATTTTCTTGACCGTATATCTCTTAAATGTCAACATGTACACGTGTGATTTAGTTTACGAAGATTTTTCAATGCCGAGAACCTCGATCAGAGTGTAAAAAAGGCGTAAGGTTCATAATGGTGTAAAATTAAAATGGGATATACCTGGCTAGGATTTTATTTACAGGAACAAGGGCCAAACCAACCACCCAAGAATAGAATCGTCGAGCGAAAACACGTGACAACCTCCTAGAAGCAGCTTTTCTTGCCACCAGACCTTTCTCCATCAATTAGGAATCTGATGCCGTCACTAAACACATTCCTAAAATTGTAGCCATTTGTTGAGTGTTTTTATGGTGTCTAATCCGCATATATATCACCATTGCCCTTGATTTTCTTGACTGTATATATCTCTTAAATGTCAACATATACACGTGTGATTTAGTTTACGAAGATTTTTCAATGCCGAGAACCTCGATCAGAGAGTAAAAAAGGTGTAAGGTTCACAATGGTGTAAAATTAAAATGGGATATACCGGGCTAAGATTCGAATTAAAGGAACAAGGGCCAAACCAACCACCCAAAAAAGGAATCTTCGAGCGAAAACACATGACAACCTCCTAGAAGGAGCTTTTCTTGCCCCCAGAACTTTCTCCATCAATTAGAAATCTGATGCCGTCACTAAACACATTCCTTAAATTGTAGCCATTTGTTGAGTGTTTTGTTGGTGTCTAATCCGCATATATATCTCCATTACCCTTGATTTTCTTGACTGTATATCTCTTAAATGTCAACATATACACGTGTGATTTAGTTTACGAAGATTTTTCAATGCCGAGAACCTCGATCAGAGAGTAAAAAAGGCGTAAGGTTCACAATGGTGTAAAATTAAAATGGGATATACCGGACTAGGATTCAAGTTACAGGAACAATGGCCAAACCAACCACCCAAGAATAGAATCGTTGAGCGAAAACACTTGACAACCTCCTAAAAGCAGCTTTTCTTGCCACCAGACTTTTCTCCATCAATTAGGATTCTGACGCCGTCACTAAACACATTCCTTAAATTGTAGCCATTTGTTGAGTGTTTTTTTTGGTGTCTAATCCGCATATATATCACCATTGCCCTTGATTTTCTTGACTGTATATCTCTTAAATGTCAACATATACACGTGTGATTTAGTTTACGAAGATTTTTCAATGCCGAGAACCTCGATCAGAGAGTAAAAAAGGCATAAGGTTCACAATGGTGTAAAATTAAAATGGGATACACCGGGCTAGGATTCGAGTTACAGGAACAAGGGCCAAACCAACCACCCAAGAATGGAATCGTCGAGCGAAAATACTTGACAAACTCCTAGAAGCAGCTTTTCTTGCCACCAGACCTTTCTCCATCAATTAGGAATCTGATGCCGTCACTAAACACATTCCTTAAATTTTAGCCATTTGTTGAGTGTTTTTTTTAGTGTCTAATCCGTATATATATCACCATTGCCCTTGATTTTCTTGACTGCATATCTCTTAAATGTCAACATATACACGTGTGATTTAGCTTACGAACATTTTTCAATGCCGAGAACCTCGATCAGAGAGTAAAAAGGGCGTAAGGTTCACAATGGTGTAAAACTAAAATGGGATATACCGGGCTAGGATTCGAGTTACAGGAACAAGGGCCAAACCAACAACCCAAGAATGGAATCGTCGAGCGAAAACACTTGACAACCTCCTAGAGGCAGCTTTTCTTGCCACCATAACTTTCTCCATCAATTATGAATCTGATGCCGTCACTAAACACATTCCTTAAATTGTAGCCATTTGTTGAGTGTTTTTTTTGTGTCTAATCCGCATATATATCACCATTGCCCTTGATTTTCTTGACTGTATATCTCTTAAATGTCAACATATACACGTGTGATTTAGTTTACGAAGATTTTTCAATGCCTAGAACCTCGATCAGAGAGTAAAAAAGGCGTAAGGTTCACAATGGTGTAAAATTAAAATGGGATATACCGGGCTAGGATTCGAGTTACAGGAACAAGGGCCAAACCAACCACCCAAAAAAGGAATCGTCGAGCGAAAACACATGACAAACTCCTAGAAGCAGCTTTACTTGCCACTAGACCTTTCTCCATCAATTAAAATCTGATGCCGTCACTAAACACATTCCTTAAATTGTAGCCATTTGTTGAGTGTTTTGTTGGTGTCTAATCCGCATATATATCTCCATTGCCCTTGATTTTCTTGATTGTATATCTTTTAAATGTCAACATATACACGTGTGATTTAGTTTACGAAGATTTTTCAATGCCGAGAACCTCGATCAGAGAGTAAAAAAGGCGTAAGGTTCACAATGGTGTAAATTAAAATGGGATATACCGGGCTAGGATTCAAGTTACAGGAACAAGGGCCAAACCAACCACCCAAGAATGGAATCGTCGAGCGAAAGCACTTGACAACCACCTAGAAGCAGCCTTTCTTGCCACCAGACCTTTCTCCATCAATTAGGATTCTGACGCCATCACTAAACTAATTCCTTAAATTGAAGCCATTTGTTGAGAGTTTTTTTTTTTTTTTGCTGTCTAATCCGCATATATATCACCATTGCCCTTGATTTTCTTGACTGTATATCTCTTAAATGTCAACATATACACGTGTGATTTAGTTTACGAAGATTTTTCAATGCCAAGAACTTCGATCAGAGAGTAAAAAAGGCGTAAGGTTCACAATGGTGTAAAACTAAAATGGGATATACCGGGCTAGGATTCGAATTACAGGAACAAGGGCCAAACCAACCACCCAAGAATGGAATCGTCGAGCGAAAACACTTGACAACCACCTAGAAGCATCTTTTCTTGCCACCAGACCTTTCTCCATCAATTAGGAATCTGATGTCGTCACTAAACAAATTTCTTAAATTGTAGCCATCTGTTGAGTGTTTTTTTTTTTGTGTGTCTAATCCGCACATATATCACCATTGCCCTTTATTTTCTTGACTGTATATCTCTTAAATGTCAACATATACACGTGTGATTTAGTTTACGAAGATTTTTCAATGCCGAGAACCTCGACCAGCGAGTAAAAAAGGCATAAGGTTCACAATGGTGTAAAATTAAAATGGGATATACCGGGCTAGGATTCGAGTTACAGGAACAAGGGCCAAACCAGCCACCCAAGAATGGAATCGTCGAGCGAAAACACTTGACAACCTCATAGAAGCAGCTTTTCTTGCCACCAGACCTTTCTCCATCAATTAGGAATCTGATGCCGTCACTAAACACATTCCTTAAATTGTAGCAATTTGTTGAGTGTTTTTTTTGTGTCTAATCCGCATATATATCACCATTGCCCTTGATTTTCTTGACTGTATATCTCTTAAATGTCAACATATACAACTGTGATTTAGTTTACAAAGATTTTTCAATGCCGAGAACCTCGATCAGAGAGTAAAAAAGGCGTAAGGTTCAGAACTGTGTAAAATTAAAATGGGATATACCGGGCTAAGATTCGAGTTACAGGAACAAGGGCCAAACCAACCACGCAATAATGGAATCGTCGAGCGAAAACACTTGACAATCTCCTAGAAGCAGCTTTTCTTTCCATCAGACCTTTCTCCATCAATTAGGAATCTGATGTCGTCCCAAAACACATTCCTTAAATTGTAGCCTTTTGTTAAGTGTTTTTTTTTGTGTCTAATCCGCGTATATATCACCATTGCCCTTGATTTTCTTGATTGTATATCTCTTAAATGTCAACATATAAACGTGTGATTTAGTTTACGAAGATTTTTCAATGCCGAGAACCTCGATCAGAGACTAAAAAAGGTGTAAGGTTCACAATGGTGTAAAATTATAATGAGATATACCGGGCTAGGATTTGAGTTACAGGAACAAGGGCCAAACCAACCACCCAAGAATGGAATCGTCGAGCGAAAACACTTGACAACCTCCTAGAAGGAGCTTTTCTTGCCACCAGACCTTTCTCCATCAATTAGGAATCTGATGCCGTCACTAAACATATTCCTTATTTTGTAGCCATTTGTTGAGTGTTTTTTTTTTGTGTCAAATCCGCATATATATGACCATTGCCCTTGATTTTCTTGACTGTATATCTCTTAAATGTCAACAAATAAAAGTGTGATTTAATTTACGCAGATTTTTCAATGCCGAGAACCTTGACCAGACAGTAAAAAAGGCGTAAGTTTCACAATGGTGTAAAATTAAAATGAGATATACCGGGCTAGGATTCGAGTTACAGGAACAAGGGCCAAACCAACCACCCAAGAATGGAATCGACGAGCGAAAACACTTAACAACCTCCTAGAAGCAGCTTTTTTTGCCACCAGACCTTTCTCCATCAATTAGGAATCTGATGCCGTCACTAAACACATTCCTTAAATTGTAGCCATTTGTTAAGTGTTTTTTTTTGTGTCAAATCCGCATATATATCACCATTGCCCTCGATTTTCTTGACTGTATATCTCTTAAATGTCAACATATACACGTGTGATTTAGTTTACGAAAATTTTTCAATGCCGAGAACCTTGATCAGAGAGTAAAAAAGGCGTAAGGTTCACAATGGTGTAAAATTAAAATGGGATATACCGGGCTATGATTAGAGTTACAGGAACAAGGGCCAAACCAACAACCCAAGAATGGAATCGTCGAGCGAAACCACTTGACAACCTCCTAGAAGCAGCTTTTCTTGCCACCAGACCTTTCTCCATCAATTAGGAATCTGATGCCGTCACTAAACACATTCCTTAAATTGTAGCCATTTGTTGAGTGTTTTTTTTTTTGTGTCTAATCCGCATATATATATCACCCTTGCCCTTGATTTTCTTGACTGTATATCTCTTAAATGTCAACATATAGACGTGTGATTTAGTTTACGAAAATTTTTCAATGCCGAAAATCTCGATCAGAGAGTAAAAAAGGGGTAAGGTTCACAATGGTGTAAAATTAAAATGGGATATACCGGGCTAGGATTCGACTTACAGGAACAAGGGCCAAACCAACCACCCAAGAGTGGAATCGTCGAGCGAAAACACTTGACAACCTCCTAGAAGCAGCTTTTCTTGCCACCAGACCTTTCTCCATCAGTTAGGAATCTGATGCCATCACTAAACACATTCCTTAAATTGTAGCCATTTGTTGAGTGTTTTTTTTTTGGTGTCTAATACGCATATATATCACCATTGCCCTTGATTTTCTTTACTGTATATCTCTTAAATGTCAACATATACACGTGTGATTTAGTTTACGAAGATTTTTCAATGCCGAGAACCTCGATCAGAGAGTAAAAAAGGCATAAGGTTCACAATGGTGTAAAATTAAAATGGGATATACCGGGCTAGGATTCGAGTTACAGGAACAAGGGCCAAACCAACCACCCGAGAATGGAATCGTCGAGCGAAAACACTTGACAACCTCCTGGAAGTAGCTTCTCTTGCCACCAGACCTTTCTCCATCAATTAGGAATCTGATGCCGTCACTAAACATATTCCTTAAATTGTAGCCATTTGTTGAGTGTTTTTTTTTGTTTCTAATCCGCATATATATCACCATTACCCTTGATTTTCTTGACTGTATATATCTCTTAAATGTCAACATATACACGTGTGATTTAGTTTACGAAGATTTTTCAATGCCGAGAACCTCGATCAGAGTGTAAAAAAGGCGTAAGGTTCACAACTGTGTAAAATTAAAATGGCATATTCCGGGCTAGGATTCGAGTTACAGGAACAAGGGGCAAACCAACCACCCAAGAATGGCATCATCGAGCGAAAACACTTAACAACCTCCTAGAAGCAGCTTTTCTTGCCACCAGACCTTTCTCCATCAATTAGGAATCCGATGCCGTCACTAAACACATTCCTTAAATTGTTGCCATTTGTTGAGTTTTTTTTTTTTGTGTCAAATCCTCATATATATCACCATTGCCTTTGATTTTCTTGACTGTATATCTCATAAATGTCAACATATACACGTGTGATTTAGTTTACGAAGATTTTTCAATGCCGAGTACCTCGATCAGAGAGTAAAAAAGGCGTAAGTTTCCCAATGGTGTAAAATTAAAATGGGATATACCTGGCTAGGATTCGAGTTACAGGAACAAGGGTCAAACCAACCACCCAAGAATGGAATCGTCGAGCGAAAACACTTGACAACATCCTAGAAGTAGCTTTTCTTGCCACCAGACCTTTCTCCATCTAATAGGAATCTGATGCCGTCACTAAACACATTCCTTAAGTTGTAGCCATTTGTTGAGTGTTTTTTTGGTGTTTAATCCGCATATATATCACCATTGCCCTTGATTTTCTTGAGTGTATATCTCTTAAATGTCAACGTATACATGTGTGATTTAGTTTACGAAGATTTTAGAATGCCGAGAACCTTGATCAGAGAGTAAAAAAGGCGTAAGGTTCACAATGGTGTAAAATTAAAATGGGATATATCGGGATAGGATTCGACTAACAGGAACAAGGGCCAAACCAACCACCCAAGAATGGAATCGTCGAGCGAAAACACTTGACAACCTCTAAGAAGCAGCTTTTCTTGCCACCAGACCTTTCTCCATCAGTTAGGAATCTGATGCCGTCACTAAACACATTCCTTAAATTGTAGCCATTTGTTAAGTGTTTTTTTTGGTGTCTAATCCGTATATATATCACCATTGCCCTTGATTTTCTTGACTGTATATCTCTTAAATGTCAACATATACACGTGTGATTTAGTTTACGAAGATTTTTCAGTGCCGAGAACGTCGATCAGAGATTAAAAAAGGCGTAACGTTCACAATGGTGTAAAATTAAATTGGGATATACCGGGCTAGGATTCGAGTTACCGGAACAAGGGCCAAACCAACCACCCAAGATTGGAATCGTCGAGCGAAAACACTTGACAGCCTCTTAGAAGCAGCTTTTCTAGCCACCAGACCTTTCTCCATCAATTAGGAATCTGATGCCGTCACTAAACACATTCCTTAAATTGTAGCCATTTGTTGAGTGTTTTTTTTGGTTTTTAATCTGCATATATATCACCATTGCCCATTATTTTCTTGACTGTATATCTCTTAAATGTCAACCTATACACGTGTGATTTAGTTTACGAAGATTTTTCAATGCCGAGAACCTCGATCAGAGAGTAAAAAAGGCGTAAGGTTCACAATGGTGTAAAATTAAAATGGGATATACCGGGATAGGATTCTAGTTACCGGAACAAGGGCCAAACCAACCACCCAAGAATGGAATAGTCGAGCGAAAACATTTGACAACTTCCTAGAAGTAGCTTTTCTTGCCACCAGACCTTTCTCCATCAATTAGGAATCTGATGTCGTCACTAAACACATTCCTTAAATTGTAGCCATTTGTTGTGTGTTTTTTTTTTTGGTGTCTAATCCGCATATGTATCACCATTGCCCTTGATTTTCTTGACTGTATATCTCTTAAATGTCAACATATACACGTGTGATTTAGTTTACGAAGATTTTTCAATGCCGAGAACCTCGATCAGAGAGTAAAAAAGGCGTAAGGTTCACAATGGTGTAAAATTAAAATGGGATATATCGGGCTTGGATTCGAGTTACATGAACAAGTGCCAAACCAACCACCCAACAATGGAATCGTCGAGTGAAAACACTTGACCACCTCCTAGAAGCAACTTTTCTTGCTACCAAACCTTTCTCCATCAATTAGGAATCTGATGCCGTCACAAAACACATTCCTTAAATTGTAGCCATTTGTTGAGTGTTTTTTTTGTGTCTAATCCGCATATATATCACCATTACCCTTGATTTTCTTGACTGTATATCTCTTAAATGTCTACATATACATGTGCGATTTAGTTTACGAAGATTTTTCAATGCCGAGAACCTCGATCAGAGAGTAAAAAAGGCGTAAGGTTCACAATGGTGTAAAATTAAAATGGGATATACCGGGTTAGGATTCGAGTTACAGGAACAAGGGCCAAACCAACCACCCAAGAATGGAATCGTCGAGGGAAAACACTTGACAACCTCCTAGAAGCAGCTTTTCTTGCCACCAAACCTTTCTCCATCAATTAGGAATCTGATGCCGTCACAAAACACATTCCTTAAATTGTAGCCATTTGTTGAGTGTTTTTTTTGTGTCTAATCCGCATATATATCACCATTGCCCTTGATTTTCTTGACTGTATATCTCTTAAATGTCTACATATACACGTGCGATTTAGTTTACGAAGATTTTTCAATGCCGAGAACCTCGATCAGAGAGTAAAAAAGGCGTAAGGTTCACAATGATGTAAAATTAAAATGGGATATACCGGGCTAGGATTCGAGTTACCGGAACAAGGGCCAAACCAACCACCCAAGAATGGAATCGTCGAGCGAAAACACTTGACAACCTCCTAGAAGCAGCTTTTCTTGCCACTAGACCTTTCTCCATCAATTTGGAATCTGATGCCGTCACTAAACACATTCCTTAAATTGTAGCCATTTGTTGAGTGTATTTTTTTGGTGTCTAATCCGCATATATATCATCATTGCCCATGATTTTCTTGACTGTATATCTCTTAAATGTCAATATATACACGTGTTATTTAGTTTACGAAGGTTTTTCAAAGCCGAGAACCTCGATTAAAGAGTAAAAAGGCGTAAGGTTCACAATGGTGTAAAATTAAAATGGGATATACCGGGTTAGGATTCGAGTTACAGGAACAAGGGCCAAACCAACCACCCAAGAATGGAATCGTCGAGGGAAAACACTTGACAACCTCCTAGAAGCAGCTTTTCTTGCCACTAGACCTTTCTCCATCAATTAGGAATCTGATGCCGTCACTAAACACATTCCTTAAATTGTAGCCATTTTTGAGTGTTTTGTTTTTGTGTCTAATCCGCATATATATCACCATTGACCTTGATTTTCTTGACTGTATATCTCTTAAATGTCAACATATACACGTGTGATTTAGTTTACGAAGATTTTTTAATGCCGAGAACCTCGATCAGAGAGTAAAAAAGGTGTAAGGTTCACAATGGTGTAAAATTAAAATGGGTTATACCGGGTTAGGATTCAAGTTACAGGAACAAGGACCAAACCAACTAGACAAGAATGGAATCGTCGAGCGAAAACATTTGACAACTTCCTAGAAGCAGCTTTTCTTGCCACCAGACCTTTCTTCCACCAGACCTTTCTCCATCAATTAGGAATCTGATGTCGTCACTAAACACATTCCTTAAATTGTAGCCATTTGTTGTGTGTTTTTTTTTTGGTGGCTAATCCGCATATGTATCACCATTGCCCTTGATTTTCTTGACTGTATATCTCTTAAATATCAACATATACACGTGTGATTTAGTTTATGAAGTTTTTTCAATACCGAGAACCTCGATCAGAGAGTAAAAAAGGCGTAAGGTTCACAATGGTGTAAAATTAAAATGGGATATACCGAGCTAGGATTCGAGTTAGAGGAACAAGGGCCAAACCAACCACCCAAGAATGGAATCGTCAAGCGAAAACACTTGACAACCTCCTAGAAGCAGCTTTTCTTGCAACCAGACCTTTCTTCATCAATTAGGAATCTGATGCCGTCACTAAACACATTTCTTAAATTGTAGCCATTTGTTGGGTGTTTTTTTTTGGTGTCTAATCCGCATATATATCACCATTGCCCTTGATTTTCTTGACTGTATATCTCTTAAATGTCAACATATACACGTGTGATTTAGTTTACGAAGATTTTTCAATGCCGAGAACCTCGTTCAGAGAGTAAAAAAGGCGTAAGGTTCACAATGGTGTAAAATTAAAATGGGATATATCGGGCTTGGATTCGAGTTACATGAACAAGTGCCAAACCAACCACCCAACAATGGAATAGTCGAGAGAAAACACTTGACCACCTCCTAGAAGCAACTTTTCTTGCCACCAAACCTTTCTCCATCAATTAGGAATCTGATGCCGTCACAAAACACATTCCTTAAATTGTAGCCATTTGTTGAGTGTTTTTTTTTGTGTCTAATCCGCATATATATCACCATTACCCTTGATTTTCTTGACTGTATATCTCTTAAATGTCTACATATACACGTGCGATTTAGTTTACGAAGATTTTTCAATGCCGAGAACCTCGATCAGAGAGTAAAAAAGGCGTAAGGTTCACAATGGTGTAAAATTAAAATGGGATATACCGGGTTAGGATTCGAGTTACAGGAACAAGGGCCAAACCATCCACCCAAGAATGGAATCGTCGAGGGAAAACACTTGACAACCTCCTAGAAGCAGCTTTTCTTGCCACTAGACCTTTCTCCATCAATTAGGAATCTGATGCCGTCACTAAACACATTCCTTAAATTGTAGCCATTTTTGAGTGTGTTGTTTTTGTGTCTAATCCGCATATATATCACCATTGACCTTGATTTTCTTGACTGTATATCTCTTAAATGTCAACATGTACACGTGTGATTTAGTTTACGAAGATTTTTTAATGCCGAGAACCTCGATCAGAGAGTAAAAAAGGTGTAAGGTTCACAATGGTGTAAAATTAAAATGGGTTATACCGGGTTTAGATTCAAGTTACAGGAACAAGGACCAAACCAACTAGACAAGAATGGAATCGTCGAGCGAAAACACTTGACAACCTCCTAGAAGCAGCTTTTCTTGCCACCAGACCTTTCTCCATCAATTAGGAATTAGGAATCTGATGCCCACTAAACACATTCCTTAAATTGTAGCCATTTGTTGAGTGTTTTTTTTTGTGTCTAATCCGCATATATATCCCCATTGCCCTTGATTTTCTTGACTGTATATCTCTTAAATGTCAACATATACACGTGTGATTTAGTTTACGAAGATTTTTCAATGCCGAGAACCTCGATCAGAGAGTAAAAAAGGCGTAAGGTTCACAACGGCAAAAAATAAAATTGGGATATACCGGGCTAGGATTCGGTTACAGGAAGAAGGGCCAAACCAACCACCCAAGAATGGAATCGTCGAGCGAAAACACTTGACAACCTCCTAGAAGCAGCTTTTCTTGCCACCAGACCTTTCTCCATCAATTAGGAATTAGGAATCTGATGCCCACTAAACACATTCCTTAAATTGTAGCCATTTGTTGAGTGTTTTTTATGGTGTCTAATCCGCATATATATCCCCATTGCCCTTGATTTTCTTGACTGTATATCTCTTAAATGTCAACATATACACGTGTGATTTAGTTTACGAAGATTTTTCAATGCCGAGAACCTCGATAAGAGAGTAAAAAAGGCGTAAGGTTCACAATGGTGTAAAATTAAAATGGGATATACCGGGCTAGGATTCAAGTTACAGGAACAAGGACCAAACCAACCACACAAGAATGGAATCGTCGAGCGAAAACACTTGACAACCTCCTAGAGGTAGCTTTTCTTGCCACCAGACCTTTCTCCATCAATTAGGATTCTGACGTCGTCACTAAACACATTCCTTAAATTGTAGCCATTTGTTGAGTGTTTTTTTGGCGTCTAATCCGCATATATATCACCATTGCCCTTGATTTTCTTGACTGTATATCTCTTAAATGTCAACATATACAGGTGTGATTTAGTTTACGAAGATTTTTCAATGCCGAGAACCTCGATCAGAGAGTAAAAAAGGCGTAAGGTTCACAATGGTGTAAAACTAAAATGGGATATACCGGGCTAGGATTCGAGTTACAGGAACAAGGGCCAAACCAACCACCCAAGAATGGAATCGTCGAGCGAAAACACTTGACAACCTCCTAGAAGTAGCTTTTTTTACCACCAGACCTTTCTCCATCAATTAGGAATCTGATGCCGTCACTAAACACATTCCTTAAATTGTAGCCATTTGTTGAGTGTATTTTTTTTGTGTCTAATCCGCATATATATCACCATTGCCCTTGATTTTCTTGAGTGTATATCTCTTAAATGTCAACATATACACGTGTGATTTAGTTTACGAAGATTTTTCAATGCAGAGAACCTCGATCAGAGAGTAAAAAAGGCGTAAGATTCACAATGGTGTAAAATTAAAATGGGATATACCGGGCTAGGATTCGAGTTAGAGGAACAAGGGTCAAACCAACCACCCAAAAAAGGAATCGTCGAGCGAAAACACATGACAATCTTCTAGAAGCAGATTTTCTTGCCACCAGACCTTTCTCCATCAATTCGAAATCTGATGCCGTCACTAAACACATTCCTTAAATTGTAGCCATTTGTTGGGTGTTTTTTTGGTGTCTAATCCGTATATATATCTCCGTTGCCCTTGATTTTCTTGACTGTATATCTCTTAAATGTCAATATATACATGTGTGATTTAGTTAACGAAGATTTTTCAATGCCGAGAACCTCGATCATAGAGTAAAAAGGGCATAAGGTTCACAATGGTGTAAAATTAAATTGGGATATACCGGGCTAGGATTCGAGGTATAGGAACAAGGGCCAAACCAACCACACAAGAATGGAATCGTCGAGCGAAAACACTTGACAACCTCCTAGAAGCAGCTTTTCTTGCCACCAGACCTTTCTCCATCAACTTGGATTCTGACGCCGTCACTAAACACATTCCTTAAATTGTAGCCATTTGTTGAGTGTTTTTTTTTGTGTCTAATCCGCATATATATCACCATTGTCCTTGATTTTCTTGACTGTATATCTCTTAAATGTCAACATATACACGTGTGATTTAGTTTACGAAGATTTTTCAATGCCAAGAACCTCGATCAGATAGTAAAAAGGGCATAAGGTTCACAATGGTGTAAAATTAAAATGGGATATACCGGGCTAGGATTTGAGTTATAGGAACAAGGGCCAAACCAACCACCCAAGAATGGAATCGTCGAGCGAAAACACTTGACAAACTCCTAGAAGCAGCTTTTCTTGCCACCAGACCTTTCTCCATCAATTAGGAATCTGATGCCGTCACTAAACACATTCCTTAAATTGTAGCCATTTGTTGAGTGTTTTTTTTGGTGTCTAATCCGCATATATATCACCATTTCCCTTGATTTTCTTGACTGTATATCTCTTAAATGTCAACATATACAGGTGTGATTTAGTTTAAGAAGATTTTTCAATGCCGAGAACCTCGATCAGAGAGTAAAAGAGGCGTAAGGTTCAGAATGGTGTAAAATTAAAATGGGATATACCGGGCTAGGATTCAAGTTACAGGAACAAGGGCCAAACCAACCACACAAGAATGGAATCGTTGAGCGAAAACACTTGACAAACTCCTAGAAGCAGCTTTTCTTGCCACCAGACCTTTCTCCCTCAATTAGGAATCTGATGCCGTCACTAAACACATTCCTTAAATTGTAGCCATTTGTTGGGTGTTTTTTTGTTGTCTAATCCGCATATATATCTCCATTGCCCTTGATTTTCTTGACTGTATATCTCTTAAATGTCAACATATACACGTGTGATTTAGTTTACGAAGATTTTTCAATGCCAAGAACCTCGATCAGAGAGTAAAAAAGGTGTAAGGTTCACAATGGTGTAAAATTAAAATGAGATATACCGGGCTAGGATTCGAGTTACAGGAACAAGGGCTAAACCAACCACCCAAAAAAGGAATCGTCGAGCGAAAACACATGACAACCTTCTAGAAGCAGCTTTTCTTGCCACCAGACCTTTCTCCATCAATTAGAAATCTGATGCCGTCACTAAACACATTCCTTAAATTGTAGCCATTTGTTGGGTGTTTTTTTGGTGTCTAATCCGCATATATATCTCCATTGCCCTTGATTTTCTTGACTGTATATCTCTTAAATGTCAACATATACACGTGTGATTTAGTTTACGAAGATTTTTCAATGCCAAGAACCTCGATCAGAGAGTAAAAAAGGCGTAAGGTTTACAATGGTGTAAAATTAAAATGGGATATACCGAGCTAGGATTCGAGTTACAGGAACAAGGGCCAAACCAACCACCCAAAAAAGGAATCGTCGAGCGAAAACACATGACAACCTCCTAGAAGCAGCTTTTCTTGCCACCAGACCTTTCTCCATCAATTAGAAATCTGATGACGTCACTAAACACATTCCTTAAATTGTAGCCGTTTGTTGGGTGTTTTTTTGGTGTCTAATCCGCATATATATTTCCATTGCCCTTGATTTTCTTGACTGTATAGCTCTTAAATGTCAACATATACACGTGTGATTTAGTTTACGAAGATTTTTCAATGCCAAGAACCTCGATCAGAGAGTAAAAAAGGCGTAAGGTTCACAATGGTGTAAAATTAAAATGGGATATACCGGGCTAGGATTCGAGTTACAGGAACAAGGGCCAAACCAACCACCCAAAAAAGGAATCATTGAGCGAAAACACTTGACAAACTCCTAGAAGCAGCTTTTCTTGCCACCAGACCTTTCTCCATCAATTAGAAATCTGATGACGTCACTAAACACATTCCTTAAATTGTAGCCATTTGTTGGGTGGTTTTTTGGTGTCTAATCCGCATATATATCTCCATTTCCCTTGATTTTCTTGACTGTATATCTCTTAAATGTCAACATATACATGTGTGATTTAGTTTACGAAGATTTTTCAATGCCAAGAACCTCGATCAGAGAGTAAAAAAGGCGTAAGGTTCACAATGGTGTAAAATTAAAATGGGATATACCGGGCTAGGATTCGAGTTACAGGAACAAGGGCCAAACCAACCACCCAAAAAAGGAATCGTCGAGCGAAAACACATGACAACCTCCTAGAAGCAGCTTTTCTTGCCACCAGACCTTTCTCCATCAATTAGAAATCTGATGACGTCACTAAACACATTCCTTAAATTGTAGCCATTTGTTGGGTGTTTTTTTGGTGTCTAATCCGCATATATATTTCCATTGCCCTTGATTTTCTTGACTGTATATCTCTTAAATGTCAACATATACACGTGTGATTTAGTTTACGAAGATTTTTCAATGCCAAGAACCTCGATCAGAGAGTAAAAAAGGCGTAAGGTTCACAATGGTGTAAAATTAAAATGGGATATACCGGGCTAGGATTCAAGTTACAGGAACAAGGGCCAAACCAACCACACAAGAATGGAATCATCGAGCGAAAACACTTGACAACCTCCTAGAAGCAGCTTTTCTTGCCACCAGACCTTTCTCCATCAATTAGGATTCTGATGCCGTCACTAAACACATTCCTTAAATTGTAGCCATTTGTTGGGTGTTTTTTTGGTGTCTAATCCGCATATATATCTCTCTATTGCCCTTGATTTTCTTGACTGTATATCTCTTAAATGTCAACATATACACGTGTGATTTAGTTTACGAAGATTTTTCAATGCCAAGAACCTCGATCAGAGAGTAAAAAAGGCGTAAGGTTCACAATGGTGTAAAATTAAAATGGGATATACCGGGCTAGGATTCAAGTTACAGGAACAAGGGCCAAACCAACCACACAAGAATGGAATCATCGAGCGAAAACACTTGACAACCTCCTAGAAGCAGCTTTTCTTGCCACCAGACCTTTCTCCATCAATTAGAAATCTGATGACGTCACTAAACACATTCCTTAAATTGTAGCCATTTGTTGGGTGTTTTTTTGGTGTCTAATCCGCATATATATCTCCATTGCCCTTGATTTTCTTGACTGTATATCTCTTAAATGTCAACATATACACGTGTGATTTAGTTTACGAAGATTTTTCAATGCCAAGAACCTCGATCAGAGAGTAAAAAAGGCGTAAGGTTCACAATGGTGTAAAATTAAAATGGGATATACCGGGCTAGGATTCGAGTTACAGGAACAAGGGCCAAACCAACCACCCAAAAAAGGAATCGTTGAGCCAAAACACTTGACAACCTCCTAGAAGCAGCTTTTCTTGCCACCAGACCTTTCTCCATCAATTAGAAATCTGATGACGTCACTAAACACATTCCTTAAATTGTAGCCGTTTGTTGGGTGTTTTTTTGGTGTCTAATCCGCATATATATCTCCATTGCCCTTGATTTTCTTGACTGTATATCTCTTAAATGTCAACATATACACGTGTGATTTAGTTTACGAAGATTTTTCAATGCCAAGAACCTCAATCAGAGAGTAAAAAAGGCGTAAGGTTCACAATGGTGTAAAATTAAAATGGGATATACCGGGCTAGGATTCGAGTTACAGGAACAAGGGCCAAACCAACCACCCAAAAAAGGAATCGTCGAGCGAAAACACATGACAACCTCCTAGAAGCAGCTTTTCTTGCCACCAGACCTTTCTCCATCAATTAGAAATCTGATGACGTCACTAAACACATTCCTTAAATTGTAGCCGTTTGTTGGGTGTTTTTTTGGTGTCTAATCCGCATATATATTTCCATTGCCCTTGATTTTCTTGACTGTATAGCTCTTAAATGTCAACATATACACGTGTGATTTAGTTTACGAAGATTTTTCAATGCCAAGAACCTCGATCAGAGAGTAAAAAAGGCGTAAGGTTCACAATGATGTAAAATTAAAATGGGATATACCGGGCTAGGATTCGAGTTACAGGAACAAGGGCCAAACCAACCACCCAAAAAAGGAATCGTTGAGCGAAAACACTTGACAAACTCCTAGAAGCAGCTTTTCTTGCCACCAGACCTTTCTCCATCAATTAGAAATCTGATGACGTCACTAAACACATTCCTTAAATTGTAGCCATTTGTTGGGTGGTTTTTTGGTGTCTAATCCGCATATATATCTCCATTTCCCTTGATTTTCTTGACTGTATATCTCTTAAATGTCAACATATACACGTGTGATTTAGTTTACGAAGATTTTTCAATGCCAAGAACCTCGATCAGAGAGTAAAAAAGGCGTAAGGTTCACAATGGTGTAAAATTAAAATGGGATATACCGGGCTAGGATTCGAGTTACAGGAACAAGGGCCAAACCAACCACCCAAAAAAGGAATCGTCGAGCGAAAACACATGACAACCTCCTAGAAGCAGCTTTTCTTGCCACCAGACCTTTCTCCATCAATTAGAAATCTGATGACGTCACTAAACACATTCCTTAAATTGTAGCCATTTGTTGGGTGTTTTTTTGGTGTCTAATCCGCATATATATTTCCATTGCCCTTGATTTTCTTGACTGTATATCTCTTAAATGTCAACATATACACGTGTGATTTAGTTTACGAAGATTTTTCAATGCCAAGAACCTCGATCAGAGAGTAAAAAAGGCGTAAGGTTCACAATGGTGTAAAATTAAAATGGGATATACCGGGTTAGGATTCAAGTTACAGGAACAAGGGCCAAACCAACCACACAAGAATGGAATCATCGAGCGAAAACACTTGACAACCTCCTAGAAGCAGCTTTTCTTGCCACCAGACCTTTCTCCATCAATTAGGATTCTGATGCCGTCACTAAACACATTCCTTAAATTGTAGCCATTTGTTGGGTGTTTTTTTGGTGTCTAATCCGCATATATATCTCTCTATTGCCTTTGATTTTCTTGACTGTATATCTCTTAAATGTCAACATATACACGTGTGATTTAGTTTACGAAGATTTTTCAATGCCAAGAACCTCGATCAGAGAGTAAAAAAGGCGTAAGGTTCACAATGGTGTAAAATTAAAATGGGATATACCGGGCTAGGATTCAAGTTACAGGAACAAGGGCCAAACCAACCACACAAGAATGGAATCATCGAGCGAAAACACTTGACAACCTCCTAGAAGCAGCTTTTCTTGCCACCAGACCTTTCTCCATCAATTAGAAATCTGATGACGTCACTAAACACATTCCTTAAATTGTAGCCATTTGTTGGGTGTTTTTTTGGTGTCTAATCCGCATATATATCTCCATTGCCCTTGATTTTCTTGACTGTATATCTCTTAAATGTCAACATATACACGTGTGATTTAGTTTACGAAGATTTTTCAATGCCAAGAACCTCGATCAGAGAGTAAAAAAGGCGTAAGGTTCACAATGGTGTAAAATTAAAATGGGATATACCGGGCTAGGATTCGAGTTACAGGAACAAGGGCCAAACCAACCACCCAAAAAAGGAATCGTCGAGCGAAAACACATGACAACCTCCTAGAAGCAGCTTTTCTTGCCACCAGACCTTTCTCCATCAATTAGAAATCCGATG
This sequence comes from Helianthus tuberosus, assembly GCA_030545235.1. Lineage (NCBI taxonomy): Eukaryota > Viridiplantae > Streptophyta > Magnoliopsida > Asterales > Asteraceae > Helianthus > Helianthus tuberosus. The sequence goes on from CM060412.1 coordinate 40,040,530, forward strand.
ACGTCACTAAACACATTCCTTAAATTGTAGCCGTTTGTTGGGTGTTTTTTTGGTGTCTAATCCGCATATATATTTCCATTGCCCTTGATTTTCTTGACTGTATAGCTCTTAAATGTCAACATATACACGTGTGATTTAGTTTACGAAGATTTTTCAATGCCAAGAACCTCGATCAGAGAGTAAAAAAGGCGTAAGGTTCACAATGGTGTAAAATTAAAATGGGATATACCGGGCTAGGATTCGAGTTACAGGAACAAGGGCCAAACCAACCACCCAAAAAAGGAATCGTTGAGCGAAAACACTTGACAAACTCCTAGAAGCAGCTTTTCTTGCCACCAGACATTTCTCCATCAATTAGAAATCTGATGACGTCACTAAACACATTCCTTAAATTGTAGCCATTTGTTGGGTGGTTTTTTGGTGTCTAATCCGCATATATATCTCCATTTCCCTTGATTTTCTTGACTGTATATCTCTTAAATGTCAACATATACACGTGTGATTTAGTTTACGAAGATTTTTCAATGCCAAGAACCTCGATCAGAGAGTAAAAAAGGCGTAAGGTTCACAATGGTGTAAAATTAAAATGGGATATACCGGGCTAGGATTCGAGTTACAGGAACAAGGGCCAAACCAACCACCCAAAAAAGGAATCGTCGAGCGAAAACACATGACAACCTCCTAGAAGCAGCTTTTCTTGCCACCAGACATTTCTCCATCAATTAGAAATCTGATGACGTCACTAAACACATTCCTTAAATTGTAGCCATTTGTTGGGTGTTTTTTTGGTGTCTAATCCGCATATATATTTCCATTGCCCTTGATTTTCTTGACTGTATATCTCTTAAATGTCAACATATACACGTGTGATTTAGTTTACGAAGATTTTTCAATGCCAAGAGCCTCGATTAGAGAGTAAAAAAGGCGTAAGGTTCACAATGGTGTAAAATTAAAATGGGATATACCGGGCTAGGATTCAAGTTACAGGAACAAGGGCCAAACCAACCACACAAGAATGGAATCATCGAGCGAAAACACTTGACAACCTCCTAGAAGCAGCTTTTCTTGCCACCAGACCTTTCTCCATCAATTAGGATTCTGATGCCGTCACTAAACACATTCCTTAAATTGTAGCCATTTGTTGGGTGTTTTTTTGGTGTCTAATCCGCATATATATCTCTCTATTGCCCTTGTTTTCTTGACTGTATATCTCTTAAATGTCAACATATACACGTGTGATTTAGTTTACGAAGATTTTTTAATGCCAAGAACCTCGATCAGAGAGTAAAAAAGGCGTAAGGTTCACAATGGTGTAAAATTAAAATGGGATATACCGGGCTAGGATTCAAGTTACAGGAACAAGGGCCAAACCAACCACACAAGAATGGAATCATCGAGCGAAAACACTTGACAACCTCCTAGAAGCAGCTTTTCTTGCCACCAGACCTTTCTCCATCAATTAGAAATCTGATGACGTCACTAAACACATTCCTTAAATTGTAGCCATTTGTTGGGTGTTTTTTTGGTGTCTAATCCGCATATATATCTCCATTGCCCTTGATTTTCTTGACTGTATATCTCTTAAATGTCAACATATACACGTGTGATTTAGTTTACGAAGATTTTTCAATGCCAAGAACCTCGATCAGAGAGTAAAAAAGGCGTAAGGTTCACAATGGTGTAAAATTAAAATGGGATATACCGGGCTAGGATTCGAGTTACAGGAACAAGGGCCAAACCAACCACCCAAAAAAGGAATCGTTGAGCCAAAACACTTGACAACCTCCTAGAAGCAGCTTTTCTTGCCACCAGACCTTTCTCCATCAATTAGAAATCTGATGACGTCACTAAACACATTCCTCAAATTGTAGCCATTTGTTGGGTGTTTTTTTGGTGTCTAATCCGCATATATATCTCCATTGCCCTTGATTTTCTTGACTGTATATCTCTTAAATGTCAACATATACACGTGTGATTTAGTTTACGAAGATTTTTCAATGCCAAGAACCTCAATCAGAGAGTAAAAAAGGCGTAAGGTTCACAATGGTGTAAAATTAAAATGGGATATACCGGGCTAGGATTCGAGTTACAGGAACAAGGGCCAAACCAACCACCCAAAAAAGGAATCGTCGAGCGAAAACACATGACAACCTCCTAGAAGCAGCTTTTCTTGCCACCAGACCTTTCTCCATCAATTAGAAATCTGATGACGTCACTAAACACATTCCTTAAATTGTAGCCATTTGTTGGGTGTTTTTTTGGTGTCTAATCCGCATATATATTTCCATTGCCTTGATTTTCTTGACTGTATATCTCTTAAATGTCAACATATACACGTGTGATTTAGTTTACGAAGATTTTTCAATGCCAAGAACCTCGATCAGAGAGTAAAAAAGGCGTAAGGTTCACAATGGTGTAAAATTAAAATGGGATATACCGGGCTAGGATTCGAGTTACAGGAACAAGGGCCAAACCAACCACCCAAAAAAGGAATCGTCGAGCGAAAACACATGACAACCTCCTAGAAGCAGCTTTTCTTGCCACCAGACCTTTCTCCATCAATTAGAAATCTGATGACGTCACTAAACACATTCCTTAAATTGTAGCCATTTGTTGGGTGTTTTTTTGGTGTCTAATCCGCATATATATTTCCATTGCCCTTGATTTTCTTGACTGTATATCTCTTAAATGTCAACATATACACGTGTGATTTAGTTTACGAAGATTTTTCAATGCCAAGAACCTCGATCAGAGAGTAAAAAAGGCGTAAGGTTCACAATGGTGTAAAATTAAAATGGGATATACCGGGCTAGGATTCGAGTTACAGGAACAAGGGCCAAACCAACCACCCAAAAAAGGAATCGTTGAGCCAAAACACTTGACAACCTCCTAGAAGCAGCTTTTCTTGCCACCAGACCTTTCTCCATCAATTAGAAATCTGATGACGTCACTAAACACATTCCTTAAATTGTAGCCATTTGTTGGGTGTTTTTTTGGTGTCTAATCCGCATATATATCTCCATTGCCCTTGATTTTCTTGACTGTATATCTCTTAAATGTCAACATATACACGTGTGATTTAGTTTACGAAGATTTTTCAATGCCAAGAACCTCAATCAGAGAGTAAAAAAGGCGTAAGGTTCACAATGGTGTAAAATTAAAATGGGATATACCGGGCTAGGATTCGAGTTACAGGAACAAGGGCCAAACCAACCACCCAAAAAAGGAATCGTCGAGCGAAAACACATGACAACCTCCTAGAAGCAGCTTTTCTTGCCACCAGACCTTTCTCCATCAATTAGAAATCTGATGACGTCACTAAACACAGTCCTTAAATTGTAGCCATTTGTTGGGTGTTTTTTTGGTGTCTAATCCGCATATATATTTCCATTTCCCTTGATTTTCTTGACTGTATATCTCTTAAATGTCAACATATACACGTGTGATTTAGTTTACGAAGATTTTTCAATGCCAAGAACCTCGATCAGAGAGTAAAAAAGGCGTAAGGTTCACAATGGTGTAAAATTAAAATGGGATATACCGGGCTAGGATTCAAGTTACAGGAACAAGGGCCAAACCAACCACACAAGAATGGAATCATCGAGCGAAAACACTTGACAACCTCCTAGAAGCAGCTTTTCTTGCCACCAGACCTTTCTCCATCAATTAGGATTCTGATGCCGTCACTAAACACATTCCTTAAATTGTAGCCATTTGTTGGGTGTTTTTTTGGTGTCTAATCCGCATATATATCTCTCTATTGCCCTTGATTTTCTTGACTGTATATCTCTTAAATGTCAACATATACACGTGTGATTTAGTTTACGAAGATTTTTTAATGCCAAGAACCTCGATCAGAGAGTAAAAAAGGCGTAAGGTTCACAATGGTGTAAAATTAAAATGGGATATACCGGGCTAGGATTCAAGTTACAGGAACAAGGGCCAAACCAACCACACAAGAATGGAATCATCGAGCGAAAACACTTGACAACCTCCTAGAAGCAGCTTTTCTTGCCACCAGACCTTTCTCCATCAATTAGAAAACTGATGACGTCACTAAACACATTCCTTAAATTGTAGCCATTTGTTGGGTGTTTTTTTGGTGTCTAATCCGCATATATATCTCCATTGCCCTTGATTTTCTTGACTGTATATCTCTTAAATGTCAACATATACACGTGTGATTTAGTTTACGAAGATTTTTCAATGCCAAGAACCTCGATCAGAGAGTAAAAAAGGCGTAAGGTTCACAATGGTGTAAAATTAAAATGGGATATACCGGGCTAGGATTCGAGTTACAGGAACAAGGGCCAAACCAACCACCCAAAAAAGGAATCGTTGAGCCAAAACACTTGACAACCTCCTAGAAGCAGCTTTTCTTGCCACCAGACCTTTCTCCATCAATTAGAAATCTGATGACGTCACTAAACACATTCCTCAAATTGTAGCCATTTGTTGGGTGTTTTTTTGGTGTCTAATCCGCATATATATCTCCATTGCCCTTGATTTTCTTGACTGTATATCTCTTAAATGTCAACATATACACGTGTGATTTAGTTTACGAAGATTTTTCAATGCCAAGAACCTCAATCAGAGAGTAAAAAAGGCGTAAGGTTCACAATGGTGTAAAATTAAAATGGGATATACCGGGCTAGGATTCGAGTTACAGGAACAAGGGCCAAACCAACCACCCAAAAAAGGAATCGTCGAGCGAAAACACATGACAACCTCCTAGAAGCAGCTTTTCTTGCCACCAGACCTTTCTCCATCAATTAGAAATCTGATGACGTCACTAAACACATTCCTTAAATTGTAGCCATTTGTTGGGTGTTTTTTTGGTGTCTAATCCGCATATATATTTCCATTGCCTTGATTTTCTTGACTGTATATCTCTTAAATGTCAACATATACACGTGTGATTTAGTTTACGAAGATTTTTCAATGCCAAGAACCTCGATCAGAGAGTAAAAAAGGCGTAAGGTTCACAATGGTGTAAAATTAAAATGGGATATACCGGGCTAGGATTCGAGTTACAGGAACAAGGGCCAAACCAACCACCCAAAAAAGGAATCGTCGAGCGAAAACACATGACAACCTCCTAGAAGCAGCTTTTCTTGCCACCAGACCTTTCTCCATCAATTAGAAATCTGATGACGTCACTAAACACATTCCTTAAATTGTAGCCATTTGTTGGGTGTTTTTTTGGTGTCTAATCCGCATATATATTTCCATTGCCCTTGATTTTCTTGACTGTATATCTCTTAAATGTCAACATATACACGTGTGATTTAGTTTACGAAGATTTTTCAATGCCAAGAACCTCGATCAGAGAGTAAAAAAGGCGTAAGGTTCACAATGGTGTAAAATTAAAATGGGATATACCGGGCTAGGATTCGAGTTACAGGAACAAGGGCCAAACCAACCACCCAAAAAAGGAATCGTTGAGCCAAAACACTTGACAACCTCCTAGAAGCAGCTTTTCTTGCCACCAGACCTTTCTCCATCAATTAGAAATCTGATGACGTCACTAAACACATTCCTTAAATTGTAGCCATTTGTTGGGTGTTTTTTTGGTGTCTAATCCGCATATATATCTCCATTGCCCTTGATTTTCTTGACTGTATATCTCTTAAATGTCAACATATACACGTGTGATTTAGTTTACGAAGATTTTTCAATGCCAAGAACCTCAATCAGAGAGTAAAAAAGGCGTAAGGTTCACAATGGTGTAAAATTAAAATGGGATATACCGGGCTAGGATTCGAGTTACAGGAACAAGGGCCAAACCAACCACCCAAAAAAGGAATCGTCGAGCGAAAACACATGACAACCTCCTAGAAGCAGCTTTTCTTGCCACCAGACCTTTCTCCATCAATTAGAAATCTGATGACGTCACTAAACACATTCCTTAAATTGTAGCCATTTGTTGGGTGTTTTTTTGGTGTCTAATCCGCATATATATTTCCATTGCCCTTGATTTTCTTGACTGTATATCTCTTAAATGTCAACATATACACGTGTGATTTAGTTTACGAAGATTTTTCAATGCCAAGAACCTCGATCAGAGAGTAAAAAAGGCGTAAGGTTCACAATGGTGTAAAATTAAAATAGGATATACCGGGCTAGGATTCAAGTTACAGGAACAAGGGCCAAACCAACCACACAAGAATGGAATCATCGAGCGAAAACACTTGACAACCTCCTAGAAGCAGCTTTTCTTGCCACCAGACCTTTCTCCATCAATTAGGATTCTGATGCCGTCACTAAACACATTCCTTAAATTGTAGCCATTTGTTGGGTGTTTTTTTGGTGTCTAATCCGCATATATATCTCTCTATTGCCCTTGATTTTCTTGACTGTATATCTCTTAAATGTCAACATATACACGTGTGATTTAGTTTACGAAGATTTTTTAATGCCAAGAACCTCGATCAGAGAGTAAAAAAGGCGTAAGGTTCACAATGGTGTAAAATTAAAATGGGATATACCGGGCTAGGATTCAAGTTACAGGAACAAGGGCCAAACCAACCACACAAGAATGGAATCATCGAGCGAAAACACTTGACAACCTCCTAGAAGCAGCTTTTCTTGCCACCAGACCTTTCTCCATCAATTAGAAATCTGATGACGTCACTAAACACATTCCTTAAATTGTAGCCATTTGTTGGGTGTTTTTTTGGTGTCTAATCCGCATATATATCTCCATTGCCCTTGATTTTCTTGACTGTATATCTCTTAAATGTCAACATATACACGTGTGATTTAGTTTACGAAGATTTTTCAATGCCAAGAACCTCGATCAGAGAGTAAAAAAGGCGTAAGGTTCACAATGGTGTAAAATTAAAATGGGATATACCGGGCTAGGATTCGAGTTACAGGAACAAGGGCCAAACCAACCACCCAAAAAAGGAATCGTTGAGCCAAAACACTTGACAACCTCCTAGAAGCAGCTTTTCTTGCCACCAGACCTTTCTCCATCAATTAGAAATCTGATGACGTCACTAAACACATTCCTTAAATTGTAGCCATTTGTTGGGTGTTTTTTTGGTGTCTAATCCGCATATATATCTCCATTGCCCTTGATTTTCTTGACTGTATATCTCTTAAATGTCAACATATACACGTGTGATTTAGTTTACGAAGATTTTTCAATGCCAAGAACCTCAATCAGAGAGTAAAAAAGGCGTAAGGTTCACAATGGTGTAAAATTAAAATGGGATATACCGGGCTAGGATTCGAGTTACAGGAACAAGGGCCAAACCAACCACCCAAAAAAGGAATCGTCGAGCGAAAACACATGACAACCTCCTAGAAGCAGCTTTTCTTGCCACCAGACCTTTCTCCATCAATTAGAAATCTGATGACGTCACTAAACACATTCCTTAAATTGTAGCCATTTGTTGGGTGTTTTTTTGGTGTCTAATCCGCATATATATTTCCATTGCCTTGATTTTCTTGACTGTATATCTCTTAAATGTCAACATATACACGTGTGATTTAGTTTACGAAGATTTTTCAATGCCAAGAACCTCGATCAGAGAGTAAAAAAGGCGTAAGGTTCACAATGGTGTAAAATTAAAATGGGATATACCGGGCTAGGATTCGAGTTACAGGAACAAGGGCCAAACCAACCACCCAAAAAAGGAATCGTCGAGCGAAAACACATGACAACCTCCTAGAAGCAGCTTTTCTTGCCACCAGACCTTTCTCCATCAATTAGAAATCTGATGACGTCACTAAACACATTCCTTAAATTGTAGCCATTTGTTGGGTGTTTTTTTGGTGTCTAATCCGCATATATATTTCCATTGCCCTTGATTTTCTTGACTGTATATCTCTTAAATGTCAACATATACACGTGTGATTTAGTTTACGAAGATTTTTCAATGCCAAGAACCTCGATCAGAGAGTAAAAAAGGCGTAAGGTTCACAATGGTGTAAAATTAAAATGGGATATACCGGGCTAGGATTCGAGTTACAGGAACAAGGGCCAAACCAACCACCCAAAAAAGGAATCGTTGAGCCAAAACACTTGACAACCTCCTAGAAGCAGCTTTTCTTGCCACCAGACCTTTCTCCATCAATTAGAAATCTGATGACGTCACTAAACACATTCCTTAAATTGTAGCCATTTGTTGGGTGTTTTTTTGGTGTCTAATCCGCATATATATCTCCATTGCCCTTGATTTTCTTGACTGTATATCTCTTAAATGTCAACATATACACGTGTGATTTAGTTTACGAAGATTTTTCAATGCCAAGAACCTCAATCAGAGAGTAAAAAAGGCGTAAGGTTCACAATGGTGTAAAATTAAAATGGGATATACCGGGCTAGGATTCGAGTTACAGGAACAAGGGCCAAACCAACCACCCAAAAAAGGAATCGTCGAGCGAAAACACATGACAACCTCCTAGAAGCAGCTTTTCTTGCCACCAGACCTTTCTCCATCAATTAGAAATCTGATGACGTCACTAAACACATTCCTTAAATTGTAGCCATTTGTTGGGTGTTTTTTTGGTGTCTAATCCGCATATATATTTCCATTGCCCATGATTTTCTTGACTGTATATCTCTTAAATGTCAACATATACACGTGTGATTTAGTTTACGAAGATTTTTCAATGCCAAGAACCTCGATCAGAGAGTAAAAAAGGCGTAAGGTTCACAATGGTGTAAAATTAAAATGGGATATACCGGGCTAGGATTCAAGTTACAGGAACAAGGGCCAAACCAACCACACAAGAATGGAATCATCGAGCGAAAACACTTGACAACCTCCTAGAAGCAGCTTTTCTTGCCACCAGACCTTTCTCCATCAATTAGGATTCTGATGCCGTCACTAAACACATTCCTTAAATTGTAGCCATTTGTTGGGTGTTTTTTTGGTATCTAATCCGCATATATATCTCTCTATTGCCCTTGATTTTCTTGACTGTATATCTCTTAAATGTCAACATATACACGTGTGATTTAGTTTACGAAGATTTTTCAATGCCAAGAACCTCGATCAGAGAGTAAAAAAGGCGTAAGGTTCACAATGGTGTAAAATTAAAATGGGATATACCGGGCTAGGATTCAAGTTACAGGAACAAGGGCCAAACCAACCACACAAGAATGGAATCATCGAGCGAAAACACTTGACAACCTCCTAGAAGCAGCTTTTCTTGCCACCAGACCTTTCTCCATCAATTAGAAATCTGATGACGTCACTAAACACATTCCTTAAATTGTAGCCATTTGTTGGGTGTTTTTTTGGTGTCTAATCCGCATATATATCTCCATTGCCCTTGATTTTCTTGACTGTATATCTCTTAAATGTCAACATATACACGTGTGATTTAGTTTACGAAGATTTTTCAATGCCAAGAACCTCGATCAGAGAGTAAAAAAGGCGTAAGGTTCACAATGGTGTAAAATTAAAATGGGATATACCGGGCTAGGATTCGAGTTACAGGAACAAGGGCCAAACCAACCACCCAAAAAAGGAATCGTTGAGCCAAAACACTTGACAACCTCCTAGAAGCAGCTTTTCTTGCCACCAGACCTTTCTCCATCAATTAGAAATCTGATGACGTCACTAAACACATTCCTTAAATTGTAGCCATTTGTTGGGTGTTTTTTTGGTGTCTAATCCGCATATATATCTCCATTGCCCTTGATTTTCTTGACTGTATATCTCTTAAATGTCAACATATACACGTGTGATTTAGTTTACGAAGATTTTTCAATGCCAAGAACCTCAATCAGAGAGTAAAAAAGGCGTAAGGTTCACAATGGTGTAAAATTAAAATGGGATATACCGGGCTAGGATTCGAGTTACAGGAACAAGGGCCAAACCAACCACCCAAAAAAGGAATCGTCGAGCGAAAACACATGACAACCTCCTAGAAGCAGCTTTTCTTGCCACCAGACCTTTCTCCATCAATTAGAAATCTGATGACGTCACTAAACACATTCCTTAAATTGTAGCCATTTGTTGGGTGTTTTTTTGGTGTCTAATCCGCATATATATTTCCATTGCCCTTGATTTTCTTGACTGTATATCTCTTAAATGTCAACATATACACGTGTGATTTAGTTTACGAAGATTTTTCAATGCCAAGAACCTCGATCAGAGAGTAAAAAAGGCGTAAGGTTCACAATGGTGTAAAATTAAAATGGGATATACCGGGCTAGGATTCGAGTTACAGGAACAAGGGCCAAACCAACCACCCAAAAAAGGAATCGTCGAGCGAAAACACATGACAACCTCCTAGAAGCAGCTTTTCTTGCCACCAGACCTTTCTCCATCAATTAGAAATCTGATGACGTCACTAAACACATTCCTTAAATTGTAGCCATTTGTTGGGTGTTTTTTTGGTGTCTAATCCGCATATATATTTCCATTGCCCTTGATTTTCTTGACTGTATATCTCTTAAATGTCAACATATACACGTGTGATTTAGTTTACGAAGATTTTTCAATGCCAAGAACCTCGATCAGAGAGTAAAAAAGGCGTAAGGTTCACAATGGTGTAAAATTAAAATGGGATATACCGGGCTAGGATTCGAGTTACAGGAACAAGGGCCAAACCAACCACCCAAAAAAGGAATCGTTGAGCCAAAACACTTGACAACCTCCTAGAAGCAGCTTTTCTTGCCACCAGACCTTTCTCCATCAATTAGAAATCTGATGACGTCACTAAACACATTCCTTAAATTGTAGCCATTTGTTGGGTGTTTTTTTGGTGTCTAATCCGCATATATATTTCCATTGCCCTTGATTTTCTTGACTGTATATCTCTTAAATGTCAATATATACACGTGTGATTTAGTTTACGAAGATTTTTCAATGCCAAGAACCTCGATCAGAGAGTAAAAAAGGCGTAAGGTTCACAATGGTGTAAAATTAAAATGGGATATACCGGGCTAGGATTCAAGTTACAGGAACAAGGGCCAAACCAACCACACAAGAATGGAATCATCGAGCAAAAACACTTGACAACCTCCTAGAAGCAGCTTTTCTTGCCACCAGACCTTTCTCCATCAATTAGGATTCTGATGCCGTCACTAAACACATTCCTTAAATTGTAGCCATTTGTTGGGTGTTTTTTTGGTATCTAATCCGCATATATATCTCTCTATTGCCCTTGATTTTCTTGACTGTATATCTCTTAAATGTCAACATATACACGTGTGATTTAGTTTACGAAGATTTTTCAATGCCAAGAACCTCGATCAGAGAGTAAAAAAGGCGTAAGGTTCACAATGGTGTAAAATTAAAATGGGATATACCGGGCTAGGATTCGAGTTACATGAACAAGGGTCAAACCAACCACCCAAGAACTGAATCGTCGAGCGAAAACACTTGACAACCTCCTAGAAGCAGCTTTTCTTGCCACCAAACCTTTCTCCATTAATTAGGAATCTGATGCCGTCACTAAACACATTCCTTAAATTGTAGCCATTTGTTGAGAGTTTTTTTTTGGTGTCTAATCCGCATATATATCACCATTGCCCTTGATTTTCTTGACTGTATATCTCTTAAATGTCAACATATACACGTGTGATTTAGTTTTCGAAGATTTTTCAATGCCGAGAACCTCGATCAGAGAGTAAAAAAGGCTTAAAGTTCACAATGGTGTAAAATTAAAATGGGATATACCGGGGTAGGATTCGAGTTACAGGAACAGGGGCCAAGCCAACCACCCAAAAATGGAATCGTCGAGCGAAAACACTTGACAGCCTCCTAGAAGCAGCTTTTCTTACCACCAGACCTTTCTCCATCAATTAGGAATTTGATGCCGTCACTAAACACATTCCTTAAATTGTAGCCATTAGTTGAGTGTTTTTTTTGTGTCTAAGCCGCATATATATCACCATTGCCCTTGATTTTCTTGACTGTATATTTCTTAAATGTCAACATATACACGTGTGATTTAGTTTACGAAGATTTTTCAATGCCGAGAACCTCGATCAGAGAGTAAAAAAGGCGTAAGGTTCACAATGGTGTAAAATTAAAATGGGATATACCGGGCTAGGATTCGAGTTACAGGAACAAGGGCCAAACCAACCACCCAAAAAAGGAATCGTCGAGCGAAAACACATGACAACCTCCTAGAAGCAGCTTTTCTTGCCACCAGACCTTTCTCCATCAATTAGAAATCTGATGACGTCACTAAACACATTCCTTAAATTGTAGCCATTTGTTGGGTGTTTTTTTGGTGTCTAATCCGCATATATATTTCCATTGCCCTTGATTTTCTTGACTGTATATCTCTTAAATGTCAACATATACACGTGTGATTTAGTTTACGAAGATTTTTCAATGCCAAGAACCTCGATCAGAGAGTAAAAAAGGCGTAAGGTTCACAATGGTGTAAAATTAAAATGGGATATACCGGGCTAGGATTCAAGTTACAGGAACAAGGGCCAAACCAACCACACAAGAATGGAATCATCGAGCGAAAACACTTGACAAACTCCTAGAAGCAGCTTTTCTTGCCACCAGACCTTTCTCCATCAATTAGGATTCTGACGCCCTCACTAAACACATTCCTTAAATTGTCGCCACTTGTTGAGTGTTTTTTTTGGTGTCTAATCCGCATATATATCACCATCGCACTTGATTTTCTTGACTGTATATCTCTTAAATGTCAACATATACACGTGTGATTTACTTTACAAAGATTTTTCAATGCCGAGAACCTCGATCAGAGAGTAAAAAATTCATAAGGTTCACAATGGTGTAAAATTAAAATGGGATATACCGGGCTAGGATTCGAGTTACAGGAACTAGGGCCAAACCAACCACCCAAGAATGGAATCGTCGAGCGAAAGCACTTGACAAACTCCTAGAAGCAGCTTTTCTTACCACCAGATCTTTCTCCATCAATTAGGAATCTGATGCCGTCACTAAACACATTCCTTAAATTGTAGCCATTTGTTGAGTGTTTTTTTTGTGTCTAATCCGCAAATATATCACCATTGCCCTTGATTTTCTTGACTGTATATCTCTTAAATATCAACATATACAGGTGTGATTTAGTTTATGAAGATTTTTCAATGCCGAGAACCTCGATCAGAGAGTAAAAAAGGCGTAAGGTTCACAATGGTGTAAAATTAAAATGGGATATACCGGGTTAGGATTCGAGTTACCGGAACAAGGGCCAAACCAACCACCCAAGAATGGAATCATCGAGCGAAAACACTTGACAACCTCCTAGAAGCATCTTTTCTTACCACCAGACCTTTCTCCATCAATTAGGAATCTGATGCCGTCACAAAACACATTCCTTAAATTGTAGCCATTTGTTGAGTGTTTTTTTTGTGTCTAATCCGCATATATATCACCATTGCCCTTGATTTTCTAGACTGTATATCTCTTAAATGTCAACATATACACGTGTTCTTTAGTTTACGAAGATTTTTCAATGCCGAGAACCTCGATCAGAGAGTAAAAAAGGCGTAAGGTTCACAATGGTGTAAAATTAAAATGTGATATACCGGGCTAGGATTAGAGTTACAAGAACAAGGGCTAAACCAACCACCCAAAAAAGGAATTGTCGAGCGAAAACACATGACAACCTCCTAGAAGCAGCTTTTCTTGCCACCAGACCTTTCTCCATCAATTAGAAATCTGATGCCGTCACTAAACACATTCCTTAAATTGTAGCCATTTGTTGGGTGTTTTTTTGGTGTCTAATCCGCATATATATCTCCATTGCCCTTGATTTTCTTGACTGTATATCTCTTAAATGTCAACATATACACGTGTGATTTAGTTTACGTAGATTTTTCAATGCCAAGAACCTCGATCAGAGAGTAAAAAAGGCGTCAGGTTCACAATGGTGTAAAATTAAAATGGGATATACCGGGCTAGGATTCAAGTTACAGGAACAAGGGCCAAACCAACCACACAAGAATGGAATCATCGAGCGAAAACACTTGACAACCTCCTAGAAGCAGCTTTTCTTGCCACCAGACCTTTCTCCATCAATTAGGATTCTGACGCCGTCACTAAACACATTCCTTAAATTGTAGCCATTTGTTGAGTGTTTTTTTTGGTGTCTAATCCGCTTATATATCACCATTGCCCTTAATTTTCTTGACTGTATATCTCTTAGATGTCAACATATACACGTGTGATTTAGTTTACAAAGATTTTTCAATGCCGAGAACCTCGATCAGAGAGTAAAAACGGCGTAAGGTTCACAATGGTGTAAAATTAAAATGGGATATACCGGGTTAGGATTCGAGTTACCGGAACAAGGGCCAAACCAACCACCCAAGAATGGAATCATCGAGCGAAAACACTTGACAACCTCCTTGAAGCAGCTTTTCTTACCACCAGACCTTTCTCCATCAATTAAGAATCTGATGCCGTCACTAAACACATTCCTTAAATTGTAGCCATTTGTTGAGTGTTTTTTTTGGTGTCTAATCCGCATATATATCTCTCTATTGCCCTTGATTTTCTTGACTGTATATCTCTTAAATGTCAACATATACACGTGTGATTTAGTTTACGAAGATTTTTCAATGCCGAGAACCTCGATCAGAGAGTAAAAATGGCGTAAGGTTCACAATGGTGTAAAATTAAAATGGGATATACCGGGCTAGGATTCGAGTTACAGGAACAAGGGCCAAACCAACCACCCAAAAAAGGAATCGGCGAGCGAAAACACATGACAACCTCCTAGAAGCAGCTTTTCTTGCCACCAGACCTTTCTCCATCAATTAGAAATCTGATGCCGTCACTAAACACATTCCTTAAATTGTAGCCATTTGTTGGGTGTTTTTTTGGTGTCTAATCCGCATATATATCTCTCTATTGCCCTTGATTTTCTTGACTGTATATCTCTTAAATGTCAACATATACACGTGTGATTTAGTTTACGAAGATTTTTCAATGCCAAGAACCTCGATCAGAGAGTAAAAAAGGCGTAAGGTTCACAATGGTGTAAAATTAAAATGGGATATACCGGGCTAGGATTCAAGTTACAGGAACAAGGGCCAAACCAACCACACAAGAATGGAATCGTTGAGCGAAAACACTTGACAAACTCCTAGAAGCAGCTTTTCTTGCCACCAGATCTTTCTCCATCAATTAGGAATCTGATGCCGTCACTAAACACATTCCTTAAATTGTAGCCATTTGTTGAGTGTTTTTTTTGGTGCCTAATCCGCATATATATCACCATTGCCCTTGATTTTCTTGATTGTATATCTCTTAGATGTCAACATATACACGTGTGATTTAGTTTACAAAGATTTATCAATGCCGAGAACCTCGATCAGAGAGTAAAAAAGGCGTCAGGTTCACAATGGTGTAAAATTAAAATGGGATATACCGGGTTAGGATTCGAGTTACCGGAACAAGGGCCAAACCAACCACCCAAGAATGGAATCATCGAGCGAAAACACTTGACAACCTCCTAGAAACAGCTTTTCTTACCACCAGACCTTTCTCCATCAATTAGGAATCTGATGCCGTCACTAAACACATTCCTTAAATTGTAGCCATTTGTTGAGTGTTTTTTTTGGTGTCTAATCCGCATATATATCTCTCTATTGCCCTTGATTTTCTTGACTGTATATCTCTTAAATGTCAACATATACACGTGTGATTTAGTTTACGAAGATTTTTCAATGCCGAGAACCTCGATCAGAGAGTAAAAAAGGCGTAAGGTTCACAATGGTGTAAAACTAAAATGGGATATACTGGGCTAGGATTCGAGTTACAGGAACAAGGGTCAAACCAACCACCCAAAAAAGGAATCGTCGAGCGAAAACACATTACAACCTCCTAGAAGCAGCTTTTCTTGCCACCAGACCTTTCTCCATCAATTAGAAATCTGATGCCGTCACTAAACACATTCCTTAAATTGTAGCCATTTGTTGGGTGTTTTTTTGGTGTCTAATCCGCATATATATCTCTCTATTGCCCTTGATTTTCTTGACTGTATATCTCTTAAATGTCAACATATACACGTGTGATTTAGTTTACGAAGATTTTTCAATGCCAAGAACCTCGATCAGAGAGTAAAAAAGGCGTAAGGTTCACAATGGTGTAAAATTAAAATGGGATATACCGGGCTAGGATTCAAGTTACAGGAACAAGGGCCAAACCAACCACACAAGAATGGAATCGTCGAGCGAAAACACTTGACAAACTCCTAGAAGCAGCTTTTCTTGCCACCAGACCTTTCTCCATCAATTAGGAATCTGATGCCGTCACGAAACACATTCCTTAAATTGTAGCCATTTGTTGAGTGTTTTTTTTGGTGTCTAATCCACATATATATCACCATTGCCCTTGATTTTCTTGACTGTATAACTCTTAAATGTCAACATATACACGTGTGATTTAGTTTACGAAGATTTTTCAATGCCGAGAACCTCAATCATAGACTAAAAAGGGCATAAGGTTCACAATGGTGTAAAATTAAAATGGGATATACCGGGTTAGGATTCGAGTTACCGGAACAAGGGCCAAACCAACCACCCAAGAATGGAATCATCGAGCGAAAACACTTGACAACCTCCTAGAAGCAGCTTTTCTTACCACCAGACCTTTCTCCATCAATTAGGAATCTGATGCCGTCACTAAACACATTCCTTAAATTGTAGCCATTTGTTGAGTGTTTTTTTTGGTGTCTAATCCGCATATATATCTCTCTATTGCCCTTGATTTTCTTGACTGTATATCTCTTAAATGTCAACATATACACGTGTGATTTAGTTTACGAAGATTTTTCAATGCCGAGAACCTCGGTCAGAGAGTAAAAAAGGCGTAAGGTTCACAATGGTGTAAAACTAAAATGGGATATACTGGGCTAGGATTCGAGTTACAGGAACAAGGGTCAAACCAACCACCCAAAAAAGGAATCGTCGAGCGAAAACACATTACAACCTCCTAGAAGCAGCTTTTCTTGCCACCAGACCTTTCTCCATCAATTAGAAATCTGATGCCGTCACTAAACACATTCCTTAAATTGTAGCCATTTGTTGGGTGTTTTTTTGGTGTCTAATCCGCATATATATCTCTCTATTGCCCTTGATTTTCTTGACTGTATATCTCTTAAATGTCAACATATACACGTGTGATTTAGTTTACGAAGATTTTTCAATGCCAAGAACCTCGATCAGAGAGTAAAAAAGGCGTAAGGTTCACAATGGTGTAAAATTAAAATGGGATATACCGGGCTAGGATTCAAGTTACAGGAACAAGGGCCAAACCAACCACACAAGAATGGAATCGTCGAGCGAAAACACTTGACAAACTCCTAGAAGCAGCTTTTCTTGCCACCAGACCTTTCTCCATCAATTAGGAATCTGATGCCGTCACTAAACACATTCCTTAAATTGTAGCCATTTGTTGAGTGTTTTTTTTGGTGTCTAATCCACATATATATCACCATTGCCCTTGATTTTCTTGACTGTATAACTCTTAAATGTCAACATATACACATGTGATTTAGTTTACGAAGATTTTTCAATGCCGAGAACCTCAATCATAGAGTAAAAAGGGCATAAGGTTCACAATGGTGTAAAATTAAAATGGGATATACCGGGCTAGGATTCGAGTTATAGGAACAAGGGCCAAACCAACCACCCAAGAATGGAATCGTCGAGCGAAAACACTTGACAAACTCCTAGAAGCAGCTTTTCTTGCCACCAGACCTTTCTCCATCAATTAGGAATCTGATGCCGTCACTAAACACATTCCTTAAATTGTAGCCATTTGTTGAGTGATTTTTTTTTGGTGTCTAATCCGCATATATATCACCATTGCCCTTGATTTTCTTGACTGTATATCTCTTAAATGTCAACATATACATGTGTGATTTAGTTTACGAAGATTTTTCAATGCCGAGAACCTCGATCAGAGAGTAAAAGAGGCGTAAGGTTCACAATGGTGTAAAACTAAAATTGGATATACCGGGCTAGAATTCGAGTTACAGGAACAAGGGTCAAACCAACCACCCAAGAATGGAATCGTCGAGCGAAAACACTTGACAACCTCCTAGAAGCAGCTTTTCTTGCCACCAGACCTCTCTCCATCAATTAGGAATCTGATGCCGTCACTAAACACATTCCTTAAATTGTAGCCATTTGTTGAGTGTTTTTTTTGGTGCCTAATCCGCATATATATCACCATTGCCCTTGATTTTCTTGATTGTATATCTCTTAGATGTCAACATATACACGTGTGATTTAGTTTACAAAGATTTATCAACGCCGAGAACCTCGATCAGAGAGTAAAAAAGGCGTCAGGTTCACAATGGTGTAAAATTAAAATGGGATATACCGGGTTAGGATTCGAGTTACCGGAACAAGGGCCAAACCAACCACCCAAGAATGGAATCATCGAGCGAAAACACTTGACAACCTCCTAGAAGCAGCTTTTCTTACCACCAGACCTTTCTCCATCAATTAGGAATCTGATGCCGTCACTAAACACATTCCTTAAATTGTAGCCATTTGTTGAGGGTTTTTTTTGGTGTCTAATCCGCATATATATCTCTCTATTGCCCTTGATTTTCTTGACTGTATATCTCTTAAATGTCAACATATACACGTGTGATTTAGTTTACGAAGATTTTTCAATGCCGAGAACCTCGATCAGAGAGTAAAAAAGGCGTAAGGTTCACAATGGTGTAAAACTAAAATGGGATATACTGGGCTAGGATTCGAGTTACAGGAACAAGGGTCAAACCAACCACCCAAAAAAGGAATCGTCGAGCGAAAACACATTACAACCTCCTAGAAGCAGCTTTTCTTGCCACCAGACCTTTCTCCATCAATTAAAAATCTGATGCCGTCACTAAACACATTCCTTAAATTGTAGCCATTTGTTGGGTGTTTTTTTGGTGTCTAATCCGCATATATATCTCTCTATTGCCCTTGATTTTCTTGACTGTATATCTCTTAAATGTCAACATATACACGTGTGATTTAGTTTACGAAGATTTTTTAATGCCAAGAACCTCGATCAGAGAGTAAAAAAGGCGTAAGGTTCACACTGGTGTAAAATTAAAATGGGATATACCGGGCTAGGATTCAAGTTATAGGAACAAGGGCCAAACCAACCACCCAAGAATGGAATCGTCGAGCGAAAACACTTGACAACCTCCTAGAAGCAGCTTTTCTTGCCACCAGACCTTTCTCCATCAATTAGGAATCTGATCCCGTCACTAAACACATTCCTTAAATTGTAGCCATTTGTTGAGTGTTTTTTTTTTGGTGTCTAATCCACATATATATCACCATTGCCCTTGATTTTCTTGACTGTATAACTCTTAAATGTCAACATATACATGTGTGATTTGGTTTACGAAGATTTTTCAATGCCGAGAACCTCAATCATAGAGTAAAAAGGGCATAAGGTTCACAATGGTGTAAAATTAAAATGGGATATACCGGGCTAGGATTCGAGTTATAGGAACAAGGGCCAAACCAACCACCCAAGAATGGAATCGTCGAGCGAAAACACTTGACAAACTCCTAGAAGCAGCTTTTCTTGCCACCAGACCTTTCTCCATCAATTAGGAATCTGATGCCGTCACTAAACACATTCCTTAAATTGTAGCCATTTGTTGAGTGATTTTTTTTTGGTGTCTAATCCGCATATATATCACCATTGCCCTTGATTTTCTTGACTGTATATCTCTTAAATGTCAACATATACATGTGTGATTTAGTTTACGAAGATTTTTCAATGCTGAGAACCTCGATCAGAGAGTAAAAGAGGCGTAAGGTTCACAATGGTGTAAAACTAAAATTGGATATACCAGGCTAGAATTCGAGTTACAGGAACAAGGGTCAAACCAACCACCCAAGAATGGAATCGTCGAGCGAAAACATTTGACAACCTCCTAGAAGCAGCTTTTCTTGCTACCAGACCTTTCTCCATGAATTAGGAATCTGATGCCGTCACTAAACACATTCCTTAAATTGTAGCCATTTGTTGAGAGTTTTTCTTTGGTGTCTAATCCGCATATATATCACCATTGCCCTTGATTTTCTTGACTGTATATCTCTTAGATGTCAACATATACACGTGTGACTTAGTTTACGAAGATTTTTCAATGCCGAGAACCTCGATCAGAGAGTAAAAAAGGCGTAAAGTTCACAATGGTGTAAAATTAAAATGTGATATACCGGGTTAGGATTCGAGTTACAGGAATAAGGGCCAAACCAACCACCCAAGAATGGAATCGTCAAGCGAAAACACTTGACAACCTCCTAGAAGCAGCTTTTCTTACCACCAGACCTTTCTCCATCAATTAGGAATCTGATGCCGTCACTAAACACATTCCTTAAATTGTAGCCATTAGTTGAGTGTTTTTTTTTGTGTCTAATCTGCATATATATCACCATTGCCCTTGATTTTCTTGACTGTATATCTCTTAAATGTCAACATATACACGTGTGATTTAGTTTACGAAGATTTTTCAATGCCGAGAACCTCGATCAGAGAGTAAAAAAGGCGTAAGGTTCACAATGGTGTAAAATTAAAATGGGATATACCGGGCTAGGATTCGAGTTACAGGAACAAGGGCCAAACCAACCACCCAAAAAAGGAATCGTCGAGCGAAAACACATGACAACCTCCTAGAAGCAGCTTTTCTTGCCACCAGACCTTTCTCCATTAATTAGAAATCTGATGCCGTCACTAAACACATTCCTTAAATTGTAGCCATTTGTTGGGTGTTTTTTTGGTGTCTAATCCGTATATATATCTCTCTATTGCCCTTGATTTTCTTGACTGTATATCTCTTAAATGTCAACATATACACGTGTGATTTAGTTTACGAAGATTTTTCAAAGCCAAGAACCTCGATCAGAGAGTAAAAAGGCATAAGGTTTACAATGGGGTAAAATTAAAATGGGATATACCGGGCTAGGATTCAAGTTACAGGAACAAGGGCCAAACCAACCACACAAGAATGGAATCATCGAGCGAAAACACTTGACAACCTCCTAGAAGCAGCTTTTCTTGCCACCAGACCTTTCTCCATCAATTAGGATTCTGACGCCGTCACTAAACACATTCCTTAAATTGTAGCCATTTGTTGAGTGTTTTTTTGGTGTCTAATCCGCATATATATCACCATTTCCCTTGATTTTCTTGACTGTATATCTCTTAGATGTCAACATATACACGTGTGATTTAGTTTACAAAGATTTTTCAATGCCGAGAACCTCGATCAGAGAGTAAAAAAGGCATAAGGTTCACAATGGTGTAAAATTAAAATGGGATATACCGGGCTAGGATTCGAGTTATAGGAACAAGGGCCAAACCAATCACCCAAGAATGGAATCGTCGAGCGAAAGAACTTGACAAACTCCTAGAAGCAGCTGTTCTTGCCACCAGACCTTTCTCCATCAATTAGAAATCTGATGCCGTCACTAAACACGTTCCTTAAATTGTTGCCATTTGTTGAGTGTTTTTTTTTGTGTCTAATCCGCAAATATATCACCATTGCCCTTGATTTTCTTGACTGTATATCTCTTAAATGTCAACATATACAGGTGTGATTTAGTTTATGAAAATTTTTCAATGCCGAGAACCTCGATCAGAGAGTAAAAAAGGCGTAAGGTTCACAATGGTGTAAAATTAAAATGGGATATACCGGGTTAGGATTCGAGTTACAGGAACAAGGGCCAAACCAACCACCCAAGAATGGAATCATCGAGCGAAAACACTTGACAACCTCCTAGAAGCAGCTTTTCTTACCACCAGACCTTTCTCCATCAATTAGGAATCTGATGCCGTCACTAAACACATTCCTTAAATTGTAGCCATTTGTTGAGTGTTTTTTTTTGTGTCTAATCCGCATATATATCACCATTGCCCTTAATTTTCTAGACTGTATATCTCTTAAATGTCAACATATACACGTGTGATTTAGTTTACGAAGATTTTTCAATGCCGAGAACCTCGATCAGAGAGTAAAAAAGGTGTAAGGTTCACAATGGTGTAAAATTAAAATGGGATATACCGGGCTAGGATTCGAGTTACAGAAACAAGGACCAAACCAACCACCCAAGAATGGAATCGTCGAGCGAAAACACTTGACAAACTCCTAGAAGCAGCTTTTCTTGCCACCAGACCTTTCTCCATCAATTAGGAATCCGATGCCGTCACTAAACACATTCCTTAAATTCTAGCCATTTGTTGAGTGTTTTTTTTTTGTGTATAATCCACATATATATCACCATTGCCCTTGATTTTCTTGACTGTATATCTCTTAAATGTCAACATATACACGTGTGATTTAGTTTACGAAGATTTTTCAATGCCGAGAACCTCAATAATAGAGTAAAAAGGGCATAAGGTTCACAATGGTGTAAAATTAAAATGGGATATACCGGGCTAGGATTCGAGTTACAGGAACAAGGGCCAAACAAACAACCCAAGAATGGAATCGTCGAGCGAAAACACTTGACAAACTCCTAGAAGCGGCTTTTCTTGCCACCAGACCTTTCTCCATCAATTAGGAATCTGATGCCGTCACTAAACGCATTCCTTAAATTGTAGCCATTTGTTGGGTGTTTTTTTGGTGTCTAATCCGCATATATATCTCCATTGCCCTTGATTTTCTTGATTGTATATCTCTTAAGTGTCAACATATACACGTGTGATTTAGTTTACGAAGATTTTTCAATGCCAAGAACCTCGATCAGAGAGTAAAAAAGGCGTAAGGTTCACAATGGTGTAAAATTAAAATGGGATATACCAGGCTAGGATTCAAGTTACAGGAACAAGGGCCAAACCAACCACACAAGAATGGAATCATCGAGCGAAAACACTTGACAACCTCCTAGAAGCAGATTTTCTTGCCACCAGACCTTTCTCCATCAATTAGCATTCTGACGCCGTCACTAAACACATTCCTTAAATTGTAGCCATTTGTTGAGTGTTTTTTTTTGTGTCTAATCCTCATATATATCACCATTGCCCTTGATTTTCTTGACTGTATATCTCTTAGATGTCAACATATACATGTGTGATTTAGTTTACAAAGATTTTTCAATGCCGAGAACCTCGATCAGAGAGTAAAAAAGGCATAAGGTTCACAATGGTGTAAAATTAAAATGGGATATACCAGGCTAAGATTCGAGTTACAGGAACACGGGCCAAACCAACCACCCAAGAATGGAATCGTCGAGCGAAAGCACTTGACAAACTCCTAGAAGCAGCTTTTCTTACCACCAGATCTTTGTCCATCAATTAGGAATCTGATGCCGTCACTAAACAGATTCCTTAAATATTAGCCATTTGTTGAGTGTTTTTTTTTTTGTGTCTAATCCGCAAATATATCACCATTGCCCTTGATTTTCTTGACTGTATATCTCTTAAAGGTCAACATATACAGGTGTGATTTAGTTTATGAAGATTTTTCAATGACGAGAACCTCGATCAGAGAGTAAAAAAGGCGTAAGGTTCACAATGGTGTAAAATTAAAATGGGATATACCGGGTTAGGATTCGAGTTACAGGAACAAGGGCCAAACCAACCACCCAAGAGTGGAATCATCGAGCGAAAACACTTGACAACCTCCTAGAAGCAGCTTTTCTTACCACCAGACCTTTCTCCATCAATTAGGAATCTGATGCCGTCACGAAACACATTCCTTAAATTGTAGCCATTTGTTGAGTGTTTTTTTTGTGTTTAATCCGCATATATATCACCATTGCCCTTGATTTTCTAGACTGTATATCTCTTAAATGTCAACATATACACGTGTGATTTAGTTTACGAAGATTTTTCAATGCCGAGAACCTCGATCAGAGAGTAAAAAAGGCGTAAGGTTCACAATGGTGTAAAATTAAAATGGGATATACCGGGCTAGGATTCGAGTTACAGGAACAAGGGCCAAACCAACCACCCAAGAATGGAATCATCGAGCGAAAACACTTGACAACCTCCTAGAAGCAGCTTTTCTTACCACCAGACCTTTCTCCATCAATTAGGAATCTGATGCCGTCACTAAACACATTCCTTAAATTGTAGCCATTTGTTGAGTGTTTTTTTTGTGTCTAATCCGGATATATATCACCATTGCCCTTGATTTTCTTGACTGTATATCTCTTAAATGTCAACATATACACGTGTGATTTAGTTTACGAAGATTTTTCAATGCCGAAAACCTCGATCAGAGAGTAAAAAAGGCGTAAGGTTCACAATGGTGTAAAACTAAAATGGGATATAACGGGCTAGGATTCGAGTTACAGGAACAAGGGTCAAACCAACCACCCAAGAATGGAATCGTTGAACGAAAACACTTGACAACCTCCTAGAAGCAGCTTTTCTTGCCACCAGACCTTTCTCCATCAATTAGGAATCTGATGCCGTCACTAAACACATTCCTTAAATTGTAGCCATTTGTTGAGTGTTTTTTTTTGTGTCTAATCCGCATATATATCACCATTGCCCTTGATTTTCTTGACTGTATATCTCTCAAATGTCAACATTTACACGTGTGATTTAGTTTACGAAGATTTTTCAATGTCGAGAACCTCGATCAGAGAGTAAAAAAGGCGTAAAGTTCACAATGGTGTAAAATTAAAATGGGATATACCGGGTTAGGATTCGAGTTACAGGAACAAGGGCCAAACCAACCACCCAAGATTGGAATCGTCAAGCGAAAACACTTGACAACCTCCTAGAAGCAGCTTTTCTTACCACCAGACCTTTCTCCATCAATTAGGAATCTGATGCCGTCACTAAACACATTCCTTAAATTGTAGCCATTTGTTGAGTGTTTTTTTTGTGTCTAATCCGCATATATATCACCATTGCCCTTGATTTTCTTGACTGTATATCTCTTAAATGTCAACATATACACGTGTGATTTAGTTTACGAAGATTTTTCAATGCCGAGAACCTCGATCAGAGAGTAAAAAAGGCGTAAGGTTCACAATGGTGTAAAATTAAAATGGGATATACCGGGCTAGGATTCGAGTTACAGGAACAAGGGCCAAACCAACCACCCAAAAAAGGAATCGTCGAGCGAAAACACATGACAACCTCCTAGAAGCAGCTTTTCTTGCCACCAGACCTTTCTCCATCAATTAGAAATCTGATGCCGTCACTAAACACATTCCTTAAATTGTAGCCATTTGTTGGGTGTTTTTTTGGTGTCTAATCCGCATATATATCTCCATTGCCCTTGATTTTCTTGACTGTATATCTCTTAAATGTCAACATATACATGTGTGATTTAGTTTACAAAGATTTTTCAATGCCGAGAACCTCGATCAGAGAGTAAAAAAGGCATAAGGTTCACAATTGTGTAAAATTAAAATGGGATATACCGGGCTAGGATTCGAGTTACAGGAACAAGGGCCAAACCAACCACCCAAGAATGGAATCGTCGAGCGAAAACACTTGACAAACTCCTAGAAGTAGCTTTTCTTGCCCCAAGACCTTTCTCCATCAATTAGGAATCTGATGCCGTCACTAAACACATTCCTTAAATTGTAGCCATTTGTTGAGTGTTTTTTTTTTTTTTTGTGTCTAATCCACATATATGTCACCATTGCCCTTGATTTTCTTGACTGTATATCTCTTAAATGTCAACATATACGGGTGTGATTTAGTTTACGAAGATTTTTCAATGCCAAGAACCTCGATCAGAGGGTAAAAAAGGCGTTAGGTTCACAATGGTGTAAAATTAAAATGGGATATACCGGGTTAGGATTCGAGTTACAGGAACAAGGGCCAAACCAACCACCCAAGAATGGAATCATCGAGCGAAAACACTTGACAACCTCCTAGAAGCAGCTTTTCTTACCACCAGACCTTTCTCCATCAATTAGGAATCTGATGCCGTCACTAAACACATTCCTTAAATTGTAGCCATTTGTTGAGTGTTTTTTTTTTGTGTCTAATCCGCATATATATCACCATTGCCCTTGATTTTCTAGATTGTATATCTCTTAAATGTCAACATATACACGTGTGATTTAGTTTACGAAGATTTTTCAATGCCGAGAACCTCGATCAGAGAGTAAAAAAGGCGTAAGGTTCACAATGGTGTAAAGTTAAAATGGGATATACCGGGCTAGGATTCGAGTTACAGAAACAAGGGCCAAACCAACCACCCAAGAATGGAATCGTCGAGCGAAAACACTTGACAAACTCCTAGAAGCAGCTTTTCTTGCCACCAGACCTCTCTCCATCAATTAGGAATCTGATGCCGTCACTAAACACATTCCTTAAATTGTAGCCATTTGTTGAGTGTTTTTTTTGGTGTCTAATCCACATATATATCACCATTGCCCTTGATTTTCTTGACTGTATATCTCTTAAATGTCAACATATACACGTGTGATTTAGTTTACGAAGATTTTTCAATGCCGAGAACCTCAATCATAGAGTAAAAAGGGCATAAGGTTCACAATGGTGTAAAATTAAAATGGGATATACCGGGCTAGGATTCGAGTTACAGGAACAAGGGCCAAACCAACCACCCAAGAATGGAATCGTCGAGCGAAAACACTTGACAAACTCCTAGAAGCAGCTTTTCTTGCCACCAGACCTTTCTCCATCAATTAGGAATCTGATGCCGTCACTAAACACATTCCTTAAATTGTAGCCATTTGTTGAGTGTTTTTTTTTTGTGTCTAATCCGCATATATATCACCATTGCCCTTGATTTTCTTGACTGTATATCTCTCAAATGTCAACATATACACGTGTGATATAGTTTACGAAGATTTTTCAATGCCAAGAACCTCGATCAGAGAGTAAAACAGGCGTAAAGTTCACAATGGTGTAAAATTAAAATGGGATATACTGGGTTAGGACTCGAGTTACAGGAACAAGGGCCAAACCAACCACCCAAGAATGGAATCGTCGAGCGAAAACACATGACAACCTCCTAGAAGCAGCTTTTCTTGCCACCAGACCTTTCTCCATCAATTAGGAATCTGATGCCGTCACTAAACACATTCCTTAAATTGTAGCCATTTGTTGAGTGTTTTTTTTTTTTGTGTCTAATCCGCATATATATCACCATTGCCCTTGATTTTCTTGACCGTATATCTCTTAAATGTCAACATATACACGTGTGATTTAGTTTACGAAGATTTTTCAATGCCGAGAACCTCAATCATAGAGTAAAAAGGGCATAAGGTTCACAATGGTGTAAAATTAAAATGGGATATACTGGGTTAGGATTCGAGTTACAGGAACAAGGGCCAAACCAACCACCCAAGAATGGAATCTTCGAGCGAAAACACTTGACAAACTCCTAGAAGCAGCTTTTCTTACCACCAGACCTTTCTCCATCAATTAGGAATCTGATGCCGTCACTAAACACATTCCTTAAATTGTAGCCATTTGTTGAGTGTTTTTTTTTGTGTCTAATCCGCATATATATCACCATTGCCCTTGATTTTCTTGACTGTATATCTCTTAAATGTCAACATATACACGTGTGATTTAGTTTACGAAGATTTTTCAATGCCGAGAACCTCGATCAGGGAGTAAAAAGGCGTAAGGTTCACAATGGTGTAAAATTAAAATGGGATATACCGGGCTAGGATTCGAGTTACAGGAACAAGGGCCAAACCAACCACCCAAAAAAGGAATCGTCGAGCGAAAACACATGACAACCTCCAAGAAGCAGCTTTTCTTGCCACCAGACCTTTCTCCATCAATTAGAAATCTGATGCCGTCACTAAACACATTCCTTAAATTGTAGCCATTTGTTGGGTGTTTTTTTGGTGTCTAATCCGCATATATATCTCCATTGCCCTTGATTTTCTTGACTGTATATCTCTTAAATGTCAACATATACACGTGTGATTTAGTTTACAAAGATTTTTCAATGTCGAGAACCTCGATCAGAGAGTAAAAAAGGCATAAGGTTCACAATGGTGTAAAATTAAAATGGGATATACCGGGCTAGGATTCGAGTTACAGGAACAAGGGCCAAACCAACCACCCAAGAATGGAATCGTCGAGCGAAAACACTTGACAAACTCCTAGAAGCAGCTTTTTTCTTGCCACCAGACCTTTCTCCATCAATTAGGAATCTGATGCCGTCACTAAACACATTCCTTAAATTGTAGCCATTTGTTGAGTGTTTTTTTTTTGTGTCTAATCCACATATATATCACCATTGCCCTTGATTTTCTTGACTGTATATCTCTTAAATGTCAATATATACACGTGTGATTTAGTTTACGAAGATTTTTCAATGCCGAGAACCTCAATCATAGAGTAAAAAGGGCATAAGGTTCACAATGGTCTAAAATTAAAATGGGATATACCGGGCTAGGATTCGAGTTACAGGAACAAGGGCCAAACCAACCACCCAAGAATGGAATCATCGAGCGAAAACACTTGACAACCTCCTAGAAGCAGCTTTTCTTACCACCAGACCTTTCTCCATCAATTAGGAATCTGATGCCGTCACTAAACACATTCCTTAAATTGTAGCCATTTGTTGAGTGTTTTTTTTTTGTGTCTAATCCGCATATATATCACCATTGCCCTTGATTTTCTAGATTGTATATCTCTTAAATGTCAACATATACACGTGTGATTTAGTTTACGAAGATTTTTCAATGCCGAGAACCTCGATCAGAGAGTAAAAAAGGCGTAAGGTTCACAATGGTGTAAAGTTAAAATGGGATATACCGGGCTAGGATTCGAGTTACAGAAACAAGGGCCAAACCAACCACCCAAGAATGGAATCGTCGAGCGAAAACACTTGACAAACTCCTAGAAGCAGCTTTTCTTGCCACCAGACCTCTCTCCATCAATTAGGAATCTGATGCCGTCACTAAACACATTCCTTAAATTGTAGCCATTTGTTGAGTGTTTTTTTTTGGTGTCTAATCCACATATATATCACCATTGACCTTGATTTTCTTGACTGTATATCCCTTAAATGTCAACATATACACGTGTGATTTAGTTTACGAAGATTTTTCAATGCCGAGAACCTCAATCATAGAGTAAAAAGGGCATAAGGTTCACAATGGTGTAAAATTAAAATGGGATATACCGGGCTAGGATTCGAGTAACAGGAACAAGGGCCAAACCAACCACCCAAGAATGGAATCGTCGAGCGAAAACACTTGACAAACTCCTAGAAGCAGCTTTTCTTGCCACCAGACCTTTCTCCATCAATTAGGAATCTGATGCCGTCACTAAACACATTCCTTAAATTGTAGCCATTTGTTCAGTGTTTTTTTTGTGTCTAATCCGCATATATATCACCATTGCCCTTGATTTTCTTGACTGTATATCTCTCAAATGTCAACATATACACGTGTGATATAGTTTACGAAGATTTTTCAATGCCGAGAACCTCGATCAGAGAGTAAAACAGGCGTAAAGTTCACAATGGTGTAAAATTAAAATGGGATATACTGGGTTAGGATTCGAGTTACAGGAACAAGGGCCAAACCAACCACCCAAGAATGGAATCGTCGAGTGAAAACACATGACAACCTCCTAGAAGCAGCTTTTCTTGCCACCAGACCTTTCTCCATCAATTAGGAATCTGATGCCGTCACTAAACACATTCCTTAAATTGTAGCCATTTGTTGAGTGTTTTTTTTTTGTGTCTAATCCGCATATATATCACCATTGCCCTTGATTTTCTTGACCGTATATCTCTTAAATGTCAACATATACACGTGTGATTTAGTTTACGAAGATTTTTCAATGCCGAGAACCTCAATAATAGAGTAAAAAGGGCATAAGGTTCACAATGGTGTAAAATTAAAATGGGATATACTGGGTTAGGATTCGAGTTACAGGAACAAGGGCCAAACCAACCACCCAAGAATGGAATCTTCGAGCGAAAACACTTGACAAACTCCTAGAAGCAGCTTTTCTTACCACCAGACCTTTCTCCATCAATTAGGAATCTGATGCCGTCACTAAACACATTCCTTAAATTGTAGCCATTTGTTGAGTGTTTTTTTTTTGTGTCTAATCCGCAAATATATCACCATTGCCCTTGATTTTCTTGACTGTATATCTCTTAAATGTCAACATATACACGTGTGATTTAGTTTACGAAGATTTTTCAATGCCGAGAACCTCGATCAGGGAGTAAAAAGGCGTAAGGTTCACAATGGTGTAAAATTAAAATGGAATATACCGGGCTAGGATTCGAGTTACAGGAACAAGGGCCAAACCAACCACCCAAAAAAGGAATCGTCGAGCGAAAACACATGACAACCTCCAAGAAGCAGCTTTTCTTGCCACCAGACCTTTCTCCATCAATTAGAAATCTGATGCCGTCACTAAACACATTCCTTAAATTGTAGCCATTTGTTGGGTGTTTTTTTGGTGTCTAATCCGCATATATATCTCCATTGCCCTTGATTTTCTTGACTGTATATCTCTTAAATGTCAACATATACACGTGTGATTTAGTTTACAAAGATTTTTCAATGCCGAGAACCTCGATCAGAGAGTAAAAAAGGCATAAGGTTCACAATGGTGTAAAATTAAAATGGGATATACCGGGCTAGGATTCGAGTTACAGGAACAAGGGCCAAACCAACCACCCAAGAATGGAATCGTCGAGCGAAAACACTTGACAAACTCCTAGAAGCAGCTTTTTTCTTGCCACCAGACCTTTCTCCATCAATTAGGAATCTGATGCCGTCACTAAACACATTCCTTAAATTGTAGCCATTTGTTGAGTGTTTTTTTTTGTGTCTAATCCACATATATATCACCATTGCCCTTGATTTTCTTGACTGTATATCTCTTAAATGTCAACATATACACGTGTGATTTAGTTTACGAAGATTTTTCAATGCCGAGAACCTCAATCATAGAGTAAAAAGGGCATAAGGTTCACAATGGTGTAAAATTAAAATGGGATATACCGGGCTAGGATTCGAGTTACATGAACAAGGGCCAAACCAACCACCCAAGAATGGAATCGTCGAGCAAAAACACTTGACAAACTCCTAGAAGCAGCTTTTCTTGCCACAAGACCTTTCTCCATCAATTAGGAATCTGATGCCGTCACTAAACACATTCCTTAAATTGTAGCCATTTGTTGAGTGTTTTTTTTTGTGTCTAATCCACATATATGTCACCATTGCCCTTGATTTTCTTGACTGTATATCTCTTAAATGTCAACATATACAGGTGTGATTTAGTTTACGAAGATTTTTCAATGCCGAGAACCTCGATCAGAGAGTAAAAGAGGCGTAAGGTTCACAATGGTGTAAAACTAAAATGGGATATACCGGGCTAGGATTCGAGTTACAGGAACAAGGGCCAAACCATCCACCCAAGAATGGAATCGTTGAACGAAAACACTTGACAACCTCCTAGAAGCAGCTTTTCTTGCCACCAGACCTTTCTCTATCAATTAGGAATCTGATGCCGTCACTAAACACATTCCTTAAATTGTAGCTATTTGTTGAGTGTTTTTTTTTTGTGTCTAATCCGCATATATATCACCATTGCCCTTGATTTTCTTGACTGTATATCTCTTAAATGTCAACATATACACGTGTGATTTAGTTTACGAAGATTTTTCAATGCCGAGAACCTCAATCATAGAGTAAAAAGGGCATAAGGTTCACAATGGTGTAAAATTAAAATGGGATATACCGGGCTAGGATTCGAGTTACATGAACAAGGGCCAAACCAACCACCCAAGAATGGAATCGTCGAGCAAAAACACTTGACAAACTCCTAGAAGCAGCTTTTCTTGCCACAAGACCTTTCTCCATCAATTAGGAATCTGATGCCGTCACTAAACACATTCCTTAAATTGTAGCCATTTGTTGAGTGTTTTTTTTTTTTTGTGTCTAATCCGCATATATATCACCATTGCCCTTGATTTTCTTGACTGTATATCTCTTAAATGTCAACATATACACGTGTGATTTAGTTTACGAAGATTTTTCAATGCCGAGAACCTCGATCAGGGAGTAAAAAGGCGTAAGGTTCACAATGGTGTAAAATTAAAATGGGATATACCGGGCTAGGATTCGAGTTACAGGAACAAGGGCCAAACCAACCACCCAAAAAAGGAATCGTCGAGCGAAAACACATGACAACCTCCTAGAAGCAGCTTTTCTTGCCACCAGACCTTTCTCCATCAATTAGAAATCTGATGCCGTCACTAAACACATTCCTTAAATTGTAGCCATTTGTTGGGTGTTTTTTTGGTGTCTAATCCGCATATATATCTCCATTGCCCTTGATTTTCTTGACTGTATATCTCTTAAATGTCAACATATACACGTGTGATTTAGTTTACAAAGATTTTTCAATGCCGAGAACCTCGATCAGAGAGTAAAAAAGGCATAAGGTTCACAATGGTGTAAAATTAAAATGGGATATACCGGGCTAGGATTCGAGTTACAGGAACAAGGGCCAAACCAACCACCCAAGAATGGAATCGTCGAGCGAAAACACTTGACAAACTCCTAGAAGCAGCTTTTTTCTTGCCACCAGACCTTTCTCCATCAATTAGGAATCTGATGCCGTCACTAAACACATTCCTTAAATTGTAGCCATTTGTTGAGTGTTTTTTTTTGTGTCTAATCCACATATATATCACCATTGCCCTTGATTTTCTTGACTGTATATCTCTTAAATGTCAACATATACACGTGTGATTTAGTTTACGAAGATTTTTCAATGCCGAGAACCTCAATCATAGAGTAAAAAGGGCATAAGGTTCACAATGGTGTAAAATTAAAATGGGATATACCGGGCTAGGATTCGAGTTACATGAACAAGGGCCAAACCAACCACCCAAGAATGGAATCGTTGAGCAAAAACACTTGACAAACTCCTAGAAGCAGCTTTTCTTGCCACAAGACCTTTCTCCATCAATTAGGAATCTGATGCCGTCACTAAACACATTCCTTAAATTGTAGCCATTTGTTGAGTGTTTTTTTTTTGTGTCTAATCCACATATATGTCACCATTGCCCTTGATTTTCTTGACTGTATATCTCTTAAATGTCAACATATACAGGTGTGATTTTGTTTACGAAGATTTTTCAATGCCGAGAACCTCGATCAGAGAGTAAAAGAGGCGTAAGGTTCACAATGGTGTAAACTAAAATGGGATATACCGGGCTAGGATTCGAGTTACAGGAACAAGGGTCAAACCATCCACCCAAGAATGGAATCGTTGAACGAAAACACTTGACAACCTCCTAGAAGCAGCTTTTCTTGCCACCAGACCTTTCTCCATCAATTAGGAATCTGATGCCGTCACTAAACACATTCCTTATATTGTAGCCATTTGTTGAGTGTTTTTTTTTTGTGTCTAATCCGCATATATATCACCATTGCCCTTGATTTTCTTGACTGTATATCTCTCAAATGTCAACATATACACGTGTGATTTAGTTTACGACGATTTTTCAATGCCGAGAACCTCGATCAGAGAGTAAAAAAGGCGTAAAGTTCACAATGGTGTAAAATTAAAATGGGATATACCGGGTTAGGATTCGAGTTACAGGAACAAGGGTCAAATCAACCACCCAAGAATGGAATCGTTGAACGAAAACACTTGACAACCTCCTAGAAGCAGCTTTTCTTGCCACCAGACCTTTCTCCATCAATTAGGAATCTGATGCCGTCACTAAACACATTCCTTAAATTGTAACCATTTGTTGAGTGTTTTTTTTTTGTGTCTAATCCGCATATATATCACCACTGCCCTTGATTTTCTTGACTGTATATCTCTCAAATGTCAACATATACACGTGTGATTTAGTTTACGAAGATTTTTCAATGCCGAGAACCTCGATCAGAGAGTAAAAAAGGCGTAAAGTTCACAATGGTGTAAAATTAAAATGGGATATACCAGGTTAGAATTCGAGTTACAGGAACAAGGGCCAAACCAACCACCCAAGAATGGAATCGTCAAGCGAAAACACTTGACAACCTCCTAGAAGCAGCTTTTCTTACCACCAGACCTTTCTCCATCAATTAGGAATCTGATGCCGTCACTAAACACATTCCGTAAATTGTAGCCATTTGTTGAGTGTTTTTTTTGTGTCTAATCCGGATATATATCACCATTGCCCTTGATTTTCTTGACTGTATATCTCTTAAATGTCAACATATACACGTGTGATTTAGTTTACGAAGATTTTTCAATGCCGAGAACCTCGATCAGAGAGTAAAAAAGGCGTAAGGTTCACAATGGTGTAAAATTAAAATGGGATATACCGGGCTAGGATTCGAGTTACAGGAACAAGGGCCAAACCAACCACCCAAAAAAGGAATCGTCGAGCGAAAACAAATGACAACCTCCTAGAAGCAGCTTTTCTTGCCACCAGACCTTTCTCCATCAATTAGAAATCTGATGTCGTCACAAAACACATTCCTTAAATTGTAGCCATTTGTTGGGTGTTTTTTTGGTGTCTAATCCGCATATATATCTCCATTGCCCTTGATTTTCTTGACTGTATATCTCTTAAATGTCAACATATACATGTGTGATTTAGTTTACGAAGATTTTTCAATGCCGAGAACCTCAATCAGAGAGTAAAAAAGGCGTAAGGTTCACAATGGTGTAAAATTAAAATGGGATATATCGGGCTATGATTCAAGTTACAGGAACAAGGGCCAAACCAACCACACAAGAATGGAATCATCGAGCGAAAACACTTGACAACTTCCTAGAAGCAGCTTTTCTTGCCACCAAACCTTTCTCCATCAATTAGGAATCTGACGCCGTCACTAAACACATTCCTTAAATTGTTGCCATTTGTTGAGTGTTTTTTTTGGTGTCTAGTCCGCATATATATCACCATTGCCCTTGATTTTCTTGACTGTATATCTCTTAAATGTCAACATATACACGTGTGATTTAGTTTACAAAGATTTTTCAATGCCGAGAACCTCGGTCAGAGAGTAAAAAAGGCATAAGGTTCACAATGGTGTAAAATTAAAATCGGATATACCGGGCTAGGATTCGAGTTACAGGAACAAGGGCCAAACCAACCACCCAAGAATGGAATCATCGAGCGAAAACACTTGACAAACTCCTAGCAGCAGCTTTTCTTACCACCAGATCTTTCTCCATCAATTAGGAATCTGATGCCGTCACTAAACACATTCCTTAAATTGTAGCCATTTGTTGAGTGTTTTTTTTTGTGTCTAATCCGCAAATATATCACTATTGCCCTTGATTTTCTTGACTGTATATCTCTTAAATGTCAACATATACAGGTGTGATTTACTTTATGAAGATTTTTCAATGCCGAAAACCTCGATCAGAGAGTAAAAAAGGCATAAGGTTCACAATGGTGTAAAATTAAAATGGGATATACCGGGTTAGGATTCGAGTTACAGGAACGAGGGCCAAACCAACCACCCAAGAATGGAATCATCGAGCGAAAACACTTGACATCCTCCTAGAAGCAGCTTTTCTTACCACCAGACCTTTCTCCATCAATTAGGAATCTGATGCCGTCACTAAACACATTCCTTAAATTGTAGCCATTTGTTGAGTGTTTTTTTTGTGTCTAATCCGCATATATATCACCATTGCCCTTGATTTTCTAGACTGTATATCTCTTAAATGTCAACATATACACGTGTGATTTAGTTTACGAAGATTTTTCAATGCCGAGAACCTCGATCAGAGAGTAAAAAAGGCGTAAGGTTCACAATGGTGTAAAATTAAAATGGGATATACCAGGCTAGGATTCGAGTTACCGGAACAAGGGCCAAACCAACCACCCAAAAAAGGAATCGTCGAGCGAAAACACATGACAACCTCCTAGAAGCAGCTTTTCTTGCCACCAGACCTTTCTCCATCAATTAGAAATCTGATGCCGTCACTAAACACATTCCTTAAATTGTAGTCATTTGTTGGGTGTTTTTTTGGTGTCTAATCCGCATATATATCTCCATTGCCCTTGATTTTCTTGACTGTATATCTCTTAAATGTCAACATATACACGTGTGATTTAGTTTTCGAAGATTTTTCAATGCCGAGAACCTCGATCAGAAAGTAAAAAAGGCGTAAGGTTCACAATGGTGGAAAATTAAAAAGGGATATACCGCGCTAGGATTCAAGTTATAGGAACAGGGGCCAAACCAACCACACAAGAATGGAATCATCGAGCGAAAACACTTGACAACCTCCTAGAAGCATCTTTTCTTGCCACCAGACCTTTCTCCATCAATTAGGAATTTAACGCCGTCACTAAACACATTCCCTAAATTGTTGCCATTTGTTGAGTGTTTTTTTTTTGGTGTCTAATCCGCATATATATCACCATTGCCCTTGATTTTCTTGACTGTATATCTCTTAAATGTCAACATATACACGTGTGATTTAGTTTACAAAGATTTTTCAATGCCGAGACCCTCGATCAGAGAGTAAAAAAGGCATAAGGTTCACAATGGTGTAAAATTAAAATGGGATATATCGGGCTAGGATTCGAGTTAAAGGAACAAGGGCCAAACCAACCACCCAAGAATGGAATCGTCGAGCGAAAACACTTGACAAACTCCTAGAAGCAGCTTTTCTTACCACCAGATCTTTCTCCATCAATTAGGAATCTGATGCCGTCACTAAACACATTCCCTAAATTGTAGCCATTTGTTGAGTGTTTTTTTTTTGTGTCTAATCTGCAAATATATCACTATTGCCCTTGATTTTCTTGAATGTATATCTCTTAAATGTCAACATATACAGGTGTGATTTAGTTTATGAAGATTTTTCAATGCCGAGAACCTCGATCAGAGAGTAAAAAAGGCGTAAGGTTCACAATGGTGTAAAATTAAAATGGGATATACCGGGTTAGGATTCGAGTTACAGGAACAAGGGCCAAACCAACCACCCAAGAATGGAATCATCAAGCGAAAACACTTGACAACCTCCTAGAAGCAGCTTTTCTTACCACCAGACCTTTCTCCATCAATTAGGAATCTGATGCCGTCACTAAACACATTCCTTAAATTGTAGCCATTTGTTGAGTGTTTTTTTTGTGTCTAATCCGCATATATATCACCATTGCTCTTGATTTTCTAGACTGTATATCTCTTAAATGTCAACATATACACGTGTGATTTAGTTTACGAAGATTTTTCAATGCCGAGAACCTCGATCAGTGAGTAAAAAAGGCGTAAGGTTCACAATGGTGTAAAATTAAAATGGGATATACCGGGCTAGGATTCAAGTTACAGGAACAAGGGCCAAACCAACCATCCAAAAAAGGAATCGTCGAGCGAAAACACATGACAACCTCCTAGAAGCAGCTTTTCTTGCCACCAGACCTTTCTCCATCAATTAGAAATCTGATGCCGTCACTAAACACATTCCTTAAATTGTAGCCATTTGTTGGGTGTTTTTTTGGTGTCTAATCCGCATATATATCTCCATTGCCCTTGATTTTCTTGACTGTATATCTCTTAAATGTCAACATATACATGTGTGATTTAGTTTACGAAGATTTTTCAATGCCGAGAACCTCAATCAGAGAGTAAAAAAGGCGTAAGGTTCACAATGGTGTAAAATTAAAATGGGATATATCGGGCTATGATTCAAGTTACAGGAACAAGGGCCAAACCAACCACACAAGAATGGAATCATCGAGCGAAAACACTTGACAACTTCCTAGAAGCAGCTTTTCTTGCCACCAAACCTTTCTCCATCAATTAGGAATCTGACGCCGTCACTAAACACATTCCTTAAATTGTTGCCATTTGTTGAGTGTTTTTTTTGGTGTCTAGTCCGCATATATATCACCATTGCCCTTGATTTTCTTGACTGTATATCTCTTAAATGTCAACATATACACGTGTGATTTAGTTTACAAAGATTTTTCAATGCCGAGAACCTCGGTCAGAGAGTAAAAAAGGCATAAGGTTCACAATGGTGTAAAATTAAAATCGGATATACCGGGCTAGGATTCGAGTTACAGGAACAAGGGCCAAACCAACCACCCAAGAATGGAATCATCGAGCGAAAACACTTGACAAACTCCTAGCAGCAGCTTTTCTTACCACCAGATCTTTCTCCATCAATTAGGAATCTGATGCCGTCACTAAACACATTCCTTAAATTGTAGCCATTTGTTGAGTGTTTTTTTTTGTGTCTAATCCGCAAATATATCACTATTGCCCTTGATTTTCTTGACTGTATATCTCTTAAATGTCAACATATACAGGTGTGATTTACTTTATGAAGATTTTTCAATGCCGAGAACCTCGATCAGAGAGTAAAAAAGGCATAAGGTTCACAATGGTGTAAAATTAAAATGGGATATACCGGGTTAGGATTCGAGTTACAGGAACGAGGGCCAAACCAACCACCCAAGAATGGAATCATCGAGCGAAAACACTTGACATCCTCCTAGAAGCAGCTTTTCTTACCACCAGACCTTTCTCCATCAATTAGGAATCTGATGCCGTCACTAAACACATTCCTTAAATTGTAGCCATTTGTTGAGTGTTTTTTTTGTGTCTAATCCACATATATATCACCATTGCCCTTGATTTTCTAGACTGTATATCTCTTAAATGTCAACATATACACGTGTGATTTAGTTTACGAAGATTTTTCAATGCCGAGAACCTCGATCAGAGAGTAAAAAAGGCGTAAGGTTCACAATGGTGTAAAATTAAAATGGGATATACCAGGCTAGGATTCGAGTTACAGGAACAAGGGCCAAACAAACCACCCAAAAAAGGAATCGTCGAGCGAAAACACATGACAACCT
Source organism: Helianthus tuberosus (assembly GCA_030545235.1). NCBI lineage: Eukaryota > Viridiplantae > Streptophyta > Magnoliopsida > Asterales > Asteraceae > Helianthus > Helianthus tuberosus. The sequence continues at coordinate 40,079,224 of CM060412.1, forward strand.
CCTAGAAGCAGCTTTTCTTGCCACCAGACCATTCTCCATCAATTAGAAATCTGATGCCGTCACTAAACACATTCCTTAAATTGTAGTCATTTGTTGGGTGTTTTTTTGGTGTCTAATCCGCATATATATCTCCATTGCCCTTGATTTTCTTGACTGTATATCTCTTAAATGTCAACATATACACGTGTGATTTAGTTTACGAAGATTTTTCAATGCCGAGAACCTCGATCAGAAAGTAAAAAAGGCGTAAGGTTCACAATGGTGGAAAATTAAAAAGGGATATACCGCGCTAGGATTCAAGTTACAGGAACAGGGGCCAAACCAACCACACAAGAATGGAATCATCGAGCGAAAACACTTGACAACCTCCTAGAAGCAGCTTTTCTTGCCACCAGACCTTTCTCCATCAATTAGGAATTTAACGCCGTCACTAAACACATTCCCTAAATTGTTGCCATTTGTTGAGTGTTTTTTTTGGTGTCTAATCCGCATATATATCACCATTGCCCTTGATTTTCTTGACTGTATATCTCTTAAATGTCAACATATACACGTGTGATTTAGTTTACAAAGATTTTTCAATGCCGAGACCCTCGATCAGAGAGTAAAAAAGGCATAAGGTTCACAATGGTGTAAAATTAAAATGGGATATACCGGGCTAGGATTCGAGTTAAAGGAACAAGGGCCAAACCAACCACCCAAGAATGGAATCGTCGAGCGAAAACACTTGACAAACTCCTAGAAGCAGCTTTTCTTACCACCAGATCTTTCTCCATCAATTAGGAATCTGATGCCGTCACTAAACACATTCCCTAAATTGTAGCCATTTGTTGAGTGTTTTTTTTTTGTGTCTAATCCGCAAATATATCACTATTGCCCTTGATTTTCTTGAATGTATATCTCTTAAATGTCAACATATACAGGTGTGATTTAGTTTATGAAGATTTTTCAATGCCGAGAACCTCGATCAGAGAGTAAAAAAGGCGTAAGGTTCACAATGGTGTAAAATTAAAATGGGATATACCGGGTTAGGATTCGAGTTACAGGAACAAGGGCCAAACCAACCACCCAAGAATGGAATCATCAAGCGAAAACACTTGACAACCTCCTAGAAGCAGCTTTTCTTACCACCAGACCTTTCTCCATCAATTAGGAATCTGATGCCGTCACTAAACACATTCCTTAAATTGTAGCCATTTGTTGAGTGTTTTTTTTGTGTCTAATCCGGATATATATCACCATTGCCCTTGATTTTCTTGACTGTATATCTCTTAAATGTCAACATATACACGTGTGATTTAGTTTACGAAGATTTTTCAATGCCGAGAACCTCGATCAGAGAGTAAAAAAGGCGTAAGGTTCACAATGGTGTAAAATTAAAATGGGATATACCGGGCTAGGATTCGAGTTACAGGAACAAGGGCCAAACCAACCACCCAAAAAAGGAATCGTCGAGCGAAAACACATGACAACCTCCTAGAAGCAGCTTTTCTTGCCACCAGACCTTTCTCCATCAATTAGAAATCTGATGTCGTCACTAAACACATTCCTTAAATTGTAGCCATTTGTTGGGTGTTTTTTTGGTGTCTAATCCGCATATATATCTCCATTGCCCTTGATTTTCTTGACTGTATATCTCTTAAATGTCAACATATACATGTGTGATTTAGTTTACGAAGATTTTTCAATGCCGAGAACCTCAATCAGAGAGTAAAAAAGGCGTAAGGTTCACAATGGTGTAAAATTAAAATGGGATATATCGGGCTATGATTCAAGTTACAGGAACAAGGGCCAAACCAACCACACAAGAATGGAATCATCGAGCGAAAACACTTGACAACTTCCTAGAAGCAGCTTTTCTTGCCACCAAACCTTTCTCCATCAATTAGGAATCTGACGCCGTCACTAAACACATTCCCTAAATTGTTGTCATTTGTTGAGTGTTTTTTTTTTGTGTCTAATCCGCATATATATCACCATTGCCCTTGATTTTCTTGACTGTATATCTCTTAAATGTCAACATATACACGTGTGATTTAGTTTACAAAGATTTTTAAATGCCGAGACCCTCGATCAGAGAGTAAAAAAGGCATAAGGTTCACAATGGTGTCAAATTAAAATGGGATATACCGGGCTAGGATTCGAGTTAAAGGAACAAGGGCCAAACCAACCACCCAAGAATGGAATCGTCGAGCGAAAACACTTGACAAACTCCTAGAAGCAGCTTTTCTTACCACCAGATCTTTCTCCATCAATTAGGAATCTGATGCCGTCACTAAACACATTCCCTAAATTGTAGCCATTTGTTGAGTGTTTTTTTTTGTGTCTAATCCGCAAATATATCACTATTGCCCTTGATTTTCTTGAATGTATATCTCTTAAATGTCAACATATACAGGTGTGATTTAGTTTATGAAGATTTTTCAATGCCGAGAACCTCGATCAGAGAGTAAAAAAGGCGTAACGTTCACAATGGTGTAAAATTAAAATGGGATATACCGGGTTAGAATTCGAGTTACAGGAACAAGGGCCAAACCAACCACCCAAGAATGGAATCGTCGAGCGAAAACACTTGACAACCTCCTAGAAGCAGCTTTTCTTACCACCAGACCTTTCTCCATCAATTAGGAATCTGATGCCGTCACTAAACACATTCCGTAAATTGTAGCCATTTGTTGAGTGTTTTTTTTGTGTCTAATCCGGATATATATCACCATTGCCCTTGATTTTCTTGACTGTATATCTCTTAAATGTCAACATATACACGTGTGATTTAGTTTACGAAGATTTTTCAATGCCGAGAACCTCGATCAGAGAGTAAAAAAGGCTTAAGGTTCACAATGGTGTAAAATTAAAATGGGATATACCGGGCTAGGATTCGAGTTACAGGAACAAGGGCCAAACCAACCACCCAAAAAAGGAATCGTCGAGCGAAAACACATGACAACCTCCTAGAAGCAGCTTTTCTTGCCACCAGACCTTTCTCCATCAATTAGAAATCTGATGTCGTCACTAAACGCATATATATCTCCATTGCCCTTGATTTTCTTGACTGTATATCTCTTAAATGTCAACATATACATGTGTGATTTAGTTTACGAAGATTTTTCAATGCCGAGAACCTCAATCAGAGAGTAAAAAAGGCGTAAGGTTCACAATGGTGTAAAATTAAATGGGATATATCGGGCTATGATTCAAGTTACAGGAACAAGGGCCAAACCAACCACACAAGAATGGAATCATCGAGCGAAAACACTTGACAACTTCCTAGAAGCAGCTTTTCTTGCCACCAAACCTTTCTCCATCAATTAGGAATCTGACGCCGTCACTAAACACATTCCTTAAATTGTTGCCATTTGTTGAGTGTTTTTTTTGGTGTCTAGTCCGCATATATATCACCATTGCCCTTGATTTTCTTGACTGTATATCTCTTAAATGTCAACATATACACGTGTGATTTAGTTTACAAAGATTTTTCAATGCCGAGAACCTCGGTCAGAGAGTAAAAAAGGCATAAGGTTCACAATGGTGTAAAATTAAAATCGGATATACCGGGCTAGGATTCGAGTTACAGGAACAAGGGCCAAACCAACCACCCAAGAATGGAATCATCGAGCGAAAACACTTGACAAACTCCTAGAAGCAGCTTTTCTTACCACCAGATCTTTCTCCATCAATTAGGAATCTGATGCCGTCACTAAACACATTCCTTAAATTGTAGCCATTTGTTGAGTGTTTTTTTTTTGTGTCTAATCCGCAAATATATCACTATTGCCCTTGATTTTCTTGACTGTATATCTCTTAAATGTCAACATATACAGGTGTGATTTACTTTATGAAGATTTTTCAATGCCGAGAACCTCGATCAGAGAGTAAAAAAGGCATAAGGTTCACAATGGTGTAAAATTAAAATGGGATATACCGGGTTAGGATTCGAGTTACAGGAACGAGGGCCAAACCAACCACCCAAGAATGGAATTATCGAGCGAAAACACTTGACATCCTCCTAGAAGCAGCTTTTCTTACCACCAGACCTTTCTCCATCAATTAGGAATCTGATGCCGTCACTAAACACATTCCTTAAATTGTAGCCATTTGTTGAGTGTTTTTTTTGTGTCTAATCCACATATATATCACCATTGCCCTTGATTTTCTAGACTGTATATCTCTTAAATGTCAACATATACACGTGTGATTTAGTTTACGAAGATTTTTCAATGCCGAGAACCTCGATCAGAGAGTAAAAAAGGCGTAAGGTTCACAATGGTGTAAAATTAAAATGGGATATACCAGGCTAGGATTCGAGTTACAGGAACAAGGGCCAAACCAACCACCCAAAAAAGGAATCGTCGAGCGAAAACACATGACAACCTCCTAGAAGCAGCTTTTCTTGCCACCAGACCTTTCTCCATCAATTAGAAATCTGATGCCGTCACTAAACACATTCCTTAAATTGTAGTCATTTGTTGGGTGTTTTTTTGGTGTCTAATCCGCATATATATCTCCATTGCCCTTGATTTTCTTGACTGTATATCTCTTAAATGTCAACATATACACGTGTGATTTAGTTTACGAAGATTTTTCAATGCCGAGAACCTCGATCAGAAAGTAAAAAAGGCGTAAGGTTCACAATGGTGGAAAATTAAAAAGGGATATACCGCGCTAGGATTCAAGTTACAGGAACAGGGGCCAAACCAACCACACAAGAATGGAATCATCGAGCGAAAACACTTGACAACCTCCTAGAAGCAGCTTTTCTTGCCACCAGACCTTTCTCCATCAATTAGGAATTTAACGCCGTCACTAAACACATTCCCTAAATTGTTGCCATTTGTTGAGTGTTTTTTTTTTGGTGTCTAATCCGCATATATATCACCATTGCCCTTGATTTTCTTGACTGTATATCTCTTAAATGTCAACATATACATGTGTGATTTAGTTTACAAAGATTTTTCAATGCCGAGACCCTCGATCAGAGAGTAAAAAAGGCATAAGGTTCACAATGGTGTAAAATTAAAATGGGATATACCGGGCTAGGATTCGAGTTAAAGGAACAAGGGCCAAACTAACCACCCAAGAATGGAATCGTCGAGCGAAAACACTTGACAAACTCCTAGAAGCAGCTTTTCTTACCACCAGATCTTTCTCCATCAATTAGGAATCTGATGCCGTCACTAAACACATTCCCTAAATTGTAGCCATTTGTTGAGTGTTTTTTTTTTGTGTCTAATCCGCAAATATATCACTATTGCCCTTGATTTTCTTGAATGTATATCTCTTAAATGTCAACATATACAGGTGTGATTTAGTTTATGAAGATTTTTCAATGCCGAGAACCTCGATCAGAGAGTAAAAAAGGCGTAAGGTTCACAATGGTGTAAAATTAAAATGGGATATACCGGGTTAGGATTCGAGTTACAGGAACAAGGGCCAAACCAACCACCCAAGAATGGAATCATCGAGCGAAAACACTTGACAACTTCCTAGAAGCAGCTTTTCTTACCACCATACCTTTCTCCATCAATTAGGAATCTGATGCCGTCACTAAACACATTCCTTAAATTGTAGCCATTTGTTGAGTGTTTTTTTTGTGTCTAATCCGCATATATATCACCATTGCTCTTGATTTTCTAGACTGTATATCTCTTAAATGTCAACATATACACGTGTGATTTAGTTTACGAAGATTTTTCAATGCCGAGAACCTCGATCAGTGAGTAAAAAAGGCGTAAGGTTCACAATGGTGTAAAATTAAAATGGGATATACTGGGCTAGGATTCAAGTTACAGGAACAAGGGCCAAACCAACCATCCAAAAAAGGAATCGTCGAGCGAAAACACATGACAACCTCCTAGAAGCAGCTTTTCTTGCCACCAGACCTTTCTCCATCAATTAGAAATCTGATGCCGTCACTAAACACATTCCTTAAATTGTAGCCATTTGTTGGGTGTTTTTTTGGTGTCTAATCCGCATATATATCTCCATTGCCCTTGATTTTCTTGACTGTATATCTCTTAAATGTCAACATATACACGTGTGATTTAGTTTACGAAGATTTTTCAATGCCGAGAACCTCGATCAGAGAGTAAAAAAGGCGTTAGGTTCACAATGGTGTAAAATTAAAATGGGATATACCGGGCTAGGATTCAAGTTACAGGAACAAGGGCCAAACCAACCACACAAGAATGGAATCATCGAGCGAAAAAACTTGACAACCTCCTAGAAGCAGCTTTTCTTGCCACCAGACCTTTCTCCATCAATTAGGAATCTGACGCCGTCACTAAACACATTCCTTAAATTGTTGCCATTTGTTGAGTGTTTTTTTTGGTGTCTAATCCGCATATATATCACCATTGCCCTTGATTTTCTTGACTGTATATCTCTTAAATGTCAACATATACACGTGTGATTTAGTTTACAAAGATTTTTCAATGCCGAGAACATCGATCAGAGAGTAAAAAAGGCATAAGGTTCACAATGGTGTAAAATTAAAATGGGATATACCGGGCTAGGATTCGAGTTACAGGAACAAGGGCCAAACCAACCACACAAGAATGGAATCGTCGAGCGAAAACACTTGACAACCTCCTAGAAGCAGCTTTTCTTGCCACCAGACCTTTCTCCATCAATTAGGATTCTGACGCCGTCACTAAACACATTCCTTAAATTGTAGCCATTTGTTGAGTGTTTTTTTTTGGTGTCTAATCCGCATATATATCACCATTGCCCTTGATTTTCTTGACTGTAAATCTCTTAAATGTCAACATATATACGTGTGATTTAGTTTACGAAGATTTTTCAATGCCGAGAACCTCGATCAGAGAGTAAAAAAGGCATAAGGTTCAAAATGGTGTAAAATTAAAATGGGATATACCGGGCTAGGATTCGAGTTACAGGAACAAGGGCCAAACCAACCACCCAAGAATGGAATCGTCGAGCGAAAACACTTGAAAAACTCCTAGAAGCAGCTTTTCTTGCCACCAGACCTTTCTCCATCAATTAGGAATCTGATGCCGTCACTAAACACATTCCTTAAATTGTAGCCATTTGTTGAGTGTTTTTTTTTTGTGTCTAATCCGCATATATATCACCATTGCCCTTGATTTTCTTGACTGTATATCTCTTAAATGTCAACATATACATGTGTGATTTAGTTTACGAAGATTTTTCAATGCCGAGAGCCTCGATCAGAGAGTAAAAAAGGCGTAAGGTTCACAATGGTGTAAAACTAAAATGGGATATACCAGGCTAGGATTCGAGTTACAGGAACAAGGGCTAAACCAACCACCCAAGAATGGAATCGTCGAGCGAAAACACTTGACAACCTCCAAGAAGCAGCTTTTCTTACCACCAGACCTTTCTCCATCAATTAGAAATCTGATGCCGTCATTAAACACATTCCTTAAATTGTAGCCATTTGTTGGGTGTTTTTTTGGTGTCTAATCCGCATATATATCTCCATTGCCCTTGATTTTCTTGACTGTATATCTCTTAAATGTCAACATATACACGTGTGATTTAGTTTACGAAGATTGTTTAATGCCAAGAACCTCGATCAGAGAGTAAAAAAGGCATTAGGTTCACAATGGTGTAAAATTAAAATGGGATATACCGGGGAGGATTCGAGTTACAGGAACAAGGGCCAAACCAACCACCCAAAAAAGGAATCGTCGAGCGAAAACACATGACAACCTCCAAGAAGCAGCTTTTCTTACCACCAGACCTTTCTCCATCAATTAGAAATCTGATGCCGTCACTAAACACATTTCTTAAATTGTAGCCATTTGTTGGGTGTTTTTTTGGTGTCTAATCCGCATATATATATATATATATATATATATCTCCATTGCCCTTGATTTTCTTGACTGTATATCTCTTAAATTTCAACATATACACGTGTGATTTAGTTTACGAAGACTGTTTAATGCCGAGAACCTCGATTAGAGAGTAAAAAAGGCATTAGGTTCACAATGGTGTAAAATTAAAATGGGATATACCGGGGAGGATTCGAGTTACAGGAACAAGGGCCAAACCAACCACCCAAGAATGGAATCGTCGAGCGAAAACACTTGACAACCTCCTATAAGCAGCTTTTCTTGCCACCAGACCTTTCTCCATCAATTAGGATTCTGACGCCGTCACTAAACACATTCCTTAAATTGTAGCCATTTGTTGAGTGTTTTTTTGGTGTCTATTCCGCATATATATCACCATTGCCCTTGATTTTCTTGACTGTATATCTCTTAAATATCAACATATATACGTGTGATTTAGTTTACGAAGATTGTTCAATGCCGAGAACCTCGATCAGAGAGTAAAAAACGCATAAGGTTCAAAATGGTGTAAAATTAAAATGGGATATACCGGGCAAGGATTCGAGTTACAGGAACAAGGGCCAAACCAACCACCCAAGAATGGAATCGTCGAGCGAAAACACTTAACAAACTCCTAGAAGCAGCTTTTCTTGCCACCAGACTTTTCTCCATCAATTAGGAATCTAATGCCGTCACTAAACACATTCCTTAAATTGTAGCCATTTGTTGTGTGTTTTTTTTTGTGTCTAATCCGCATATATATCACCATTTCCCTTGATTTTCTTGACTGTATATATCTCTTAAATGTCAACATATGCACGTGTGATTTAGTTTACGAAGATTTTTCAAGGCCGAGAACCTCGATCAGAGAGTAAAAAAGGCATTAGGTTCACAATGGTGTAAAATTAAAATGGGATATACCGGGGAGGATTCGAGTTACAGGAACAAGGGCCAAACCAACCACCCAAAAAAGGAATCGTCGAGCGAAAACACATGACAACCTCCAAGAAGCAGCTTTTCTTACCACCAGACCTTTCTCCATCAATTAGAAATCTGATGCCGTCACTAAACACATTCCTTAAATTGTAGCCATTTGTTGGGTGTTTTTTTGGTGTCTAATCCGCATATATATCTCCATTGCCCTTGATTTTCTTGACTGTATATCTCTTAAATGTCAACATATACACGTGTGATTTAGTTTACGAAGATTGTTTAATGCCGAGAACCTCGATCAGAGAGTAAAAAAGGCATTAGTTTCACAATGGTGTAAAATTAAAATGGGATATACCGGGCTAGGATTCAAGTTACAGGAACAAGGGCCAAACCAACCACACAAGAATGGAATCGTCGAGCGAAAACACTTGACAACCTCCTAGAAGCAGCTTTTCTTGCCACCAGACCTTTCTCCATCAATTAGGATTCTGACGCCGTCACTAAACACATTCCTTAAATTGTAGCCATTTGTTGAGTGTTTTTTTTTTTGTGTCTAATCCGCATATATATCACCATTGCCCTTGATTTTCTTGACTGTACATCTCTTAAATGTCAACATATATACGTGTGATTTAGTTTACGAATATTGTTCAATGCCGAGAACCTCGATCAGAGAGTAAAAAAGGCATAAGGTTCAAAATGGTGTAAAATTAAAATGGGATATACCGGGCTAGGATTCGAGTTACAGGAACAAGGGCCAAACCAACCACCCAAGAATGGAATCGTCGAGCAAAAACACTTGACAAACTCCTAGAAGCAGCTTTTCTTGCCACCAGACCTTTCTCCATCAATTAGGAATCTGATGTCGTCACTAAACACATTCCTTAAATTGTAGCCATTTGTTGAGTGTTTTTTTTTTGTGTCTAATCCGCATATATATCACCATTGCCCTTGATTTTCTTGACTGTATATCTCTTAAATGTCAACATATACAAGTGTGATTTAGTTTACGAAGATTTTTCAATGCCGAGAGCCTCGATCAGAGAGTAAAAAAGGCGTAAGGTTCACAATGGTGTAAAACTAAAATGGGATATACCGGGCTAGGATTCGAGTTACAGGAACAAGGGCTAAACCAACCACCCAAGAATGGAATCGTCGAGCGAAAACACTTGACAACCTCCTAGAAGCAGCTTTTCTTGCCACCAGACCTTTCTCCATCAATTAGCAATCTAATGCCGTCACTAAACACATTCCTTAAATTGTAGCCATTTGTTGAGTGTTTTTTTTGGTGTCTAATCCGCATATATATCACCATTGCCCTTGATTTTGTTGACTGTATATCTCTTAAATGTCAACATATGCACGTGTGATTTAGTTTACGAAGATTTTTCAATGACGAGAACCTCGATCAGAGAGTAAAAAAGCTGTAAGGTTCACAATGGTGTAAAATTAAAATGGGATATACCGGGCTAGGATTCGAGTTACAGGAACAAGGGCCAAACCAACCATCCAAAATAGGAATCGTCGAGCGAAAACACATGACAAGCTCCTAGAAGCAGCTTTTCTTACCACCAGAACTTTCTCCATCAATTAGAAATCTGATGTCGTCACTAAACACATTACTTAAATTGTAGCCATTTGTTGTGTGTTTTTTTGGTGTCTAATCCGCATATATATCTCTATTGCCCTTGATTTTCTTGACTGTATATCTCTTAAATGTCAACATATACACGTGTGATTTAGTTTACGAAGATTGTTCAATGCCGAGAACCTCGATCAGAGAGTAAAAAAGGCATTAGGTTCACAATGGTGTAAAATTAAAATGGGATATACCGGGCTAGGATTCAAGTTACAAGAACAAGGGCCAAACCAACCACACAAGAATAGAATCGTCGAGCGAAAACACTTGACAACCTCCTAGAAGCAGCTTTTCTTGCCACCAGACCTTTCTCCATCAATTAGGATTCTGACGCCGTCACTAAACACATTCCTTAAATTGTACCCATTTGTTGAGTGTTTTTTTTGTGTCTAATCCGCATATATATCACCATTTCCCTTGATTTTTTTGACTGTATATCTCTTAAATGTCTACATATACACGTGTGATTTAGTTTACGAAGATTTTTCAATGCCGAGAACCTCGACCAAAGAGTAAAAAAGGCGTAAGGTTCACAATGGTGTAAAACTAAAATGGGATATACCGGGCTAGGATTCGAGTTACAGGAACAAGGGCCAAACCAACCACCCAAGAATGGAATCGTTGAGCGAAAACACTTGACAATCTCCTAGAAGCAGCTTTTCTTGCCACCAGACCTTTCTCCATCAATTAGGAATCTAATGCCGTCACTAAACACATTCTTAAATTGTAGCCATTTGTTGAGTGTTTTTTTTTTGTGTCTAATCCGCATATATATCACCATTGCCCTTGATTTTCTTGACTGTATATCACTTAAATGTCAACATATACACGTGTGATTTAGTTTACGAAGATTTTTCAATGCCGAGAACCTCGATCAGAGAGTAAAAAAGGCGTAAGGTTCACAATGGTGTAAAATTAAAATGGGATATACCGGGCTAGGATTCGAGTTACAGGAACAAGGGCCAAACCAACCACCCAAAAAAGGAATCGTCGAGCGAAAACACATGACAACCTCCTCGAAGCAGCTTTTCTTGCCACCAGACCTTTCTCCATCAATTAGAAATCTGATGCCGTCACTAAACACGTTCCTTAAATTGTAGGCATTTGTTGGGTGTTTTTTTGGTGTCTTATCCGCATATATATATATATATATATATATATATATATATATATATATATATATATATATATATATCTCCATTGCCCTTGATTTTCTTGACTGTATATCTCTTAAATGTCAACATATACACGTGTGATTTAGTTTACGAAGATTGTTCAATGCCGAGAACCTCGATCAGAGAGTAAAAAAGGCATTAGGTTGACACTGGTGTAAAATTAAAATGGGATATACCGGGCTAGGATTCAAGTTACAGGAACAAGGGCCAAACCAACCACACAAGAATAGAATCGTCGAGCGAAAACACTTGACAACCTCCTAGAAGCAGCTTTTCTTGCCACCAGACCTTTCTCCATCAATTAGGATTCTGACGCCGTCACTAAACACATTACTTAAATTGTAGCCATTTGTTGAGTGTTTTTTTTTTGTGTCTAATCCGCATATATATCACCATTGCCCTTGATTTTTTTGACTGTATACTCTTAAATGTCAACATATACACGTGTGATTTAGTTTACGAAGATTTTTCAACGCCGAGAATGTGACACCCCAAGAAAACCAGTAATCTTCGCAAACCTGCTCGAGGAGCCGCGATACGACACAGGTAAACAACGTCACACTACTAGCTTCCTCAGTAACTGCATGCTAAATTTCGGGACGAAATTTCTTTCAAGTTGGGGATAATGTGACAACTCGAATTTCCGACGTTCTTTATTTGCATTTAATGCACGTTGACTTTGACTATATAGTGGTGTTATGACAAAACCTAGTGTGTTGCATGGTTATGTGTGATTGTATAACTTGCGTACCGTTTGTAAAACTTAAACTGCTTAGAACCCGACGAAACACAAGAGTGTTTCGCCATAACCCATTCCGACGAAACAGGCTGTTTCGCCATGAACATTCCGACGAAACAGAAGTCTGTTTCGCCGGCCCAGTAGCCCAGCTTGGGCCCAGAACGTATTTTGAGTATTTTTACGTAAAAACAACATCACTTTACATTTTCTATCAACACAATCGAAACCCTAGAGCTCTCTCACTGTGACGGCGAACTAGAACCCACCGGAAACCCTTGTGCGATCAAACCATCATCTCGGTTAGTAGATTTATGTGTCTTGATTGATCGTTCATCCGTGAATGTGTTTCTGTGCCATGTGATTCTGCTATGTTGATGTATGATTGTAACTGATACATGTTAAATGTTAGGGTTCTTGTTATGATGATGATGATATGGATTTTGATATGTATGTTGTAGCTGGATACAAATCATTCTATACGAAACTTAATACAATCGAATGCTCGGTTCTGGATATTGTTATATTGTTCTGATTCTGAATATAAGTTAGCATCTTGATAGGGTTCAATGATATGATTGTTGTATGTTGAATTAATATGTTATACACAAAAACTAGGGTTTATGCTAGACAATGATTCTTGGATGATTGAGTTATGATGATTCGTTATGCACATTGACCTTCGTATGATTTCTGATATTGTTGACGGCTGTTAGCATGATTAGGGTTTGCTGCATGTAACTGATTGACGTAACTGATATTCACACGAAATAGGTTTGACGAAACAGACCTCTTGGCGAAACAGAAAGTGTTTCGCCAAGGACTGCCGACGAAATAGAATTTTGTTTCGCCAAACAAAGCCACGACGAAACAGAATATGTTTCGTCAATTTGTGTTTCGCCACTATGTGTGTTTCGCCAACTCACTTGTTTCGCCAACTTATGTGTTTCGCCGAGCTGTGCTGTAACATGGGTTAATTCTGTTAAGTGTTAACTGGAATATTTAATTGCTGTTATATGTTAAACATGACTTGTATGATTGTGATTACGTGTTACATGCTTCTACATGAACAACTGAAACATAAACTGATTATGTATACGTGCAAACCTTAGGACGTGATTGATTATTTGCGAGCACTTACATACCTAGCATACCGAGCAAACCAAGGTGAGTTCACACAAGCCAAGGCATGGGATTCCCAGGGGGGAATGGGGTTTTAATGATTACTGTACATACATAGATGACAGAACCTACTGCTAGACTAGTAACACTTATTGAACGATCTTCGCACACCTGCCAAGGACATTGGCCGCGATATTATGACTGCCTTCGCACACCTGCCAAGGACATTGGCCGCGAACGAAACTTACAACATCATCGCACACCTGCCAAGGACATTGGCCGCGATACGAACAAACCTAGTCTAGAAAACTTGGGGAAAGACCTTCCCCAACATCTTCGCACACCTGCCAAGGACATTGGCCGCGATGGAAACTAATACGATACATTGTAACGAACGAACATACTACTACTCACGCTATACTATTACTGAACTGTTAACTGTGAACTCGCTCAACTAGTTGTTGACTCTCTCTTACATGCCTTGCAGGACCATAGGTACATTTGGAGCTTGCACAGGGAGGAGCAGGTCGTTGTGGGATACGAATCGTAGACGTTATTTGAACTTATAACTTACTTTGGGTTTTCATTATTATGCTTCCGCTACTTAAACAATGTTTGGTTATGAACATCAGTCATGTCAAGATGAATTACATTTTCCTACTTTTACACTTATATACTATGTTTGATATGATTGATGGCTTGATCCTGGTCAGTCACGCCTCCAAGCGGTGATACTCCGCGTGTGGATTTTTGGGGGTGTGACAGATTGGTATCAGAGCCATTGGTTATAGAGAACTTGGTTTTAATAAAGGGAAAACGGTTTTGTTAAAACCAGACTATAACAGAACAGTGCTCTCAACGATCCACAACGACGCTTCGCTCCACGTGCAAGGCTCAACATCATAGGTACTACTATTCATGTTACTTTACCTACTTGCTAGAATTACATAGAACTTTGCTCGTGGTATGCTCAGATTACAGAACCTACTATATGTTATTGCTTGAGAATACTTGTGTGCTCACTCTCTTCGCACTATTCGCGAACCTCTCACCCACATGTTCTCTTTGATGTCAAGATCGTGAGTGGACGCGTTAACTTAACTCAAGCCCAGTTGGCGGCTTCAATCACTGAACAAGTTACTGCAGCACTCGCAGCTGCCCAGGCAGGAGGTGTAACCTGCCATCACCACTTACTCTAGGATCTTTAGATCCTACTCTCGTAACTCAACACTTGTGCTTAATTTTGATTACTCTTACGCACACGACAAGTCAACACGCTCAGCCACCTGTATGCACATACAAGACCTTTATGGACTGTCGTCCTACTACTTTCAGCGACACTGAAGGAGCTGTTGGACTCCTCCATTAGTTCGAGGAACTCGAATCGGTCATCAAGTGTGAGAATGACCCGAGGCTCGTAAGGTGAAATATGCCACTGATATTCTCGAAGGCACTGCGTTAACTTGGTAGAACGCGCAAGTTCGGACACTGGGGCTGGCGGCTGCTAATGCTACCCCATGGGATGATTTTAAGGAACTGATCAAACGTGAATACTACAGTCGTGATGACATCCACAAGCTGGAAGTGGAGTCCTTTAACATGAAGATGACGGGGTCAGAGATAGAAGCGTACACGGAACGATCCAACAAACTGGCAATTTTGTGTCCAACTATGGTGGATCCTCCCATAAAGAGCTTTGAGCTGTACCTCAACGGCTTAGTACCAGGAATTCAAAACTATGTGATGACGGCTAATCTTGCTACTATTCAAGATGTTACTCATCTTGCTCATCGTCTCACAGACCAGGCAGTGGGACAGAACAAGCTGCCTCAACGTATCAGCGATACTACTACCACTACTACTTCCACTACTTCTGCTACCCTAAGTGCAAACGATGTAAACTGCACCACAGCGGGCAGTGCAACCGAAATCATTGTCAATGATGCAACAAGCTTGGTCATGGAGCCAAAGATGGTAGAAGCACATGTCCTGCAAACCAGAACCAGCAACAACAGTCACAATATCTACAGAATCAGCAGCAACAGCAGGGTAACAAGGGAATGTTATCAGGGTGGTGCTGAAGGTCTCTTCAAGAGACACTGCCCACGGTTGAACCAGAACCAGAATCAGAACCACAACCAAGGAAACGGGAACTAGCGAAGACAACAACGGGGGTAATAACGACGGCAATGGTGCCAGGGGTCGAGTGTTCGTGATTGGTTAGGGTGATACTAGGAATGACCCCAGCGTTGCGATAGTTTCGACATCGTCATTAGTATGGACTGGTTATCCCAACAACAAGCGGAGATCCTATGCAAAGGAAAGGTTATTCGCATTCCTCGTTCTGGCAAAGAACCTCTCGAAGTTCAAGGCGACAAGAGTGGTGTCGTGAGTGGCATCATCTCCTTTTTGAAGGCTCAGAAGTGTTTACGCAAGGGGCACACTGATATATTAGCACTCGTTACAGATACCTCGAAGAAAGAGAAGAAGATTGAGGATATTCCAGTGGTACGCGATTTTCCTCAAGTATTTCCAGAAGAGTTACCCGGGTTACCGCCTCATCGTCAGGTTGAATATCAGATCGAGCTCGCTCCGGGAGCAGCACCCATAGCTCGAGCGCCTTATCGTTTGGCTCCAACTGAATTGGAAGAATTGTCAAAGCAGCTACAAGAACTCTTGGAAAAGGGTTTTATATGCCCTAGCTCTTCGCCCTGGGGAGCTCCAGTGTTATTCGTAAAGAAGAAAGACGGTACGTTCAGGATGTGTATAGACTACCGTGAACTCAACAAGGTGACGATCAAGAATCGTTATCCTCTTCCGCGCATAGATGATTTATTCGATCAGCTGCAAGGGTTGAGCTACTACTCCAAGATAGACTTAAGGTCAGGGTACCATCAGCTGAGAGTCCGGGATGAGGACGTCTCTAAAACAGCATTTAGAACTCGCTACGGCCACTACGAGTTTATGGTCATGCCATTTGGGCTAACGAACGCGCCTGCCGTATTTATGGATCTTATGAACAGGGTGTGCAAACCCTATCTCGACAAGTTCGTCATTGTTTTCATCGACGACATCCTGATTTATTCGAAAAGTCAGGAGGAACACGAGCAGCACTTACGACTTATACTGGAACTTCTACGAACGGAACAGCTATACGCTAAGTTTTCTAAATGTGACTTCTGGCTTCGTGAAGTCCACTTTTTAGGCCACGTGGTGAACGAAGATGGGATCCATGTCGATCCATCCAAGGTAGATTCGATTAAGAACTGGCCTGCGCCTCGTACACCAACAGAAATACGCCAATTCTTAGGTTTGGCGGGTTACTACAGAAGGTTCATCAAAGACTTCTCAAAGATTGCTCAGCCGCTTACACTGTTGACACAGAAGGGTGTTGTTTACCGTTGGGGTAATGCACAGGAAACAGCGTTCCAACACTTAAAGGATAGACTCTGTAGCGCACCTATCCTCTCATTGCCTGAAGGCACGGACGATTTCGTAGTCTACTGCGACGCATCTATCCAAGGTCTTGGATGTGTATTGATGCAGAGGGATAAAGTTATTGCTTATGCTTCGCGCCAACTTAAGGTTCACGAACGGAATTATACGACACACGACCTAGAACTGGGAGCGGTTGTCTTTGCACTCAAGATATGGCGACACTACTTGTATGGTACCAAGTGCGCAATCTACACTGATCACAGAAGCCTCGAACATATCTTCAAACAGAAAGAACTGAATATGCGACAGCGACGATGGGTCGAACTGTTAAATGACTACGAATGCTCAATCAGGTACCACCCAGGCAAAGCCAATGTTGTGGCTGACGCCCTCAGTCGAAAGGACACTGCGCCTAAGCGCGTTCGAGCCTTACAACTCACGATACAGTCTAGTCTTCCTTCCCAGATACGAAATGCTCAGGTGGAAGCATTGAAACCAGACAACGTCAGGGCTGAAGCCCTACGCGGCTCAAGGCAACGATTAGAACAAAGGGCAGACGGCGCTTATTACGTAACAGGACGCATTTGGGTTCCACTTTATGGCAACTTACGCGAGCTGGTAATGGATGAAGCTCACAAGTCTCGCTACTCGGTACACCCTGGTTCGGATAAAATGTACCACGATATTAAGACTACATACTGGTGGCCTAGCATGAAGGCCCACATAGCCACATACGTTAGCAAATGCTTGACTTGTGCGAGAGTCAAGGCAGAATATCAGAAACCATCAGGACCACTACAACAACCTGAGATACCACAATGGAAATGGGAGCAAATTTCCATGGATTTTGTTACTGGCCTACCTAAATCTCAGCGCGGAAATGATACTATTTGGGTGATCGTGGATCGACTCACAAAGTCTGCTCACTTCTTGGCCATCAAAGAAACAGACAAGTTTTCTACCTTGGCAGACATTTACTTAAAAGAAGTGGTCTCGAGGCACGGAGTGCCCACCTCCATCATCTCTGATCGTGACGCACGTTTTACTTCAGAACTATGGCAAGCAATGCATAAATCTTTTGGCTCTCGTTTAGACATGAGCACAGCTTATCACCCTCAGACAGATGGGCAGTCTGAGCGCACTATTCAAACTTTAGAAGACATGCTTCGGGCGTGCGTAATTGACTTTGGCAATGGTTGGGAGAAACATCTGCCACTCGTGGAATTTTCATACAATAACAGCTACCACACCAGCATTAAAGCTGCACCATTCGAGGCATTGTACGGACGTAAATGCCGGTCACCTCTTTGTTGGGCAGAGGTGGGTGAGAGTCAAATCACAGGTCCAGAAATGGTAGTTGATACTACTGAAAAGATAGCACAAATACGACAACGCATGGCGGCAGCACGCGACCGTCAGAAAGCATACGCTGATTTAGACAGGAAACTACTCGAATTCCAAGTTGGGGATCGAGCGCTACTTAAAGTTTCACCCTGGAAGGGTGTGGTTCGTTTTGGCAAACGCGGCAAACTGAATCCACGATACGTCGGACCTTTCGAGGTTATTGAGAAAATAGGCAAAGTGGCCTACAGATTGAACTTACCACCTGAACTCAGTGCAGTTCACAACGTCTTTCACGTGTCGAATCTGAAGAAGTGTACGTCAGATGAGACCCACATAGTTCCCTTAAAGGAACTCACTATCGACGAGCGGTTGCACTTCGTCGAAGAACCAGTTGAAATCACGGACCGGGATGTTAAGGTCCTCAAGAACACGAGAATCCCTCTTGTACGAGTTCGTTGGAACTCCCGCCGCGGCCCAGAGTTCACCTGGGAGCGTGAAGATCAAATGGAACTCAAATATCCCCAGTTATTCGGAAACCAAGCAACTACTAGTGAGGCTGAAGCTACCAATGCAGAATTTCGGGACGAAATTCCAAATCAACGGGGGGATAATGTGACACCCCAAGAAAACCAGTAATCTTCGCAAACCTGCTCGAGGAGCCGCGATACGACACAGGTAAACAACGTCACACTACTAGCTTCCTCAGTAACTGCATGCTAAATTTCGGGACGAAATTTCTTTCAAGTTGGGGATAATGTGACAACTCGAATTTCCGACGTTCTTTATTTGCATTTAATGCACGTTGACTTTGACTATATAGTGGTGTTATGACAAAACCTAGTGTGTTGCATGGTTATGTGTGATTGTATAACTTGCGTACCGTTTGTAAAACTTAAACTGCTTAGAACCCGACGAAACACAAGAGTGTTTCGCCATAACCCATTCCGACGAAACAGGCTGTTTCGCCATGAACATTCCGACGAAACAGAAGTCTGTTTCGCCGGCCCAGTAGCCCAGCTTGGGCCCAGAACGTATTTTGAGTATTTTTACGTAAAAACAACATCACTTTACATTTTCTATCAACACAATCGAAACCCTAGAGCTCTCTCACTGTGACGGCGAACTAGAACCCACCGGAAACCCTTGTGCGATCAAACCATCATCTCGGTTAGTAGATTTATGTGTCTTGATTGATCGTTCATCCGTGAATGTGTTTCTGTGCCATGTGATTCTGCTATGTTGATGTATGATTGTAACTGATACATGTTAAATGTTAGGGTTCTTGTTATGATGATGATGATATGGATTTTGATATGTATGTTGTAGCTGGATACAAATCATTCTATACGAAACTTAATACAATCGAATGCTCAGTTCTGGATATTGTTATATTGTTCTGATTCTGAATATAAGTTAGCATCTTGATAGGGTTCAATGATATGATTGTTGTATGTTGAATTAATATGTTATACACAAAAACTAGGGTTTATGCTAGACAATGATTCTTGGATGATTGAGTTATGATGATTCGTTATGCACATTGACCTTCGTATGATTTCTGATATTGTTGACGGCTGTTAGCATGATTAGGGTTTGCTGCATGTAACTGATTGACGTAACTGATATTCACACGAAACAGGTTTGACGAAACAGACCTCTTGGCGAAACAGAAAGTGTTTCGCCAAGGACTGCCGACGAAATAGAATTTTGTTTCGCCAAACAAAGCCACGACGAAACAGAATATGTTTCGTCAATTTGTGTTTCGCCACTATGTGTGTTTCGCCAACTCACTTGTTTCGCCAACTTATGTGTTTCGCCGAGCTGTGCTGTAACATGGGTTAATTCTGTTAAGTGTTAACTGGAATATTTAATTGCTGTTATATGTTAAACATGACTTGTATGATTGTGATTACGTGTTACATGCTTCTACATGAACAACTGAAACATAAACTGATTATGTATACGTGCAAACCTTAGGACGTGATTGATTATTTGCGAGCACTTACATACCTAGCATACCGAGCAAACCAAGGTGAGTTCACACAAGCCAAGGCATGGGATTCCCAGGGGGGAATGGGGTTTTAATGATTACTGTACATACATAGATGACAGAACCTACTGCTAGACTAGTAACACTTATTGAACGATCTTCGCACACCTGCCAAGGACATTGGCCGCGATATTATGACTGCCTTCGCACACCTGCCAAGGACATTGGCCGCGAACGAAACTTACAACATCATCGCACACCTGCCAAGGACATTGGCCGCGATACGAACAAACCTAGTCTAGAAAACTTGGGGAAAGACCTTCCCCAACATCTTCGCACACCTGCCAAGGACATTGGCCGCGATGGAAACTAATACGATACATTGTAACGAACGAACATACTACTACTCACGCTATACTATTACTGAACTGTTAACTGTGAACTCGCTCAACTAGTTGTTGACTCTCTCTTACATGCCTTGCAGGACCATAGGTACATTTGGAGCTTGCACAGGGAGGAGCAGGTCGTTGTGGGATACGAATCGTAGACGTTATTTGAACTTATAACTTACTTTGGGTTTTCATTATTATGCTTCCGCTACTTAAACAATGTTTGGTTATGAACATCAGTCATGTCAAGATGAATTACATTTTCCTACTTTTACACTTATATACTATGTTTGATATGATTGATGGCTTGATCCTGGTCAGTCACGCCTCCAAGCGGTGATACTCCGCGTGTGGATTTTTGGGGGTGTGACAGATTGGTATCAGAGCCATTGGTTATAGAGAACTTGGTTTTAATAAAGGGAAAACGGTTTTGTTAAAACCAGACTATAACAGAACAGTGCTCTCAACGATCCACAACGACGCTTCGCTCCACGTGCAAGGCTCAACATCATAGGTACTACTATTCATGTTACTTTACCTACTTGCTAGAATTACATAGAACTTTGCTCGTGGTATGCTCAGATTACAGAACCTACTATATGTTATTGCTTGAGAATACTTGTGTGCTCACTCTCTTCGCACTATTCGCGAACCTCTCACCCACATGTTCTCTTTGATGTCAAGATCGTGAGTGGACGCGTTAACTTAACTCAAGCCCAGTTGGCGGCTTCAATCACTGAACAAGTTACTGCAGCACTCGCAGCTGCCCAGGCAGGAGGTGTAACCTGCCATCACCACTTACTCTAGGATCTTTAGATCCTACTCTCGTAACTCAACACTTGTGCTTAATTTTGATTACTCTTACGCACACGACAAGTCAACACGCTCAGCCACCTGTATGCACATACAAGACCTTTATGGACTGTCGTCCTACTACTTTCAGCGACACTGAAGGAGCTGTTGGACTCCTCCATTAGTTCGAGGAACTCGAATCGGTCATCAAGTGTGAGAATGACCCGAGGCTCGTAAGGTGAAATATGCCACTGATATTCTCGAAGGCACTGCGTTAACTTGGTAGAACGCGCAAGTTCGGACACTGGGGCTGGCGGCTGCTAATGCTACCCCATGGGATGATTTTAAGGAACTGATCAAACGTGAATACTACAGTCGTGATGACATCCACAAGCTGGAAGTGGAGTCCTTTAACATGAAGATGACGGGGTCAGAGATAGAAGCGTACACGGAACGATCCAACAAACTGGCAATTTTGTGTCCAACTATGGTGGATCCTCCCATAAAGAGCTTTGAGCTGTACCTCAACGGCTTAGTACCTCAACGGCGAACGAAACTTACAACATCATCGCACACCTGCCAAGGACATTGGCCGCGATACGAACAAACCTAGTCTAGAAAACTTGGGGAAAGACCTTCCCCAACATCTTCGCACACCTGCCAAGGACATTGGCCGCGATGGAAACTAATACGATACATTGTAACGAACGAACATACTACTACTCACGCTATACTATTACTGAACTGTTAACTGTGAACTCGCTCAACTAGTTGTTGACTCTCTCTTACATGCCTTGCAGGACCATAGGTACATTTGGAGCTTGCACAGGGAGGAGCAGGTCGTTGTGGGATACGGATCGTAGACGTTATTTGAACTTATAACTTACTTTGGGTTTTCATTATTATGCTTCCGCTACTTAAACAATGTTTGGTTATGAACATCAGTCATGTCAAGATGAATTACATTTTCCTACTTTTACACTTATATACTATGTTTGATATGATTGATGGCTTGATCCTGGTCAGTCACGCCTCCAAGCGGTGATACTCCGCGTGTGGATTTTTGGGGGTGTGACAGAGAACCTCGATCAGAGAGTAAAAAAGGCATATGGTTCACAATGGTGTAAAATTTAAATGGGATATACCGGGCTAGGATTCGAGTTACAGGAACAAGGGCCAAACCAACCACCCAAGAATGGAATCGTCGAGCGAAAACACTTGACAAACTCCTAGAAGCAGCTTTTCTTGTCACCAGACCTTTCTCCATCAATTAGGAATCTGATGCCGTCACTAAACCCATTCCTTAAATTGTAGCCATTTGTTGAGTGTTTTTTTTTGGTGTCTAATCCGCATATATATCACTGTTATGGGTGAAATTCTGAGCCCATATCCTGGAAAATATCTTGATCTATATCTTATTTATGTAGTATATGTTTACATCCGGGATGCTGGTTCAGGATATTGGTAACATCCTGAACGGTATCATCGGGATTGCTAATGGATTATGTGCAGGTACGTGTGTTAGAAGCTAGCAACGTTCACGAAGACTTATTCCACGGAAGACTCGGTCCAAGCCGTTTAAAGAAAGACGTTGAAACCTTATTACTCGGTCTACAACGTTCGTGGTGGAATATTCGGAGCATCCCATATTTATAGGAATATTTGTTTGTATTTCGTTACTATAAATAGGAGGAACACCAGATCAAATAGGACACAACAATCTCACGGCAATCACACTCACTACATTCTAACACTTGTTCTCTCGCAATTTGTACTCTCACACGAATTCATTGTAACACTTAGCGATCTGGTTGATATCCTGCACTGTATCCTGAAGTTCAAAGCAATAAGAAGAACAAGGCAGCTGCGATTGTCAGCTCCCGAGGTTTTGTGCCGGCGATCTAGATTGATCAAGGGCTTTCCTCGTACATCTCGTGTCGTTTCCTTTACTTTTTGTTTATTATTTGCTCACTGTTTGATCGCAGATACAGCTCAATATCCTGAGCCGTATCCTGAATACTGATTTTCTAAATAACTCAACAAGCATATTTTCTATAAACTTTCTAGCACACTACCTCACATTACTAATTTGATCACTAAATTGCTTCTGTAATTTTTGACCAAAACAATTTGGCGCCCACCGTGGGGCAAGTGGTGCTCTCTTTACTAAATTTTTTTGTTAAATCGCTAATCGTTTTTTTTTTTCAAAACTTTTTGCTACATTGTCCACAATGGCCTCACGATCAAACATGAGTTCCTCTACTGTGTCTGCTACGACTTCCGCTACTACAGGTTCGGTGCTTCCACCACCTCCTCCAAGAATGCCAGCCTCTACACGACCTCAGGATATTATCCCTACCCGCAGTGTTCAGGAATCTGCCCCTGTTTTAGCTTCTAACGAAGAAATTTTAACCTTATTTGGAAGTGTGCAGGAACAGATGAGGCAGCAGCAAGAGACAAACCAAATGCTTTTAAGGGAAATACAACTCCTGAAGTCTGGCTCGAGCAGATCCGCTGAGGATATTGTCACTCCATTGCAACCCAGAGCTTTGAACTTCAGTTCAGCTGTGTATACTGAGGATAACAGGGGGAATATTGTGCCCAGCCTTCCTCAGAATCATAACCCTGAAATACCCTCCTCGGTCAGGATATCGACCATAAGGAGCTCAGGATATGCTTCAGGATATGGGCAGAATCCTCCAACGGGTAACATGTTAAATAATAATAATACTCATACTACTAACAATAGTGGATCCTTGCAGGATACAGGTGTGACGTCAGCACTTACCAGGGAACTTCAGAAGTTGAAGGACATGATATCAAGTGTACCTGGGGTGGTCCAGCCAATCCCGGAAGTGTCTCAAGACAGCCACAAGATATCTCGTTTTGCATATCCTATCTGTGATGCTGAGATTCCAAAGAGGTTCCAAACCCCCAACATGAAGCTTTACGACGGAACAACGGATCCTGAGGAGCATATTGCTCAGTATAGGGAAAGAATGGAGATTAACCCTATCCCTCCGGTTCTCAAGGAAGCATGCTTGTGCAAGGGTTTTGGTTCAACCTTGACAGGATCAGCCCTGAAATGGCTTTTGAATGTCCCTCCACATTCGATTACATCTTTTGCTCACTTAGTAAATTTATTTAATAGTCAGTTTTCTTGTAGTAGGAGCTTTGAAAAATTAACAAGTTATCTCTACAGGATAACGCAGGGGCCTCAGGAATCCCTTAGGGATTATGTGAACAAGTTTAGCCGAGAATCACTAGACATTCCTCATCTTGATGTTGCAACAGCTGTGCAAGCTTTCAAGATGGGGTTGCAAAAGGATTCTCAATTCTACCAAGACCTTGTAATGAACCCATGCAGGAACCTGGATGAAGCTCGGAACAGGGCCCTAAGATACATTCGGTTGGAAGATGACAGAAAGATGCAAGAAAGGATGAACTCATCCAACACTTATGAGTCAACTAACAGGAAGTCAGAATCCTCATTCAAGTCGTATCGGCCTAAGCCATATGGCAGAAATGAGAACAAGAGAGTGAATGCTGTCGAAGATGAGGATCCTGAAGAGTATCCTGAATTATCTTAATATTGCTTTTCTGTTAACATTCCTGAATTGATGTATGCCATGCAGGGTCTGGGGGACAAGGCAAGATGGCCTCGAAAGAACCAACAAAAAGCGGATTGGAAAGACAAATCAAAATGGTGTGCTTTCCACGAAGATTTCGGACATATGACTGAGGATTGTATCGCTTTGAGGAAAGAAATAAGTTATCTTCTAAGCAAGGGATATCTGAAAGATCTCTTAGGAAGAAAGAAGAATAAGGGTCAGGATACTGAGCGAGCAGCATCACCCCCCGCGGATGCCAAGATAATCAACTTCATTTCGGGAGGATCCGACATTTGTGGGACTTCGTATTCAGCAGCAAAGAGACATGCAAAGGAAGCTAAGGCCGAAAGGGGAGACAAACCTGTCAGGATGACTACACTCACAACTGACAAAGTGATCACATTTGATGCTGATGACAGGGATACTGTCCAGGATCCTCACCATGATGCTCTGGTAATAACGTTATATGTGGCTAACCATTTTGTACGCAGGATATTGGTTGATAATGGCAGCTCCGTCAACATAATCCAACTAGAAACACTTAAAAGAATGAATGTATCTCCAATGGATATCACTTCAAAGTCTACCGTGCTTGTTGGGTTCAGTGGAGAGGCCAGAAACACAGTGGGAGAGATAAAGCTGCCGCTGTACGTTGAAGGAGTCAACTCGATACAACGTTTCTGTGTAATGGACTCTCTATCCTGCTATAACATTATACTGGGAAGACCGTGGATTCACGATATGAAGGCCGTGCCATCAACATATCACCAATGCATCAAGATACCTACCCCTTGGGGAGTTGTTAAAGTTGATAGCGATCAGCAGGAGGCGAAGGAATGCTACTCATCCTCAATGAAATCCTCAACCAAACCTAGTGCAGCATAGCAATTAAAGACGCGGGCCCAGGATATCGTGGAGGATCCGGAGCAGGATGTGAAGAAAATTATCCTAGACCGGGATAATCCCGATATTTCGGTGCTCGTGGGAACCAATATCCCTCAGGATATTGAAGAGCAATTAATTAACTTTTTAAAATGCAGGATGTCGACGTTTGCATGGAAGCATGAGGATATGACAGGCATATCCAAAGATATTATCACTCACAAGCTTGGAATTGATAAATCATTCAAGCCCGTGCAACAAAAAAGAAGGAAGTTTGCTCCTGAACGGAATACAATTATTCAAGAGGAAGTTGAAAGATTGTTGAAGTAAAAAATGATTAGAGAAGTCAAGTTCCCAAGGTGGCTAGCAAACGTGGTGGTGGTACAGAAGAAAAACGGGAAATGGAGAGTCTATGTAGATTACACAGACTTGAACAAAGCTTGTCCTAAAGACCCATTTCCTCTCCCCCATATTGATGCAATGGTAGATGCCACTGCTGGGCATGAAATACTGACTTTCATGGATGCATCCTCAGGATTCCAACATATCCAAATGGAGCCTTTTGACCAGGAGGATACTGCCTTCATGACACCAACAGGTATTTATTGTTATACAGCTATGCCTTTTGGTTTGAAAAATGCAGGTGCAACATACCAAAGATTGGTAAACATGATGCTCAAAGACAAACTGGGGGACACCATGGAGGTGTACATTGACGATATGGTGGTAAAGTCAAAGAAAGCTCAGGATCACCTCCATGATATTAAAGGAGCGTTTGATATCCTGGACCAGTATAATATGAAGCTGAATCCTGCTAAGTGCCATTTTGGAGTGGGGGCAGGAAAATTTCTAGGATATATGGTGACCAAAAGAGGAATAGAAGCGAGCCCGGAGCAGATTAAAGCCATCTTGGATATTAAATCACCCTCAAATATGAAAGATGTTCAACGATTAACGGGGCGAGTGGCAGCATTAAACAGATTTATCTCAAGATCCTCAGAGAAATGCAAAGATTTTTGTGATATCCTGAAGAAGAACAAAAAATTCGAGTGGGGTGAGAAGCATGAAGCGGCCCTACAGGATTTAAAGCAATATCTTTCAACCGCACCTCTACTGATGAAGCCTGAGAATGGTGAACCATTATCCCTATACCTCGCAGTATCAGGGAATGCTGTAAGTGCCGTCCTTGTAAAGGACCATGAAGGTCAGCAATATCCTGTTTATTATGTTAGTAAAAGCTTGTTAAATGCCGAAACTAGATATTCTCATTTAGAAAAATTAATACTAGCATTAGTCATGGCATCAACAAAACTTAGACATTATTTCGAGACTCATAGGATTCATGTTAAAACAAATTATCATGTCAAGAATGTGCTTAGGAAACCAGAGATGTCAGGCAGGATGGCTAAGTGGTCAGTAAAGTTGAGTGCTTATGATTTAGTATATGAACCTAGGAATGCCATAAAATCTCAGGCTTTAGCTGACTTTGTGGCTGATTTCAGTAGTGACATTCAGGATGAGGTAGACCTAGAAGTTCAACAATTAGGAGAATCCTCAGGATCCTGGACATTATATACTGATGGTGCATCTAATATAAGAGGAGTAGGATTAGGAATACTACTAAAATCGCCACAGGGGGACATATTACCCCAGGCTATTAGGTGTGAATTTCCTGCTACTAATAATGAGGCAGAATATGAAGCTTTAATTGCAGGATTAGAATTGGCTAAGAGTATGAGTATAAAAAATTTACAAGTATATGTTGACTCTTTGTTAATTACTAACCATTTTAATGGATCCTATGCAGTTAAGGGTGAGAAATTGACTGAATATCTTGATATTCTCAAAAAATTAGCAGGATATTTCGATGTTTTTACACTTGAACAGGTACCAAGAGAGGATAATGCTGAAGCGGATGCCTTAGCAAATCTGGGATCATCAATCAGGATACTGGAAGGGACCCAAATACCTGTGATACATGTCTTATATCCTGCAACGAATCCTCAGGATAACGAAGTAGTGGATATTCGGGGTCCTGGAGTGGAATATCCTGAACAGGATCCTAAATCCTGGACAACTCCAATTCTGAAATATCTTAAAGATGGACACGTCCCCGAAAATGAAAATCCTAAGGCATTTAGGATGAAGGTATCATGATTCACTATTATAAATAATATTTTATACAAGAAATCTCTTGCAGGACCATATTTAAGGTGCTTGGAGGATCATGAAGCCAAAGAAGTACTTCAGGATATACATGAAGGGGACTGTGGTAATCACACTGGGGGCAGATCATTATTCTCAAAAGTATTGAGGACAGGATACTTTTGGCCAACAATGAGAAAAGATGCTGCAGAATATGCTCGAAGATGTGATGCATGTCAAAGGCATAGTAACATACTACATCAACCAGCCGAACCACTATATCCTGTACTTTCCCCTTGGCCATTCATGAAATGGGGGATGGATATAGTAGGGAAGTTACCAAAAGCTCCGGGAGGAAAAGTTTTTATGTTAGCTATGACAGATTATTTCTCCAAGTGGGTTGAGGCTGAAGCATTTGTCCAAGTAAGAGACCAAGAAGTAGTATCCTTTATAAAAAGGAATATCCTGACTAGGTTTGGAGTACCAGCTGAGATCATTTGTGATAATGGGTCCCAATTTATAAGCAAAAGAACTACTGACTTTTGCAAGAGTTGGGGAATCAAAATGATCACATCTACTCCGGTACATCCTCAAGCGAATGGACAAGCCGAATCCTCGAACAAGATAATAGTCAATAACTTAAAGAAGAGGCTTGGAGCCAAAAAAGGAAGATGGGCGGAAGAGTTACCCTTTGTTTTGTGGGCTGATAGGACAACGGTGAAGAATGCAACGGGCCAAACCCCGTTTTCCTTGGTATTTGGAGCAGAGGCGATGATTCCAACAGAAATAACGATACCTACTGCAAGATCTATGTTGCAGGATCCTGAACAGAATCCTGAAGTCTTATGTCAGGATTTGGATACTATAGACGAAAAGAGAGATGCAGCAAGGCTAAGGATAGCAGCATATCAACAAAGAATATCCAGAGCATATAATAAGAACATAAGGACTAGAAGATTTCGAGTTGGTGATTGGGTGCTGAGAAAGGCTTTTCAAAATACCACTAATCCTGCCGATGGCAAGCTAGCTCCGAAATGGGAAGGACCTTATGAAGTCGAGTCAGAAGCAGGGAAAGGAGCATATCGACTCAGGAATGTGGAAGGGGATATGCTACCAAGATCCTGGAATGCAATACATTTGAAGCTCTATTTCAAGTAAGAGTAGAATTTATTTTCTATCTCGGAATGGTATGTGTTCTATCTCTTTTAAATATATTTGTTTATTATCTTGAACCCAATACTGACTTAAGCATCGGAGGGGTGTTAGCCAAGCTAACACCCACCTTAGTTTACAATTGTTTTGCAGGATATGTTTCAGGATATAGCTCCAGGATATATACTCAGGATAAGTCGAAAGATTAGAGGATTGGCCCCCTCTTTCACGTTTAAGGGATCCTGATCCCTTCAAAGGTTTAAAGGTATTCACCTTTCTTTCGAATTGGGTTTAAACACCTCGCCTGGAGCGCAAGTTATCTAGGTATAGTTCGAGGTAGCGGGACCAGTTCATGTAAAAGTGGCTGACAATTTCGTTACTGTTGGCTATATCCTGGATCCTAAAGGTATATGAGGATTGATCACCCTCTCTCACGAAAGAGTATTTTCATACTCTCAAAGGTTTAAAGGTTTTCACCTTTCCAAGTCTTGAAGTTTATACACTCTCGCCTGTAGCGCATGAAATTTAGGGTTTATCCCCAGATATCAGGGTTTATCCCCAGTATGCTAAGGATTCTTTTCAGGATATCAGGGGTTCTGCCCTTGGGCATTCGGAATCCATTCAAGTCAAAATGTAAATACATTTGTGTTTTTGTCGAACACAGGGGACACACGTTTATAAGTATGCACTGGGGACAAATTTATGGTAAAGGATTGGAACTGACTCTCTAAGAATCTCTGGTATGATCTCTCCTTTTTGTTTGGACAATTTATAGATTATATTTCAATATCCCTTTAAGATATTTTTCAGGATATCTCCCAGGATACATTTATGATATGTGTTCCTAAGAATGATCAAACCAAACAATTTTCACAAGTAAAATTTGTGTGACAATAATAAAGTCAAAAGAGTAGTTATATTATTAACCTACCAAAAGATGTGCTCTTAGTTTCACCTCAAAACAAGGCCCATCCACTAAGAGCACTAATAGTTCATAACCATATTTACCCAACAGTTGAAGGCTTCATCTCAAACCGAGACCCATCCACCTTCAACTGTTGTATTGTTCAAAAAGCATGCAGGAAATGTAAATTGTTCAAGTACGGGAAAGTAAAATGCGGAAAAGTAAATTGTTTGTGGAACTACAAACCAACATTCAAATTCAAAAAGGTGGGCTCTGGCCTTGGCACGTATATCCGTCATCGCCCACCTAAATGCCCTCACACAGCGGCATCACCTCCAACCTTCTCAGACTTCTCCGCTCCAGCATCTTGACCAGCATCCTGCGCAGCATCCTGACCAATGTCCATCTCAGCATCACCTCCAGCATCCTTCTTCTCTCCAGCTTGGACCACCACCTCTGCTGACTTAGAGGACTCACCGGCTTCAGCAGGAAGTGGCACAGCTTTGCCTCCGAGCTCCTTTAACTTAGCCACCCAGGATTCAACTGGCCAAGATGGACAAACAAGGCCCGTCTCCTTGGCCTCGTAGGCCATCTTGATGCGTGCTTGTAGCAGGGAGACGATAGCAGAAGCCTTGATTCCCTCTCGAAAGTTGATCAAGGCCTGATCATGATCCATTTGAACGTTGGCAAGTTTGACCTCAGCGTCTTGGGTGACCTTCTTTAGCAAGCTTTCATAGTGCCGGCTCTTTGCTTCAGCAATAGCACCTTGGTCAGCAACGGTGCTCTCGAGCTGCTTGATCCTGGCTTCATGAAGTGCCACAGTACCACAAGCGTCATTGTACAAGTGGAGCAAATGCTGGAGGCCCTGCACATTAATTACAGGTATGGAGTTAGAATGTATGCTGACTAAGACATCCTACCAGGATATCCTGTTAGGATATACGTGCAGGATATATGTGCAGGATATACATGAAGGATATGCGGCAGGATATTACCTTGTTGAGGAAGGATGTCATTGGCTCTAAGGAGTCAGAGAAGCTGAGTTCGTCATAGGAGAACCCTTCTGGGCCTGGAGCACTGACCTCGAGACCCTTTCTCTTTTTTGCTGCGGAAGCACGGGTTCTTGGATTGGCCTTGGGAGCTGGGAGTGGCTTGGAGCTAGTAGCGGCAGGAGTCTCCTTCTTGACTGTGGCTGGAGTTGGATAGCTGTCAAGTTCATCCAGGTCTAGATAGACTGGGACTTTGCTGGAATCTGCACACAGGGAGTAAATTCTAAATCCCTCCTATGAATAACAGATAAAGAAAGATATATGTGTGAAGGATATCTTGCAGGATCCTTACCAGACATGTTGGCACTGGAAAGAGGGCTTGGAGTCGGTGGAGATGGATTGAAACTTCTCTCTGCCTCTGGAAGGAGTCTGATAGCGTCTATTCTTTCTTGAGAATTTGCAAGAGGAGGTGCAATCTTCCTGAAATCAGCTGCACAAAAATGAAAATTTGTTAGTTCAGAATATGAGACAGGATAAGAGACAAGATCATTCTTAAACCCTAAGTCCTACCCTTTCTTAACCATCTCATCGGATAATCCGTTCCACCAGGGATTGAATCCCTTTTTACGAAGAAAAACTTGGATTGCCAACCATCCTCGTTCTTTGTGGCACGAAGTATCAATGGGGGGCCGGAACTAGAGTAAAACAGAAACCTAGATGAGCCATGGCATCTAAGCTTGTAGGCTAAAGGGAGGTCATGGACGGAAAGGTCAGGTATGTGGTTTCTCTTGATTTGGTCAAGAACAGACAAAACACGCCAAAGCATTGGCATGGTTTGGCTGAAAGAAATTTTAGTGATGTTAAAGAACTCGGTAATAAAATCCGGAAAGGGGAATCGTAGCCCTAAGGTGAAGGGGAAAGCATTGAAACAAATCCACTCGGTGGAAACCATATCTGACCGGATTTCTCTGTCAAAGGGTCGGAATATGGTTCCATCCGGAAAGATACCGGAAGATTTCAAAGCCGACATATGAGCACTATCAAAGGTGCATGTTTCATTCTCCGGTTCTTGGAGAAGATTCTGTTGGATGAATGTGGGAGCCGAGTCGCCTGAACTGGATCTCGTTTGCCTAGGCATTTGGTCGCCTGAATTCTAGCCGGAGTAAAATGAAAGATGGTTATGAAGATGAGAGAGAGGATATTACCTTTTTTCTTGTCGATTGTGGGTAAAAAAGAAGATGAGGATGAGAAGATATAGGGTATGATGAGTAAATATAGGCCGGGTGGTTGAAAGCTGTCACATCAGAAGTCTTATCTCTTAATTACCTCGGCCACTGTGAAAAAAATGTAACCGTTAGGATATCAAACGGTAACATTTTTGGGGACAATTGTTATGGGTGAAATTCTGAGCCCATATCCTGGAAAATATCTTGATCTATATCTTATTTATGTAGTATCTGTTTACATCCGGGATGCTGGTTCAGGATATTGGTAACATCCTGAACGGTATCCTCGGGATTGCTAATGGATTATGTGCAGGTACGTGTGTTAGAAGCTAGCAACGTTCACGAAGACTTATTCCGCGGAAGACTCGGTCCAAGCCGTTTAAAGAAAGACGTTGAAACCTTATTACTCGGTCTACAACGTTCGTGGTGGAATATTCGGAGCATCCCATATTTATAGGAATATTTGTTTGTATTTCGTTACTATAAATAGGAGGAACACCAGATCAAATAGGACACAACAATCTCACTGCAATCACACTCACTACACTCTAACACTTGTTCTCTCGCAATTTGTACTCTCACACGAATTCAGTGTAACACTTAGCGATCTGGTTGATATCCTGCACTGTATCCTGAAGTTCAAAGCAATAAGAAGAACAAGGCAGCTGCGATTGTCAGCTCCTGAGGTTTTGTGCCGGCGATCTAGATTGATCAAGGGCTTTCCTCGTACATCTCGTGTCGTTTCCTTTACTTTTTGTTTATTATTTGCTCACTGTTTGATCGCAGATACAGCTCAATATCCTGAGCCGTATCCTGAATACTGATTTTCTAAATAACTCAACAAGCATATTTTCTATAAACTTTCTAGCACACTACCTCACATTACTAATTTGATCACTAAATTGCTTCTGTAATTTTTGACCAAAACAATCACCATTGCCCTTGATTTTCTTGACTGTATATCTCTTAAATGTCCACATATACACGTGTGATTTAGTTTACGAAGATTTTTCAATGCCGAGAACCTCGATCTGAGAGTAAAAAAGGCGTAAGGTTCACAATGGTGTAAAACTAAAATGGGATATATCTGGCAAGATTTCGAGTTACAGGAAAAAGGGCCAAACCAACCACCCAAGAATTGAATCGTCGAGCGAAAACACTTGACAACCTCTTATAAGTAGGTTTTCTTACCACCAGACATTTCTCCATCAATTTGGAATCTGATGCCGTCACTAAACACATTCCTTAAATTGTAGCCATTTGTTAAGTGTTTTTTTTTGTGTCTAATCCGCATATATATCATCATTGCCCTTGATTTTCTTGACTATATATCTCTTAAATGTCAACATATACACGTGTGATTTAGTTTACAAAGATTTTTCAATGCCGAGAACCTCGATCAGAGAGTAAAAAACTCGTAAGGTTCACAATGGTGTAAAATTAAAATGGGATATACCGGGTTAGGATTCAAGTTACAGGAACAAGGGCCAAACCAACCACCCAAGAATGGAATCGTCGAGCGAAAACACTTGACAACCTCCTAGAAGCAGCTTTTCTTGCCACCAGACCTTTCTCCATCAATTAGGAATCTGATGCCGTCACTAAACACATTACTTAAATTGTAGCCATTTGTTGAGTGTTTTTTTTGGTGTCTAATCCTCATATATATCACCATTGCCCTTGATTTTTTTGACTGTATATCTCTTAAATGTCAACATATACACGTGTGATATAGTTTACGAAGATTTTGCAATGCAGAGAACCTCGATCAGAGAGGAAAAAAGGCGTAAGGTTCGCAATCGTGTAAAATTAAAATGGGATATACCGGGCTAGGATTCGAGTTACAGGAACAAGGGCCAAACCAACCACCCAAAAAAGGAATCGTCGAGCGAAAACACATGACAACCTCCTAGAAGCAGCTTTTCTTGCCACCTGACCTTTCTCCATCAATTAGAAATCTGATGCCGTCACTAAACACATTCCTTAAATTGTAGGCATTTGTTGGGTGTTTTTTTGGTGTCTAATCCGCATATATATCTCCATTGTCCTTGATTTTCTTGCCTGTATATCTCTTAAATGTCAACATATACACATGTGATTTATTTTACGAAGATTTTTCAATGCCGAGAACCTCGATCAGAGAGTAAAAAAGGCGTAAGGTTCACAATGGTGTAAAATTAAAATGGGATATACCGGGCTAGGATTCAAGTTACAGGAACAAGGGCCAAACTAACCACACAAGAATGGAATCGTCGAGCGAAAACACTTGACAACATCCTAGAAGCAGCTTTTCTTGCCACCAGACATTTCTCCATCAATTTGGAATCTGATGCCGTCACTAAACACATTCCTTAAATTGTAGCCATTTGTTGAGTGTTTTTTTTGGTGTCTAATCCGCATATATATCACCATTGCCCTTGATTTTCATGACTATATATCTCTTAAATGTCAACATATACACGTGTGATTTAGTTTACAAAGATTTTTCAATGCCGAGAACCTCGATCAGAGAGTAAAAAAGGCGTGAGGTTCACAATGGTGTAAAATTAAAATGAGATATACCGGGTTAGGATTCGAGTTACAGGAACAAGGGCCAAACCAACCACCCAAGAATGGAATCGTCGAGCGAAAACACTTGACAACCTCCTAGAATCAGCTTTTCTTGCCACCAGACCTTTCTCCATCAATTAGGAATCTGATGCCGTCACTAAACACATTACTTAAATTGTAGCCATTTGTTAAGTGTTTTTTTTTGGTGTCTAATCCTCATAGATATCACCATTGCCCTTGATTTTCTTGACTGTATATCTCTTAAATGTCAACATATACACGTGTGATTTAGTTTACGAAGATTTTTCAATCCAGAGAACCTCGATTAGAGAATAAAATAGGCGTAAGGTTCACCATGGTGTAAAATTAAAATGGGATATAGTGGGCTAGGATTCGAGTTACAGGAACAAGGGCCAAACCAACCACCCAAGAATGGAATCGTTGAGCGAAAACACTTGACAACCTCCTAGAAGCAGCTTTTCTTGCCACCAGACCTTTCTCCATCAATTAGGAATCTGACGCCGTCACTAAACACATCCTTAAATTGTAGCCATTTGTTGAGTGTTTTTTTTTTGTGTCTAATCCGCATATATATCACCATTGCCCTTGATTTTCTTGACTGTATATCTCTTAAATGTCAACATATACACGTGTGATTTAGTTTACGAAGATGTTTCAATGCCGAGAACCTCGATCAGAGAGTAAAAAGGCGTAAGGTTCACAATGGTGTAAAACTAAAATGGGATATATCGGGCTAGGATTCGAGTTACAGGAACAAGGGCCAAACCAACCACCCAAGAATGGAATCGTCGAGCGAAAACACTTGACAACCTCTTAGAAGCCGCTTTTCTTGCCACCAGACATTTCTCCATCAATTTGGAATCTGATGCCGTCACTAAACACATTCCTTAAATTGTAGCCATTTGTTGAGAGTTTTTTTTTGGTGTCTAATCCACATATATATCACCATTGCCCTTTATTTTCTTGACTGTATATCCCTTAAATGTCAACATACACACGTGTGATTTAGTTTACAAAGATTTTTCAATGCCGAGAACCTCGATCAGATAGTAAAAAAGGCGTAAGGTTCACAATGGTGTAAAATTAAAATGGGATATACCGGGTTAGGATTCGAGTTATAGGAACAAGGGCCAAACCAACCACCCAAGAATGAAATCGTCGAGCGAAAACACTTGACAACCTCCTAGAAGCAGCTTTTCTTGCCACCAGACCTTTCTCCATCAATTAGGAATCTGATGCCATCACTAAACACATTACTTAAATTGTAGCCATTTGTTGAGTGTTTTTTATTTGGTGTCTAATCCTCATATATATCACCATTGCCCTTGATTTTCTTGACTGTATATCTTTTAAATGTAAACATATACACGTGTGATTTAGTTTACAAAGATTTTTCAATGCAGAGAACCTCGATCAGAGAGTAAAAAAGGCGTAAGGTTCACAATGGTGTAAAATTAAAATGGGATATACCGCGCTAGGATTCGAGTTACACGAATAAGGGCCAAACCAACCACCCAAGAATGGAATCGTTGAGGGAAAACACTTGACAACCTCCTAGAAGCAGCTTTTCTTGCCACCAGACCTTTCTCCATCAATTAGGAATCTGATGTCGTCGCTAAACACATTCCTTAATTGTAGCCATTTGTTGAGTGTTTTTTTTTGTGTCTAATCCGCGTACATATCACCATTGCCCTTGATTTTCTTGACTGTATATCTCTTAAATATCATAATATACACGTGTGATTTAGTTTACGAAGATTTTTCAATGCCGAGAACCTCGATCAGAGAGTAAAAAACGCGTAAGGTTCACAATGGTGTAAAATTAAAATGGGATATACCGGGTTAGGATTCAAGTTACAGGAACAAGGGCCAAACCAACCACCCAAGAATGGAATCGTCGAGCGAAAACACTTTTCAACCTCCTAGAAGCAGCTTTTCTTGCCACCAGACCTTTCTCCATCAATTAGGAATCTGATGCCGTCACTAAACACATTACTTAAATTGTAGCCATTTGTTGAGTGTTTTTTTTGGTGTCTAATCCTCATATATATCACCATTGCCCTTGATTTTTTTGACTGTATATCTCTTAAATGTCAACATATACACGTGTGATTTAGTTTACGAAGATTTTGCAATGCAGAGAACCTCGATCAGAGAGGAAAAATGGCGTAAGGTTCGCAATCGTGTAAAATTAAAATGGGATATACCGGGCTAGGATTCGAGTTACAGGAACAAGGGCCAAACCAACCACCCAAAAAAGGAATCGTCGAGCGAAAACACATGACAACCTCCTAGAAGCAGCTTTTCTTGCCACCAGACCTTTCTCCATCAATTAGAAATCTGATGCCGTCACTAAACACATTCCTTAAATTGTAGGCATTTGTTGGGTGTTTTTTTGGTGTCTAATCCGCATATATATCTCCATTGTCCTTGATTTTCTTGACTGTATATCTCTTAAATGTCAACATATACACCTGTGATTTATTTTACGAAGATTTTTCAATGCCGAGAACCTCGATCAGAGAGTAAAAAAGGCGTAAGGTTCACAATGGTGTAAAATTAAAATGGGATATACCGGGCTAGGATTCAAGTTACAGGAACAAGGGCCAAACTAACCACACAAGAATGGAATCGTCGAGCGAAAACACTTGACAACATCCTAGAAGCAGCTTTTCTTGCCACCAGACATTTCTCCATCAATTTGGAATCTGATGCCGTCACTAAACACATTCCTTAAATTGTAGCCATTTGTTGAGTGTTTTTTTTGGTGTCTAATCCGCATATATATCACCATTGCCCTTGATTTCTTGACTATATATCTCTTAAATGTCAACATATACACGTGTGATTTAGTTTACAAAGATTTTTCAATGCCGAGAACCTCGATCAGAGAGTAAAAAAGGCGTGAGGTTCACAATGGTGTAAAATTAAAATGGGATATACCGGGTTAGGATTCGAGTTACAGGAACAAGGGCCAAACCAACCACCCAAGAATGGAATCGTCGAGCGAAAACACTTGACAACCTCCTAGAATCAGCTTTTCTTGCCACCAGACCTTTCTCCATCAATTAGGAATCTGATGCCGTCACTAAACACATTACTTAAATTGTAGCCATTTGTTAAGTGTTTTTTTTTGGTGTCTAATCCTCATAGATATCACCATTGCCCTTGATTTTCTTGACTGTATATCTCTTAAATGTCAACATATACACGTGTGATTTAGTTTACGAAGATTTTTCAATGCAGAGAACCTCGATCAGAGAGTAAAATAGGCGTAAGGTTCACCATGGTGTAAAATTAAAATGGGATATAGTGGGCTAGGATTCGAGTTACAGGAACAAGGGCCAAACCAACCAGCCAAGAATGGAATCGTCGTGCGAAAACACTTGACAACCTCCGAGAAGCAGCTTTTCTTGCCACCAGACCTTTCTCCATCAATTAGGAATCTGATGTCGTCGCTAAACACATTCCTTAATTGTAGCCATTTGTTGAGTGTTTTTTTTTTGTGTCTAATCCGCGTACATATCCCCATTGCCCTTGATTTTCTTGACTGTATATCTCTTAAATATCATAATATACACGTGTGATTTAGTTTACGAAGATTTTTCAATGCCGAGAACCTCGATCAGAGAGTAAAAAACGCGTAAGGTTCACAATGGTGTAAAATTAAAATGGGATATACCGGGTTAGGATTCAAGTTACAGGAACAAGGGCCAAACCAACCACCCAAGAATGGAATCGTCGAGCGAAAACACTTGACAACCTCCTAGAAGCAGCTTTTCTTGCCACCAGACCTTTCTCCATCAATTAGGAATCTGATGCCGTCACTAAACACATTACTTAAATTGTAGCCATTTGTTGAGTGTTTTTTTTGGTGTCTAATCCTCATATATATCACCATTGCCCCTGATTTTTTTGACTGTATATCTCTTAAATGTCAACATATACACGTGTGATTTAGTTTACGAAGATTTTGCAATGCAGAGAACCTCGATCAGAGAGGAAAAAAGGCGTAAGGTTCGCAATCGTGTAAAATTAAAATGGGATATACCGGGCTAGGATTCGAGTTACAGGAACAAGGGCCAAACCAACCACCCAAAAAAGGAATCGTCGAGCGAAAACACATGACAACCTCCTAGAAGCAGCTTTTCTTGCCACCAGACCTTTCTCCATCAATTAGAAATCTGATGCCGTCACTAAACACATTCCTTAAATTGTAGGCATTTGTTGGGTGTTTTTTTGGTGTCTAATCCGCATATATATCTCCATTGCCCTTGATTTTCTTGACTATATATCTCTTAAATGTCAACATATACACGTGTGATTTAGTTTACAAAGATTTTTCAATGCCGAGAACCTCGATCAGAGAGTAAAAAAGGCGTGAGGTTCACAATGGTGTAAAATTAAAATGGGATATACCGGGTTAGGATTCGAGTTACAGGAACAAGGGCCAAACCAACCACCCAAGAATGGAATCGTCGAGCGAAAACACTTGACAACCTCCTAGAAGCAGCTTTTCTTGCCACCAGACCTTTCTCCATCAATTAGGAATCTGATGCCGTCACTAAACACATTACTTAAATTGTAGCCATTTGTTAAGTGTTTTTTTTTTGGTGTCTAATCCTCATAGATATCACCATTGCCCTTGATTTTCTTGACTGTATATCTCTTAAATGTCAACATATTAACGTGTGATTTAGTTTACGAAGATTTTTCAATGCCGAGAACCTCGATCAGACAGTAAAAAAGGCGTAAGGTTCACAATGGTGTAAAATTAAAATGGGATATACCGAGCTAGGATTCGAGTTACCGAAACAAGGGTCAAACCAACCACCCAAGAATGGAATCGTCGTGCGAAAACACTTGACAACCTCCGAGAAGCAGCTTTTCTTGCCACCAGACCTTTCTCCATCAATTAGGAATCTGATGTCGTCGCTAAACACATTCCTTAATTGTAGCCATTTGTTGAGTGTTTTTTTTTTGTGTCTAATCCGCGTACATATCACCATTGCCCTTGATTTTCTTGACTGTATATCTCTTAAATATCATAATATACACGTGTGATTTAGTTTACGAAGATTTTTCAATGCCGAGAACCTCGATCAGAGAGTAAAAAACGCGTAAGGTTCACAATGGTGTAAAATTAAAATGAGATATACCGGGTTAGGATTCAAGTTACAGGAACAAGGGCCAAACCAACCACCCAAGAATGGAATCGTCGAGCGAAAACACTTGACAACCTCCTAGAAGCAGCTTTTCTTGCCACCAGACCTTTCTCCATCAATTAGGAATCTGATGCCGTCACTAAACACATTACTTAAATTGTAGCCATTTGTTGAGTGTTTTTTTTTGTGTCTAATCCTCATATATATCACCATTGCCCTTGATTTTCTTGACTGTATATCTCTTAAATATCATAATATACACGTGTGATTTAGTTTACGAAGATTTTTCAATGCCGAGAACCTCGATCAGAGAGTAAAAAACGCGTAAGGTTCACAATGGTGTAAAATTAAAATGGGATATACCGGGTTAGGATTCAAGTTACAGGAACAAGGGCCAAACCAACCACCCAAGAATGGAATCGTCGAGCGAAAACACTTGACAACCTCCTAGAAGCAGCTTTTCTTGCCACCAGACCTTTCTCCATCAATTAGAAATCTGATGCCGTCACTAAACACATTCCTTAAATTGTAGGCATTTGTTGGGTGTTTTTTTGGTGTCTAATCCGCATATATATCTCCATTGTCCTTGATTTTCTTGACTGTATATCTCTTAAATGTCAACATATACACATGTGATTTATTTTACGAAGATTTTTCAATGCCGAGAACCTCGATCAGAGAGTAAAAAAGGCGTAAGGTTCACAATGGTGTAAAATTAAAATGGGATATACCGGGCTAGGATTCAAGTTACAGGAACAAGGGCCAAACTAACCACACAAGAATGGAATCGTCGAGCGAAAACACATGACAACCTCCGAGAAGCAGCTTTTCTTGCCACCAGACCTTTCTCCATCAATTAGGAATCTGATGCCGTCACTAAACACATTACTTAAATTGTAGCCATTTGTTAAGTGTTTTTTTTTGGTGTCTAATCCTCATAGATATCACCATTGCCCTTGATTTTCTTGACTGTATATCTCTTAAATGTCAACATATTAACGTGTGATTTAGTTTACGAAGATTTTTCAATGCCGAGAACCTCGATCAGACAGTAAAAAAGGCGTAAGGTTCACAATGGTGTAAAATTAAAATGGGATATACCGAGCTAGGATTCGAGTTACCGAAACAAGGGTCAAACCAACCACCCAAGAATGGAATCGTCGTGCGAAAACACTTGACAACCTCCGAGAAGCAGCTTTTCTTGCCACCAGACCTTTCTCCATCAATTAGGAATCTGATGTCGTCGCTAAACACATTCCTTAATTGTAGCCATTTGTTGAGTGTTTTTTTTTTGTGTCTAATCCGCGTACATATCACCATTGCCCTTGATTTTCTTGACTGTATATCTCTTAAATATCATAATATACACGTGTGATTTAGTTTACGAAGATTTTTCAATGCCGAGAACCTCGATCAGAGAGTAAAAAACGCGTAAGGTTCACAATGGTGTAAAATTAAAATGGGATATACCGGGTTAGGATTCAAGTTACAGGAACAAGGGCCAAACCAACCACCCAAGAATGGAATCGTCGAGCGAAAACACTTGACAACCTCCTAGAAGCAGCTTTTCTTGCCACCAGACCTTTCTCCATCAATTAGGAATCTGATGCCGTCACTAAACACATTACTTAAATTGTAGCCATTTGTTGAGTGTTTTTTTTGGTGTCTAATCCTCATATATATCACCATTGCCCTTGATTTTCTTGACTGTATATCTCTTAAATATCATAATATACACGTGTGATTTAGTTTACGAAGATTTTTCAATGCCGAGAACCTCGATCAGAGAGTAAAAAACGCGTAAGGTTCACAATGGTGTAAAATTAAAATGGGATATACCGGGTTAGGATTCAAGTTACAGGAACAAGGGCCAAACCAACCACCCAAGAATGGAATCGTCGAGCGAAAACACTTGACAACCTCCTAGAAGCAGCTTTTCTTGCCACCAGACCTTTCTCCATCAATTAGAAATCTGATGCCGTCACTAAACACATTCCTTAAATTGTAGGCATTTGTTGGGTGTTTTTTTGGTGTCTAATCCGCATATATATCTCCATTGTCCTTGATTTTCTTGACTGTATATCTCTTAAATGTCAACATATACACATGTGATTTATTTTATGAAGATTTTTCAATGCCGAGAACCTCGATCAGAGAGTAAAAAAGGCGTAAGGTTCACAATGGTGTAAAATTAAAATGGGATATACCGGGCTAGGATTCAAGTTACAGGAACAAGGGCCAAACTAACCACACAAGAATGGAATCGTCGAGCGAAAACACTTGACAACATCCTAGAAGCAGCTTTTCTTGCCACCAGACATTTCTCCATCAATTTGGAATCTGATGCCGTCACTAAACACATTCCTTAAATTGTAGCCATTTGTTGAGTGTTTTTTTTGGTGTCTAATCCTCATAGATATCACCATTGCCCTTGATTTTCTTGACTGTATATCTCTTAAATGTCAACATATACACGTGTGATTTAGTTTACGAAGATTTTTCAATGCAGAGAACCTCGATCAGAGAGTAAAATAGGCGTAAGGTTCACCATGGTGTAAAATTAAAATGGGATATAGTGGGCTAGGATTCGAGTTACAGGAACAAGGGCCAAACCAACCACCCAAGAATGGAATCGTCGTGCGAAAACACTTGAGAACCTCCGAGAAGCAGCTTTTCTTGCCACCAGACCTTTCTCCATCAATTAGGAATCTGATGTCGTCGCTAAACACATTCCTTAATTGTAGCCATTTGTTGAGTGTTTTTTTTTTGTGTCTAATCCGCGTACATATCACCATTGCCCTTGATTTTCTTGACTGTATATCTCTTAAATATCATAATATACACGTGTGATTTAGTTTACGAAGATTTTTCAATGCCGAGAACCTCGATCAGAGAGTAAAAAACGCGTAAGGTTCACAATGGTGTAAAATTAAAATGGGATATACCGGGTTAGGATTCAAGTTACAGGAACAAGGGCCAAACCAACCACCCAAGAATGGAATCGTCGAGCGAAAACACTTGACAACCTCCTAGAAGCAGCTTTTCTTGCCACCAGACCTTTCTCCATCAATTAGGAATCTGATGCCGTCACTAAACACATTACTTAAATTGTAGCCATTTGTTGAGTGTTTTTTTTGGTGTCTAATCCTCATATATATCACCATTGCCCTTGATTTTCTTGACTGTATATCTCTTAAATATCATAATATACACGTGTGATTTAGTTTACGAAGATTTTTCAATGCCGAGAACCTCGATCAGAGAGTAAAAAACGCGTAAGGTTCACAATGGTGTAAAATTAAAATGGGATATACCGGGTTAGGATTCAAGTTACAGGAACAAGGGCCAAACCAACCACCCAAGAATGGAATCATCGAGCGAAAACACTTGACAACCTCCTAGAAGCAGCTTTTCTTGCCACCAGACCTTTCTCCATCAATTAGAAATCTGATGCCGTCACTAAACACATTCCTTAAATTGTAGGCATTTGTTGGGTGTTTTTTTGGTGTCTAATCCGCATATATATC
This sequence comes from Helianthus tuberosus, assembly GCA_030545235.1. NCBI lineage: Eukaryota > Viridiplantae > Streptophyta > Magnoliopsida > Asterales > Asteraceae > Helianthus > Helianthus tuberosus. The sequence continues at coordinate 40,122,768 of CM060412.1, forward strand.
TCCATTGTCCTTGATTTTCTTGACTGTATATCTCTTAAATGTCAACATATACACATGTGATTTATTTTACGAAGATTTTTCAATGCCGAGAACCTCGATCAGAGAGTAAAAAAGGCGTAAGGTTCACAATGGTGTAAAATTAAAATGGGATATACCGGGCTAGGATTCAAGTTACAGGAACAAGGGCCAAACTAACCACACAAGAATGGAATCGTCGAGCGAAAACACTTGACAACATCCTAGAAGCAGCTTTTCTTACCACCAGACATTTCTCCATCAATTTGGAATCTGATGCCGTCACTAAACACATTCCTTAAATTGTAGCCATTTGTTGAGTGTTTTTTTTGGTGTCTAATCCTCATAGATATCACCATTGCCCTTGATTTTCTTGACTGTATATCTCTTAAATGTCAACATATACACGTGTGATTTAGTTTACGAAGAGTTTTCAATGCAGAGAACCTCGATCAGAGAGTAAAATAGGCGTAAGGTTCACCATGGTGTAAAATTAAAATGGGATATAGTGGGCTAGGATTCGAGTTACAGGAACAAGGGCCAAACCAACCACCCAAGAATGGAATCGTCGTGCGAAAACACTTGAGAACCTCCGAGAAGCAGCTTTTCTTGCCACCAGACCTTTCTCCATCAATTAGGAATCTGATGTCGTCGCTAAACACATTCCTTAATTGTAGCCATTTGTTGAGTGTTTTTTTTTGTGTCTAATCCGCGTACATATCACCATTGCCCTTGATTTTCTTGACTGTATATCTCTTAAATATCATAATATACACGTGTGATTTAGTTTACGAAGATTTTTCAATGCCGAGAACCTCGATCAGAGAGTAAAAAACGCGTAAGGTTCACAATGGTGTAAAATTAAAATGGGATATACCGGGTTAGGATTCAAGTTACAGGAACAAGGGCCAAACCAACCACCCAAGAATGGAATCGTCGAGCGAAAACACTTGACAACCTCCTAGAAGCAGCTTTTCTTGCCACCAGACCTTTCTCCATCAATTAGGAATCTGATGCCGTCACTAAACACATTACTTAAATTGTAGCCATTTGTTGAGTGTTTTTTTTGGTGTCTAATCCTCATATATATCACCATTGCCCTTGATTTTTTTGACTGTATATCTCTTAAATGTCAACATATACACGTGTGATTTAGTTTACGAAGATTTTGCAATGCAGAGAACCTCGATCAGAGAGGAAAAAAGGCGTAAGGTTCGCAATCGTGTAAAATTAAAATGGGATATACCGGGCTAGGATTCGAGTTACAGGAACAAGGGCCAAACCAACCACCCAAAAAAGGAATCGTCGAGCGAAAACACATGACAACCTCCTAGAAGCAGCTTTTCTTGCCACCAGACCTTTCTCCATCAATTAGAAATCTGATGCCGTCACTAAACACATTCCTTAAATTGTAGGCATTTGTTGGGTGTTTTTTTGGTGTCTAATCCGCATATATATCTCCATTGCCCTTGATTTTCTTGACTATATATCTCTTAAATGTCAACATATACACGTGGGATTTAGTTTACAAAGATTTTTCAATGCCGAGAACCTCGATCAGAGAGTAAAAAAGGCGTGAGGTTCACAATGGTGTAAAATTAAAATGGGATATACCGGGTTAGGATTCGAGTTACAAGAACAAGGGCCAAACCAACCACCCAAGAATGGAATCGTCGAGCGAAAACACTTGACAACCTCCTAGAATCAGCTTTTCTTGCCACCAGACCTTTCTCCATCAATTAGGAATCTGATGCCGTCACTAAACACATTACTTAAATTCTAGCCATTTGTTAAGTGTTTTTTTTTTTTGGTGTCTAATCCTCATAGATATCACCATTGCCCTTGATTTTCTTGTCTGTATATCTCTTAAATGTCAACATATTAACGTGTGATTTAGTTTACGAAGATTTTTCAATGCCGAGAACCTCGATCAGACAGTAAAAAAGGCGTAAGGTTCACAATGGTGTAAAATTAAAATGGGATATACCGAGCTAGGATTCGAGTTACCGAAACAAGGGTCAAACCAACCACCCAAGAATGGAATCGTCGTGCGAAAACACTTGACAACCTCCGAGAAGCAGCTTTTCTTGCCACCAGACCTTTCTCCATCAATTAGGAATCTGATGTCGTCGCTAAACACATTCCTTAATTGTAGCCATTTGTTGAGTGTTTTTTTTTGTGTCTAATCCGCGTACATATCACCATTGCCCTTGATTTTCTTGACTGTATATCTCTTAAATATCATAATATACACGTGTGATTTAGTTTACGAAGATTTTTCAATGCCGAGAACCTCGATCAGAGAGTAAAAAACGCGTAAGGTTCACAATGGTGTAAAATTAAAATGGGATATACCGGGTTAGGATTCAAGTTACAGGAACAAGGGCCAAACCAACCACCCAAGAATGGAATCGTCGAGCGAAAACACTTGACAACCTCCTAGAAGCAGCTTTTCTTGCCACCAGACCTTTCTCCATCAATTAGGAATCTGATGCCGTCACTAAACACATTACTTAAATTGTAGCCATTTGTTGAGTGTTTTTTTTGGTGTCTAATCCTCATATATATCACCATTGCCCTTGATTTTCTTGACTGTATATCTCTTAAATATCATAATATACACGTGTGATTTAGTTTACGAAGATTTTTCAATGCCGAGAACCTCGATCAGAGAGTAAAAAACGCGTAAGGTTCACAATGGTGTAAAATTAAAATGGGATATACCGGGTTAGGATTCAAGTTACAGGAACAAGGGCCAAACCAACCACCCAAGAATGGAATCGTCGAGCGAAAACACTTGACAACCTCCTAGAAGCAGCTTTTCTTGCCACCAGACCTTTCTCCATCAATTAGAAATCTGATGCCGTCACTAAACACATTCCTTAAATTGTAGGCATTTGTTGGGTGTTTTTTTGGTGTCTAATCCGCATATATATCTCCATTGTCCTTGATTTTCTTGACTGTATATCTCTTAAATGTCAACATATACACATGTGATTTATTTTACGAAGATTTTTCAATGCCGAGAACCTCGATCAGAGAGTAAAAAAGGCGTAAGGTTCACAATGGTGTAAAATTAAAATGGGATATACCGGGCTAGGATTCAAGTTACAGGAACAAGGGCCAAACTAACCACACAAGAATGGAATCGTCGAGCGAAAACACTTGACAACATCCTAGAAGCAGCTTTTCTTACCACCAGACATTTCTCCATCAATTTGGAATCTGATGCCGTCACTAAACACATTCCTTAAATTGTAGCCATTTGTTGAGTGTTTTTTTTGGTGTCTAATCCTCATAGATATCACCATTGCCCTTGATTTTCTTGACTGTATATCTCTTAAATGTCAACATATACACGTGTGATTTAGTTTACGAAGATTTTTCAATGCAGAGAACCTCGATCAGAGAGTAAAATAGGCGTAAGGTTCACCATGGTGTAAAATTAAAATGGGATATAGTGGGCAAGGATTCGAGTTACAGGAACAAGGGCCAAACCAACCACCCAAGAATGGAATCGTCGTGCGAAAACACTTGAGAACCTCCGAGAAGCAGCTTTTCTTGCCACCAGACCTTTCTCCATCAATTAGGAATCTGATGTCGTCGCTAAACACATTCCTTAATTGTAGCCATTTGTTGAGTGTTTTTTTTTGTGTCTAATCCGCGTACATATCACCATTGCCCTTGATTTTCTTGACTGTATATCTCTTAAATATCATAATATACACGTGTGATTTAGTTTACGAAGATTTTTCAATGCCGAGAACCTCGATCAGAGAGTAAAAAACGCGTAAGGTTCACAATGGTGTAAAATTAAAATGGGATATACCGGGTTAGGATTCAAGTTACAGGAACAAGGGCCAAACCAACCACCCAAGAATGGAATCGTCGAGCGAAAACACTTGACAACCTCCTAGAAGCAGCTTTTCTTGCCACCAGACCTTTCTCCATCAATTAGGAATCTGATGCCGTCACTAAACACATTACTTAAATTGTAGCCATTTGTTGAGTGTTTTTTTTGGTGTCTAATCCTCATATATATCACCATTGCCCTTGATTTTTTTGACTGTATATCTCTTAAATGTCAACATATACACGTGTGATTTAGTTTACGAAGATTTTGCAATGCAGAGAACCTCGATCAGAGAGGAAAAAAGGCGTAAGGTTCGCAATCGTGTAAAATTAAAATGGGATATACCGGGCTAGGATTCGAGTTACAGGAACAAGGGCCAAACCAACCACCCAAAAAAGGAATCGTCGAGCGAAAACACATGACAACCTCCTAGAAGCAGCTTTTCTTGCCACCAGACCTTTCTCCATCAATTAGAAATCTGATGCCGTCACTAAACACATTCCTTAAATTGTAGGCATTTGTTGGGTGTTTTTTTGGTGTCTAATCCGCATATATATCTCCATTGCCCTTGATTTTCTTGACTATATATCTCTTAAATGTCAACATATACACGTGTGATTTAGTTTACAAAGATTTTTCAATGCCGAGAACCTCGATCAGAGAGTAAAAAAGGCGTGAGGTTCACAATGGTGTAAAATTAAAATGGGATATACCGGGTTAGGATTCGAGTTACAGGAACAAGGGCCAAACCAACCACCCAAGAATGGAATCGTCGAGCGAAAACACTTGACAACCTCCTAGAATCAGCTTTTCTTGCCACCAGACCTTTCTCCATCAATTAGGAATCTGATGCCGTCACTAAACACATTACTTAAATTCTAGCCATTTGTTAAGTGTTTTTTTTTTTGGTGTCTAATCCTCATAGATATCACCATTGCCCTTGATTTTCTTGACTGTATATCTCTTAAATGTCAACATATTAACGTGTGATTTAGTTTACGAAGATTTTTCAATGCCGAGAACCTCGATCAGACAGTAAAAAAGGCGTAAGGTTCACAATGGTGTAAAATTAAAATGGGATATACCGAGCTAGGATTCGAGTTACCGAAACAAGGGTCAAACCAACCACCCAAGAATGGAATCGTCGTGCGAAAACACTTGACAACCTCCGAGAAGCAGCTTTTCTTGCCACCAGACCTTTCTCCATCAATTAGGAATCTGATGTCGTCGCTAAACACATTCCTTAATTGTAGCCATTTGTTGAGTGTTTTTTTTTTGTGTCTAATCCGCGTACATATCACCATTGCCCTTGATTTTCTTGACTGTATATCTCTTAAATATCATAATATACACGTGTGATTTAGTTTACGAAGATTTTTCAATGCCGAGAACCTCGATCAGAGAGTAAAAAACGCGTAAGGTTCACAATGGTGTAAAATTAAAATGGGATATACCGGGTTAGGATTCAAGTTACAGGAACAAGGGCCAAACCAACCACCCAAGAATGGAATCGTCGAGCGAAAACACTTGACAACCTCCTAGAAGCAGCTTTTCTTGCCACCAGACCTTTCTCCATCAATTAGGAATCTGATGCCGTCACTAAACACATTACTTAAATTGTAGCCATTTGTTGAGTGTTTTTTTTGGTGTCTAATCCTCATATATATCACCATTGCCCTTGATTTTCTTGACTGTATATCTCTTAAATATCATAATATACACGTGTGATTTAGTTTACGAAGATTTTTCAATGCCGAGAACCTCGATCAGAGAGTAAAAAACGCGTAAGGTTCACAATGGTGTAAAATTAAAATGGGATATACCGGGTTAGGATTCAAGTTACAGGAACAAGGGCCAAACCAACCACCCAAGAATGGAATCGTCGAGCGAAAACACTTGACAACCTCCTAGAAGCAGCTTTTCTTGCCACCAGACCTTTCTCCATCAATTAGAAATCTGATGCCGTCACTAAACACATTCCTTAAATTGTAGGCATTTGTTGGGTGTTTTTTTGGTGTCTAATCCGCATATATATCTCCATTGTCCTTGATTTTCTTGACTGTATATCTCTTAAATGTCAACATATACACATGTGATTTATTTTACGAAGATTTTTCAATGCCGAGAACCTCGATCAGAGAGTAAAAAAGGCGTAAGGTTCACAATGGTGTAAAATTAAAATGGGATATACCGGGCTAGGATTCAAGTTACAGGAACAAGGGCCAAACTAACCACACAAGAATGGAATCGTCGAGCGAAAACACTTGACAACATCCTAGAAGCAGCTTTTCTTGCCACCAGACATTTCTCCATCAATTTGGAATCTGATGCCGTCACTAAACACATTCCTTAAATTGTAGCCATTTGTTGAGTGTTTTTTTTGGTGTCTAATCCGCATATATATCACCATTGCCCTTGATTTTCTTGACTATATATCTCTTAAATGTCAACATATACACGTGTGATTTAGTTTACAAAGATTTTTCAATGCCGAGAACCTCGATCAGAGAGTAAAAAAGGCGTGAGGTTCACAATGGTGTAAAATTAAAATGGGATATACCGGGTTAGGATTCGAGTTACAGGAACAAGGGCGAAACCAACCACCCAAGAATGGAATCGTCGAGCGAAAACACTTGACAACCTCCTAGAATCAGCTTTTCTTGCCACCAGACCTTTCTCCATCAATTAGGAATCTGATGCCGTCACTAAACACATTACTTAAATTGTAGCCATTTGTTAAGTGTTTTTTTTTGGTGTCTAATCCTCATAGATATCACCATTGCCCTTGATTTTCTTGACTGTATATCTCTTAAATGTCAACATATACACGTGTGATTTAGTTTACGAAGATTTTTCAATGCAGAGAACCTCGATCAGAGAGTAAAATAGGCGTAAGGTTCACCATGGTGTAAAATTAAAAGGGGATATAGTGGGCTAGGATTCGAGTTACAGGAACAAGGGCCAAACCAACCACCCAAGAATGGAATCGTTGAGCGAAAACACTTGACAACCTCCTAGAAGCAGCTTTTCTTGCCACCAGACCTTTCTCCATCAATTAGGAATCTGACGTCGTCACTAAACACATCCTTAAATTGTAGCCATTTGTTGAGTGTTTTTTTTTTTTGTGTCTAATCCGCATATATATCACCATTGCCCTTGATTTTCTTGACTGTATATCTCTTAAATGTCAACATATACACGTGTGATTTAGTTTACGAAGATGTTTCAATGCCGAGAACCTCGATCAGAGAGTAAAAAGGCGTAAGGTTCACAATGGTGTAAAACTAAAATGGGATATATCGGGTTAGGATTCGAGTTACAGGAACAAGGGCGAAACCAACCACCCAAGAATGGAATCGTCGAGCGAAAACACTTGACAACCTCTTAGAAGCAGCTTTTCTTGCCACCAGACATTTCTCCATCAATTTGGAATCTGATGCCGTCACTAAACACATTCCTTAAATTGTAGCCATTTGTTGAGAGTTTTTTTTTGGTGTCTAATCCACATATATATCACCATTGCCCTTTATTTTCTTGACTGTATATCCCTTAAATGTCAACATACACACGTGTGATTTAGTTTACAAAGATTTTTCAATGCCGAGAACCTCGATCAGATAGTAAAAAAGGCGTAAGGTTCACAATGGTGTAAAATTAAAATGGGATATACCGGGTTAGGATTCGAGTTATAGGAACAAGGGCCAAACCAACCACCCAAGAAATGAAATCGTCGAGCGAAAACACTTGACAACCTCCTAGAAGCAGCTTTTCTTGCCACCAAACCTTTCTCCATCAATTAGGAATCTGATGCCATCACTAAACACATTACTTAAATTGTAGCCATTTGTTGAGTGTTTTTTATTTGGTGTCTAATCCTCATATATATCACCATTGCCCTTGATTTTCTTGACTGTATATCTTTTAAATGTGAACATATACACGTGTGATTTAGTTTACAAAGATTTTTCAATGCAGAGAACCTCGATCAGAGAGTAAAAAAGGCGTAAGGTTCACAATGGTGTAAAATTAAAATGGGATATACCGCGCTAGGATTCGAGTTACACGAATAAGGGCCAAACCAACCACCCAAGAATGGAATCGTTGAGGGAAAACACTTGACAACCTCCTAGAAGCAGCTTTTCTTGCCACCAGACCTTTCTCCATCAATTAGGAATCTGACGCCGTCACTAAACACATCCTTAAATTGTAGCCATTTGTTGAGTGTTTTTTTTTTGGTGTCTAATCTGCATATATATCACCATTGCCCTTGATTTTCTTGACTGTATATCTCTTAAATGTCAACATATTAACGTGTGATTTAGTTTACGAAGATTTTTCAATGCCGAGAACCTCGATCAGACAGTAAAAAAGGCGTAAGGTTCACAATGGTGTAAAATTAAAATGGGATATACCGAGCTAGGATTCGAGTTACCGGAACAAGGGTCAAACCAACCACCCAAGAATGGAATCGTCGTGCGAAAACACTTGACAACCTCCGAGAAGCAGCTTTTCTTGCCACCAGACCTTTCTCCATCAATTAGGAATCTGATGTCGTCGCTAAACACATTCCTTAATTGTAGCCATTTGTTGAGTGTTTTTTTTTTGTGTCTAATCCGCGTACATATCACCATTGCCCTTGATTTTCTTGACTGTATATCTCTTAAATATCATAATATACACGTGTGATTTAGTTTACGAAGATTTTTCAATGCCGAGAACCTCGATCAGAGAGTAAAAAACGCGTAAGGTTCACAATGGTGTAAAATTAAAATGGGATATACCGGGTTAGGATTCAAGTTACAGGAACAAGGGCCAAACCAACCACCCAAGAATGGAATCGTCGAGCGAAAACACTTGACAACCTCCTAGAAGCAGCTTTTCTTGCCACCAGACCTTTCTCCATCAATTAGGAATCTGATGCCGTCACTAAACACATTACTTAAATTGTAGCCATTTGTTGAGTGTTTTTTTTGGTGTCTAATCCTCATATATATCACCATTGCCCTTGATTTTCTTGACTGTATATCTCTTAAATATCATAATATACACGTGTGATTTAGTTTACGAAGATTTTTCAATGCCGAGAACCTCGATCAGAGAGTAAAAAACGCGTAAGGTTCACAATGGTGTAAAATTAAAATGGGATATACCGGGTTAGGATTCAAGTTACAGGAACAAGGGCCAAACCAACCACCCAAGAATGGAATCGTCGAGCGAAAACACTTGACAACCTCCTAGAAGCAGCTTTTCTTGCCACCAGACCTTTCTCCATCAATTAGAAATCTGATGCCGTCACTAAACACATTCCTTAAATTGTAGGCATTTGTTGGGTGTTTTTTTGGTGTCTAATCCGCATATATATCTCCATTGTCCTTGATTTTCTTGACTGTATATCTCTTAAATGTCAACATATACACATGTGATTTATTTTACGAAGATTTTTCAATGCCGAGAACCTCGATCAGAGAGTAAAAAAGGCGTAAGGTTCACAATGGTGTAAAATTAAAATGGGATATACCGGGCTAGGATTCAAGTTACAGGAACAAGGGCCAAACTAACCACACAAGAATGGAATCGTCGAGCGAAAACACTTGACAACATCCTAGAAGCAGCTTTTCTTGCCACCAGACATTTCTCCATCAATTTGGAATCTGATGCCGTCACTAAACACATTCCTTAAATTGTAGCCATTTGTTGAGTGTTTTTTTTGGTGTCTAATCCGCATATATATCACCATTGCCCTTGATTTTCTTGACTATATATCTCTTAAATGTCAACATATACACGTGTGATTTAGTTTACAAAGATTTTTCAATGCCGAGAACCTCGATCAGAGAGTAAAAAAGGCGTGAGGTTCACAATGGTGTAAAATTAAAATGGGATATACCGGGTTAGGATTCGAGTTACAGGAACAAGGGCGAAACCAACCACCCAAGAATGGAATCGTCGAGCGAAAACACTTGACAACCTCCTAGAATCAGCTTTTCTTGCCACCAGACCTTTCTCCATCAATTAGGAATCTGATGCCGTCACTAAACACATTACTTAAATTGTAGCCATTTGTTAAGTGTTTTTTTTTGGTGTCTAATCCTCATAGATATCACCATTGCCCTTGATTTTCTTGACTGTATATCTCTTAAATGTCAACATATACACGTGTGATTTAGTTTACGAAGATTTTTCAATGCAGAGAACCTCGATCAGAGAGTAAAATAGGCGTAAGGTTCACCATGGTGTAAAATTAAAAGGGGATATAGTGGGCTAGGATTCGAGTTACAGGAACAAGGGCCAAACCAACCACCCAAGAATGGAATCGTTGAGCGAAAACACTTGACAACCTCCTAGAAGCAGCTTTTCTTGCCACCAGACCTTTCTCCATCAATTAGGAATCTGACGTCGTCACTAAACACATCCTTAAATTGTAGCCATTTGTTGAGTGTTTTTTTTTTTTGTGTCTAATCCGCATATATATCACCATTGCCCTTGATTTTCTTGACTGTATATCTCTTAAATGTCAACATATACACGTGTGATTTAGTTTACGAAGATGTTTCAATGCCGAGAACCTCGATCAGAGAGTAAAAAGGCGTAAGGTTCACAATGGTGTAAAACTAAAATGGGATATATCGGGTTAGGATTCGAGTTACAGGAACAAGGGCGAAACCAACCACCCAAGAATGGAATCGTCGAGCGAAAACACTTGACAACCTCTTAGAAGCAGCTTTTCTTGCCACCAGACATTTCTCCATCAATTTGGAATCTGATGCCGTCACTAAACACATTCCTTAAATTGTAGCCATTTGTTGAGAGTTTTTTTTTGGTGTCTAATCCACATATATATCACCATTGCCCTTTATTTTCTTGACTGTATATCCCTTAAATGTCAACATACACACGTGTGATTTAGTTTACAAAGATTTTTCAATGCCGAGAACCTCGATCAGATAGTAAAAAAGGCGTAAGGTTCACAATGGTGTAAAATTAAAATGGGATATACCGGGTTAGGATTCGAGTTATAGGAACAAGGGCCAAACCAACCACCCAAGAAATGAAATCGTCGAGCGAAAACACTTGACAACCTCCTAGAAGCAGCTTTTCTTGCCACCAAACCTTTCTCCATCAATTAGGAATCTGATGCCATCACTAAACACATTACTTAAATTGTAGCCATTTGTTGAGTGTTTTTTATTTGGTGTCTAATCCTCATATATATCACCATTGCCCTTGATTTTCTTGACTGTATATCTTTTAAATGTGAACATATACACGTGTGATTTAGTTTACAAAGATTTTTCAATGCAGAGAACCTCGATCAGAGAGTAAAAAAGGCGTAAGGTTCACAATGGTGTAAAATTAAAATGGGATATACCGCGCTAGGATTCGAGTTACACGAATAAGGGCCAAACCAACCACCCAAGAATGGAATCGTTGAGGGAAAACACTTGACAACCTCCTAGAAGCAGCTTTTCTTGCCACCAGACCTTTCTCCATCAATTAGGAATCTGACGCCGTCACTAAACACATCCTTAAATTGTAGCCATTTGTTGAGTGTTTTTTTTTTGGTGTCTAATCTGCATATATATCACCATTGCCCTTGATTTTCTTGACTGTATATCTCTTAAATGTCAACATATTAACGTGTGATTTAGTTTACGAAGATTTTTCAATGCCGAGAACCTCGATCAGACAGTAAAAAAGGCGTAAGGTTCACAATGGTGTAAAATTAAAATGGGATATACCGAGCTAGGATTCGAGTTACCGGAACAAGGGTCAAACCAACCACCCAAGAATGGAATCGTCGTGCGAAAACACTTGACAACCTCCGAGAAGCAGCTTTTCTTGCCACCAGACCTTTCTCCATCAATTAGGAATCTGATGTCGTCGCTAAACACATTCCTTAATTGTAGCCATTTGTTGAGTGTTTTTTTTTGTGTCTAATCCGCGTACATATCACCATTGCCCTTGATTTTCTTGACTGTATATCTCTTAAATATCATAATATACACGTGTGATTTAGTTTACGAAGATTTTTCAATGCCGAGAACCTCGATCAGAGAGTAAAAAAAGCGTAAGGTTCACAATGGTGTAAAATTAAAATATGATATACCGGATTAGGATTCGAGTTACAGGAACAAGGGCCAAACCAACCACCCAAAAATGGAATCGTCGAGCGAAAACACTTGACAACCTCCTAGAAGCAGTTTTTCTTACCACCAGACCTTTCTCCATCAATTTGGAATCTGATGCCGTCACTAAACACATTCCTTAAATTGTAGCCATTTGTTGAGTGTTTTTTTTTGGTGTCTAATCCGCATATATATCACCATTGGCCTTTATTTTCTTGACTGTATATCTCTTAAATGTCAACATATACACGTGTGATTTAGTTTACGAAGATTTTTCAATGCCGAGAACCTCTATCAGAGAGTAAAAAAGGCGTAAGGTTCACAATGGTGTAAAATTAAAATTGGATATACCTGGCTAGGATCCGAGTTTCAGGAACAAGGGCCAAACCATCCACCCAAGAATCGAATCGTCGAGCGAAAACACTTGACAATCTCCTAGAAGCAGCTTTTCTTGCCACCAGACCTTTCTCCATCAATTAGGAATCTGATGCCGTCACTAAAGACATTTCTTAAATTGTAGCCATTTGTTGAGTGTTTTTTTTTTGTGTCTAATCCGCATATATATCACCATTGCTCTTGAGACTGTATATCTCTTAAATGTCAACATATACACGTGTGGTTTAGTTTACGAAGATTTTTCAATGCCGAGAACCTTGAGCAGAGAGTAAAAAAGGCATAAGGTTCACAATGGTGTAAAATTAAAATGGGATATACCTGGCTAGGATTCGATTTACAGGAACAAGGTCCAAACCAACCACCCAAGAATGGAATCGTCGAGCGAAAACACTTGACAACCTCCTTGAAGCAGCTTTTCTTGCCACCAGACCTTTCTCCATCAATTAGGAATCTGATGCCGTCACTAAACACATTCCTTAAATTGTAGCCATTTGTTGAATGTTTTTTTTTTTGTGTCTAATCCGCATATATATCACCATTGCCCTTGATTCTATTGACTGTATATCTCTTAAATGTCAGCATATACACGTGTGATTTAGTTTACGAAGATTTTTCAACGCCGAGAACCTCGATCAGAGAGTAAAAAAGGCGTATGGTTCACAATGGTGTAAAATTAAAATGGGATATACCTGGCTAGGATTCGAGTTTCAGGAACAAGGGCCAAACCAGCCACCCAATAATAGAATCGTCGAGCGAAAACACTTGACAACCTCCTAGAAACAGCTTTTCTAGCCACCAAACCTTTCTCGATCAATTAGGAATCTGATGCCGTCACTAAACACATTCCTTAAATTGTAGCCATTTGTTAAGTTTTTTTTTTTTGGTGTCTAATCCGCATACATATCACCATTACCCTTGATTTTCTTGACTGTATATCTCTTAAATGTCAACATATACACGTGTGATTTAGTTTACGAAGATTTTTCAATGCCGAGAACCTCGATCAGAGAGTAAAAAATGCGTAAGGTTCACAATGGTGTAAAATTAAAATGGGATATACCGGGCTAGGATTCCACTTACAGGAACAAGGGCCAAACCAACCACCCAAGAATGGAATCGTCAAGCGAAAACACCTGACAACCTCCTAGAAGTAGCTTTTCTTACCACCAATTAGAAATCTGATGCCGTCACTAAACACATTTCTTAAATTGTTGCAACTTGTTGAGGGTTTTTTTTTGGTGTCTAATCCGCATATATATCACCATTGCCGTTTATTTTCTTGACTGTATATATCTTAAATGTCAACATATGCACGTGTGATTTAGTTTACGAAGATTTTTCAATGCCGAGAACATCGATCAGAGAGTAAAAAAGGCGTAAGGTTCACAATGGTGTAAAATTAAAATGGGAAATACCGGGCTAGGATTCGAGTTACAGGAACAAGGGCCAAACCAACCACCCAAGAATTTAATCGTCGAGCGAAAACACTTGACAACCTTCTAGAAGCAGCTTTTCTTGCCACCAGACCTTTCTCCATCAATTACGAATCTGATGCCGTCATTAAACACATTCCTTAAATTGTAGCCATTTGTTGAGTGTTTTTTTTGTGTCTAATCCACTTATATATCACCATTGCCCTTGATTTTCTTGACTGTATATCTCTTAAATGTCAACATATAGACGTGTGATTTAGTTTACGAAGATTTTTCAATGCCGAGAACCTCGATCAGAGAGTAAAAAAGGCATAAGGTTCACAATGGTGTAAAATTAAAATGGGACATACCTGGCTAGGATCCGAGTTTCGGGAACAAGGGCCAAACCAACCACCCAAGAATTGAATCGTCGAGCGAAAACACTTGACAATCTCCTAGAAGCAGCTTTTCTTGCCACCAGACCTTTCTCCATCAATTAGGAATCTGAGGCCGTCACTAAACACATTCCTTAAATTGTAGCCATTTGTTGAGTTTTTTTTGGTGTCTAATCCGCATATATATCACCATTGCTCTTGATTTTCTTGACTGTATATCTTTTAAATGTGAACATATACACGTGTGATTTAGTTTACGAAGATTTTTCAATGCAGAGAACCTCGATCAGAGAGTAAAAAAGGCGTAAGGTTCACAATGGTGTAAAATTAAAATAGGATATACCGGGCTAGGATTCGAGTTACACGAATAAGGGCCAAACCAACCACCCAAGAATGGAATCGTTGAGGGAAAACACTTGACAACCTCCTAGAAGCAGCTTTTCTTGCCACCAGACCTTTCTCCATCAATTAGGAATCTGACGCCGTCACTAAACACATCCTTAAATTGTAGCCATTTGTTGAGTGTTTTTTTTTTGGTGTCTAATCTGCATATATATCACCATTGCCCTTGATTTTCTTGACTGTATATCTCTTAAATGTCAACATATTAACGTGTGATTTAGTTTACGAAGATTTTTCAATGCCGAGAACCTCAATCAGACAGTAAAAAAGGCGTAAGGTTCACAATGGTGTAAAATTAAAATGGGATATACCGAGCTAGGATTCGAGTTACCGGAACAAGGGTCAAACCAACCACCCAAGAATGGAATCGTCGTGCGAAAACACTTGACAACCTCCGAGAAGCAGCTTTTCTTGCCACCAGACCTTTCTCCATCAATTAGGAATCTGATGTCGTCGCTAAACACATTCCTTAATTGTAGCCATTTGTTGAGTGTTTTTTTTGTGTCTAATCCGCGTACATATCACCATTGCCCTTGATTTTCTTGACTGTATATCTCTTAAATATCATAATATACACGTGTGATTTAGTTTACGAAGATTTTTCAATGCCGAGAACCTCGATCAGAGAGTAAAAAAAGCGTAAGGTTCACAATGGTGTAAAATTAAAATAGGATATACCGGATTAGGATTCGAGTTACAGGAACAAGGGCCAAACCAACCACCCAAAAATGGAATCGTCGAGCGAAAACACTTGACAACCTCCTAGAAGCAGTTTTTCTTACCACCAGACCTTTCTCCATCAATTTGGAATCTGATGCCGTCACTAAACATATTCCTTAAATTGTAGCCATTTGTTGAGTGTTTTTTTTGGTGTCTAATCCGCATATATATCACCATTGCCCTTTATTTTCTTGACTGTATATCTCTTAAATGTCAACATATACACGTGTGATTTAGTTTACGAAGATTTTTCAATGCCGAGAACCTCTATCAGAGAGTAAAAAAGGCGTAAGGTTCACAATGGTGTAAAATTAAAATGGGATATACCTGGCTAGGATCCGAGTTTCAGGAACAAGGGCCAAACCATCCACCCAAGAATCGAATCGTCGAGCGAAAACACTTGACAATCTCCTAGAAGCAGCTTTTCTTGCCACCAAACCTTTCTCCATCAATTAGGAATCTGATGCCGTCACTAAAGACATTTCTTAAATTGTAGCCATTTGTTGAGTGTTTTTTTTGTGTCTAATCCGCATATATATCACCATTGCTCTTGAGACTGTATATCTCTTAAATGTCAACATATACACGTGTGGTTTAGTTTACGAAGATTTTTCAATGCCGAGAACCTTGAGCAGAGAGTAAAAAAGGCATAAGGTTCACAATGGTGTAAAATTAAAATGGGATATACCTGGCTAGGATTCGATTTACAGGAACAAGGTCCAAACCAACCACCCAAGAATGGAATCGTCGAGCGAAAACACTTGACAACCTCCTAGAAGCAGCTTTTCTTGCCACCAGACCTTTCTCCATCAATTAGGAATCTGATGCCGTCACTAAACACATTCCTTAAATTGTAGCCATTTGTTGAATGTTTTTTTTTTGTGTCTAATCCGCATATATATCACCATTGCCCTTGATTCTATTGACTGTATATCTCTTAAATGTCAGCATATACACGTGTGATTTAGTTTACGAAGATTTTTCAACGCCGAGAACCTCGATCAGAGAGTAAAAAAGGCGTATGGTTCACAATGGTGTAAAATTAAAATGGGATATACCTGGCTAGGATTCGAGTTTCAGGAACAAGGGCCAAACCAGCCACCCAATAATAGAATCGTCGAGCGAAAACACTTGACAACCTCCTAGAAACAGCTTTTCTTGCCACCAAACCTTTCTCGATCAATTAGGAATCTGATGCCGTCACTAAACACATTCCTTAAATTGTAGCCATTTGTTGAATGTTTTTTTTTGTGTCTAATCCGCAAACATATCACCATTGCCCTTGATTTTCTTGACTGTATATCTCTTAAATGTCAACATATACACGTGTGATTTAGTTAACGAAGATTTTTCAATGCCGAGAACCTCGATCAGAGAGTAAAAAATGCGTAACGTTCACAATGGTGTAAAATTAAAATGGGATATACCGGGCTAGGATTCGACTTACAGGAACAAAGGCCAAACCAACCACCCAAGAATGGAATCGTCAAGCGAAAACACCTGACAACCTCCTAGAAGTAGCTTTTCTTACCGCCAATTAGAAATCTGATACCGTCACTAAACACATTTCTTAAATTGTTGCAACTTGTTAAGTGTTTTTTTTTGGTGTCTATTCCGCATATATATCACCATTGCCGTTTATTTTCTTGACTGTATATATCTTAAATGTCAACATATGCACGTGTGATTTAGTTTACAAAGATTTTTCAATGCCGAGAACATCGATCAGAGAGTAAAAAAGGCGTAAGGTTCACAATGGTGTAAAATTAAAATGGGAAATACCGGGCTAGGATTCGAGTTACAGGAACAGGGGCCAAACCAACCACCCAAGAATTTAATCGTCGAGCGAAAACACTTGACAACCTTCTAGAAGCAGCTTTTCTTGCCACCAGACCTTTCTCCATCAATTAGGAATCTGATGCCGTCATTAAACACATTCCTTAAATTGTAGCCATTTGTTGAGTGTTTTTTTTGTGTCTAATCCGCTTATATATCACCATTGCCCTTGATTTTCTTGACTGTATATCTCTTAAATGTCAACATATACATGTGTGAATTAGTTTACGAAGATTTTTCAATGCCGACAACCTCGATCAGAGAGTAAAAAAAGCATAAGGTTGGCATTGGTGTAAAATTAAAATGGGATATACCTGGCTAGGATCCGAGTTTCAGGAACAAGGGCCAAACCAGCCCCCCAAGAATCGAATCGTCGAGCGAAAACACTTGACAACCTCCAAGAAGCAGCTTTTCTTGCCACCAGACCTTTCTCGATCAATTAGGAATCTGATGCCGTCACTAAACACATTCCTTAAATTGTAGCCATTTGTTGAGTTTTTTTTTTTGGTGTCTAATCCGCATATATATCACCATTGCCCTTGATTTTCCTGACTGTATATCTCTTAAATGTCAACATACAGATGTGTGATTTAGTTTACGAAGATTTTTCAATGCCGAGAACCTCGATCAGAGAGTAAAAAAGGCGTAAGGTTCACAATGGTGTAAAATTAAAATGGGACATACCTGGCTAGGATCCGAGTTTCGGGAACAAGGGCCAAACCAACCACCCAAGAATGGAATTGTCGAGCGAAAACACTTGACAATCTCCTAGAAGCAGCTTTTCTTGCCACCAGACCTTTCTCCATCAATTAGGAATCTGAGGCCGTCACTAAACACATTCCTTAAATTGTAGCCATTTGTTGAGTGTTTTTTTGGTGTTTAATCCGCATATATATCACCATTGCTCTTGATTTTCTTGACTGTATATCTCTTAAATGTCAACATATAGACGTGTGATTTAGTTTACGAAGATTTTTCAATGCCGAGAACCTCGATCAGAGAGTAAAAAAGGCGTAAGGTTCACAATGGTGTAAAATTAAAATGGGATATACCTGGCTAGGATTCGA
Organism: Helianthus tuberosus; assembly: GCA_030545235.1. Lineage (NCBI taxonomy): Eukaryota > Viridiplantae > Streptophyta > Magnoliopsida > Asterales > Asteraceae > Helianthus > Helianthus tuberosus. Next base: position 40,140,990 of record CM060412.1, read on the forward strand.
GTTTCAGGAACAAGGGCCAAACCAGCCACCCAAGAATGGAATCGTCGAGCGAAAACACTTAACAACCTCCTAGAAGCAGCTTTTCTTGCCACCCGACCTTTCTCGATCAATTAGGAATCTGATGCCGTCACTAATCTCATTCCTTAAATTGTAGCCATTTGTTGAGTGTTTTTTTTGGTGTCTAATCCGCATAAATATCACCATTGCCCTTGATTTTCCGGACTGTATATCTCTTAAATGTCAACATATACACGTGTGATTTAGTTTACGAAGATTTTTCAATGCCGAGAACCTCGATCAGAGAGTATAAAAGGAGTAAGGTTCACAATGGTGTAAAATTAAAATGGGACATACCTGGCTAGGATCCGTGTTTCAGGAACAAGGGCCAAACAAGCTATCCAAGAATGGAATCGTCGAGCGAAAACACTTGACAATCTCCTAGAAGTAGTTTTTCTTATCACGTGACCTTTCTCCATCAATTAGGAATCTGAGGCCGTCACTAAACACATTCCTTAAATTGTAGCCATTAGTTGAGTGTATTTTTTTTGTGTCTAATCCGCATATATATCACCATTGCCCTTGATTTTATTTACTGTATATCTCTTAAATGTCAGCATATACACGTGTGATTTAGTTTACGAAGATTTTTCAATGCCGAGAACCTCGATCAGAGAGTAAAAAAGGTGTAAGGTTCACAATAGTGTAAAATTAAAATGGGATATACATGGCTAGGATTCGAGTTTCAGGAACAAGGGCCAAACCAGCCACCCAAGAATGGAATCGTCGAGCGAAAACACTTGACAACCTCCTAGAAGTAGCTTTTCTTGCTACCAGACCTTTCTCGATCAATTAGGAATCTGATGCCGTCACTAAACACATTCCTTAAATTGTAGCCACTTGTTGAGTGTTTTTGTTTTTTTGGTGTCTAATCCGCATATATATCACTATTGCCCTTGATTTTCCTGACTGTATATCTCTTAAATGTCAACATATACACGTGTGATTTAGTTTACGAAGATTTTTCAATGCCGAGAACCTCGATCATAGAGTAGAAAAGGCGTAAGGTTCATAATGGTGTAAAATTAAAATGGGACACACCTGGCTAGGATCCTAGTTTCAGGAACAAGGGCCAAACCAGCCACCCAAGAATGGAATCGTCGAGCGAAAACACTTGACAATCTCCTAGAAGCAGCTTTTCTTGCCACCAGACCTTTATCCATCAATTAGGAATCTGAGGCCGTCACTAAACACATTCCTTAAATTGTGGCCATTTGTTGAGTGTTTTTTTGTTGTCTAATCCGCATATATATCAACATTGCTCTTGATTTTCTTGACTGTATATCTCTTAAATGTCAACATATACACGTGTGATTTAGTTTACGAAGATTTTTCAATGCCGAGAACCTCGAGCAGAGAGTAAAAAAGGCGTAAGGTTCACAATGGTGTAAAATTAAAATGGGATATACCTGGCTAGGATTCGATTTACAGGAACAAGGGTCAAACCAACCACCCAAGAATGGAATCGTCGAGGCAAAACACTTGACAACCTCCTAGAAGCAGCTTTTCTTGCCACCAGACATTTCTCCATCAATTAGGAATCTAATGCTGTCACTAAACACATTCCTTAAATTGTAGCCATTTGTTGAGTGTTTTTTTTTTTGTGTCTAATCCGCATATATATCACCATTGCCCTTGATTTTCTTGACTGTATATCTCTTAAATGTCAACATATACACGTGTGATTTAGTTTACGAAGATTTTTCAATGCCGAGAACCTCGATCAGAGAGTAAAAAAGGCGTAAGGTTCACAATGGTCTAAAATTAAAATGGGATATACCTGGCTAGGATTCGAGTTTCAGGAACAAGGGCCAAACCAACCACCCAAGAATGGAATCGTCGAGCAAAAACACTTGACAACCTCCTAGAAGCAGCTTTTCTTGCCACCAGACCTTTCTCCATCAATTAGAAATATGATGCCGTCACTAAACACATTCCTTAAATTGTAGCCATTTGTTGAGTGTTTTTTTTGGTCTCTAATCCGCATATATATCACCGTCGCCATTGATTTTCTTGACTGTATATCTCTAAAATGTCAACATATACATGTGTGATTTAGTTTACGAAGATTTTTCAATGCCGAGAACCTCGATCAGAGAGTAAAAAAAGGCATAAGGTTCACAATGGTGTAAAATTAAAATGGGATATACCGGGCTAGGATTCGAGTTACAGGAACAAGGGCCAAACCAACCACACAAGAATGGAATCGTCGAGCGAAAACACTTGACAACCTCCTAGAAGTAGCTTTTCTTGCTACCAGACATTTCTCGATCAATTAGGAATCTGATGCCGTCACTAAACACATTCCTTAAATTGTAGCCACTTGTTGAGTGTTTTTGTTTTTTTGGTGTCTAATCCGCATATATATCACTATTGCCCTTGATTTTCCTGACTGTATATCTCTTAAATGTCAACATATACACGTGTGATTTAGTTTACGAAGATTTTTCAATGCCGAGAACCTCGATCAGAGAGTAGAAAAGGCGTAAGGTTCATAATGGTGTAAAATTAAAATGGGACACACCTGGCTAGGATCCTAGTTTCAGGAACAAGGGCCAAACCAGCCACCCAAGAATGGAATCGTCGAGCGAAAACACTTGACAATCTCCTAGAAGCAGCTTTTCTTGCCACCAGACCTTTATCCATCAATTAGGAATCTGAGGCCGTCACTAAACACATTCCTTAAATTGTGGCCATTTGTTGAGTGTTTTTTTGGTGTCTAATCCGCATATATATCAACATTGCTCTTGATTTTCTTGACTGTATATCTCTTAAATGTCAACATATACACGTGTGATTTAGTTTACGAAGATTTTTCAATGCCGAGAACCTCGAGCAGAGAGTAAAAAAGGCGTAAGGTTCACAATGGTGTAAAATTAAAATGGGATATACCTGGCTAGGATTCGATTTACAGGAACAAGGGTCAAACCAACCACCCAAGAATGGAATCGTCGAGGCAAAACACTTGACAACCTCCTAGAAGCAGCTTTTCTTGCCACCCGACCTTTCTCCATCAATTAGGAATCTGATGCCGTCACTAATCACATTCCTTAAATTGTAGCCATTTGTTGAGTGTTTTTTTTGGTGTCTAATCCGCATAAATATCACCATTGCCCTTGATTTTCCGGACTGTATATCTCTTAAATGTCAACATATACACGTGTGATTTAGTTTACGAAGATTTTTCAATGCTGAGAACCTCGATCAGAGAGTATAAAAGGCGTAAGGTTCACAATGGTGTAAAATTAAAATGGGACATACCTGGCTAGGATCCGTGTTTCAGGAACAAGGGCCAAACAAGCTATCCAAGAATGGAATCGTCGAGCGAAAACACTTGACAATCTCCTAGAAGCAGTTTTTCTTGCCACCTGACCTTTCTCCATTAATTAGGAATCTGAGGCCGTCACTAAACACATTCCTTAAATTGTAGCCATTAGTTGAATGTTTTTTTTTTGTGTCTAATCCGCATATATATCACCATTGCCCTTGATTTTATTTACTGTATATCTCTTAAATGTCAGCATATACACGTGTGATTTAGTTTACGAAGATTTTTCAATGCCGAGAACCTCGATCAGAGAGTAAAAAAGGTGTAAGGTTCAAAATAGTGTAAAATTAAAATGGGATATACATGGCTAGGATTCGAGTTTCAGGAACAAGGGCCAAACCAGCCACCCAAGAATGGAATTGTCGAGCGAAAACACTTGACAACCTCCTAGAAGTAGCTTTTCTTGCTACCAGACCTTTCTCGATCAATTAGGAATCTGATGCCGTCACTAAACACATTCCTTAAATTGTAGCCACTTGTTGAGTGTTTTTGTTTTTTTGGTGTCTAATCCGCATATATATCACTATTGCCCTTGATTTTCCTGACTGTATATCTCTTAAATGTCAACATATACACGTGTGATTTAGTTTACGAAGATTTTTCAATGCCGAGAACCTCGATCAGAGAGTAGAAAAGGCGTAAGGTTCATAATGGTGTAAAATTAAAATGGGACACACCTGGCTAGGATCCTAGTTTCAGGAACAAGGGCCAAACCAGCCACCCAAGAATGGAATCGTCGAGCGAAAACACTTGACAATCTCCTAGAAGCAGCTTTTCTTGCCACCAGACCTTTATCCATCAATTAGGAATCTGAGGCCGTCACTAAACACATTCCTTAAATTGTGGCCATTTGTTGAGTGTTTTTTTGGTGTCTAATCCGCATATATATCAACATTGCTCTTGATTTTCTTGACTGTATATCTCTTAAATGTCAACATATACACGTGTGATTTAGTTTACGAAGATTTTTCAATGCCGAGAACCTCGAGCAGAGAGTAAAAAAGGCGTAAGGTTCACAATGGTGTAAAATTAAAATGGGATATACCTGGCTAGGATTCGATTTACAGGAACAAGGGTCAAACCAACCACCCAAGAATGGAATCGTCGAGGCAAAACACTTGACAACCTCCTAGAAGCAGCTTTTCTTGCCACCCGACCTTTCTCCATCAATTAGGAATCTGATGCCGTCACTAATCACATTCCTTAAATTGTAGCCATTTGTTGAGTGTTTTTTTTGGTGTCTAATCCGCATAAATATCACCATTGCCCTTGATTTTCCGGACTGTATATCTCTTAAATGTCAACATATACACGTGTGATTTAGTTTACGAAGATTTTTCAATGCTGAGAACCTCGATCAGAGAGTATAAAAGGCGTAAGGTTCACAATGGTGTAAAATTAAAATGGGACATACCTGGCTAGGATCCGTGTTTCAGGAACAAGGGCCAAACAAGCTATCCAAGAATGGAATCGTCGAGCGAAAACACTTGACAATCTCCTAGAAGCAGTTTTTCTTGCCACCTGACCTTTCTCCATTAATTAGGAATCTGAGGCCGTCACTAAACACATTCCTTAAATTGTAGCCATTAGTTGAATGTTTTTTTTTTTGTGTCTAATCCGCATATATATCACCATTGCCCTTGATTTTATTTACTGTATATCTCTTAAATGTCAGCATATACACGTGTGATTTAGTTTACGAAGATTTTTCAATGCCGAGAACCTCGATCAGAGAGTAAAAAAGGTGTAAGGTTCAAAATAGTGTAAAATTAAAATGGGATATACATGGCTAGGATTCGAGTTTTAGGAACAAGGGCCAAACCAGCCACCCAAGAATGGAATCGTCGAGCGAAAACACTTGACAACCTCCTAGAAGTAGCTTTTCTTGCTACCAGACCTTTCTCGATCAATTAGGAATCTGATGCCGTCACTAAACACATTCCTTAAATTGTAGCCACTTGTTGAGTGTTTTTTTTTTGGTGTCTAATCCGCATATATATCACTATTGCCCTTGATTTTCCTGACTGTATATCTCTTAAATGTCAACATATACACGTGTGATTTAGTTTACGAAGATTTTTCAATGCCGAGAACCTCGATCAGAGAGTAGAAAAGCCGTAAGGTTCATAATGGTGTAAAATTAAAATGGGACATACCTGGCTAGGATCCGAGTTTTAGGAACAAGGGCCAAACCAGCCACCCAAAAATGGAATCGTCGAGCGAAAACACTTGACAATCTCCTAGAAGCAGCTTTTCTTGCCACCAGACATTTATCCATCAATTAGGAATCTGAGGCCGTCACTAAACACATTCCTTAAATTGTGGCCATTTGTTGAGTGTTTTTTTGGTGTCTAATCCGCATATATATCAACATTGCTCTTGATTTTCTTGACTGTATATCTCTTAAATGTCAACATATACACGTGTGATTTAGTTTACGAAGATTTTTCAATGCCGAGAACCTCGATCAAAGAGTAAAAAGGCGTAAGGTTCACAATGGTGTAAAATTAAAATGGGATATACCGGGCTAGGATTCGAGTTACAGGAACAAGGGCCAAACCAACCACCCAAGAATTTAATGTCGAGCGAAAACACTTGACAACCACCTAGAAGCAGCTTTTCTTGCCACCAGACCTTTCTCCATCAATTAGGAATCTGATGGCGTCAATAAACACATTCCTAAAATTCTAGCCATTTGTTGAGTGTTTTTTTGGTGACTAATCCGCATATATATCACCATTGCCGTTGATTTACTTGACTGTATATCTCTTAAATGTCAACATATACACGTGTGATTTAGTTTACAAAGATTTTTAAATGTCGAGAACCTCGATCAGAGAGTAAAACAGGCGTAAGGTTCACAATGGTGTAATATTAAAATAGGATATACCTGGCTAGGATTCGAGTTTCAGGAACAAGGGCCAAACCAACCACCCAAGAATGGAATCGTCGAGCAAAAACACTTGACAACCTCCTAGAAGCAGCTTTTCTTGCCACCAGACCTTTCTCCATCAATTAGAAATATGATGCCGTCACTAAACACATTCCTTAAATTGTAGCCATTTGTTGAGTGTTTTTTTTGGTGTCTAATCCGCATCTATATCACCGTCGCCATTGATTTTCTTGACTGTATATCTCTAAAATGTCAACATATACATGTGTGATTTAGTTTACGAAGATTTTTCAATGCCGAGAACCTCGATCACAGAGTAAAAAAAGGCATAAGGTTCACAATGGTGTAAAATTAAAATGGGATATACCGGGCTAGGATTCGAGTTACAGGAACAAGGGCCAAACCAACCACACAAGAAAGGAATCGTCGAGCGAAAACACTTGACAACCTTCTAGAAGCAGCTATTCTTGCCACCAGACCTTTCTCCATCAATTAGGAATCTGATGTCGTCACTAAACATATTCCTTAAATTGTAGCCATTTGTTGAGTGTTTTTTTTGGTGTCTAATCCGCATATATATCACCATTGCCCTTGATTTTCTTGACTCTATATCTCTTAAATGTCAACATATACACGTGTGATTTAGTTTACGAAGATTTTTCAATGCCAAGAACCTCGATCAGAGAGTAAAAAAGGGGTAAGGTTCGCAATGGTGTAAAATTAAAATGGGATATACCGGGCTAGGATTCGAGTTACAGGAACAAGGGCCAAACCAACCACCCAAGAATGGAATCGTCGAGCAAAAACACTTGACAACCTCCTAGAAGCAGCTTTTCTTACCACCAATTAGGAATCTGATGCCGTCACTAAACACATTCCTTAAATTGTAGCCACCTGTTGAGTGTTTTTTTTTGGTGTCTAATCCGCATATATATCACCATTGCCCTTGATTTTCTTGACTATATATCTCTTAAATGTCAACATATACACGTGTGATTTAGTTTACGAAGATTTTTCAATGCCGAGAACCTCGATCAAAGAGTAAAAAGGCGTAAGGTTCACAATGGTGTAAAATTAAAATGGGATATACCGGGCTAGGATTCGAGTTACAGGAACAAGGGCCAAACCAACCACCCAAGAATTTAATGTCGAGCGAAAACACTTGACAACCACCTAGAAGCATCTTTTCTTGCCACCAGACCTTTCTCCATCAATTAGGAATCTGATGGCGTCAATAAACACATTCCTAAAATTCTAGCCATTTGTTGAGTGTTTTTTTGGTGACTAATCCGCATATATATCACCATTGCCGTTGATTTACTTGACTGTATATCTCTTAAATGTCAACATATACACGTGTGATTTAGTTTACAAAGATTTTTAAATGTCGAGAACCTCGATCATAGAGTAAAACAGGCGTAAGGTTCACAATGGTGTAATATTAAAATGGGATATACCTGGATAGGATTCTAGTTTTAGGAACAAGGGCCAAACCAGCCACCCAAGATTGGAATCGTCGAGCGAAAACACTTGACAACCTCCTAGAAGCAGCTTTTCTTGCCACCAGACATTTCTCCATCAATAAAGAATCTGATGCCGTCACTAAACACAATACTTAAATTGTAGCCATTTGTTGAGTGTTTTTTTTTTGTCTAATCCGAATATATATCACCATTTCCCTTGATTTTCTTGACTGTATATCTCTAAAATGTCAACATATACACGTGTGATTTAGTTTACGATGATTTTTCATTGCCGAGAACCTCGATCAGAAAGTAAAAAAGGCGTAAGGTTCACAATGGTGTAAAATTAAAATGGAATATACCGGGCTAGGATTCGAGTTACAGGAACAAGGGCCAAACCAACCACACAAGAATGGAATCGTTGAGCGAAAACACTTGACAACCTCCTAGAAGCAGCTTTTCTTGCCACCAGACCTTTCTCCAGCAATTAGGAATCTGATGCCGTCACTAAACACACTCCTTACATTGTAGCCATTTGTTGAGTGTTTTTTTTTGGTGTCTAATCCGCATATATATCACCATTTTCCTTGATTTTCTTGACTCTATATCTCTTAAATATCAACATATACACGTGTGATTTAGTTTACGAAGATTTTTCAATGCCGAGCACCTCTATCAGAGAGTAAAAAAGGCGTAAGGTTAACAATGGTGTAAAATTAAAATGGGATATGCCGGGCTAGAATTCGAGTTACAGGAACAAGGGCCAAACCAACCACCCAAGAATGGAATCATTGAGCGAAAACACTTGACAAACTCCTGGAAACAGCTTTTCTTGCCAATAGACCTTTCTCCATCAATTAGGAATCTGATGCCGTCACTAAACACATTCCTTATATTGTAGTCATTTGTTGAGTGTTTTTTTTATTGTCTAATCCGCATATATATCACCATTGCCCTTGATTTTCTTGACTGTATATCTCTTAAATGTCAACATATACACGTGTGATTTAGTTTACGAAGATTCTTCAATGCCGAGAACCTTGATCAGAGAGTAAAAAAGGCGTAAGGTTCACAATGGTGTAAAATTAAAATGGGATACACCGGGCTAGGATTCGAATTACAGGAACAAGGGCCAAACGAACCACCCAAGAATGGAATCGTCGAGCGAAAACACTTGACAACCTCCTAGAAGCCGCGTTTCTTACCACCAATTAGGAATCTGATGCAGTCACTAAACACATTCCTTAAATTGTAGCCACTTGTTGAGTGTTTGTTTTGGTGTCTAATCCGCATATATATCATCATTGCCCTTAATTTTCTTGACTGTATATCTCTTAAATGTCAACATACACACGTGTGATTTAGTTTACGAGGATTTTACAATGCCGAGAACCTCGATCAGAGAGTAAAAAAGGCGTAAGGTTCACAATGGTTTAAAATTAAAATGGGATATACCAGGCTAGGATTCGAGTTACAGGAACAAGGGACAAACCAACCACCCAAGAATTTAATCGTCGAGCGAAAACACTTGACAACCTCCTAGAAGCAGCTTTTCTTGCCACCAGACTTGTCTCCATCAATTAGGAATCTGATGCCGTCACTAAACACATTCCTTAAATTGTAGCCATTTGTTGAGTGTTATTTTTTGGTGTCTAATCCGCATATATATCACCATTTCCCTTGATTTTATTGACTGTATATCTCTTAAATGTCAACATATACACGTGTGATTTAGTTTACGAAGATTTTTCAATGCCGAGAACGTTGATCAGAGAGTAAAAAGGCGTAAGGTTAACAATGATGCAAAATTAAAATGGGATATATCGGGCTAGGATTCGAGTTAAAGGAACAAGGGCCAAACCAACCACCCAAGAATGGAATCGTCGAGCGAAAACACTTGACAACCTCCTAGAAGCAGCTTTTCTTGCCACCAGACATTTCTCCATCAATTAGGAATCTGATGCCGTCACTAAACACATTCCTTAAATTGTAGCCATTTGTTGAGTGATTTATTTTGGTGTTTAATCCGCATATATATCACCATTGCCCTTGATTTTCTTGACTGTATATCTCTTAAATGTCCACATATACACGTGTGATTTAGTTTACGAAGATTTTTCAATGCCGAGAACCGCGATCAGATAGTATAAAAGGCGTAAGGTTCACAATTGTGTAAAATTAAAATGAGATATACCGAGCTAGGATTTGAGTTACAGGAACAAGGGCCAAAAACCAACCACCCAAGGATGGAATCGTCTAGCGAAAACACATGATAACCTCCTAGAAGCAGCTTTTCTTGCCACCACCAGACCTTTCTCCATCAATTAGGAATCTGATGCCGTCACTAAACACTTTCCTTAAAATATAGCCATTTGTTGAGTGTTTTTTGTGTGTGTAATCCGCATATATATCACCATTGCCCTTGATTTTCTTGACTGTATATCTCTTAAATGTCAACATATACACGTGTGATTTAGTTTACGAAGATTTTTCAGTGCCGAGAATCTCGATCAGAAAGTAAAAAAGGCATAAGGTTCACAATGGTGTAAAATTAAAATGGGATATACCGGGCTAGGATTCGAGTTACAGGAATACAGGCCAAACTAACCAGCCAAGAATGGAATCGTCGAGCGAAAACACTTGACAACCTCCTAGAAGCAGCTTTTCTCGCCACCAGACCTTTCTCCATCAATTAGGAATCTGATGCCGTCACTAAACACATTCCTTAAATTGTAGCCATTTGTTGAGTGTTATTTTTTGGTGTCTAATCCGCATATATATCACCATTTCCCTTGATTTTATTGACTGTATATCTCTTAAATGTCAACATATACACGTGTGATTTAGTTTACGAAGATTTTTCAATGCCGAGAACGTTGATCAGAGAGTAAAAAGGCGTAAGGTTAACAATGATGCAAAATTAAAATGGGATATATCGGGCTAGGATTCGAGTTACAGGAACAAGGGCCAAACCAACCACCCAAGAATGGAATCGTCGAGCGAAAACACTTGACAACCTCCTAGAAGCAGCTTTTCTTGCCACCAGACATTTCTCCATCAATTAGGAATCTGATGCCGTCACTAAACACATTCCTTAAATTGTAGCCATTTGTTGAGTGATTTATTTTGGTGTTTAATCCGCATATATATCACCATTGCCCTTGATTTTCTTGACTGTATATCTCTTAAATGTCCACATATACACGTGTGATTTAGTTTACGAAGATTTTTCAATGCCGAGAACCGCGATCAGATAGTAAAAAAGGCGTAAGGTTCACAATTGTGTAAAATTAAAATGAGATATACCGAGCTAGGATTTGAGTTACAGGAACAAGGGCCAAAAACCAACCACCCAAGGATGGAATCGTCTAGCGAAAACACATGATAACCTCCTAGAAGCAGCTTTTCTTGCCACCACCAGACCTTTCTCCATCAATTAGGAATCTGATGCCGTCACTAAACACTTTCCTTAAAATATAGCCATTTGTTGAGTGTTTTTTGTGTGTGTAATCCGCATATATATCACCATTGCCCTTGATTTTCTTGACTGTATATCTCTTAAATGTCAACATATACACGTGTGATTTAGTTTACGAAGATTTTTCAGTGCCGAGAATCTCGATCAGAAAGTAAAAAAGGCATAAGGTTCACAATGGTGTAAAATTAAAATGGGATATACCGGGCTAGGATTCGAGTTACAGGAATACAGGCCAAACTAACCAGCCAAGAATGGAATCGTCGAGCGAAAACACTTGACAACCTCCTAGAAGCAGCTTTTCTCGCCACCAGACCTTTCTCCATCAATTAGGAATCTGATGCCGTCACTAAACACATTCCTTAATTTGTAGCCATTTGTTGAGTCTTTTTTTTGGTGTCTAATCCGCATATATATCACCATTGCCCATGATTTTCTTGACTGTATATCTCTTAAATGTCAACATATACACGTGTGATTTAGTTTACGAAGATTCTTCAATGCCGAGAATCTCGATCAGAGAGTAAAAAAGGCGTAAGGTTCACAATGGTGTAAAATTAAAATGGGATATACCGGGCTAGGATTTGAGTTACAGAAACAAGGGCCAAACCAACCACTGAAGAATGTTTTCGTCGAGCGAAAACACTTGACAAACTCATACAAACAGCTTTTCTTGCCACCAGACCTTTCTCCATCAATTAGGAATCTGATGCCGTCACTAAACACATTCCTTAAATTGTAGCCATTTGTTGAGTGTTTTTTTGGTGTCTAATCTGCATATATATCTCCATTGCCCTTGATTTTCTTGACTGTATATCTCTTAAATGTCAACATATACTCATGTGATTTAGTTTACGAGGATTTTTCAATGCCGAGAACCTCGATCAGAAAGTAAAAAAGGCGTAAGGTTCACAATGGTGTAAAATTAAAATGGGATATACCGGGCGAGGATTCGAGTTACAGGAATACAGGACAAACCAACCAGCCAAGAATGGAATCGTCGAGCGAAAACACTTGACAACCTCCTAGAAGCAGCTTTTCTTGCCACCAGACATTTCTCCATCAATTAGGAATCTGATGCCGTCACTAAACACATTCCTTAAATTGTAGCCATTTGTTGAGTGTTTTTTTGGTGTCTAATCTGCATATATATCTCCATTGCCCTTGATTTTCTTGACTGTATATCTCTTAAATGTCAACATATACTCATGTGATTTAGTTTACGAAGATTTTTCAATGCCGAGAACCTCTATCAGAAAGTAAAAAAGGCGTAAGGTTCACAATGGTGTAAAATTAAAATGGGATACACCGGGCTAGGACTCGAATTACAGGAACAAGGGCCAAACGAACCACCCAAGAATGGAATCGTCGAGCGAAAACACTTGACAACCTCCTAGAAGCAGGTTTTCCTGCCACCAGACATTTTTCCATCAACTAGGAATCTGATGCCATCACTAAACACATTCCTTAAATTGTAGCCATTTGTTGAGTGTTTTTTTTTTGTGTCTAATCCGCATATATATCACCATTGCCCTTGATTTTCTTGACTGTATATCTCTTAAATATCAACATATACACGTGTGATTTAGTTTACGAAGATTGTTCAATGCCGAGCACCTCTATCAGAGAGTAAAAAAGGCGTAAGGTTAACAATGGTGTAAAATTAAAATGGGATATGCCGGGCTAGAATTCGAGTTACAGGAACAAGGGCCAAACCAACCACCCAAGAATGGAATCATTGAGCGAAAACACTTGACAAACTCCTGGAAACAGCTTTTCTTGCCACTAGACCTTTCTCCATCAATTAGGAATCTGATGCCGTCACTAAACACATTCCTTATATTGTAGTCATTTGTTGAGTGTTTTTTTTAGTGTCTAATCCGCATATATATCACCATTGCCCTTGATTTTCTTGACTGTATATCTCTTAAATGTCAACATATACACGTGTGATTTAGTTTACGAAGACTCTTCAATGCCGAGAACCTTGATCAGAGAGTAAAAAAGGCGTAAGGTTCACAATGGTGTAAAATTAAAATGGGATACACCGGGCTAGGATTCGAATTACAGGAACAAGGGCCAAACGAACCACCCAAGAATGGAATCGTCGAGCGAAAACACTTGACAACCTCCTAGAAGCAGGTTTTCCTGCCACCAGACATTTTTCCATCAACTAGGAATCTGATGCCATCACTAAACACATTCCTTAAATTGTAGCCATTTGTTGAGTTTTTTTTTTGTGTCTAATCCGCATATATATCACCATTGCCCGTGATTTTCTTGACTGTATATCTCTTAAATATCAACATATACACGTGTGATTTAGTTTACGAAGATTGTTCAATGCCGAGCACATCTATCAGAGAGTAAAAAAGGCGTAAGGTTAACAATGGTGTAAAATTAAAATGGGATATACCGGGCTAGGATTCGAGTTACAGGAACAAGGGCCAAACCAACCACCCAAGAATGGAATCATCGAGCGAAAACACTTGACAAACTCCTGGAAACAGCTTTTCTTGCCACTAGACCTTTCTCCATCAATTAGGAATCTGATGCCGTCACTAAACACATTCCTTATATTGTAGTCATTTGTTGAGTGTTTTTTTTAGTGTCTAATCCGCATATATATCACCATTGCCCTTGATTTTCTTGACTGTATATCTCTTAAATGTCAACATATACACGTGTGATTTAGTTTACGAAGATTCTTCAATGCCGAGAACCTTGATCAGAGAGTAAAAAAGGCGTAAGGTTCACAATGGTGTAAAATTAAAATGGGATACACCGGGCTAGGATTCGAATTACAGGAACAAGGGCCAAACGAACCACCCAAGAATGGAATCGTCGAGCGAAAACACTTGACAACCTCCTAGAAGCAGGTTTTCCTGCCACCAGACATTTTTCCATCAACTAGGAATCTGATGCCATCACTAAACACATTCCTTAAATTGTAGCCATTTGTTGAGTTTTTTTTTTTTGTGTCTAATCCGCATATATATCACCATTGCCCGTGATTTTCTTGACTGTATATCTATTAAATATCAACATATACACGTGTGATTTAGTTTACGAAGATTGTTCAATGCCGAGCACATCTATCAGAGAGTAAAAAAGGCGTAAGGTTAACAATGGTGTAAAATTAAAATGGGATATACCGGGCTAGGATTCGAGTTACAGGAACAAGGGCCAAACCAACCACCCAAGAATGGAATCATCGAGCGAAAACACTTGACAAACTCCTGGAAACAGCTTTTCTTGCCACTAGACCTTTCTCCATCAATTAGGAATCTGATGCCGTCACAAAACACATTCCTTATATTGTAGTCATTTGTTGGGTGTTTTTTTTAGTGTCTAATCCGCATATATATCACCATTGCCCTTGATTTTCTTGACTGTATATCTCTTAAATGTCAACATATACACGTGTGATTTAGTTTACGAAGATTCTTCAATGCCGAGAACCTTGATCAGAGAGTAAAAAAGGCGTAAGGTTCACAATGGTGTAAAATTAAATTGGGATACACCGGGCTAGGATTAGAATTACAGGAACAAGGGCCAAACGAACCACCCAAGAATGGAATCGTCGAGCGAAAACACTTGACAACCTCCTAGAAGCAGGTTTTCCTGCCACCAGACATTTTTCCATCAACTAGGAATCTGATGCCATCACTAAACACATTCCTTAAATTGTAGCCATTTGTTGAGTGTTTTTTATTTGTGTCTAATCCGCATATATATCACCATTGCCCTTGATTTTCTTGACTGTATATCTCTTAAATATCAACATATACACGTGTGATTTAGTTTACGAAGATTGTTCAATGCCGAGCACCTCTATCAGAGAGTAAAAAAGGCGTAAGGTTAACAATGGTGTAAAATTAAAATGGGATATACCGGGCTAGGATTCGAGTTACAGGAACAAGGGCCAAACCAACCACCCAAGAATGGAATCATCGAGCGAAAACACTTGACAAACTCCTGGAAACAGCTTTTCTTGCCACTAGACCTTTCTCCATCAATTAGGAATCTGATGCCGTCACTAAACACATTCCTTATATTGTAGTCATTTGTTGAGTGTTTTTTTTAGTGTCTAATCCGCATATATATCACCATTGCCCTTGATTTTCTTGACTGTATATCTCTTAAATGTCAACATATACACGTGTGATTTAGTTTACGAAGATTCTTCAATGCCGAGAATCTCGATCAGAGAGTAAAAAAGGCGTAAGGTTCACAATGGTGTAAAATTAAAATGGGATATACCGGGCTAGGATTTGAGTTACAGAAACAAGGGCCAAACCAACCACTGAAGAATGTTTTCGTCGAGCGAAAACACTTGACAAACTCCTACAAACAGCTTTTCTTGCCACCAGACCTTTCTCCATCAATTAGGAATCTGATGCCGTCACTAAACACATTCCTTAAATTGTAGCCATTTGTTGAGTGTTTTTTTGGTGTCTAATCTGCGTATATATCTCCATTGCCCTTGATTTTCTTGACTGTATATCTCTTAAATGTCAACATATACACGTGTGATTTAGTTTACGAAGATTCTTCAATGCCGAGAATCTCGATCAGAGAGTAAAAAAGGCGTAAGGTTCACAATGGTGTAAAATTAAAATGGGATATATCGGGCTAGGATTTGAGTTACAGAAACAAGGGCCAAACCAACCACTGAAGAATGTTTTCGTCGAGCGAAAACACTTGACAAACTCCTACAAACAGCTTTTCTTGCCACCAGACCTTTCTCCATCAATTAGGAATCTGATGCCGTCACTAAACACATTCCTTAAATTGTAGCCATTTGTTGAGTGTTTTTTTGGTGTCTAATCTGCGTATATATCTCCATTGCCCTTGATTTTCTTGACTGTATATCTCTTAAATGTCAACATATACTCATGTGATTTAGTTTACGAGGATTTTTCAATGCCGAGAACCTCGATCAGAAAGTAAAAAAGGCGTAAGGTTCACAATGGTGTAAAATTAAAATGGGATATACCGGGCGAGGATTCGAGTTACAGGAATACAGGCCAAACCAACCAGCCAAGAATGGAATCGTCGAGCGAAAACACTTGACAACCTCCTAGAAGCAGCTTTTCTTGCCACCAGACCTTTCTCCATCAATTAGGAATCTGATGCCGTCACTAAACACATTCCTTAAATTGTAGCCATTTGTTGAGTCTTTTTTTGGTGTCTAATCCGCATATATATCACCATTGCCCATGATTTTCTTGACTGTATATCTCTTAAATGTCAACATATACACGTGTGATTTAGTTTACGAAGATTCTTCAATGCCGAGAATCTCGATCAGAGAGTAAAAAAGGCGTAAGGTTCACAATGGTGTAAAATTAAAATGGGATATACCGGGCTAGGATGTGAGTTACAGAAACAAGGGCCAAACCAACCACTGAAGAATGTTTTCGTCGAGCGAAAACACTTGACAAACTCCTACAAACAGCTTTTCTTGCCACCAGACCTTTCTCCATCAATTAGGAATCTGATGCCGTCACTAAACACATTCCTTAAATTGTAGCCATTTGTTGAGTGTTTTTTTGGTGTCTAATCTGCATATATATCTCCATTGCCCTTGATTTTCTTGACTGTATATCTCTTAAATGTCAACATATACTCATGTGATTTAGTTTACGAAGATTTTTCAATGCCGAGAACCTCTATCAGAAAGTAAAAAAGGCGTAAGGTTCACAATGGTGTAAAATTAAAATGGGATACACCGGGCTAGGATTCGAATTACAGGAACAAGGGCCAAACGAACCACCCAAGAATGGAATCGTCGAGCGAAAACACTTGACAACCTCCTAGAAGCAGGTTTTCCTGCCACCAGACATTTTTCCATCAACTAGGAATCTGATGCCATCACTAAACACATTCCTTAAATTGTAGCCATTTGTTGAGTGTTTTTTTTTTTGTGTCTAATCCGCATATATATCACCATTGCCCTTGATTTTCTTGACTGTATATCTCTTAAATATCAACATATACACGTGTGATTTAGTTTACGAAGATTGTTCAATGCCGAGCACCTCTATCAGAGAGTAAAAAAGGCGTAAGGTTAACAATGGTGTAAAATTAAAATGGGATATGCCGGGCTAGAATTCGAGTTACAGGAACAAGGGCCAAACCAACCACCCAAGAATGGAATCATTGAGCGAAAACGCTTGACAAACTCTTGGAAACAGCTTTTCTTGCCACTAGACCTTTCTCCATCAATTAGGAATCTGATGCCGTCACTAAACACATTCCTTATATTGTAGTCATTTGTTGAGTGTTTTTTTTAGTGTCTAATCCGCATATATATCACCATTGCCCTTGATTTTCTTGACTGTATATCTCTTAAATGTCAACATATACACGTGTGATTTAGTTTACGAAGATTCTTAAATGCCGAGAACCTTGATCAGAGAGTAAAAAAGGCGTAAGGTTCACAATGGTGTAAAATTAAAATGGGATACACCGGGCTAGGATTCGAATTACAGGAACAAGGGCCAAACGAACCACCCAAGAATGGAATCGTCGAGCGAAAACACTTGACAACCTCCTAGAAGCAGGTTTTCCTGCCACCAGACATTTTTCCATCAACTAGGAATCTGATGCCATCACTAAACACATTCCTTAAATTGTAGCCATTTGTTGAGTTTTTTTTTTGTGTCTAATCCGCATATATATCACCATTGCCCGTGATTTTCTTGACTGTATATCTATTAAATATCAACATATACACGTGTGATTTAGTTTACGAAGATTGTTCAATGCCGAGCACATCTATCAGAGAGTAAAAAAGGCGTAAGGTTAACAATGGTGTAAAATTAAAATGGGATATACCGGGCTAGGATTCGAGTTACAGGAACAAGGGCCAAACCAACCACCCAAGAATGGAATCATCGAGCGAAAACACTTGACAAACTCCTGGAAACAGCTTTTCTTGCCACAAGACCTTTCTCCATCAATTAGGAATCTGATGCCGTCACTAAACACATTCCTTATATTGTAGTCATTTGTTGAGTGTTTTTTTAGTGTCTAATCCGCATATATATCACCATTGCCCTTGATTTTCTTGACTGTATATCTCTTAAATGTCAACATATACACGTGTGATTTAGTTTACGAAGATTCTTCAATGCCGAGAACCTTGATCAGAGAGTAAAAAAGGCGTAAGGTTCACAATGGTGTAAAATTAAATTGGGATACACCGGGCTAGGATTAGAATTACAGGAACAAGGGCCAAACGAACCACCCAAGAATGGAATCGTCGAGCGAAAACACTTGACAACCTCCTAGAAGCAGGTTTTCCTGCCACCAGACATTTTTCCATCAACTAGGAATCTGATGCCATCACTAAACACATTCCTTAAATTGTAGCCATTTGTTGAGTGTTTTTTTTTGTGTCTAATCCGCATATATATCACCATTGCCCTTGATTTTCTTGACTGTATATCTTCTAAATATCAACATATACACGTGTGATTTAGTTTACGAAGATTGTTCAATGCCGAGCACCTCTATCAGAGAGTAAAAAAGGCGTAAGGTTAACAATGGTGTAAAATTAAAATGGGATATACTGTTGGTGCACTACATCTGTCGACTTCATCTTGTATCGAGTCTTAGACTAGTTAGATTAGATCAGGGCACGTAGAACGAGAGAATGAGAAAGAGTTAGCAAGATTTCGCTTGAAGGTTTGTGTATGTAAAGGATTTCGCTTGAAGCAGCTCAAGAGAAATCAACATGTTAGATTTCGCTTGAGATCATTCCAAGCGAAATCCCAATGTCTATATATAGGAGGTCATGGTCAAGCGAAATTATGAAGTAACATTTGAGAGATTTCCATACCGAGGTGCTGCCGGTGTGAGAACTGATTGTATTTGTGTTCATATCAATACAAATCAGTGTTAAAGTGAAGTTTCAACTGTGTTTAAGTCAAATACTTGTTTTCCGCACCTGTATTTGATGGAATTCCTCTGAACCGACTCATTCGGATCCACAAAACGATCCTACAATTGGTATCAGAGCCAGTTGAGGAGTTCTACAGGATTTCAGCTGAAATTGACATCATTCTCATACTTCTACACCTTCTTTTCATCAGTTCAGAATTTTTTCACGGTCAAAATCTATTCAATTTCTCACGGATTGTTTAATAGTACAAGATAACAAACCCTTGAAAGTTTCACAGAAAAATTCAACCTAAAAGTGATCAAAATTGACTTCCGAATGGATTTCGCTTGAAGAACAAAGTTTGTGTTGGACGATTTCGCTTGAACTTTCAAGCGACACTTTTCAGTTCGCTTCAAAGTTTATCTGTTTTCGCTTCAAGGATCTCGCTTCAGGGTTCTTATTCGCTTTAAGTGTTTCGCTTCAGGATTTCGCTTCAGAAAGTGTTTACTTGAAAGTTTAGCTTGAACAATTTCGCTTCAAAGGTCTCGCTTCAACCAGTTTAACAGATTTTTTCGCTTGAAAGCTACGAATTGATCAGTTCGCTTGAAAGTAATTGAAACATGGATAACGATTTCCACAACGCATTTGCAACATCGCCTAGTTCATCTTCCATTGCTCAGAACATGAATTCAGAAAATGAAACGGGGACTACTCAGAAACCCCCGAAGCTAATGTGCATTGAGGAATACTATGGATGGAAAGATCGTTTCGAAAACTGGGTGCAAGCAAATCATTTGAGATCATGGGAATGTATTCTGAAAAAGTATATGCTACCACGTTCTGAAATGGAAACAGTAAAACAGATTTCAGAGTTTGATAATGAAGAACGGGAAATGTATCGAGCTGAAAAAATGATGATCAGTTTGCTTCAACAAGCTATCAAAGAAGACATCTTTATACTACTTCAACATGACAAAACATCAAAGTCAATCTGGGATGCTTTGAAAGTCAAAGTTGAAGGTAGTGCAAACATGATTAAAAGCAAAAAAGGCATTGCTTAAAAAGGAGTTTGACTTATTCACAAGTTTGCCCGGAGAAGATACAAAGAAACTCATTGAACGTTATTGTCACTTAGTTCGAACAATGTCGATGATGAACATCAACAAAGAAGATGAGGAATGGGTGGATAAGCTAGCTGATGCTTTACCTCAGAAAGAGTGGGGAACATATTTGATGATACTAAAAAATACCGGAGTTTATGAAGGGTTGTCGATCTCTCAGTTCATTGAAAAGATTGAAAGTCAGGATTTAGAACAGCAGAAGATTGCAAGGATGAATAATCCAAGTGGTCAACAAGATGTAAAAATGTATTACAAGGGTAGTATTCCGACTTCAGAAGCTGAGAGAAGTCCAAAAATTCAGACTGCTTATAGTGTTGGAAATTCTACAGAAAAGACTGATCAAAATTCAAACAAAAGCAACAGTGGTTTCTCATTGTATCCGAGTGTTAATCCGAAAAGCTCATCAGAAAGTTTTCAGTCTCAAAGCACAAAGATGGGAAATGGTTGTGTGATTCAATGCAACATAGCTCTAAATCTTCCAGAAGGTCAAAGTTTTTCTGAAGACATTGCGAAAGATCATATGGCATTACTTGGTTCCGTGCTTATCTCATATGAAGGTTTAGTTGCTGGTCGAATTGGAAATCCTATGCTTACTAAAGAGGATTACGACCAAATAGATGCTGAAGAGATGGAACTAATGGATATCAAATGGTGTCTTGCAAGTGTTCTTAGACGTGCTGAAAAATTCAAGACAATTACTGGGAGAAATGACTTTCTTGATGCTTGTGTTTCTACTTTAGGTTTTGATAAATCTAAAGTTACTTGTTTCAGGTGCAGGGAAAAAGGTCATTTTAAACGGGAGTGCAAGAATAGAGAAGTTAGTGGTGCTCAGAATCCATTTGGGAAAGATGACTACTACCGGAAAGCCATTTATCAGCAAGTTGGTCAGACACAAGAATTACAGACAGCTCATGGTAGAAAGATTGAAGATTCAAAGAAAGGATGTTTGGTAGATTTCAACTGGAGCAATTACATTTCTTCTAACATCACAACATGTATAGTGGACCAAGTTGATGAACAACTACCTGAAGGATTCAGCTGGGATATGTTTGTTGATGAAAAGGGTGATTTCAAGGCTTTCATTGCAAAGATTGTTAGAGAACCAGATTTGTTTGCTACTTGGATGAGATCAATTGGTGAAAAAGTGAAAGATCAATCGAGTACATCTGAAGAAAGTTCAGAAAGTGTTGATTCTGATTCATTAAGTACAAATGAGAGTGTGCAAAATGAGGATACTTCAGAAAAAGAAGTTGTTTTTGATCAAACACCATTTGATTCTGGGGTTTCAGATGCTGAGTCTGAAAAATCTGTAGAGTTTGATCAAACACCAATGGAGAGTAGCAGTGATGATGAAGAAGAGAAACATATTAATATTGCTAAAAATCATCTTTCTCCTGAAAGTTTTCATTTTTATTTTGCAGATTACATGGAGAAATTAAAGGAGAAACAAGCTGCAAAAGAACAACAACAAGATGAAAAGATTGAAAATGTTGTTCAAACTGAAGTAGTTGAAACTGAAAAAGTAATTGAAGTGGTAAAAACAATTGAGGTTGAAAAGATTATTGAAGTGGAAAAGCCTTGCAAGAAATGTTTGGAAATGTTTAAGAGTTGTGAAGAAAAAGATGTGATTTTGCTTGATAGAGAAAGACTGATAGAAAAGTTACTTTCTGACATCAGCTATGTGAAAGAATCGTATAGCGTGTTGAACAGAACAGTGACAGGTCTTCAAACAACGAATTCTGAAAGAGAAAAGGCTTTAACGATGACGAATGCTACATTGATGACAAAGCAAAAGGCAATTAATCATTACATTGAAGAAAATGCTAGTCTAAAGCAAGAGTTGGAGAAAGAAAAGATTGAGAATGAAAGGATCAGAAGGTTATTACTGAGTTATTCTTGTTCTGATTATGTTATTGATCGAGTTTATCCTACTGTTGCAGGTTTTGAAGCATTTCAGGATGAGAAGCAAAAGAATGAGACTGGTAAGAAATCGACTGTTAAATATAACAAGTGTCCGCCTCCTATCTGGGAAGGGTATTCTCCTAGAAAACCAAATGAGGAGCAAGTCGAAAAAGCAGTCAATATAAAGTTAAAATCCGAGACAACTGACGTTTTACCAGATAACATTGATATCACGTTTACCTCGTCTGATACTGATCATGAGTCTGAGTTAATCAAAAAGGTGGTCGATCAGGTGTTGGATACTGAGGAGGTGTCTGAGTCAAAGTTTGAGTCTGGGGGTTCAAGTTCGTCAGTCAACAGTTCAAAAACATCGGAAAAACGGTCTTACAGTAAAGAATTTTTGTTATCAAAGGCAAATTTGGATGATGAAACATTTGAAGTTGCATATACTTTAAATGATTCAGACAAATTATACTCTGACAAAGAGTTTCCGATTAGAAGTGTTTGTTTTGACATGATCAAAAAGGTTTTCAAAATGACGGAAATTAATTTTTCTGAAATTAAAGATCTAAAATCTACTGAAAAACCTAAAAAATATACTTCTAGAGTTCAACAAAGGTTAAACAAGAAAAAAGGAAAAAAAATTATTACAATTCTGATTCTAGTTTTCAAAAGAAAACAAATCAAAATTGTAGTTACAAAAAGAAAGGTCTTGGTTTTACTCCACCTGAAAATCGTAAAAATGAAAAGTATGTTAGAGATTTTAAATCAAAAATGACATATGTTGCAGGAAAAAACTATGAAGAGGAGTCAAATAGCTTATCTTTGGAGAAATCAAATCAAGAGTTCCTTGCTGAAAGGAAAAGGACAGGAACTGGAGTTTTTCATTCAAGAGACATTCCAAAAGACACAAGAACTTGTTTTCAATGCCAAGTTGTTGGACACATAGCTCACAATTGTCCAAACAAAGTCAACAAAAAACAGGGAGTCTCTGAAAAACTTAAAGAAAAAGTGGTTGAAAAGAATGATTCACCAACTACAAACTTCAAAACTATTGAAAATTCAAAGAATGAAGTTGGTGAAGATTCTAAAAGATTGTACAAAAAGAAGGCAAAAGACAATCAAAAATGGATTGTTAAAAAATCAGATGTACAATCTGGCGATGATTCTGATTCCACAAAATCAGAGGAGTCACAAGATGAGATCAAAGATTTGATGAATGATGTTGACATTAAATCATTGAGTGTGGAAGAGATTAAACAAATGGTTGATAAAATTGAAAAATCAGATTTTGATATTGAAAAAACATTCAGTGAAAATGTTAAGAAAATTTTCAAGAAAATGGTTGATGGGAAAGTAAAGGGGGTTAAAGATTTTTATGCATCTAAAAAGGCAACTTATAACCCTACTGCTCAGGAATTGGAAGCCACCAAGTCAAAGAAGACTTGGGTGGAAGTTTGCTTTCCATGAAAGTCTTAGGACTTGCCGGAGATCCCAAGTTTATATCGTGGATCAGGAATCGGCATCTTTCAAATGTTGAAGTTTTTGATTGAAAATTTTTGATAGTGTTTGGATGTTTACAGGTTGTATGACTACGCCGGAGCTTCCAGGTTGGTAAGTGCGAAGCAGGAATCGGCATTTTGATTGGTAAAATGGTGATGTAGACGTAACATTCCTACATGTGGTAATTCTTACTTTTGGTATAGTAGGTGCATACATGAAAAGGTTAATCAAGGTCATTAAGTTGAACTTGATTGGACCATACTTACAATTGGTATTTCGAATAGACAATGTGATGAACCACACTCCGAATTTTCAAATGATTATATCATAAAAACTTATTTTCCGAAAAAATCATTTTGATTAAAACAAACTTAAGTGTTTTGAAATCTAAATGAGAAAATAGTTTTGTGATAGGGGGAGTTCTGATTGTTTATGCCGAGTGAATGGCGATTTGATGCGATTCGATATCAGTTGTCACTTTATTGTACAGTTAATTTTCAAATTTCCTAAAATGTGTTTGCATTTTAGGGGGAGTAAATTTTTTTTCAGAAAATCCAAAAACATTTGAAAATTTGAAAAAGTCAAAAACATGATAAAAATTCAAAAATGAGTTTTTGTTGCATATAGAGGAAATGATAGTACATCAGTGGACTATCACAACATGCTAAAGAAATGTAAAGAAAAATGTGATAAACAATCTTGCTGTGGATATGTCAGTAGGTTTTTGCACATTTAGTAGACTGTGACGAGATATAAACCTAAATTTCAAACTTGCTTGTTCTGTGGGTTAACACAAACTTGGATATATAGGTAACCCCTGAAATCTTGTTTGAAAGGTCTCTTAATCTGATATACTAGGTCTTTATACTCTATGATATCTGGGGTATTATTCCGGGACTTCTGCTGAACGGTAGTTCTGACCTAGTCCCTGGCTAATACTTGCTGCAATGCTTGAAACACAGCATTAAACCCTCAGCATGCTGAAACAATAAAATTGATATATGCTGCTGTTGTAAGCAAAAAGATCCTCTAAAGGGGACACACCGAAAAGTCGAAGCTGATATCTCTCTGCGTATACGGAAGTATCGATCTGAGATCCCTCGGCCCTCGCACACCTAAATTATATACAGATATCATTGTAGTATTCTCACCTGTAAGACTGATTATTGAGAATCTGGATACGGGAGTATATTCAAGTAGTGGGACACACGGATAAGTTTAAGTTGCTTAAAACATTAATCACGTATCTCGAATCAGTTGAACTTTGTGTGAAAATTTAAGTGGACAAACATACTGACAATCTAGGTAAATTGTTTAGAACTTAAAATGAAATGAAGCTTAACGGTGTTAGTGATCTGTCTCAGAAACTGATATGATCCTCTTGCACAAACTCACAAAAGTATTGTTTGTAAATATTTCTTTATTGCATTCCTTTACAATCAAAAATTACAAAAAGATTTTTAGTGTGTTTTAGCATAAATTTTAAAAAATTCAAAAAGATTTTCGACAACTGGTATTGGAAAGCTGATTGTCAAAATTTCAAGTGCTAAACATGATGACTTGATTGTGAGGGGGAGTGAATCTTAAAATGTTAAAAGGTTTGTTAGAATTCTTACAATTTGGTATTTTAAAACCTACATTTGGTTCATTATTGATTTGTGATATGAGAAAGAATTATCTGATTATATCAGATTGTTGGTGCATTTAAATTGTTAAATTTAGAAAATTTATTTCTGGGTTAAGATTGTTACAGGTGAGCCAGGTTAATTCATTCAAAGCTTACAAAAGTCAGACTCTGATCATGAATCTAAAGTTTGCTAGCTGCTGATGCTGATGAACTTAAGGAATCAAGAGATCTGATCAAGAGAATTAGATAAAAGCCAGGCAATGATCTTGTAAACAACATTGGAGTCAGATATTGATCCTAAAGCAGATGTTGCTGAAGAACAAATGAATGCCAGCAAATCATGAGGGGGAGTCTGATAGAGCCAGGAGATTCTGGAAAAGAAGATAGAGAGAGAAAAGCCCAGAGACTGATCAAGAATGAAGATGTAAAGACACAGCATTGGTGTAACTCGATAGTCGACTCGTCAACATCTGAGGGGGAGTCTGTTGGTGCACTACATCTGTCGACTTCGTCTTGTATCGAGTCTTAGACTAGTTAGATTAGATCAGGGCACGTAGAACGAGAGAATGAGAAAGAGTTAGCAAGATTTCGCTTGAAGGTTTGTGTATGTAAAGGATTTCGCTTGAAGCAGCTCAAGCGAAATCAACATGTTAGATTTCGCTTGAGATCATTCCAAGCGAAATCCCAATGTCTATATATAGGAGGTCATGGTCAAGCGAAATTATGAAGTAACATTTGAGAGATTTCCATACCGAGGTGCTGCCGGTGTGAGAACTGATTGTATTTGTGTTCATATCAATACAAATCAGTGTTAAAGTGAAGTTTCAGCTGTGTTTAAGTCAAATACTTGTTTTCCGCACCTGTATTTGATGGAATTCCTCTGAACCGACTCATTCGGATCCACAAAACGATCCTACATATACCGGGCTAGGATTCGAGTTACAGGAACAAGGGCCAAACCAACCACCCAAGAATGGAATCATCGAGCGAAAACACTTGACAAACTCCTGGAAACAGCTTTTCTTGCCACTAGACCTTTCTCCATCAATTAGGAATCTGATGCCGTCACTAAACACATTCCTTATATTGTAGTCATTTGTTGAGTGTTTTTTTTAGTGTCTAATCCGCATATATATCACCATTGCCCTTGATTTTCTTGACTGTATATCTCTTAAATGTCAACATATACACGTGTGATTTAGTTTACGAAGATTCTTCAATGCCAAGAACCTTGATCAGAGAGTAAAAAAGGCATAAGGTTAACAATGGTGTAAAATTAAAATGGGATATATCGGGCTAGGATTCGAGTTACATGAACAAGGGCCAAACCAACGACCCAAGAATTTAATCGTCGAGCGAAAACACTTGACAACCTCCTAGAAGCAGCTTTTCTTGCCACCAGACCTTTCTCCATCAATTAAGAATCTGATGCCGTCACTAAACACATTCCTTAAATTGTAGCCATTTGTTGAGTGTTTTTTTTTTGTGTCTAATCCGCATATATATCACCATTGCCCTTGATTTTCTTGACTGTATAACTCTTAAACGTCATCATATACACCTGTGATTTAGTTTACGAAGATTTTTTAATGCCGAGAACCTCAATCAGAGACTAAAAAAGGCGTAAAGTTCACAATGGTGTAAAATTAAAATGGGATACATCTGGCTAGGATTCGAGTTACAGGAACAAGGGCCAAACCAACCAGCCAAGAATGGAATCGTCGAGCGAAAACACTTGACAACCTCCTAGAAGCAGCTTTTCTTGCCACCAGACCTTTCTCTATCAATTAGGAATCTGATGCCGTCACTAAACACATTCTTTAAATTGTAGCCATTTGTTGAGTGTTTTTTTTTTGTTGTCTAATCCGCATATATATCACCATTGCCCTTGATTTTCTTGACTCTATATCTCTTAAATGTCAACATATACACGTGTGATTTAGTTTACGAAGATTTTTCAATGCCGAGAATCTCGATCAGAGAGTAAAAAGGCGTAAGTTTTACAATGGTGTAAAATAAAATGGGATATACTGGGCTAGGATTCGAGTTACAGGAATAAGGGCCAAACCAACCAGCCAAGAATGGAATCGTCGAGCGAAAACACTTGACAACCTCCTAGAAGCAGCTTTTCTTGCCACCAGACCTTTCTACATCAATTAGAAATCTGATGCCGTCACTAAACACATTCCTTAAATTGTAGCCATTTGTTGAGTCTATTTTTTTGGTGTCTAATCCGCATATATATCCCCATTGCCCATGATTTTCTTGACTGTATATCTCTTAAATGTCAACATATACACGTGTGATTTAGTTTATGAAGATTTTTCAATGCCGAGAATCACGATCAGAGAGTAAAAAAGGCGTAAGGTTCACAATGGTGTAAAATTAAAATGGGATATACCGGGCTAGGATTTGAGTTACAGAAACAAGGGCCAAACCAACCACCGAAGAATGTTATCGTCGAGCGAAAACACTTGACAAACTCCTAGAAACAGCTTTTCTTGCCACCAGACCTTTCTCCATCAATTAGGAATCTGATGCCGTCACTAAACACATTCCTTAAATTGTAGCCATTTGTTGAGTGTTTTTTTTGGTGTCTAATCTGCATATATATCTCCATTGCCCTTGATTTTCTTGACTGTATATCTCTTAAATGTCAACATATACACATGTGATTTAGTTTACGAAGATTTTTTAATGCCAAGAACCTCGATAAGAGAGTAAAAAAGGCGTAAGGTTCACAATGGTGTAAAATTAAAATGGGATATACCGGGCTAGGATTCGAGTTACAGGAACAAGGGCCAAACCAACCACCCAAGAATGGAATCGTTGAGCGAAAACACTTGACAACCTCCTAGAAGCAGGTTTTCCTGCCACCAGACATTTTTCCATCAACTAGGAATCTGATGCCGTCACTAAACACATTTCTTAAAATGTAGCCATTTGTTGAGTGTTTTTTTGGTGTCTAATCCGCATATATATCACCATTGCCCTTGATTTTCTTGACTGTATATCTCTTAAATATCAACATATACACGTGTGATTTAGTTTACGAAGATTGTTCAATGCCGAGCACCTCTATCAGAGAGTAAAAAGGCGTAAGGTTAACAATGGTGTAAAATTAAAATGGGATATACCGGGTTAGGATTCGAGTTACAGGAACAAGGGCCAAACCAACCACCCAAGAATGGAATCATCGAGCGAAAACACTTGACAAACTCATAGAAACAACTTTTCTTGCCACTAGACCTTTCTCCATGAATTAGGAATCTGATGCCGTCACTAAACACATTCCTTAAATTGTAGCCATTTGTTGAGTGTTTTTTTAGTGTCTAATCCGCATATATATCACCATTGCCCTTGATTTTCTTGACTGTATATCTCTTAAATGTCAACATATACACGTGTGATTTAGTTTACGAAGATTTTTCAATGCCGAGAACCTTGATCAGAGAGTAAAAAAGGCGTAAGGTTAACAATGGTGTAAAATTAAAATGAGATATATCGGGCTAGGATTCGAGTTACAGGAACAAGGGCGAAACCAACCACCCAAGAATGGAATCGTCGAGCGAAAACACTTGACAACCTCCTAGAAGCAGTTTTTCTTGCCACCACCAGATCTATCTCCATCAATTAGGAATCTGATGCCGTCACTAAACACATTCCTTAAATTGTAGCCATTTGTTGAGTGTTTTTTTTTGTGTCGAATCCGCATATATATGACCATTGCCCTTGATTTTCTTGACTGTATACCTCTTAAATGTCAACATATACACGTGTGATTTAGTTTACGAAGATTTTTCAATGCCAAAAGGCGTAAGGTTCACAATGGTGTAAAATTAAAATGGGATACACCTGCCTAGGATTCGAGTTACAGGAACAAGGGCCAAACCAACCACCCAAGAATAGAATCGTCAAGTGAAAACACTTGACAACCACCTAGAAGCAGCTTTTCTTACCACCAGACCTTCCTCCATCAATTAGGAATCTGATGCCGTCCCTAAACACATTCCTTAAATTGTAGCCATTTGTTGAGTGTTTTTTTTGGTGTCTAATCTGCATATATATCACCATTGCCCTTGATTTTCTTGAATGCATATCTCTTAAATGTCATAATATACACGTGTGATTTAGTTTACGAAGATTTTTCAATGCCGAGAATCTCGATCAGAGAGTAGAAAAGGCGTAAGGTTCACAATGGTGTAAAATTAAAATGGGATATACCGGGCTAGGATTCGAGTTACAGGAATAAGGGCCAAACCAACCACCCAAGAATGAAATCGTCGAGCGAAAACACTTGACAACCTCCTAGAAGCAGTTTTTCTTGCCACCAGACCTTTCTCCATCAACTAGGAATCTGATGCCGCACTAAACACATTCCTTAAATTGTAGCCATTTGTTGAATGTTTTTTTTTTGGTGTCTAATCCGCATATATATCACCATTTCCCATGATTTTCTTGACTGTATATCTCTTAAATATCAACATATACACGTGTGATTTAGTTTACGAAGATTTTTCAATGCCGAGCACCTCTATCAGAGAGTAAAAAAGGCGTAACGTTAACAATGGTGTAAGATTAAATTAGGATATACCGGGCTAGGATTCAAGTTACAGGAACAAGCGCCAAACCAACCACCCAGGAATGGAATCATCGAGCGAAAACACTTGACAAACTCCTAGAAACAGCTTTTCTTGCCACCAGACCTTTCTCCATCAATTAGGAATCTGATGCCGTCACTAAACACATTCCTTAAATTGTAGCCATTTGTTGAGTGTTTTGTTTTTGGTGTCTAATCTGCATATATATCACCACTACCCTTGATTTTCTTGACTGTATATCTCTTAAATGTCAACATATACACGTGTGATTTAGTTTACGAAGATTTTTCAATGCCGAGAACCTCGATCAGAGAGTAAAAAAGGCGTAAGGTTCACAATGGTGTAAAATTAAAATGGGATATACCGGGCTAGGATTCTAGTTACAAGAACAAGGGCCAAACCAACCACCCAAGAATGGAATCGTCGAGCAAAAACACTTGACAACCTCCTAGAAGCAGCTTTTCTTGCCACCAGACCCTTTTCCATCAATTAGGAATCCGATGCCGTCACTAAACACATTCCTTAAATTGTAGCCATTTGTTGAGTGTTTTTTTTGGTGTCTAATCCGCATATATATCACCATTGCCCTTGATTTTATTGACTGTATATCTCTTAAATGTCAACACATACACGTGTGATTTAGTTTACGAAGATTTTTCAATGCCGAGAACCTCGATAAGAGAGTAAAAAAGGCGTAAGGTTCACAATGGTGTATAATTAAAATGGGATATACCGAGCTAGGATTCGAGTTATTGGAACAAAGGCCAAACCAACCACGCAAGAATGGAATTGTCGAGCGAAAACACTTGGCAACCTCCTAGAAGCAGTTTTTCTTGCCACCACCAGACCTTCCTCCATCAATTAGGAATCTGATGCCGTCACTAAACACATTCCTTAAATTGTAGCCAGTTGTTGAGTGTTTTTTTTTGGTGTCTAATCCGCATTTATATCACGATTGCCCTTGATTTTCTTGACTGTATAACTCTTAAATGTCAACATATACACGTGTGATTTAGTTTACGAAGATTTTTCAATGCCGAGAACCTCGATCATAGAGTAAAAAAGGCGTAAGGTTCACAATGGTGTAAAATTAAAATGGGATATACCTGGCTAGGAATCGAGTTACCGGAACAAGGGCCAAACCAACCACCCAAGAATTGAATCGTCGAGCGAAAACACTTGACAACCTCCTAGAAGCAGCTTTTCTTGCCACCAGACCTTTCTCCAACAATTAGGAATCTGATGCCGTCACTAAACACGTTCCTTAAATGGTAGCCATTTGTCGAGTGTTTTTTTTGTTGTCTAATCCGCATATATATCACCATTGCCCTTGATTTTCTTGACTGTATATCTCTTAAATGTCAACATATACACGTGTGATTTAGTTTACAAAGATTTTTCAATGCCGAGAACCTCTATCAGAGAGTAAAAAAGGCGTAAGGTTCACAATGGTGTAAAATTAAAATGGGATATACCTGTCTAGGATTCGAGTTACAGGAACAAGGGACAAACCAACCACCCAAGAATTGAATCGTCGAGTGAAAACACTTGAAAACCTCCCAGAAGCAGCTTTTCTTGCCAACAGACCTTTCTCAATCAATTAGGAATCTGATGTTGTCACTAAACACATTCCTTAAATTGTAGCCATTTGTTGAGTGTTTTTTTTGTGTCAAATCCGCATATATATCACCATTGCCCTTGATTTTCTTGACTAGATATCTCTTAAAGGTCAACATATACACGTGTGACTTAGTTTACGAAGATTTTTCAATACCGATAACCTCGATCAGAGAGTAAAAAAGGCGTAAGGTTCACAATGGTGTAAAATTAAAATGGGATATACCGGGCTAGGATTCGAGTTACAGGAACAAGGGCCAAACCAACCATCCAAGAATGGAATCGTCGAGCGAAAACACTTGACAACCTCCTACAAGCAGCTTTTCTTGCCACCAGACCTTTCTCCATCAATTAGCAATCTGATGCCGTCACTAAACACATTCCTTAAATTGTAGCCATTTGTTGAGTGTTTTTTTTTGTGTCTAATCCACCATATATATCATCATTGCCCTTGATTTTCTTGACTGTATATCTCTTAAATGTCAACATATACACGTGTGGTTTAGTTTACGAAGATTTTTTAATGCCGAGAACCTCGATCAGAGAGTAAAAAAGGCGTAAGGTTCACAATGGTGTAAAATTAAAATGGGATATACCGGGCTAGGATTCGAGTTACAGGAACAAGGGCCAAACCAACCACCCAAGAATGGAATCGTCGAGCGAAAACACTTGACAACCTCCTAGAAGCAGCTTCTCTTGCCACCAGACCTTTCTCCGTCAATTAGGAATCTGATGCCGTCACTAAACACATTCCTTAAATTGTAGCCATTTGTTGAGTGTTATTTTTCTTGGTGTCTAATCCGCATATATATCACCATTGCCCTTGATTTTCTTGACTGTATATCTCTTAAATGTCAACATATACACGTGTGATTTAGTTTACGAAGATTTTTCAATGCCGAGAACCCCGATCATAGAGTAAGAAAGGCGTATGGTTCAAAATGGTGTAAAATTAAAATGGGATATACCTGGCTAGGATTCGAGTTACAAGAACAAGGGCCAAACCAACCACCCAAGAATGGAATCGTCGAGCGAAAACATTTGACAACCTCCTAGAAGCAGCTTTTCTTGCCACCAGAACTTTCTCCATCAATTAGGAATCTGATGTCGTTACTAAACACATCATTTAAATTGTAGCCATTTGTTGAGTGTTTTTTTTTTTGTGTCTAATCCACATATATATCACCATTGTCCTTGATTTTGTTGGCTGTATATCTCTTAAATGTCAACATATACACGTGTGATTTAGTTTACGAAGATTTTTCAATGCCGAGAACCTCGATTAGAGAGTAAAAAAGGCGTAAGGTTCATAACGGTGTAAAATTAAAATGGGATATACCTGGCTAGGAATCGAGTTACCGGAACAAGGGCCAAACCAACCACCCAAGAATGGAAAACACTTGACAACTTCCTAGAAGCAGCTTTTCTTGCCACCTGACCTTTCTCTATCAATTAGGAATCTGCTGCCGTCACTAAACACATTCCTTAAATTGTAGCCATTTGTTGAGTGTTTTTTTTTGTTGTTGTCTATTCCGCATATATATCACCATTGTCCTTGATTTTCTTGACTGTATATCTCTTAAATGTCAACATATACACGTGTGATTTAGTTTACAAAGATTTTTCAATGCCGAGAACCTCTATCAGAGAGTAAAAAAGGCGTAAGGTTCACAATGGTGTAAAATTAAAATGGGATATACCTGGCTAGGATTCGAGTTACCGGAACAAGGGACAAACCAACCACCCAAGAATGGAATCGTCGAGCGAAAACACTTGAAAACCTGCCAGAAGCAGCTTTTCTTGCCACCAAACCTTTCTCAATCAATTAGGAATCTGATGTCGTCACTAAACACATTCCTTAAATTGTAGCCATTTGTTGAGTGTTTTTTTTTTGTGTCTAATCCGCATATATATCACCATTGCACTTGATTTCTCTTGACTAGATATCTCTTAAATGTCAACATATACACGTGTGACTTAGTTTACGAAGATTTTTCAATACCGATAACCTCGATCAGAGAGTAAAAAAGGCGTAAGGTTCAAAATGGTGTAAAATTAAAATGGGATATACCGGGCTAGGATTCGAGTTACAGGAACAAGGGCCAAACCAACCATCCAAGAATGGAATCGTCGAGCGAAAACACTTGACAACCTCCTACAAGCAGCTTTTCTTGCCACCAGACCCTTCTCCATCAATTAGGAATCTGATGTCGTCACTAAATACATTTCTTAAATTGTAGCCATTTGTTGAGTGTTTTTTTTTGTGTCTAATCCGCATATATATCACCATTGTCCATGATTTTCTTGACTGTATATCTCTTAAATGTCAACATATACACGTGTGGTTTAGTTTACGAAGATTTTTTAATGCCGAGAACCTCAATCAGAGAGTAAAAAAGGCGTAAGGTTCACAATGGTGTAAAATTAAAATGGGATATACCAGGCTAGGATTCGAGTTACAGGAACAAGGGCCAAACCAACCACCCAAGAATGGAATCGTCGAGCGAAAACACTTGACAACCTCCTAGAAGCAGCTTCTCTTGCCACCAGACCTTTCTCCGTCAATTAGGAATCTGATGTCGTCACTAAACACATTCCTTAAATTGTAGCCATTTGTTGAGTGTTATTTTTCTTGGTGTCTAATCCGCATATATATCACCATTGCCCTTGATTTTCTTGATTGTATATCTCTTAAATGTCAACATATACACGTGTGATTTAGTTTACGAAGATTTTTCAATGCCGAGAACCCCGATCATAGAGTAAGAAAGGCGTATGGTTCAAAATGGTGTAAAATTAAAATGGGATATACCTGGCTAGGATTCGAGTTACAAGAACAAGGGCCAAACCAACCACCCAAGAATGGAATCGTCGAGCGAAAACATTTGACAACCTCCTAGAAGCAGCTTTTTTTGCCACCAGAACTTTCTCCATCAATTAGGAATCTGATGTCGTTACTAAACACATCATTTAAATTGTAGCCATTTGTTGAGTGTTTTTTTTTGTGTCTAATCCGCATATATATCACCATTACACTTGATTTCTCTTGACTAGATATCTCTTAAATGTCAACATATACACGTGTGACTTAGTTTACGAAGATTTTTCAATACCGATAACCTCCATCAGAGAGTAAAAAAGGCGTAAGGTTCACAATGGTGTAAACTTAAAATGGGATATACCGGGCTAGGATTCGAGTTACAGGAACAAGGGCCAAACCAACCACCCAAGAATGGAATCGTCGAGCGAAAACACTTGACAACCTCCTAGAAGCAGCTTCTCTTGCCACCAGACCTTTCTCCGTCAATTAGGAATCTGATGCCGTCACTAAACACATTCCTTAAATTGTAGCCATTTGTTGAGTGTTATTTTTCTTGGTGTCTAATCCGCATATATATCACCATTGCCCTTGATTTTCTTGACTGTATATCTCTTAAATGTCAACATATACACGTGTGATTTAGTTTACGAAGATTTTTCAATGCCGAGAACCCCGATCATAGAGTAAGAAAGGCGTATGGTACAAAATGGTGTAAAATTAAAATGGGATATACCTGGCTAGGATTCGAGTTACAAGAACAAGGGCCAAACCAACCACCCAAGAATGGAATCGTCGAGCGAAAACATTTGACAACCTCCTAGAAGCAGCTTTTCTTGCCACCAGAACTTTCTCCATCAATTAGGAATCTGATGTCGTTACTAAACACATCATTTAAATTGTAGCCATTTGTTGAGTGTTTTTTTTTTGTGTCTAATCCACATATATATCACCATTGTCCTTGATTTTGTTGACTGTATATCTCTTAAATGTCAACATATACACGTGTGATTTAGTTTACGAAGATTTTTCAATGCCGAGAACCTCGATTAGAGAGTAAAAAAGGCGTAAGGTTCATAATGGTGTAAAATTAAAATGGGATATACCTGGCTAGGAATCGAGTTACCGTAACAAGGGCCAAACCAACCACCCAAGAATGGAAAACACTTGACAACTTCCTAGAAGCAGCTTTTCTTGCCACCTGACCTTTCTCTATCAATTAGGAATCTGCTGCCGTCACTAAACACATTCCTTAAATTGTAGCCATTTGTTGAGTGTTTTTTTTTGTTGTCTATTCCGCATATATATCACCATTGTCCTTGATTTTCTTGACTGTATATCTCTTAAATGTCAACATATACACGTGTGATTTAGTTTACGAAGATTTTTCAATGCCGAGAACCTCGATTAGAGAGTAAAAAAGGCGTAAGGTTCATAATGGTGTAAAATTAAAATGGGATATACCTGGCTAGGAATCGAGTTACCGTAACAAGGGCCAAACCAACCACCCAAGAATGGAAAACACTTGACAACTTCCTAGAAGCAGCTTTTCTTGCCACCAAACCTTTCTCAATCAATTAGGAATCTGATGTCGTCACTAAACACATTCCTTAAATTGTAGCCATTTGTTGAGTGTTTTTTTTGTGTCTAATCCGCATATATATCACCATTGCACTTGATTTCTCTTGACTAGATATCTCTTAAATGTCAACATATACACGTGTGACTTAGTTTACGAAGATTTTTCAATACCGATAACCTCGATCAGAGAGTAAAAAAGGCGTAAGCTTCAAAATGGTGTAAAATTAAAATGGGATATACCGGGCTAGGATTCGAGTTACAGGAACAAGGGCCAAACCAACCATCCAAGAATGGAATCGTCGAGCGAAAACACTTGACAACCTCCTACAAGCAGATTTTCTTGCCACCAGACCCTTCTCCATCAATTAGGAATCTGATGTCGTCACTAAACACATTCCTTAAATTGTAGCCATTTGTTGAGTGTTTTTTTTGTGTCTAATCCGCATATATATCACCATTGTCCATGATTTTCTTGACTGTATATCTCTTAAATGTCAACATATACACGTGTGATTTAGTTTACGAAGATTTTTCAATGCCGAGAACCTCGACCAGAGAGTAAAAAAGGCGTAAGGTTCACAATGGTGTAAAATTATAATGGGATATACCGGGCTAGGATTCGAGTTACAGGAACAAGGGCCAAACCAACCACCCAAGAATGGAATCATCAAGTGAAAACACTTGACAACCTCCTTGAAGCAGCTTTTATTGCCACCTGACCTTTCTCCATCAATTAAGAATCTGATGCCGTCACTAAACACATTCCTTAAATTGTAGCCATTTGTTGAGTGTTTTTTTGGTGTCTAATCTGCCTATATATCATCATTGCCCTTGATTTTCTTGACTGTATATCTCTTAAACGTCAACATATACACGTGTGATTTTGTTTATGCCGAGAACCTTTATCAGAGAGTAAAAAAGGCGTAAGGTTCACAATGGTGTAAAATTAAAATGAGATATACCTGGCTAGGATTCGAGTTACAGGAACAAGGACCAAACCAACCACCCAGGAATGTAATCATCGAGCGAAAACACTTGACAACCTCCTAGAAGAAGCTTTTCTTGCCACCAGACCTCTCTACATCAATTAGGAATCTGATGCCGTCACTAAACACATTCCTTAAAATGCAGCCATATGTTGAGTGTTTTTTTTTGTCTAATCCGCAAATATATCACCATTACCCTTAATTTTCTTGACTGTATATCTCTTAAATGTCAACATATACACGTGTGATTTATTTTACGAAGATTTTTCAATGCCGAGAACCTCGATCAGAGAGTAAAAAAGGCGTAAGGTTCACAATGGTGTAAAATTAAAATGGGATATACCGGGCTAGGAGTCGAGTTACAGGAACAAGGGCCAAACCAACCACCAAAGAATGAAATTGTCGAGTGAAAACACTTGACAACCTCCTAGAAGCAGCTTCTCTTGCCACCAGACCTTTCTCCATCAATTAGGAATCTGATGCCGTCACTAAACACATTCCTTAAATTGTAGCCATTTGTTGAGTGTTCTTTTTTTTTGGTGTCTAATCTGCATATATATATAACCATTGCCCTTGATTTTGTTGACTGTATATCTCTTAAATGTCAACATATACACGTGTGATTAAGTTTACGAAGATTTTTCAATGCCGAGAACCTCGATCAGAGAGTAAAAAAGGCGTAAGGTTCACAATGGTGTAAAATTAAAATGGGATATAACGGGCTAGGATTCGAGTTACAGGAAAAAGGGCCAAACCAATCACCCTAGAATGGAATCGTCGATCGAAAACACTTGACAACCTCCTAGAAGCAGCTTTTCTTGCCACCGGACATTTCTCCATCAATTAGGAATCTGATGTCGTCACTAAACACATTCCTTAAATTATAGCCATTTGTTAAGTGTTTTTTTTGTGTCTAATCCACATATATATCACCATTGCCCTTTATTTTTTTGACTGTATATCTCTTAAATGTCAATATATACACGTGTGATTTAGTTTACGAAGATTTTTCAATGCCGAGAACCTCGATCAGAGAGTAAAAAAGGCGTAAGGTTCACAATGGTGTAAAATTAAAATGGGATATACAGGGCTAGGATTCGAGTTACAGGAACAAGGGCCAAACCAACAACCTAAGAATGGAATCGTCGAGCGAAAACACTTGACAACCTCCTAGAAGCAGCTTTTCTTGCCACCAGACCTTTCTCCACCAATTAGGAATCTGTTGCCGTCACTAAACACATTTCTTAAATTGTAGCTATTTGTTGAGTGTTTTTTTTTTTTGGTGTGTAATCCGCACATATATCACCATTGCCCTTGAATTTCTTGACTATATATCTCTTAAATGTCAACATATACACGTGTGATTTAGTTTATGAAGATTTTTCAATGCCGAGAACCTCGATCAGAGAGTAAAAAAGGCGTAAAGTTCACATGGTGTAAAATTAAAATGGATATATCGGGCTAGGATTTGAGTTACAGGAACAAGGGCCAAACCAACCACCCAAGAATAGAATCGTCGAGCGAAAACACTTGAAAACCTACTAGAAGCAGCTTTTCTTGCCACCACACCTTTCTCCATCAATTAAGAATCTGATGTCGTTACTAAACACATCATTTAAATTGTAGCCATTTGTTGAGTGTTTTTTTTTTGTATCTAATCCGCATATATATCGCCATTGCCCTTGATTTTCTTGACTGTATATCTCTTAAATCTGAACATATACACGTGTGATTTAGTTTACGAAGATTTTTCAATGCCGAGAACCTCGATCAGAGAGTAAAAAAGGCATAAGGTTCACAATGGTGTAAAATTAAAATGGGATATACCGGGCTAGGATTCGAGTTACAGGAACAAGGGCCAAACCAACCACCCAAGAATGGAATCGTCGAGCGAAAAAACTTGACAACCTCCTAGATGCAGCTTTTCTTGCCACCAGACCTTTCTCCATCAATTAGGAATCTGAAGCCGTCACTAAACACATTCCTTAAATTGTAGCCATTTGTGGAGTGTTTTTTTTTTTTGTGTCTAATCCGCATATATATCACCATTACCCTTGATTTTCTTGACAGTATATCTCTTGAATGTCAACATATACACGTGTGATTTAGTTTACGAAGATTTTTCAATGCCGAGAACCTAGATCAGAGAGTAAAAGAGGCGTAAGGTTCACAATGGTGTAAAATTAAAATGGGATATACCTGGCTAGCGTTCGAGTTAAAGGAACAAGGGCCAAACCAACCACCCAAGAATGGAATCGTCGGGCGAAAACACTTGACAACCTCCTAGAAGCAGCTTTTCTTGCCACCAGACCTTTCTCAATCAATTAGGAATCTGATGCCGTCACTAAACACATTCCTTAAATTGTAGCCATTTGTTGAGTTTTGTTTTTGTGTCTAATCCGCATATATATCACCATTGCCCTTGATTTTCTTGATTGTATATCTCTTAAATGTCAAGATATACACGTGTGATTTAGTTTTCGAAGATTTTTCAATGCCAAGAACCTTGATCAGAGAGTAAAAAAGGCGTAAGGTTCACAATGGTGTAAAATTAAAATGGGACATACCGGGATAGGATTCGAGTTACAGGAACAAGGGCCAAACCAACCACCCAAGAATGGAATCGTCGAGCGAAAAAACTTGACAACCTCCTAGATGCAGCTTTTCTTGCCACCAGACCTTTCTCCATCAATTAGGAATCTGAAGCCGTCACTAAACACATTCCTTAAATTGTAGCCATTTGTGGAGTGTTTTTTTTTTTTGTGTCTAATCCGCATATATATCACCATTACCCTTGATTTTCTTGACAGTATATCTCTTGAATGTCAACATATACACGTGTGATTTAGTTTACGAAGATTTTTCAATGCCGAGAACCTAGATCAGAGAGTAAAAGAGGCGTAAGGTTCACAATGGTGTAAAATTAAAATGGGATATACCTGGCTAGCGTTCGAGTTAAAGGAACAAGGGCCAAACCAACCACCCAAGAATGGAATCGTCGGGCGAAAACACTTGACAACCTCCTAGAAGCAGCTTTTCTTGCCACCAGACCTTTCTCAATCAATTAGGAATCTGATGCCGTCACTAAACACATTCCTTAAATTGTAGCCATTTGTTGAGTTTTGTTTTTGTGTCTAATCCGCATATATATCACCATTGCCCTTGATTTTCTTGATTGTATATCTCTTAAATGTCAAGATATACACGTGTGATTTAGTTTTCGAAGATTTTTCAATGCCAAGAACCTTGATCAGAGAGTAAAAAAGGCGTAAGGTTCACAATGGTGTAAAATTAAAATGGGACATACCGGGATAGGATTCGAGTTACACGAACAAGGGCCAAACCAACCACCCAAGAATGGAATCGTCGAGCGAAAACATTTGACAACCTCCTAGAAGCTGCTTTTCTTGCCACCAGACCTTTCTCCATCAATTAGGAATCTGATTCCGTCACTAAACATATTCCTTAAATTGTAGCCATTTGTTGAGTTTTTTTTTTTGGTGTCTAATTCACATATATATCACCATTGCCCTATATTTTATTGACTGTATATCTCTAAAATGTCAGCATATACACGTGTGATTTAGTTTACGGAGATATTTCA
Source organism: Helianthus tuberosus (assembly GCA_030545235.1). Classification (NCBI taxonomy): domain Eukaryota; kingdom Viridiplantae; phylum Streptophyta; class Magnoliopsida; order Asterales; family Asteraceae; genus Helianthus; species Helianthus tuberosus. Next base: position 40,181,457 of record CM060412.1, read on the forward strand.
ATGCCGATAACCTCGATCATAGAGTAAAAAATGTGTAAGGTTCACAATGGTGTAAAATTAAAATGGGATATACCGGGATAGGATTCGAGTTACAGGAACAAGGGCCAAACCAACCCTCCAAGAATGGAATCGTCGAGCGAAAACACTTGACAACCTCCTAGAAGCAGTTTTTCTTGCCACCAGACCTTTCTCAATCAATTAGGAATCTGATGTCGTCACTAAACACATTCCTTAAATTGTAGGCATTTGTTGAGTGTTTTTTTGGTGTCTAATCTGCATATATATCACCATTGCCCTTGATTTTCTTGATTGTATATCTCTTAAATGTCAACATATATACGTGTGATTTAATTTACGAAGATTTTTCAAGGACGAGAACCTCGATCAGAGAGTAAAAAAGGCGTAAGGTTCACATGGTGTAAAATTAAAATGGGATATATCGGGCTAGGATTCGAGTTACCGGAACAAGGGCCAAACCAACCACCCAAGAATGGAATCGTTGAGCGAAAACACCTGACAATCTCCTAGAAGCAGCTTTAGTTGCCACCAGACCTTTCTCCATCAATTAGCAATCTGATGCCGTCACTAAACACATTCCTTAAATTGTAGCCATTTGTTGAGTTTTTTTTTGGTGTCTAATTCGCATATATATCACCATTGCCCTTGAATTTCTTGACTGTATATCTCTTAAATGTCAACATATACACGTGTGATTTAGTTTACCGAGATTTTTCAATGCCGAGAACCTCGATCAGAGAGTAAAAAAGGCGTAAGGTTCACAATGGTGTAAAATTAAAATGGGACATACCGGGATAGGATTTTAGTTACAGGAACAAGGGCCAAACCAACCACCCAAGAATGGAATTGTCGAGCGAAAACACTTGACAACCTCCTAGAAGCAGCTTTTCTTGCCACCAGACCTTTCTCCATCAATTAGGAATCTGATGCCGTCACTAAACACATTCCTTAAATTGTAGCCATTTATGGAGTGTTTTTTTTTTTTGGTGTCTAATCTGCATATATATCACCATTGCTCTTTATTTTCTTGACTTTATATCTCTTAAACGTCAACATATAGACGTGTGATTTAGTTTACGAAGATTTTTCAATGCCGAGATCCTGGATCAGAGAGTAAAAAAGGCGTAAGGTTCACAATGGTGTAAAATTAAAATGGGATATACCTGGCTAGGATTCGAGTTACAGGAACAAGGGCCAAACCAACCACCCAAGAATGGAATCGTCGGGCGAAAACACTTGACAACCTCCTAGAAGCAGCTTTTCTTGCCACCAGACCTTTCTCAATCAATTAGGAATCTGATGCCGTCACTAAACACATTCCTTAAATTGTAGCCATTTGTTGAGTTTTGTTTTTGTGTCTAATCCGCATATATATCACCATTGCCCTTGATTTTCTTGATTGTATATCTCTTAAATGTCAAGATATACACGTGTGATTTAGTTTTCGAATATTTTTCAATGCCAAGAACCTTGATCAGAGAGTAAAAAAGGCGTAAGGTTCACAATGGTGTAAAATTAAAATGGGACATACCGGGATAGGATTCGAGTTACACGAACAAGGGCCAAACCAACCACCCAAGAATGGAATCGTCGAGCGAAAACATTTGACAACCTCCTAGAAGCTGTTTTTCTTGCCACCAGACCTTTCTCCATCAATTAGGAATCTGATTCCGTCACTAAACATATTCCTTAAATTGTAGCCATTTGTTGAGTTTTTTTTTTTTTGGTGTCTAATTCACATATATATCACCATTGCCCTATATTTTATTGACTGTATATCTCTTAAATGTCAGCATATACACGTGTGATTTAGTTTACGGAGATATTTCAATGCCGATAACCTCGATCATAGAGTAAAAAATGTGTAAGGTTCACAATGGTGTAAAATTAAAATGGGATATACCGGGATAGGATTCGAGTTACAGGAACAAGGGCCAAACCAACCACCCAAGAATGGAATCGTCGAGCGAAAACACTTGACAACCTCCTAGAAGCAGTTTTTCTTGCCACCAGACCTTTCTCCATCAATTAGGAATCTGATGTCGTCACTAAACACATTCCTTAAATTGTAGGCATTTGTTGAGTGTTTTTTTGGTGTCTAATCTGCATATATATCACCATTGCCCTTGATTTTCTTGATTGTATATCTCTTAAATGTCAACATATATACGTGTGATTTAATTTACGAAGATTTTTCAAGGACGAGAACCTCGATCAGAGAGTAAAAAAGGCGTAAGGTTCACATGGTGTAAAATTAAAATGGGATATATCGGGCTAGGATTCGAGTTACCGGAACAAGGGCCAAATCAACCACCCAAGAATGGAATCGTTGAGCGAAAACACCTGACAATCTCCTAGAAGCAGCTTTAGTTGCCACCAGACCTTTCTCCATCAATTAGGAATCTGATGCCGTCACTAAACACAATCCTTAAATTGTAGCCATTTGTTGAGTTTTTTTTGGTGTCTAATTCGCATATATATCACCATTGCCCTTGAATTTCTTGACTGTATATCTCTTAAATGTCAACATATACACGTGTGATTTAGTTTCCCGAGATTTTTCAATGCCGAGAACCTCGATCAGAGAGTAAAAAAGGCGTAAGGTTCACAATGGTGTAAAATTAAAATGGGACATACCGGGATAGGATTTTAGTTACAGGAACAAGGGCCAAACCAACCACCCAAGAATGGAATTGTCGAGCGAAAACACTTGACAACCTCCTAGAAGCAGCTTTTCTTGCCACCAGACATTTCTCCATCAATTAGGAATCTGATGCCGTCACTAAACACATTCCTTAAATTGTAGCCATTTATGGAGTGTTTTTTTTTTGGTGTCTAATCTGCATATATATCACCATTGCTCTTTATTTTCTTGACTTTATATCTCTTAAACGTCAACATATAGACGTGTGATTTAGTTTACGAAGATTTTTCAATGCCGAGATCCTAGATCAGAGAGTAAAAAAGGCGTAAGGTTCACAATGGTGTAAAATTAAAATGGGATATACCTGGCTAGGATTCGAGTTACAGGAACAAGGGCCAAACCAACCACCCAAGAATGGAATCGTCGGGCGAAAACACTTGACAACCTCCTAGAAGCAGCTTTTCTTGCCACCAGACTTTTCTCCATCAATTAGGAATCTGATGCCGTCACTAAACACATTCCTTAAATTGTAGCCATTTGTTGAGTGTTTTTTTGGTGTCTAATCCGCATATATATCACCATTGCCCTTGATTTTCTTGATTGTATATCTCTTAAATGTCAACATTTATATGTGTGATTTAGTTTACGAAGATTTTTCAAGGACGAGAACCTCGATCAGAGAGTAAAAAAGGTGTAAGGTTCACAATGGTGTAAAATTAAAATGGAATATACCTTGCTAGGAGTCGAGTTACAGGAACAAGGGCCAAACCAACCACCCAAGAATGTAATCATCGAGCAAAAACACCTGACAACCTCTTAGAAGCAGCTTTTTTTGCCACCAGACCTTTCTCCATCAATTAGGAATCTGATGCCGTAACTAAACACATTCCTTAAATTGTAGCCATTTGTTGAGTGTTTTTTTTGGTGTGTAATCCGCATATATATCACCATTGCCCTTGATTTTCTTGACTGTATATCTCTTAAATGTCAAAATATTCACGTGTGATTTAGTTTACGAAGATTTTTCAAGGCCGAGAACCTCGATCAGAGAGTAAAAAAGGCGTAAGGTTCACAATGGTGTAAAATTAAAATGGGACATACCGGGATAGGTTTCGAGTTACAGGAACAAGGGCCAAACCAAGCACCCAAGAATGAAATCGTCGATGGAAAACACTTGACAACCTCCTAGAAGCAGCTTCTTTTGCCACCAGACTTTTCTCCGTCAATTAGGAATCTGATGCCGCACTAAACACAATCCTTAAATTGTAGCCATTTGTTGAGTGTTTTTTTTTTGTGTCTAATCCGCATATATATCACCATTGCCCTTGATTTTCTTGACTGTATATCTCTTAAATGTCAAAATATACACGTGTGATTTAGTTTACGAAGATTTTTCAATGTCGAGAACCTCGATCATAGAGTAAGAAAGGCGTAAGGTTCACAATGGTGTAAAATTAAAATGGGATATACCTGGCTAGAATTCGAGTTACAGGAACAAGGGCCAAACCGACCACCCAAGAATGGAATCATCGAGTGAAAACACTTGACAACCTCCTAGATGCAGCTTTTCTTGCCACCAGACCTTTCTTCATCAATTAGGAATCTGATGCCATTACTAAACACATTATTTAAAATGTAGCAATTTGTTGAGTGTTTTTTGTTGTGTCTAATCCGCATATATATCACCATTGCCCTTGATTTTGTTGACTGTATATCTCTTAAATGTCAACATATACATGTGTGATTTAGTTTACGAAGATTTCTCAATGCCGAGAACCTCGATCAGAGAGTAAAAAAGGCGTAAGGTTCACAATGGTGTAAAATTAAAATGGGACATACCGGGATAGGTTTCGAGTTACAGGAACAAGGGCCAAACCAAGCACCCAAGAATGAAATCGTCGAGGGAAAACACTTGACAACCTCCTAGAAGCAGCTTCTTTTGCCACCAGACCTTTCTCCGTCAATTAGGAATCTGATGCCGCACTAAACACAATCCTTAAATTGTAGCCATTTGTTGAGTGTTTTTTTTTTGTGTCTAATCCGCATATATATCACCATTGCCCTTGATTTTCTTGACTGTATATCTCTTAAATGTCAAAATATACACGTGTGATTTAGTTTACGAAGATTTTTCAATGTCGAGAACCTCGATCATAGAGTAAGAAAGGCGTAAGGTTCACAATGGTGTAAAATTAAAATGGGATATACCTGGCTAGAATTCGAGTTTCAGGAACAAGGGCCAAACCGACCACCCAAGAATGGAATCATCGAGCGAAAACACTTGACAACCTCCTAGATGCAGCTTTTCTTGCCACCAGACCTTTCTTCATCAATTAGGAATCTGATGCCATTACTAAACACATTATTTAAAATGTAGCAATTTGTTGAGTGTTTTTTGTTGTGTCTAATCCGCATATATATCACCATTGCCCTTGATTTTGTTGACTGTATATCTCTTAAATGTCAACATATACATGTGTGATTTAGTTTACGAAGATTTCTCAATGCCGAGAACCTCGATCAGAGAGTAAAAAAGGCGTAAGGTTCAGAATGGTGTAAAATTAAAATGGGACATACCGGGATAGGTTTCGAGTTACAGGAACAAGGGCCAAACCAACCACCCAAGAATGGAATCGTCGAGCGAAAACACTTGACAACCTCCTAGAAGCAGCTTCTCTTGCCACCAGACCTTTCTCCATCTATTAGGAATCTGATGCCGTCACTAAACACATTCCTTAAATTGTAGCCATTTGTTGAGTGTTTTTTTTGGTGTCTAATCCGTATATATATCACCATTGTCCTTGATTTTCTTGACTGCATATCTCTAAAATGTCAACATATACACGTGTGATTTAGTTTACGAAGATTTTTCAATGCCGAGAACCTCGATCAGAGAGTAAAAAAGGCGTAAGGTTCACAATGGTGTAAAATTAAAATTGGATATACCTGGCTAGGATTCGAGTTACAGGAACAAGGGCCAAACCAACCACCCAAGAATGGAATCGTCCAGCGAAAATACTTACAACCTCCTAGAAGCAGCTTTTCTTGCCCCCAGACCTTTCTCCATCAATTAGGAATCTGATGTCGTCACTAAACACATTCCTTAAATTGTAGCCATTTATGGAGTGTTTTTTTTTTTTTTTGGTGTCCAATCTGCATATATATCACCATTGCTCTTTATTTTCTTGACTTTATATCTCTTAAACGTCAACATATAGACGTGTGATTTAGTTTACGAAGATTTTTCAATGCCGAGATCCTAGATCAGAGAGTAAAAAAGGCGTAAGGTTCACAATGGTGTAAATATAAAATGGGATATACCTGGCTAGGATTCGAGTTACAGGAACAAGGGCCAAACCAACCACCCAAGAATGGAATCGTCGGGCGAAAACACTTGACAACCTCCTAGAAGCAGCTTTTCTTGCCACCAGACTTTTCTCCATCAATTAGGAATCTGATGCCGTCACTAAACACATTCCTTAAATTGTAGCCATTTGTTGAGTGTTTTTTTGGTGTCTAATCCGCATATATATCACCATTGCCCTTGATTTTCTTGATTGTATATCTCTTAAATGTCAACATTTATACGTGTGATTTAGTTTACGAAGATATTTCAAGGACGAGAACCTCGATCAGAGAGTAAAAAAGGTGTAAGGTTCACAATGGTGTAAAATTAAAATGGAATATACCTGGCTAAGAGTCGAGTTACAGGAACAAGGGCCAAACCAACCACCCAAGAATGTAATCATCGAGCAAAAACACCTGACAACCTCTTAGAAGCAGCTTTTTTTGCCACCAGACCTTTCTCCATCAATTAGGAATCTGATGCCGTAACTAAACACATTCCTTAAATTGTAGCCATTTGTTGAGTGTTTTTTTGGTGTCTAATCCGCATATATATCACCATTGCCCTTGATTTTCTTGACTGTATATCTCTTAAATGTCAACATATTCACGTGTGATTTAGTTTACGAAGATTTTTCAAGGCCGAGAACCTCGATCAGAGAGTAAAAAAGGCGTAAGGTTCACAATGGTGTAAAATTAAAATGGGACATACCGGGATAGGTTTCGAGTTACAGGAACAAGGGCCAAACCAAGCACCCAAGAATGGAATCGTCAAGGGAAAACACTTGACAACCTCCTAGAAGCAGCTTCTTTTGCCACCAGAACTTTCTCCGTCAATTAGGAATCTGATGCCGCACTAAACACAATCCTTAAATTGTAGCCATTTGTTGAGTGTTTTTTTTTTGTGTCTAATCCGCATATATATCACCATTGCCCTTGATTTTCTTGACTGTATATCTCTTAAATGTCAACATATACACGTGTGATTTAGTTTACGAAGATTTTTCAATGTCGAGAACCTCGATCATAGAGTAAGAAAGGCGTAAGGTTCACAATGGTGTAAAATTAAAATGGGATATACCTGGCTAGAATTCGAGTTACAGGAACAAGGGCCAAACCGACCACCCAAGAATGGAATCATCGAGCGAAAACACTTGACAACCTCCTAGATGCAGCTTTTCTTGCCACCAGACCTTTCTTCATCAATTAGGAATCTGATGCCATTACTAAACACATTATTTAAAATGTAACAATTTGTTGAGTGTTTTTTTTTTGTGTCTAATCCTCATATATATCACCATTGCCCTTGATTTTGTTGACTGTATATCTCTTAAATGTCAACAAATACACGTGTGATTTAGTTTACGAAGATTTCTCAATGCCGAGAACCTCGATCAGAGAGTAAAAGAGGCGTAAGGTTCAGAATGGTGTAAAATTAAAATGGGATATACCGGGCTTGGATTCGAGTTACAGGAAAAAGGGCCAAACCAACCACCCAAGAATGGAATCGTCGAGCGAAAACACTTGACAACCTCCTAGAAGCAGCTTCTCTTACCACCAGACCTTTCTCCATCAATTAGGAATCTGATGCCGTCACTAAACACATTCCTTAAATTGTAGTCATTTGTTGAGTGTTTTTTTTGGTGTCTAATCCGTATATATATCACGATTGTCCTTGATTTTATTGACTGCATATCTCTGAAATGTCAACATATACACGTGTGATTTAGTTTACGAAGATTTTTCAATGCCGAGAACCTCGATCAGAGAGTAAAAAAGGCGTAAGGTTGACAATGGTGTAAAATTAAAATTGGATATACCTGGCTAGGATTCGAGTTACCGGAACAAGGGCCAAACCAACCACCCAAGAATGGAATCGTCGAGCGAAAATACTTACAACCTCCTAGAAGCAGCTTTTCTTGCCCCCAGACCTTTCTCCATCAATTAGGAATCTGATGCAGTCACTAAACACATTCCTTAAATTGTAGTCAATTGTTGAGTGTTTTTTTTTTGTGTCTAATCCGCATATATATCACCATTGCCCTTGATTTTCTTGACTGTCTATCTCTTAAATGTCAACATATACACGTGTGATTTAGTTTACGAAGATTTTTCAATGCCGAGAACCTCGATCATAGAGTAAGAAAGGCGTAAGGTTCACAATGGTGTAAAATTAAAATGGGATATACCTGGCTAGAATTCGAGTTACAGGAACAAGGGCCAAACCGACCACCCAAGAATGGAATCATCGAGCGAAAACACTTGACAACCTCCTAAATGCAGCTTTTCTTGCCACCAGACCTTTCTCCATCAATTAGGAATCTGATGCCATTACTAAACACATTATTTAAATGGTAGCAATTTGTTGAGAGTTTTTTTTTTTGTGTCAAATCCGCATATATATCACCATTGCCCTTGATTTTCTTGACTGTATATCTCTTAAATGTCAACATATACACGTGTGATTTAGTTTACGAAGATTTCTCAATGCCGAGAACCTCGATCAGAGAGTAAAAAAGGCGTAAGGTTCAGAATGGTGTAAAATTAAAATGGGATATACCGGGCTAGGATTCGAGTTACAGGAAAAAGGGCCAAACCAACCACCCAAGAATGGAATCGTCGAGCGAAAACACTTGACAACCTCCTAGAAGCAGCTTCTCATGCCACCAGACCTTTCTCCATGAATTAGGAATCTGATGCCGTCACTAAACACATTCCTTAAATTGTAGCCAATTGTTGAGTTTTTTTTTTGTGTCTAATCCGCATATATATCACCATTGCCCTTGATTTTCTTAACTGTATATCTCTTAAATGTCAACATATACACGTGTGATTTAGTTTACGAAGATTTTTCAATGCCGAGAACCTCGATCAAAGAGTAAAAAAGGCGTAAGGTTCACAATGGTGTAAAATTAAAATGGGATATACCGGGCTAGGATTCGAGTTACAGGAACAAGGGCCAAACAAACCACCCAAGAATGGAATCGTCATGCGAAAACACTTGACAACCTCCTTGAAGCAGCTTTTCTTGCCACAAGACCTTTCTCCATCAATTAAGAATCTAATGCCGTCACTAAACACATTCCTTAAATTGTAGCCATTTGTTGAGTGTTTTTTTTTTTGTGTCTAATCCGCATATATATCACCATTGCCCTTGATTTTCTTGACTGTATATCTCTTAAATGTCAACATATACACGTGTGATTTAGTTTACGAAGATTTTTCAATGCCGAGAACCTCGATCATAGAGTAAGAAAGGCGTAAGGTTCACAATGGTTGAAAATTAAAATGGGATATACCTGGCTAGAATTCGAGTTACAGGAACAAGGGCCAAACCGACCACCCAAGAATGGAATCATCGAGCGAAAACACTTGACAACCTCCTAGATGCAGCTTTTCTTGCCACCAGACCTTTCTCCATCAATTAGGAATCTGATGCCATTACTAAACACATTATTTAAATGGTAGCAATTTGTTGAGAGTTTTTTTTTTGTGTCTAATCCGCATATATATCACCATTGCCCTTGATTTTCTTGACTGTATATCTCTTAAATGTCAACATATACACGTGTGATTTAGTTTACGAAGATTTCTCAATGCCGAGAACCTCGATCAGAGAGTAAAAAAGGCGTAAGGTTCAGAATGGTGTAAAATTAAAATGGGATATACCGGGCTAGAATTCGAGTTACAGGAAAAAGGGCCAAACCAACCACCCAAGAATGGAATCGTCGAGCGAAAACACTTGACAACCTCCTAGAAGCAGCTTCTCTTGCCACCAGACCTTTCTCCATGAATTAGGAATCTGATGCCGTCACTAAACACATTCCTTAAATTGTAGCCAATTGCTGAGTTTTTTTTTGTGTCTAATCCGCATATATATCACCATTGCCCTTGATTTTCTTAACTGTATATCTCTTAAATGTCAAGATATACACGTGTGATTTAGTTTACGAAGATTTTTCAATGCCGAGAACCTCGATCAAAGAGTAAAAAAGGTGTAAGGTTCACAATGGTGTAAAATTAAAATGGGATATACTGGGCTAGGATTCGAGTAATAGGAACAAGGGCCAAACAAACCACCCAAGAATGGAATCGTCATGCGAAAACACTTGACAACCTCCTTGAAGCAGCTTTTCTTGCCACAAGACCTTTCTCCATTTGTTGAGTGTTTTTTTTTTGGTGTCTAATCCGCATATATATCATCATTGCCCTTGATTTTCTTGACTGTATATCTCTTAAATGTCAACATATACACGTGTGATTTAGTTTACGAAGATTTTTCAATGCCGACAACCTCGATCAGAGAGTAAAAAAGGCGTAAGGTTCACAATGGTGAAAAATTAAAATGAGATATACCTGGCTAGGATTCGAGTTATAGGAACAAGGGCCAAACCAACCACCCAGGAATGGAATCGCCGAGCGAAAACACTTGACAACCTCCTAGAAGAAGCTTTTCTTACCATCAGACCTCTCTACATCAATTAGGAATCTGATGCCATCACTAAACACATTCCTTAAATTGCAGCCATTTGTTGAGTGTTTTTTTTTTGTGTCTAATCCGCAAATATATCACCATTACCCGTGATTTTCTTGGCTGTATATCTCTTAAATGTCAACATATACACGTGTGATTTAGTTTATGAAGATTTTTCAATGCCGAGAACCTCGATCAGAGAGTAAAAAAGGCGTAAGGATCACAATGGTGTAAAATTAAAATGGGATATACCGGGGTAGGATTCGAGTTACAGGAACAAGGGCCAAACCAACCACCCAAGAATGGAATCGTCGAGCAAAAACACTTGACAACCTCCTAGAAGCAGCTTCTCTTGCCACCAGACCTTTCTTCATCAATTAGGAATCTGATGCCGTTACTAAACACATTCCTTAAATTGTAGCCATTTGTTGAGTGTTCTTTTTTTTTGGTATCTAATCCGCATATATATCACCATTGCCCTTGATTTTCTTGACTGTATATCTCTTAAATGTCAAAATATACACGTGTGATTTAGTTTACGAAGATTTTTCAATGTCGAGAACCTCTATCAGAGAGTAAAAAAGGCGTAAGGTTCACAATGGTGTAAAATTAAAAAAGGGATATACCTGGCTAGGATTCGAGTTACAGGAACAAGGGCCAAACCAATCACCCAAGAATGGAATCGTCGAGCGTAAACACTTGAAAACCTCCTAGAAGCAGCTTTTCTTGCCACCAGACCTTTCTCGATCAATTAGGAATCTGATGCTGTCACTAAACACATTCCTTAAATTGTAGCCATTTGTTGAGTGTTTTTTTTTTTTTGTGTCTAATCCGCATACATATCACCAATTCCCTTGATTTTCTTGGCTGTATATCTCTTAAATGTCAACATATACACGTGTGATTTAGTTTACGAAGATTTTTCAATGCCGAGAACCTCAATCAGAGATTAAAAAAGGCGTAAGGTTCACAATGGTGTAAAATTAAAATGGGATATACCGGGCTAGGATTCGAGTTACGGGAACAAGGGCCAAACCAACCATCCAAGAATGGAATCGTCGAGCGAATACACTTGACAACCTCCTACAAGCAGCTTTTCTTGCCACCAGACCTTTCTCCATCGATTAGGAATCTGATGTCGTCACTAAACACATTCCTTAAATTGTAGCCATTTGTTGAGTGTTTTTTTTGGTGTCTAATCCGCATATATATCACCATTGCCCTTGATTTTCTTGACTGTATATCTCTTAAATGTCAACATATACACGTGTGATTTAGTTTACGAAGATTTTTCAATGCCGAGAACCTCGATCAGATAGTAAAAAAGGCGTAAGGTTCACAATGGTGTAAAATTAAAATGGGATATACCTGGTTAGGATTCGAGTTACAGGAACAAGGGCCAAACCAACCACCCAAGAATGGAATCGTCGAGCGAAAACACTTGACAACCTCCTAGAAGCAGCTTTTCTTACCACTAGACCTTTCTCCATCAATTAGGAATCTGATGCCGTCACTAAACACATTCCTTAAATTGTAGCCATTTGTTGTGTGTCGTTTTTTTGGTGTTTAATCCGCATATATATCACCATTGCCCTTGATTTTCGTGACTGTATATCTCTTTAAGGTCAACATATACACGTGTGATTTAGTTTACTAAGATTTTTCAATGCCGAGAACCTCGATCAGAGAGTAAAAAAGGCGTAAGGTTCACAATGGTGTAAAATTAACATGGGATATACCGTGCTAGGATTCGAGTTACAGGAACAAGGGCCAGACCAACCACCCAAGAATTGAATCATCGAGCGAAAACACTTGACAACCTCCTACAAGCAGCTTTTCTTGCCACCAGAACTTTCTCCATCAATTAGGAATCTGATGCCGTCACTAAACACATTCCTTAAATTGTAGATATTTGTTGAGTGTTTTTTTGTGTCTAATCTGCATATATATCACCATTGCCCTTGATTTTCTTGACTGTATATCTCTTAAATGTCAACATATACACGTGTGATTTAGTTTACGAAGATTTTTCAATGCTGAGAACCTCGATCAGAGAGTAAAAAAGGCGTAAGGTTCACAATGGTGTAAAATTAAAATGGGATATACCTGGCTAGGATTCGAGTTACAGGAACATGTGCCAAACCAACCACCCAAGAATGGAATCGTCGAGCGAAAACACTTGACAACCTCTTAGAAGCAGCTTTTCTTGCCACCAGAACTTTCTCCTTCAATTAGGAATCTGATGCCGTCACTAAACACATTCCTTAAATTGTAGCCATTTGTTGAGTGTTTTTTTTTTGTGTCTAATCCGCATATATATCACCATTGCCCTTGATTTTCTTGACTGTATATCTCTTAAATTTCAACATATACACGTGTGATTTAGTTTACGAAGATTTTTCAATGCCGAGAACATCGATCAGAGAGTAAAAAAGGCGTAAGGTTCACAATGGTGTAAAATTAAAATGGGATATATCGGGCTAGGATTCGAGTTACAGGAACAAGGGCCAAACCAACCACCCAAGAATGGAATCGTCGAGCGAAAACACTTGACAACCTCCTAAAAGCAGTTTTTCGTGTGTGACAACTGGCACCAAACAGGTAATTTCCGTACACTTTAAATAACATTTAATGACTACAATTATGTGCTTAAATGTCTACATTGACTGATTACATACTATACAAGTGAATTCATGTACGTTTTATACTACAAAATATTGCTTTATGCATAAACGAGAGCGTTGCGTCAGAAATACTAGTAAACTCACCGGTAAGACACATTGTGTCAACAATTCTGCAGAAAGCAGTTAGACAAAAAATTGGAGCCTAGGTGTAGGTCCAATGACAAGAATACATTAAAACCCAAGAGTATATACAAGGGTTAACATATAGACATCCCGGAAGCTAAAATAAGCATTAAAAAGCACCCGAAACGCACTTTAAGTGCAGAATTTTATTAAATTCAGCTCAAATCAACTTTTAAACATGTAAATATCATGCAGAATTTACGTTTTATTATCCAGCATACTTCCCCAAGAGTTGGGAATTGAAAGTGTCACAAAAGAATACTTAAAAGACACTAAACGGTCCAATTTAGCACTTTAACGAACCGGTATCCAACCGAACAACCGGACATTACCCGGAACACCAAAATAATGCTAGAAGCATTGTTTTTATTTTTCTAAGCTAGTTAGGATCACCGAACATCATATTACACCTACTAAACACTAAATACATAAATTACCTAACTAATACCATTACATTTCAACTAAAATATGTAACTAGTAGTTGGAAATGTTACACTTACCCCCCCTAATGTTGGACGGTTGGGAGACATAATCCCACATGGGATTTTAATTTCATATTTTATTGGATCTTGTTTCCATATTGTGAACATATTATACAAAGGTTAAGGCCTAGATTTGGATTATAAGAATATCCACATGATCATACCTTCATTTCCTACACCCATCAAAACACACACACACCTCTCTCCTTCTTGCTTACATTCGGCCGACCTCACCACCACCTACAACCGCCATCATCCATCCACTCTCATATATTCCAAGCTCATACAAAGGGGTGAAAGGTCATACAAACAAGCTAGGTGCTTTCGGAAGTTCAAGGACCTTCACCATTTGCTTTTATCCACCTTTTTTCTTCTCTTGATCATCCCTAGCCTTGAGCTAGTGGTAAGAACTTTGATCTTGCTATTTTACTTCCATTTTAAGTGGTTAAAAGGAAGAATCATAATGTTAACCATGAAGAACACTAAGAATCACAAGAAGCAAACTTGAACATGAGCTTTAAATATGAAGAAAACTTGATGTACATGAGTTGTTATGCTTGTTGGTTATTGCTTGTTGGTAGAAATGATGTAGATCATCATACAATCTTGCTAGATCATGATTAAAAACATAATCTAGCAAGATGAGAGGATGAACATGTTAAAGGTTATGGATCATCCTTACTAAAGTCATGAACTTGAATGAATATAATGTTTCTTGAAAAATAATGATTAAAGTGTGTTGTGAATCACATAGATCTAAATATTTCAAGTATGATTATCCAAGAAACCAAGTTAAAAATACAAGTTTCACTAAACCTTGGTTCTTACATAAATAAACATCATTTTTAGTGACTTGTGCTTATGGGATACAAGTCTAGTGACTAACGATAAGAAAACACGTATAGGTCACGACGTTAATTAAGCAAATCCGGTGAAGTTTATGACGCAAGGAACACAAAGTTGTGAGTTCATGCTCCCCCTCTTCTTTAACTGTTTTCAGTTTTATAACTTCGGGGGTGAAATACATGTTACTGAACGTTTACAGGAAAGTTCGTGTCCCCACTTTTAATCTTTTACATACTTTTAAACTTGGGGCGAACACATGAAAATTGATACTTGATATAATAAACGAGAATTGATACTTGATATAATAAACGAGAATTGATACTTGACATGATGAATAGATAAACAAGAAGCACTCTTGGTGATCACTAGTACCAAGTATGATGCGTTTGAGGAATGATACGAGAAATCATGTCACGAATAGGGTACCATAAGCACCATTAATCGTGTACATACTTAGACCACAGAACAAAAGGTTAGATCTAACGGGTGTCCGGGCAGCCACACTCTCGGTGAACACTAGTACCGAGTAGTGCTTTTGTGTCTCTGTCGTGAATCGACAACTAGAAAAATGCCTATGGTTTGGTGACTTCCTATGTTGTGTCACATGTTAATGGCCTTACAACCCATTAACTACACAAGAATACTTTATTTGTACGAAGTTCGTACACAAGAATACTTTATTTACACAAGAATACTTTATTTGGTTTATACCACAAGAATACTTTATTTACACAAGAATACTTTATTTACACAAGAATACTTTATTTTCACAAGATACTTATCATGTTTTCATACAAAGTATACAAACGTGTTCAATACAAAGCAGCATGAATTCACACCAACATTATGTTGACGTTTTTTTTTCCAAAGCTCACATGTATTTCAGGTTACTAAGGTGGATGTTCGTGTGGTCTTACTTATGCTCTTGGATGTCGTCTATGTTACGCTTAAATAAAGTTGTAGACTTTCAGACAATATGTTGTCTCGTGATGTAAACACTAAAACTATGATTTCGGTCATGTAATGTTTGATATTCGAAGTTATTTTATGAGCATGTAGTATGTTTACTAATCGTATGCAATGAAAACCTTTCATGATCACACCTCATGCTTCCGCCGCAGAAAGGGGTGTGACAGATTGGTATCAGAGCTGCGATTGTAGTGAACTAGGATTCCTTCTCGAGTCTAGACTACAATCTCTAGGATCCTTTCACGAAAACAATTTTTCAAAGAGTTTTCATTGCATAAAACGTCCCGCGACATCCACTACCTAAAACTGTTTACATGAGTCTAGAAAAGACACTACGAGACTTAGGGTGCACTGGAGTAGCACTTGTCTGTGAATAAGAATTACTTGCAATTGTGTGTGATAATTGATATATACATATACTAGAAGTAGAATACCACTAGTATACATGACTTTACCTGGAAAACAATGGCCTACCTGAAGGAAGAAATACGAGGATGAAACGAACTGTGCGGACTGTGCAAGGGGTTACGTAATTATGGATGCATACATAATTATGGAATTCAGTGCGCAGAAACCACAACAAGTCTTGTCACGTATAGATTCCCTTAGTGCAAGAAAAGGTCAAACGGGAACACCCCTCCCCCAGCCTACTAAGTACTCTGTTAGAGTAATAGTTGTTTGATGTCACATATGTGGTATATGCCTGAATATATATACTACTACTGTCTCGTAAGACGATATCAAACAAATATCTAACCCTGCTGTGTTGTGTTCTAATAGAACATGGCGCCCAAGAAAGCTATGAATGCTCGCAATGATGATCAACCTCCTCCTCCCCCACTGCCAAGAACTGCTGAAGAGCTGAACGCTCTACTGGAGGAAAGGATCTCCGCAGCTATCACCCAGTACGAGGCAAACCGAACCCAAGACAGTGACGGACCAAGCAACGCTAGACGTAATGGGAATGGAGATTCATCTGGAGGCAACGCAGCTCAAGGTAACCTTAAGACAATGTACTAAGCATGGAGAAATTTATGAACGGCCCTTGTTTCATTATTTCTTCGATTGCTCATGTGTGAGTTGGTTGGATCAATTACAGGCTGCACTTTCAAGCAGTTCCTCAACTGCAAACCAATGAACTACGACGGTACAGGAGGTGCAGTAGCGTTTGTGCACTGGACGGAGAAGACTGAAGCTACTATCCGCATGAGCAAGTGTACCGCGGATCAGCGAGTCACTTTTGCTACTGGGTTGTTTGTCGATGAAGCTTTGACTTGGTGGAACTTGCAAGTCCAAACCTTGGGAGATGATGCCGCGTATGGCCTAACCTGGGGTGAACTGAAGGAAAGAATGAGAGAGAAGTATTGCTCTCGTGCTGAACTCCAAAGACTGGAAACGGAGTTATGGCACTTAACCATGGAAGGTGCCGACGTTAATGGTTATACTCGAAGGTTCCACGATCTGTCTAGAGTGCTTCCCTACATGGTGACTCCCGAATTTAAGCGCGTTGAACGCTACATTTGGGGACTGGCCTCAGAATTCCGCGGCATGGTAACTTCGGCCAAACCTCAAACTATCACCAAGGCTGAAGATTGTGTTCGTATGAAGAGGCTATCACTGAACCCAACAGAAAAGACCGACACGCATGCTGAGTCGTCCGGCGACAAGAAAAGGAAACATGCAAACCTGAATCAAGCAACTCGCAACAACAAGGGTTTCAGCAAGAAGCGTGACACTAACCCGCCTCAAGAGGCGAAAACTCTTGCAACCATGAATGACGCTCCTGCCAAAAGGTACCTGGGCACTCGGCCCATTTGCAACAATTGCAAGCGTCACCACGAAGGGGTTTGTCGCGTTCGAAAATGCGACAAGTGCAGAAAACTGGGTCACCATACTGAGGACTGTTGGGGAAAATGAAAGAACGGGAATGGAAACCGTAACAATGGTGGAAATGGAAATGGCAATGGTAACCGGAATGGCAATGGAGCTGGGCGAAACCAAGGATGCTTCAGTTATGGAAGCAATGATCATTTCATGAAAGACTGCCCAAAAGGAAACAATGCTCAGGCCCAAGCATTTGTGATTGGAGCAAGGAACGCACGCGAGGACCCTAACGTGGTCACCGGTACGTTTCTCATTAACAATCACTTTGCATCCATATTATTTGACACGGGTGCCGACTATAGCTTCATGTCTGTGGAATTTAAACGTATGCTTGGAATAGAACCTAGTAGATTAGATATTCCTTATTCTATAGAGCTAGCCAATGGTAAACTTGTTGAATCGGGCGAAATCGTTAGAGGCTGCACATTAGAGCTTGGTGAACGAAGATTTAGCATCGACCTCTTACCTATTCAATTGGGTAGCTTCGACGTAGTGGTCGGAATGGACTGGTTGTCCAAGAACAAAGCTGAAGTTATTTGTCACGAGAAAATCATTCGCATCCCGTTGGCGAATGATGAAACTCTCATCGTGCGTGGAGAAAAACGAGACGCGCCTTTTCAAATCATCAGTTGTATGAAGGCACAGAAGTGCTTAAGGAAAGGATGTGTTGCCTTCCTAGAACACGTTGTAGATAAGAAGGCTGTGGAGCCAAAACTCGAAGATATTCCTGTGGTGAAGGAATTCCCTGATGTTTTTCCCAAAGATTTGCCAGGACTACCTCTGCAACGACAAGTCAAATTCCGTATAGACTTGGTTCCAGGAGTCGCTCCTGTAGCCAAGGCACCCTATCGGCTTGCACCATCCGAAATGCAAGAATTATCTACACAACTCCAGGAGTTGTTGGATAAAGGATTCATAAGACCAAGCTTCTCGCCTTGGGGAGCTCCTGTACTGTTCGTAAAGAAGAAGGATGGAACTCTGCGGATGTGTATCGATTATAGAGAATTGAACAAGCTTACAATCAAGAATCGGTATCCTCTACCGAGGATTGATGACTTATTTGATCAACTGCAAGGATCGAGCTACTATTCCAAGATCGACCTTCGATCTGGATACCATCAGTTAAGAATACAAGAGGAAAGCGTACCAAAGACTGCATTCAGAACACTCTATGGGCATTACGAGTTTCTTGTGATGCCATTCAGACTGACGAACGCGCCAACAGTCTTTATGGATCTGATGAACCGCGTATGCAAACCATATCTCGATAAATTTGTGATTGTATTTATCGATGATATCCTGATTTACTCGCGAACGAAAGAAGAACATGAGCAACATCTCAGAACTATTCTGGAACTACTGAAGAAAGAGAAGCTTTACGCAAAATTCTCGAAATGTGAATTCTGGATTCGTGAGGTACAATTTCTTGGACACGTTGTGAATGAGAAGGGCATTCAAGTAGACCCATACAAGATTGAAGCCATAAAGAATTGGGAAGCCCCCAAAACCCCAACTGAAGTTCGACAATTTTTGGGCTTAGCGGGCTATTATCGACGATTCATCGAGAATTTCTCAAAGATAGCTCAACCACTAACGACCCTTACACAGAAAGACAAGAAATACGACTGGGGTTACAAACAAGAAGAAGCCTTCCAGCTACTTAAAAACAAGTTATGCGATGCACCGATACTATCATTACCCGAAGGCACTGAAGACTTCGTGGTATACTGCGACGCTTCACGGCAAGGTTTGGGGTGCGTGCTCATGCAACGCCAGAAAGTCATCGCTTACGCTTCAAGACAATTGAAGGTGCATGAAAGAAACTATACCACTCACGACCTGGAGCTAGGCGCAGTGGTATTCACCTTGAAGATCTGGCGACACTATCTATATGGTACTCGATGTACAATCTTCACAGATCACAAAAGCCTACAGCACATATTTGATCAGAAAGAACTAAACATGCGACAGCGACGTTGGGTCGAGCTGCTGAACGATTATGACTGTGAGATTAAGTACCATCCTAGAAAGGCAAATGTTGTAGCAGACGCACTAAGTCGAAAGGAAAGGGTTAAGACCCTAAGGGTTCGAGCATTGGAAATGACTATTCGAACGAACCTCACTGCACGCATTCGTGATGCACAACAAGAAGCTCTTAAAGGAGAAAACCGTAAAGCTGAATACCTCCGGGGTATGTTGAAATACATGGTGCCAAATGAAGAGGGAGCCTTATACTTTAAGAAGCGCATTTGGGTTCCGCTCTATGGTGGCATACGAGAAGTTATCCTTGATGAAGCGCACAAGTCAAAATACTCGATCCATCCAGGATCGGACAAAATGTATCAAGACTTAAAAGAATACTATTGGTGGCCGAGACTCAAGATCGACGTTGCTATTTATGTTGGAAAATGCCTAACATGTGCTAAGGTTAAGGCTGAATATCAGAAACCGTCCGACCTACTACAACAACCAGAGATACCCATGTGGAAATGGGAGCAAATCTCGATGGACTTCATAACAAAATTACCCAGGACCCCGAGAGGGCACGATATGATATGGGTGATAGTGGATCGGTTAACAAAGTCTGCGCACTTCCTACCGATCCGAGAAAAAGACAGCACTGGAAAGCTTGCTGAGATATACTTAAAGGAAATTGTGGCACGTCATGGAGTGCCTATCTCAATCATTTCAGACAGAGATGGACGCTTTGTCTCAAGAATCTGGCAATCCTTTCAGGAAGCCTTTGGATCTCAACTGGATCTAAGTACGGCATTCCATCCACAAACAGACGGCCAGAGCGAATGGACTATACAAACGTTAGAAGATATGCTTCGCGCATGTGTCATGGACCTAGGCGGCAGCTGGGATACTCACCTACTTTGGTTGAGTTTTCCTACAATAACAGTTATCATACAAGCATAAAAGTGGCACCGTTCGAAGCTCTGTATGGCCGCAAGTGCCGATCGCCCTTATGTTGGGCAGACGCTGGAGATAAACGTATGGTTGGTCTTGAACTTGTACAAGAGACAACCGACAGGATTATGCAGATCCGAGAGCGCATTAAGGCGGCTCGAGATCGACAAAAGTGCTACGCCGATCGAAGATGAAAACCATTAGAATTCGAGGTGGGAGACAAAGTTTTGTTGAAGGTCTCACCTTGGAAGGGCATAGTAAGATTCGGAAAGCATGGGAAGCTGAATCCCCGATACATCGGACCATTCAAAATTTTGGAAAGAATTGGTACCGTGGCATACAAGTTGGAATTACCGGAAGAACTTAATGGAGTACATGATACGTTCCATGTATCCAACCTCAAGAAGAGTCCAACACAAGAAGACGTGATCATCCCTGCGGATGAAGTACATATTGATGACACCCTCCGATTTACAGAACAACCCGTTGAGGTTACAGACTGGAAAGTCAACAAGACCAGGAGGAGCACTGTTAAACTTGTCAAAGTACGTTGGAACTCTAAGCACGGACCTGAGTATATGTGGGAACGTGAAGACCAGTTCAAAGAAAAGTACCCCCACGTGTTCAAGAAGACTCCTGCGAGAGTTAGTTCAGCCTGAATTTCGGGACAAAATTCTTTTAACGGGGGGAGACTGTGACAACTGGCACCAAACCGGTAATTTCCGTACACTTTAAATATTATTTAATGACTGCAATTATGTGCTTAAATGTCTACATTGACTGATTACATACTATACAAGTGAATTCATGCACGTTTTATACTACAAAATATTGCTTTATGCATAAACGAGAGCGTTGCGTCAGAAATACTAGTAAACTCACCGGTAAGACACATTGTGTCAACAATTCTGCAGAAAGCAGTTAGACAAAAAGTTGGAGCCTAGGTGTAGGTCCAATGACAAGAATACATTAAAACCCAAGAGTACATACAAGGGTTAACATATAGACATCCCGGAAGCTAAAATAAGCACTAAAAAACACACGAAACGCACTTTAAGTGCAGAATTTTATTAAATTCAGCTCAAATCAACTTTTAAACATGTAAATATCATGCAAAATTTACATTTTATTATCCAGCATACTTCCCCAAGAGTTGGAAATTGAAAGTGTCACAAAAGAATACTTTAAAGACACTAAACGGTGCAATTTAGCACTTTAACGAACCGGTATCCAACCGAACAACCGGACATTACCCGTAACACCAAAATAATGCTAGAAGCATTGTTTTTATTTTTCTAAGCTACTTAGGATCACCGAACATCATATTACACCTACTAAACACTAAATACACAAATTACCTAACTAATACCATTACATTTCAACTAAAATATGTAACTAGTAGTTGGAGATGTTACACTTACCCCCCCTAATGTTGGACGGTTGGGAGACATAATCCCACATGGGAGTTTAATTTAATATTTTATTGGATCTTGTTTCCATATTGTGAACATATTATACAAAGGTTAAGGCCTAGATTTGGATGATAAGAATACCCACATGATCATAACTTCATTTCCTACACCCATCAAAACACACACACACCTCTCTCCTTCTTGCTTACCTTCGGCCGACCTAACCACCACCTACAACCGCCATCATCCATCCACTCTCATATATTCCAAGCTCATACAAAGGGGTGAAAGGTCATACAAAGAAGCTAGGTGCTTTCGGAAGTTCAAGGACCTTCACCATTTGCTTTTATCCACCTCTTTTCTTCTCTTGATCATCCTTACCCTTGAGCTAGTGGTAAGAAATTTGATCTTGCTATTTTACTTCCATTTTAATTGGTTAAAAGGAATAATCATAATGTTAACCATGAAGAACACTAAGAATCACAAGAAGCAAACTTGAACATGAGCTTTAAATATGAAGAAAACTTGATGTACATGAGTTGTTATGCTTGTTGGTTATTGCTTGTTGGTAGAAATGATGTAGATCATCATACAATCTTGCTAGATCATGATTAAAAACATAATCTCGCAAGATGATAGGATGAACATGTTAAAGGTTATGGATCATCCTTACTAAAGTCATGAACTTGAATGAATATAATGTTTCTTGAAAAATAATGATTAAAGTGTGTTGTGAATCACATAGATCTAAATATTTCAAGTATGATTATCCAAGAAACCAAGTTAAAATACAAGTTTCACTAAACCTTGGTTCTTACATCAATAAACATCATTTTTAGTGGTTCACAAAGTAAAGAAACACATGTGTAACAAGAAAAATACATGAAGAAGTATTTTTAGAAAACATGAACATAAGTTGTGAAGAATCATATTCTTTAAAAATGGAGTTTTTAAAGAAGCAACCACACTTTAAAGGGTAACAAGACTTACTAAATACACTAGTAAGTTACTACGCATTTTTATAAATTATCAAGTTCATGAAATAGAGAAATTGATGTATATCGTTGATGATTGTTGTTGAATTTGATGGTTGATGATATAAAAGAAAATAAACACATGTTTTGAAAACATGGGAAACCTCCATTTTTAGGGGAAACTCTGTCAAAATTTCTATAAATTTTGACACTTAGAAAAATATAAATTTTTGAGAAACTTATCCCCTAAAAATGTATCTAAAAACATTTACCAAGGTTTCCCAAACTTTTGTGTTAAGAAATGAGGATTTCTTCATGAATAAAAATGGATATTAAGTATGTATATTTTTGAGAAAAATATATATATTTATTGATCGTCAAAATTTTGTGCTAAGTGTATGTAGTATGTATTATACGTGATAGTGTATTAGGACTTGAAAATACACTAAATACTCTAGAGAAGTAAAAACACAAAAATACACATACAACATACAAGATACATAATTCGGGTGCAAAATACAAGATACTTATATTTATTTTTGAGAAAATAATATACGTAAGATACATAGTTAAAAATATAAATTATTTTTAACACAAGAATACATATACAAAAGATAGTGACTTGTGCTTGTGCGATACAAGTCTAGTGACTAACGATAAGAAAACACGTATAGGTCACGACGTTAATTAAGCAAATCCGGTGAAGTTTACGATGCAAGGAACGCAAAGTTGTGAGTTCATGCTCCCCCTCTTCTTTAACTGCTTTCAGTTTTATAACTTCGGGGGTGAAATACATGTTACTGAACGTTTACAGGAAAGTTCGTGTCCCCACTTTTAATCTTTTACATACTTTTAAACTTGGGGCGAACACATGAAAATTGATACTTGATATAATAAACGAGAATTGATACTTGCCATGATGAATACATAAACAAGAAGCACCCTTGGTGATCACTAGTACCAAGTATGATGCGTTTGAGGAATGATACGAGAAATCGTGTCACGAATAGGGTACCATAAGCACCATTAATCGTGTACATACTTAGACCGCAGAACAAAAGGTTAGATCTAACGGGTGTCCGGGCAGCCACACTCTCGGTGAACACTAGTACCGAGTAGTGCTTTTGTGTCTCCGTCGTGAATCGACAACTAGAAAAATGCCTATGGTTTGGAGACTTCCTATGTCGTGTCACATGTTAATGGCCTTGCAACCCATTAACTACACAAGAATACTTTATTTGTACGAAGTTCGTACACAAGAATACTTTATTTGGTTTATACCACAAGAATACTTTATTTACACAAGAATACTTTATTTACACAAGGATACTTTATTTTCGCAAGATACTTATCATGTTTTCATACAAAGTATACAAACGTGTTCAATACAAAGCTGCATGAATTCACACCAACATTATGTTGACGTTTTTTTTTTCCAAAACTCACATGTATTTCAGGTAACTAAGGTGGATGTTCGCGTGGTCTTACTTATGCTCTTGGATGTCGTCTATGTTACGTTTAAATAAAGTTGTAGACTTTCAGACAATATGTTGTCTCGTGATGTAAACACTAAAACTATGATTTCGGTTATGTAATGTTTGATATTCGAAGTTATTTTATGAGCATGTAGTATGTTTACTAATCGTATGCAAAGAAAACCTTTCATGATCACACCTCGTGCTTTCGCCGCAGAAAGGGGTGTGACATCTTGCCACCAGACCTTTCTCCATCAATTAGGAATCTGATGCCGTCACTAAACACATTCCTTAAATTGTAGCCATTTGTAGAGTGTTTCTTTTGGTGTCTAATTCGCATATATATCACCATTGCCCTTGATTTTCTTGACTGTATATCTCTTAAATGTCTACATATACACGTGTGATTTAGTTTACGAAGATTTTTCAATGCCGAGAACCTCAATCAGAGAGTAAAAAAGGCGTAAGGTTCACAATGGTGTAAAATTAAAATGGGATAGACCGTGCTAGGATTCGAGTTACAGGAACAAGGGCCAAACCAACCACCCAAGAATGGAATCGTCGAGCGAAAACACTTGACAACCTCCAAGAAGCAGCTTTTCTTGCCACCAGACCTTTCTCCATCAATTAAGAATCTGATCTCGTCACTAAAGACATTCCTTAAATTGTAGCCATTTGTTGAGTGTTTTTTTGGTGTCTAATCCGCATATATTTCACCATTGCCCTTGATTTTCTTGACTGTATATCTCTTAAATGTCAACATATACACGTGTTATTTAGTTTACGAAGATTTTTCAATGCCGTGAACCTCGATCAGAGAGTAAAAAGGCGTAAGGTTCACAATGGTGTAAAATTAAAATGGATATACCGGGCTGGGATTCGAGTTACAGGAACAAGGGCCAAACCAACCACCCAAGAATGGAATCGTCGAGCGAAAACACTTGACAACCTTCTAGAAGCAGCTTTTCTTGCCACCAGACCTTTCTCCATCAATTAGGAATCTGATGCTGTCTCTAAACACAATCCTTAAATTGTAGCAATTTGTTGAGTGTTTTTTTGTGTCTAATCTGCTTATATATCACCAATGCCCTAGATTTTCTTGACTGTATATCTCTTAAATGTCAACATATACACGTGTGATTTAGTTTACGAAGGTTTTTCAATGCCGAGAACTTCGATCAAAGAGTAAAAAAGGTGTAAGGTTCACAATGGTGTAAAATTAAAATGGGTTATACCTGGCTAGGATTCGAGTTACAAGAACAAGGGACAAACCAACCACCCAAGAATAGAATTGTCAAGCGAAAACACTTGACAACCTCCTAGAAGCAGCTTTTCTTGCCACTAGACCTTTCTCCATCAACTAGGAATCTGATGCCGTCACTAAACACATTCCTTAAATTGTAGCGATTTGTTGAGTGTTTTTTGGTGTCTAATCCGCATATATATCACCATTTCCCTTGATTTTCTTGATTGTGTATCTCTTAAATGTCAACATATACACGTGTGATTTAGTTTACGAAGATTTTTCAATGTCGAGAACGTCGATCAGAGAGTAAAAAAGGCGTAAGATTCACAATGGTGTAAAATTAAAATGGGGTATACCGGGATAGGATCCGATTTACAGGAACAAGGGCCAAACCAACCACCCAAGAATGGAATCGTCGAGTGAAAACACTTGACAACCTTCGAGAAGCAGCTTTTCTTGCCACCAGACCTTTCTCCATCAATTACAAATCTGATGCCGTCATTAAACACATTCCTTAAATTGTAGCCATTCGTTGAGTGTTTTTTTGGTGTCTAATCCGCATATATATCACCATTGCCCTTGATTTTCTTGATTGTATATCTCTTAATAGTCAACATATACACGTGTGATTTAGTTTACGAAGTTTTTCAATACCGAGAACTTCGATTAAGAGTAAAAAAGGTGTAAGGTTCACAATGGTGAAAAATTAAAATGGGTTATACCTGGCTAGGATTCGAGTTACAAGAACAAGGGCCAAACCAACCACCCAAGAATGGAATTATCGAGCGAAAACACTTGACAACCTCCTAGAAGCAGCTTTTCTTGCCACCAGACCTTTCTCCATCAATTAGAAATCTGATGCCGTCACTAAACACATACCTTAAATTGTAGCCATTTGTTGAGTGTTTTTTTTTTGGTGTCTAATCCGGATATATATCACCATTGCCTTTGATTTTCTTAACTGTATATCTCCTAAATGTCAACGTATACACGTGTGATTTAGTTTACGAAGATTTTTCAATGCCGAGAACCTCGATCAGAGAGTAAAAAAGGCGTAAGATTCACAATGGTGTAAAATTAAAATGGGATATACAGGGCTAGGATTCGAGTTACAGGAACAAGGGCCAAACCAACCACCCAAGAATGGAATCGTCGAGCGAAAACACTTGACAACATCCTAGAAGCAGCTTTTCTTGCCACCAGACCTTTCTGCATGAATTAGGAATCTGATGCCGTCACTAAACACATTCCTTAAATTGTAGCCATTTGTTGAGTGATTTTTTTTTTTGTGTCTAATCCGCATATATATCACCATTGCCCTTGATTTTCTTGACTGTATATCTCTTAAATATCAACATATACACGTGTGATTTAGCTTACGAAGATTTTTCAATGCCGAGAACCTCGATCAGAGAGTAAAAAAGGCGTAAGGTTCACAATTGTGTAAAATTAAAATAGGATATACAGGGCTAGGATTCGAGTTATAGGAAAAACGGCCAAACCAACCACCCAAGAATGGAATCGTCGAGTGAAAACACTTGACAACCTCCTAGAAGCAGCTTTTCTTGCCACCAGACCTTTCTCCATCAATTAGGAATCTGGTGCCGTCACTAAACACATTCCATAAATTGTAGCCATTTGTTGAGTGTTTTTTTTTTCAATTTCTAATCCGCATATATATCACCATTGCCATTGATTTGCTTGACTGTATATCTCTTAAATGTCAACATATACACGTGTGATTTAGTTTACGTATATTTTTCAATGCCGAGAACCTCGATCAGAGATTAAAAAAAGCCATAAGGTTCACAATGGTGTAAAATTAAAATGGGATATACCTGGCTAGGATTCGAGTTACAGGAACAAGGGCCAAACCAACCACCCAAAATTCGAATCGTCGAGCGAAAACACTTGACAACCTCCTAGAAGCAGCTTTTCTTGCCACCAGACCTTTCTCCATCAATTAGGAATCTGATGCCGTCACTAAACACATTCCTTAAATTGTAGCCATTTGTTGAGTGTTTTTTTTGTGTAATCCGCATATATATCACCATTGCCCTTGATTCTCTTGACTTTATATCTCTTAAATGTCAACATATACACGCGTGATTTACTTTACGAAGATTTTTCAATGCCCAGAACCTCGATCAGAGAGTAAAAAAGGCGTAAGGTTCACAATGGTGTAAAATTAAAATGGGATATACCGGGCTAGGATTCGAGTTACAGGAACAAGGGCCAAACCAACCACCCAAGAATGGAATCGTCGTGCGAAAACACTTGATAACCTCCTAGAAGCCGCTTTTCTTACACCAAACATTTCTCCATCAATTAGGAATCTGATGCCATCACTAAACACATTCATTAAATTGTAACCATTTGTTGAGTGTTTTTTTTTGGTGTCTAATCCGCATAAATATCACCATTGCCCTTGAATTTCTTGACTGTATATCTCTTAAATGTCAACATATACACGTGTGATTTAGTTTACGAAGATTTTTCAATGCCGAGAACCTCGATCAGAGAGTAAAAAGGCGTAAGGTTCACAATGGTGTAAAATTAAAATGAGATATACCGGGCTAGGATTCGAGTTACAGGAACAAGGGCCAAAATGTGACACCTGTGTCACTTCAACCATCAAACAAATAACCAAACCAATGAAATATTGTATTTCATACTGGGGATTTGTATAAAAATGTGTATCGTTTGCACATATCAATTCTTGTTCTGCATAAATATCCTTTACATAACTTAGAAACAAGTTTCGACGTGAGGCAAACATACCATAAATATCCTTTACATAACTTAGAAACAAGTTTCGAAGATTTCGGTATGGCCAAAACATGTTCATTTGAACTAAAGAACTATTTACGACTAAACTACGAAACTAACGCTGATGACCGCCCGGATAATATTTTAAATCCCAAAAATATTCTGTTATGATTAAAATTCTATTTTAATCAGGTCCGTGTTGAAAAATAAATTAAAACGCCTAAAAACGTTATTTTTCCAGTTTAAGCGCGTACCGTGTGTTTCTGCGCGACACAATGCTTCTACTGCAAAACGCAGACAACGCAGCCAGTCTTGGCAACTGAAATTTATTTCAGTAATATTTTGGCGAGATTATTTTTATAGAATAATAAAAATAATTTAGAACGCCATAAACCGGGGTTTAAATGCTAGATAAAATACCCGGTATCCAGTTAAACACCCGTTTTAGCCTACATATAGCATATTTATATAAAAACTTACACTTGGACCCCCTCCCCCTTCAAATTTTCGGTAATCCTTATGTGGCCCCACCAAATATTTTCTAGATTATGGCAAATATTACTTTTTATCTTGATTGGCCAAATGTTGGTGCATGCATCTCACCATATCTCTACATAAATCCTACCAAGATCTCCATATTCACCACAACACTCAACCCTCGCTCTCTCTCCCTCCTACAACCGTCCACTCTCTCTCTCTAACTTCATCTTCTTCATATCTTCAAGTCTTATTCTTCATGTTCATGTCCCTTTCTAGCAACTTTCAAGTTAGTGTGAAGATCTAATGTGATTCCAAAGTGTTGTCAAGTGATTACAAGCTTCCTATCATCAAAACCTCATCCTACAACCTACTTGCATCTTGAAGGTATAACACTATGTTTAAATCATACTTTTGATTCTTGGTTGTTCTTGATGAGTGAAGTTTCTCTTGGATTTTGTGATTTTCACTAAACTTGAAATCTAAAATTAAATGGGTCTTGAAACTAACAAAAATGGTGGTGTATATATATGTATATAACCGTACATATATATATGTGTGTATATGAGTTATTTTTTTAGCTTGAGTTTGATAACATGTTAAGTACTTGTTTATGTTGTTACATGTTGTTTAATGGTGGTAAATATGCAAGTATTTGGTGATTTATGTAGGAGATGTTAAATGTAAATTAAATCAACAAATAGATCTGAATATATCTTATATTTGATGCATCTAAACCCATATAAAATGATGATGTTATGATAAGTATGCTTTAGGCACTTGTACATGTGAATATATGTTGATTTAGAGCTCAAAAAGTGGAAAAAATGGTTGTATGACAAAACTGAATTTGAACAGATTATAAGCACTAAAAAATGACCTTATTTGATGTATTATAATGGCACAAAACTTTGACATAGGTTTGATAGCTTTGCATGTTGTACATATAGCTTAAAAAGTGGTAAATTATGTGAAATTTGCATGATTTATGTGCTTTGTTTAAGACCTGCACTATCATGAGTATAACCATTATTTTATTCAGTAAATAACATGAGTTGTGTTAAAATTTCAAGCCGTTTCGATTTGGGATGGTTCGGGTAATGTTTGATGCAAAACTATGCGGTAAAACGGTCAAAAATCGCCTTTTCGGAGTATTTTTGCAAAACTGTTTTAGATCAGTAATCAAACTAGTATATTTGATGTAAAAATAAGTATTTTAACTTATATTAAGTTTACTTGGTGATTGGTTAGTCATACGTGACTTCCGACGCCAAAAAATGATACCGAAACCCTAAAATAAGTGTTTTTCAACATACACTAGAATGGGTTGTTCATGGGTTATTTTATGTGTTACAATGTGCTATGTGTTTTACAATATGGGTATAATAATGTGTTAGTTTCAACAAGATTATGTGTATTACGCTCGAGTACATATATACAAATACACCAAAATAATAAAAAATAATAACTTTTCGAGAAATCTCAAGGTTATGTGAAAATTCCAAGTATCGGAGAAACTCATATATTTTTGTGAGTTTTGAATATTAAATCATTCTTATCTAATTTAGGACAAATAAACAAATCGTGGGATTGTGTTAACTTATAAAAACGCACCCGAAGGTGAGTACATAGTCCCCTCTTTTACTGTTTTCAATGTTTGGGGTGAAGCATGTGTACCTATTTCTTATGTTCATGATTTCAAAAGTATAATTGATTATACGTATTAGTACTTATCCTTTGACAAACTAAAAGATTAGTTATGGTTTATACACCGATTTTCAAAGATTATATAATTAATTGTTGAATTGTACTTATTTTGTTCGCCGGACCGGTTGGTAGTATGATATAGCGCTATAGGACTAGACACCCCATTCCTGTTGTCATGGAATGTCTGAAACCAATTTGTTTCTCCATCCAAATAGGGATTGCCTTTGTGGTATCCTTATAGTCTCAAAGGTGTATTCTGATGCACTAGGTCTGAATGAATTCTT
Organism: Helianthus tuberosus; assembly: GCA_030545235.1. NCBI lineage: Eukaryota > Viridiplantae > Streptophyta > Magnoliopsida > Asterales > Asteraceae > Helianthus > Helianthus tuberosus. Next base: position 40,212,183 of record CM060412.1, read on the forward strand.
AAATCACACTTTTATTGTATATTTTGATATACTCCCAAAAGTATAGTTTGATATATTCTCATGTGTGGTATTGTACAAAACCGACATATATATTTTGTTAACAAACCAAAACATATTTTGATATGTTACTTATCAAATCCAAAGCATATTTTGATATGTTATTTATAAAACCCAAAGCATATTTTGATATGTTATTTATGAAACCAAAACATAGTTCAATATGTTATTTATAAATCCAAAGTATACTTTTGATATACTACTGAAAATTATTACTTTCTTAAAACCAAAGTATATTCTTATATATACTATAAACTTTTTTATCAAAATATTGTTTTTCAAACAATATACTTTATACAAACTCATTTCACTTACTTATTTAATTTCCTATGTGTTATTATTTTATACCATCTGATTTCTTATAAAAGAAAACCTTTTTCAAGGATCATGACTACTCTTATTAAAACATTTTCTTTAAACTCATAAGTCATGAATCCTAATTACAATTAAAACCTATGTATCTCACATGCATTTTTATGCCGACGTACCTATTTTTACACATGTTTCAGGTGCTGCTTTGTGATGACTGATGCTACACTTAGGATGGACTCGTGCCTTAGCGACTTTAAAACTTGAAAAATAATAGTTGTACTTATCTGGTTGTACTAAAACAATGAGTTCATTTATTAAATAAAACGAAATTATTTATTCCATGGTTGTGAAACAATAATTCTGTTACAACACTCCCGGCGTTTCCGCCACGTTTTGTTGTTTTACGTGGTCGGGGTGTGACAGAAGAGTTGGTATCAGAGCCAATGGTTATAGGGAATTAGGTTATTAGTAATGCTTTGACCTAGACTATAACCTTTCTAGGACCCCAACACAAGTTGTCTTGTGTTTAGATTTTAAAACATACACTTCACTTATCCTTAGGTGATTACCAAAAACAAAACATAATGGAAGGCACAAAGCCAAAATGAATCATCAATCTCTTAAACCTTCCAAGTTTTCAAAATCTCGTCAAAGTTTTGGGTTCTAAATAGTGTGAACACGTGCAAACTGGAAGAGTGAATGCTTGTACCCTAGGTTTTCTGTCTAAGGCTAGAGTGTTCGTACAAATCCACATAATCAGACCAGTCACTCTTACCTGGAAACTCTTGGGGTGAGTGTTCACTTATAGGCGAGCATGTCTTCGCGAAGCATTATTTTTGACCCATTTACTTTGATTAGTCACCATGTGTCGTTTGTTTGCTTTGTGATACGGACGAATGACCACCATCTTTGCTTTTGTCGATTTTTGTTTCATCTCATTCTTTTCATCTAACATTCTCACTCATTTCCTCTCATGTTTCCTCTTTTTAGAATGCCTCCTCGACGCGAAAATCTGATACCAAATGTCGAACTGGCAGAAATCATCGCGCAGCAAATGGCTGCTGCGTTCCCAAATCTTCTTGCTCAATGGAACCAAGCCAACAACAACAACAATACTCCTTATAACTTCAAGAGTTTCAACTTGGCTAAACCGCTCAAGTTTAGTGGTTCTGAGGGAGCAACTGGGCTTCTTCAATGGTTCGAGAGCATTGAGAATACTTTCCGTCACGTTCAGTGTCCTGATAATCGCAAAGTCGAGTTTGCATCAAGCGTGTTTCAGAAAAGGGCGCTTACATGGTGGAACGGGGTTATGAGAGACCGTGGTGCAGAAGTTGCTCTAGCACAAAAATGGGTTGAACTTAGGACTCTTATGATGAGGGAGTTTTGTCCTCGTCATGAACTGCGAGCTTTAGAAAGGGAGTTTAATGACTTGAAACAGGATAGTGGCGAGCACCGGGCGTATACTGATAGGTATGAGGAGCTAAGCTTGTTATGCCCAACTATGGTTACTCCCGTGGATAAGGCGATCGAGAAATATATTGATGGTCTTCCTGACCTAATTCAAGATATTGTTACTGGCAGTAACCCTACTACTGCCAGACAAGCCATTGAACTGTCTACCACCCTAACTGAATCCCACATCAGGAAGGGTAAGCTTTTTCGAAAAGGCGACCCAAGACCATCTAACAAGGCTGCTCAAGCTGAGCCAAAGGAAAAACAGGCTGAGGTATCCAAGAAGAAGAGGCGCAAAGCCTCTCAAAACTACGCCATAACTGCTCAAGACAAACAGGTTGCACCAAACCAGCCAGCACAACCTCGCAAAAGGCAAAACTATGTTGGTACTGCACCTTTGTGCAATAAATGCAACCGTCATCATCTGGAGCAAGAACAATGCCACAAATGTACCCACTGTGGGCGGTTGGGACATTTGATCAATGTTTGTCGTTATGCCAATCAAGCTGCTGCAAACCCTGCTGCTGTTCAAGCACGATTCCCACCGGGGTCATGTTATAACTGTGGTGACCTCACTCACTACAGAAACAATTGCCCAAGACTTGTTAACATACCTCCAGCACGTGGACGAGTGTTTAACATCAATGAGGCAAACGTGAACAATGATGCAGCAGCAAACAATTAGTGTTTTGTTATTTCCTTTGGTTGTTATCTATTGACATTTAAAGACAAGTCAGTTGTTATATAAATAAAAATTCGTCATTTTTATTTTTGTAAAACTGATACGATTGTGTGAATGTTTAATACAACCTTATGATGCCAACACAAGGACAAACTACTCGTGTGGTTCTGTCATTTTTATGTTCACTTGTGATCTCCCCAAGAATCTTAAATACTCGTTTTTTTTTAGAAACAAAGCTAATTTCCTCTTAAGACCTTTCTATCTCCATAGTTATATTCTTGTGTTTAAGGTGCCAAATGAAATCCACGAATTGGATTCCTGGTGTGCTTTAAGTACCCGTATCCAAAGATAACAAATTAAAAATCGAGTTAATTAATTTTGTGACTATGTGTTTTGTGCTTATGTATTCTCTTATATGTTTTGTGTTTACGTGTGATCCATCCAAATCCTCATAGAATCCTCCGTATCTCATATGAGAGATTCATAATAGGATATCCAAAGGTACTATCTTAAATCCTTAATGGACTTCAACATTGTAGTTAAGTCCCTTGGGTTATAAAGTACTATTCTATAATTGGACCTCTTGAATGGTCTGGTTAAACAGATTGATTTTTGAAAATCTGGTTAGGAATATCATGAGATGATATAATTGAAAAGATCCCTTTAAAGTGGTCTATTTAAAGAGATTATACAACGGTCTAGTTAAGAAGATCATGTGTTGATCTAGTTAAAAAGCTCGTTCATTGATCTAGTTAAAAAGACCCTTTGGTAGTCTAGTCAAGTCGCCTCATGTTTATTCAATTGATTTTTCCCCCTACGCATCGCTTTATGAAATAAACTGTGCGGACTATGCAAGGAATTACGTAATTATGGAGGCCTACATAATTATGGAATTCAGTGCACAGAAACCACAGCAAGTTTTTATCATGTGTTAAGACCTATAGTGACAAGAGTAAATGATACGGGAGAAGTCTTGGACCTTGACCAATGTCATTTATTCTTACACTCCCCAATTCTGATCTCAAGCACACACCAAGTTTCCTATGATGAATCTTCATGACAAACGTTCTTTCGTCCGTAGTCCGAAACTTCATGTTTTGCTACTACAAAGACTTCACTTTGAGGGTTGACAATTTCGCTAAGAATCGAAACATGGCCCAGAGTTTTACTTAAGGGTTCAATGGATTTATTTGAAAGCGAAACCGTCACAGCTATCTTCACAAGTATCCTCTAGAATTAAATTTCGGGACGAAATTTCCTAAAGTAGGGGAGACTGTGACACCTGTGTCACTTCAACCATCAAACAAATAACCAAACCAATGAAATATTGTATTTCATACTTGGGATTAGTATAAAAATGTGTATCGTTTGCACATATCAATTCTTGTTCGATTTCGGGCTTTAAATCACTTTCTGGAAGGTTATACGCAAAACTGGTGCACAACCGCAATCAGTTTAACGCGACATACACTCCGGAACTGTGACGTGAGACAAACATACCATAAATATCCTTTACATAACTTAGAAACAAGTTTCGAAGGATTCGGTATGGCAAAAACATGTTCATTTGAACTAAAGAACTATTTACGACTAAACTGCGAAACTAACGCTGGTGACCGCCCGGATAATATTTTAAATCCCAAAAATATTCTGTTATGATTAAAATTCTATTTTAATCAGGTCCGTGTTGAAAAATAAATTAAAACACCTAAAAACGTTATTTTTCAAGTTTAAGCGCGTACCGTGTGTTTCTGCGCGACACAGTGCTTCTACTGCAAAACGCAGACAACGCAGCCAGTCTTGGCAACTGAAATTTATTTCAGCAATATTTTGGCGAGATTATTTTTATAGAATAATAAAAATAATTTAGAACGCCATAAACCGGAGTTTAAACGCTAGATAAAATACCCGGTATCCAGTTAAACACCCGTTTTAGCCTATATATAGCATATTTATATAAAAACTTACACTTGGACCCCCTCCCCTTCAAATTTTCGGTCATCATTATGTGGCCCCACCAAATATTTTCTAGATTCTGGCAAATATTCCTTTTTATCTTGATTGGCCAAATGTTGGTGCATGCATCTCACCAAATCTCTACAAAAATCCTACCAAGATCTCCATATTCACCACAACACTCAACCCTCACTCTCTCTCCCTCCTATAACCGTCCACTCTCTCTCTCTCTCTCTCTCTAACTTCATCTTCTTCATATCTTCAAGTCTTATTCTTCATGTTCATGTCCCTTTCTAGCAACTTTCAAGTTAGTGTGAAGATCTAAGGTGATTCCAAAGTGTTGTCAAGTGATTACAAGCTTCCTATCATCAAAACCTCATCCTACAACCTACTTGAATCTTGAAGGTATAACATTATGTTTAAATCATACTTTTGATTCTTGGTTGTTCTTGATGAGTGAAGTTTCTCTTGAATCTTGGGATTTTCACTAAACTTGAAATCTAAAATGAAATGGGTCTTGAAACTAACAAAAATGGTGGTGTATATATATGTATATAACCGTACATATATATATATGTGTGTGTATATGAGTTATTTTTTTAGGTTGAGTTTGATAACATGTTAAGTACTTGTTTATGTTGTTACATGTTGTTTAATGGTGGTAAAAATGCAAGTATTTGGTGATTTATGTAGGAGATGTTAAATGTAAATTAAATCAACAAATATATCTGAATATATCTTATATTTGATGCATCTAAACCCATATAAAATGATGATGTTATGATAAGTATGCTTTAGGCACTTGTACATGTGAATATATGTTGATTTAGAGCTCAAAAAGTGGAAAAAAATGGTTGTATGACAAAACTGAATTTGAACAGATTATAAGCACTAAAAATGACCTTATTTGATGTATTATAATGGCACAAAACTTTGACATAGGTTTGATAGCTTTGCATGTTGTACATATAGCTTAAAAAGTGGTAAATTATGTGAAATTTGCATGATTTATGTGCTTTGTTTAAGACCAGCACTATCATGAGTATAACCATTATTTTATTCAGTAAATAACATGAGTTGTTTTAAAATTTCAAGTTGTTTCGATTTGGGATGGTTCGGGTAATGTTTGATGCAAAACTATGCGGTAAAACGGTCAAAATCGCCTTTTCGGAGTATTTTTGCAAAACTGTTTTAGATCAGTATTCAAACTGGTATATTTGATGTAAAAATAAGTATTTTAATTTATATTAAGTTTACTTGGTGATTGGATAGTCATACATGACTTCCGACGCCCAAAAATGTTACCGAAACGCTAAAATAAGTGTTTTTCAACATACACTAGAATGGGTTGTTCATGGGTTATTTTATGTGTTACAATGTGCTATGTGTTTTACAATATGGGTATAATAATGTGTTAGTGTCAACAAGATTATGTGTATTACGCTCGAGTACATATATACAAATACACCAAAATAATCAAAAATAATAACTTTTCGAGAAATCTCAAGGTTATGTGAAAATTCCAAGTATCGGAGAAACTCATATATTTTTGTGACTTTTGAATATTAAATCATTCTTATCTAATTTAGGACAAATAAACAAATCGTGGGATTGTGTTAACTTAAAAAAATGCACCCGAAGGTGAGTACATAGTCCCCTCTTTTACTATTTTCAATGTTTGGGGTGAAGCATGTGTACCTATTTCTTATGTTCATGATTTCAAAAGTATAATTGATTATACGTATTAGTACTTATCCTTTGACAAACTGAATGATTAGTTATGGTTTATACACTGATTTTCAAAGATTATATAATTAATTGTTGAATTGTACTTATTTTGTTCGCAGACCGGTTGGTAGTATGATATAGCGCTATAGGACTAGACACCCCATTCCTGTTGTCATGGAATGTCTGAAACCAATTTGTTTCTCCATCCAAATAGGGATTGCCTTTGTGGTATCCTTATAGTCTCAAAGGTGTATTCTGATGCACAAGGTCTGAATGAATTCTTAAATCACACTTTTGTTGTATATTTTGATATACTCCCAAAAGTATAGTTTGATATACTCTCATGTGTGGTATTGTACAAAACCGACATATATATTTTGTTAACAAACCAAAACATATTTTGATATGTTACTTATCAAATCCAAAGCATATTTTGATATGTTATTTATAAAACCCAAAGCATATTTTGATATGTTATTTATGAAACCAAAACATAGTTCAATATGTTATTTATAAATCCAAAGTATACTTTTGATATACTACTGAAAATTATTACTTTCTTAAAACCAAAGTATATTCTTATATATACTATAAACCTTTTTATCAAAATATTGTTTTTCAAACAATATACTTTGTACAAACTCATTTCACTTACTTATTTAGTTTCCTATGTGTTATTATTTTATACCATCTGATTTCTTATAAATGATTTATAAAAGAAAACCTTTTTCAAGGATCATGACTACTCTTATTAAAACATTTTCTTTAAACTCATAAGTCATGAATCCTAATTACAATAAAAACCTATGTATCTCACAGGCATTTTTATGCTGACGTACCTATTTTTACACATGTTTCAGGTGCTGCTTTGTGATGACTGATGCTACACTTAGGATGGACTCGTGCCTTAGCGACTTTAAAACTTGAAAGATAATAGTTGTACTTATCTGGTTGTACTAAAACAATGAGTTCATTTATTAAATAAAACGAAATTATTTATTCCATGGTTGTGAAACAATAATTCTGTTACAACATTCCCCGACGTTTCCGCCACGTTTTGTTGTTTTACGTGGTCGAAGTGTGACACAAACCAACCACCCAAGAATGGAATCATCGAGCGAAAACACTTGACAACCTCCTAGAAGCAGCTTTTCTTGCCACCAGACCTTTCTCCATCAATTAGGAATCTGATGCCGACACTAAACACGTTCCTTAAATTGTAGCCATTTGTTGAGTGTTTTTTTTTGTGTCTAATCCGCATATATATTACCATTGCCCTTGATTTTCTTGACTGTATATCTCTTATATGTCAACATATACACGTGTGATTTAGTTTACGGTGATTTTTCAATGCCAAGAATCTCGATTAGAGAGTAAAAAAGGCGTAAGGTTCACAATGGTGTAAAATTAAAATGGGATATACCGGGCTAGGATTCGAGTTATAGGAACAAGGGCCAAACCAACCACCCAAGAATGGAATCGTCGAGTGAAAACACTTGACAACCTCCTAGAAGTAGCTTTTCTTTCCACCAGACCTTTCTCCATCAATTAGGAATCTGATGCCATCACTAAACACATTCCTTAAATTGTAGCCATTTGTTGAGTGTTTTTTTTTTGTGTCTAATCCGCATATATATCACCATTGCCCCTGATTTTCTTGACTGTATATCTCTTAAATGTCAACATATACACGTGTGATTTAGTTTGCGAAGATTTTTCAATGCCGAGAACCTCGATCAGAGAGTAAAAAAGACGTAAGGTTCACAATGGTGTAAAATTTAAATGGGATATACCGGGCTAGGATTCGAGTTACGGGAACAAGGGCCAAACCAACCACCCAAGAATGAAGTCGTCGAGCGAAAACACTTGACAACCTCCTAGAAGCAGCTTTTCTTGCCACCAGTCTTTTCTCCATCAATTAGGAATCTGATGCCGTCACTAAACACATTCCTTAAATTGTAGCCATTTGTTGAGTGTTTTTTTTTTGTGTCTAATCCGCATATATATCACCATTGCCCTTGATTTTCTTGACTGTATATCTCTTAAATGTCAACATATACACGTGTGATTTAGTTTACGATGATTTTGCAATGCCGAGAACCTCGATCAGAGAATAAAAAAGGCGTAAGGTTCATAATGGTGTAAAATTAGAATGGGATATACCTGGCTAGGATTCGAGTTACAGGAACAAGGGCCAAACCAACCACCCAAGAATGGAATCGTGGAGCGAAAACACTTTAAAACCTCCTAGAAGCAGCTTTTCTTGCCACCAGACCTTTCTCCATCAAATAGGAATCTGATGCCGTCACTAAACACATTCCTTAAATTGTAGCCATTTGTTGAGTGTTTTTTTTGTCTAATCCGCATATATATCACCATTGCCCTTGATTTTCTTGATTGTATTTCTCTTAAATGTCAATATATACATGTGTGATTTAGTTTACGAAGATTTTTCAATGCCGAGAACCTCGATAAGAGAGTAAAAAAGGCGTAAGGTTCACAATGGTGTAAAATTAAAATGGGATATACCTGGCTAGGATTCGAGTTACAGGAACAAGGGCCAAACCAACCACCCAAGAATGGAATCGTCGAGCGAAAACACTTGACAACCTCCTAGAAACAGCTTTTTTTGCCACCAGATCTTTCTCCATCATTAGGAATCTGATGCCGTCACTAAACACATTCCTTAAATTGTAGCCATTTGTTGAGTGTTTTTTTTTTGTGTCTAATCCGCATATATATCACTATTGCCTTTGATTTTCTTGATTGTATATCTCTTAAATGTCAACATATACACGTGTGATTTAGTTTAGGAAGATTTTTCAATGCCGAGAACCTCGATCAGAGAGTAAAAAAGGCGTAAGGTTCACAATGGTGTAAAATTAGAATGGGATATACCAGGCTAGGAGTTGAGTTGTAGGAACAAGGGCCAAACCAACCACCCAAGAATGTAATCATCGAGCGAAAACACTTTACAACCTCCTAGAAGCAGCTTTTCTTGCCACCAGACCTTTCTCCAACAATTAGGAATCTTATGCCGTCACTAAACACACTCCTTAAATTGTAGCCATTTGTTGAGTGTTTTTTTTTGTGTCTAATTCGCATATATATCACCATTGCCCTTAATTTTTTTGACTGTATATCTCTTAAATGTCAACATATACACGTGTGATTTAGTTTATGAAGATTTTTCAATGCCGATAACCTCGATCACAGAGTAAAAAAGGCGGAAGGTTCACAATGGTGTAAAATTAAAATGGGATATACAAGGATAGGATTCGAGTTACAGGAACAAGGGCCAAACCAACTACCCAAGAATGGAATTGTCGAGCGAAAACACTTGACAACCTCCTAGAAGCAGCTTTTCTTGCCACCAGACCTTTCTCCATCAATTAGGAATCTGATGCCGTCACTAAACACATTCCTTAAATTGTAGCCATTCTTTAGTGTTTTTTTTTGTGTCTAATCCGCGTATATATCATAATTGCCCTTGATTTTCTTGACTGTATATCTCTTAAATGTCAACATATACACGTGTGATTTAGTTTACGAAGATTTTTCAATGCCGAGAACCTCGATCAGATAGTACAAAAGGCATAAGGTTCACAATGGTGTAAAATTAAAATGGGATATACCGGCCTAGGATTCGAGTTACAGGAACAAGGGCCAAACCAACCACCCAAGAATGGAATCGTCGAGCGAAAACACCTGACGACCTCCTAAAAGCTGCTATTCTTGCCACCAGACCTTTCTCCATCAATTAGGAATCTGATGCCGTCACTAAACACACTCCTTAAATTGTAGCCATTTGTTGAGTGTTTTTTTTTTTGTGTCTAATTCGCATATATATCACCATTGCCCTTGATTTTCTTGACTGTATATCTCTTAAATGTCAACATATACACGTGTGATTTAGTTTACAAAGATTTTTCAATGCCGAGAACCTCGATCAGAGAGTAAATAAGGCTTAAGGTTCACAATAGTGTAAAATTAAAACGGGATATACTGGGCTAGAATTCGAGTTACAGAAATAGGGGCCAAACCAACCACCCAAGAATGGAATCGTGGAACGAAAACACTTGACAACCTCCTAGAAGCAGCTTTTCATGCCACCAGACCTTTCTCCATCAATTAGGAATCTGATGTCATCACAAAACACATTCCTTAAATTGTAGCCATTTGTTGAGTTTTTTTTTTTTTTTGTGTCTAATCCGCATATATATCACCATTGCCCTTGATTTTCTTGACTGTATATCTCTTAAATGTCAACATATACACGTGTGATTTAGTTTAGGAAGATTTTTCAATGCCGAGAACCTCGATCAGAGAGTAAAAAAGGCGTAAGGTTCACAATGGTGTAAAATTAAAATGGGATATACCGGGCTAGGATTCGAATTGTAGGAACAAGGGCCAAACCAACCACCCAAAAATGGAATCGTCGAGCGAAAACTCCTGACAACCTCCTAGAAGCTGCTTTTCTTGCCACCAGATCTTTCTCGATCAATTAGGAATCTGATGCCGTCACTAAACACACTCCTTAAATTGTAGCCATTTGTTGAGTGTTTTTTTTTTTGTGTCTAATTCGCATATATATCACCATTGCCCTTGATTTTTTTGACTGTATATCTCTTAAATGTCAACATATACACGTGTGATTTAGTTTACGAAGATTTTTCAATGCCGATAACCTCGATCAGAGAGTAAAAAAGGCGTAAGGTTCACAATGGTGTAAAATTAAAATGGGATATACTTGGATAGGATTCGAGTTACAGGAACAAGGGCCAAACCAACTACCCAAGAATGGAATTGTCGAGCGAAAACACTTGACAACCTCCTAGAAGCAGCTTTTCTTGCCACCAGACCTTTCTCCATCAATTAGGAATCTGATGCCGTCACTAAACACATTCCTTAAATTGTAGCCATTGTTTAGTGTTTTTTTTGTGTCTAATACGCGTATATATCATAATTGCCCTTGATTTTCTTGACTGTATATCTCTTAAATGTCAACATATACACGTGTGATTTAGTTTACGAAGATTTTTCAATGCCGAGAACCTCGATCAGATAGTACAAAAGGCGTAAGGTTCACAATGGTGTAAAATTAAAATGGGATATACCGGGCTAGGATTCGAGTTACAGGAACAAGGGCCAAACCAACCACCCAAGAATGGAATCGTCGAGCGAAAACACCTGACGACCTCCTAAAAGCTGCTATTCTTGCCACCAGACCTTTCTCCATCAATTAGGAATATGATCCCGTCACTAAACACACTCCTTAAATTGTAGCCATTTGTTGAGTGTTTTTTTTTTGTGTCTAATTCGCATATATATCACCATTGCCCTTGATTTTCTTGACTGTATATCTCTTAAATGTCAACATATACACGTGTGATTTAGTTTACGAAGATTTTTCAATGCCGAGAACCTCGATCAGAGAGTAAATAAGGCGTAAGGTTCACAATAGTGTAAAATTAAAACGGGATATACTGGGCTAGGATTCGAGTTACAGAAATAGGGGCCGAACCAACCACCCAAGAATGGAATCGTGGAGCGAAAACACTTGACAACCTCCTAGAAGCAGCTTTTCATGCCACCAGACCTTTCTCCATCAATTAGGAATCTGATGTCATCACTAAACACATTCCTTAAATTGTAGCCATTTGTTGAGTGTTTTTTTTGTGTCTAATCCGCATATATATCACCATTGCCCTTGATTTTCTTGACTGTATATCTCTTATATGTCAACATATATACGTGTGATTTAGTTTGCAGTGATTTTTCAATGCCAAGAATCTCGATTAGAGAGTAAAAAAGGCGTAAGGTTCACAATGGTGTAAAATTAAAATGGGATATACCAGGCTAGGATTCGAGTTATAGGAACAAGGGCCAAACCAACCTCCCAAGAATGGAATCGTCGAGTGAAAACACTTGACAACCTCCTAGAAGTAGCTTTTCTTTCCACCAGACCTTTCTCCATCAATTAGGAATCTGATGCCATCACTAAACACATTCCTTAAATTGTAGCCATTTGTTGAGTGTTTTTTTGTGTCTAATCCGCATATATATAACCATTGCCCTTGATTTTCTTGACTGTATATCTCTTACATGTCAACATATACACGTGTGATTTAGTTTAAGAAGATTTTTCAATGCCGAGAACCTCAATCAGAGAGTAAAAAAGGCGAAAGGTTCACAATGGTGTAAAATTAAAATGGGATATAATGGGCTAGGATTCGAGTTACAGGAAAAAGGGCCAGACCAATCACCCTAGAATGGAATCGTCGAGAGAAAACACTTGATAACCTCCTAGAAGCAGTTTTTCTTGCCACCAGACCTTTCTCCATCAATTAGGAATCTGATGCCGTCACTAAACACATTCCTTAAATTCTAGCCATTTGTTAAGTGTTTTGTTTTTTTGTGTCTAATCCGCATATAGATCACCATTGCCCTTGATTTTCTTGACTATATATCTCTTAAATGTCTACATATACACGAGTGATTTAGTTTATGAAGATTTTTCAATGCCGAGAACCTCGATCAGAGTGTAAAAAGGCGTAAGGTTAACAATGGTGTAAAATTGAAATGGGATATACATGGCTAGGATTCGAGTTACGGGAACAAGGGCCAAACCAACCACCTAAGAATGGAATCGTCGAGCGAAAACACTTGACAACCTCCTAGAAGCAGCTTTTCTTGCCACCAGACCTTACTCCATCAATTAGGAATCCGATGTCGTCACTAAACACATTCCTTAAATTGTTGCCATTTGTTGAGTGTTTTTTTTGGTGTCTAATCCGCATATATATCACCATTGCCCTTGATTTTCTTGATTGTATATCTCTTAAATGTCACATATACACGTGTGATTTAATTTACGAAGATTTTTCAATGCCGAGAACCTCGATCAGAGAGTAAAAAAGGCCTTAGGTTTACAATGGTGTAAAATTAAAATGGGATATACCTGGCTAGGATTCGAGTTACAGGAACAAGGGCCAAACTAACCACCCAAGAATGTAATCGTCAAGCGAAAACACTTGACAACCTTCTAGAAGCAGATTTTCTTGCCACCAGACCTTTCTCCATCAATTAGGAATCTGATGCCGTCACTAAACACATTCCTTAAATTGTAGCCATTTGTTGAGTGTTTTTTTTATCTAATCCGTATTTATATCACTATTGCCCTTGATTTTGTTGACTGTATATCTCTTAAATGTCAACATATACACGTGTGATTTAGTTTACGAAGGTTTTTCAATGCCGAGAACCTCGATCAAAGAGTAAAAAAGGTGTAAGGTTCATAATGGTGTAAAATTAAAATGGGTTATACCTGGCTAAGATTCGAGTTACAAGAACAAGGGCCAAACCAACCACCTAAGAATGGAAATGTCTAGCGAAAACACTTGACAACCTCCTAGAAGCAGCTTTTCTTGCCACCAGACATTTTTCCATCAATTAGGAATCTGATGCCGTCACTAAACACATTTCTTAAATTGTAGCCATTTGTTGAGTGTTTTTTTTTTGTGTGTAATCCGCATATATATCACCACTGGCCTTGATTTTCTTGACTGTATATCTCTTAAATGTCAACATATACACGTGTGATTTAGTTTACGAATATTTTTCAATTGCGAGAACTTCGATCTGAGAGTAAAAAAGGCGTAAGGTTCACAATGGTGTAAAATTAAAATGGGATATACCGGGCTAAGATTCGAGTTACAGGAACAAGGGCCAAACCAACCACCCAAGAATGGAATCGTCGAGCGAAAACACTTGACAACCTTCTAGAAGTAGCTTTTCTTGCCACCAGACCTTTCTCCATCAATTAGGAATCTGATGCCGTCACTAAACACATTCCTTAAATTGTAGCCATTTGTTGAGTGTTTTTTTTTTGTCTAATCCGTGTATATATCACCATTGCCCTTGATTTTGTTGACTGTGTATCTCTTAAATGTCAACATATTCACGTGTGATTTAGTTTACGAAGGTTTTTCAATGCCGAGAACCTCGATCAAAGAGTAAAAAAGGTGTAAGGTTCACAATGGTGTAAAATTAAAATGGGCTATACCTGGATAGGATTCGAGTTACAAGAACAAGGGCCAAACCAACCACCCAAGAATGGAATTGTCGAGCGAAAACCCCTGACAACCTCCTAGAAGCAGCTTTTCTTGCCACAAGACCTTTCTCCATTAATTAGGAATCTGATGCTGTCACTAAACACATTCCTTAAATTGTAGCGATTTGTTGAGTGTTTTCTTTTTAGTGTCTAATCCGCATATATATCACCATTTCCCTTGATTTTCTTGATTGTGTATCTCTTAAATGTCAACATATACACGTGTGATTTAGTTTACGAAGATTTTTCAATGCCGAGAACGTGGATCAGAGAGTAAAAAAGGCGTAAGGTTCACAATGGTGTAAAATTAAAATGGGGTAAACCGGGCTAGCATCCGAGTTACAGGAACAAGGGCCAAACCAACCACCCAAGAATGGAATCGTCTAGCGAAAACACTTGACAACCTTCTAGAAGCAGCTTTTCTTGTCACCAGACCTTTCTCCATCAATTACGAATCTGATGCAGTCACTAAACACATTCCTTAAATTGTAGCCATTTGTTGGGTTTTTTTTAGTGTCTAATCCGCATATATATCACCATTTCCCTTGATTTTCTTGACTGTATATCTCTTAAATGACAACATATACACGTGTGATTTAGTTTACGAAGGTTTTTCAATGCCGAGAACCTCGATCAGAGAGTAAAAAAGGTGTAAGGTTCACAATGGTGTAAAGTTAAAATGGGTTATACCTGGCTAGGATTCGAGTTACAGGAACAAGGGCCAAACCAACCACCCAAGAATGGAATCATCGAGCGAAAACACTTGACAACCTCCTAGAAGCAGCTTTTCTTGCCCCCTGACCTTTCTCCATCAATTAGGAATCTGATGCCGTCACTAAACACATTCCTTAAATTGTAGCCATTTGTTGAGTTTTTTTTTTTTTTTTTGATGTCTAATCCGCATATATATCACCATTGCCCTTGATTTTCTTGACTGTATATCTCTTAAATGTCAACATATACACGTGTGATTTAGTTTACGAAGATTTTTCAATGCCGTGAACCTCGATCATAGAGTAAAAAGGCGTAAGGTTCACAATGGTGTAAAATTAAAATGGGATATACCGGGCTAGAATTCGAGTTACAGGAACAAGGGCCAAACCTACCACCCAAGAAGGGAATCGTCGAGCGAAAACACTTGAAAACCTTCTAGAAGCAGCTTTTCTTGCCACCAGACCTTTCTCCATCAATTAGGAATCTGATGTCGTCACTAAACACATTCCTTAAATTGTAGCCATTTGTTGAGTGTATTTTTTTGTGTCTAATCCGCATATATATCACCATTGCCCTTGATTTTCTTGACTGTGTATCTCTTAAATGTCAACATATTCACGTGTGATTTAGTTTACGAAGGTTTTTCAATGCCGAGAACCTCGATCAAAGAGTAAAAAAGGTGTAAGGTTCACAATGGTGTAAAATTAAAATGGGTTATACCTGGCTAGAATTCGAGTTACAAGAACAAGGGCCAAACCAAGCACTCAAGAATGGAATTGTCGAGCGAAAACACCTGACAACCTCCTAGAAGCAGCTTTTCTTTCCACCAGACCTTTCTCCATCAATTAGTAATGTGATGTTGTCACTAAACACATTCCTTAAATTGTAGCGATTTGTTGAGTGTTTTCTTTTTGGTGTCTAATCCGCATATATATCACCATTGCCCTTGATTTTCTTGATTGTGTATCTCTTAAATGTCAACATATACACGTGTGATTTAGTTTACGAAGATTTTTCAATGCCGAGAACGTCGATCAGAGAGTAAAAAAGGCGTAAGGTTCACAATGGTGTAAAATTAAAATGGGGTATACCGGGCTAGCATCCGAGTTACAGGAACAATGGCCAAACCAACCACCCAAGAATGGAATCGTCTAGCGAAAACACTTGACAACCTTCTAGAAGCAGCTTTTCTTGTCACCAGACCTTTCTCTATCAATTAGGAATCTGATGCCGTCACTAAACACATTCCTTAAGTTGTATCCATTTGTTGAGTGTTTTTTTGGTGTCTAATCCGCATATATATCACCATTTCCCTTGATTTTCTTGACTGTATATCTCTTAAATGAAAACATATACACGTGTGATTTAGTTTTCGAAGGTTTTTCAATGCCGAGAACCTCGATCAGAGAGTAAAAAAGGTGTAAGGTTCACAATGGTGTAAAATTAAAATGGGTTATACCTGGCTAGGATTCGAGTTACAGGAACAAGGGCCAAACCAACCACCTAAGAATGGAATCATCGAGAGAAAACACTTGACAACCTCCTAGAAGCAGCTTTTCTTTCCCCTAGACCTTTCTCCATCAATTAGGAATCTGATGCCGTCACTAAACACATTCCTTAAATTGTAGCCATTTGTTGAGTGCATTTTTTGGTGTGTAATCCGCATATATATCACCATTGCCTTTGATTTTCTTGACTGTATATCTCTTAAATGTCAACATATACACGTGTGATTTAGTTTACGAAGATTTTTCAATGCCGAGAACCTCGATCAGAGAGTAAAAAAGGCGTAAGGTTCACAATGGTGTAAAATTAAAATGCGATATACCCGGCTAGAATTCGAGTTACAGGAACAAGGGCCAAACCAACCACCCAAGAAGGGAATCGTCGAGCGAAAACACTTGACAACCATCTAGAAGCAGCTTTTCTTGCCACCAGACCTTTCTCCATCAATTAGGAATCTGATGCCGTCACTAAACACATTCCTTAAATTGTAGCCATTTGTTGAGTGTTTTTTTGGTGTCTAATCCGCATATATATCACCATTGCCCTTGATTTTCTTGATTGTGTATCTCTTAAATGACAACATATACACGTGTGATTTAGTTTACGAAGGTTTTTCAATGCTGAGAACCTCGATCAGAGAGTATAAAAGGTGTAAGGTTCACAATGGTGTAAAATTAAAATGGGTTATACCTGGCTAGGATTCGAGTTACAGGAACAAGGGCCAAACCAACCACCTAAGTATGGAATTGTCGAGCGAAAACACTTGACAACCTCCTAGAAGCATCTTTTCTTGCCACCAGACCTTTCTCCATCATTTAGGAATCTGATGCCGTCACTAAACACATTCCTTAAATTGTAGCCACTTGTTGAGTGTTTTTTTTGTGTCTAATCCGCATATATATCACCATTGCCCTTGATTTTCTTGATTGTGTATCTCTTAAATGTCAACATATACACGTGTGATTTAGTTTACGAAGATTTTTCAATGCCGAGAACGTCGATCAGAGAGTAAAAAAGGCGTAAGGTTCACAATGGTCTAAAATTAAAATGGGGTATACCGGGCTAGCATCCGAGTTACAGGAACAATGGCCAAACCAACCACCCAAGAATGGAATCGTCTAGCGAAAACACTTGACAACCTTCTAGTGTAGGACCGGTTTTGGATCCGAACGAGTCGATCAGAGGCGTTCTCCTATGTTTCAGGTGCGGAATTACAAGAAACACAGGTAGAAATAGCTTTAAAACACTGTTTGATTGATTGGATGACAATTACAGCTCAAATCTCACACCGGCAGCACTTCGGTGTAGTTGTCAAGAGTCTCCTTCTGATTTCGCTCAAGAGGACTCTATATATAGGGTGATGGTTTCGCTTATGTGACAGACCACATAAGCGATACCCCATGTTAGTGATTTCGCTTATGTGTCATGTACACATAAGCGATATCCTCTTGTACACATGAGCGAAATCATCTCTAACTACCTATATAATTTTACATATTCTCGTACAACGTGCCCTGATCTATACAATGAAATCTAAGATTCGATACAAGACGAAGTCAACAGATGTAGTGCATCAACAAACTCCCCCTCAGATGTTGACGAGTCGCATCCAGCACCAACTGTATCTTCAGTGCTTCAGTCTTGATCTATCTATGGGCTTTTCCGAACTTTTCCCCTCAGATGTTCTCTTCAGACTCCCCCTCTCGATTTGCTGGTATTCCTTTGTTCTTCAGCACAATCTTCAGGATCTCTGTCTATCTCTCTAAAACTTCAGATATCAAATCCTGGCTTTTCAAAATCAAGTCTAATTCTCTTGATCAGATCTCTTGATTCCTTAAGTTCATCAGCATCAGGTCAATATCTGGAAAAATCTTAACCCAAATATAAATTTCTAAATTTAACAAATTATATGCACCAATACTAACTCTCCCTCAAATTCACATCTCACTTTCATTTGATGAACCAATTGTAAAATTTCAAAAATAAATTTTTCATTTAAGATTTACTCCCTCTTTACAATAATGTCATCATGTTTAGCACTTCAAATTTTGAAAATCAGCTTTTCAATATCAGTTGTCGAAAATCTTTTTGGATTTTTCAAAACTTATGCTAAAACACACTAAAATCTTTTTGGATTTTTGACTGAAAAGAAATGCAGTAAAGTAATATTTACAAACAATATTTTTGTGAGCTTGTGTAAGAGGATCATATCAGTTTTTGAGACAAATCACCAACACCGTTAAGCTTCATTACATTTTAAGTTCTAAACGATTCACTTAGATTGTCAGTATACTGGTCCACTTAAATTCTCACACAAAGTTCAATTGATCCGAGATACGATATTAATGTTTTAAGAACTTGAACTTATCCGTGTGTCCCACTACTTGAATATACTCCCGTATCCAAATCCCAATATTCAGTCTTACAGGTGAGTATACCACAGATGATATCTGTCAGGGGAATAAATTATGCAACCGTGATAGCTCAGGTCAGAACTTCCGTTCAGCAGAGAGCCTAGTTGACTTTTAGGTGTGTCCCCTTTAGAGGATCTTTTGAATTACAACAGCCATGATTAGCATTTTTCAATGTTTCATCATTTTTTAGCTGAGGGTGGTGCTATATTTCAAGCAAGCAGAAAGTATTCTCCGGGGACTAGGCCATTGCTTCCGCAAAATCAGAAGTCCCGGGATAATACCCCAGATATCACTGAGCATAAAGACCTAGTATCTCAGAATAAGGGACCTTTCAAACAAGATTTCAGGGGTTACCTATATATCCAAGTTTGTGTTAACCCACAGAACAAGTAAGTTTGAAATTTAGGTTTATATCTCGTCACAATCTACTAAATGTATAAAAACCTACTGGCACATCATCAGTGAGACCGTTTAACGCTATTTAAACATTACAATTCTTTAGCATACTGTGACCGTCTACTGATGTACTATCATTTCCTCTTCTTTGACACAAAAACTCATTTTTGATTTTATCATGTTTTTGTCTTTTTCAAATTTTCAAATGTTTTTGGATTTTCTGAAATTTTCTACTCCCCCTAAAATGCAAACACATTTTAGGAAATTTAAAAATAAACTGTAAAAAAAAATGACAACCGATATCGAATTGCGTCAATTCGCCATTCACTTGGCATAAACAATCAGACCTCCCCTTATCACAAACCATTTTCTCATTTAGATTTCAAAACACTTAAGTTTATTTTAATCAAAATGATTTTTCCGGAAAATGAGTTTGTATTTACCACTTGTAGGTTTACCACGTGTTAAGTATGGGAGTATGGTTCATCATCTTGTCAGTTTTATCAATTGTAGTAAATCAAGTACAACTTAATGTCCTTGATTCACTGTTTGCAATTAAGCAACTTCTTACCACTTGTAAGAATATCCAACATTTAAAAACATATGTAGGAATAAACCATCTACACAAACCATTTTACCAATCAAGATGCCGATTCCTGCTTCACATTTACCAACCTGGAAGCTCCGGCAAGAAACACTTATCCTGTAATCATTTAAACAATCTTAACAACTTTCATATAAACTCATAAAACATGAATGATGCCGATTCCTGATCCACGATATAAACTTGGGATCTCCGGCAAGTCCTAAGACTTTAAGGAAAGCAAACTTCCACCCAAGTCTTATTTGACTTGGTGGCTTCCAATTCCTGAGCAGTAGGGTTATATGTTGCCTTTTTATTTGCATAAAAATCTTTAACCCCCTTTACTTTCCCCTCAAGCATTTTCTTGAAAATTTTCTTAACATTACCATTAAATGTTTTTTCAATATCAAAATCTGAGATTTCAATTTTACCAACCATTTGTTGAATTTCTTTCACACTCATTGATTTAATATCAGCATCATTCAACAAATCATTAATCTCATTTTGTGACTCCTTTGATTTTGTGGAATCAGATTCATTGTCAGAACTATCAATCGATTTCTTAACAACCCATGTTTGGTTGTCTTTTGCCTTCTTTTTGTACAGTCTTTTAGAATTTTCACCAACTTCATTCTTTGAAATTTCAACAGTTTTGAAGTTTGTAGTTGGTGAATCATTTTTTTCAACCATTTTTTCTTTAAGTTTTGCAGAGACTTCCTGTTTTTTGTTGATTTTGTTTGGACAATTGTGAGCTATGTGTCCAACAACTTGGCATTGAAAACAAGTTCTTGTGTCTTTTGGAATGTCTCTTGAATGAAAAACTCCAGTTCCTGTTCTTTTTCTTTCAACAAGAAACTCCTGGTTTGTTTCTTTCCAGAAAGGTTTCTTCTGTTCATCTTCAACACTTCCACCTGAAACAAATTTTGTTTTTGGTTTAGAATTATTTACCTTTCTGTAACTTTCTTGCTGAATAAAACCTAAACCTTTTCTTTTGTAATTACAATTTTGGTTTGTTTTCTTTTGAAAACCAGAACTAAAATTGTAATCCTTTTTCCCTTTTTTCTTGTTTAACCTTTGTTGAACTCTTGAAGTGTATTTTTTAGATTTTTCATTAAGATTTAAATTTTTAGTGTCAGAAATATTAATTTCTGTGATTTTGAAAACCTTTTTGATCTTGTCAAATCTAACACTATCCATAGGAAATTCTTCATCAGAATATAATTTGTCAGAACCATTTAAAGTATATGCAACTTTAAATGTTTCATCATCCAACTTTGCTTTTGATAACAAAAATTCTTTACTATAAGACCGTTTTTCCGATGATTTGGAATTTGTGACCGACGAACTCGAACTTTTGACTGACGAACTTGAACACCCAGACTCAGACTTTGACTCAGACACCTCCTCAGTATCCAACACCTGATCGACCATCTTTTTGATTAACTCAGACTCATGATCAGTATCAGACGAGGTAAACGTGATATCAATGTTATCTGGTAAAACGTCAGTTTCCTCTGATTTTAACTTTATATTGACTGCTTTTTCAACTTGCTCCTCATTTGGTTTCCTAGGAGAATAACCTTCCCAGATAGGAGGCGGACACTTGTTATATTTAACAGTCGATTTCTTACCAGTCTCATTCTTTTTCCTTTCATCTTCAAATGCTTCAAAACCTGCAACAGTAGGATAAACTCTATCAATCACATAGTCAGAACATGAATAACTAAGAAGTAACCTTCTGATTCTTTCGTTCTCAATCTTTTCATTTTCCAAATCCTGCTTCAGTTTTGCATTCTCTTTGATGTAATGATTAATTGCTTTTTGCTTTTGCATCAAAGTCGAATTAGTCATGGTTAACGCCTTCTCTCTTTCAGAATTTGTTGTTTGAAGACTAGTCACTGTTCTGTTCAAGACACTGTAAGATTCTTTCACATAATTGATGTCAGACAGCAACTTCTCTATCAATCTTTCACGATCAAACAATAACACATCTTTATCTTCACACTTCTTGCAAATTTCTGAACACTTTGTGCAAGGCTTTTCGACTTCAATAATCTTTTCAACCTCTACAGTCTTCACCACTTCAATAATTTTTTCTTCACAAGTTTCCTCTTCAACTTCAGTCACCTTTTCTTCTTCAACAACATTTTCAATCTTCACATCTTGTTGTTGTTCTTTTTCAGCTTTTTTTTCTTTCAGCTTCTCCATTCTATCTGCAAAATAAAAATGAAAACTTTCAGGAGATAAATGTCTTTTTGCAACATTAATATGTTTTTCCTCTTCATCATCACTGCTGCTATCAACCGGAGTTTGATCAAACTGTGCAGATTTTTCAGACTCTGTATCTGAAACACCAGAATCAACTGGTGTTTGATCAAAAACAACTTCTTTTTCTGAACTATCATCATTTTGAACACTCTCATCAGAACTTTTCAAACTTCCTTCATCAATGTCAGAACTTTCATCAGATGCATCAGATTCTTCTTTCACACTCCTCACAGTCTCTCCAATAGATCTCATCCAGGTAGCAAACAGATCTGGTTCTTTAACTATCTTAGCAATGAAGGCTTTAAAACCACCATTTTTATCGACAAACATATCCCAACTGAATCCTTCAGGAAGTTCTTCATCATTTTGATCTACCAAACATGTTGAATTTTCAGAAGATATATATTTGCTCCAGTTAAAATCTACCAAGCATCCTTTCTTCGAATCTTCAATCTTTCTACCATGAGCCGTTTGTGAATCTTGTAATTGACCAACTTGCTGATAAATGGCTTTCCGGTAGTAGTCTTCTTTTTCGAACGGATTCTGAGCACCACTCACTTCTCTGTTTTTGCACTCCCGTTTGAAATGACCTTTTTGCCTGCATCTGAAACAAGTAACTTTAGATTTGTCAAATCCTAAATTAGAAACACAAGCATCAAGAAAATCATTTCTTCCAGTGATTGTTTTGAACTTCTCAGCCCTTCGAAGAACACTAGCAAGACCCCACTTAATATCCATGAGTTCCATTTCTTCAGCATCTATCTGATCATAATCTTCCTTTGTCAACATAGGATTTCCAATCCGACCAGCCACCAATCCCTCATAAGATACCAAAACAGAACCAAGTAATGCCATGTGATCCTTTGCTATGTCTTCTGAAAAACTTTTACCCTCTGGCAAATTAAGAGCTATATTGCACTGAATTATACACCCATTTCCCATTTTAGTGCTCTCTGATGAAGTCTTAGGATTAACACTTGGGTATGATGAAAAACCACTACTGCTTTTGTTTGCATTTTGATCAACTTGTTCTGTAGAATTCTCCACACTGTAAGCAGTCTGAATCTTAGGACTTCTTTCAGCTTCTGATGTAGAAACACTGCCTTTGTAATACATTTTCACATCTTGTTGACCACTTGGATTATTCATCCTAGCAATCTTTTGCTGTTCCAGATCCTGACTTTCAATCTTTTCAATGAATTGAGATATCGATAAACCATCATAAACACCCGTATTTTTCAGTATCATCAAATACGTTCCCCACTCTTTCTGTGGTAAAGCATCAGCTAGCTTATCAACCCATTCCTCATTTTCCTTTGTGATGTCCATCATCGACATTGTTCTCACCAGATGACAGTATCTTTCAATTAACTTCTTCGTGTCTTCCCCAGGCAAACTCGTAAACAGATCAAATTCTTTTTTAAGTAACGACTTCTTGTTCTTAATCATATTTGCACTTCCTTCAACCTTTACTTTCAAAGCATCCCAAATCGACTTCGATGTTTTATCATGTTGAAGAAGTATGAATATGTCTTCTTTGATCGCCTGTTGTAACAAGCTAATCATCATTTTTTCAGCCCGATACATCTCTCGTTCTTCATTGCTGAAATCTGAAATCTGTTTAATTGTTTGTAGCTCAGTTCTTGGTAATACGTACTTCTTCAAAATGCACTCCCATGATCTCAAATGATTAGCTTGAACCCAGTTTTCAAACCTATCTTTCCAACCATAATATTCCTCAATACCCATAAGCTTTGGCGGTTTCTGTGTAGTTCCCGTCTCATTCTCTAAGTTCACGGCTTTAGCAATTGAAGATTGACCCGTCGGTGTTGCAAATGCGTTGTAGAATTCAGTACTCATGATGATTTATCAAAAAAAAATTTTCAACACTGTGTCTTAAAAGCGAAATCAGTTTGTAAGTTGCCACAAAAGCGAAACCCTAAAGTGACGTTTGAGCGAAACCCAAGTTGTACGTTTGAGCGAAACCCCAAGTTGTACGTTTGAGCGAAACCCCAAGTTACCACAAGAGCGAAATCTCAATTTACCCTAAGAGCGAAATCGCTGTGACACAAGAACGATACCCTGACCTCAAAAGCGAAACCCCTTCGAACCAGAATTTAGGCCATTTTACTTAGAATCTAAGTCTCAAACTTTCCAGGGTTTGTCTATGCAAGATTATCTATGTGCTGAACAAATTTGATCCAATTTTGACCATGAAAACCCTCTGAATTAAGAAAAGTATGTGTAGAAGTGAGAAAAACCAATGAAAACCAGAAGAAAAACAAGCTAATTTCAGCAGAACTCCTCCTCCTGAGCTCTGATACCACTTGTAGGACCGGTTTTGGATCCGAACGAGTCGATCAGAGGCGTTCTCCTATGTTTCAGGTGCGGAATTACAAGAAACACAGGTAGAAATAGCTTTAAAACACTGTTTGATTGATTGGATGACAATTACAGCTCAAATCTCACACCGGCAGCACTTCGGTGTAGTTGTCAAGAGTCTCCTTCTGATTTCGCTCAAGAGGACTCTATATATAGGGTGATGGTTTCGCTTATGTGACAGACCACATAAGCGATACCCCATGTTAGTGATTTCGCTTATGTGTCATGTACACATAAGCGATATCCTCTTGTACACATGAGCGAAATCATCTCTAACTACCTATATAATTTTACATATTCTCGTACAACGTGCCCTGATCTATACAATGAAATCTAAGATTCGATACAAGACGAAGTCAACAGATGTAGTGCATCAACATCTAGAAGCAGCTTTTCTTGTCACCAGACCTTTCTCTATCAACTAGGAATCTGATGCCGTCACTAAACACATTCCTTAAGTTGTATCCATTTGTTGAGTGTTTTTTTGGTGTCTAATCCGCATATATATCACCATTTCCCTTGATTTTCTTGACTGTATATCTCTTAAATGAAAACATATACACGTGTGATTTAGTTTTCGAAGGTTTTTCAATGCCGAGAACCTCGATCAGAGAGTAAAAAAGGTGTAAGGTTCACAATGGTGTAAAATTAAAATGGGTTATACCTGGCTAGGATTCGAGTTACAGGAACAAGGGCCAAACCAACCACCTAAGAATGGAATCATCGAGAGAAAACACTTGACAACCTCCTAGAAGCAGCTTTTCTTTCCCCTAGACCTTTCTCCATCAATTAGGAATCTGATGCCGTCACTAAACACATTCCTTAAATTGTAGCCATTTGTTGAGTGCATTTTTTGGTGTGTAATCCGCATATATATCACCATTGCCTTTGATTTTCTTGACTGTATATCTCTTAAATGTCAACATATACACGTGTGATTTAGTTTACGAAGATTTTTCAATGCCGAGAACCTCGATCAGAGAGTAAAAAAGGCGTAAGGTTCACAATGGTGTAAAATTAAAATGGGATATACCCGGCTAGAATTCGAGTTACAGGAACAAGGGCCAAACCAACCACCCAAGAATGGAATCGTCGAGCGAAAACACTTGACAACCATCTAGAAGCAGCTTTTCTTGCCACCAGACCTTTCTCCATCAATTAGGAATCTGATGCCGTCACTAAACACATTCCTTAAATTGTAGCCATTTGTTGAGTGTTTTTTTGGTGTCTAATCCGCATATATATCACCATTGCCCTTGATTTTCTTGACTGTGTATCTCTTAAATGACAACATATACACGTGTGATTTAGTTTACGAAGGTTTTTCAATGCTGAGAACCTCGATCAGAGAGTATAAAAGGTGTAAGGTTCACAATGGTGTAAAATTAAAATGGGTTATACCTGGCTAGGATTCGAGTTACAGGAACAAGGGCCAAACCAACCACCTAAGTATGGAATTGTCGAGCGAAAACACTTGACAACCTCCTAGAAGCATCTTTTCTTGCCACCAGACCTTTCTCCATCATTTAGGAATCTGATGCCGTCACTAAACACATTCCTTAAATTGTAGCCACTTGTTGAGTGTTTTTTTTTTGTGTCTAATCCGCATATATATCACCATTGCCCTTGATTTTCTTGATTGTGTATCTCTTAAATGTCAACATATACACGTGTGATTTAGTTTACGAAGATTTTTCAATGCCGAGAACGTCGATCAGAGAGTAAAAAAGGCGTAAGGTTCACAATGGTCTAAAATTAAAATGGGGTATACCGGGCTAGCATCCGAGTTACAGGAACAAGGGCCTAACCAACCACCCAAGAATGGAATCGTCTAGCGAAAACACTTGACAACCTTCTAGAAGCAGCTTTTCTTGTCACCAGACCTTTCTCCATCAATTAGGAATCTGATGCCGTCACTAAACACATTCCTTAAATTGTAGCCATTTGTTGAGTGTTTTTTTGGTGTCTAATACGCATATATATCACCATTTCCCTTGATTTTCTTGACTGTATATCTCTTAAATGACAACATATACACGTGTGATTTAGTTTACGAAGGTTTTTCAATGCCGAGAACCTCGATCAGAGAGTAAAAAAGGTGTAAGGTTCACAATGGTGTAAAATTAAAATGGGTTATACCTGGCTAGGATTCGA
Source organism: Helianthus tuberosus (assembly GCA_030545235.1). Taxonomy (NCBI): domain Eukaryota; kingdom Viridiplantae; phylum Streptophyta; class Magnoliopsida; order Asterales; family Asteraceae; genus Helianthus; species Helianthus tuberosus. Next base: position 40,238,900 of record CM060412.1, read on the forward strand.
GTTACAGGAAAAATGGCCAAACCAACCACCCAAGAATGGATTCATCGAGCGAAAACACTTGACAACCTCCTAGAAGCAGCTTTTCTTGCTCCCAGACCTTTCTCCATCAATTAGGAATCTGATGCCGTCACTAAACACATTCCTTAAATTGTAGCCATTTGTTGAGTGTTTTGTTTTGGTGTCTAATTCGCATATATATCACCACTGCCCTTGATTTTCTTGAGTGTATATCTCTTAAATATCAACATATACACGTGTGATTTAGTTTACGAAGATTTTTCAATGCCGAGAACCTCGATCAGAGAGTAAAAAAGGCGTAAGGTTCACAATGGTGTAAAATTAAAATTGGATATACCGGGCTAGGATACGAGTTACAGGAACAAAGGCCAAACCAACCCCCCAAGAATGGAATCGTCGAGCGAAAACACTTGACAACCTCCTAGAAGCAGCTTTTCTTGCCCCCAGACCTTTCACCATCAATTAGGAATCTGATGTCGTCACTAAACACATTCCTTAAATTGTAGCCATTTGTTGAGTGTATTTTTTGGTGTCTAATCCGCATATATATCACCATTGCCCTTGATTTTCTTGACTGTATATCTCTTAAATGTCAACATATACACGTGTGATTTAGTTTACGAAGATTTCTCAATGCCGAGAACCTCGATCAGAGAGTAAAAAAGGAGTAAGGTTCACAATGGTGTAAAATTAAAATTGGATATACCGGGCTAGGATACGAGTTACAGGAACAAAGGCCAAACCAACCCCCTAAGAATGGAATCGTGGAGCGAAAACACTTGACGACCTTCTAGAAGCAGCTTTTCTTGCCACCAGACCTTTCTCCATCAATTAGGAATCTGATGCCGTCACTAAACACATTCCTTAAATTGTAGCAATTTGTTGAGTGTTTTTTTTGTGTCTAATCCGCATATATATCACCATTGCCCTTGATTTTCTTGACTGTGTATCTCTTAAATGTCAACATATACACGTGTGATTTAGTTTACGAAGATTTTTCAATGCCGAGAACGTCGATCAGAGAGTAAAAAAGGCGTAAGGTTCACAATGGTGTAAAATTAAAATGGGGTATACCGGGCTAGCATACGAGTTACATGAACAAGGGCCAAACCAACCACCCAAGAAGGGAATCGTCTAGCGAAAACACTTGACAACCTTCTAGAAGCAGCTTTTCTTGCCACCAGACCTTTCTCCATCAATTAAGAATCTGATGCCGTCACTAAACACATTCCTTAAATTGTAGCCATTTGTTGAGTGTTTTTTTGGTGTCTAATCCGCATATATATCACCATTGCCCTTGATTTTCTTGACTGTGTATCTCTTAAATGACAACATATACACGTGTGATTTAGTTTACGAAGGTTTTTCAATGCTGAGAACCTCGATCAGAGAGTATAAAAGGTGTAAGGTTCACAATGGTGTAAAATTAAAATGGGTTATACCTGGCTAGGATTCGAGTTACAGGAACAAGGGCCAAACCAACCACCCAAGTATGGAATTGTCGAGCGAAAACACTTGACAACCTCCTAAAAGCATCTTTTCTTGCCACCAGACCTTTCTCCATCATTTAGGAATCCGATGCCGTCACTAAACACATTCCTTAAATTGTAGCCACTTGTTGAGTGTTTTTTTTTGTGTCTAATCCGCAAATATATCACCATTGCCCTTGATTTTCTTGACCGTGTATCTCTTAAATGTCAACATATACACGTGTGATTTAGTTTACGAAGATTTTTCAATGCCGAGAACGTCGATCAGAGAGTAAAAAAGGCGTAAGGTTCACAATGGTGTAAAATTAAAATGGGATATACCGGGCTAGGATTCGAGCTACAGGAACAAGGGCCAAACCAACCACCCAAGAATGGAATCGTCGAGTGAAAACACTTGACAACCTCCTAGAAGCAGCTTTTCTTGCCACCAGACCTTTCTCCATCAATTAGGAATCTGATGCTGTCACTAAACACATTCCTTAAAATGTAGCCATTTGTTGAGTGATTTTTTTTGTCTCTAATCCGCATATATATCACCATTGCCCTTGATTTTCTTGACTGTATATCTCTTAAATGTCAACATATACACGTGTGATTTAGTTTACGAAGATTTTTCAATGCCGAGAACCTCGATCAGAGAGTAAATAAGGCGTAAGGTTCAGAATGGTGTAAAATTAAAATGGGATATACAGGGCTAGGATTCGAGTTACAGGAACAAGGGCCAAACCGACTACCCAAGAATGGAATCGTCGAGCGAAAACACTTGACAACCTCCTAGAAGTAGCTTATCTTGCCACCAGACCTTTCTCCATCAATTAGGAATCTGATGCCGTCACTAAACATATTCCATAAACTGTAGCCATTTGTTGAGTGTTTTTTATTTGGTGTCTAATCCGCATATATATCACCATTGCCATTGATTTTCTTGACCGTATATCTCTTAAATATCAACATATACACGTGTGATTTAGTTTACGAAGATTTTTCAATGCCGAGAACCTCGATCAGAGATTAAAAAAGGCGTAAGGTTCACAATGGTGTAAAATTAAAATGGGATATACCTGGCTAGGATTCGAGTTACAGGAACAATGGCCAAACCAACCACCCAAAATTGGAATCGTCGTGCGAAAAGACTTGACAACCTCCTAGAATCAGCTTTTCTTGCCACCAGACCTTTCTCCATCAATTAGTAATCTGATGCCGTCACTAAACACGTTCCTTAAATTGTAGCCATTTGTTGAGTGTTTTTTTTCGTGTCTAATCCGCATATATATCAACATTGCACTTGATTTTCTTAACTGTATATCTCTTAAATGTCAACATATACACGTGTGATTTAGTTTACGAAGATTTTTCAATGCCGAGAACCTCGATCAGAGAGTAAAAAAGGCGTAAGGTTCACAATGGTGTAAAATTAAAATGAGATATACCGGGCTAGGATTCGAGTTATAGGAACAAGGGCCAAACCAACCACCCAAGAATGGAATCGTCGAACGAAAACACTTAACAACCTCCTAGAAGCGGCTTTTCTTTCCACCAGACCTTTCTCCATCAATTAGGAATCTGATGCCGTCACTAAACACATTCCTTAAATTGTAGCCATTTGTTGAGTGTTTTTTTTTGTCTAATCTGCATATCTATCACCATTGTCCTTGATTTTCTTCATTGTATATCTCTTAAATGTCAACATATACACGTGTGATTTAGTTTACGAATATTTTTCAAAGCCGAGAACCTCGATTAGAGACTAAAAAATGCGTCAGGTTCACAATGGTGTAAAATTAAAATGGGATATACCGGGCTGGGATTCGAGTTACAGGAACAAGGGCCAAACCAACCACCCAAGAATGGAATCGTCGAGCGAAAACACTTGACAACCTCCTAGAAGCAGCTTTTCTTGCCACCAGACCTTTCTCCATCAATTAGTAATCTGATGCCATCACTAAACGCATTCCTTAAATTGTAGCCATTTGTTGAGTGTTTTTTTTTTGTGTCTAATCCGCATATATATCACCATTGCCCTTGATTTTCTTGACTGTATATCTCTTAAATGTCAACATATACACGTGTGATTTAGTTTACGAAGATTTTTCAAAGCCGAGAACCTCGATCAGAGAGTAAAAAAGGCATAAGGTTCACAATGGTGTAAAATTAAAATGGGATATACCGGGCTTGGATTCGAGTTACAGGAACAAGGGCCAAACCAACCACCCAAGAATGGAATCGTCGAGCGAAAACACTTGACAACCTCCTAGAAGCAGCTTTTCTTGCCACCAGACCTTTCTCCATCAATTAGGAATCTGAAGCCGTCACTAAACACATTCCTTAAATTGTAGCCATTTGTTGAGTGTTTTTTTTTTTTGTGTCTAATCCTCATATATATCACCATTGCCCTTGATTTTCTTGACTGTATATGTCTTAAATGTCAACATATACATGTGTGATTTAGTTTACGAAGATTTTTCAATGCCGAGAACGTCGATCAGAGACTAAAAACGGCATAAGGTTCACAATGGTGTAAAATTAAAATGGGATATACCGGGCTAGGATTCGAGCTACAGGAACAAGGGCCAAACCAACCACCCAAGAATGGAATCGTCGAGTGAAAACACTTGACAACCTCCTAGAAGCAGTTTTTCTTGCCACCAGACCTTTCTCCATCAATTAGGAATCTGATGCCGTCACTAAACACATTCCTTAAATTGTAGCCATTTGTTGAGTGATTTTTTTTGTCTCTAATCCGCATATATATTACCATTGCCCTTGATTTTCTTGACTGTATATCTCATAAATGTCAACATATACACGTGTGATTTAGTTTACGAAGATTTTTCAATGCCGAGAACCTCGATCAGAGAGTAAAAAAGGCATAAGGTTCACAATGGTGTAAAATTAAAATGGGATATACCGGGCTAGGATTCGAGTTACAGGAACAAGGGCCAAACCAACCACCCAAGAATGGAGTCGTCGAGCGAAAACACTTGACAACCTCCTAGAAGCAGCTTTTCTTGCCACCAGACCTTTCTCCATCAATTAGGAATCTGAAGCCATCACTAAACACATTCCTTAAATTGTAGCCATTTGTTGAGTGTTTTTTTTGGTGTCTAATCCGCATATATATCACCATTGCCCTTAATTTTCTTGACTGTATATCTCTTAAATGTCAACATATACACGTGTGATTTAGTTTACGAAGATTTTTCAATGCCGAGAACGTCGATCATAGACTAAAAAAGGCATAAGGTTCACAATGGTGTAAAACTAAAATGGGATATACCAGGCTAGGATTCGAGTTACAGGAACAAGGGCCAAACCAACCACGCAAGAATGGAATCGTCGAGCGAAAACGCTTGACAAGCTCCTAGAAGCAGCTTTTCTTGCCACCAGACCTTTCTCCATCAATTAGGAATCTGATGCCGTCACTAAACACATTCCTTAAATTGTAGCCATTTGTTGAGTGTTTTTTTGGTGTCTAATCCGCATATATATCACCATTGCCCTTGATTTTCTTGACTGTATATCTCTTAAATGTCAACATATACACGTGTGATTTAGTTTACGAAGATTTTTCGATGCCGAGAACCACGATCAGAGAGTAAAAACGGCATAAGTTTCACAATGGTGTAAAATTAAAATGGAATGTACCGGGCTAGGATTCGAGTGACAGGAACAAGGGCGAAACCAACCACCCTAGAATGGAATCGTCGAGCGAAAACACTTGACAACCTCCTAGAAGCCGCTTTTCTTGCCACCTAACCTTTCTCCATCAATTAGGAATCTGATGCCGTCACAAAACACATTACTTAAATAGTTGCCATTTGTAGAGGTTTTTTTTTTGGTGTCTAATCCGCATATATATCACCATTGCCCTTGATTTTCTTGACTGTATATCTCTTAAATGTCAACATATACACTTGTGATTTAGTTTACGAAGATTTTTCAATGCCGAGAACCTCGATCAGAGAGTAAAAAGGCGTAAGGTTCACAATGGTGTAAAATAAAAATGGGATATACTGGGATAGGATTCGAGTTATAGGAACAAGGGCCAAACCAACCACCCAAGAATGGAATCATCGGGCGAAAACACTTGACAACCTCCTAGAAGCTGCTTTTCTTTCCACCAGACCTTTCTCCATCAATTAGGAATCTGATGCCGTCACTAAACACATTCCTTAAATTGTAGCCATTTGTTGTGTGTTTTTTTATGTGTTTAATCCGCATATATATCACCATTGCCCTTGATTTTCTTGACTGTATATCTCTTAAATGTCAACATATACACATGTGATTTAGTTTACGAATATTTTTCAATGCCGAGAACCTCGATCAGAGAGTAAAAAAGGCATAAGGTTGACAATGGTGTAAAATTAAAATGGGATATACCGGGCTAGGATTCGAGTTACAGGAACAAGGGCCAAACCAACCACCCAAGAATGGAATCGTCGAGCGAAAACACTTGACAACCTCCTAGAAACAGCTTTTCTTGCCACCAGACCTTTCTCCATCAATTAGGAATCTGAAGCCGTCACTAAACACATTCCTTAAATTGTAGCCATTTGTTGAGTGTTTTTTTTTTTGGTGTCTAATCCGCATATATATCACTATTGCCCTTGATTTTCTTAACTGTATATCTCTTAAATGTTAACATATACACGTGTGATTTAGTTTACGAATATTTTTCAATGCCGAGAACGTCGATCAGTGACTAAAAAAGGCATAAGGTTCACAATGGTGTAAAATTAAAATGGGATATACCGGGTTAAGATTCGAGTTACAGGAACAAGGGCCAAACCAACCACCTAAGTATGGAATTGTCGAGCGAAAACACTTGACAACCTCCTAGAAGCATCTTTTCTTGCCACCAGACCTTTCTCCATCATTTAGGAATCTGATGCCGTCACTAAACACATTCCTTAAATTGTAGCCACTTGTTGAGTGTTTTTTTTTTTGTGTCTAATCCGCATATATATCACCATTGCCCTTGATTTTCTTGATTGTGTATCTCTTAAATGTCAACATATACACGTGTGATTTAGTTTACGAAGATTTTTCAATGCCGAGAACGTCGATCAGAGAGTAAAAAAGGCGTAAGGTTCACAATGGTCTAAAATTAAAATGGGGTATACCGGGCTAGCATCCGAGTTACAGGAACAATGGCCAAACCAACCACCCAAGAATGGAATCGTCTAGCGAAAACACTTGACAACCTTCTAGAAGCAGCTTTTCTTGTCACCAGACCTTTCTCTATCAATTAGGAATCTGATGCCGTCACTAAACACATTCCTTAAGTTGTATCCATTTGTTGAGTGTTTTTTTGGTGTCTAATCCGCATATATATCACCATTTCCCTTGATTTTCTTGACTGTATATCTCTTAAATGAAAACATATACACGTGTGATTTAGTTTTCGAAGGTTTTTCAATGCCGAGAACCTCGATCAGAGAGTAAAAAAGGTGTAAGGTTCACAATGGTGTAAAATTAAAATGGGTTATACCTGGCTAGGATTCGAGTTACAGGAACAAGGGCCAAACCAACCACCTAAGAATGGAATCATCGAGAGAAAACACTTGACAGCCTCCTAGAAGCAGCTTTTCTTTCCCCTAGACCTTTCTCCATCAATTAGGAATCTGATGCCGTCACTAAACACATTCCTTAAATTGTAGCCATTTGTTGAGTGCATTTTTTGGTGTGTAATCCGCATATATATCACCATTGCCTTTGATTTTCTTGACTGTATATCTCTTAAATGTCAACATATACACGTGTGATTTAGTTTACGAAGATTTTTCAATGCCGAGAACCTCGATCAGAGAGTAAAAAAGGCGTAAGGTTCACAATGGTGTAAAATTAAAATGGGATATACCCGGCTAGAATTCGAGTTACAGGAACAAGGGCCAAACCAACCACCCAAGAAGGGAATCGTCGAGCGAAAACACTTGACAACCATCTAGAAGCAGCTTTTCTTGCCACCAGACCTTTCTCCATCAATTAGGAATCTGATGCCGTCACTAAACACATTCCTTAAATTGTAGCCATTTGTTGAGTGTTTTTTTGGTGTCTAATCCGCATATATATCACCATTGCCCTTGATTTTCTTGACTGTGTATCTCTTAAATGACAACATATACACGTGTGATTTAGTTTACGAAGGTTTTTCAATGCTGAGAACCTCGATCAGAGAGTATAAAAGGTGTAAGGTTCACAATGGTGTAAAATTAAAATGGGTTATACCTGGCTAGGATTCGAGTTACAGGAACAAGGGCCAAACCAGCCACCTAAGTATGGAATTGTCGAGCGAAAACACTTGACAACCTCCTAGAAGCATCTTTTCTTGCCACCAGACCTTTCTCCATCATTTAGGAATCTGATGCCGTCACTAAACACATTCCTTAAATTGTAGCCACTTGTTGAGTGTTTTTTTTTTTGTGTCTAATCCGCATATATATCACCATTGCCCTTGATTTTCTTGATTGTGTATCTCTTAAATGTCAACATATACACGTGTGATTTAGTTTACGAAGATTTTTCAATGCCGAGAACGTCGATCAGAGAGTAAAAAAGGCGTAAGGTTCACAATGGTCTAAAATTAAAATGGGGTATACCGGGCTAGCATCCGAGTTACAGGAACAAGGGCCTAACCAACCACCCAAGAATGGAATCGTCTAGCGAAAACACTTGACAACCTTCTAGAAGCAGCTTTTCTTGTCACCAGACCTTTCTCCATCAATTTGGAATCTGATGCCGTCACTAAACACATTCCTTAAATTGTAGCCATTTGTTGAGTGTTTTTTTGGTGTCTAATACGCATATATATCACCATTTCCCTTGATTTTCTTGACTGTATATCTCTTAAATGACAACATATACACGTGTGATTTAGTTTACGAAGGTTTTTCAATGCCGAGAACCTCGATCAGAGAGTAAAAAAGGTGTAAGGTTCACAATGGTGTAAAATTAAAATGGGTTATACCTGGCTAGGATTCGAGTTACAGGAAAAAGGGCCAAACCAACCACCCAAGAATGGATTCATCGAGCGAAAACACTTGACAACCTCCTAGAAGCAGCTTTTCTTGCTCCCAGACCTTTCTCCATCAATTAGGAATCTGATGCCGTCACTAAACACATTCCTTAAATTGTAGCCATTTGTTGAGTGTTTTGTTTTGGTGTCTAATTCGCATATATATCACCACTGCCCTTGATTTTCTTGAGTGTATATCTCTTAAATATCAACATATACACGTGTGATTTAGTTTACGAAGATTTTTCAATGCCGAGAACCTCGATCAGAGAGTAAAAAAGGCGTAAGGTTCACAATGGTGTAAAATTAAAATTGGATATACCGGGCTAGGATACGAGTTACAGGAACAAAGGCCAAACCAACCCCCCAAGAATGGAATCGTCGAGCGAAAACACTTGACAACCTCCTAGAAGCAGCTTTTCTTGCCCCCAGACCTTTCACCATCAATTAGGAATCTGATGTCGTCACTAAACACATTCCTTAAATTGTAGCCATTTGTTGAGTGTATTTTTTGGTGTCTAATCCGCATATATATCACCATTGCCCTTGATTTTCTTGACTGTATATCTCTTAAATGTCAACATATACACGTGTGATTTAGTTTACGAAGATTTCTCAATGCCGAGAACCTCGATCAGAGAGTAAAAAAGGAGTAAGGTTCACAATGGTGTAAAATTAAAATTGGATATACCGGGCTAGGATACGAGTTACAGGAACAAAGGCCAAACCAACCCCCTAAGAATGGAATCCTGGAGCGAAAACACTTGACGACCTTCTAGAAGCAGCTTTTCTTGCCACCAGACCTTTCTCCATCAATTAGGAATCTGATGCCGTCACTAAACACATTCCTTAAATTGTAGCAATTTGTTGAGTGTTTTTTTTTGTGTCTAATCCGCATATATATCACCATTGCCCTTGATTTTCTTGACTGTGTATCTCTTAAATGTCAACATATACACGTGTGATTTAGTTTACGAAGATTTTTCAATGCCGAGAACGTCGATCAGAGAGTAAAAAAGGCGTAAGGTTCACAATGGTGTAAAATTAAAATGGGGTATACCGGGCTAGCATACGAGTTACATGAACAAGGGCCAAACCAACCACCCAAGAAGGGAATCGTCTAGCGAAAACACTTGACAACCTTCTAGAAGCAGCTTTTCTTGCCACCAGACCTTTCTCCATCAATTAAGAATCTGATGCCGTCACTAAACACATTCCTTAAATTGTAGCCATTTGTTGAGTGTTTTTTTGGTGTCTAATCCGCATATATATCACCATTGCCCTTGATTTTCTTAACTGTGTATCTCTTAAATGACAACATATACACGTGTGATTTAGTTTACGAAGGTTTTTCAATGCTGAGAACCTCGATCAGAGAGTATAAAAGGTGTAAGGTTCACAATGGTGTAAAATTAAAATGGGTTATACCTGGCTAGGATTCGAGTTACAGGAACAAGGGCCAAACCAACCACCCAAGTATGGAATTGTCGAGCGAAAACACTTGACAACCTCCTAAAAGCATCTTTTCTTGCCACCAGACCTTTCTCCATCATTTAGGAATCCGATGCCGTCACTAAACACATTCCTTAAATTGTAGCCACTTGTTGAGTGTTTTTTTTTTGTGTCTAATCCGCAAATATATCACCATTGCCCTTGATTTTCTTGACCGTGTATCTCTTAAATGTCAACATATACACGTGTGATTTAGTTTACGAAGATTTTTCAATGCCGAGAACGTCGATCAGAGAGTAAAAAAGGCGTAAGGTTCACAATGGTGTAAAATTAAAATGGGATATACCGGGCTAGGATTCGAGCTACAGGAACAAGGGCCAAACCAACCACCCCAGAATGGAATCGTCGAGTGAAAACACTTGACAACCTCCTAGAAGCAGCTTTTCTTGCCACCAGACCTTTCTCCATCAATTAGGAATCTGATGCTGTCACTAAACACATTCCTTAAAATGTAGCCATTTGTTGAGTGATTTTTTTTGTCTCTAATCCGCATATATATCACCATTGCCCTTGATTTTCTTGACTGTATATCTCTTAAATGTCAACATATACACGTGTGATTTAGTTTACGAAGATTTTTCAATGCCGAGAACCTCGATCAGAGAGTAAATAAGGCGTAAGGTTCAGAATGGTGTAAAATTAAAATGGGATATACAGGGCTAGGATTCGAGTTACAGGAACAAGGGCCAAACCGACTACCCAAGAATGGAATCGTCGAGCGAAAACACTTGACAACCTCCTAGAAGTAGCTTATCTTGCCACCAGACCTTTCTCCATCAATTAGGAATCTGATGCCGTCACTAAACACATTCCATAAACTGTAGCCATTTGTTGAGTGTTTTTTATTTGGTGTCTAATCCGCATATATATCACCATTGCCATTGATTTTCTTCACCGTATATCTCTTAAATATCAACATATACACGTGTGATTTAGTTTACGAAGATTTTTCAATGCCGAGAACCTCGATCAGAGATTAAAAAAGGCGTAAGGTTCACAATGGTGTAAAATTAAAATGGGATATACCTGGCTAGGATTCGAGTTACAGGAACAAGGGCCAAACCAACCACCCAAAATTGGAATCGTCGTGCGAAAAGACTTGACAACCTCCTAGAATCAGCTTTTCTTGCCACCAGACCTTTCTCCATCAATTAGTAATCTGATGCCGTCACTAAACACGTTCCTTAAATTGTAGCCATTTGTTGAGTGTTTTTTTTTCGTGTCTAATCCGCATATATATCAACATTGCACTTGATTTTCTTAACTGTATATCTCTTAAATGTCAACATATACACGTGTGATTTAGTTTACGAAGATTTTTCAATGCCGAGAACCTCGATCAGAGAGTAAAAAAGGCGTAAGGTTCACAATGGTGTAAAATTAAAATTGGATATACCGGGCTAGGATACGAGTTACAGGAACAAAGGCCAAACCAACCCCCCAAGAATGGAATCGTCGAGCGAAAACACTTGACAACCTCCTAGAAGCAGCTTTTCTTGCCCCCAGACCTTTCACCATCAATTAGGAATCTGATGTCGTCACTAAACACATTCCTTAAATTGTAGCCATTTGTTGAGTGTATTTTTTGGTGTCTAATCCGCATATATATCACCATTGCCCTTGATTTTCTTGACTGTATATCTCTTAAATGTCAACATATACACGTGTGATTTAGTTTACGAAGATTTCTCAATGCCGAGAACCTCGATCAGAGAGTAAAAAAGGAGTAAGGTTCACAATGGTGTAAAATTAAAATTGGATATACCGGGCTAGGATACGAGTTACAGGAACAAAGGCCAAACCAACCCCCTAAGAATGGAATCCTGGAGCGAAAACACTTGACGACCTTCTAGAAGCAGCTTTTCTTGCCACCAGACCTTTTTCCATCAATTAGGAATCTGATGCCGTCACTAAACACATTCCTTAAATTGTAGCAATTTGTTGAGTGTTTTTTTTGTGTCTAATCCGCATATATATCACCATTGCCCTTGATTTTCTTGACTGTGTATCTCTTAAATGTCAACATATACACGTGTGATTTAGTTTACGAAGATTTTTCAATGCCGAGAATGTCGATCAGAGAGTAAAAAAGGCGTAAGGTTCACAATGGTGTAAAATTAAAATGGGGTATACCGGGCTAGCATACGAGTTACATGAACAAGGGCCAAACCAACCACCCAAGAAGGGAATCGTCTAGCGAAAACACTTGACAACCTTCTAGAAGCAGCTTTTCTTGCCACCAGACCTTTCTCCATCAATTAAGAATCTGATGCCGTCACTAAACACATTCCTTAAATTGTAGCCATTTGTTGAGTGTTTTTTTTGGTGTCTAATCCGCATATATATCACCATTGCCCTTGATTTTCTTAACTGTGTATCTCTTAAATGACAACATATACACGTGTGATTTAGTTTACGAAGGTTTTTCAATGCTGAGAACCTCGATCAGAGAGTATAAAAGGTGTAAGGTTCACAATGGTGTAAAATTAAAATGGGTTATACCTGGCTAGGATTCGAGTTACAGGAACAAGGGCCAAACCAACCACCCAAGTATGGAATTGTCGAGCGAAAACACTTGACAACCTCCTAAAAGCATCTTTTCTTGCCACCAGACCTTTCTCCATCATTTAGGAATCCGATGCCGTCACTAAACACATTCCTTAAATTGTAGCCACTTGTTGAGTGTTTTTTTTTTGTGTCTAATCCGCAAATATATCACCATTGCCCTTGATTTTCTTGACCGTGTATCTCTTAAAGGTCAACATATACACGTGTGATTTAGTTTACGAAGATTTTTCAATGCCGAGAACGTCGATCAGAGAGTAAAAAAGGCGTAAGGTTCACAATGGTGTAAAATTAAAATGGGATATACCGGGCTAGGATTCGAGCTACAGGAACAAGGGCCAAACCAACCACCCCAGAATGGAATCGTCGAGTGAAAACACTTGACAACCTCCTAGAAGCAGCTTTTCTTGCCACCAGACCTTTCTCCATCAATTAGGAATCTGATGCTGTCACTAAACACATTCCTTAAAATGTAGCCATTTGTTGAGTGATTTTTTTTGTCTCTAATCCGCATATATATCACCATTGCCCTTGATTTTCTTGACTGTATATCTCTTAAATGTCAACATATACACGTGTGATTTAGTTTACGAAGATTTTTCAATGCCGAGAACCTCGATCAGAGAGTAAATAAGGCGTAAGGTTCAGAATGGTGTAAAATTAAAATGGGATATACAGGGCTAGGATTCGAGTTACAGGAACAAGGGCCAAACCGACTACCCAAGAATGGAATCGTCGAGCGAAAACACTTGACAACCTCCTAGAAGTAGCTTATCTTGCCACCAGACCTTTCTCCATCAATTAGGAATCTGATGCCGTCACTAAACACATTCCATAAACTGTAGCCATTTGTTGAGTGTTTTTTATTTGGTGTCTAATCCGCATATATATCACCATTGCCATTGATTTTCTTGACCGTATATCTCTTAAATATCAACATATACACGTGTGATTTAGTTTACGAAGATTTTTCAATGCCGAGAACCTCGATCAGAGATTAAAAAAGGCGTAAGGTTCACAATGGTGTAAAATTAAAATGGGATATACCTGGCTAGGATTCGAGTTACAGGAACAAGGGCCAAACCAACCACCCAAAATTGGAATCGTCGTGCGAAAAGACTTGACAACCTCCTAGAATCAGCTTTTCTTGCCACCAGACCTTTCTCCATCAATTAGTAATCTGATGCCGTCACTAAACACGTTCCTTAAATTGTAGCCATTTGTTGAGTGTTTTTTTTTCGTGTCTAATCCGCATATATATCAACATTGCACTTGATTTTCTTAACTGTATATCTCTTAAATGTCAACATATACACGTGTGATTTAGTTTACGAAGATTTTTCAATGCCGAGAACCTCGATCAGAGAGTAAAAAAGGCGTAAGGTTCACAATGGTGTAAAATTAAAATGAGATATACCGGGCTAGGATTCGAGTTATAGGAACAAGGGCCAAACCAACCACCCAAGAATGGAATCGTCGAACGAAAACACTTGACAACCTCCTAGAAGCGGCTTTTCTTTCCACCAGACCTTTCTCCATCAATTAGGAATCTGAAGCCGTCACTAAACACATTCCTTAAATTGTAGCCATTTGTTGAGTGTTTTTTTTTTGTCTAATCTGCATATCTATCACCATTGTCCTTGATTTTCTTCATTGTATATCTCTTAAATGTCAACATATACACGTGTGATTTAGTTTACGAATATTTTTCAAAGCCGAGAACCTCGATTAGAGACTAAAAAATGCGTCAGGTTCACAATGGTGTAAAATTAAAATGGGATATACCGGGCTGGGATTCGAGTTACAGGAACAAGGGCCAAACCAACCACCCAAGAATGGAATCGTCGAGCGAAAACACTTGACAACCTCCTAGAAGCAGCTTTTCTTGCCACCAGACCTTTCTCCATCAATTAGTAATCTGATGCCATCACTAAACGCATTCCTTAAATTGTAGCCATTTGTTGAGTGTTTTTTTTTGTGTCTAATCCGCATATATATCACCATTGCCCTTGATTTTCTTGACTGTATATCTCTTAAATGTCAACATATACACGTGTGATTTAGTTTACGAAGATTTTTCAAAGCCGAGAACCTCGATCAGAGAGTAAAAAAGGCATAAGGTTCACAATGGTGTAAAATTAAAATGGGATATACCGGGCTTGGATTCGAGTTACAGGAACAAGGGCCAAACCAACCACCCAAGAATGGAATCGTCGAGCGAAAACACTTGACAACCTCCTAGAAGCAGCTTTTCTTGCCACCAGACCTTTCTCCATCAATTAGGAATCTGAAGCCGTCACTAAACACATTCCTTAAATTGTAGCCATTTGTTGAGTGTTTTTTTTTTGTGTCTAATCCTCATATATATCACCATTGCCCTTGATTTTCTTGACTGTATATGTCTTAAATGTCAACATATACATGTGTGATTTAGTTTACGAAGATTTTTCAATGCCGAGAATGTCGATCAGAGACTAAAAACGGCATAAGGTTCACAATGGTGTAAAACTAAAATGGGATATACCGAGATAGGATTCGAGCTACAGGAACAAGGGCCAAACCAACCACCCAAGAATGGAATCGTCGAGTGAAAACACTTGACAACCTCCTAGAAGCAGCTTTTCTTGCCACCAGACCTTTCTCCATCAATTAGGAATCTGATGCCGTCACTAAACACATTCCTTAAATTGTAGCCATTTGTTGAGTGATTTTTTTTGTCTCTAATCCGCATATATATCTCCATTGCCCTTGATTTTCTTGACTGTATATCTCATAAATGTCAACATATACACGTGTGATTTAGTTTACGAAGATTTTTCAATGCCGAGAACCTCGATCAGAGAGTAAAAAAGGCATAAGGTTCACAATGGTGTAAAATTAAAATGGGATATACCGGGCTAGGATTCGAGTTACAGGAACAAGGGCCAAACCAACCACCCAAGAATGGAGTCGTCGAGCGAAAACACTTGACAACCTCCTAGAAGCAGCTTTTCTTGCCACCAGACCTTTCTCCATCAATTAGGAATCTGAAGCCATCACTAAACACATTCCTTAAATTGTAGCCATTTGTTGAGTGTTTTTTTTGGTGTCTAATCCGCATATATATCACCATTGCCCTTAATTTTCTTGACTGTATATCTCTTAAATGTCAACATATACACGTGTGATTTAGTTTACGAAGATTTTTCAATGCCGAGAACGTCGATCATAGACTAAAAAAGGCATAAGGTTCACAATGGTGTAAAACTAAAATGGGATATACCAGGCTAGGATTCGAGTTACAGGAACAAGGGCCAAACCAACCACGCAAGAATGGAATCGTCGAGCGAAAACGCTTGACAAGCTCCTAGAAGCAGCTTTTCTTGCCACCAGACCTTTCTCCATCAATTAGGAATCTGATGCCGTCACTAAACACATTCCTTAAATTGTAGCCATTTGTTGAGTGTTTTTTTGGTGTCTAATCCGCATATATATCACCATTGCCCTTGATTTTCTTGACTGTATATCTCTTAAATGTCAACATATACACGTGTGATTTAGTTTACGAAGATTTTTCGATGCCGAGAACCACGATCAGAGAGTAAAAACGGCATAAGTTTCACAATGGTGTAAAATTAAAATGGAATGTACCGGGCTAGGATTCGAGTGACAGGAACAAGGGCGAAACCAACCACCCTAGAATGGAATCGTCGAGCGAAAACACTTGACAACCTCCTAGAAGCCGCTTTTCTTGCCACCTAACCTTTCTCCATCAATTAGGAATCTGATGCCGTCACAAAACACATTACTTAAATAGTTGCCATTTGTAGAGTTTTTTTTTTTGGTGTCTAATCCGCATATATATCACCATTGCCCTTGATTTTCTTGACTGTATATCTCTTAAATGTCAACATATACACTTGTGATTTAGTTTACGAAGATTTTTCAATGCCGAGAACCTCGATCAGAGAGTAAAAAGGCGTAAGGTTCACAATGGTGTAAAATAAAAATGGGATATACTGGGCTAGGATTCGAGTTATAGGAACAAGGGCCAAACCAACCACCCAAGAATGGAATCATCGGGCGAAAACACTTGACAACCTCCTAGAAGCTGCTTTTCTTTCCACCAGACCTTTCTCCATCAATTAGGAATCTGATGCCGTCACTAAACACATTCCTTAAATTGTAGCCATTTGTTGTGTGTTTTTTTATGTGTTTAATCCGCATATATATCACCATTGCCCTTGATTTTCTTGACTGTATATCTCTTAAATGTCAACATATACACATGTGATTTAGTTTACGAATATTTTTCAATGCCGAGAACCTCGATCAGAGAGTAAAAAAGGCATAAGGTTGACAATGGTGTAAAATTAAAATGGGATATACCGGGCTAGGATTCGAGTTACAGGAACAAGGGCCAAACCAACCACCCAAGAATGGAATCGTCGAGCGAAAACACTTGACAACCTCCTAGAAACAGCTTTTCTTGCCACCAGACCTTTCTCCATCAATTAGGAATCTGAAGCCGTCACTAAACACATTCCTTAAATTGTAGCCATTTGTTGAGTGTTTTTTTTTTGGGTGTCTAATCCGCATATATATCACTATTGCCCTTGATTTTCTTAACTGTATATCTCTTAAATGTTAACATATACACGTGTGATTTAGTTTACGAATATTTTTCAATGCCGAGAACGTCGATCAGTGACTAAAAAAGGCATAAGGTTCACAATGGTGTAAAATTAAAATGGGATATACCGGGTTAAGATTCGAGTTACAGGAACAAGGGCCAAACCAACCACCCAAGAATGGAATCGTCGAGCAAAAACAATTGACAACCTCCTAGAAGCAGATTTTCTTGCCACCAGCCCTTTCTCCATCGATTAGGAATCTGATGCCGTCACTGAACACATTCCTTAAATTGTAGCCATTTGTTGAGTGTTTTTTTTTTGGTGTCTAATCCGCATATATATCACCCTTACCCTTGATTTTCTTGACTGTATATCCCTTAAATGTCAACATATACATGTATGATTTAGTTTACGAACCTTTAAAGTGAGAACCTCGATTAGAGAGTAAAAACGGCCTAAGGTTCACAATGGTGTAAAATTAAAATGGGATATACCGGGCTAGGATTCGAGTTACAGGAACAAGGGCCAAACCAACCACCCAAGAATGGAATCGTCGAGCGAAAACACTTGATAACCTCCTAGAAGCAGCTTTTCTTGCACCAAACCTTTCTCCATCAATTAGGAATTTGATGCCGTCACTAAACACATTCCTTAAATTGTAGACATTTGTTGAGTTTTTTTTTTCGTGTCTAATCCGCATATATATCAACATTGCACTTGATTTTCTTAACTGTATATCTCTTAAATGTCAACATATACACGTGTGATTTTGTTTACGAAGATTTTTCAATGCCGAGAACCTCGATCAGAGAGTAAAAAGGCGTAAGTTTCACAATGGTGTAAAATTAAAATGGGATATACCGGGATAGGATTCGAGTTACAGGAACAAGGGCCAAACCAACCACCCAAGAATCGAATTGTCGATCGAAAACACTTGACAACCTCCTAGAAGCAGCTTTTCTTGCCAACACACCTTTCTCCATCAATTAGGAATCTGAAGCCGTCACTAAACACATTCCTTAAATTGTAGCCATTTGTTGAGTGTTTTTTTTGTGTGTCTAATCCGCATATATATCTCCATTGCCCTTGATTTTCTTCTCTGTATATCTCTTAAATGTCAACATATACACGTGTGATTTAGGTTACGAAGATTTTTCAATGCCGAGAACCTCGATCAGAGAGTAAAAAAGGCGTAAGGTTCACAATGGTGTAAAATTAAAATGGGATATACCGGGCCAGGATTCGACTTACAGGAACAAGGGACAAACCAACCACCCAAGAATGGAATCGTCGAGCGAAAACACTTGACAATCTCCTAGAAGCAGCTTTTCTTTCCACCAGACCTTTCTCCATCAATTAGGAATCTGATGTTGTCACTAAACACATTCCTTAAATTGTAGCCATTTGTTGAGTGTTTTTTTTTGGTGTCTAATCCGCATATATATCACCATTGCCCTTGATTTTCTTGACTGTATATCTCTTAAATGTCAACATATACACGTGTGATTTAGACTACGAAGATTTTTCAATGCCGAGAACCTCGATCAGAGAGTTAAAAAGGCGTAAGGTTCACAATGGTGTAAAATTAAAATGGGATATACCTGGCTAAGATTTGAGTTACAAGAACAAGGGCTAAACCAACCAACCAAGAATGGAATCGTCGAGAGAAAAGACTTTACAACTTCCTAGAAGCAGCTTTTCTTGCCACCAGGCCTGTCTCCATCAATTAAGAATCTGATGCCGTCACGAAACACATTCCTTAAATTGTAGCCATTTGTTGAGTGATTTTTTTTGTCTCTAATCCAAATATATATCACCATTGCCCTTGATTTTCTTGATTGTATATCTCTTAAATGTCAACATATACATGTGTGATTTAGTTTACGAAGATTTTTCAATGCCGAGAACCTCGATCAGAGAGTAAAAAGGCGTAAGGTTCACAATGGTGTAAAATTAAAATGGGATATACAGGGCTAGGATTCGAGTTACAGGAACAAGGGCCAAACCAACCACCCAAGAATGGAATCGTCGAACGAAAACACTTGACAACCTCCTAGAAGCAGCTTATCTTGCCACCAGACCTTTCTCCATCAATTAGGAATCTGATGCCGTCACTAAACACATTCCATAAACTGAAGCCATTTGTTGAGTGTTTTTTTTTTGTGCCTAATCCGCATATATATCACCATTGCCATTGATTTTCTTGACTGTATATCTCTTAAATGTCAACATATACACGTGTGATTTAGTTTACAAAGATTTTTCAATGCCAAGAACCTCGATCAGAGATTAAAAAAGGCGTAAGGTTCACAATGGTGTAAAATTAAGAAAGACTGTATACCTGGCTAGGTTTCGAGTTACAGGAACAAGGCCAAACCAACCACCCAAAATTGGAATCGTCGAGCGAAAAAACTTGACAACCTCCTAGAAGCAGCTTTTCTTGCCACCAGACCTTTCTCCATCGATTAGGAATCTGATGCCGTCACTAAACAAATTCCTTAAATTGTAGCCATTTGTTGAGTGTTTTTTATGGTGTGTAATCCGCATGTATATCACCATTGCCCTTGATTTTCTTGACTGTATATCTCTTAAATGTCAACATATACACGCGTGATTTAGTTTACGAAGATTTTTCAATGCCGAGAACCTCGATCAGAGATTAAAAAAGGCGTAAGGTTCACAATGGTGTAAAATTAAAATGGGATATACCGGGCTAGGATTCTAGTTACAGGAACAAGGGCCAAACCAACCACCCAAGAATGGAATCGTCGAGCGATAACACTTGATAACCTCCTAGAATCAGCTTTTCTTGCACCAAACCTTTCTCTAGCAATTAGGAATCTGATGCTGTCACTAAACACATTCCTTAAATTGTAGCCATTTGTTGAGTGTTTTTTTTTTTGGTGTCTAATCAGCATATATATCACCATTGCCCTTGAATTTCTTGACTGTATATCTCTTAAATGTCAACATATACACGTGTGATTTAGTTTACGAAGATTTTTCAATGCCAAGAACCTCGATCAGAGAGTAAAAAGGCGTAAGGTTCACAATGGTGTAAAATTAAAATGGGATATACCGGGCTAGGATTCGAGTTACAGGAACAAGGGCCAAACCAACCACCCAAGAATGGAATCGTCGAGCGAAAACACTTGACAACCTCCTAGAAGCAGCTTTTCTTGTCACCAGACCTTTCTCCATCAATTAGGAATCTGATGCCAGCACTAAACACGTCCTTAAATTGTAGCCATTTGTTGAGTGTTTTTTTTGTGTCTAATCCGCATATATATCACCATTGCCCTTGATTTTCTTGTCTGTATATCTCTTAAATGTCAACATATACACGTGTGATTTAGTTTACGATGATTTTTCAATGCTGAGAACCTCGATCAAAGAGTAAAAAAGGCGTAAGGTTCACAATGGTGTAAAATTAAAATGGGATATACCGGGCTAGGATTCGAGTTATAGGAACAAGGGCAAACCAACCCCCCAGGAATGGAATCGTCGAGCGAAAACACTTGACAACCTCCTAGAAGCAGCTTTTCTTTCCACCAGACATTTCTCCATCAATTAGGAATCTGATGCCGTCACTAAACACATTCCTTAAATTGTAGCCATTTGTTGAGTGTATTTTTTTTGTGTCTTATCCGCATATATATCACCATTGTCCTTGATTTTCTTGACTGTATATCTCTTAAATGTCAACATATACACGTGTGATTTAGTTTACGAAGATTTTTCATAGCCGAGAACCTCCATTAGACAGTAAAAAAGGCGTAAGGTTCACAATGGTGTAAAATTAAAATGGGATATACCGGGCTAGGATTCGAGTTACAGGAACAAGGGCCAAACCAACCACCCAAGAATGGAATCGTCGAGCGAAAACACTTGACAACCTCCTAGAAGTAGCTTTTCTTGCCACCAGACCTTTCTCCATCAATTAGGAATCTGAAGCCGTCACTAAACACATTCCTTAATTTGTAGCCATTTGTTGAGTGTTTTTTTTTGTGTCTAATCCGCATATATATCACCATTACCCTTGACTTTCTTAACTGTATATCTCTTAAATGTCAACGTATACACGTGTGATTTAGTTTACGAAGATTTTTCAATGCTGAGAAACTCGATCAGAGAGTAAAAAGGCATAATTTTCACAATGTTGTAAATTTAAAATGGGATATACCGGGCTAGGATTCGAATTACAGGAACAAGGGCCAAACCAACCACCCAAGAATGGAATAGTCGAGCGAAAACACTTGACAACCTCCTAGAAGCAGCTTTTCTTGCCACCAGACCTTTCTCCATCAATTAGGAATCTGAAGCCATCACTAAACACATTCCTTAAATTGTAGCCATTTGTTGAGTGTTTTTTTTTTGTGTGTCTAATCCGCATATATGTCACCATTGCCCTTGATTTTCTTGAGTGTATATCTCTTAAATGTCAACATATACACGTGTGATTTAGTTTACGAAGATTTTTCGATGTCGAGAACCATGAACAGAGAGTAAAAACGGCGTAAGGTTCACAATGGTGTAAAACTAAAATGGGATATACCGGGCTAGGATTCGAGTGACAGGAACAAGGGCGAAACCAACCACCCTAGAATGGAATCGTCGAGCGAAAACACTTGACAACCTCCTAGAAGCAGCTTTTCTTTCCACCAGACCTTTCTCCATCAATTAGAAATCTGATGTTGTCACTAAACACATTCCTTAAATTGTAGCCATTTGTTGAGTGTTTTTTTTTGTCTAATCCGCATATATATCACCATTGCCCTTGATTTTCTTGACTGTATATCTCTTAAATGTCAACATATACGCGTGTGATTTAGATTACGAAGATTTTTCAATGCCGAGAACCTCGATCAGAGAGTTAAAAAGGCGTAAGGTTCACAATGGTGTAAAATTAAAATGGGATATACCTGGCTAGGATTTGAGTTACAAGAACAAGGGCTAAACCAACCAACCAAGAATGGAATCGTCGAGCAAAAAGACTTTACAACCTCCTAGAAGCAGCTTTTCTTGCCACCAGACCTGTCTCCATCAATTAAGAATTTGATGCCCTCACTAAACACATTCCTTAAATTGTTGCCATTTGTTGAGTGTTTTTTTTTGTGTCTAATCCGCATATATATCATCATTCCCCTTGATTTTCTTGACTGTATATCTCTTAAATGTCAACATATACACGTATGATTTAGTTTACGAAGATTTTTCAATGCCGAGAACGTCGATCAGAGACTAAAAAAGGCATAAGGTTCACAATGGTGTAAAACTAAAATGGGATATACCGGGCTAGGATTCGAGCTACAGGAACAAGGGCCAAACCAACCACCCAATTGTAGAGTGAAAACACTTGACAACCTCCTTGAAGCAGCTTTTCTTGCCACCAGACCTTTCTCCATCAATTAGGAATCTGATGCCATCACTAAACACATTCCTTAAATTATAGCCATTTGTTGAGTGTTTTTTTTGTGTGTCTAATCCGCATATATATCTCCATTGCCCTTGATTTTCTTCTCTGTATATCTCTTAAATGTCAACATATACACGTGTGATTTAGTTTACGAAGATTTTTCAATGCCGAGAACCTCGATCAGAGAGTAAAAAAGGCGTAAGGTTCACAATGGTGTAAAATTAAAATGGGATATACCGGGCTAGGATTCGAGTTATAGGAACAAGGGCAAACCAACCCCCCAGGAATGGAATCGTCGAGCGAAAACACTTGACAACCTCCTAGAAGCAGCTTTTCTTTCCACCAGACATTTCTCCATCAATTAGGAATCTGATGCCGTCACTAAACACATTCCTTAAATTGTAGCCATTTGTTGAGTGTATTTTTTTTGTGTCTTATCCGCATATATATCACCATTGTCCTTGATTTTCTTGACTGTATATCTCTTAAATGTCAACATATACACGTGTGATTTAGTTTACGAAGATTTTTCATAGCCGAGAACCTCGATCAGAGAGTAAAAAAGGCGTAAGGTTCACAATGGTGTAAAATTAAAATTGGATATACCGGGCTAGGATACGAGTTACAGGAACAAGGGCTAAACCAACCACCCAAAATTGGAATCGTCGTGCGAAAAGACTTGACAACCTCCTAGAATCAGCTTTTCTTGCCACCAGACCTTTCTCCATCAATTAGTAATCTGATGCCGTCACTAAACACGTTCCTTAAATTGTAGCCATTTGTTGAGTGTTTTTTTTTCGTGTCTAATCCGCATATATATCAACATTGCACTTGATTTTCTTAACTGTATATCTCTTAAATGTCAACATATACACGTGTGATTTAGTTTACGAAGATTTTTCAATGCCGAGAACCTCGATCAGAGAGTAAAAAAGGCGTAAGGTTCACAATGGTGTAAAATTAAAATTGGATATACCGGGCTAGGATACGAGTTACAGGAACAAAGGCCAAACCAACCCCCCAAGAATGGAATCGTCGAGCGAAAACACTTGACAACCTCCTAGAAGCAGCTTTTCTTGCCCCCAGACCTTTCACCATCAATTAGGAATCTGATGTCGTCACTAAACACATTCCTTAAATTGTAGCCATTTGTTGAGTGTATTTTTTGGTGTCTAATCCGCATATATATCACCATTGCCCTTGATTTTCTTGACTGTATATCTCTTAAATGTCAACATATACACGTGTGATTTAGTTTACGAAGATTTCTCAATGCCGAGAACCTCGATCAGAGAGTAAAAAAGGAGTAAGGTTCACAATGGTGTAAAATTAAAATTGGATATACCGGGCTAGGATACGAGTTACAGGAACAAAGGCCAAACCAACCCCCTAAGAATGGAATCCTGGAGCGAAAACACTTGACGACCTTCTAGAAGCAGCTTTTCTTGCCACCAGACCTTTCTCCATCAATTAGGAATCTGATGCCGTCACTAAACACATTCCTTAAATTGTAGCAATTTGTTGAGTGTTTTTTTTGTGTCTAATCCGCATATATATCACCATTGCCCTTGATTTTCTTGACTGTGTATCTCTTAAATGTCAACATATACACGTGTGATTTAGTTTACGAAGATTTTTCAATGCCGAGAACGTCGATCAGAGAGTAAAAAAGGCGTAAGGTTCACAATGGTGTAAAATTAAAATGGGGTATACCGGGCTAGCATACGAGTTACATGAACAAGGGCCAAACCAACCACCCAAGAAGGGAATCGTCTAGCGAAAACACTTGACAACCTTCTAGAAGCAGCTTTTCTTGCCACCAGACCTTTCTCCATCAATTAAGAATCTGATGCCGTCACTAAACACATTCCTTAAATTGTAGCCATTTGTTGAGTGTTTTTTTTGGTGTCTAATCCGCATATATATCACCATTGCCCTTGATTTTCTTAACTGTGTATCTCTTAAATGACAACATATACACGTGTGATTTAGTTTACGAAGGTTTTTCAATGCTGAGAACCTCGATCAGAGAGTATAAAAGGTGTAAGGTTCACAATGGTGTAAAATTAAAATGCGTTATACCTGGCTAGGATTCGAGTTACAGGAACAAGGGCCAAACCAACCACCCAAGTATGGAATTGTCGAGCGAAAACACTTGACAACCTCCTAAAAGCATCTTTTCTTGCCACCAGACCTTTCTCCATCATTTAGGAATCCGATGCCGTCACTAAACACATTCCTTAAATTGTAGCCACTTGTTGAGTGTTTTTTTTTTGTGTCTAATCCGCAAATATATCACCATTGCCCTTGATTTTCTTGACCGTGTATCTCTTAAATGTCAACATATACACGTGTGATTTAGTTTACGAAGATTTTTCAATGCCGAGAACGTCGATCAGAGAGTAAAAAAGGCGTAAGGTTCACAATGGTGTAAAATTAAAATGGGATATACCGGGATAGGATTCGAGCTACAGGAACAAGGGCCAAACCAACCACCCCAGAATGGAATCGTCGAGTGAAAACACTTGACAACCTCCTAGAAGCAGCTTTTCTTGCCACCAGACCTTTCTCCATCAATTAGGAATCTGATGCTGTCACTAAACACATTCCTTAAAATGTAGCCATTTGTTGAGTGATTTTTTTTGTCTCTAATCCGCATATATATCACCATTGCCCTTGATTTTCTTGACTGTATATCTCTTAAATGTCAACATATACACGTGTGATTTAGTTTACGAAGATTTTTCAATGCCGAGAACCTCGATCAGAGAGTAAATAAGGCGTAAGGTTCAGAATGGTGTAAAATTAAAATGGGATATACAGGGCTAGGATTCGAGTTACAGGAACAAGGGCCAAACCGACTACCCAAGAATGGAATCGTCGAGCGAAAACACTTGACAACCTCCTAGAAGTAGCTTATCTTGCCACCAGACCTTTCTCCATCAATTAGGAATCTGATGCCGTCACTAAACACATTCCATAAACTGTAGCCATTTGTTGAGTGTTTTTTATTTGGTGTCTAATCCGCATATATATCACCATTGCCATTGATTTTCTTGACCGTATATCTCTTAAATATCAACATATACACGTGTGATTTAGTTTACGAAGATTTTTCAATGCCGAGAACCTCGATCAGAGATTAAAAAAGGCGTAAGGTTCACAATGGTGTAAAATTAAAATGGGATATACCTGGCTAGGATTCGAGTTACAGGAACAAGGGCCAAACCAACCACCCAAAATTGGAATCGTCGTGCGAAAAGACTTGACAACCTCCTAGAATCAGCTTTTCTTGCCACCAGACCTTTCTCCATCAATTAGTAATCTGATGCCGTCACTAAACACGTTCCTTAAATTGTAGCCATTTGTTGAGTGTTTTTTTTTCGTGTCTAATCCGCATATATATCAACATTGCACTTGATTTTCTTAACTGTATATCTCTTAAATGTCAACACATACACGTGTGATTTAGTTTACGAAGATTTTTCAATGCCGAGAACCTCGATCAGAGAGTAAAAAAGGCGTAAGGTTCACAATGGTGTAAAATTAAAATGAGATATACCGGGCTAGGATTCGAGTTATAGGAACAAGGGCCAAACCAACCACCCAAGAATGGAATCGTCGAACGAAAACACTTGACAACCTCCTAGAAGCGGCTTTTCTTTCCACCAGACCTTTCTCCATCAATTAGGAATCTGATGCCGTCACTAAACACATTCCTTAAATTGTAGCCATTTGTTGAGTGTTTTTTTTTGTCTAATCTGCATATCTATCACCATTGTCCTTGATTTTCTTCATTGTATATCTCTTAAATGTCAACATATACACGTGTGATTTAGTTTACGAATATTTTTCAAAGCCGAGAACCTCGATTAGAGACTAAAAAATGCGTCAGGTTCACAATGGTGTAAAATTAAAATGGGATATACCGGGCTGGGATTCGAGTTACAGGAACAAGGGCCAAACCAACCACCCAAGAATGGAATCGTCGAGCGAAAACACTTGACAACCTCCTAGAAGCAGCTTTTCTTGCCACCAGACCTTTCTCCATCAATTAGTAATCTGATGCCATCACTAAACACATTCCTTAAATTGTAGCCATTTGTTGAGTGTTTTTTTTTTGTGTCTAATCCGCATATATATCACCATTGCCCTTGATTTTCTTGACTGTATATCTCTTAAATGTCAACATATACACGTGTGATTTAGTTTACGAAGATTTTTCAAAGCCGAGAACCTCGATCAGAGAGTAAAAAAGGCATAAGGTTCACAATGGTGTAAAATTAAAATGGGATATACCGGGCTTGGATTCGAGTTACAGGAACAAGGGCCAAACCAACCACCCAAGAATGGAATCGTCGAGCGAAAACACTTGACAACCTCCTAGAAGCAGCTTTTCTTGCCACCAGACCTTTCTCCATCAATTAGGAATCTGAAGCCGTCACTAAACACATTCCTTAAATTGTAGCCATTTGTTGAGTGTTTTTTTTTTGTGTCTAATCCTCATATATATCACCATTGCCCTTGATTTTCTTGACTGTATATGTCTTAAATGTCAACATATACATGTGTGATTTAGTTTACGAAGATTTTTCAATGCCGAGAATGTCGATCAGAGACTAAAAACGGCATAAGGTTCACAATGGTGTAAAACTAAAATGGGATATACCGAGATAGGATTCGAGCTACAGGAACAATGGCCAAACCAACCACCCAAGAATGGAATCGTCGAGTGAAAACACTTGACAACCTCCTAGAAGCAGCTTTTCTTGCCACCAGACCTTTCTCCATCAATTAGGAATCTGATGCCGTCACTAAACACATTCCTTAAATTGTAGCCATTTGTTGAGTGATTTTTTTTGTCTCTAATCCGCATATATATCTCCATTGCCCTTGATTTTCTTGACTGTATATCTCATAAATGTCAACATATACACGTGTGATTTAGTTTACGAAGATTTTTCAATGCCGAGAACCTCGATCAGAGAGTAAAAAAGGCATAAGGTTCACAATGGTGTAAAATTAAAATGGGATATACCGGGCTAGGATTCGAGTTACAGGAACAAGGGCCAAACCAACCACCCAAGAATGGAGTCGTCGAGCGAAAACACTTGACAACCTCCTAGAAGCAGCTTTTCTTGCCACCAGACCTTTCTCCATCAATTAGGAATCTGAAGCCATCACTAAACACATTCCTTAAATTGTAGCCATTTGTTGAGTGTTTTTTTTGGTGTCTAATCCGCATATATATCACCATTGCCCTTAATTTTCTTGACTGTATATCTCTTAAATGTCAACATATACACGTGTGATTTAGTTTACGAAGATTTTTCAATGCCGAGAACGTCGATCATAGACTAAAAAAGGCATAAGGTTCACAATGGTGTAAAACTAAAATGGGATATACCAGGCTAGGATTCGAGTTACAGGAACAAGGGCCAAACCAACCACGCAAGAATGGAATCGTCGAGCGAAAACGCTTGACAAGCTCCTAGAAGCAGCTTTTCTTGCCACCAGACCTTTCTCCATCAATTAGGAATCTGATGCCGTCACTAAACACATTCCTTAAATTGTAGCCATTTGTTGAGTGTTTTTTTGGTGTCTAATCCGCATATATATCACCATTGCCCTTGATTTTCTTGACTGTATATCTCTTAAATGTCAACATATACACGTGTGATTTAGTTTACGAAGATTTTTCGATGCCGAGAACCACGATCAGAGAGTAAAAACGGCATAAGTTTCACAATGGTGTAAAATTAAAATGGAATGTACCGGGCTAGGATTCGAGTGACAGGAACAAGGGCGAAACCAACCACCCTAGAATGGAATCGTCGAGCGAAAACACTTGACAACCTCCTAGAAGCCGCTTTTCTTGCCACCTAACCTTTCTCCATCAATTAGGAATCTGATGCCGTCACAAAACACATTACTTAAATAGTTGCCATTTGTAGAGTTTTTTTTTTTGGTGTCTAATCCGCATATATATCACCATTGCCCTTGATTTTCTTGACTGTATATCTCTTAAATGTCAACATATACACTTGTGATTTAGTTTACGAAGATTTTTCAATGCCGAGAACCTCGATCAGAGAGTAAAAAGGCGTAAGGTTCACAATGGTGTAAAATAAAAATGGGATATACTGGGCTAGGATTCGAGTTATAGGAACAAGGGCCAAACCAACCACCCAAGAATGGAATCATCGGGCGAAAACACTTGACAACCTCCTAGAAGCTGCTTTTCTTTCCACCAGACCTTTCTCCATCAATTAGGAATCTGATGCCGTCACTAAACACATTCCTTAAATTGTAGCCATTTGTTGTGTGTTTTTTTATGTGTTTAATCCGCATATATATCACCATTGCCCTTGATTTTCTTGACTGTATATCTCTTAAATGTCAACATATACACATGTGATTTAGTTTACGAATATTTTTCAATGCCGAGAACCTCGATCAGAGAGTAAAAAAGGCATAAGGTTGACAATGGTGTAAAATTAAAATGGGATATACCGGGCTAGGATTCGAGTTACAGGAACAAGGGCCAAACCAACCACCCAAGAATGGAATCGTCGAGCGAAAACACTTGACAACCTCCTAGAAACAGCTTTTCTTGCCACCAGACCTTTCTCCATCAATTAGGAATCTGAAGCCGTCACTAAACACATTCCTTAAATTGTAGCCATTTGTTGAGTGTTTTTTTTTTGGGTGTCTAATCCGCATATATATCACTATTGCCCTTGATTTTCTTAACTGTATATCTCTTAAATGTTAACATATACACGTGTGATTTAGTTTACGAATATTTTTCAATGCCGAGAACGTCGATCAGTGACTAAAAAAGGCATAAGGTTCACAATGGTGTAAAATTAAAATGGGATATACCGGGTTAAGATTCGAGTTACAGGAACAAGGGCCAAACCAACCACCCAAGAATGGAATCGTCGAGCAAAAACAATTGACAACCTCCTAGAAGCAGATTTTCTTGCCACCAGCCCTTTCTCCATCGATTAGGAATCTGATGCCGTCACTGAACACATTCCTTAAATTGTAGCCATTTGTTGAGTGTTTTTTTTTTGGTGTCTAATCCGCATATATATCACCCTTACCCTTGATTTTCTTGACTGTATATCCCTTAAATGTCAACATATACATGTATGATTTAGTTTACGAACCTTTAAAGTGAGAACCTCGATTAGAGAGTAAAAACGGCCTAAGGTTCACAATGGTGTAAAATTAAAATGGGATATACCGGGCTAGGATTCGAGTTACAGGAACAAGGGCCAAACCAACCACCCAAGAATGGAATCGTCGAGCGAAAACACTTGATAACCTCCTAGAAGCAGCTTTTCTTGCACCAAACCTTTCTCCATCAATTAGGAATTTGATGCCGTCACTAAACACATTCCTTAAATTGTAGACATTTGTTGAGTTTTTTTTTTCGTGTCTAATCCGCATATATATCAACATTGCACTTGATTTTCTTAACTGTATATCTCTTAAATGTCAACATATACACGTGTGATTTTGTTTACGAAGATTTTTCAATGCCGAGAACCTCGATCAGAGAGTAAAAAGGCGTAAGTTTCACAATGGTGTAAAATTAAAATGGGATATACCGGGATAGGATTCGAGTTACAGGAACAAGGGCCAAACCAACCACCCAAGAATCGAATTGTCGAGCGAAAACACTTGACAACCTCCTAGAAGCAGCTTTTCTTGCCAACACACCTTTCTCCATCAATTAGGAATCTGAAGCCGTCACTAAACACATTCCTTAAATTGTAGCCATTTGTTGAGTGTTTTTTTTGTGTGTCTAATCCGCATATATATCTCCATTGCCCTTGATTTTCTTCTCTGTATATCTCTTAAATGTCAACATATACACGTGTGATTTAGGTTACGAAGATTTTTCAATGCCGAGAACCTCGATCAGAGAGTAAAAAAGGCGTAAGGTTCACAATGGTGTAAAATTAAAATGGGATATACCGGGCCAGGATTCGACTTACAGGAACAAGGGACAAACCAACCACCCAAGAATGGAATCGTCGAGCGAAAACACTTGACAATCTCCTAGAAGCAGCTTTTCTTTCCACCAGACCTTTCTCCATCAATTAGGAATCTGATGTTGTCACTAAACACATTCCTTAAATTGTAGCCATTTGTTGAGTGTTTTTTTTTGGTGTCTAATCCGCATATATATCACCATTGCCCTTGATTTTCTTGACTGTATATCTCTTAAATGTCAACATATACACGTGTGATTTAGACTACGAAGATTTTTCAATGCCGAGAACCTCGATCAGAGAGTTAAAAAGGCGTAAGGTTCACAATGGTGTAAAATTAAAATGGGATATACCTGGCTAGGATTTGAGTTACAAGAACAAGGGCTAAACCAACCAACCAAGAATGGAATCGTCGAGAGAAAAGACTTTACAACTTCCTAAAAGCAGCTTTTCTTGCCACCAGGCCTGTCTCCATCATTTAAGAATCTGATGCCGTCACGAAACACATTCCTTAAATTGTAGCCATTTGTTGAGTGATTTTTTTTGTCTCTAATCCAAATATATATCACCATTGCCCTTGATTTTCTTGATTGTATATCTCTTAAATGTCAACATATACATGTGTGATTTAGTTTACGAAGATTTTTCAATGCCGAGAACCTCGATCAGAGAGTAAAAAAGGCGTAAGGTTCACAATGGTGTAAAATTAAAATGGGATATACAGGGCTAGGATTCGAGTTACAGGAACAAGGGCCAAACCAACCACCCAAGAATGGAATCGTCGAACGAAAACACTTGACAACCTCCTAGAAGCAGCTTATCTTGCCACCAGACCTTTCTCCATCAATTAGGAATCTGATGCCGTCACTAAACACATTCCATAAACTGAAGCCATTTGTTGAGTGTTTTTTTTTTGTGCCTAATCCGCATATATATCACCATTGCCATTGATTTTCTTGACTGTATATCTCTTAAATGTCAACATATACACGTGTGATTTAGTTTACAAAGATTTTTCAATGCCAAGAACCTCGATCAGAGATTAAAAAAGGCGTAAGGTTCACAATGGTGTAAAATTAAGAAAGACTGTATACCTGGCTAGGTTTCGAGTTACAGGAACAAGGCCAAACCAACCACCCAAAATTGGAATCGTCGAGCGAAAAAACTTGACAACCTCCTAGAAGCAGCTTTTCTTGCCACCAGACCTTTCTCCATCGATTAGGAATCTGATGCCGTCACTAAACAAATTCCTTAAATTGTAGCCATTTGTTGAGTGTTTTTTATGGTGTGTAATCCGCATGTATATCACCATTGCCCTTGATTTTCTTGACTGTATATCTCTTAAATGTCAACATATACACGCGTGATTTAGTTTACGAAGATTTTTCAATGCCGAGAACCTCGATCAGAGATTAAAAAAGGCGTAAGGTTCACAATGGTGTAAAATTAAAATGGGATATACCGGGCTAGGATTCTAGTTACAGGAACAAGGGCCAAACCAACCACCCAAGAATGGAATCGTCGAGCGATAACACTTGATAACCTCCTAGAATCAGCTTTTCTTGCACCAAACCTTTCTCTAGCAATTAGGAATCTGATGCTGTCACTAAACACATTCCTTAAATTGTAGCCATTTGTTGAGTGTTTTTTTTTTTGGTGTCTAATCAGCATATATATCACCATTGCCCTTGAATTTCTTGACTGTATATCTCTTAAATGTCAACATATACACGTGTGATTTAGTTTACGAAGATTTTTCAATGCCAAGAACCTCGATCAGAGAGTAAAAAGGCGTAAGGTTCACAATGGTGTAAAATTAAAATGGGATATACCGGGCTAGGATTCGAGTTACAGGAACAAGGGCCAAACCAACCACCCAAGAATGGAATCGTCGAGCGAAAACACTTGACAACCTCCTAGAAGCAGCTTTTCTTGTCACCAGACCTTTCTCCATCAATTAGGAATCTGATGCCAGCACTAAACACGTCCTTAAATTGTAGCCATTTGTTGAGTGTTTTTTTTGTGTCTAATCCGCATATATATCACCATTGCCCTTGATTTTCTTGTCTGTATATCTCTTAAATGTCAACATATAAGGTGTGATTTAGTTTACGATGATTTTTCAATGCTGAGAACCTCGATCAAAGAGTAAAAAAGGCGTAAGGTTCACAATGGTGTAAAATTAAAATGGGATATACCGGGCTAGGATTCGAGTTATAGGAACAAGGGCAAACCAACCCCCCAGGAATGGAATCGTCGAGCGAAAACACTTGACAACCTCCTAGAAGCAGCTTTTCTTTCCACCAGACATTTCTCCATCAATTAGGAATCTGATGCCGTCACTAAACACATTCCTTAAATTGTAGCCATTTGTTGAGTGTATTTTTTTTGTGTCTTATCCGCATATATATCACCATTGTCCTTGATTTTCTTGACTGTATATCTCTTAAATGTCAACATATACACGTGTGATTTAGTTTACGAAGATTTTTCATAGCCGAGAACCTCCATTAGACAGTAA
The DNA here is from genome assembly GCA_030545235.1 of Helianthus tuberosus. Lineage (NCBI taxonomy): Eukaryota > Viridiplantae > Streptophyta > Magnoliopsida > Asterales > Asteraceae > Helianthus > Helianthus tuberosus. Next base: position 40,272,059 of record CM060412.1, read on the forward strand.
AAAAGGCGTAAGGTTCACAATGGTGTAAAATTAAAATGGGATATACCGGGCTAGGATTCGAGTTACAGGAACAAGGGCCAAACCAACCACCCAAGAATGGAATCGTCGAGCGAAAACACTTGACAACCTCCTAGAAGTAGCTTTTCTTGCCACCAGACCTTTCTCCATCAATTAGGAATCTGACGCCGTCACTAAACACATTCCTTAATTTGTAGCCATTTGTTGAGTGTTTTTTTTTGTGTCTAATCCGCATATATATCACCATTACCCTTGACTTTCTTAACTGTATATCTCTTAAATGTCAACGTATACACGTGTGATTTAGTTTACGAAGATTTTTCAATGCTGAGAAACTCGATCAGAGAGTAAAAAGGCATAATTTTCACAATGTTGTAAATTTAAAATGGGATATACCGGGCTAGGATTCGAATTACAGGAACAAGGGCCAAACCAACCACCCAAGAATGGAATAGTCGAGCGAAAACACTTGACAACCTCCTAGAAGCAGCTTTTCTTGCCACCAGACCTTTCTCCATCAATTAGGAATCTGAAGCCATCACTAAACACATTCCTTAAATTGTAGCCATTTGTTGAGTGTTTTTTTTTTGTGTGTCTAATCCGCATATATGTCACCATTGCCCTTGATTTTCTTGAGTGTATATCTCTTAAATGTCAACATATACACGTGTGATTTAGTTTACGAAGATTTTTCGATGTCGAGAACCATGAACAGAGAGTAAAAACGGCGTAAGGTTCACAATGGTGTAAAACTAAAATGGGATATACTGGGCTAGGATTCGAGTGACAGGAACAAGGGCGAAACCAACCACCCTAGAATGGAATCGTCGAGCGAAAACACTTGACAACCTCCTAGAAGCAGCTTTTCTTTCCACCAGACCTTTCTCCATCAATTAGAAATCTGATGTTGTCACTAAACACATTCCTTAAATTGTAGCCATTTGTTGAGTGTTTTTTTTTTTGTCTAATCCGCATATATATCACCATTGCCCTTGATTTTCTTGACTGTATATCTCTTAAATGTCAACATATACGCGTGTGATTTAGATTACGAAGATTTTTCAATGCCGAGAACCTCGATCAGAGAGTTAAAAAGGCGTAAGGTTCACAATGGTGTAAAATTAAAATGGGATATACCTGGCTAGGATTTGAGTTACAAGAACAAGGGCTAAACCAACCAACCAAGAATGGAATCGTCGAGCAAAAAGACTTTACAACCTCCTAGAAGCAGCTTTTCTTGCCACCAGACCTGTCTCCATCAATTAAGAATTTGATGCCCTCACTAAACACATTCCTTAAATTGTTGCCATTTGTTGAGTGTTTTTTTTTGTGTCTAATCCGCATATATATCATCATTCCCCTTGATTTTCTTGACTGTATATCTCTTAAATGTCAACATATACACGTATGATTTAGTTTACGAAGATTTTTCAATGCCGAGAACGTCGATCAGAGACTAAAAAAGGCATAAGGTTCACAATGGTGTAAAACTAAAATGGGATATACCGGGCTAGGATTCGAGCTACAGGAACAAGGGCCAAACCAACCACCCAATTGTAGAGTGAAAACACTTGACAACCTCCTTGAAGCAGCTTTTCTTGCCACCAGACCTTTCTCCATCAATTAGGAATCTGATGCCATCACTAAACACATTCCTTAAATTATAGCCATTTGTTGAGTGTTTTTTTTGTGTGTCTAATCCGCATATATATCTCCATTGCCCTTGATTTTCTTCTCTGTATATCTCTTAAATGTCAACATATACACGTGTGATTTAGTTTACGAAGATTTTTCAATGCCGAGAACCTCGATCAGAGAGTAAAAAAGGCGTAAGGTTCACAATGGTGTAAAATTAAAATGGGATATACCGGGCTAGGATTCGAGTTATAGGAACAAGGGCAAACCAACCCCCCAGGAATGGAATCGTCGAGCGAAAACACTTGACAACCTCCTAGAAGCAGCTTTTCTTTCCACCAGACATTTCTCCATCAATTAGGAATCTGATGCCGTCACTAAACACATTCCTTAAATTGTAGCCATTTGTTGAGTGTATTTTTTTTGTGTCTTATCCGCATATATATCACCATTGTCCTTGATTTTCTTGACTGTATATCTCTTAAATGTCAACATATACACGTGTGATTTAGTTTACGAAGATTTTTCATAGCCGAGAACCTCCATTAGACAGTAAAAAAGGCGTAAGGTTCACAATGGTGTAAAATTAAAATGGGATATACCGGGCTAGGATTCGAGTTACAGGAACAAGGGCCAAACCAACCACCCAAGAATGGAATCGTCGAGCGAAAACACTTGACAACCTCCTAGAAGTAGTTTTTCTTGCCACCAGACCTTTTTCCATCAATTAGGAATCTGAAGCCGTCACTAAACACATTCCTTAATTTGTAGCCATTTGTTGAGTGTTTTTTTTTTTGTGTCTAATCCGCATATATATCACCATTACCCTTGATTTTCTTAACTGTATATCACTTAAATGTCAACGTATACACGTGTGATTTAGTTTACGAAGATTTTTCAATGCTGAGAAACTCGATCAGAGAGTAAAAAGGCATAATTTTCACAATGTTGTAAATTTAAAATGGGATATACCGGGCTAGGATTCGAATTACAGGAACAAGGGCCAAACCAACCACCCAAGAATGGAATAGTCGAGCGAAAACACTTGACAACCTCCTAGAAGCAGCTTTTCTTGCCACCAGACCTTTCTCCATCAATTAGGAATCTGAAGCCATCACTAAACACATTCCTTAAATTGTAGCCATTTGTTGAGTGTTTTTTTTTTTTGTGTCTAATCCGCATATATGTCACCATTGCCCTTGATTTTCTTGAGTGTATATCTCTTAAATGTCAACATATACACGTGTGATTTAGTTTACGAAGATTTTTTGATGTCGAGAACCATGAACAGAGAGTAAAAACGGCGTAAGGTTCACAATGGTGTAAAACTAAAATGGGATATACCGGGCTAGGATTCGAGTGACAGGAACAAGGGCGAAACCAACCACCCTAGAATGGAATCGTCGAGCGAAAACACTTAACAACCTCCTAGAAGCAGCTTTTCTTTCCACCAGACCTTTCTCCATCAATTAGGAATCTGATGTTGTCACTAAACACATTCCTTAAATTGTAGCCATTGGTTGAGTGTTTTTTTTTTGGTGTCTAATCCGCATATATATCCCCATTGCCCTTGATTTTCTTGACTGTATATCTCTTAAATGTCAACATATACACGTGTGATTTAGACTACGAAGATTTTTCAATGCCGAGAACCTCGATCAGAGAGTTAAAAAGGCGTAAGGTTCACAATGGTGTAAAATTAAAATGGGATATACCTGGCTAGGATTTGAGTTACAAGAACAAGGGCTAAACCAACCAACCAAGAATGGAATCGTCGAGCGAAAAGACTTTACAACTTCCTAGAAGCAGCTTTTCTTGCCACCAGACCTGTCTCCATCAATTAAGAATCTGATGCCGTCACGAAACACATTCCTTAAATTGTTGCCATTTGTTGAGTGATTTTTTTTGTCTCTAATCCAAATATATATCACCATTGCCCTTGATTTTCTTGATTGTATATCTCTTAAATGTCAACATATACACGTGTGATTTAGTTTACGAAGATTTTTCAATGCCGAGAACCTCGATCAGAGAGTAAAAAAGGCGTAAGGTTCACAATGGTGTAAAATTAAAATGGGATATACAGGGCTAGGATTCGAGTTACAGGAACAAGGGCCAAACCAACCACCCAAGAATGGAATCGTCGAACGAAAACACTTGACAACCTCCTAGAAGCAGCTTATCTTGCCACCAGACCTTTCTCCATCAATTAGGAATCTGATGCCGTCACTAAACACATTCCATAAACTGAAGCCATTTGTTGAGTGTTTTTTTTTTTTTTTGTGCCTAATCCGCATATATATCACCATTGCCATTGATTTTCTTGACTGTATATCTCTTAAATGTCAACATATACACGTGTGATTTAGTTTACAAAGATTTTTCAATGCCAAGAACCTCGATCAGAGATTAAAAAAGGCGTAAGGTTCACAATGGTGTAAAATTAAGAAAGATTGTATACCTGGCTAGGATTCGAGTTACAGGAACAAGGCCAAACCAACCACCCAAAATTGGAATCGTCGAGCGAAAAAACTTGACAACCTCCTAGAAGCAGCTTTTCTTGCCACCAGACCTTTCTCCATCGATTAGGAATCTGATGCCGTCACTAAACAAATTCCTTAAATTGTAGCCATTTGTTGAGTGTTTTTTATGGTGTGTAATCCGCATGTATATCACCATTGCCCTTGATTTTCTTGACTGTATATCTCTTAAATGTCAACATATACACGCGTGATTTAGTTTACGAAGATTTTTCAATGCCGAGAACCTCGATCAGAGATTAAAAAAGGCGTAAGGTTAACAATGGTGTAAAATTAAAATGGGATATACCGGGCTAGGATTCGAGTTACAGGAACAAGGGCCAAACCAACCACCCAAGAATGGAATCGTCGAGCGAAAACACTTGATAACCTCCTAGAATCAGCTTTTCTTGCACCAAACCTTTCTCCAGCAATTAGGAATCTGATGCTGTCACGAAACACATTCCTTAAATTGTAGCCATTTGTTGAGTGTTTTTTTTTTGGTGTCTAATCAGCATATATATCACCATTGCCCTTGAATTTCTTTACTGTATATCTCTTAAATGTCAACATATACACGTGTGATTTAGTTTACGAAGATTTTTCAATGCTGAGAACCTCGATCAAAGAGTAAAAAAGGCGTAAGGTTCACAATGGTGTAAAATTAAAATGGGATATACCGGGCTAGGATTCGAGTTATAGGAACAAGGGCAAACCAACCCCCCAGGAATGGAATCGTCGAGCGAAAACACTTGACAACCTTCTAGAAGCAGCTTTTCTTTCCACCAGACATTTCTCCATCAATTAGGAATCTGATGCCGTCACTAAACACATTCCTTAAATTGTAGCCATTTGTTGAGTGTATTTTTTTTGTGTCTTATCCGCATATATATCACCATTGTCCTTGATTTTCTTGACTGTATATCTCTTAAATGTCAACATATACACGTGTGTTTTAGTTTACGAAGATTTTTCATAGCCGAGAACCTCCATTAGACAGTAAAAAAGGCGTAAGGTTCACAATGGTGTAAAATTAAAATGGGATATACCGGGCTAGGATTCGAGTTACAGGAACAAGGGCCAAACCAACCACCCAAGAATGGAATCGTCGAGCGAAAACACTTGACAACCTCCTAGAAGTAGCTTTTCTTGCCACCAGACCTTTCTCCATCAATTAGGAATCTGAAGCCGTCACTAAACACATTCCTTAATTTGTAGCCATTTGTTGAGTGTTTTTTTTTGTGTCTAATCCGCATATATATCACCATTACCCTTGATTTTCTTAACTGTATATCTCTTAAATGTCAACATATACACGTGTGATTTAGTTTACGAAGATTTTTCAATGCTCAGAAACTCGATCAGAGAGTAAAAAAGGCATAATTTTCACAATGTTGTAAATTTAAAATGGGATATACCGGGCTAGGATTCGAATTACAGGAACAAGGGCCAAACCAACCACCCAAGAATGGAATAGTCGAGCGAAAACACTTGACAACCTCCTAGAAGTAGCTTTTCTTGCCACCAGACCTTTCTCCATCAATTAGGAATCTGAAGCCATCACTAAACACATTCCTTAAGTTGTAGCCATTTGTTGAGTGTTTTTTTTTTTTTTTGTGTCTAATCCGCATATATGTCACCATTGCCCTTGATTTTCTTGAGTGTATATCTCTTAAATGTCAACATATACACGTGTGATTTAGTTTACGAAGATTTTTCGTTGCCGAGAACCATGAACAGAGAGTAAAAACGGCGTAAGGTTCACAATGGTGTAAAACTAAAATGGGATATACCGGGCTAGGATTCGAGTGACAGGAACAAGGGCGAAACCAACCACCCTAGAATGGAATCGTCGAGCGAAAACACTTGACAACCTCCTAGAAGCAGCTTTTCTTTCCACCAGACCTTTCTCCATCAATTAGGAATCTGATGTTGTCACTAAACACATTCCTTAAATTGTAGCCATTTGTTGAGTGTTTTTTTTTTGTGTCTAATCCGCATATATATCACCATTGCCCTTGATTTTCTTGACTGTATATCTCTTAAATGTCAACATATACACGTGTGATTTAGATTACGAAGATTTTTCAATGCCGAGAACCTCGATCAGAGAGTTAAAAAGGCGTAAGGTTCACAATGGTGTAAAATTAAAATGGGATATACCTGGCTAGGATTTGAGTTACAAGTACAAGGGCTAAACCAACCAACCAAGAATGGAATCGTCGAGCGAAAAGACTTTACAACCTCCTAGAAGCAGCTTTTCTTGCCACCAGACCTGTCTCCATCAATTAAGAATCTGATGCCGTCACTAAACACATTCTTTAAATTGTTGCCATTTGTTGAGTGTTTTTTTTTGTGTCTAATCCGCATATATATCATCATTCCCCTTGATTTTCTTGACTGTATATCTCTTAAATGTCAAAATATACACGTATGATTTAGTTTACGAAGATTTTTCAATGCCGAGAACGTCGATCAGAGACTAAAAAAGGCATAAGGTTCACAATGGTGTAAAACTAAAATGGGATATACCGGGCTAGGATTCGAGCTACAGGAACAAGGGCCAAACCAACCACCCAATTGTAGAGTGAAAACACTTGACAACCTCCTAGAAGCAGCTTTTCTTGCCACCAGACCTTTCTCCATCAATTAGGAATCTGATGCCATCACTAAACACATTCCTTAAATTGTAGCCATTTGTTGAGTGTTTTTTTTGTGTGTCTAATCCGCATATATATCTCCATTGCCCTTGATTTTCTTCTCTGTATATCTCTTAAATGTCAACATATACACGTGTGATTTAGTTTACGAAGATTTTTCAATGCCGAGAACCACGATCAGAGAGTATAAAAGGCGTAAGGTTCACAATGGTGTAAAATTAAAATGGGATATACCGGGCCAGGATTCGAGTTACAGGAACAAGGGACAAACCAACCACCCAAGAATGGAATCGTCGAGCGAAAACACTTGACAATCTTCTAGAAGCGGCTTTTCTTTCCACCAGACCTTTCTCCATCAATTAGGAATCTGATGTTGTCACTAAACACATTCCTTAAATTGTAGCCATTTGTTGAGTGTTTTTTTTGGTGTCTAATCCGCATATATATCACCATTGCCCTTGATTTTCTTGACTGTATATCTCTTAAATGTCAACATATACACGTGTGATTTAGATTACGAAGATTTTTCAATGCCGAGAACCTCGATCAGAGAGTTAAAAAGGCGTAAGGTTCACAATGGTGTAAAATTAAAATGGGATATACCTGGCTAGGATTTGAGTTACAAGAACAAGGGCTAAACCAACCAACCAAGAATGGAATCGTCGAGCGAAAAGACTTTACAACCTCCTAGAAGCAGCTTTTCTTGCCACCAGACCTGTCTCCATCAATTAAGAATCTGACGCCGTCACGAAACACATTCCTTAAATTGTAGCCATTTGTTGAGTATTTTTTTTTGTCTCTAATCCAAATATATATCACCATTGCCCTTGATTTTCTTGACTGTATATCTCTTAAATGTCAACATATACACGTGTGATTTAGTTTACGAAGATTTTTTAATGCCGAGAACCTCGATCAGAGAGTAAAAAAGGCGTAAGGTTCACAATGGTGTAAAATTAAAATGGGATATACAGGGCTAGGATTCGAGTTACAGGAACAAGGGCCAAACCAACCACCCAAGAATGGAATCGTCGAACGAAAACACTTGACAACCTCCTAGAAGCAGCTTATCTTGCCACCAGACCTTTCTCCATCAATTAGGAATCTGATGCCGTCACTAAACACATTCCATAAACTGAAGCCATTTGTTGAGTGTTTTTTTTGTGCCTAATCCGCATATATATCACCATTGCCATTGATTTTCTTGAGTGTATATCTCTTAAATGTCAACATATACACGTGTGATTTAGTTTACAAAGATTTTTCAATGCCAAGAACCTCGATCAGATATTAAAAAAGGCGTAAGGTTCACAATGGTGTAAAATTAAGAAAGACTGTATACCTGGCTAGGATTCGAGTTACAGGAACAAGGGCCAAACCAACCACCCAAAATTGGAATCGTCGAGCGAAAAAACTTGACAACCTCCTAGAAGCAGCTTTACTTGCCACCAGACCTTTCTCCATCGATTAGGAATCTGATGCCATCACTAAACAAATTCCTTAAATTGTAGCCATTTGTTGAGTGTTTTTTATGGTGTGTAATCCGCATGTATATCACCATTGCCCTTGATTTTCTTGACTGTATATCTCTTAAATGTCAACATATACACGCGTGATTTAGTTTACGAAGATTTTTCAATGCCGAGAACCTCGATCAGAGATTAAAAAAGGTGTAAGGTTCACAATGGTGTAAAATTAAAATGGGATATACCGGGCTAGGATTCGAGTTACAGGAACAAGGGCCAAACCAACCACCCAAGAATGGAATCGTCGAGCGAAAACACTTGACAACCTCCTAGAAGTAGCTTTTCTTGCCACCAGACCTTTCTCCATCAATTAGGAATCTGATGCCGTCACTAAACACATTCCTTAATTTGTAGCCATTTGTTGAGTGTTTTTTTTTGTGTCTAATCCGCATATATATCACCATTACCCTTGATTTTCTTAACTGTATATCTCTTAAATGTCAACATATACACGTGTGATTTAGTTTACGAAGATTTTTCAATGCTGAGAAACTCGATCAGAGAGTAAAAAAGGCATAATGTTCACAATGTTGTAAATTTAAAATGGGATATACCGGGCTAGGATTCGAATTACAGGAACAAGGGCCAAACCAACCACCCAAGAATGGAATAGTCGAGCAAAAACACTTGACAACCTCCTAGAAGCAGCTTTTCTTGCCACCAGAACTTTCTCCATCAATTAGGAATCTGAAGCAATCACTAAACACATTCCTTAAATTGTAGCCATTTGTTGAGTGTTTTTTTTTTTTGGTGTCTAATCCGCAAATATATCACCATTGCCCTTGATTTTCTTGACTGTATATCTCTTAAATGTCAACATATACACGTGTGATTTAGTTTACGAAGATTTTTCAATGCCGAGAACGTCGATCAGAGACTAAAAAAGGCATAAGGTTCACAATTTTGTAAAACTAAAATGGGATATACCGGGCTAGGATTCGAGTTACAGGAACAAGGGCCAAACCAACCACCTAAAATTGGAATCGTCGAGCGAAAAAACTTGACAACCTCCTAGAAGCAGCTTTTCTTGCCACCAGACCTTTCTCCATCGATTAGGAATCTGATGCCGTCACTAAACAAATTCCTTAAATTGTAGCCATTTGTTGAGTGTTTTTTATGGTGTGTAATCCGCATGTATATCACCATTGCCCTTGATTTTCTTGACTGTATATCTCTTAAATGTCAACATATACACGCGTGATTTAGTTTACGAAGATTTTTCAATGCCGAGAACCTCGATCAGAGATTAAAAAAGGCGTAAGGTTCACAATGGATATACCGGGCTAGGATTCGAGTTACAGGAACAAGGGCCAAACCAACCACCCAAGAATGGAATCGTCGAGCGAAAACACTTGACAACCTCCTAGAAGTAGCTTTTCTTGCCACCAGACCTTTCTCCATCAATTAGGAATCTGATGCCGTCACTAAACACATTCCTTAATTTGTAGCCATTTGTTGAGTGTTTTTTTTTTTGTGTCTAATCCGCATATATATCACCATTACCCTTCATTTTCTTAACTGTATATCTCTTAAATGTCAACATATACACGTGTGATTTAGTTTACGAAGATTTTTCAATGCTGAGAAACTCGATCAGAGAGTAAAAAAGGCATAATGTTCACAATGTTGTAAATTTAAAATGGGATATACCGGGCTAGGATTCGAATTACAGGAACAAGGGCCAAACCAACCACCCAAGAATGGAATAGTCGAGCGAAAACACTTGACAACCTCCTAGAAGCAGCTTTTCTTGCCACCAGACCTTTCTCCATCAATTAGGAATCTGAAGCCATCACTAAACACATTCCTTAAATTGTAGCCATTTGTTGAGTGTTTTTTTTTTGTGTCTAATCCGCATATATATCACCATTGCCCTTGATTTTCTTGACTGTATATCTCTTAAATGTCAACATATACACGTGTGATTTAGTTTACGAAGATTTTTCAATGCCGAGAACGTCGATCAGAGACTAAAAAAGGCATAAGGTTCACAATTTTGTAAAACTAAAATGGGATTTACCAGGCTAGGATTCGAGTTACAGGAACAAGGGCCAAACCAACCACCCAAGAATGGAATCGTCGAGCGAATACACTTGACAACCTCCTAGAAGCAGCTTTTCTTGCCACCAGACCTTTCTCCGTCAATTAGGAATCTGATGCCGTCACTAAACACATTCCTTAAATTGTAGCCATTTGTTGAATGTTTTTTTTTTGGTGTCTAATCCGCATATATGTCACCATTGCCCTTCATTTTCTTGAGTGTATATCTCTTAAATGTCAACATATACACGTGTGATTTAGTTTACGAAGATTTTTCGATTCCGAGAACCACGAACAGAGAGTAAAAACGGCGTAAGGTTCACAATGGTGTAAAACTAAAATGGGATACACCGGGCTAGGATTCAAGTAACAGGAACAAGGGCGAAACCAACCACCCTAGAATGGAATCGTCGAGCGAAAACACTTGACAACCTCCTAGAAGCAGCTTTTCTTGCCACCAAACATTTCTCCATCAATTAGGAATTTGATGCCGTCACTAAACGCATTCCTTAAATTGTAGCCATTTGTTGAGTGTTTTTTTTTGTGTCTAATCCGCATATATATCTCCATTGCCCTTGATTTTCTTGTCTGTATATCTCTTAAATGTTAACAAATACACGTGTGATTTAGTTTACGAAGATTTTTCAATGCCGAGAACCTCGATCAGAGAGTAAAAAAGGCGTAAGGTTCAAAATGGTGTAAAATTAAAATGGGATATATCGGGCTAGGATTCGAGTTACAGGAACAAGGGCCAAACCAACCACCCAAGAATGGAATCGTCGATCGAAAACACTTGACAACCTCCTAGAAGTAGCTTTTCTTGCCACCAGACCTTTCTCCATCAATTAGGAAACTGATGTTGTCACTAAACACATTCCTTAAATTGTAGCCATTTGTTGAGTGTGTTTTTTTTTGGTGTCTAATCCACATATATATCACCATTGCCCTTGATTTTCTTGACTGTATATCTCTTAAATGTCAACATAAATAGGTGTGATTTAGTTTACGAAGATTTTTCAATGCCGAGAACCTCCATCAGAGAGTAAAAAAGGCGTAAGGTTCACAATGGTGTAAAATTAAAATGGGATATACCTGGCTAGGATTCAAGTTACAAGAACAAGGGCCAAACCAACCACCCAAGAATGGAATCGTCGAGCGAAAAGACTTTACAACCTCCTAGAAGCAGCTTTTCTTGCCACCAGACCTTTCTCCATCAATTAGGAATCTGATGCCGTCACTAAACACATTCCATCAATCGTAGCCATTTGTCGAGTGTTTTTTTTTGTGTCTAATCCGCATATATATCACCATTGCCCTTGATTTTCTTGACTGTATATCTCTTAAATGTCAACATATACACGTGTGATTTAGATTACGAATATTTTTCAATGCCGAGAACCTCGATCAGAGAGTTAAAAAGGCGTAAGGTTCACAATGGTGTAAAATTAAAATGGGATATACCGGGCTAGGATTCGAGTTACAGGAACAAGGGACAAACCAACCACCCAAGAATGGAATCGTCGAGCAAAAACACTTGACAACCTCCTAGAAGCAGCTTTTCTTGCCACCAGACCTTTCTCCGTCAATTAGGAATCTGATGATGTCACTAAACACATTCCTTAAATTGTAGCCATTTGTTGAGTGTGTTTTTTTTTGGTGTCTAATCCACGTATATAACACCATTTCCCTTGATTTTCTTGACTGTATATCTCTTAAATGTCAACATATATACGTGTGATTTAGTTTACGAAGATTTTTCAATGCCGAGAACCTCCATCAGAGAGTAAAAAAGGCGTAAGGTTCACAATGGTGTAAAATTAAAATGGGATACATCTGGCTAGGATTCGAGTTACAAGAACAAGGGCCAAACCACCCACCCAAGAATGGAATCGTCGAGCGAAAAGACTTGACAACCTCCTAGAAGCAGCTTTTCTTGCCACCAGACCTTTCTCCATCAATTAGGAATCGGATGCCGTCACAAAACACATTCCTTAAATTGTAGCCATTTGTTGAGTGTTTTTTTTGGTGGCTAATCCGCATATATATCACCATTGCCCTTGATTTTCTTGACGGTATATCTCTTAAATGTCAACATATACATGTGTGATTTAGTTTACGAAGATTTTTCAATGCCGAGAACCTCGATCAGAGAGTAAAAAAGGCGTAAGGTTCACAATGGTGTAAAATTAAAATGGGATATACCGGGCTAGGATTCGAGTTACAGGAACAAGGGCCAAACCAACCACACAATAATGGAATCGTCGAGCGAAAACACTTGACAACCTCCTAGAAGCAGTTTTTCTTGCCACCATACCTTTCTCCATCAATTAGGAATCTGATGCTGTTACTAAACACATTCCTTAAATTGTAGCCATTTGTTGAGTGTTTTTTTTTTGTGTCAAATCTGCATATATATTATCATTGCCCTTGATTTTCTTGACTGTATATCTCTTAAATGTCAACATATACACGTGTGATTTAGTTTACGAAGATTTTTCAATGCCGAGAACCTCGATCAGAGAGTAAAAAAGGCGTAAGGTTCACAATGGTGTAAAATTAAAATGGGATATACCTGGCTAGGATTCGAGTTACAGGAACAAGGGCCAAACCAACCACCCAAGAATGGAAACGTCGAGCGAAAACACTTGACAACCTCCTAGAATAAGCTTTTCTTGCCACCAGACCTTTCTCCATCAATTAGGAATCTGATGCCGTCACTAAACACATTCCTTAAATTGTAGCCATTTGTTGAGTGTTTTTTTTTTTTGTGTCTAATCCGCATATATATCACCATTGCCCTTGATTTTCTTGATAAATGTCAACATAGACACGTGTGATTTAGTTTACAAAGATTTTTCAATGCAGAGAACCTTACACCTTTTTACTCTCTGATCGAGGTTCTCGGCATTGAAAAATCTTCGTAAGCTAAATCACACGTGTATATGTTGACATTTATCACGAAAATCAAGGACAATGGTGATATATATACAGGTTAGACACAAAAAAACACTCAACAAATGGCTACAATTTAAGGAATGTGTTTAGTGACGGCATCAGATTCCTAATTGATGGAGAAAGGTCTGGTGGCAAAAAAACCTGCTTCTGGGAGGTTGTCAAGTGTTTCCGCACGACGATTCCATTCTTGGGTGGTTGGTTTGGCCCTTGTCCCTGTAACTCGAATCCTAGCCCGGTATATCCCATTTTAATTTTACACCATTGTGAACCGTACGCCTTTTTTACTCTCTGATCGAGGTTCTCGGCATTAAAAATCTTCGTAAGCTAAATCACTCGTGTATATGTTGACATTTAAGAGATATACAGTCAAGAAAATCAAGGGAAATGGTGATGTATATGCAGATTAGACACCAAAAAAACACTCAACAAATGGCTACAATTTAAGGAATGTGTTTAGTGTCGGCATCAGATTCCTAATTGATGGAGAAAGGTCTGGTGGCAAGAAAAGCGGCTTCTAGGAGGTTGTCAAGTGCTTTCGCTCGACGATTCCATTCTTGGGTGGTTGGTTTGGCCATTGTTCCTGTAACTCGAATCCTTGCCAGGTATATCCCATTTTAATTTTACACCATTGTGAACCTTACTCCTTTTTTACTCTCTGATCGAGGTTCTCGGCATTGAAAAATCTTCGTAAACTAAATCAAACGTGTATATGTTGACATTTATCAAGAAAATGAAGGGCAATGGTGATATATATGTGGATTAGACACCAAAACAAAACACTCAACTAATGGCTACAATTAAAGGAATGTGTTTAGTGACGGCATCAGATTCCTAATTGATGGAGAAAGGTCTGGTGGCAAGAAAAGCTGCTTCTAGGAGGTTGTCAAGTGTTTTCGCTCGACGATTCCATTCTTGGGTGGTTGGTTTGGACCTTGTTCCTGTAACTCGAATCCTAGCCAGGTATATCCCATTTTAATTTTACACCATTGTGAACCTTACGCATTTTTTACTCTCTGATCGAGGTTTTCGGCATTGATATCACCATTGCCCTTGATTTTCTTGACTGTATATCTCTTAAATCTCAACATATACACGTGTGATTTAGTTTACGAAGATTTTTCATTACCGAGAACCTCGATCAGAAAGTAAAAAAGGCATAAGGTTAACAATGGTGTAAAATTAAAATTGGATATACCGGGCTAGGATTCGAGTTACAGGAACAAGGGCCAAACCAACCACCCAAGAATGGAATCGTCGAGCGAAAACACTTGACAACCTCTTAGAAGCTGCTTTTCTTGCCACCAGACCTTTCTCCATCAATTAGAAATCTGATGCCGTCACAAAACACATTCCTTAAATTGTAGCCATTTGTTGAGTGTTTTTTTTTTTTGTGTCTAATCCGCATATATATCACCATTGCCCTTGATTTTCTTGATTGTATATCTCTTAAATGTCAACATATACATATGTGATTTGGTTTACGAAGATTTTTCAATGCCGAGAACCTCGAGCAAATAGTAAAAAAGGCGTAAGGTTCACAATGGTGTAAAATTAAAATAGGATATACCGGGTTATGATTCGAGTTACAGGAACAAGGGCCAAACCAACCACCCAAGAATGGAATTGTCGAGCGAAAACACTTGACAACCTCCTTGAAGCAGCTTCTCTTGCCACCAGACCTCTTTCCATCAAATAGGAATCTGATGCCGTCACTGAACACATTCCTTCAATTGTAACCATTTGTTAAGTGTTTTTTTTTTTGTGTCTAATCCGCATATATATCACCATTTCCCTAGATTTTCTTGACTGTATATCACTTAAATGTCAACATATAAACGTGTGATTTAGTTTACGAAGATTTTTCAATGCCGAGAACCTCGATCAGAGAGTAAAAAAGGCGTAAGGTTCACAATGGTGTAAAATTAAAATGGGATATACCGGCCTAGGATTCGAGATACAGGAACAAGGGCCAAACCAACCACCCAAGAATGGAATCGTCGAGCGAAAACACTTGACAACCTCCTAGAAGTAGCTTTTCTTGCCACCAGACCTTTCTCCATCAATTAGGAATCTGATGCTGTCACTAAACACATTCCTTAAACTGTAGCCATTTGTTGAGTGTTTTTTTTGGTGTCTAATCCGCATATATATCACCATTGCCCTTGATTCTCTTGACTGTATATCTCTTAAATGTTAACATATACACGTGTGATTTAGTTTACGAAGATTTTTCAACGCCGAGAACCTCGATCAGAGAGTAAAAAAGGCGTAAGGTTCACAATGGTGTAAAATTAAAATGGGATATACGGGCCAAGATTCGAGTTACAGGAACAAGGGACAAACCAACCACCCAAGAATGGAATCGTCGAGCGAAAACACTTGACAACCTCCTAGAAGCAGCTTTTCTTGCCACCAGACCTTTCTCCGTCAATTAGGAATTTGATGATGTCACTAAACACATTCCTTAAATTGTAGCCATTTGTTGAGTGTGTTTTTTTTTGGTGTCTAATCCACGTATATATCACCATTGCCCTTGATTTTCTTGACTGTATATCTCTTAAATGTCAACATATATACGTGTGATTTAGTTTACGAAGATTTTTCAATGCCGAGAACCTCCATCAGAGAGTAAAAAAGGCGTAAGGTTCACAATGGTGTAAAATTAAAATGGGATACATCTGGCTAGGATTCGAGTTACAAGAACAAGGGCCAAACCACCCACCCAAGAATGGAATCGTCGAGCGAAAAGACTTGACAACCTCCTAGAAGCAGCTTTTCTTGCCACCAGACCTTTCTCCATCAATTAGGAATCTGATGCCGTCACAAAACACATTCCTTAAATTGTAGCCATTTGTTGAGTGTCTTTTTTGGTGGCTAATCCGCATATATATCACCATTGCCCTTGAGTTTCTTGATTGTATATCTCTCAAATGTCAACATATACATGTGTGATTTGGTTTACGAAGATTTTTCAATGCCGAGAACCTCGAGCAAATAGTAAAAAAGGCGTAAGGTTCACAATGGTGTAAAATTAAAATAGGATATACCGGGCTATGATTCGAGTTACAGGAACAAGGGCCAAACCAACCACCCAAGAATGGAATCGTCGAGCGAAAACACTTGACAACCTCCTTGAAGCAGCTTCTCTTGCCACCGGACCTTTCTCCATCAATTAGGAATCTGATGTTGTCACTAAACACATTCCTTAAATTGTAGCCATTTGTTGAGTTTTTTTTTTTTTTGTGTCTAATCCGCATATATATCACCATTGCCCTGGATTTTCTTGACTGTATATCACTTAAATGTCAACATATAAACGTGTGATTTAGTTTACGAAGATTTTTCAATGCCGAGAACCTCGATCAGAGAGTAAAAAAGGCGTAAGGTTCACAATGGTGTAAAATTAAAATGGGACATACCGGGCTAGGATTCGAGATACAGGAACAAGGGCCAAACCAACCACCCAAGAATGGAATCGTCGAGCGAAAACACTTGACAACCTCCTAAAAGTAGCTTTTCTTGCCACCAGACCTTTCTCCATCAATTAGGAATCTGATGTTGTCACTAAACACATTCCTTAAATTGTAGCCATTTGTTGAGGTTTTTTTTTTTTTTGTGTCTAATCCGCATATATATCACCATTGCCCTTGATTCTCTTGACTGTATATCTCTTAAATGTTAATATATACACGTGTGATTTAGTTTACGAAGATTTTTCAACGCCGAGAACCTCGATCAGAGAGTAAAAAAGGCGTAAGGTTCACAATGGTGTAAAATTAAAATGGGATATACGGGCCAGGATTCGAGTTACAGGAACAAGGGACAAACCAACCACCCAAGAATGGAATCGTCGAGCGAAAACACTTGACAACCTCCTAGAAGCAGCTTTTCTTGCCACCAGACCTTTCTCCGTCAATTAGGAATTTGATGATGTCACTAAACACATTCCTTAAATTGTAGCCATTTGTTGAGTGTGTTTTTTTTTGGTGTCTAATCCACGTATATATCACCATTGCCCTTGATTTTCTTGACTGTATATCTCTTAAATGTCAACATATATACGTGTGATTTAGTTTACGAAGATTTTTCAATGCCGAGAACCTCCATCAGAGAGTAAAAAAGGCGTAAGGTTCACAATGGTGTAAAATTAAAATGGGATACATCTGGCTAGGATTCGAGTTACAAGAACAAGGGCCAAACCAACCACCCAAGAATGGAATCGTCGAGCGAAAAGACTTGACAGCCTCCTAGAAGCAGCTTTTCTTGCCACCAGACCTTTTTCCATCAATTAGGAATCTGATGCCGTCACTAAACACATTCCTTCAATCGTAGCCATTTGTTGAGTGTTTTTTTTTGTGTCTAATCCGCATATATATCACCATTGCCCTTGATTTTATTGACTGTATATCTCTTAAATGTCAACATATACAAGTGTGATTTAGATTACGAAGATTTTTCAATGCCGAGAACCTCGATCAGAGAGTTAAAAGGCGTAAGGTTCACAATGGTGTAAAATTAAAATGGGATATACTGGGCTAGGATTCGAGTTACAGGAACAAGGGCCAAACCAACCACCCAAGAATGGAATCGTCGAGCGAAATCACTTGACAACCTCCTAGAAGCAGCTTTTCTGGCCACCAGACCTTTCCCCATCAATTAGGAATCTGATGCCGTCACTAAACACATTTCTTAAATTGTAGCCATTTGTTGAGTGTTTTTTTTTGTGTCTAATCCACATATATATCACCATTGCCCTTGATTTTCTTGACTGTATATCTCTTAAATGTCAACATATACACGTGTGATTTAGTTTACGGAGATTTTTCAATGCCGAGACCCTCGATCAGAGAGTAAAAAAGGCGTAAGGTTCACACTGGCGTAAAATTAAAATGGGATATACCGGGCTAGGATTCGAGTTACAGGAACAAGGGCCAAACCAACCACCCAAGAATGGAATCGTCGAGCGAAAACACTTGACAACCTCCTAGAAGCAGCTTTTCTTGCCACCAGACCTTTCTCCATCAATTAGGAATCTGATGACGTCACTAAACACATTCATTAAATTGTAGCTATTTGTTGAGTGTTTTTTTTTTTTTTGCGTGTAATCCGCATATATATCACCATTGACCTTGATTTTCTTGACTGTATATCTCTTAAATCTCAATATATACACGTGTGATTTAGTTTACGAAGATTTTTCATTACCAAGAACCTCGATCAGAGAGTAAAAAACGTGTAAGGTTAACAATGGTTTAAATTAAAATTGGATATACCGGGCTAGGATTCGAGTTACAGGAACAAGGGCCAAACCAACCACCCAAGAATGGAATCGTCGAGCGAAAACAGTTGACAACCTCTTAGAAGCAGCTTTTCTTGCCACCAGACCTTTCTCCATCAATTAGGAATCTGATGTTGTCACTAAACACATTCCTTAAATTGTAGCCATTTGTTGAGTGTTTTTTTTTTGTGTCTAATCCGCATATATATCACCATTGCCCTTGATTTTCTTGATTGTATATCTCTTAAATGTCAACACATACACGTGTGATTTAGTTTATGAAGATTTTTCAATGCCGAGAACCTCGAGCAGATAGTAAAAAAGGCATAAGGTTCACAATGGTGTAAAATTAAAATGGGATATACCGGGCTATGATTCGAGTTACAGGAACAAGGGCCAAACCAACCACCCAAGAATGGAATCGTCGAGCGAAAACACTTGACAACCTCCTTGAAGCAGCTTCTCTTGCCACCAGACCTCTCTCCATCAAATAGGAATCTGATGCCGTCACTGAACACATTCCTTCAATTGTAGCCATTTGTTGAGTGTTTTTTTTTTGTGTCTAATCCGCATATATATCACCATTGCCCTGGATTTTCTTGACTGTATATCACTTAAATGTCAACATATAAACGTGTGATTTCGTTTACAAAGATTTTTCAATGCCGAGAACCTCGATCAGAGAGTAAAAATGGCGTAAGGTTCACAATGGTGTAAAATTAAAATGGGATATACCGGGCTAGGAATCGAGATACAGGAACAAGGGCCAAACCAACCACCCAAGAATGGAATCGTCGAGCGAAAACACTTGACAATCTCCTAGAAGCAGCTTTTCTTGCCACCAGACCTTTCCCCATCAATTAGGAATCTGATGCCGTCACTAAGCACATTTCTTAAATTGTAGCTAGCCATTTGTTGAGTGTTTTTTTTTTTTTTGTGTCTAATCCGCATATATATCACCATTGCCCTTGATTTTCTTGACTGTATATCTCTTAAATGTCAACATATACACGTGTGATTTAGTTTACAAAGATTTTTCAATGACGAGACCCTCGATCAGAGAGTAAAAAATGCGTAAGGTTCATAATGGCGCAAAATTAAAATGGGATATACCGGGCTAGGATTCGAGTTACAGGAACAAGGGTCAAACCAACCACCCAAGAATGGAATCGTCGAGCGAAAACACTTGACAACCTCCTAGAAGCTGCTTTTCTTGCCACCAGACCTTTCTCCATCAATTAGGAATCTGATGCCGTCACTAAACACATTCATTAAATTGTAGCTATTTGTTGAGTGTTTTTTTTTGTGTGTAATCCGCAAATATATCACCAATGCCCTTGATTTTCTTGACTGTATATCTCTTAAATGTCAACATATACATGTGTGATTTAGTGTACGAATATTTTTCAATGCCGAGAACCTCGATCAGAGAGTAAAAAAGGCGTAAGGTTCACAATGGTGTAAAATTCAAATGGGATATGCCGGGCTAGGATTCGAGTTACAGGAACAAGGGCCAAACCAACCACACAATAATGGAATCGTCGAGCGAAAACACTTGACAACCTCCTAGAAGCAGCTTTTCTTGCCACCATACCTTTCTCCATCAATTAGGAATCTGATGCCGTCACTAAACACATTCCTTAAATTGTAGCCATTTGTTGAGTGTTTTTTTTTGTCTAATCTGCATATATATCATAATTGCCCTTGATTTTCTTGACTGTATATATCTTAAATGTCAACATATACACGTGTGATTTAGTTTACGAAGATTTTTCAATGCCGAGACCCTCGATCAGAGAGTAAAAAATGCGTAAGGTTCATAATAGCGTAAAATTAAAATGGGATATACCGGGCTAGGATTCGAGTTACAGGAACAAGGGCCAAACCAACCACCCAAGAATGGAATCATCGAGCGAAAACACTTGACAACCTCCTAGAAGAAGCTTTTCTTGCCACCAGACCTTTCTCCATCAATTAGGAATCTGATGACGTCACTAAACACATTCATTAAATTGTAGCTATTTGTTGAGTGTTTTTTTCCGTGTAATCCGCATATATATCACCATTGCCCTTGATTTTCTTGACTGTATATCTCTTAAATGTCAACATATACATGTGTGATTTAATTTACGAAGATTTTTCAATGCCGAGAACCTCGATCAGAGAGTAAAAAAGGTGTACGGTTCATAATGGTGTAAAATTAAAATGGGATATACCGGGCTAGGATTCGAGTTACAGGAACAAGGGCCAAACCAACCACATAATAATGGAATCGTCGAGCGAAAACACTTGACAACCTCCTAGAAGCAGCTTTTCTTGCCACCATACCTTTCTCCATCAATTAGGAATCTGATGCCGTCACTAAACACATTCCTTAAATTGCAGCCATTTGTTGAGTGTTTTTTTTTGTGTCTAATCTGCATATATATCATCATTTCCATTGATTCTCTTGATTGTATATCTCTTAAATGTCAACATATACACGTGTGATTTAGTTTACGAGGATTTTTCAATGCCGAGAACTTCGATCAGAGAGTAAAAAAGGCATAAGGTTCACAATGGTGTAAAATTAAAATGGGATATACCAGGCTAGGATTCTAGTTACAGGAACAAGGGCCAAACCAACCACCCAAGAATGGAATCGTCGAGTGAAAACACTTGACAATCTCCTAGAATCAGCTTTTCTTGCCCCCAGACCTTTCTCTATCAATTAGGAATCTGATGCCGTCACTAAACACATTCCTTAAATTGTAGCCATTTGTTGAGTGTTTTTTTTTTTGGTGTCTAATCCGCATATATATCACCATTGCCCTTGATTTTCTTGATAAATGTCAACATATACACGTGTGATTTAGTTTACGAAGATTTTTCAATGCCGAGAACCTTACGCCTTATTACTCTCTGATCGAGGTTCTCGGCTTTGAAAAATCTTCGTAAGCTAAATCACACGTGTATATGTTGACATTTATCAAGAAAATCAAGGACAGTGGTGATATATATGCAGATTAGACACAAAAAAACACTCAACAATTGGCTACAATTTAAGGAATGTGTTTAGTGATGGCATCAGATTCCTAATTGATGGAGAAAGGTCTAGTGGCAAGAAAAGCTACTTCTAGGAGGTTGTTAAGTGTTTCCGCTCGACGATTCCATTCTTGGGTGGTTGGTTTGGCCATTGTTCCTGTAACTCGAATCCTAGCCCGGTATATCCCATTTTAATTTTACACCATTGTGAACCTTACGCCTTTTTTACTCTCTGATCGAGGTTCTCGGCAATGAAAATTCTCCGTAAGCTAAATCACACGTGTATATGTTGACATTTAAGAGATATACAGTCAAGAAAATCAAGGGAAATGCTGATATATATGCGGATTAGACACCAAAAAAACACTCAACAAATGACTATTTAAGGAATGTGTTTAGTGACGGCATCAGATTCCTAATTGATGGAGAAAGGTCTGGTGGCAAGAAAAGCGGCTTCGAGGAGGTTGTCAAGTGCTTTCGCTCGTCGATTCCATTCTTGGGTGGTTGGTTTGGCCATTGTTCCTGTAACTCGAATCCTAGCCAGGTATATCCCATTTTAATTTTACACCATTGTGAACCTTACGCCTTTTTTACTCTCTGATCGAGGTTCTCGGCATTGAAAAATCTTCGTAAACAAAATCACACGTGTATATGTTCTCATTTATCAAGAAAATGAAGGGCAATGGTGATATATATGTGGATTAGACACCAAAAAAAACACTCAACTAATGGCTACAATTTAAGGAATGTGTTTAGTGACGGCATCAGATTCCTAATTGATGGAGAAAGGTCTGGTGGAAAGAAAAGCTGCTTCTAAGAGGTTGTCAAGTGTTTTCACTCGACGGTTCCATTCTTGGGTGGTTGGTTTGGACCTTGTTCCTGTAACTCGAATCCTAGCCAGGTATATCCCATTTTAATTTTACACCATTGTGAACCTTACGCCTTTTTTACTCTCTGATCTAGGTTCTCGGCATTGATATCACCATTGACCTTGATTTTCTTGACTGTATATCTCTTAAATCTCAACATATACACGTGTGATTTAGTTTACGAAGATTTTTCATTACCGAGACCCTCGATCAGAGAGTAAAAAAGTCGTAAGGTTAACAATGGTGTAAAATTAAAATTGGATATACCGGTCTAGGATTCGAGTTATAGGAACAAAGGCCAAACCAACCACCCAAGAATGGAATCGTCGAGCGAAAACACTTGACAACCTCTTAGAAGCAGCTTTTCTTGCCACCAGACCTTTCTCCATCAATTAGGAATCTGATGCTGTCACTAAACACATTCCTTAAATTGTAGCCATTTGTTGAGTGTTTTTTTTCTTGATTGTATATCTCTTAAATGTCAACACATACACGTGTGATTTAGTTTATGAAGATTTTTCAATGCCGAGAACCTCGAGCAGATAGTAAAAAAGGCGTAAGGTTCACAATGGTGTAAAATTAAAATGGGATATACCGGGCTATGATTCGAGTTACAGGAACAAGGGCCAAACCAACCACCCAAAAATGGAATCGTCGTGCGAAAACACTTGACAACCTCCTTGGAGCAGCTTCTCTTGCCACCAGACCTCTCTCCATCAAATAGGAATCTAATGCCGTCACTGAACACATTCCTTCAATTGTAGCCATTTGTTGAGTGTTTTTTTTGTCTAATCCGCCTATATATCACCATTGCCCCGGATTTTCTTGACTTTATATCACTTAAATGTCAACATATAAACGTGTGATTTCGTTTACGAAGATTTTTCAATGCCGAGAACCTCGATCAGAGAGTAAAAAAGGCATAAGGTTCACAATGGTGTAAAATTAAAATGGGATATACCGGGCTTGGATTCGAGATACAGGAACAAGGGCCAAACCAACCACCCAAGAATGGAATCGTCTAGCGAAAACACTTGACAACCTCCTAGAAGCAGCTTTTCTTGCCACCAGACCTTTCCCCATCAATTAGGAATCTGATGCCGTCACTAAACACATTTCTTAAATTGTAGCCATTTGTTGAGTGTTTTTTTGGTGTTTAATCCGCATATATATCACCATTGCCCTTGATTTTCTTAACAGTATATCTCTTAAATGTCAACATATACACGTGTGATTTAGTTTACAAAGATTTTTCAATGCCGAGACCCTCGATCAGAGAGTAAAAAATGCGTAAGGTTCATAATGGCGTAAAATTAAAATGGTATATACCGGGCTAGGATTCGAGTTACAGGAACAAGGGCCAAACCAACCAACCAAGAATGGAATCGTCGAGCGAAAACACTTGACAACCTCCTAGAAGCTGCTTTTCTTGCCACCAGACCTTTCTCCATCAATTCGGAATCTGATGCCGTCACTAAACACATTCATTAAATTTGTAGGATCGGTTTTGACACCGTTCGATTGCGTAACGACACGTTCGACGTGCGGAATCCGTGAACGTGCGTGACCGAACACACAAGAACGTACTAGAACCTTGATTCTATTGAAAATACACGTGTACAACCACTTGAGAGAGGTTTCTCTCTCTAGACTTTCTCTCTCTACAAGATCTTCTCCAATGTCACAAATGAGCAAAAGTCTTAAACATAACACTAACACTCCTTATTTATAGGTCAAGGGCAATTTTAATGAAACTTCATTAATTACAAGTTTGCCACCTTGCCTATTTCACTAAATATTAGACATTTACGACTCGGTTTCTTCAATTCTTCACTACAGTTCAGATTGACGAAGGCGATAGACAAAATATGCATCAACAATCTCCCCCTTGTATATTGCCGAAGTCAATCCTTAGTCAAACTTGTAGTGACTTGTCATTCTCTCTCTCTTGATTCTTCTTTACTTCAGCAAACACAGACTTCCTCTTGCTTGAACAGAATCCCGATGGATCTGTTTTTAGCTTCAGCTCCCCCTTTCGGTAGTCTCTTCAGGCTCCCCCTTTCGTCAATCTTCCGTGCTTTTGGGATCGACACCTGGCTTTCCGTATTTTCTGGCTCCCCCTTTCGTCAAGCTTCCGTGCTTTTGGGATCGACGCCTTGCTTTCCGTAGCCAAAGAATCAAAAACCTACACATCTCAACCTCTTGTAAGACAATCATATAACACACAATATTGTGATTCAAATTAATGAATCATCTAAAAATTTGAGGATTATCTTCCTGCTTCTCATCATCTTAACCAAACCAATTGTTCATCTTGTTTAGCCTTTGAGATTTTGAATATCAGCTTTTCAACATCAGTGGTCGAAAATCTTTTTGGATTTTTCAAAAATTAGACTAAAACACACTAAAATCTTTTTGGATTTTGTAATAAGAGAAATGTAATGCAGAAATGAAATATGTACAAACATATTTTTGTGAGTTTGTGTAAGAGGATCATATCAGTTTTTGAGACACATCACAAGCACCGTTAAGCTTTTAATCGTTTTAAGTTCTAAACGATTCACCTTGATTGACGATATAATTGTCCTCTTAAGCTCAATCTAAAAACTTTCGAAATGCTTACCGATACGTTAAGGTATATTAATTTTGCACTAAGTTCTTATGGACCCCACGATCTCAGCATATCCCCTCATCATGCAATACACTAACTCAAGTAATGCCTTTAAACTTTCATCAACTGTGATTTGTGCGAAAACAAAGCAGAATGTTTAAACATTAACAATCAGGTCGATACTTCCGTATACGCAGAGAAAGTCCAATGTTTAAACAAAATAAGAAAATAAAACAAGTTGAAGTTGTTTAGGCTTTAACCACCAGGTCGATACTCCCGTATACGCAGAGGTGATCCAAAGCTTAAACGAAACACCAAAGAAAATAAAGCAGAACGTTTAGGCAACAACATCCAGGTCGATACTCACGTATACGCAGAGGATGTCCGATGCTTAAACAAAATAAAGAAATCAAACAAGTTTAAATCTTTGCAAAATAAAATGCACAATCACAGCGACTTTTCAGCAAAGTTGTGAAAGTTCACAAACTTAACCAGTTTTATGTCTTACGACAATCAGCGATTACCGAGTAGGCACACAATCAAGAAGGACAAAACTAAGTACTATGTTTTTACCATGTTTCCCACTAGAACTAGGCTTTTTCATTTAGGTTTGTATCGTTATCGCAAATCTACTAGTCTAGATGAGCCTATCGTCACATCTTTAGTGAGACCGTTTATCACATTTTAACTTTCCATTTCCTTAGGGTTTTGCTCTGAAACAATAGCTTCTAGAACATCATTTATCGCTTGATCAACAAAAGTTTCTGCAACAGGCTTCTTCAAAGCATCAGTTTCCGCATGTTTCTTCAATACACCTCCTCCTTCAACATCAAAACAACCACCACACATCACAACCACCACTCTCACCGCAGATATACCATTCTCCACCTCCATCAACCAACTCCACACCTTCTCCACCGCCTTATCAGCATTCCTCAACCACTACGACGACTTGCAGACTCATATCAATTTCATTAACTCATCAATCGACTCCAAATTGCCACCTCATCTCGTCGAAACGGTTAGCCCTAATTTATCAGCCCTAACGAACGTGCGTTTATTAGAAATTGATTGTGATCGTACGATAACCGCTTCACCAGAAGTCAGTTTGTCAGAACGAAACCCTAAGGTAAGTGATACCGCTAGTTTTTCGCATAATTATGGAGAAATTGATGCTTGTAGGATCGTATTTGTCGACCGAATGAGTCAGTCTGAGTGTGTTTACACTATTCAGATGGCGGAAACATCTAAACAGATTAGAATCAGATAGAAAGGAGTAGAAAACAGAAAAGATTCACTTTAAACACTTGTTCTCGGTTATATATTGACTTGAAAAACTGGCAGCACTTCGTTACAACTTTTCTAAAGCGTACCCAAATGAGAACTACACTAGCCTATTTATAGGCTGAGGATTTCGCTTCAACATACTTCAAGCGAAATCTCATCACACGATTTCGCTTGAGCCTTACATTATGACCCTGAAGCGAAACCCTAATAATACTAACTTAAACTTACATTCAGACCCCTACACTTAACATACTTGACATATTTAGACCCTAGACTTATGACATAGGCTTTAGACATCATGTATCAACAAACTCCCCCTTGGATAAAGCCGGAGTCTTCAGTCTAGGTCTTCACATGGACTTGAATTTTTCTTCTCTAGGCTTAGGTTTCCTTGACAACATCTTTCTAAGCTTTTCATTATCATCAGCTCTTTTCTTTTCTTCAGCAGCTTGCCTTTGAGCAAATGTCTCCCGAAGATATCTATCTTTTTCTTCACGAGCTTTACGTTCCTTTTCAGCTTTCCTTTTGACTTTCTTCTCCAATGCCCACCAAGATGACTTCCATTTTGTTTCAGAATTGATATTCTTTTGAAAACACACATTCACAACTCTCTGAAACTGCATTGCTTGATCTCTATCTTTTGGCGAATGATGAATCTTGTTGATGAACAAGCATTCTATATCTTTTGCCGAGCAATTAACCAGCCACATTGGATCAAACACACGAACTTCTCTAAGTTCACCTCCTGCTCGATACGTGATCACTGCTTCAGTAGACAGACAACTAAATACCCAATGTATAAATCCTTTATAGAATTCTTGTTCCATTGGAGGTACTGGTATATTCTTCATTGTCTTTGGCTTCTTAATATTAAGAATCCTTTCTACAGCACCAGTATCAGGATTAACTCTTGGAATAATCTTTGGACGATGAGGCTTCCAGAATCTGAATCCCTTAAATGATTGAAATCTGATAAACCCCCACATTTGTATGTCATTCTTCCTCACAGGATATTCCAAAGCTTTGACCTGTGAAAACTCCTCAACATCCCACCATGGGAGTGACATAAGATCATATAGCTTTTCGAAATACTGAACACCACATTCTCTTCTAACTGCATAAGCATTCACGTGTGGTAGAAAACCCCAACTAATAATATCTCCCAAAGAAATACTTCGATCCTGTTGATAAAACTTCAATGGTCTTTTGAACTTTCTGTCATGATCAACCTTAAACCATTTCTTCTTTTCTTCTTTCTCTAAGTCTTTCTTTGTACCATCAGGATTAAAGTTTTTAATAACTTCAGCAACTTTTCTCCTCAACTCGTCCCGATTCTCTTTAGTGAAAAATTCCATCAGTGTAGGCAACTGAGAAGTATCTTCATGAACACTTTCATCATCTTCCCAGTCTTCAACTTCTACTCTGTCATACAGATCAGCATCTTCAACATATCGATATTCATAATCATCATAATGATCAGCATCAAACTCATTAAGCTCTTTTTCTAAATCAGAATTCATTTCTTCTTCAAAATCAAATTTGAACTCTGGATGATCTCTTCGAGTCATTTCTTTTATGATTTCCAGCGAATAGTTATGAAAATGCTCTCCTTCTTCCCGATATGTATCCAATCTAAGAATCAACTTTTCAGTTTGATCAACATTTTGATCATCACCACACTCCCCCTCACTTGTTGCACTATCATGTTCAACATTTGCATCATCTTGTAATAAATCATCAATTGCTTCTTCAGTTGTTTTCTCAGAAATTTTCAGACCAGAAGCACCTTGATCTTGATCATCATCTCCATCATCATCATCACTACTACTTGCAGAGATCACATCATCTTCTGCATCTTCTTCATCTTCATCATCTTCATCATCCTCTTCATTCTCTCCAATAAGAAGATCATCAATTTCAACATCAGCATCAAAAATACCAGAAATTGCTGTAAGAGGACGAACATTCAGAATATCTTCAGAAACATCAACTGGAATAATAGCTTTTTCTTCAATTTCAGGACCTTTTCCCTTATCCTTCATTTGCTTATCAATTTAAGGAATGTGTTTAGTGACGGCATCAGATTCCTAATTGATGGAAAAAGGTCTGATGGTAAGAAAAGCTGCTTCTAGGAGGTTGTCAAGTGTTTTTGCTCGACGATTCCATTCTTGGATGGTTGGTTTGGCCCTTGTTCCTGTAACTCGAATCCTAGCCCGATATATCCCATTTTAATTTTACACCATTGTGAACCTTACGTCTTTTTTACTATCTGATCGAGGTTCTCGGCGTTGAAAAATCTTCGTAAAATAAATCACACGTGTATATGTTGACATTTAAGAGATATACAGTCAAGAAAATCAAGGACAATGGTCATATATATGCGGATTAGACACAAAAAAAATCACTCAACAAATGGCTACAATTTAAGGAATTTGTTTAGTGACGGCATCAGATTCCGAATTGATGGAGAAAGGTCTGGTGGCAAGAAAAGTTGCTTCTAGGAGGTTGTCAAGTGTTTTCGCTCGACGATTCCATTCTTGGGTGGTTGGTTTGGCCCTTGTTCCTGTAACTCGAATCCTAGCCTGGTATATCCCATTTTAATTTTACACCATTGTGAACCTTACGCCTTTTTTACTCTCTGATCGAGGTTCTCGACATTGAAAAATCTTCGTAAACTAAATCACATGTGTATATGTTGACATTTAAGAGATATACAGTCAAGAAAATCAAGGGCAATGGTGATATATATGCGGATTAGACAAAAAAAACACTCAACAAATGGCTACAATTTTAGGAATGTGTTTAGTGACGGCATCAGATTCCTAATTGATTGAGAAAGGTCTGGTGGCAAGAAAAGCTGCTTCTAGGAGGTTGTCAAGTGTTCTCGCTCCACGATTCCATTCTTGGGTGGTTGGTTTGGCCCTTGTTCCTGTAACTCGAATCCTAGCCCGGTATATCCCATTTTAATTTTACACCATTGTGAACCTTACGCCTTTTTTACTCTCTGGTCGAGGTTCTCGGCATTGAAAAATCTTCGTAAACTAAATCACACATGTATATGTTGGCATTTAAGAGATATACATCCAAGAAAATCAAGGGCAATGGTGATATATATGTGGATTAGACACAAAAAACAAAAAAACACTCAACAAATGGATACAATTTAAGGAATGTGTTTAGTGACGGCATCAGATTCCTAATTGATGGAGAATAGTCTGGTGGCAAGAAAAGCTACTTCTAGGAGGTTGTCAAGTGTTTTCGCTCGACGATTCCATTCTTGGGTGGTTGGTTTGGCCCTTGTTTCTGTAACTCGAATCCTAGCCCGGTATATCCCATTTTAATTTTACACCATTGTGAACCTTACGCCTTTTTTACTCTCTGATCGAGGTTCTAGGCATTGAAAAATTTTCGTAAACTAAATCACACGTGTATATGTTGACATTTAAGAGATATAGAGTCAAGATAATCAAGGGCAATGGTCATACATATGCGGATTAGACACCAAAAAAAATCACTTAACAAATGGCTACAATTTAACGAATTTGTTTAGTGACGACATCAGATTCCTAATTGATGGAGAAAGGTCTGGTGGCAAGAAAAGATGCTTCTAGGAGGTTGTCAAGTGTTTTCGCTCGACGATTCCATTCTTGGGTGGTTGATTTGGCCCTTGTTCCTGTAACTCGAATCCTAGCCCGTTATATTCCATTTTAATTTTACACTATTGTGAACCTTACGCCTTTTTTTACTCTCTGATCGAGGTTCTCGGTATTGAAAAATCTTTGTAAACTAAATCACACGTGTATATGTTGACATTTAAGAGATATACAGTCAAGAAAATCAAGAGCAATGGTCATAGCGGATTAGACACCAAAAAAAAAAACACTCAACAAATGGCTACAATTTAAGGAATGTGTTTAGTGACGGCATCAGATTCCTAATTGTTGGGGAAAGGTCTGGTGGCAAGAAAAGCTGCTTCTAGGAGGTTGTCAAGTGTTTTCGCTCGACGATTCCATTCTTGGGTGGTTGGTTTGTCCCTTGTTCCTGTAACTCGAATCCTAGCCTGGTATATCCCATTTTAATTTTACACCATTGTGAACCTTACGCCCATTTTACTCTCTGATCGATGTTCTCGGCATTGAAAAATCTTCCTAAACTAAATCACACGTGTATATGTGGACATTTAAGAGATATAAAGTCAAGAAAATCAAGCGCAATTATGATATATATGCAGATTAGACACAAAAAAAACACTCAACAAATGGCTACAATTTAAGGTATGTGTTTAGTGACGGCATCAGATTCCTAATTGATGGAGAAAGATATGGTGGCAAAAAAGCTGCTTCTAGGAGGTTGTCAAGTGTTTTCGCTCGACTATTCCATTATTGTGTGGTTGGTTTGGCCCTTGTTCCTGTAACTCGAATCCTAGCCCGGTATATCCCATTTTAATTTTACACCATTGTGAACCTTACGCCTTTTTTACTCTCTGATCGAGGTTCTCGGCATTGAAAATCTTCGTATACTAAATCACACATGTATATGTTGACATTTAAGAGATATACAGTTAAGAAAATCAAGGGCAATGGTGATATATATGCGGATTACACACAAAAAAAAAACACTCAACAAATAGCTACAATTTTGTAGGATCGTATTTGTCGACCGAATGAGTCAGTCTGAGTGTGTTTACACTATTCAGATGGCGGAAACATCTAAACAGATTAGAATCAGATAGAAAGGAGTAGAAAACAGAAAAGATTCACTTTAAACACTTGTTCTCGGTTATATATTGACTTGAAAAACTGGCAGCACTTCGTTACAACTTTTCTAAAGCGTACCCAAATGAGAACTACACTAGCCTATTTATAGGCTGAGGATTTCGCTTCAACATACTTCAAGCGAAATCTCATCACACGATTTCGCTTGAGGCTTACATTATGACCCTGAAGCGAAACCCTAATAATACTAACTTAAACTTACATTCAGACCCCTACACTTAACATACTTGACATATTTAGACCCTAGACTTATGACATAGGCTTTAGACATCATGTATCAACAAACTCCCCCTTGGATAAAGCCGGAGTCTTCAGTCTAGGTCTTCACATGGACTTGAAATTTTCTTCTCTAGGCTTAGGTTTCCTTGACAACATCTTCCTAAGCTTTTCATTATCATCAGCTCTTTTCTTTTCTTCAGCAGCTTGCCTTTGAGCAAATGTCTCCCGAAGATATCTATCTTTTTCTTCACGAGCTTTACGTTCCTTTTCAGCTTTCCTTTTGACTTTCTTCTCCAATGCCCACCAAGATGACTTCCATTTTGTTTCAGAATTGATATTCTTTTGAAAACACACATTCACAACTCTCTGAAACTGCATTGCTTGATCTCTATCTTTTGGCGAATGATGAATCTTGTTGATGAACAAGCATTCTATATCTTTTGCCGAGCAATTAACCAGCCACATTGGATCAAACACACGAACTTCTCTAAGTTCACCTCCTGCTCGATACGTGATCACTGCTTCAGTAGACAGACAACTATATACCCAATGTATAAATCCTTTATAGAATTCTTGTTCCATTGGAGGTACTGGTATAATCTTCATTGTCTTTGGCTTCTTAATATTAAGAATCCTTTCTACAGCACCAGTATCAGGATTAACTCTTGGAATAATCTTTGGACGATGAGGCTTCCAGAATCTGAATCCCTTAAATGATTGAAATCTGATAAACCCCCACATTTGTATGTCATTCTTCCTCACAGGATATTCCAAAGCTTTGACATGTGATAACTCCTCAACATCCCACCATGGGAGTGACATAAGATCATATAGCTTTTCGAAATACTGAACACCACATTCTCTTCTAACTGCATAAGCATTCACGTGTGGTAGAAAACCCCAACTAATAATATCTCCCAAAGAAATACTTCGATCCTGTTGATAAAACTTCAATGGTCTTTTGAACTTTCTGTCATGATCAACCTTAAACCATTTCTTCTTTTCTTCTTTCTCTAAGTCTTTCTTTGTACCATCAGGATTAAAGTTTTTAATAACTTCAGCAACTTTTCTCCTCAACTCGTCCCGATTCTCTTCAGTGAAAAATTCCATCAGTGTAGGCAACTGAGAAGTATCTTCATGAACACTTTCATCATCTTCCCAGTCTTCAACTTCTACTCTGTCATACAGATCAGCATCTTCAACATATCGATATTCATAATCATCATAATGATCAGCATCAAACTCATTAAGCTCTTTTTCTAAATCAGAATTCATTTCTTCTTCAAAATCAAATTTGAACTCTGGATGATCTCTTCGAGTCATTTCTTTTATGATTTCCAGCGAATAGTTATGAAAATGCTCTCCTTCTTCCCGATATGTATCCAATCTAAGAATCAACTTTTCAGTTTGATCAACATTTTGATCATCACCACACTCCCCCTCACTTGTTGCACTATCATGTTCAACATTTGCATCATCTTGTAATAAATCATCAATTGCTTCTTCAGTTGTTTTCTCAGAAATTTTCAGACCAGAAGCACCTTGATCTTGATCATCATCTCCATCATCATCATCACTACTACTTGCAGAGATCACATCATCTTCTGCATCTTCTTCATCTTCATCATCTTCATCATCCTCTTCATTCTCTCCAATAAGAAGATCATCAATTTCAACATCAGCATCAAAAATACCAGAAATTGCTGTAAGAGGACGAACATTCAGAATATCTTCAGAAACATCAACTGGAATAATAGCTTTTTCTTCAATTTCAGGACCTTTTCCCTTATCCTTCATTTGCTTATCAATTTCAGCCTGTTTCTTAGCTTTCTCTTCATCACGAACAAATTCATTGTATTTCAACTCTAGAGATGTACCCACCAACTTTTCCAACACTTTCTTCATCATTTTGATTTCATGTTCATTTCGTGCTTTCATTTCCTCCAACTCTTGATTTTTCAACTCATAGTACTTGAGATGTTCATCCCTATTCTTCTTTAAGTTGTCCTAAATCGAATTTTAACATGTCAGCATGTTTTTTCAATTCCTGAAACTTAGTGTCCTTTTCAAGACACTCCATGCACGGTTGTAAACACAGTTGGCATGGTGTTTCAGATATTGAATCCACTATCTCATCACATTCTGCTTTATGAACAGTTTCTAATTCTAGTTTACCGACATCTTTTAACTCTGACTCAGACAATTCGACTGATTCGTTTCCCTGAACTCTAGATTCCTCTTGTTTGACAGACTCACTACTGACAGACTTAGACTCCTCAGATTCTGAGTCTACCTCTCTCAGTTTCGCCATGAGAGCCTTGTCAGCAATTTCTTTTAAAGTATCTTCATTCATTTCCTTTGTTACATCAATCATTTCTTCTACAAATTCTTTCTTTTCATCATATCTTGGACACAATCCAGTCCTTGGTTCTTCAAAGAAACCTGCAAAAGATTCACAAATTTTAGGAGGCATGATAGATTTCAAAGAACTAGCTAATACCTCCTGCTCAGATTGAGATTGATGAACTTCAGCAAATATTTCTTCAACATTGTTTGTATTTTCAGCAGAAACCTCTTCAGCAACTACAGAAACATCTTCAGTAACAATTTCTGGTTCAGACACTTTCTCAGAAATTTCCACAACTTCAGCCATCATTGCCTGTCCATCGCTACCAGGAATATATTTATCCCAGCTAAACCCTGCAGCTACCTTTTCATCGTCTTGATTCACGATCATTGCTTTTTCCGGTTTACTCTCAATTTGTGGCCTTTAAACAATTTGTTGTTGATTTGGTCGGTGATAAATTGCTTGCTTGTAATAGTCTTTGGTGAATGGATTCTGATGGTTGTTCACTTCACGATTCGGACACTCTCTCTTGAAATGACCACGTTCCTTACACTTGAAACATGTAACTTTCGATTTATCGAACCCTAACTTCTGATCAGGACCTGAGAGACTGTTTCTACCAGTAATCTCCATAAACCGTTGTGCTCTTCTAACCAAACTCGCCATGCCCCATTTTATATCAATTTGTTCAAGCTCCTCCGGGTCAATCTGGTCGTAATCCTCTTTGGTCATATCAGGATTACCAATCCTACCCGCCACTAATCCTTCATACGCCTCAAGAACGGAAGCAAGTAATGCAATGTGTTGTTTCGCGGTTGTTTCAGTAATTTCATTTCCATTCTTAATATTCACCGCGATGTTGCAATGCACCCCAGAAACATAAGCCTGATTATTTGAACTTGTAGAGCTTTGAGGTGAAGACTGCTCTTGAGCTTTGAAATTTGGATCATAATTCACAAATGGTGAAGAGTTTCCGGATTGTGGAGTGTTTGAAGAAACATTTGAAGTGTTATCAGCAATGAACCCTGTTTGTATTTTTGGACTTTGATTGGTTGAAACTGAAGGGTTGCCTTTGTAATACAACGATACATCTTGCTGCACACTTGCTGCATTCATTTTCTTAATTTTCATCAATTCCAACTCGTGAGCTTCAATCTTTTCTATAAACAAACTAAGATTGTAATTGGCAAAGTCTGAATTGTTCTTTAGCATCATCAGATATGTACCCCACTCGTCATAAGGTAATGCATCAGCCAATTTGTCAATCCATTCTTCATCTGTCTTTTCAATCTTTAATCTATTCATCTCAAGCACCAGATGACAATATCTCTCAATTAGTTGCCTTGTAGTTTCACCCTTCATACTGGTAAAAATATCAAACTCTTTCTTGAACAATGCCTTCTTATTTTTAATCATGGAAGCACTACCTTCAAACTTTGCTTTCAATGCAAACCACATAGATTGAGCATTATCTTCATATTGCAACAATACTAGAATGTCTTCTTTGACAGCCTGCTGGAGAATACTAATCATCTTTTTCTCTGCTTTGAAATCATTCTGTTATGATTCTATCAGGCTCTGAATATTCTTCTTGTTGTTTAAACCATCAACTGGTGGAACATACTGTTTCTCTATTTTCATCCAACATTCAAAATGATTAGCCTGAACCCAGTTCTTAAATCTGCCTGACCATCCCGCATATTCATCTATGTTCATCAGTTTGGGAGGCTTTTGCATTGTTCCCAATTCATTCTCCATGTTGACGTTTTGCATAACACTACCCGAGGTTTGTCCGGCTACCATACCACTTCCCGAGAAGAAGTTATAAAACTCTTGGTTTTCCATTTTTAGAAATTTACCGAGTATTTTTAGTTTTAAAATATTCACACACACTTTTCACAAAATCAGACTATCGAACAAGTTCACGAACACTATGGACTTTACAGAATCTCAAGCGAAATCAAACAAACACTTCAAGCGAAATCTTAGAAAATCAAACAAAATATTATTTCGCTTCAATCAGCAAAATCTCAAACGAAATCTATGGTTTCGCTTCAACCCAATTTTTTTATCCAAAAACAGAATTTTTCAAGCGAAATTTACAATTTCGCTTCAAGCAGTCAAAATGTCTCAAGCGAAATCTATGGTTTCGCTTCACAAAACCAACAAACAAACTACTCGCTCAAGCGAAACCTGGTTTTCAATTCATTTTTGTCAGTTTTAGTCCGAGTTTTAATCTGAGATTCTCAAGGCTTTGTTAAAACACACTTTTACACACACTGTGAAAAATTTAGTCCATTTTGTCCGTGTTTTCGTCCAGAAATCAGTTTTTGTGAGTAAAAACCTACTGATTCAAGTGAACACACTCATACTTGGCTCTGATACCAATTGTAGGATCGTATTTGTCGACCGAATGAGTCAGTCTGAGTGTGTTTACACTATTCAGATGGCGGAAACATCTAAACAGATTAGAATCAGATAGAAAGGAGTAGAAACAGAAAAGATTCACTTTAAACACTTGTTCTCGGTTATATATTGACTTGAAAAACTGGCAGCACTTCGTTACAACTTTTCTAAAGCGTACCCAAATGAGAACTACACTAGCCTATTTATAGGCTGAGGATTTCGCTTCAACATACTTCAAGCGAAATCTCATCACACGATTTCGCTTGAGGCTTACATTATGACCCTGAAGCGAAACCCTAATAATACTAACTTAAACTTACATTCAGACCCCTACACTTAACATACTTGACATATTTAGACCCTAGACTTATGACATAGGCTTTAGACATCATGTATCAACAGAGTTAAATCTGTTTGGTAATAATAATTAGTGTTATGTGATCTAATTGATGATGAGAACCTACTGATATACATGTTTATATGTCGTTGGGTGCACTAGACAAAGATTTGCGGGATCGTGAAACGTAAACAGCAAGCTCTCTAACAGTTACAGCCGACTTTACTTGGCTGTAACAGGGTCATAATTTAACTAAATCTGGATTTTCTTGAGTCTATAACGTGTTATTTTGAAATACGGATCATATGGCACTGGAATCATAATTTTTCGACACCGTTTGATATGTTTAATGAATTATTTACGAACAAACACTGAAGCTGCAAAATCTGCAGTAATTGGGTCATATGTTTTGGGTCATAACTTGCTGAATAATTGGAGTTTTGATATGAAATTTGTACTGTAGATGGCCACTGATATCTTTGTAATTCTCCAACTGGAATTTCATCAATCGGACTTACGATGAATTTTAAATGAATTTTTCCGTGGACTGCAGTCAGAATGTGACGAATCTGGTTGCAGCCCGGTAAATGAACTTTATAAAATAATTGGTGATGAATTGGATCCTGAGATTTTGACACAATAATATTTGGATCATTTAACACATTCTGTAATTTTTTGGGAATTTTGTTGTACACGAACTATTCCGGATAACAATCCGAAAACTGTCGAAAATGCACTATATGCCTGAATATTTATTGAAGAGTATTTTAAGTCTTTTGTGACACTTGTGTTGTCGCTAAGCTATGTCGTGATAAATGCATGCATGATATTGGTATTGTATGATAAAATGTGCTACGTGCTAGATACGGGTAGGATTCGTGTTTCCGCGTGAGCACACCCACTAACCCTTAAA
The DNA here is from genome assembly GCA_030545235.1 of Helianthus tuberosus. Taxonomy (NCBI): domain Eukaryota; kingdom Viridiplantae; phylum Streptophyta; class Magnoliopsida; order Asterales; family Asteraceae; genus Helianthus; species Helianthus tuberosus. The sequence continues at coordinate 40,309,478 of CM060412.1, forward strand.
CGGTAATCATGTTAGGACATGATTGACTGGTTCCACCTCACGTATTTCTTTCCATAACTTAATATGCCGAGCTAATCTAAGGTGAGTTCACACTTTCTACAAGGCATGGGATTCCCGGTGGTTTGGGAATGGTTTAACGTTTAATAAGGAAACCTGCGTATTCTCCTTGGGTAGAATACGTACTTCCAACCTCTTAGGTGAAGGGTGACAACATTGAAACCTGCGTGTTCTCTTTGGGTAGGACACGTACTCCCACCCTCTTAACTGAAGGGTGACAACATTGATAGACACTAGACAAAACTCTATCATTAAGTCCCTCATTTTTATATCGACTTAATCGTCGGGCCAATGGCGAACGGGTCATTAGTTAAATAGTGCTATTAGGTTTGACAAGCCTCACACCGTGCCACAGAGGACGGTCGTGGACTAAAGGACTTGGGCACTAGTCAATGATGATAGACATTGACGCAGGGCACATAAACATAACTACAGTCAGTAGTCGATATGGTAACGGGTCTAGTGGTTAACATGGGGAAGCCCCCATTTGTTATGGTTTGGGAAACAAGGAATATGATAACTCGTGGTTTTCGAAACAACTTATGGTTTTTGGAACAACATTAACAACCAACTGTGAAGTCGCTCGACTTTGTTGTTGATTCATTGTTACATGCCTTGGAGGTCGTTAGGTATTTAGCAGAAGCTTGCATGGGAGGTGTCGTTGTGGAGCATGGACATTGAGTGTTCATGACGAACTTATGAACTTTTAAACTTATGATTTGGGTTTTGAACTATTTGCTTCCGCTGATAACATAGACTTGTTAAACTGTTTTGACACCAATTATATTGTTTGGTTTGTACTTTTACTTATTTAATTATAATGTTCAATATGATTGGTGGCTGGACCCTGGTCAGTCAAGCCTCCTTCGGTGATACTCCGCTTGTGGATTTTGGGGGTGTGACATAAATTGTAGCCATTTATTGAGTGTGTTTTTTTTTTTGTGTCTAATCCACATATATATCACCATTGCCCTTGATTTTCTTGACTGTATATCTCTTAAATGTCAACATGTACACGTGTGATTTAGTTTACGAAGATTTTTCAATGCCGAGAACCTCGATCAGATAGTAAAAAAGGCGTAAGGTTCACAATGGTGTAAAATTAAAATGGATATACCGGGCTAGGATTCGAGTTACAGGAACAAGGGCCAAACCAACCACCCAAGAATGGAATCGTCGAGCGAAAACACTTGACAACCTCCTAGAAGCAGCTTTTCTTACCACCAGACCTTTCTCCATCAATTAGGAATCTGATGCCGTCACTAAACACATTCCTTAAATTGTAGCCATTTGTTGAGTGTTTTTTTTGTCTAATCCGCATATATATCACCATTGCCCTTTATTTTCTTGACTATATATCTCTTAAATGTCAACATATACACGTGTGATTTAGTTTACAAAGATTTTTCAATGCCGAGAACCTCGATCAGAGAGTAAAAAAGGCGTAACGTTCACAATGGTGCAAAATTAAAATGGGATATACCGGGCTAGAATTCGAGTTACAGGAACAAGGGCCAAACCAACCACCCAAGAATGGAATCGTCGAGCGAAAACACTTGACAACCTCCTAGAAGCAGCTTTTCTTACCATCAGACCTTTCTCCATCAATTAGGAATCTGATGTCGTCACTAAACACATTCCTTAAATTTTAGCCATTTGTTGACTGTTTTTTTTTTTTTTTTGCGTCTAATCCGCATATATATCACCACTGCCCCTGATTTTCTTGACTGTATATCTCTTAAATGTCAACATATACACGTGTGATTTAGTTTACGAAGATTTTTCAATGCCGAGAACCTCGATCAGAGAGTAAAAAGGCGTAAGCTTCACAATGGTGTAAAATTAAAATGGCATATACTGGGCTAGGATTCGAGTTACAGGAACAAGGGCCAAACCAACCACCCAAGAATGGAATCGTCGAGCGAAAACACTTGACAACCTCCTAGAAGCAGCTTTTCTTGCCACCAGACCTTTCTCCATCAATTAGGAATCTGATTCCGTCACTAAACACATTTCTTAAATTGCAGCCATTTGTTGAGTGTTTTTTTTTTGGTGTCTAATCTGCATATATATCACCATTGACCTTGATTTTACTTGACTGTATATCTCTTAAATGTCAACATATACATGTGTGATTTAGTTTACGAATATTTTTCAATGCCGAGAACCTCGATCACAGAGTAAAAAAGGTGTAAGGTTCACAATGGTGTAAAATTAAAATGGGATATACTGGGCTAGGATTCGAGTTACATGAACAAGGGCCAAACCAACCACCCAAGAATGGAATCGTCGAGCGAAAACACTTGACAACCTCCCAGAAGCAGCCTTTCTTGCCACCAGAACTTTCTCCATCAATTAGGAATCTGATGCCGTCACTAAACACATCCTTCAATTGTAGCCATTTGTTGAGTGTTTTTTTTTGGCGTCTGATCCGAATATATATCACCATTGCCCTTGATTTTTTTGACTGTATATCTCCTAAATGTCAACATATACACGTGTGATTTAGTTTACGAAGATTTTTCAATGCCAAGAACCTCGATCAGTGAGTAAAAAAGGCGTAAGGTTCTCAATGGTGTAAAATTAAAATTGGATATACCGGGCTAGGATTCGAGTTACAGGAACAAGGGCCAAACCAACCACCCAAGAATGGAATCGTCGAGCGAAAACACTTGACAACCTCCTAGAAGTAGCTTTTCTTGCCACCAGACAATTCTCCATCAATTAGGAATCTGATGTCGTCACTAAACACATTCCTTAAATTGTACCCATTTGTTGAGTGTTTTTTTTTTGTGTCTAATCCGTATATATATCACCATTGCCCTTGATTTTCTTGACTGTATATCTCTTAAATGCCAACATATACACGTGTGATTTAGTTTACGAAGATTTTTCAATGCCGAGAACCTCGACCAGAGAGTAAAAAAGGCGCCAGGTTCACAATGGTGTAAAATTAAAATGGGATATACCGGGCTAGGATTCGAGTTACAGGAACAAGGGCGAAACCAACCACCCAAGAATGGAAACGTCGAGCAAGAACACTTGACAACCTCCTTGAAGCAGCTTTTCTTGCCACCAGACCTTTCTCAATCAATTAGGAATCTGATGCCGTCACTAAACACATTCCTTAAATTGTAGCCATTTGTTGAGTGTTTTTTTTGGGTCTAATCCGCATATGTGTCACCATTGCCCTTGATTTTCTTGACTGTATATCTCTTAAATGTCAACATATACACAGGTGATTTAGTTTACGAAGATTTTTCAATGCCGAGAACCTCGACCAGAGAGTAAAAAAGGCGTAAGGTTCACAATGGTGTAAAATTAAAATGGGATATACCAGGCTAGGATTCGAGTTACAGGAACAAGGGCCAAACCAACCACCCAAGAATGGAATCGTCGAGCGAAAACACTTGACAACCTCCTAGAAGCAACTTTTCTTGCTACCAGACCTTTCTCCATCAATTCGGAATCTGATGCCGTCACTAAACAAATTCCTTAAATTGTAGCCATTTGTTGAGGGATTTTTTTTTGTGTCTAATCCGCATATATATGACCATAGCCCTTATTTTCTTGACTGTATATCTCTTAAATGGCAACATATACACGTGTGATTTAGTTTACGAAGATTTTTCAATGCTGAGAACCTCGATCAGAGAGTAAAAAAGGCGTAAGGTTCACAATGGTGTAAAATTATAATGGGATATACCGGGCTAGGATTCGAGTTACAGGAACAAGGGCTAAACCAAGCACCCAAGAATGGAATCGTCGAGCGAAAACACTTGACAACCTCCTAGAAGCAGCTTTTCTTGCCACCAGACCTTTCTCCATCAATTAAGAATCTGATGACGTCACTAAACACATTCCTTAAATTGTAGCCATTTGTTGAGTGTTTTTTTTTTGGTGTCTAATCCGCATATATATCACCATTGACCTTGATTTTTCTTGACTGTATATCTCTTAAATGTCAACATATACATGTGTGATTTAGTTTACGAATATTTTTCAATGCCGAGAACCTCGATCAGAGAGTAAAAAAGGCGTAAGGTTCACAATGGTGTAAAATTAAAATGGGATATACTGGGGTAGGATTCGAGTTACAGGAACAAGGGCCAAACCAACAACCCAAGAATGGAATCGTTGAGCGAAAACACTTGACAACCTCCAAGAAGCAGCTTTTCTTGCCACCAGACCTTTCTCCATCAATTAGGAATCTGATGCCGTCACTAAACACATCCTTCAATTGTAGCCATTTGTTGAGTGTTTTTTTTTTGTGTCTGATCCGCATATATATCACCGTTGCCCTTGATTTTTTTAACTGTATATCTCTTAAATGTCAACATATACATGTGTGATTTAGTTTACGAAGATTTTTTCAATGCCGAGAACCTCGATCAGAGAGTAAAAAAGGCGTAAGGTTCTCAATGGTGTAAAATTAAAATGGGATATACCGGACTAGGATTCGAGTTACAGGAACAAGGGCCAAACCAACCACCCAAGAATGGAATCGTCGAGCGAAAACACTTAACACCTTCCTAGAAGCAACTTTTCTTGCTACCAGACCTTTCTCCATCAATTCGGAATCTGATGTCGTCACTAAACAAATTCCTTAAATTGTAGCCATTTGTTGAGTGATTTTTTTTTGTGTCTAATCCGCATATATATGACCATAGCCCTTGATTTTCTTGACTATATATCTCTTTAATGGCAACATATACATGTGTGATTTAGTTTACAAATATTTTTCAATGCCGAGAACCTCGATCAGAGAGTAAAAAAGGCGTAAGGTTCACAATGGTGTAAAATTAAAATGGGATATACCGGGCTAGGATTCGAGTTACAGGAACAAGGGCCAAACCAAGCACCCAAGAATGGAATCGTCGAGCAAAAACACTTGACAACCTCCTAGAAGCAGCTTTTCTTGCCACCAGACCTTTCTCCATCAATTAGGAATCTGATGCCGTCACTAAACACATTCTTTAAATTGTAGCCATTTGTTGAGTGTTTTTTTTTGTGTCTAATCCGCATATATATCACCATTGACCTTGATTTTTCTTGACTTTATATCTCTTAAATGTCAACAAATACATGTGTGATTTAGTTTACGAATATTTATCAATGCCGAGAACCTCGATCAGAGAGTAAAAAAGGCGTAAGGTTCACAATGGTGTAAAATTAAAATGGGATATACTGGGCTAGGATTCGAGTTACAGGCACAAGGGCCAAACCAACCACCCAAGAATGGAATCGTCGAGCGAAAACACTTGACAACCTCCTAGAAGCAGCTTTTCTTACCACCAGACATTTCTCCATCAATTAGGAATCTGATGCCGTCACTAAACACATTCCTTAAATTGTAGCCATTTGTTGAGTGTTTTTTGTTTTGTGTCTAATCCGCATATATATCACCATTGCCCTTGATTTTCTTGACTGTATATCTCTTAAATGTCAACATATACACATGTGATTTAGTTTACGAAGATTTTTCAATGCCGAGAACCTCGATCAGAGAGTAAAAAAGTCGTAAGGTTCACAATGGTGTAAAATTAAAATGGGATATACCTGTCTAGGATTCGAGTTACAGGAACAAGGGCCAAACCAACCACCCAAGAATGGAATCGTCGAGCGAAAACACTTGACAGCCTCCTAGAAGCAGCTTTTCTTGCCACCAGACCTTTCTCCATCAATTAGGAATCTGATGCCGTCACTAAACACATTCCTTAAATTGTAGCCATTTGTTGAGTGTTTTTTTTGGGTCTAATCCGCATATATGTCACCATTGCCCTTGATTTTCTTGACTGTATATCTCTTAAATGTCAACATATACACAGGTGATTTAGTTTACGAAGATTTTTCAATGCCGAGAACCTCGACCAGAGAGTAAAAAAGGCGTAAGGTTCACAATGGTGTAAAATTAAAATGGGATATACCAGGCTAGGATTCGAGTTACAGGAACAATGGCCAAACCAACCACCCAAGAATGGAATCGTCGAGCGAAAACACTTGACAACCTCCTAGAAGCAACTTTTCTTGCTACCAGACCTTTCTCCATCAATTCGGAATCTGATGCCGTCACTAAACAAATTCCTTAAATTGTAGCCATTTGTTGAGGGATTTTTTTTTTGTGTCTAATCCGCATATATATGACCATAGCCCTTATTTTCTTGACTGTATATCTCTTAAATGGCAACATATACACGTGTGATTTAGTTTACGAAGATTTTTCAATGCTGAGAACCTCGATCAGAGAGTAAAAAAGGCGTAAGGTTCACAATGGTGTAAAATTATAATGGGATATACCGGGCTAGGATTCGAGTTACAGGAACAAGGGCCAAACCAAGCACCCAAGAATGGAATCGTCGAGCGAAAACACTTGACAACCTCCTAGAAGCAGCTTTTCTTGCCACCAGACCTTTCTCCATCAATTAAGAATCTGATGACGTCACTAAACACATTCCTTAAATTGTAGCCATTTGTTGAGTGTTTTTTTTTTGGTGTCTAATCCGCATATATATCACCATTGACCTTGATTTTTCTTGACTGTATATCTCTTAAATGTCAACATATACATGTGTGATTTAGTTTACGAATATTTTTCAATGCCGAGAACCTCGATCAGAGAGTAAAAAAGGCGTAAGGTTCACAATGGTGTAAAATTAAAATGGGATATACTGGGGTAGGATTCGAGTTACAGGAACAAGGGCCAAACCAACAACCCAAGAATGGAATCGTTGAGCGAAAACACTTGACAACCTCCAAGAAGCAGCTTTTCTTGCCACCAGACCTTTCTCCATCAATTAGGAATCTGATGCCGTCACTAAACACATCCTTCAATTGTAGCCATTTGTTGAGTGTTTTTTTTTTGGTGTCTGATCCGCATATATATCACCGTTGCCCTTGATTTTTTTAACTGTATATCTCTTAAATGTCAACATATACATGTGTGATTTAGTTTACGAAGATTTTTTCAATGCCGAGAACCTCGATCAGAGAGTAAAAAAGGCGTAAGGTTCTCAATGGTGTAAAATTAAAATGGGATATACCGGACTAGGATTCGAGTTACAGGAACAAGGGCCAAACCAACCACCCAAGAATGGAATCGTCGAGCGAAAACACTTGACAACCTCCTAGAAGCAGCTTTTCTTACCACCAGACCTTTCTCCATCAATTAGGAATCTGATGCCGTCACTAAACACATTCCTTAAATTGTAGCCATTTGTTGAGTGATTTTTTTTTGTGTCTAATCCGCATATATATGACCATAGCCCTTGATTTTCTTGACTATATATCTCTTAAATGGCAACATATACATGTGTGATTTAGTTTACAAATATTTTTCAATGCCGAGAACCTCGATCAGAGAGTAAAAAAGGCGTAAGGTTCACAATGGTGTAAAATTAAAATGGGATATACCGGGCTAGGATTCGAGTTACAGGAACAAGGGCCAAACCAAGCACCCAAGAATGGAATCGTCGAGCAAAAACACTTGACAACCTCCTAGAAGCAGCTTTTCTTGCCACCAGACCTTTCTCCATCAATTAGGAATCTGATGCCGTCACTAAACACATTCTTTAAATTGTAGCCATTTGTTGAGTGTTTTTTTTTGTGTCTAATCCGCATATATATCACCATTTACCTTGATTTTTCTTGACTTTATATCTCTTAAATGTCAACAAATACATGTGTGATTTAGTTTACGAATATTTATCAATGCCGAGAACCTCGATCAGAGAGTAAAAAAGGCGTAAGGTTCACAATGGTGTAAAATTAAAATGGGATATACTGGGCTAGGATTCGAGTTACAGGCACAAGGGCCAAACCAACCACCCAAGAATGGAATCGTCGAGCGAAAACACTTGACAACCTCCTAGAAGCAGCTTTTCTTACCACCAGACATTTCTCCATCAATTAGGAATCTGATGCCGTCACTAAACACATTCCTTAAATTGTAGCCATTTGTTGAGTGTTTTTTGTTTTGTGTCTAATCCGCATATATATCACCATTGCCCTTGATTTTCTTGACTGTATATCTCTTAAATGTCAACATATACACATGTGATTTAGTTTACGAAGATTTTTCAATGCCGAGAACCTCGATCAGAGAGTAAAAAAGGCGTAAGGTTCACAATGGTGTAAAATTAAAATGGGATATACCTGTCTAGGATTCGAGTTACAGGAACAAGGGCCAAACCAACCACCCAAGAATGGAATCGTCGAGCGAAAACACTTGACAGCCTCCTAGAAGCAGCTTTTCTTGCCACCAGACCTTTCTCCATTAATTAGGAATCTGATGTCGTCACTAAACACATTCCTTAAATTGTAGCCATTTGTTGAGTGTTTTTTTTTTTGTGTCTAATCCGCATATATATCACCATTGCCCTTGATTTTCTTGACTGTATATCTCTTAAATGTCAACATATACACGTGTGATTTAGTTTACGAAGATTTTTCAATGTCGAGAACCTCGATCAGAGAGTAAAAAAGGCGGAAGGTTAACAATGGTGTAAAATTAAAATTAGATATACCGGGCTAGGATTCGAGTTAAAGGAACAAGGGCCAAACCAACCACCCAAGAATGGAATCGTCGAGCGAAAATACTTGACAACCTCCTAGAAGCAGTTTTTCTTACCACCAGACCTTTCTCCATCAATTAGGAATCTGATGCCGTCACTAAACACATTCCTTAAATTATAGCCATTTGTTGAGGGTTTTTTTTTTGTGTCTAATCCGCATATATATCACCATTGCCCCTGATTTTCTTGACTGTATATCTCTTAAACGTCAACATATACACGTGTGATTTAGTTTACGAAGATTTTTAAATGCCAAGAACCTCGATCAGAGAGTAAAAAAGGCATAAGGTTCACAATGGTGTAAAATTAAAATGGAATATACCGGGCTAGGATTCGAGTTACAGGAACAAGGGCCAACCCAACCACCCAAGAATGGAATCGTCGAGCGAAAACACTTGACAACCTCCTAGAAGCAGCTTTTCTTGCCACCAGACCTTTCCCCATCAATTAGGAATCTGATGTCGTCACTAAACACATTCCTTAAATTGTTGCCATTTGTTGAGCGTTTTTTTTTTTGTGTCTAATCCGCATATATATCACCATTGCCCTTGATTTTCTTTACTGTATATCTCTTAAATGTCAACATATACATGTGTGATTTAGTGTACGAATATTTTTCAATACCGAGAACCTCGATCAGAGAGTAAAAAAGGCGTAAGGTTCACAATGGTGTAAAATTAAAATGGGATATACCGGGCTAGGATTCGAGTTACAGGAACAAGGGCCAAATCAACCACCCAAGAATGGAATCGTCGAGCGAAAACAGTTGACAACCTCCAAGAAGCAGCTTTTCTTGCCACCAGACCTTTCTCCATCAATTAGGAATCTGATGCCGTCACTAAACACATCCTTAAATTGTAGCCATTTGTTGAGTTTTTTTTTTTGGTGTCTAATCCGCATATATATGACCATAGCCCTTGATTTTCTTGACTATATATCTCTTAAATGGCAACATATACATGTGTGATTTAGTTTACGAATATTTTTCAATGCCGAGAACCTCGATCAGAGAGTAAAAAAGGCGTAAGGTTGACAATGGTGTAAAATTAAAATGGGATATACCGGGCTAGGATTCGAGTTACAGGAACAAGGGCCAAACCAAGCACCCAAAAATGGAATCGTCGAGCAAAAACACTTGACAACCTCCTAGAAGCAGCTTTTCTTGCCACCAGACCTTTCTCCATCAATTAGGAATCTGATGCCGTCACTAAACACATTCGTTAAATTGTAGCCATTTGTTGAGTGTTTTTTTTTTGTGTCTAATCCGCATATATATCACCATTGACCTTGATTTTTCTTGACTTTATATCTCTTAAATGTCAACAAATACATGTGTGATTTAGTTTACGAATATTTATCAATTCCGAGAACCTCGATCAGAGAGTAAAAAAGGCGTAAGGTTCACAATGGTGTAAAATTAAAATGGGATATACTGGGCTAGGATTCGAGTTACAGGCACAAGGGCCAAACCAACCACCCAAGAATGGAATCGTCGAGCGAAAACACTTGACAACCTCCTAGAAGCAGCTTTTCTTACCACCAGACATTTCTCCATCAATTAGGAATCTGATGCCGTCACTAAACACATTCCTTAAATTGTAGCCATTTGTTGAGTGTTTTTTGTTTTGTGTCTAATCCGCATATATATCACCATTGCCCTTGATTTTCTTGACTGTATATCTCTTAAATGTCAACATATACACGTGTGATTTAGTTTACGAAGATTTTTCAATGCCGAGAACCTCGATCAGAGAGTAAAAAAGGCGTAAGGTTCACAATGGTGTAAAATTAAAATGAGATATACCTGGCTAGGATTCGAGTTACAGGAACAAGGGCCAAACCAACCACCCAAGAATGGAATCGTCGAGCGAAAACACTTGACAGCCTCCTAGAAGCAGCTTTTCTTGCCACCAGACCTTTCTCCATTAATTAGGAATCTAATGTCGTCACTAAACACATTCCTTAAATTGTAGCCATTTGTTGAGTGTTTTTTTTGTGTGTCTAATCCGCATATATATCACCATTGCCCTTGATTTTCTTGACTGTATATCTCTTAAATGTCAACATATACACGTGTGATTTAGTTTACGAAGATTTTTCAATGTCGAGAACCTCGATCAGATAGTAAAAAAGGCGTAAGGTTAACAATGGTGTAAAATTAAAATTAGATATACCGGGCTAGGATTCGAGTTAAAGGAACAAGGGCCAAACCAACCACCCAAGAATGGAATCGTCGAGCGAAAATACTTGACAACCTCCTAGAAGCAGTTTTTCTTACCACCAGACCTTTCTCCATCAATTAGGAATCTGATGCCGTCACTAAACACATTCCTTAAATTATAGCCATTTGTTGAGTGTTTTTTTTTTTTTGTCTAATCCGCATATATATCACCATTGCCCCTGATTTTCTTGACTGTATATCTCTTAAACGTCAACATATACACGTGTGATTTAGTTTACGAAGATTTTTCAATGCCAAGAACCTCGATCAGAGAGTAAAAAAGGCATAAGGTTCACAATGGTGTAAAATTAAAATGGAATATACCGGGCTAGGATTCGAGTTACAGGAACAAGGGCCAACCCAACCACCCAAGAATGGAATCGTCGAGCGAAAACACTTGACAACCTCCTAGAAGCAGCTTTTCTTGCCACCAGACCTTTCCCCATCAATTAGGAATCTGATGTCGTCACTAAACACATTCCTTAAATTGTTGCCATTTGTTGAGCGTTTTTTTTTTTTTTGTCTAATCCGCATATATATCACCATTGCCCTTGATTTTCTTTACTGTATATCTCTTAAATGTCAACATATACATGTGTGATTTAGTGTACGAATATTTTTCAATGCCGAGAACCTCGATCAGAGAGTAAAAAAGGCGTAAGGTTCACAATGGTGTAAAATTAAAATGGGATATACCGGGCTAGGATTCGAGTTACAGGAACAAGGGCCAAATCAACCATCCAAGAATGGAATCGTCGAGCGAAAACAGTTGACAACCTCCAAGAAGCAGCTTTTCTTGCCACCAGACCTTTCTCCATCAATTAGGAATCTGATGCCGTCACTAAACACATCCTTAAATTGTAGCCATTTGTTGAGTTTTTTTTTTTGGTGTCTAATCCGCATATATATCACCATTTCCCTTGATTTTCTTGACTGTATATCTCTTAAATGTCAACATATACACGTGTGATTTAGTTTATGAAGATTTTTCAATTCCGAGAACCTCGACCAGAGAGTAAAAAAGGCGTAAGGTTCACAACGGTGTAAAATTAAAATGGGATATACCGGTCTAGGATTCGAGTTATAGGAACAATGGCCAAACCAACCACCCAAGAATGGAATCGTCGAGCGAAAACACTTGACAACCTCCTAGAAGCAGCTTTTCTTGCCACCAGACCTTTCTCCATCAATTAGGAATCTGATTCCATCACTAAACACATCCTAAAATTGTAGCCATTTGTTGAGTTTTTTTTTTTTTGTGTCTAATCCGCATATATATCACCATTGCCCCTGATTTTCTTGACTGTGTATCTCATAAATGTAAACATATACACGTGTGATTTAGTTTACGAAGATTTTTTAATGCCAAGAACCTCGATCAGAGAGTAAAAAAGGCATAAGGTTCACAATGGTGTAAAATTAAAATGGAATATACCGGGCTAGGATTCGAGTTACAGGAACAAGGGCCAAACCAACCACCCAATAATGGAATCGTCGAGCGAAAACACTTGACAACCTCCTAGAAGCTGCTTTTCTTGCCACCAGACCTTTCCCCATCAATTAGGAATCTGATGTCGTCACTAAACACATTCCTTAAATTGTTGCCATTTGTTGAGCGTTTTTTTTTTTTTTTTGTGTCTAATCCGCATATATATCACCATTGCCCTTGATTTTCTTTACTGTATATCTCTTAAATGTCAACATATACATGTGATATTTAGTGTACGAATATTTTTCAATGCCGAGAACCTCGATCAGAGAATAAAAAAGGCGTAAGGTTCACAATGGTGTAAAATTAAAATGGGATATACCGGGCTAGGATTCGAGTTACAGGAACAAGGGCCAAATCAACCATCCAAGAATGGAATCGTCGAGCGAAAACAGTTGACAACCTCCAAGAAGCAGCTTTTCTTGCCACCAGACCTTTCCCCATCAATTAGGAATCTGATGCCGTCACTAAACACATTCCTTAAATTCTAGCCATTTGTTGAGTGTTTTTTTTTGGTGTCTAATCCGCATATATATCACCATTTCCTTTGATTTTCTTGACTGTATATCTCTTAAATGTCAACATATACACGTGTGATTTAGTTTATGAAGATTTTTCAATTCCGAGAACCTCGACCAGAGAGTAAAAAAGGCGTAAGGTTCACAACGGTGTAAAATTAAAATGGGATATACCGGTCTAGGATTCGAGTTATAGGAACAATGGCCAAACCAACCACCCAAGAATGGAATCGTCGAGCGAAAACACTTGACAACCTCCTAGAAGCAGCTTTTCTTGCCACCAGACCTTTCTCCATCAATTAGGAATCTGATGCCGTCACTAAACACATCCTAAAATTGTAGCCATTTGTTGAGTTTTTTTTTTTGTGTCTAATCCGCATATATATCACCATTGCCCCTGATTTTCTTGACTGTGTATCTCATAAATGTAAACATATACACGTGTGATTTAGTTTACGAAGATTTTTTAATGCCAAGAACCTCGATCAGAGAGTAAAAAAGGCGTAAGGTTCACAATGGTGTAAAATTAAAATGGGATATACCGGGCTAGGATTCGAGTTACAGGAACAAGGGCCAAATCAACCACCCAAGAATGGAATCGTCGAGCGAAAACACTTGACAACCTCCTAGAAGCAGCTTTTCTTGCCACCAGACCTTTCTTCATCAATTAGGAATCTGATGCCGTCACTAAACACATCCTAAATTGTAGCCATTTGTTGAGTTTTTTTTTTATGGTGTCTAATCCGCATATATATCACCATTTCCCTTGATTTTCTTGACTGTGTATCTCTTAAATGTCAACATATACATGAGTGATTTAGTTTATGAAGAAATTTCAATGCCGAGAACCTCGATCAGAGAGTAAAAAAGGCGTAAGGTTCACAATGGTGTAAAATTAAAATGTGATATACCGGGCTAGGATTCGAGTTATAGGAACAAGGGCCAAACCAACCACCCAAGAATGGAATCGTCGAGCGAAAACACTTGACAACCTCCTAGAAGCAGCTTTTCTTGCCACTAGACCTTTCTCCATCAATTAGGAATCTGATTCCGTCACTAAACACATTCCTTAAATTATAGCCATTTGTTAAGTGTTTTTTTTTTTGGTGTCTAATCCGCATATATATCACCATTGCCCTTGATTTTCTTGACTGTATATCTCTTAAATGTTAACTTATACACGTGTGATTTAGTTTACGAATATTTTTCAATGCCGAGAACCTCGATCAGAGAGTAAAAAAGGCGTAAGGTTCACAATGGTGTAAAATTAAAATGGGATATACCGGGCTAGAATTCGGGTTACAGGAACAAGGGCCAAACGAACCACCCAAGAATAGAATCGTTTAGCGAAAACACTTGACAACCTCCTAGAAGCAGTTTTTCTTGCCACCACCCGACCTTTCTCCATCAATTAGGAATCTGATGCCGTCACTAAACACATTCCTTAAATTGTAGCCATTTTTTAGTGTTTTTTTTTTTTTTTTTGGTGTCTAATCCACATATGTATCACCATTGCCCTTGATTTTCTTGAGTGTATATCTCTTTAATGTCAACATATACACGAGTGATTTAGTTTATGAAGAATTTTCAATGACGAGAACCTCGATCAGAGAGTAAAAAAGGCGTAAGGTTCACAATGGTATAAAATTAAAATGGGATATACCAGGCTAGGATTCGAGTTACTGGTACAAGGGCCAAACCAACCACCCAAGAATGGAATCGTCGAACGAAAACACTTGACAAACTCCTAGAAGCAGCTTTTCTTGCCACCAGAACTTTCACCATCAATTAGGAATCTGATGCCGTCACTAAACACATTCCTTAAATTGTTGCCATTTGTTGAGTGTTTTTTTTTGTATCTAATCCGCATATATATCACCATTTCCCTTGATTTTCTTGACTGTATACCTCTTAAATGTCAACGTATACACGTGTGATTTAGTTTACGAAGATTTTTTCAATGCCAAGAACCTCGATCAGAGAGTAAAATAGGCGTAAGGTTCACAATGGTGTAAAGTTAAAATGCGATATACCGGGCTAGGATTTGAGTTACAGGAACAAGGGCCAAACCAACCACCCAAGAATGGAATCGTCGAGCGAAAACACTTGATAACCTCCTTGAAGCAGCTTTTCTTGCCACCAGACCTTTCTCCATTAATTAGGAATCTGATTCCGTCACTAAACACATTACTTAAATTGTAGCCATTTGTTGAGTGGTTTTTTTTGGTTTCTAAGCCGCATATATATCACCATTGCCCTTGATTTTCTTGACTGTATACCTCTTAAAAGTTAACTTATACACGTGTGATTTAGTTTACGAATATTTTTCAATGCCGAGAACCTCGATCAGAGAGTAAAAAAGGCGTAAGGTTCACAATGGTGTAAAATTAAAATGGGATATACCGGGCTAGATTCGAGTTACAGGAACAGGGGCCAAACGAACCACCCAAGAATAGAATCGTCGTGCGAAAACACTTAACAACCTCCTAGAAGCAGCTTTTCTTACCACCAGACCTTTCTCCATCAATTAGAAATCTGATGCCGTCACTAAACACATTCCTTAAATTGTAGCCATTTGTTGAGTGTTTTTTTTTTTTGTGTCTAATCCGCATTTATATCACCATTGCCCTTGATTTTCTTGATTGTATATCTCTTAAATGTCAACATATACACGTGTGATTTAGTTTACGAAGATTTTTCAATGCCGAGAACCTCGATCAAAGAGTAAAAAAGGCGTAAGGTTCATAATGGTGTAAAATTAAAATGGGATATACCGGGCTAGAATTCAAGTTACAGGAACAAGGGCCAAACGAACCACCCAAGAATGGAATCGTCGAGCGAAAACACTTGACAACCTCCTAGAAGCAGCTTTTCTTGCCACCACCCGACCTTTCTCCATCAATTAGGAATCTGATGCCGTCACTAAACACATTCCTTAAATTGTAGCCATTTTTGAGTGTTTTTTTTTGTTTTTGTGTCTAATCCGCATATATATCACCATTGCCCTTGATTTTCTTGACGGTATATCTCTTAAATGTCAACATATACACTAGTGATTTAGTTTATGAAGAATTTTCAATGCCGAGAACCTCGATCAGAGAGTAAAAAAGGCGTAAGGTTCACAATGGTGTAAAATTAAAATGGGATATACCGGGCTAGGATTCGAGTTACAGGAACAAGGGCCAAACCAATATATTAAAATGGTGATATATATGCGGATTAGACACCAAAAAAACACTCAAGAAATGGCTACATTTTAAGGAATGTGTTTAGTGACGGCATCAGATTCCTAATTGATGGAGAAAGGTTTGGTGGCAAGAAAAGTTGCTTCTAGGAGATTGTCAAGTATTTTCGCTCGACGATTCCATTCTTGGGTGGTTGGTTTGGCCCTTGTTCCTGTAACTCGAATTCTAGCCCAGTATATCCCATTTTATTTTTACACCATTGTGAACCTTACGCCTTTTTTACTCTCTGATCGAGGTTCTCGGCATTGAAAAATCTTCATAAACTAAATCACATGTGTATATGTTGACATTTAAGAGAGATACAGTCAAGAGAATCAAGCGCAATGGTGATATATATGCGGATTAGACACAAAAAAAAACACTCAACAAATGGCTACAATTTAAGGAACGTGTTTAGTGACGGCATCAGAATCCTAATTGATGGAGAAAGATCTGTTGGCAAGAAAAGTTGCTTCTAGGAGGTTGTCAAGTGTTTTCTCTCGACGATTCCATTCTTGTGTGGTTGGTTTGGCCGTTGTTCCTGTAACTCGAATCCTAGCCCGGTGATGTGTTCAAAATGCAACATATAAATTTCATCAAATGAGGCATAAAACTAACCCTTTTTTAGTACTAATGTTGGAAAAAGTGTGCTTTTGTCTTCCTTTTGTATTTTCAGGATTAAATGAGCTCAAATTAACAAAAGAAACAAAAAGACATCAAAATCTAACATAAATACAAGAAAAGGAACAAGACGTGACATGCCCGACCCCACGACAGCATCTTCCCAAGCAAAACAAGAGATCAGAAGCCTGAACACGCCCCGTGCTCAGCCGGCACGGGGGCGTGCCTAAGTGTCAGCAGAAAAGACAAAGTGGTAGAAGCTTCTATTGCCCACCACGGGTCCGTGCTCAGCGGACACGGGGCCGTGGTCAACTATAAGATTCGCATAATCCAGCAAATCTGCATAGTACAAAGATTCTTCTGCACCACGGGGTCGTGCTCAGCGGACACGGGGGCGTGGTCAACTAAAAAGATAAAACAACATTAAATGAAGAAAGAGAAGGATGTGGACACGGGGCCGTGCCGTGTCCAGTGGACACGGGGCCGTGCCCGAGCTTCTATTCAGCCTATAAATAGAAGTGCTTGGCTCAAGCTCAAACCATCCCTTGGCACACCACCTCTCTCACACTTCACCCACCACCCACCACCCACCACCACCATAACACCATCATCCACCACCATCATCCATTGTCCATCGTAGAGTTTGTGAGTCGTCTCGGGATCCAAGATTGATCGTAAGAGTTCTTGACAATCAAGGCCATGTTTGCCTAAGTCTCTTACATCACTTGGTGAAGACAAAGTGTCTAGTGTAATACTTTTTATTTCTAATCTTTTGCACTTTTTACTTGGTTTTGTATTAATAACTTTAATAACTAGTTGCTTATGTTGAAGGTGATATTTCCTTATCGTTTGTCCGTGGTGTCTTGGCATTATTTTACTGTTTATATAAAATAAAAGATTTTCACCATTCATATCTCCACGGTCTATATGGAGGTATGTTGGCTACCTGGTCGGGGGTTAAGGGAACGGTTTGGTAAAGGTCTTGCCATTGTTCGGCGTTTAGAGGTCCTGCAATGGACCTGGGTCAAATTTAGTAGGACCTCCTTCAATACTTAACGGTATTGGATGGCGGGGGTCCAAACTCTCTGATCCCCTCATAAGTTAACTACTATTAATACTATAACCCGGCTATTTAGGACTGTATCCCTGCTGACTCAGACTACTTAGTCGAGGGTAACGTCACCTCCAAAAGAGGGGCCTACCATAATTTGCATTAATAACTTAATTAATTATCTTCCAATAATCCACCCTTTTAGGATTGTATCCTTGCTGACTCAAACTACTGGGGTGAGGGTAATGTCACCTTCAAAAGAGGGGCCTACTACAATAACTAAGATAATCTCTTAAATATGTGCAAAAGTGCGGGAATAATCAAAGGTTACACTAGATACGAGTCGGAACCAAGTGATTCATCTTGTCTATCTGTTTTTTCTTTTATTTTTATTTTCAGCATTTTAGTTAGTTTTTATTTTTCTTAGTTTAAAACATTTTTCTAACTTTTTATTTTGATTAGACGTTGAGGATAAACCGGTACTAAAAGATCTTGTGTCCTTGGACGACCTCGGTATCTTGCCAACACTATACTACGCTCACGATGGGTGCACTTGCCCATATGTGTGTTTAGTGTTAGTAAAATATCGTGTTTTATAAATTTAAAACTTGGCTAAAAATAAGTGTTAAAAGGGGCTTAAAATATACACCTAATATATATAACACTTCACACGCATCAAGTTTTTGGCGCCGTTGCCGGGGACACAAGGATTTTAAGAAAGCTTAAAATCGACGGCCTAATCAGTTTTTCAAAACCTTTTTAAAACGCGCGCACATTTTTCTGCATTTTAGTTTAGATTTGCATTTACAGTAACCTGTACACGGGGCCGTGTTCACTGAACACGGGGCCGTGCTGCACATTTTCATAAAAACACCCAGTAACAGTAGCTTGAACACGGGTCGTGTTCACTGAACACGCCCCGTGCTCAACGAAATCAGTAAATTTAATTAAAACGCCCAGATACAGTTCCTGAACACGGGGTCGTGTCCACTGAACACGGGGCCGTGTCCAGCCTCTGTTTCCGTTTTTATTTTTGTTTTCTGATCTCGAGACTCGGTTGTGGTCTGCTGAGTGATTCTTATGGATCAATACTCAGGAGGTTACAACTACACCTATGAGGAGGATGATTATAGGGGTAACTATTGCACTAATTGTCGTAACACACGCTCGGTTCAATATAATCACTCATATCAACCATCCAATTCATACACCTACTATGAGGAGCCCAGGTACGAGCCATCAACTTCATACACATCCTATGAAGACCAAAGGTATGAACCTCCTCCCTCATACTCATATTTTGATCAACCAAGGTATGAGCCTTCATACTCATACTTTGAGGAACCAAGATATGAGCCACCACCTCCGTATACTTACTATGAGGAACCATGGCGTGAACAACCCACCTCATATGAGTATTATGAAGAACAAAATTACGAACCTTATCCATCATATGCTTACAATGAAGAACAATGGTACGAACCATCTACTTCACATGAGTATTATGAGGAACAAAGGGTCGAACAACCGGATTCAAGCTTAGAAAATCCCGATTCTTTTTCTATAACCGAAGTAACCGATAGGATATTAGAACACATTAGAGTTATCGATCGTTGTATAAAAGAATCTCGTGCAAGGGAAGAGGAGTCCCGCGCAAGAGAAGAATTAAAAAAGGAAGAGATAACCGAAAGTGTAAAAATGGAAGAACAAATAAGTGAAAAACCTACACATGAGTTAAACAACGAAAAAGGTGAGTCCGACAACGTTAAAATTCAAGAAGAGTCTAATTTTGAAGAAATTAATCTCTTGTCACCTTCTTTTGAAAATCATTGTTTAGTACCCACTCATGCTAAGTTTTTAAAAGAGTTAAACACTAACACTAAAATTGACGAAACGGTAAGTGTTAAGTTAACTAATGATCAAACTTCGCTAATAAAAGAAGACCCATTTGAAATTAACATTACACCGGTTCCATGTTTCTTTCAAAATTCATTTATTAGTAATGTCACAATTGATAAAGATCTTTGTGTTAACATAATGCCTAACTACATTTTCGAAAAATTAAGTATTAGTGATTTTTCTCCACTTCAAATACCCATTTTTCTATCCAATCGGAAAGTAATAAAATCAATCGGTATAGTTGAGGATGTATTGGTTCAAACAAATCAAATGGTAATACAAACCGACTTTGTCATCCTTGATGACGCTCCTCTAGTGTTGGGACGACCATTTGTAAAAACACACGAAGCTTTGAAAAACCGGAAGTTCAACAATCTACCTCTTCAATTAGGGGCATTTAAAAGAAGTATCGATCTCGAACGGTCAATGAAATATCCATTCGGCAATAATGACCCCCTAATTGAAGATGAACCACCCGATACAAGTGAAGAGATTGACCACTTTGTTGAAGAAGAGGTCACCATAGAACAAACTTTTAAAGTTCTTGATCGCAATGAGCAACCAAATAAGGAGTCTCCTAAAGACCCACCACTTGAGCTCAAAGAACTTCCAAAAGGTTTGGAATATGCTTTTCTAGACAAAGAGGGTAATTTACCTGTAATTATTTCATCTAAATTAGATAGCTTAGAAAAAGAAAAATTAATTAGTCTTTTGAGAAAACATAAAAATGCAATAGCTTGGAAACTTGTAGACATAAAAGGAATTAGTCCTTCTATGTGCACACACAAAATTTTGATGAATGATGACTACAAATCGGTCATACAACCACAACGTCGAGTGAATCCAAATGTTCAAGAAGTGGTTAAAAACGAGGTCATCAAGTTACTTGACGCCGGACTTATCTATCCTATCTCCGATAGTCCTTGGGTAAGTCCCGTCCAAGTAGTTCCAAAGAAAGGAGGTATGACGGTAATAACTAACGAAAAGAATGAATTAATACCAATGAGAACCGTCACAGGATGGAGAGTTTGTATAGATTATAGACGATTAAATGAAGCAACAAGAAAAGATCACTTTCCTTTGCCCTTCATTGATCAAATGTTAGAAAGATTATCCGGTCATAAATTTTATTGTTTCTTGGATGGTTTTTCAGGTTACTTTCAAATCCCGATAGCACCCGAAGACCAAGAAAAGACAACTTTCACATGTCCCTATGGAACTTTTGCTTATCGACGCATGCCGTTTGGTCTATGTAATGCCCCCGCAACATTCCAACGTTGCATGGTAGCCATCTTCCATGACATGATAGAAAAGACAATGGAAGTTTTCATGGACGACTTTTCTATCTTTGGGGATTCATACGACCAATGCCTCGATAACCTCGAGCGAATGCTATCCCGATGTGAGGAAACTAACATCGCCCTTAATTGGGAAAAATGTCATTTCATGGTAACGGAGGGAATAGTACTCGATCACAAGATCTCAAGCGAATGAATGGAGGTGGATCGAGCCAAAATAGATACCATTTCTAGGTTACCACCTCCACCCTCCGTAAGAGCTATCAGAAGTTTCCTAGGGCATGCCGGATTTTATCAAAGACTTTTCTAAAATCTCAAGGCCTCTAACAAAATTACTTGAAAAAGATGCCCCTTTCATCTTTGACAAGGATTGCAATCAGGCATTTCTAACCCTAAAGGAAATGTTAGTCAATGCACCTATCATGATAGCGCCTGATTGGAAATTTCCTTTCGAAATCATGTGTGATGCTAGTGACTTTGCAGTTGGAGCTGTCTTGGGACAAAGAAAAGAAAAGCATTTCCACCCAATTTATTATGCTAGTAAAACACTTAATGATGCACAAGAAAATTACACAACAACTGAAAAAGAATTACTAGCTGTGGTATTTGCTTTTGATAAATTTCGTTCTTATCTTGTTCTTTCTAAAACTATAATCTATACAGATCATGCAGCCATTTGATATCTCTTCAAGAAGCAGGATGCAAAACTACGTTTGATTCGGTGGATTCTACTCCTCCAAGAATTTGACATTGAAATCAGAGACAAAAGAGGAGCAGAAAACACCGCAGCAGATCATCTTTCGCGCTTAGAAGACCCAGCTTTGGAGGCGACCAGGGACGAGCAAATCAACGAAAATTTCCAACTGAGTCCCTGGAAATGGTGGAATATAAGGAAGAGCCATGGTACGCCGACTATGCTAACTACCTAGCTAGCGGTATAGTCACAAAAGGATGGCCACATCATCAAAGAAAAAAATTCTTTGCCAATGTGAAACACTATTTTTGGGAAGATCCATATCTTTTCAAAATGTGTGCCGACCAACTCGTCCGACGATGCGTACATGGTAACGAAGCACGAAGAATTCTCCGCCATTGTCATGAAGGTCCATACGGAGGGCATCATGGTGCCGCTAGTACCGCACGAAAGGTATTCGATTCAGGATTTTATTGGCCAACCATTTACAAAGACGCCCAAAGTCTTGTCAAGACATGTGATGCTTGCCAAAGAACATGTAATATTTCTTCCAAAAACGAAATGCCACAAAATGGCATTCTTGTTTGTCAAATTTTTGATGTATGGGGACTCGACTTTATGGGACCTTTCCCACCATCGAAAGGAAACAAATATATACTTGTGGCAGTAGACTACTTGTCTAAATGGGCCGAGGCCGAGGCACTTCCAACAAATGATGGAAGAGTCGTGGTAAGATTTCTGAAAAAATTATTCTCTCGTTTTGGCACACCTAAAGCGTTAATAAGTGATAGAGGTACCCATTTTTGCAACCATCAACTTGAAATTTTTTTAACAAGATATGGGGTCTATCACCGGGTCTCAACAGCATATCACCCTCAAACAAACGGACAAGCCGAAGTGACTAATAGAGGTTTAAAACGAATACTCGAAAAAACCGTAGGGTTAAATAAAAAGGAATGGGCGGATAAATTAGATGATGCTTTATGGGCTTTTCGAACTGCTTATAAAACAACAATAGGTACAACCCCATATAAGCTAGTCTATGGAAAAAGTTGTCACTTGCCAGTAGAGATTGCACACAAAGCCTACTGGGCAATTAAAAATGTAAACTTAGATTTAGAATTTGCTGGTAAAAATCGTTTTTGTCAATTAAATGAATTAGACGAGCTTAGGAATTATGCATACTCAAACTCCGAAATTTATAAGGAAAGAATGAAAAATTTGCATGACAAACATATTAAACCTAATGAATTTCGGGTAGGAGATCTAGTTCTTTTGTTTAATTCACGACTTCGATTATTTCCTGGTAAATTAAAGTCTAGGTGGTCAGGACCTTTTTCCGTCACCCATATTTTCCCACACGGTGCAGTAGAAATTAAATCTCGAAATGGGCATCCATTCAAAGTCAATGGCCAATGGCTGAAACTCTATCAAGGATTCATTGAGGATGACGAAGAAGAGATCTCGTTTCAAACGGTGGAAGAATAAAACATCATACCTGGTAAGTTACGGACGATTGAGACGACAAATAAAGTGGTAAGTTTTCTAACCTAAGTTTTTGGGAAACAAGGGCACTCACACGAGCACTGAAAAAAAAAATAAAAAAATATGTTTTTCAAAATTTTGCTCGGCACGAGGCCGTGTCCGCTGGACACGGGGCCGTGTCCGCGCTGCAGTCGGGATAAATCCCCTTTTTCAAAACAGTTACTTCATTCCACACGCCCCGTTTCCCCGAAAAAGCTCTGGTTCCAGGCGATTTTTTGCAGATTTTCGACGTCTCCTATCACTCTAACAACATCAAGGTATGATTCTATCACTTTTAGTAGTTAGATTAGTTACTTGCATGTAGTTAAAACACCAAAAATTTGGGGAAAATTCTAGGGTTCTTGAAGTTCATCCAGATCGAACCTCAAATTTTTGTTTAGATCTGTTTGCATTTAGTTAGATTAGTGTTATGGGAAGTAAATACACTTGTATTGTTCATAGATTCACCCGATTTCTCACAAAAACCCCAAACCCTTGTTCTTGAACCGAGAAAGATAAAATTGATAGGGTAAACGGGATATTTTGGGAAAAACGGCACTTAGGGTTTCATTTTCGGGGGAAACCGCACCTATTGGACCAAAAATTTTCAAGTTTTCGAAACCGGGTTGAAAAATGGAATTTTTGAGTAACAGACGCCTGGACACGGGGCCGTGTCCGCTGAACACGGGGTCGTGTCCAGCCCACTGTTTGCAGTTTTGTCCGAAAATATTTCTGTTTCATGCTAACTTTTGGTGTATTCTTTCAGATGGCTAGGAAGTTCACAAGATTCAACGCCAATGACCTCGATGCTAGAGCTCGATACGAGATACTTCAAACAAGGCCGGAGGAATACCTGAGGCAAGCATGCACGGACTTGCTAACCTTGGTGAATCAAATTGACCGTTTCAACAACATTGTCACGGGACCACTCAGAGTCGCCCTTACAACTCGACTCCGTTCAGTCCACGAATGCACTTTGGAGTTCTATAGCACATTCACATTCAACTCAAGGTGCGACCCGTTCGACAATGACGGGGTGTCATTTCGATGTGGCGGAACGAGGTATTCGATCTCTCTGGCACAATTTGGGTCGATTATCGGGTTGTATGCGGAAGAGGGTGCGGGAAATGAAGAAAATACTGGAGGAATGAGAGAGATAGGTGAAAACGAACGCCAAGCCATTTGGGCTCAGATTGGTGAAGGGTACTAGAATCCGAGCAGCACTAAGAGTACAAAGCTGAGGGATACGCTCTACAGATACATCAATAGGCTCCTCGGCTACTCTCTTAGCCAAAGGCATGATAGTAGTGGCGTCGTTGGGTTAAGAGATTTGGTTGTCCTCCACTGCATCCACAACCGCAGGCCGCTCGATGTTCCGTTCCTCATGCTCCGAAACATGCATCATAACCGCCTTGCTAGTGCACCGACTCCTATCTTCTTTGGGGGATGGGTATACTGTCTCTTTAGGCACTTCGCCCACATACCTAGGTCATTTGAGAAGAGCCCATGGTCGGGTATGGTAGATATACACATATGCCGCTCAATGAACCTGATTTATGAGGCGGAAGACGGGACGGTGAGCTTTCAAAGGATGCAAGGTCATGCATGGAACCCGCAAGAAGCACTTGTCCTCCAAGCTCCGCAACATCATCAGTATCAATACCAACCCCAAGGTGATCCAGGCCAGTCCTCCTCAGGAGGCGGTATTCCTAATTTCCAAAGTTTGCATGATTTGTTGCAGGAAAACCTTATGTGCACCAGGAACACTTACAACATGGCGAGCAACACGTACCACCAGGTCGGAGCTATCGAAAGAAACATATCCGACATCCAAGATGATGTTGGATATATACGAGACCACATTGCGCGCCATGGAGGGGATGATGATGATGATGATGATGATGATGATGCCATGGAATAGGCGGGAGGAGCGGAGGAAGAAGCGGTTGGTTGATGACTTCCCAGGTTAACCCTTTTTAATCTTGAACAATTGATGGCCTGCGTGCCAAGTGTTGAACAATTTACTTTCCTTAACTTCTTTTATTTTCTGCAATTTTTTTTTCTTTTAACCTTGACATGGATGTTAACTTTGGTAAAAGTAGGATGTTTGCTATGGTATGGTAGGATGTTTATTGATTAAGCAGGTACATACGAGGCTTAGAGTGCTAAACATTAGTACTAATAAAGTCGGAGCAGGAAAACCGAAGAAAGAAACCTGTTTTTCAACTTTGCAGACTGTCCACACGGGGTCGTGTCCAGCCGACACGCCCCCGTGCCCACACCCCTGAACCTGCTGTTTGTATTTATTCTGCAGACCTTGACAGACACGGGGTCGTGTCCAACCAACACGCCCCCGTGTTCACCTTCTGTAAGTTTTCGTTACTGGCACCTGAGCACGAGGTCGTGTCCACCCAACACGGGGTCGTGCCCAGGTAACCAGTAACACAATTTTTTTTTTGCGTTTTACACCTTTTCACACATTCAATCAACCTAAAAACTTATTTTTGGGACACATTGAGGACAATGTGTAATTTAAGTGTGGGGGGATGCTAAAACCTTGAATCTTGCAAGTCCTAAATACAAGCCTTACACAAAACTCTTTTGGAATCGCTAATCACCCCAAATTTTTTCCAAAAATTTTCATTTTTTTTACTTGTCTAGGTTTAACTCGGGAAATTCAAGTCCTCAAAAAGGTTATATTTTTACGAATTTACAACCAATAGCGTCGTGATAAAAAGAACCAACATAAGAAAATTATGAAAAGGCATGACAAGCTTAGTTAAAATTTGATTATATATACTTGATCACATAAAAACCCATTCCCACAAAAGTGAGTTTTGAGCCTTTATTGAGCAAACACTTACATATCATTTGACTAAATGCTCATTTTCGTTTCTTGTGTGAATAGCCGCTTGGTTCTTACGACTCTAGAACTTGCCATGACGATACATTCCCGGTCCTTACCAACTTAAACCCGAGTAAGTAAATGATGGAGGCATTAGGACTAACCCTTTTTATTTCTACACCATTATTTTTCTTTTTTTTACCACCTACCCAAAATCCCCCTAGTTAGCCCCTTTGAGCCTAAACCTTTTCATTTCATAACCCAAACCAAACACCCTTTTTACCCACCAAAACCTTTTTCATTTTTACCCCTTCGTTTTAGTAACAAGTTCGATTTTTCGTATGACTTTTCAAAAAAAAAATAAATAAAAAAATAAAAAAATTTTGTGTTGATGATGAAGCAAAATAAAATAAACAGACAAGTTCATCAAAAATAACTTTGTTTGAATAAATAGCTTCATCAAAATAAAAGTTACAAAAATAGAAAGTCATACGAAAACCGACACTTGTTACGCTTTTCGCCTTTTTCTACTAACCACTAACCACTAACCACCAACCCAACCACCTACCTTTAACCCAAGCCTAACCCTTCACCCACAAAGTCCTCTTGATATTTACAAAGGTATATAAGTTAAAAAGGAGGAGGATTGATTGCTTGGCAAGCCTATGGTAGGAGTAAGTTCCATGCCGCTCTCGAGTGATCCACAAAAATACATTTTCGGCCGAGTGTTGAGTGATCCTCGTGAGGTATGTGAACTTGTATATAAATAGAATTTTAAAAAGACATGTTATGCCCTAATAAGTAATTTATCTTATGAAAAGTTTAAATAAATCATGACGAATAGGATTGTAAATAAATAAAAATAAAACTAAATAAAGAATCTTGGAAATCCCGACACTCTACGACAAGCCCAAAAACCTTCTTCTCTACCCATTCCATTTGGGAGTGTAATAGCCACATATTAAAGAGTTTTGCTTGAGGACAAGCAAAGATTCAAGTGTGGGGGTATTTGATGTGTTCAAAATGCAACACATAAATTTCATCAAATGAGGCATAAAACTAACCCTTTTTAGTACTAATGTTGGAAAAAGTGTGCTTTTGTCTTCCTTTTGTATTTTCAGGATTAAATGAGCTCAAATTAACAAAAGAAGCAAAAAGACATCAAAATCTAACATAAATACAAGAAAAGGAACAAGACGTGACATGCCCGACCCCACGACAGCATCTTCCCAAGCAAAACAAGAGATCAGAAGCCTGAACACGCCCCGTGCTCAGCCGGCATGGGGGCGTGCCCAAGTGTCAGCAGAAAAGACAAAGTGGTAGAAGCTTCTATTGCCCACCACGGGGCCGTGCTCAGCGGACACGGGGCCGTGGTCAACTATAAGATTCGCACAATCCAGCAAATCTGCATAGTACAAAGATTCTTCTGCACCACGGGGTCGTGCTCAGCGGACACGGGGGCGTGGTCAACTAAAAAGACAAAACAGCATTAAATGAAGAAAGAGAAGGATGTGGACACGGGGCCGTGCCCACTGGACACGGGGCCGTGCCCGAGCTTCTGTTCAGCCTATAAATAGAAGTGCTTGGCTCAAGCTCAAACCATCCCTTGGCACACCACCTCTCTCACACTTCACCCACCACCCACCACCCACCACCACCATAACACCATCATCCACCACCATCATCCATTCTCCATCGTAGAGTGTGTGAGTCGTCTCGGGATCCATGTTTGCCTAAGTCTCTTACATCACTTGGTGAAGACAAAGTGTCTAGTGTAATACTTTTTATTTCTAATCTTTTGCACTTTTTACTTGGTTTTGTATTAATGAGTTTAATAACTAGTTGCTTATGTTGAAGGTGATCTTTCCTTATCGTTTGTCCGTGGTGTCTTGGCATTATTTTACTGTCTATATAAAATAAAAGATTTTCACCATTCATATCTCCACGGTCTATATGGAGGTATGTTGGCTACCTGGTCGGGGGTTAAGGGAACGGTTTGGTAAAGGTCTTGCCATTGTTCAGCGTTTAGAGGTCCTGCAAATGGACCTGGGTCAAATTTAGTAGGACCTCCTTCAATACTTAACGGTATTGGATGGTGGGGGTCCAAACTCTTTGATCCCCTCATAAGTTAACTACTATTAATACTATAACCCGGCTATTTAGGACTGTATCCCTGCTGACTCAGACTACTTAGTCGAGGGTAACGTCACCTCCAAAAGAGGGGCCAACCATAATTTGCATTAATAACTTAATTAATTATCTTCCAATAATCCACCCTTTTAGGATTGTATCCTTGCTGACTCAAACTACTGGGGTGAGGGTAACGTCACCTTCAAAAGAGGGGCCTACTACAATAACTAAGATAATCTCTTAAATATGTGCAAAAGTGCGGGAATAAACAAAGGTTACACTAGATACGAGTCGGAACCAAGTGATTCATCTTGTCTATCTGTTTTTTCTTTTATTTTTATTTTCAGCATTTTAGTTAGTTTTTATTTTTCTTAGTTTAAAACATTTTTCTAACTTTTTATTTTGATTAGACGTTGAGGATAAACCGGTACTAAAAGCTCTTGTGTCCTTGGACGACCTCGGTATCTTGCCAACACTATACTACGCTCACGATGGGTGCACTTGCCCATATGTGTGTTTAGTGTTAGTAAAATATCGTGTTTTATAAATTTAAAACTTGGCTAAAAATAAGTGTTAAAAGGAGCTTAAAATATACACCTAATATATATAACACTTCACACGCATCACCCGGTATATCCCATTTTGATTTTACACCATTGTGAACCTTACCCCTTTTTTACTCTCTGATCGAGGTTCTCGGCATTGAAAAAGCTTCGTAAACTAAATCACATGTGTATATGTTGACATTTAAGAGATATACAGTCAAGAAAATCAAGGGCAATGGTGATATATATGCGGATTAGACATAAAAAAAACACTCAACAGATGGCTACAATTTAAGGAATGTGATTAGTGACGGCATCCGATTCCTAATTGATGGAGAAAGGTCTGGTGGTAAGAAAAGCTGCTTCTAGGAGGTTGTCAAGTATTTTCGCTCGACGATTCCATTCTTGGGTGGTTGGTTTAGCCCTTGTTCCTGTAACTCGAATCCTAGCCCGGTATATCTCATTTTAATTTTACACCATTGTGAAGCTTACGCCTTTTTTACTCTCTAATCGAGGTTCTCGGCATTGAAAAATCTTCGTAAACTAAATCACACGTGTATATGTTGACATTTAAGAGATATACAGTCAAGAAAATCAAGGGCAATGGTGATATATATGCGGATTAGACAACAAAAAAACACTCAACAAATGGCTACAATTTAAGGAATGTGTTTAGTGACGGCATCAGATTCCTAATTGATGGAGAAAGGTCTGGTGGCAAGAAAATGTTACGAACCTAATCGTTAACCAATTGATCCAAGAAAAAAGGTAAAAGCTTGATAAAACTGATAGAATTTTGGAAGAGATTCAACTTATCATTTTTCATTCATATCAACTAAACTCATAAACTTCCCTTATATAAGGATACAAAATTGTAAACAAACATGAACGTAAACACTTCTACCACTACTTACGAAAACATGGGATCATGGGCATCCCCATAGCTCCCTTTATTCTATCACAAACTAATATGCATAAAAACTAATTTTGAAATAATAAAACCCACGTGTAGCTTCATTTGACCATGCCAGCTTTGACCACTCTCATCCTTAATTAAAGGAATAATTGAAACATGGAAAACATCATTTTAGGAATATACGAACTGAACATTGCATGGCAGAGAAGGAACACATCATTCCACCCCACTCGAATTCAACTTGTCCACAAGGCAAAAATCCGGTTACAACTTGGTGGAAACCATGGCGGACGCCACTCTGTCCGTCCCAAAGCGTTTGGAGAAGTCATAGTGAAACGCCACGGTGTGGTCTCAACGTAGCGCCACGGTGGTCGCCATTCACGTTTCTCTATCACACCTTTGACCGACATCATGTTCTTCTCTGCCGGCAATGAATTCCCAGCCTTCCTCAACCGATTACGAAGAATTGTGATTGTGGGTTTTGGCATGACTAAAGGTATGGTTGAGGCTACCTGTTTTGGGACAGATTTTGAGGCGGATGTCGGTGTTGGTAGTACGGGTTTTGAGGCTGTTTTTGATGCAGTTGGTGCGGTGGCGGAAACGGGTGGTGGAAGTGTAGATACGGGAGCGGAAGTTGGTGGTGGTGATGCGGCAGCGGGTGACGGTAGCGGTGTAGAAAAAATGGGTGAAGTTGCCCATCTCCGGGACTCGTTTTTGAGAAGATCGATCATCTCAGCAATCGTTGATATGATTCGATCCAACGACTCGTTCCATTCGTGAGCGTCCATGAGGGGATCAAGACCGCTCTGATACCAATTGTTACGAACCTAATCGTTAACCAATTGATCCAAGAAAAAAGGTAGAAGCTTGATAGAATTGATAGAATTTTGGAAGAGATTCAACTTATCATTTTTCTTTCATATCAACTAAACTCATAAACTTCCCTTATATAAGGATACAAAATTGTAAACAAACATGAACGTAAACACTTCTACCACTACTTACGAAAACATGGGATCATGGGCATCCCCATATCTCCCTTTATTCTCTCACAAACTAATATGCATAAAAACTAATTTTGAAATAATAAAACCCACGTGTAGCTTCATTTGACCATGCCAGCTTTGACCACTCTCATCCTTAATTAAAAGAATAATTGAAACATGGAAAACATCATTTTAGGAACATATGAACTGAACATTGCATGGCAGAGAAGGAACACATCAATTGGTTAACCTATCATGTTGGTATTTCACACATTGACACAATATAAGCATGAAACATCATATCCACAAAGTCAAACTACCAAATCGAATGCGTATACCAAGCAATAAGGTAGATATAAATATGTATGTCCTTTCTTCATCAATCATCAATTAAGTAGATATACATCAAAACAGGAGCACGTCTTCCATAGCCTTTATCTATTAGACCTTGCATGTCGTTTTATACTCTTAAACTAAATATAATAATCTCAAATGTTAATGTGGAGGAGTTCAATACCACCATGACATTCATGGAGCTCAAGAGGGTTATAACCTTCAAATGAAATGTTTATTCACAAGTATTACTACCATCATGTCACACTTATCAGAATGTTGATTTTCATTGTTCAAATTTATAAATGTTTTATTTGTGTTCATTTATTTTAATTGAATGAATACGAACATAAATTTCGTTCGGTTATATGTTCGTGAACCCTCTTGTTTGTCCGATAAAAGCTTAACAAACGAACATGAACAATGTATGATTCCGTTTATTTACAACCTTACATGGATGACCATAA
Source organism: Helianthus tuberosus (assembly GCA_030545235.1). NCBI lineage: Eukaryota > Viridiplantae > Streptophyta > Magnoliopsida > Asterales > Asteraceae > Helianthus > Helianthus tuberosus. Next base: position 40,340,866 of record CM060412.1, read on the forward strand.
ATGAAATGGAGGTATGTCTCTTGTTAACAATTTTAATTGGAAATCAAATGTAAATATTAAGTTATTATGCAAGCGGGATTGCATTTGATAACAAAAATGAAAGGTAAGACCTGAGAGAGTCGTTACTTAAATTGCTAGTATTGATTGTTATCTACCAATATTAATCCTATTCCTATAAATAATCATAACTTAAAGGTGTTAAAAGATCCGAAAAAAGAATAATAACAACCAGATACTATATGTTGTGAAAAATGGTATGAGCGTGAGACAGAGGTCGCATATGTAACAACCCGCACGTTTGTGCGTTGTTACTACTCGTAACACTCGTTACGCCTAGCACAAGAGATTCGGATCATAATGTACCTATATCGCATATATCGCTATATTGCAGTATTTTCGCATAAATTCGCGTACTTTATCACTATCACATCACGCACCAGAGATTCGGATCATAATGTACCTATATCGCATATATCGCTATATTGCGGTATTTTCGCATAAATTTGCGTACTTTATCACTATCACATTACATTGTACTTGCTGACAACCACGAAGATGTCGAGTGAGGACCAATTCTACCCTCCTTGTTAGCCGTGATGTGTCGCAGTGCAACTCATTACTCAAAACGCACATCGCATCACACGCATTAACGTTCACGATGACGTTGAGTGAGGACCTATTCTACCCTCCTCGATGACCGTGAAGCGTCGCAAAGTAACGCATATTCGAAACGAAACCCGGTTATTATATCGCAACTTTGAAATACGGATATGTATATACGACCCAACGTGGCTAATTATAATAAATATATGAAAATGTGGATGAGAATGTGTAATCGAACTATCGCAACGCTTAACAATCGAAACGAAACGCCAAAACTCAGCTCGCCGGAGGCGTTTGATCGAATGGCACTTCGATCGAATGGCCATCCGATCGGACAGCCATCCGATCGGACAGCCATCCGACCCGATGCACTGCACCGCCTTTCTCCTCCTTTGCCTATAAATACCCCACTTGTCACATCATTAACCGTTGATGTGACTGCTCTCTCTCGACCAGGCGCCTTCTCGCCATTTTCTCTCGATTTCTCGCAATTCTTGTAAGTTTCTACCTCAAATCTTGTACTTCTATGATCTACACGCACTCCTTCATCTTTCTCACTATCAAATATCACTTCTTCACCGTTAAATCTTTGGATTTGAGCCGTTCTAAGGTGATGTCATCATGAAGTTCTTAGGAACAATGAAGTGTGACCTCATCTCATCAAGAACAGTCCAGATCTGATGGATTCCATGGAGAATAAACAATAAACTCACACAAATCTAATCCGAATCAAAGTTTTCTAAGTTTTTCTTCAAACTTTCCTAACTTATCACTCGAGACCGGTAGCAACAGAGCTCGTACAGACCTTCTACTTTTCCTATAGTGAAGTGTCAGTTTGAGAACTGGTTCCTATCGACGAGATGACTGGCTTGTCGTGTTAAACACGAATAACCATCGAGAACAGTTAACTGATCGGACGGGGTGATTCCCATCTGATCCGGTGACTCGGACCTGGTGGAGTTCCATTGTTTAGCTCGTAGTCGAAACGTCTCGATCAAATCGCAAAAACTTAACGAAATAGCCAAGATGTAAAACGATAAGATTACGGGACGGGTTACCGTCCGATCGGATTGCCGTCCGATCGGACTGCCACCCGATCGACCCGCAAACCGATCGGATTGCACTTGGAATCAAGACTTAAAAAATTTTCAAACATTCAAGGATCTGAACAACGAACGGATTGCCGTCCGATCGGATTGCCGTCCGATCGAACGACCATCCGATCGGCTGACTTTTGGATCCTCAACACTTAAACGTTTTACAAATCCTCATCACACATCAGTTCCAACGGATTGTCACCCGATCGGATTTCCACCCAATCGAGCGACCAGTCTGCTGTGAACTTATCATCAACCAAAGTGCCTTGCTAATCGGATCACCGTCCTATCGAACAGCCACCCGATCGACCGACCATTCGATTGACCGACCTGAAAGGTAGAGATACTTCCCTATTTTCAAAATGCTACAACGAAAACTTCAAAAGGCAAACCATCATACACAAACACATCTTTCCCAGCGAGGTAGCAATCCAATCGAATGGTCACCCGATCGGATGACCATCCGAACGGATTGTCACCCGATCGACCGGCCACTCAATCGGATTTCCATCCGATCGGAGTACTGTCCAATCCTTTGACACCTTGCTCCGTTTCACGCACTGTTCAACGCTTACACTATCGATCTGTAATCAGGATAATCTCACACGCGCTCCCTTCAATCCAACCAAGTTGCTGCTTGCTGAGCACCGACTGTGAGTATATTTGAACCCTTTTTGCTTTTGCACTTTTGGGTGTAACATACGTTGCTATCAACTCGAATTACATCAAATGCTTAAACTACTTATCACTTGCGAATGACTTACGTGCATAGTTATACGTGATGCTAGTTACAAATGTGATAGGACTTATACTCGCGACGTCCCACCATGACTAGTATAGTACTATTGCGCCAGACGGGGCCTAGTTTAGCAATCGCAACTCGAGGACTTAGCTAGTAGTATCAGTTTTGTGAGTATATATGTCGTGTATTACGTTTATGTATGTGGAAATTCGCAGCTTTTACCTATTACACTACTACATATCAAACCTGTATGCTCGCCAATACTTTTGTATTGACATTATTTTAACGTATGTTGCAGGTTTAGTCGCAGTCTACATCAAATCAAGCTAGGAAGTCTAGAAACTCACCTAAAATCTATGTTGTCGGATCTGTATTGTTCGAGAGGACAAGAAATCTGTGATGATTATGTGATTGTATTATTTGTTAGTATGGGATAACAAGTGTAATAAATATTGTTGCAATTTAGTTGTTATGGATTCTCTTGAGCAATCTGATTCGCCTAGTGCCGCGCCCCGATGATTCCGCCATCGGTTGGGGTGTGACAGCATCGGCTCAAGGGGCACGACACATCGCCACATTGTAGAGCGATGGATTAGAATTAGTTTTTTTAATATTAAATAACATATAACACAATCATATAGAGCCACCTCAGCGTAATACAAAATTTCACATTTCACCTTGCCACAACACATGTTCTTGGTTGTAAAATATGAAACAATCCACCACATACGTATATAACACATTTTTTTTTTCACATTTCATATTCACAACAATGAATTTTATATTCACCGCAACACATAGTATGAGTTTAGAAAACATGATTTTTTTAACAACATTCCTAGATTTTTTTAACATAATTACACCAATATTTACTAAACTCAGCCATAAAATATCAATTTCCTTCTTATGTTTGCTAAAAAATCATGGTTATAAAAATCTCGACTAGTCTTTGATTAGTCGCCGAGTAATCACTAGTCCCAGTTCACCGAGTAATTTTTATCAAACCGACCAATTATTTAGTAGATGGTCAATAGTGGTCCAATTCAGTCCAAATTGACAAAAAAAATCAATGGCAGTCTAGTGATTTCGGCCACATTCTTGACCAAAACCTGTAAATTCCGGTAATTAATCACACCTACTTAAAAATATGGATCGAGGAAGGTGTTGAAACATGTTTACCTAAAAAAAGACACATACAAAAATGTGTCTGTGTACATATAAAACTAAAAGGGTCTACCTATTGACACACTCATTTGCCTATTTACACATCTTAAAAGATGTTTTTGTCCTTATATGCACACCCTGCAGTGTCGAACTGTGGCCAAAACGCGGCATTTTGGTCCGGTTAACCTAACAAAGACTGACGGGTTTCTGACGGGTTTGTTGACCGGACCAAAACGCCGAGCTTTGGCCGAGTTTTGGTCCTGTCAACCAGACAAAAGACTGACACCCGGTCTGGTTGACAGGACCAAAACGCGGCCAAAGCTCGGCGTTTTGGTCCGGTCAACAGACCCGTCCGTCAGTCTTTGTCTGGTTAACCGGACCAAAACACCGCGTTTTAGCCATAGTTCGACACTGCAGGGTGTGCACATAAGGACAAAAAACACCTTTTTAGGGTGACTATCTTTTTTTGAAAGGTGTGAATTATTCGCGAATGTCGAGAGGTCTAGCATACGTTGTCTTAACCGGGTCCGCGCTAGAGAGCCCCCTCGCACAATAGATCCCCAATTTAAACCCCTCAACGAGAAACCCCTGTCACCAAGACCTTGAGGGGAAAACTCATCCGGACCCACCATAAGTAGAACTTAAATACCTGTGGCCATCAAGTTTGGGCCAACTAAAAATTGCATATAAAATCTCAATCTGATTAATCTCGCTACTCATACCCAAACAATTCTTGCAGCTAATACACCTCCGAACTATCAACCAGCTGTATGTTCCCTTTGGACTTTCTAGTAAAAACCGGGCAAAGGGGTTAATCAAACGACAATTGGGGTGGAAGATGGCGGGGAAGACAGTGGTGCATCCGGCGGTGGAACCTGTGTCGTATCTGATCGGAACATGGAGAGGAGAAGGAGAAGGGGGTTTCCCCACTATATCCTCCTTCGCTTACGGTGAAGAGCTCACTTTCACTCATCCCGGTAACAAGGTACATACATCCTACTACTGCTCTACACACTTTTCAATTTCAACACTTGCTCAATACTCAAATAATTAAAAAGTTTCAAAGGGAAAGTCAGGTGGGGAAAATTCTTGATTCACGAAATCAATCGGAGTCTTAAATAATAATACTAACTAATATCATCATCAGATTCATCAAAATCATCAAAAACACACATAAAAAAGACATGTAATGCTTGAAATTGACACAAAAAGTCAAAATCAACTATCAAAATCTCCTGAGGCGCAACCTTTCTTAGCGCCTCAGACCCTCTGAGGCGCATATACAATAAAAACCCCATGAGGCGCGCGCCTCAAACGTTTTTTAAAACCATGTATCCTATAGGTTTTTAGCATCCCCTATCCATAATATAGCTACAAATAAGGTTTTAAGAGCATTCACATCCAATCCATTAAATTATACATACATTCCACTAAAAAACAATTCCTATATCAATATATTTCCACTAAAAACAAATACTTTTTCTCTCTCCTTTCAATTAAATAATATTATCATTACATTTTTCTCTCACTTCCACTCACAACCACTTTCAAAATATATTAAAAAATTATAACGGGTGAACAGTGTCCCCCCAAATATACAGATGAACAGTAACATTTTCTCTCTCCTCTACTCATAACCACTTTTTATACCCTTTATAATATAAAAATCCCTCCTCACATAATTTGATGGTTAGGATGTGAATGCTCTAATATGATTTTATCTACATGTACAACCCAAAAAACTTATTGTACAACATTTTAAGGCATAAAAACACGCCCGGTACACAAGGCTTGAAAAATCCCCAAAAATGCGCTTTTCTTGTGCTTTCTGTTTTAAGCGCGCCTCACCCTACACAAGGTGGCAGCCTCTGTAGTCTGTGCCTTAGTGCGCCTAGGGCGCGGGCTTTTAAAAACCAACGTTTATTTAAAGTTCGGGTCCTTTCTGCTCTGTTTCCCCTTATCTAGCTGGTTTAGGTAAGGGTCTGCCAACTCTTGGATCAACTCCTCATCAGTTGCTCTAAATCATGTCAATTTGAATTTATATGGATGCAATAGTGTTTAGTTTACATGATTTAGCAAGCTGCTGTTATTGTAAATATTGGTAACTACTGCTGCCACGTGTCCAATAGTTTGTTATTAGTTAATTTTGTTTAGTTAGTTTATCTAATTATGTTAGAATGATTAGTTCAGGGATTGATGTATGTATTCAATTGAGTCTGTAAAGTTCATATCAATAATAAAATTCTTCATACTACCAAAGCTCAATGAAAATAAGCCTTAGGGGTTGTTTGTTTACCTCTTAATGAGGCTCTTAATGGTTCAGACCTCTTACTGGTTCAACACTTAATGATTCAGACTGTTTGTTTCGCGAGCAGATGTCTGAATGGTTCAGACATTTGCCTCTGAATCATGGTTTTAAAAAACGGTTGAGGCGTGCGCCTCGAGGCGCGCCTCAAGGCGAAACGGCCAAAAAACGATTCTGAGGCGCGCCTCAGGGGGTTTCTACTGTTTGGGCGCCTCAGAGGGGCTGAGGCGCTAAAAAGGCTGCGCCTCAACTGCGCCTCAGGGGTTTTAGATATTTGTTTTTGATGTTTTTGCGTTTTTGTGTCAATTTCAAGCAATTTATGTCTTTTTTATGTGTGTTTTTTATTATTTTGATGAATTTGATGATGAATTTAGTTGGTATTACTATTTTTATAAGGTACATAATATTTATATTTATATTTATTTTTTAATTCCGCCTCGGGCTTACGCCTCGGTTCGCCTCGAGGCTTACGCCTCGTGAGGCGAAGTGAAAACGCCTCGAAACTCGTTTCCGTTTTTTTAAACCTTGCTCTGAATGGTTAAGCATTATACTAAGTCTGAATGGTTAAGACCTCTAATCTGAATTAGTTAGACATTTGCCTCTAAACGGTTAAGCATTATACTGGCTCTTAATGGTTCAGACCTCTTACTGATTCAACACTTTGGTTCAGACCTCTTATTGGTTCAGCACTTAACCATTCAGAAGTTGCCAAACAGCCCCTTAATGATTGTTTCCTATATCTGTTCAAGTGTCTATAAACAAATTGTTAGCCCATTCTTAGATTCATCTATGGTGTGGATACTGTATTTAGTCACATATTGTATGAACTTTTTAAGTTATGTTGAATTTCCCATTGAATTTGCCTACTAATGAAACAAATCTATGTGTATGAGAGAGAAGCCTGTAATAGCTTACTCTCAGAAGACTTGGAAATTGAGTTCTGGAGAGCCCATGCATGCTGAGAGCGGCTACTGGAGGCTGAAACCCGATGGAACAATTGAGGTTGTCATCGCACAGAGCACTGGTCTCGTTGAAGTTCAGGTTATTGAGTTCGCCTTCTCATTGCTTTCAGTATTTATCGATTAAGACCTGAAAGTTTATTTTTCTTATTGAAAGTTCACCGGTTTTCTATGAGTTTGAATAGAACAAAGAAAGTGTCGGGATTGAATCACTGTAAAGAGTTTAAGGGGCTTAGCTGATAAAGTGGTGAAAGTTGGTTGGTTGTTTGGTTAAATCCAACATAAACCCTAGTTTTCCCTTCAGCTTAGGTATGCTTAATTAATGTTGTTTGTCCGTTGCAGAAAGGAACATACGATGCAGAAAAGAAAGTCGTGAAGCTTCAAAGTGAGCTTGTTGGAAATGCTTCAAAGGTAATGCATTACATTATCTACAAGTCTTGCTCACTACTGTACTGTAATAACTTGTTCCATTGATAGGCTAACTTTACAAATAATTAAAGTTTTGAATATGATTAACAAAACTACATTGTTGAACTGATAAGCTAATTTTTTAAATAAAACGAAGAGTAAAATGCCAAAATGGTCCTGAGTTTAGGCTACTTTTGCTACTTCAGTTCAAAAATAAAACCTTTTGTATTTGGGTCCCTAAGGTTTCATTTTTTTTTTTATCATTTTCATCCAATTGGCAAACTGGGTTAGAATTTTCTGTTAACTTCTCCCCTTTTTGTCGTTTTCCTCATTTAAATAAAGGGTATAATCGTCATTTTATGCCACAATATATGCATAATATATTCTAATTAAATAAGGAAAATGACAAAAAGGAGAGAAGTTAACAGAAAATTCTAACTCAAATTGCCAATTGGATGAAAATGACAACAAAAATGAACCTCAGACCCAGATATAAAAAGTTCCATTTTTGGACTGAAGTAGCAAAAGTGGCCTAAACTCAGGGACCATTTTGGCATTTTACTCTAAAACAAATTTGGAGGTTCCATGAAAGTATATTTAGGTGACTTTCAACCTGTTTCTATTCTAACAGTTATTTAACATTTGACCTGCTAGAGCAAGGTATAACCCGTATTATAAATGGGTTGAAATTGCCACTTGTAAGATAGATCACGAAGGTTTGATAGTTTGCTCTGTTTGTTGAATAGGTTAAAGAGATAACTCGAGTTTTTACTCTGGTTGATGAAGAGTTATCTTATGTTGTTGAGATGGCTACCAACCTCACCAATCTTCAACCACACCTGAAAGCTTCTCTTAAGAAGCTCTAAAGTTCTTCATTATGATATACTACAACATGTTTACATGTTTGTACCTTAAAACATTATTGATTCAAGAACTAGTGACCTTTTTAGCGTTGTTTCTGCACATGCAATATGACTTTTTTTGGCCAAACATGACCTGTTTAAACTTTAAAATGGCATCCAAAATGAGTATATTTCTATAACTTGGAATATTGTATTTCAATGTAAGTTACTTATATTTAGGTTAACTTTACAGTTATGAAGAGATTTAGCAATTATCATATAATTATGTTGCAAACTGCACAAGGTAGAAACACAATTTACGTATTTTTCTCGAGTTTCATCAACAAAGACTAAAATGTACAAGACGGTGTCAACAAATGGAATGCATATTTTGAACTCTTATTCACATATTGGAAAACAAAACAGAAATGAAACCCCAATTATTTCAACTATCAACGGTGATCCGTATCAGCCCATGTTTCCCATACAAATGCACTTGATCTGCAAAACGTTAATCATGTTTTAGCATAACTTATGGTGTGACTGTGTTCTATTTAGGGGTGTTCACGGTCCATTTTAGTTGTTTTTGACAAAAATTATGGGCCGAACTGCAAACAACTGTTTTGGGAAATGACGCACCAAATCGGCTGGTTAGGCGGTTTGAACTGTCTTTTTTTCTCTTTCCAAATTGTGTATATGTATTAAAATATAAAATGATAAAGATGGTTCATGAATATAACAAATATACACTAAATGGTGTGTTTGAACTTACCTCAAGATACTCATCTAATCCGTATTTAGAACCTTCCCGGCCTAAACCAGACTGCTTAACACCTCCAAAGGGTGCTACCTGTGTATGATCCAAACAAGAAACGAAGCTGAATGATAACTTCCGCAATTAAAATGATAATAATACTAATTCATTAATTAACTTAGGGTCTTCTCAGAAAAAAAAATGGATATAGAAAGACCCTCTTCTACCTGTGAAAAAGCCACATGATTATTTACTCCAACAAGACCATATTCAAGAGCTTCAGACACGCGCCATAAACGCTGAATATTGTTTGTGAACAAGTAAGCAGCTAATCCTGCACAGTTTATATAAAAAAATTGTCTTAATCTTAACTAGTTAATAAAAAGATGCAAATGATCAGACACCAATATATGGATCATATATAAAATAATAAAAACCTGAATCAGTGTCATTAGCAATCTGTATAGCCTCTTCTTCTGTTTTAAACCGTATAACAGGTGTAACAGGTCCAAATATTTCCCGTCTGTAATAGTATATATTGAAGTGCTAGTCAAATACACATCAAATTACCTACAACATAATATTATAGCCACCTAAATAACAGTAAAACCTTACATATAATTGTTTTGAGATTACCTTGCTATGAGCATCTCATTCTTGACATCACTTATAATTGTAGGCTCATAAAAAGTCAACCCTAGGTTATGCCTCTTACCACCCACAACCACTTTTGCTCCCTGTATCAACAGAAATTTTGTAACTAAAAAACAACAATTTTTTTTTCTATGTTTAGAAAAACCAACTATCAAAATTCAGGGCCGTCTCCGAAAATAACAAAAAAAAAATGGCCATGTGCGAGATAAAAAATTTGGGCCCTATTCATAAATTTCCATGTATTATAAACTCATCAATTATTTACTCACTAAAATTTATGTGAAAGTAAATTATATCGTTATTTTTAGCTAAGTGTAGTTAGTAGTTTATTAATTAAAGAAAAAGATGTAGTTGACAAAATTAGGCATTAAATGTCATATGCAGCTAAAAACACTAAAAAATGAAGCTAAAATAGAGAATTTGGGGACGCCGGGATCAAAACCCGCGTCTCCTTGTTTAATCAACGCACTAAGTCACTAACCACCCTAATAAGAGCTTGTTTGTGTCATCTTTCTAGCTTATACAACGTAAATTCTATACAAAATTAAAAAGATTTGGCCCCCGGAGGGTTTGGGCCCCGTGCCATCGCCCACCCCGCACCCCCTCCAAGCCGGCCTTGTCAAAATTCTACAAGATTTTGAAAATGATAATCAAACCTGTGAGATAGCATCTTGCACTAATGAGTCAACCTTCTGTACAGCAGCTTCATTAATAAGTGGTCCCTGCAAAACATTCAATTTATTTTTAGTACCACTTGACTTTTTTAAGCAGTTGACATTTTTTTAGTAACAATATACATGTGAACAAAGTGGTTACCTGATCCACACCTTCACTAAAACCATTGCCAACTTTAAGGCTCTGAACAGCATTTGAGTAGGCATTTATAAATTTGTCATATATGCCTACAAAGATGGTAGTTGCCTTATCATGCAAGAAAGATAAAAGTAGACTATTACTAAGGGTTCTAGTTTCTTTTTATACCTTCTTGCACAAGTAATCTATTTGTGCATATACATGTTTGCCCACTGTTACGTAATTTCGCTGCCAACTGAAATGGTCACAGAATAATGTGTGTGATTTGATCATACATTTATAACGAAAAAAGTTACCCTTTATATGCAAGCTTTTATATGTATAATCGGTGTTTGCAAATATTAAACTTAATTCACTTACGCTCCCTTCTAGTGCCACTTCCAGATCTGCATCATCAAAGACTATGCAAGGTGCATTACCGCCTAGTTCAAGAGATACCTGCAACAATCAAAGGTGGTATATATATATATATATTGTAATAAATATAAGCATTAAGGATTGCAACATGTATTTGAATACAATTACCTTTTTAACAGTCTCAGCTGCACCAGCCATTAATTTCTTTCCAACGGCTGTTGAACCTGTAAATGTGAGCTTTCTTACTTGTGGGCTTTCAAGTAGAGCTTTTCCAATCTTAGGAGCATCTCCCATGACAACATTTAAAACACCCTGTGATTTTGAAATTCATAAATGATGTTAGAGGTTAGGTGGTAAATGATTAAATAAAATGCAGCAAAATTAACTTTTACATATGGACACATATCATTGGTGGATGGTTAGAAGACTTACAGGAGGGATTCCAGCTTGAAGGGCCAGCTCAGCTGCTGCTAAGGCGGTCAACGGTGTGAGCTCCGAGGGCTTTATGACTATAGTGCACCCGCAGGCAAGAGCAGGGCCAGCCTGATACAATATTATTAGGAGCATGTATACATATCCTTTTTTAGCTAAAGAATTACTTGGCCCGTGCGAGATACAACACGAATCAAAAAGACCCCTTAACATGGTTTTAAAAAGTGCACCTTTGCACGGAGCGCGTGGCGATCTGAAAAAACGCTCTAAGGCAGCGCTTCATGACATCTAGGTCAAAACAAGGGTGTGTACAAAGCTCATATGTAAAACGAGCACAATTACGAAGGGATTATGAATGGTTTACTAGATAAAAAACTGTTAAGCAGAAGAGAAGAAAGAGATACAACTTTTGATTGTACATAAAATTTATTTGGCTGTACGTGTCTAACGCTTTTTGAAACCAAACCCATTCATTAGCAAACGGTTCACGATTTTCACCTATAAATTGTTAACTAATGTACCTTCCTAGTAATCATTGCAAAGGGGAAATTCCATGGAGTGATGGCACCAACCACACCAACAGGCTGCAAATCAAAGGAATCATGGTTAATGCTATTTCTCATATGCAACAACCATAGTTATTAATAGCGAGCATAGTGCCCGCTATAGCGAATAGTGTAGCGTAGCGCTCATGTGTCGCTATATAGCTGGTAGCGACAAATAGCAGTAAATAGCGAGATTTTTGTAAAACTTTTAGCTTTTATATTTTTTTTTGGTAAAATATGCACACAAATTTTTTCTGAAAATTTCTTCTAGTGAATATCGCTAAACATGAAATAGCGCCCGCTATTTGATCGCTATCGCTACGTAGCATATAGGTAGCTTGTCGCTATCGTCCGCTATTCGCTATTGACAACTATGGCAACAACCAATTCACATTACATACATTTTTTTTGCTTCTATATATTTTAATTCGATTTTGCACGCACCTGCTTTAGAACAAACAGGCGGCGGTCAGGCATTGGTGATGGAAGTATGTCACCATAAACACGCTTTGCCTCCTCCGCAAAGTACTCAATGTAACTAGCTCCATATACAACCTGCAAAACTTCAGAATCACAAATGAGCATATGTTTTCCAAAAATGAATAATATGTTTCATTCCTGTACCTCTCCAATGGCTTCTTTTAGAGGTTTTCCTTGTTCTAGAGTTATAAGTTGTCCAAGCTCTTCTTCATGTTCAATGAGCAAATTATACCTTGAATAAAACAAGAGTAATCAAGCATTATATGTTATTAAGAAACAAAATAACATGAATACCGAATTATCGAATTATCAATATTTGATACCATTTATATAGGCGACTGCTCCTGTCTGCAGCAGTAAGCTTGCTCCAGTCTACGTGTTAAATTTGATAGATTAAAATGTTCAAAGATGAAATAAATTTATGACACGATATGAACTGGATTCGCAGGGTTTGGGTTTAGCTAAACGGATTCGAGTTGGTTTCTGGTCGAACTTGCTAAAGTGTTTAGCTAAACACGTTGGGTTTGGATTGACTTAACAGGTTCACGCGTTGACTGTGTAACCAGTTTATTTATTTTTCTATTTTTTTAGAATTGTTTTTATCTCAACTTTATATGTAAAATTTCAAAAATAAGATAGAAATTGACATCAACTGTTAAAATTATAAACGTCACTGTTTTGTATGCATTGAGCCATTGAGTATTTTTTTGTGTAGTTGTGAATAAAAAAACTTTTGAGTATCAATATGCAAAAAAATAAAATAAAAATGGGTTCAAACAAGGTATGTTCGTGTCAACTCGTGAATACATGTGTTTTTCTAGTTTGTGTGTTTGACAGGTGTCACATTTTCGGGATTGTATTGGGTTTGACCTGTCATCTCACGCACATGATCGCCTAAATGTGCATTTGAAGGTTTTATCATAGCATTAAAGATCACACATAAAACAGATGGATTTGAAGATCCTTACGACTAAAAGCATCGTAGGCTGAAGAAATTGCATCTTTTGTTTCCCTCTCACCCATGCATGCTACAGAAGCTATGACTTCCCCATTTGCAGGGTTGTAAACCTGCAACAACCAACATCTAACCAGTTAACAAGTTCTCAAAAATGATCAGTAGTAGTTTAAATTGCAACAATCAGTTTAACATACAAATTGATATCTCAGCTTTATGTTACTATTATTTTCAGAGAAATTAGATTTTAATAATCCTAATTTTGACATATTGGCCGGAAACAGTCCTAACTAAGGAAATGTTTTCTGATAGTCCCAACTGTTAACCTATTTTCCCTCGGCGATCCCATACTAACTAAAAGTTAACCCAGCATAAGCAGTTCACATCATCAAAACGTTGCCACATAAGCAATCCACGCCAGCAAAACTTTGACTTTTTTTTGCCACATAAGCAGTCTGCGTCAGCAAAAACTAACCGGGCTAACTTTTAGTTAGTATAAGATCGATGATGGAAAACGGGTTAAAAGTTAGGGACCGTCACAAAACATTCTTGAGTTGGGAGTGCTGCCGGCCGATATGTCAAAGTTGAGACTATTAAAATCCAATTTTCCTTATTTTTATAGTGTAAAAAAACAATATCTATTCAGAGGGTCTTATTGGAAGCAACTTTTCTATCCATCTCCTGGGACCAAGGTAAGGTTGACCCAATTGCAAGTGGCATATTACCGGGAATGTTTGTTTGTTTGTTTGTTAGTTTAACATACATGCTAAACGCCCCCAACGAAATGAGTACGCATTCAATATAAACAGGGACAAATGATTCTATCAACTAGGAAATTCAAAAGGATTCTAGATCGATCTTCGAAAATTAAGCTTTATAAGTTCAATACCTCGAAGGTCTTCCCATCATACGCGTCGATCCATTTCCCTCCAATAAGACCTTTGGTTTGAAACAATCCAGAACTCTTGAGGCGAGCAACAACATTTTCTGTTTCCATGCTCATCTGAATCACTCAAACGCAAACGCGTGTAATTTGATCATGAATTAGTTTCACAAAACAAAATCAATAGAAACAAACTCTGACAAGTTCATAACAACAATGTCAATGCACCTTGCTTGCAGAGTAACAAGTGTGAATACACAACTGTGATGGATTTAAGGTGCAAACATGGTTATTATAGTGGTGTTAGCCTGCAACAAAATTATAATTAAATCATTGGTTGGTAAGTTGGTTTCCCAATTATTGGGCAGGTGCATCGTTGACAAGAAAAAAAAACAAAAAAACACTATAATTTTAAAAGAATGCATATGTGGACAAATAACATTGAGGGAATCAGTCAAACTATGCTCTTTTTATTACCAATCTATTCTTTTTTGATAAATAAAAAAACACTTATCAAATCAATCTACATGGCACATTCTGCTGGCCTCTCTCTTTGGTTTTCCCGCCCATGGATAAGAAGGAATCGATAATAACAAATTTAATATTTTGTGATGTTATCTTAATCTTATTAAGGTAATATATCATAATTGATAAAACTATTTTATTGATAATAACGAATTGATGTTTCAAGGTAATCTTATTTAAAAAAAAATTATAATAATAAAATGAAAAACTGATAACAAATTAACTTCAAACCTCGTCACCTCGATCTACCATGTTATAATATTATCTTAATCTTTTTAAGGTAATATCAGAATTGATAAAACTATTTTGTTGATAATAACGAATTGATGTTTAAAGTAATCTAATTAAAAAGATATTAAAATAATAGAATGAAAATCTATACATATAATAAAAGAAACCATGTTAGAGACACATGGCGTTCTATGAGTTCTAAATATTTATTATGAAAAGTCAGTTATTGATAATATTAAATTTAAAATTTGCAGAAGAGATTTTAATGATAAAGACAAGATAACTGATAATAATATATTAATTATTATAATCATATATTAATTATTAAAATCTAAAAAAATATGTTAGCGTTTTAAATATTTATAAGATAAAGATTTTATTTAATTGGTAGTTTTAATTGTTTTTATATTTTGATGATAAGGATAACTGATAATCACATATTAAAATAAAAATATATATTTTAATCAACTGTTTCGTTAGAAGGATTTATTCAATACATGTAGAACATATATATTTTTTATACATGGTATATTTAGAAGGGCACTACTATACACACCCCCCTATTACTAATTACACCCCCCCTCCTCTCACATAACTTACAGGTGGGGCCTGCGTGGGACCGACAGTTTCCTCTCACAAGGGGGGTGTGGTTAGTAATAGGGGGGTGTGTATAGAATGCCCCATTTAGAATCCTATTTCTGATAAAGGATCTCATTATCCCGTTTTATACTCCAATGAAATAATAATATTAAATCATAATATCCAACTTATCTCTTGTATATTTAATATTTTTTACTAAAATATTTCTTTTCTTTTTTTCTTCTGATTATCCAACAAAGTAACATGTTATAAACCATTTAATACACAACTCTCTAACCTAATAAAAAATAAAGTGAGATGTTACAATAAATAAATAGTACCTCAAAGTTATTTTTGTTAGAAAACACATCTTGATGACTAAATGTTTTAACAGATTACATTATTCGTGTAAGACATGTGTTTATTCAAATCGTGGAATACACGAGTTTTTAAAAGATATAATTAATTTATTTCTTAGTATATAAAATTATATTTATTCAGCTCGTGTAATACACGGGTTCTAACCTAGTTTGATAATAAATTAACTTCAAACTTCGATCTACCATGTTATAATATTTTTAAAATTTAATAAGAAATTGAATTATCATTATATAACTATCTATCTATCTATATCTATCTATCTATCTAATTAAATCCCTAAAACTTTGCCAGTTCGTTCTTTTCATCTTTTTAACGCCGTTATTCCCTAAAGCCTAACTGCGATGCTTTGAAAATCATAATCAAATCCCAATTGATAGATCCTTCTTGTGGTTCAAGGTTTGGCGAAGCATGAACTAAGTCATAATTTTATTTTTGCAGGGTGGTCGTGATTCAAGTTTTATTAGTGTATCAGTGACTACTGTCTTCGCTTTGGGTGGCCTTCTCATAGTAATTAGCAGGAATGAAAACACAACAGGTGGGTTCGTCTTACAGGCTAATAGCATTTTTTTTATCACTAGAGGTAGCAAAATGAGTGGGGGGTGTAGGGATGGCAATGAGTCAGGTTCGGGTCGAATATTGATAATCCCATACCCGGTTGTAAAATCATGTCCCATATCTGGCCCAACATACCCGTCAGGTATTTGTCGGGTAATTACCCGTTGGGTATCGGGTATACCCATTAGTTTGTTAAAATATATACGTTGGGATTTCCAAATACATTTCTTTACTATTATAATTATTATATAGTTTTATTTTTATAACAACTATTATAAACAAAAAATGTACATTACATACATATAAGTTGTATCATAAATCAATAATAATTTTATAATACTTATACACTTATAATTATATACTTCACAGCATACAAAATATAAATACTATTATCAAATACATATACTAAAAGAAGGGTTGAGTTATAATACAAAAGATTTAAAAATAAGGCACCAGAGAGTGACAAGTGTCCTATGATTAATTAAATGGAAAGGGTAATTTTGTCTACAAGAGGAAAGAGAATATGCACATGCAAGTCACATGCTATTTCCCCCATAACTTTTAAACGTCCGTAACTTTTTAATACATCATTTGTTTAAAAAAAAAAAATATACCATAAAATCGAGCGTTTTTTTATCTTTAATATGAGTACCATATTGTTATATTTTTCAAAAAATTTTCAAAAACCCAGTTGCATATTACACAATGGACGTGATGTAAAACACAATGTAAATTAGATTAAAAGCACAATCAATGACAACAGATAAAGACACAATGGACAACATACTAAAACACAATGAACATAACGTATAACACAATGACGATAACATATAACACAATAAGAATCAGACTAAATAAAAACACAATTGATGACAACAGATAAAAGACACAATTAATGACAGCAAATAAAAGACACAATGGAGAGCAGATGAAGACACAATGAAAAACAAACTAAAAACACAATACTTAACAAACTAAAACACAATGAACAAAATAATAAAAAAATTGAACAAATTATTAAACCACAATGGACAACATATTAAAACACAATGAATAACATATTACACAATGGACATGATGTAAAACACAAAGTAAATTAGAATAAAAACACAATCAATGACAACAGATAAAGACACAATAGACAACATACTAAAACACAATGACCATAACGTATAACACAATGGCGATAACATATAACACAATAAGAATCAGACTAAATAAAAACACAATTGATGACAACAGATAAAAGACACAATTAATGACAGCAGATAAAAGACACAATGGAGAGCAGATGAAGACACAATGAAAAACAAACTAAAAACACAATACATAACAAACCAAAACACAATGAACAAGATAATAAAAAAATTGAACAAATTATTAAAACACAATGGACAATATATTAAAACACAATGAATAACATATTAAACACAATGACCTGAACTAATAACACAATTTATAGAAAACCCAGATATAACAAAATCTTCATTGTGTCATATATTGTGTTATAGGTTTCTATAAAAACGCAATGGATAGAACTCAAATTAACATTGTGTTATAGGTTTTGATAATAACACAATGTATAGAAACTTTACTGACCAAAACCCAGTTAAAAGACACAATGACCTGAACCTTTAACACAATGCCAAAAAACCCAGTAAAAATGAAAATTTTTATTTTATTTTTATATGATAATATGGTACTCATATTAAAGATAAAAAACGCTCGTTATTATGGTGAAATTTTTTTTGAAAAAAAATGTCGTATGAAAAAGTTATGGACGTTTTAAATCGATGGGGGAATTGGCATGTGCCTTGCATGTGGAGAGAGAAAATCCATAAATATAAGATTCCTTTTATGCCCTTCTATTATCTTCTTTTCCCTACAACCAATCTCAACCCTTCAAATCTAAGATCAATGGACTAGAATCCTTCTTACACTTCTTATTTATTTTATCCTTTGTATTTGATCCTAACCCACTAAAAGAAAATTAATGTTTTCACATTATGAACATCCTAAAATAAATCACTAATAGACAAAGGTTAATGAAAAATAAAAGTATAAATTAAAAAACTTGGGTATATGATCGGGTATATGGTTCGGGTAAATGGGTATGTGATTTCGGGTAGTCGGGTATCACCTAATCCCATACCCGCGAAAATTTTTAAAACTAATCCCATACCCGACCCATTACCCATCACTCCATCAGGTATCGGGTATACCCGTCCCATTTGTGTCGGATTTCGGGTTTACTCGTCAGGCTCAGGTATTTTTGCCATCTCTAGTGGGGTGGGTGTTGAAAATGCTTATGGAAACTATGTAATGATATATATATATATATATATAGGATTATGTTCAAGAGTGAACACTAGTGTAGCTTGCGAACTGAGCGAACTAATCCTGGTCATACATGTGTGTAGATCAACGGCCAAGATTTGATGATGAAATACACTAATATATATATATATATATATATATATATATATATATATAGAGTGAACACTAGTGTATTTGCGAACTGAGTGAACAAATCCTGGCCATTGATCAACACACGTATATGGCCAGGATCTCATCATCAAATCGTAAAATACACTAGTGTATTTCATCATCAAATCTTGGCCGTTGATCTACACACATGTATGACCAGGATTAGTTCGCTCAGTTCGCAAGCTACACTAGTGTTCACTCTTGAACCTAATCCTATATATATATATATATATATATATATATATATTAAATAAAGCAATTTAAGAGGTATGCATGAAATTAATGTTTGGAATCAAATATACTATTATACTAAACTAGATTGTTTTCCCGTGCGTTGCAGCGGTACGTTATTGCAAGCATTCGATTGGTATCAGGTAGGTTTGTTATAGCACTGGTATGATACATGCACTCAATATAGAAATCAACACATGTTTTACATGGACCGAAACAAAGAAAATGAACATCATTACCAACAGCGGTGTTGTCTGAACGGTGTCGATCAGTTCAGATCGTCACGGTACTGGTAATGATATTCATTATCATCGCAGACAAAGCTGTATAAATGAAAATTATCGAAACCATAAAAATGAATACAGGTACGTGTACCAATGTTGTTCGGTAGGATACATCAGTTTATCAAAAGCAAAAAGCAAAAACAACAAAATATGTAGTGGTACTGAGACCGATGTTCTTCGGTCAGTTTCGGTTTGGTTAACTACGCTAGCAACACAAAATTCATAACCAAACATAAACCATACAAATGAGTACATGTACAAGTACCGATGTTGTTCGGCACAGTATAATAGTGATATGATGTCAGTTTATTGAAAACAAAAATAATATAAATAAGTACCAGTTTATCGAAAACAAAAACAATATAAATAAATATTGGTACTGATACATATATTATTCGGTCAGTTTCGGTTCTTTTTTGGTACGATGACGGACAATATTCGTTTTCAATAAAATTTATACTGCAATGTTGAAAAAGAAAAACAATTGGTTTCAGTTCGGTTTAATACGATAGTAACATATTATCCGTTTTTAATAAATTTATATCGCAATATTTAAAAAATAAACATAGAACGTAAGCTATTAGGAAAATAATCAAAAGATAAATAAAATATTATTAAAAATTGAAACAATTATTTAAAAAAACACTATCTATGAAGACTTTGTTTTAATTATATATATATATATATATATATATATAGGATTAGGTTCAAACGTGAACAAAATCCCAAGAGTGAACTGCGTGAACTGATCTGGGCCCTTGATTTTTATGATCTTGAGATTAAAGTGAGTGGCATGATGGTAATTATTTGGTTAATTTTTCCATTTAATTAAATACAAAAAGGGTATATGTGTAATTTCAATCTTAAATTGATTGCATAAATCTCTCACAAATCAAGTAATCAATTATCATCTTAAATTGATTGCATAAATCTCTCACAAATCAAATCAAGGATTAGGAAAGATGTAACTTAATTCAATTATTAAAATAATTATTTGTTTAAATGCGATGTACACATGTGTATTCTGATTTTGCCCTCTTTTTAATGCGATGTACACATGTGTATATCGTCTGTTTTTGTGATATCTCGGATTTTTTTTTTGTATTGAATGTTGATGTACACCTGTGAATTACTGTACACATGTGTACGATGCTAAGTACACATGTGTATACCGTTGAAATATGAAGGTTACGTGGATCTTAAAAATCAAAATTTGAATTCTGGTGATCAAATCTGAAATAAAAATTAAAATTGAAATCTGGTGATTTGTTGTTTGTTTTGATAATTATCTTATTAATAAATAAACATAATGTGGATAATGAATTTAAATTAGGAAAGGTGTAACTTAATTCAATTATTAAAATAATGATTTAAATCTATTTTTTTATATAATTACAATCCTACCCTTAACAACTAAAAATGAAATCAAGGGTCCATATCTGTTCACGCAGTTCACTCTTGGGAGGTTGTTCACGCTGGAACCCTACCCTACCCTATATATATATATATATAGGGAGAAGATCATGCGAGAACCACCTCTTATTGTGAGAACCGCGAGAACCAATGTGAACACAACAAAAAATGCCTAAAAATAGTTAAAAATCACACAATTTATTTTTTTTTTAATATTTTTTAGGTTAAAATCGCTACTTTTCGAAGCCAAAAAAAAATATTTTAATTTTTTTTTAAATTTGTTTTTTTTTTTTGCTTCGAAAAGTAGCGACTTTAACCTAAAAAATATTTAAAAAATCAAAAAAAAATTTAGATTTTTTTTAGATATTTTTAGATTTTTTTTAGATTTTTTTAGGTTTTTTGAGGGTTTAGTTTTTAGCATTTTAGCTTGGGGGGGGGGCTTAGGTTTTTGGGGGGTGGGGGGGGGGGGGGTTTAGGTTTTTTGGTGGTCGGGGGGGGGGGGGGGTGGGGGGTTTAGGTTTTTGGGGGGGTGGGGGTTAGGTTTTTTTAGGGTTTTTTTAGGTTTTTTTAGCTATTTTAGGTTGTGTTCACATTGGTTCTCAAGGTTCTCACAATAAGGGTGGTTCTCGCATGAGCCCCTCCCTATATATATATATATATATATATAGGATGAGGATCATTACAGAACACTAATTATTGCGAGAACAAAAAGAACAACTCTAAATCACTAGATTTTATAATTTAAAGTTCATATTTTTTAAATTTTATGTTTCCTACATCCGTATGTATATCATATATGCATGGAAAACCTTATATTTTTACCTATACTTTGCCTACATACATGTAGGTAATTTAACCTACACAGAATGCACATATGTGTAGGTTATATAAAAAATGAAAATTTTTAGTATTTTGTTTTAAATTCTAGTGTAAGAAAGAATGGATCTTCCATTCGCAACATTTTCCTTTACTTTTTAGGTTTTTAGGATTGAAAAAATGGGTAATTCATTTTGTTCTGCGTGTTCTCGCAATATTTAGTGTTCTGCATAGAACCTTCCCCTATATATATATATATATATAGGGGATCGCTAGAATGAGAACCACTCCCAGTTATGAAAACCATGAGAACCACTTTCTAGCCCTTTGATCAACTTGATGGATGGATGAGATTAAAAGTTACAAAAATTAATATTAAATGGTTTTTGTCTTATTATGTCTTTAATATTATAATCCAAAAGGGTAATTTAGTAAAATAACTCTATTTTGTCTTTTTATCTTTATTGTTTTTTATTAGTTTTTTGTTTTATTATATTATTACTTTTTTTTAAACATAACTTTTTTATTAAAAACATTTTAAAATTCAGATTTTTTTAAACATTTTTTATAATTTTTACAATTTAAGTTTTACGTTAAACTTTTTACGTTTTACGTTTTTTTGACGCGCCGTTTTTACGCCGGGTTTTTTCAAGCGTCGTTATTTTAACACGCCGTTTTTTTACGCGCCAATTTTTCAACGCCGTTTTTTTACGCGCCGTTTTTTCAACGCGACGTTTTTTACGAGCCAATTTTTTAACGCCGTTTTTTACGTGACAATTTTTTACGACCCGTTTTATGACCCGTCTTGCGCCCGACTTTTTCACGCGTCATTTTTTCAACGCGCCGTTTTTTAACGCCGTTTTTACGCGCCGTTTTTTCAACGCGCCGTTTTTTTACGCGCCAATTTTTTAACGCCGTTTTTTACGCGCCGTTTTTGAACCTCGGTTTTTTCAACGCGCCGTTTTTACGAGGCAATTTTTTAACGCCGTTTTTTACGCGCCAATTTTTTAACGCCGTTTTTACGTTTTACGGGCCGGTTTTTTACGTTAACATTTTTACGTTTATGTTTTTTTACATTTTACGGGCCGGTTTTTTACGTTTTACGTAAAACTTTTTACGTTTTACGTAAAGCTTTTTACGTTTTACGTTAAAACTTTTTACTTTTTACGTTTAACGTTTTACGTAAAACTTTTTACGTTTTACGTTAAAACGTAAAACTTTTTACGATTTACGTTTTACGTAAAACGTTTTACGTAAAACTTTTTACGGTTCATGTTTTTACGTTTTACGTTAAAAAAGTTTACGTTTTACATTAAAAAGTTTACGTTTTAATGTTTTTACGTTTACATTTAAAATTCTTTACGTTTTACGTAAAACTCTTTACGTTTTACGTAAAACTCTTTACGTTTTACGTTTTACGAAAAAACATTTACGTTTTACGAAAAAACATTTACGTTTTACGTTTACACGAAAACTTGTTTACACAAGACGAACGCACCCATAAATCGCAAAGTCGGTAGGTGTCTCGGATAGATTTTTATCGTCATCGACGGGGGAAAAGAATATAAAAAGCCAACAACAACAACAAAACAAAAGCGTATCTCGAAAAAAAAGGGTTTGGCTCAGATTTTCCGATAATAAAAAAGGCTGCAAAATGGGGTTGCAGGTTCAAAAAACCTACCCTCCACCGTCTTTGCCGCGCCATCGTCATTAAAATCAACGTTTTTTTTTTCATCATCGCCTCCCCAAATCCAAACCGATCAAAAGTCAGGGACTTTAATGGCACAAGGAACCTGAACATACGGATCGGATAAAAAAACCCTCAGATTTTGAACCTCGTAAAACATTCAAACACTCAAAACCCACAAGGAACCTGAACATCATTCAACCCACATATCAAACATTCAAACCCCATAGACCAAGAACACAGGCCAAAAGCTTCAACCGATTCAAACATTCAAAACCCAGAAAAAGAAAGAACACATACAAAAAATTCAACAGATCAAGAACATCATCGTAAAAAACAAACCATCAAGAAAAGTCAAAACCCCATAGATTCAAACCCAGATTCAACCTCAGAAAAGTCAATATCAACAGATCTAAACCAAAAAAAATATCAAAGAAATACCAACAAGGTGTGGCTGATCCACCACCACCGTCGCCGTCACAGGGGTGTGGGTGACCCACCACCACCGTCGCCGTCACAGGGTGGGGCTGACCCACCACCACCGCCGCCGACCAACCGGCCAAACCCACCATTTCCACCACTAAAACCCCCCCTTCGGTCACCATCTCCGGTCACCGGAGTAGCAGAGAGAAGAGAGTGTTCATAAGCTGTCGATGATGATGGTGGTGTTCATAACCCTGAAGATGATGGAGATGATGATCTTCATCTTCTTCATCAGAGGATAAAAGAGAGAGAGAGAGAGTGTTTCAAAAAACAAAAATGAAGAGAGAGAGTCTGCAACTTTAAAATAAAGGAGAGAGGAGAGAGGTGAGAGGATGTGAATTAAATGAAGAGAGAGGGGTGAGATTAGACATTTAGGGTAAATGACCAAACTACCCTTTTTGTTGGCTGATTATGATTGGTGGAGAGTGGTTCTCATGGTTCTCATAACTGGAGGTGGTTCTTATTCTAGCGGCTCCCTATATATATATATATATATATATATATATATATATATATATATATATATATATTGTAAGGTAAATATTATTAAAAAAACTGAAACAATTGTTTTTAAATTCAAAAACACTATTCATGAGCAATTTGTTTTAATATGTATAATAATAATGTATCTGTATCTCAATAGCAGTAACAACTATTCGAAATTTATCAAGTCAAAACAATTTCTCTTATTCTTTTATATATTTTTACAAATAGCAACTATGATAAGGTTTCATTCTTTCAATGTATCCACCATTGCTAAGCATTTAATCATGAACCTTATATACAAGGGCGGGTTCAAGTGTTAAAAGGAAAATGTTATGGGGTTTGAAGGGTGGAAATAACTGAATTTGGATCATATATGTGGAAAAGCATAGCAGAAGCAAGAGATGGAGGAAAAGAAATGTTAAGACAACACTTATTTTTTCTAAACCTAATTTGGAATTTCATTTCTTGATTTGTAACTTTTCTGGGTATATACTTATGCAATCCCCACTTTGATTTTTATTCTTGCAGAATCTATATTTATTACATGTTAATAGTTTTGTGGTGTTTATCAGCAGTTAAATTGAATGGATTTATGTTTCATTGTATTATTTCAAGTTATATTTATAGGATTATTTGGAAAGATGATTGATTTTAGGCAAATAATGCATATTATTATTGTACCGTTCCTCTTAAAAGTAAACTTCAAATAAAACTTTATATTGCACGTTTAAGTTTAGTTTCAATTTAGACGATTAAACCTTTAAAGTATCTTCGTTGGTTAAACCGCATGTACACGCGGGCTTTAACCTAGTATATATATATAATTAAAAGTGTTTGTTAATAAATAAAAAACTGTCATAAAACAGATATACAGACCCCCATCTAATAACCGTTTAACAGTTAATATACTTGGTACTTTGGCAGTTAACACGTATACGTATATATGCACTCCTGTATTGGATTAGAACAGTTATTACTCCAGAATATTCAATCGAGATTTCCCTCAATTTTTATCACGTTATCAGCACGAAGGGACTCTTCACGAAAAAAATTACCGGCGATTTTCAACATCAGGAATTCATTAACACCATTTTGGTTCCAGATAATTTCTGTTCATCACAATCCGTGTACGCCATCAAAATCTCCACACTATATTCAAAATGCTTCCATGTTATCCGTATAGCCTTGTGTATCCAATTATGAATCACAAATTTCGAATTTACATACAGTGGAAATGACATTGAAGTTAGAAATTCCAGTTTGTTATAAGAAAAAAAAAAAATTCTACGATGGCATACAAACAACAATTTTTTTGTTCAAATATTTTCAAATTGGACTTCTAATTTGATTCTTTGGATCACAAGACATAGGTTTTCCTTTTGAACTTTAGAACATATTAGGATTGCCCTGTTATCCAAAAACGAAATCAATCATCACGAAATCGAAAATAACAGTTTTTTTCTAACAATCCGGCGGTCACTGCCGCCACAAGCAACCGAACAAAACAGAAAATTCAATCCATAATACATAAAATCTCTTACTCGAAAACCTTCCTCCGGTGATTCTACTCACCGGTCAACCGACGCTGCACACCACCGAAATCGTCGTTCACCGGAAACCGTCGTTCACCGGAAACGGCCGTTCACTGAATTACTTATGGCGACAACAACAACGGACAACTACAACAGTGCCAACACCGCAGATTATCGTCGGAAAGTCGGATCGTCTTACCTTCGCCACCGAAGAGAACTGTCGGACGTAATTGGAACATCATCTGACCGGCTTATGATGGCCGCCACCGCCGCTCGGTAATCTGACCGGCCACCACACCTTTTTTTTTCTTTCCTCTCTAGAATTCTGATCTCTCTAACTATGCATTTGTGTACATTTGATTAACAAAAAAAGGAACTAAATAAAGGGTTTTTGGGGATGTGAAATACCAGGTCACGATTTTGTTTTCCTGTGGGCAAAATTTATATTTTATTATATATTATTTTGAAATAAGAAATTGTATAAAGATACTTCTCACATGCAAAAGGTTGAAAGTAAACTTTTTGTGCCAACATAGTTTTTGAAAACCATCAAACTATTTCCAGGCTATATCCTATTGTCTCTTATTCATAATCAATAATCTCATATCATTTTGTCGGTCA
Organism: Helianthus tuberosus; assembly: GCA_030545235.1. NCBI lineage: Eukaryota > Viridiplantae > Streptophyta > Magnoliopsida > Asterales > Asteraceae > Helianthus > Helianthus tuberosus. The sequence continues at coordinate 40,367,170 of CM060412.1, forward strand.
ACCTTTTCATTAACAGTTAGATGTATTTAAAGGTTTTTTTTTTTTTTATTCTTAAACTAACTTATACATGTAATAATTTTTCCACTGCGGCCTACCTATTAAAAAAAATAGTTTCATATATTTTATATTTAATTAAATTATCATAACATAATTTATATTTTAAATTCCTACTCTATTATTAAAACAGCGTAAAGTTAGAACCCACAGTTCTACCTAGAGAGAACCTGAAGTTCTCCTATAATATATGTTTTATATTGCGGCTCATTTTTAAATCCATGCTTCTTTCATTTGTAGATAATATGTCGAACTTATCAAAGCTTGAATTCACCGCACTTGACATCTCGGGTAACAACTACCACCCATGGACTCTTGATGCCAAAATCCATTTGACGGCAAATAATTTGGGGGAAACAATTAATATTGATAATCAGACCTCACCTCAAGATAATGCGAAAGCTATGATATTCCTCCGCCATCATCTTCACGAAGATCTAAAGCGGGAATATCTAACTATTGAGGACCCTCTTGAATTATGGACAAATATCAAAAAACGTTTTGACACCAGAAGTTGGTCTTACTCCCCAAAGCCCGCTATGAATGGCTTCATTTACGACTAGAGGATTTTAAAACTGTTAGTGAGTATAACTCTGCCTTGTTCCGCATTACCTCTGAACTTAAATTATGTGGTGAGAAAATTACCGATGAAGACATGCTTGAAAAAACTTTCTCAACGTTCCATGCCTTAAATATGCTCCTGTTGCAGCAATACAGGGAACGTCAATTTACTAAGTATTCTGAATTGATATCATGTCTCCTGGTCGCAGAGCAAAACAACAAGCTCCTACTGCAAAACCATCAATCGCGACCCGCCGGTGCAAGCCCATTCCCTGAAGCGATTGTGGCCAATTATCAAAGCGGACGAGATAGAGGTAGAGGCCGCGGCCCCAGCAGAGCTCGTGGCCGTGGTCGAGGACGGGGATACACATGACATCGAGAGTCCCAGAACACTAAAAATAGCGGTTGTGAATCGAGTCGACATAATACGGGGCGGCCTTCAAAAGGGAAAAGTAGCGGGAACCAAGGCAACATTTGTTATAGATGTGGGATGTCAAATCATTGGTCCCGTACATGTTGCATCCCTAAACACCTCGTTGAGGCATATCAACGCATGATGAAAGAAAAAGGAAAGAACGCTGAAACTAATCTTATTGAGGATGCACCTCCAGCCACGATACCAGACGTTCATTTGGATGCATGTGATTTTATTGAAAATGTTCGTGATGTTTAAACATATTTAGTGTACCTTTTTATGCTTTACTTTATGCATGTGACCTTTGTACCTGATTTGTTTTGAAACTCTTGCAATGTTTCATTTTACTTCTTTGCATTAACCTTTATTTATTTTTATTTCCTGAAGAAATATGTATACTAGCTCCAGTAGAGCTATCATTGGTGACGAATGTCTGGTAGATAGCGGTAGTACTAACACTATTCTCAAAGATATGAAATTTTTCTCTGAGTTGTCTCCGGTAGAGACACCGATTGGTACTATATCTGGTGTCAGTAACCTTATCGAAGGCTCCGACAGAGCACACGTAACATTATCTTCGGGTACTCAATTAACTATCGATAATGCATTATTTTCTAGTAAATCCAGAAGAAATTTACTTAGCTTTAAAGATATTCGAAAAAACGGTTACCACCTAAAAACAATATCTGAAAAAAATATTGAATATCTTCAAATTACTTCAAACAAAAATGGCCAAGAAACAATTTTCGAACAATTAGAAGCCTTATCCTCTGGATTATATTGTACTAATATCAATCCTATCGAATCATACATGGTGAGTAACCAAAAGCTATTAGATAAAGACACATTCAATATATGGCATGACCGTCTAGGTCATCCTGGTAGCATAATGATGAGACGAATAATCAAAAGTGCATCCGGGCACCCTCTCAAAAACTTTAAAGTTTTGCTACCACAAGACTTATCATGTGCAGCATGCTCTCTGGGCAAACTTATAACTCGGCCTTCACAAACTAAATTGATACATGAAACCCCATCATTTTTAGAAAGAATCCAAGGGGATATTTGTGGGCCTATTCATCCTCCGTGTGGACCATTCCGCTATTTCTTGGTCTTAATAGACGCATCCTCAAGGTGGTCACACGTGAGCCTTTTGATACTCGAAATGTAGCATTTGCCCGACTTTTAGCTCAGATCATACAATTGAGAGATAATTTCCCCGACAATCAAATTAGAAACATTCGGATGAATAATGCGGGAGAGTTCACATCTCAAGCTTTTAATGACTATTGTATGTCACTCGGGATCAATGTTGAACACTCAGTACCTCATGTTCACACACAAAACGGTTTAGCTGAATCTTTGATTAAACGATTACAAATAATCGCTAGACCACTTTTAATGAGATGTAAACTACCATCTTCTGCATGTGGCCATGCTATTTTGCATGCCGCTGCACTAATTAGATTGAGACCAACTGCCGATCACGAATACTCCCCGTTGCAACTGGTCTACGGACGAGAACCAAGTTTGTCCCACCTTAGAATTTTTGGTTGTGCGGTATATGTACCAATACCGCCACCACAACGTACTGCAATGGGACCCCAAAGAAGACTGGGTATCTATATTGGTTTTAACTCCCCGTCCATTATTAAATATTTAGAACCAATGACGGGAGACATGTTTACAGCACGGTATGCTGACTGTCATTTTGATGAAACGATGTTCCCAGTCTTAGGGGGAGATAAGGACAAAGAAAGACTGGTAACACAAGAAATAAAGTGGAATGCATCATCGCTATTAAATCTCGACCCCCGAAGTGGTCAATGTGAATATGAAGTCCAAAAGATTATACATTTTCAAAGAATAGCGAATGAATTACCAGATGCATTCACAGACACGAATAGAGTGACAAAGTCACATGTACCAGCATCAAATGCACCTGCTCGAATTGAAGTAGTCCCAGAAGAGATTACCATACAACGAAAGCGTGGGAGACCAATCGGTTCCAAAGACAAAAACCCACGGAAACGAAAAGAGCAAAGTAACGCAGTTGGTGAAAACTCACAAAAGATTGTAAATGAAACCCCGGTAGAGGTAAATGTCCCAGAAGAGACAACTATAATTCCAGAGGAAAATGAAGTTTCAGAAGAAACACCGGTACCGAACGAAAATGAGATCTCTATTAATTATGTACAAGATAGTACAATGTGGAACCGGAATAAAACACGTGTTGATGATATATTCGCATATGCTATAGCAACGGATGTAATCAATGAAAATGATTACGTACCTAAAAATTTAGAAGAGTGCATGCACAAAAATGATTGGCCAAGATGGCAAGAAACCATAAACTCCGAATTGAATTCGCTCGGAAAGCAACATGTTTTCGGACCTGTAGTCCGAACACCCATAGACGTCAAACCAGTATATTATAAATGGGTGTTTGCAATAAAGAAAAATGAAAAGAATGAGATTGTACGATATAAGGCTCGACTTGTAGCGCAAGGGTTTTCCCAAATCCCAGGAGTTGATTATGAGGAAACGTATTCCCCTGTAGTGGATGCGATAACCCTTAGGTTCCTAATCGGCCTCACAATCTCTGAAGGACTTCATATGAGACTAATGGATGTCGTCACCGCATACCTATACGGGACACTTGAAAATGACATCTACATGAAAATCCCTAAAGGATTAAAATTGCCTGAAGCATTAAAATCAACACCTCGAGATATGTGTGTTATAAAGCTCCAGAGATCTTTATATGGTCTCAAACAATCTGGTCGTATGTGGTACAATCAACTTAGTGAATATCTCGAAAAAGAAGGATACAAGTCTAATGTAATCAGTCCATGTGTTTTTATAAAAAGAACACTCTCACATTTCACTATAATAGCAGTCTATGTTGATGATATCAATATCATCGGATCTCTTGAAGAGATAGAGAAAGCTGCTCAGTTGTTAAAGAAGGAATTTGAAATGAAAGATCTTGGTATGACGAAATTATGTATCGGACTACAATTTGAGTATCTGTGCAATGGCACATTTGTTCATCAATCAAACTACATCCAGAAGATGTTAGTTCGTTTGAATATGGATAAAGCACATCCGTTTAGCGTACCTATGGTTGTCCGACCGCTAGATCCACACAAGGATCCTTATCGCCCTCAAGAAAAAGGCGAAGAAGTACTTGGTCCAGATGTACCATACTTAAGCGCGATCGGTGCCCTTATGTACCTCGCAAATAACACAAGACCTGACATTGCATTTGCAGTTCATGTACTAGCGAGATACAGTTCGAATCCAACACGTAGACACCGGAATGGTGTAAAACATATATTCCGGTATATTTCCGGGACACAAGACTTAGGTCTTTTCTATTAGAAAGATCAAAAGTCCCAGCTTGTTGGGTTTGCTGATGCCGGATATCTATCAGACCCTCACAAAGCAAAATCTCAGACAGGTTATGTATTCACATACGGTGGCACAACAATTTCTTGGAAATCGACTAAGCAAACACTTACAGCAACACCATCAAATCATGTCGAATTAATAGCACTATATGATGCTAGTCGAGAATGTGTGTGGTTGAGTGATGTGCTAAAAGTGGTCTAATTAAATTAGCTAAATTAAACCATAAACTAGACTCTCTAAGTTTTAAATTTATAAACTAAGACTCTCTAAAACCTAAACCACACAACCGGTAAGTGTACCGATCAATGTAGTATAGCTACAGTAAGTCAGAGTATCGAACCCACGAGACTCTAAGGATTACGCTAAGACTCTATTTAGACTAGGACTGACACGACTTAACTAAATGTTTATTGATTGGGGGGGGGGGGGGGGGGGTTTCTAAAAATCCTAAGTATTAAACTAAAATTTAATAAAAATACTAAACACGAATGTGGACGAAGACTTTAATCAAAGGCGATGAAGAGTACCTAGGCTAGACGCAAGCTAAACTCGGAAATGATTTCTATTCGATAGTATTGTGGTATGGAACCGGGATCTTTAAATGCTAAACCTATTAAGTTACCAACTAAGCCCCTCGACCCTTTTCAAGGCGATTCTTGTGGCACTACCTAGGCTGTTACGATTACCGGTTTTTAGATTTCCTTACAGTCCTCTAACTTCTTGAAAGTGCCTTAATATGACGATCTACCTTACAACGCGAAAGTCTAAGGCAACTATGGGTTTCAACTTGGTTTAATAGACAAGAGAATGGTAGGGAACTAGACCGACTTCTTACAAAACCTAAATCTAGCTATAAACCAAACCAAGATCTATTAACAACCTCGAGCCTTACAGCGACAAGATTAGTAGAACACTTGATTTTATTAAATTATCGAATATTACTTCTAAGGTTACTTACTCGATTTTCACCCTAAAGGATTAATGATCTATTACGTGATATAGACACTCACCTAAATCAAGAACCCTAGCACAACCCTATTATGTGATATAGACCGTCACCAAGGATTATACGAAGCAATAAACAACGATCAAACAATATCAAGCATGCATATACACCAAGTTAAAATTCCATAGTCGTTTACAATACAAGAAAACCCATAAACCACATTAAAACCGAATAAAAATCCAATCTTTATTAAACCATTGTCAAAAGCCTAGGTAGTTTGAGATATTTAGCCAAGAAACATGCTTTCAAAAATAATAAAACAAGGTTTAAATTCAGAATTCATTGGATAAAACAAAGAAAATAAGAAAACTAGAAGAATTGGATAACTAAACCCGGTAATTCCGTGTTCTCTAAGCCTCCCGCTCTATCCCGATGATTCTGTAGCCTTGAATCTTTGCTAAACACCTTCTCTAAAATTCGTCCCTTCTGTCTTCTTCGTGCGTCTGATCTTTTCCTCTAAAACAGCCGTGATGTATATATTAAAAATATGGCCGCCTCTGATATTAATAATAACTAGTGCTATCAAAACCGGCGCGTTGCGCCTTATCACCCTGCGTGATTCGCTCAGGTTACACAAATACAAAACAACGGTATTTCACCAAACAAATTCAAATAGATCGAAGTCTTCAAAAACATAATAAACCAATATACAACGGTTGTTGTGCTACATGAAACTAAAATCGAATCGACTTTTCTGAGGCTCAAGGCTCCCTAAACCATGGCTGCGACATGTTGATGGATATCATCTGCACGACTGCACCTGCCATTTCTTGGTTTGATTATTGTTACAAACCTTCCTTTATCTGAGCTCGAAGCCGTCAAATTATAAACTGAAAAGTTTATAATCGAGGGAGTTCAAAGAATAGTAATAAGCAATAACATAAATGCTATTTTTTTTATAGAACCTTAAATGATCTAAAGCTGAAACAACTTTTCTTTCTCTTCATATTATAAGTAATAAGTGACTGCTGAAAAAATAATAAAAGAGTTGTAGCTACCTTATTGCCTTTTGAGTTTCTAATGCAAGTGCCACTTAAAGCTGCATGCATTTTCATGTTTGATATTTCTTGTTAGTCCAACTACAGCTAATGTTTATGTGTTTTTTAATAGAACTTTTTATTATCCAATTCCAAATCAAGAGCTTTTAAAATTTACTCTATATTAAATGCATTTTCATGTTTAATATTTCTTGTTACTCTGTATTATTCAATTCACTTTTATGGCTAAAAACTTTCAAATTAAAATTATAAGAATTTAATTACAGTTACCTCAGTAACATAGCCAAATGCTCCACAACCATCAGAACTGCAAAAACCTATAAAAAGAACTAATAGAGATTAAAAGTTCAATGAACATAAATCTAAAAAGCTAACTGTTATGCCCAAATTTTATCAAAAGCCTGGTTTTAAAGATTCTCTTTCAAGAGAATTCAATTACATTCTCACAAATTGATTACCCAATTAATCGAATTCCCACATATTACATATCTAATCCAAAATAATAAACAGAGAAGGCTGTTGTTTGGTTTTCGATTTAGTTTTTGGCTAAATGGAAATCTTAAAATCTGGAAATGTACTGTAATTGATATCGCTATTACATGTAAAGCCTTATTAAAGTGATTGTGATTGCAATAAGCTGTTATGTATAAACAGTTTGAAATCGCTTATTTGCTTATTTCAAAAAGCAATAAGCATTTCTAATAAGCAATCCCAAACACCCATTAAATTCAGTTTATGTAGTGACACAAACTTGCTAAGCACATGATATCACTTACCATGGAATCTCATCTGATTTCTTTTCCAATAAAACTGCACGGAGAAGCATATTCAAGGAAGAGGCCGAAGAGTTAGGCTGCATAGAAGCGTACCGTAACTATCAAACTTTCTACAAGACATTGGTAAGATAATAATCACCTGCGGTAGAGGATAAATTACCAACCATTTCGATATTCTCAGTTTCAATTAACTAAGCATTTACAGATGCTCCAAAACTTTAGCACACAGTGAAACCAAAACCAAATAACCTCGAATCATTCTCTAAACGTGAACATATGAAAAAACTAATTCAATCAAAGAAGCTAAAACCAGTACGCCAAATCAATTCACAAAGTAAAATTGGATTTTGACCTCGCTCAACTATTAGGGCAAGAGAGTGATTGGTCTTTACCTTCTTCGCCGTAAACCCTAGCTGGTAGGAATCACGGCTATAGCTCCAACCACCGCCGTCTTTTCACCTCATCTCTGTCTTCTGAGCACCCCACAACGTCGTCGATCGTCTGAACCCTAACTGGAACAAATGTAGTTGACATCTCCCTTGAAAAACCTTGCCGTCGTTGCTAACACCGAGGACCAGAAATTGGCGATGGTGATAGCGATGTCTTTACCGTTGTCGTCTTCATCTTCCTGAAATTGGCGAATTTGTAATTTCTGGCACGTTCATCTGACGCCGTTACCGTTAATGTCCTATTCCTCAGTTATGTTATCAATTAATATAGTATATCAATATATGAATTAGAAAACCTAGTGGGCCTGCCCCTCATAGTCTTGCGTGCGTCTGATCTTGGTGTACAGGTGAAGCCTCTTTTTTTTCAAACAAGAATATTGTATTCCCCTTTTTTTCTTCTTTGGTATACTAGAATTCCATGTTTCCATGATCTGGGCTCATCATACGGGTCACTAGAAACAAATCTAAGGTAATGTTGGGCCTGCTTTCATGATTCACTAATGAAACAAATCAGAACATGGCGATTGGCAATTTATGTGCTCTTCTTGGATTGCACTAGTGACATATTGGTCAAATTGCATGTTAAACAATCTCTAAAATTTCATCAAAACCCCTTTTCTTTATTTAGATGTGTAGTGGGGCCCATTTGATGATTGTTTTCATGTATGGCAGCCTCTTTTTAAATAGAGTTAAATGCTATTTTAGTCCCTGTGGTTTGGACCATTTAGCCAGTTTAGTCCAAAGGTTTCATTTTTAACCTGTGGGTCCAAAAAGGTTTCACAGTTGCCATTTTAGTCCACTGGGTTAACTTCATCCATTTTTTCTGTTAACGAGAAGGCCAATTCGGTCATTTTATATGGCTGAATTGCCATTTTAGTTAACAGAATTACATACAAAATGACCAAATTGGCCTTCTCGTTAACAGAAAAAATGGATGAAGTTAACCAAGTGGACTAAAATGGCAACTGTGAAACCTTTTTGGACCCACAGGTTAAAAATGAAACATTTGGACTAAACTGGCAAAATGGCCCAAACCACAGGGACTAAAATGACATTTAACTCTTTTAAATAACATAGAGATAGCGGGCTCGGCCCACTCACAGGAAATAGCGGAAATTTTACTTTAGTCACTGGCGTCTCACTCTACCCAACTGGCTGGTTATTTCCATATTACCCATTTTCACTCCATTTGCACCAGGATCTGTCCGAACACAAAATAATGTAATATAATACTAAAACTAAATAAAAACAAATAAAAGCTATACAAAAATTATACAATTTACACGGGACAAATATGTGTATTTTACCACTTATCATTGAGATCAATGATTAATCACATACAAGAAGCATGCGGATTAGAACAAATCAAGAAAGACCCAACGATTATCTATGAAGACAACGCTGCTTGCATAACTCAAATAAGAGAAGGCTACATTAAAGGTGATAGAACAAAGCACATCTCACCAAAGTTCTTCTCAACATATGACCTACAAAAGGAAGGAGAAAATGATGTTCGTCAGATCAAGTCAAGTGAAAATTTAGCTGACCTTTTCACAAAGTCTTTACCCAGAAGCAGTTTCGAGCAGTTATCACATAAGATCGGGTTCCGTAGATTGAAAGACGTTAGTTAAACTGAGGGGGAGCATTATACACGCTGTACTCTTTTCCTTAACTAAGTTTTGTCCCATCGGGTTTTCTTAGTAAGGTTTTTAACGAGGGAGCATAACTGATCCAGCAGTATCAGTTTATCTCATAGGTCCTGAAGTACTGATTTAATATCATCCTGAAGTATGTTTTCAATAGTGTATATATGAACAAGGATGTATATCTGAGGGGGGAGTGTCATAAAACAGATATACAGACCCCATCTAATAACCGTTTAACAGTTAATATACTTGGCACTTTGGCAGTTAACATGTATACGTATATATGCACTCTTGTATTGGATTAGAACAGTTATTACTCCAGAATATTCAATCGAGATTTCCCGCAATTTTTATCAAAAACTAGTTAATCTTTTTTAAATAACGTGTTTCTTGATATGTTATAATCATGTTTCAGATAATGGTATTCCGTGAATCACGATGGGCAATTTCCAATTTTATATATCCTTTTATAAAGTCCAATAACTGTATATGACTCAAATCAAAATCAAAATTCCATATTTCCACTCTTTTATTGAACTAGTGCTTTCAACCCCGCGCGTTGCGCCTAGGGATTAGCAGGGTTCGATTCGGTTCATTATGATTCGTAGTTGTATAGACATTCTTAAAATTAAAATACATATATTGTACAAATCTATTAAATTAAATTAAATTGTTACAAATACATAACTTCTAAATAGTTACAAATACAGTAACTACTAAATTGTTACCAGCTCCATCAAACACCACCTACCTTACCTATGACCAAATCATTTAACTTCCTTGTTATACTTTTCCAACGGTTGGGCAACGACAATTTCTAACCACTCGCGAAGCGTCTTCAAGTCGCCAATGCATGCCCGTATAATTTTTGATGTCGTAACTACAATCAAACAATAAACTTAGAACTTCTCATATATAAAAGCGAGTGTTATTACCATGATAATGGTACACAGGTGACTTAATGACTTGAAACACGTATATACAACAATTATGATACGCTTAGTTCAGACAAAACTCCGTGTGTTGCAAGTAGATTTAAGAACCACCACCAGCCTTTGTAGCCTGCGTGCTACTTCTTGTCATAAAGGACAACCCACAGTCACGTTGTCCATTTTGGATTAATAATTACAAGTCAAAATCTGCAAAAAAATAAAAGATTCAGAATATGTCTACACAATATAGAAAATAAATAAACCAAATAAATATAGGTTGTAAGTGGGTTCAACAATTTAACTCGTCAACACGCCAATCCAACATGATTCACAACCCTATCTCAGTTGACAATGAAACTAATTATTTTATGTTTAAACTATAACATGGGTATAAAAAGTGCTCCCATACTTTAATTCCATCTTTTTATTGCCTAATATAAGGTTTAAACAAAAATAAGGCATATCGAATTAAAATGATGCATATTTACTTATTATTTTTATTTATAATTGTATATAACTTTTGTTGGCCTATAGTATAAATTAATTTCTAAAGTTATCCAACCCTTACGTTTTCGGTACCGGTGTTTTCGGTTCGGTACGGGTGCCGGTGCCGATATTTGGCGATTTTCGGTACTGCTATTTTATATATGGTTTCTTTAATTTAATTTTATTTTTCTTCATATGCTTTTTAATTGCTTCTTTAACTGGCATAGCTAAATAAATGCGTAGAATAACATCAAGCAGCAACGATCTGTATGTGTTGGCCACTAATTATTACTTTATTCTGAAAAAAAGTATTTATAAACTATAGATGTAAGTGACCAACTAATATATTTCTTTATCATCATATGGAAAAATTAGTCAACAAATGTTTAATTCTTAACGATCTCATCTATCGAATCCCATTAACAGGGTAAAAGGTTTTTGTATTAAAATCCACTACTAGTGATAGAATAAAGCTCGATAACATGACGGAACTTGATTGGATGTTGTGAGTGATGAGTGAGTGGTGAGTGATGGGCGCCCCTACCCCCTAATAACGTTTGCTGCTGTTTTTTTTTCTCATTTATTTAATTTAAGTTTCATCTACCTTTAAAGACTCAAACAACTTTTATATATTTAGTTAGGGAGAGAATCAAATAGGAAGTTTAGTTTGGCTAGGGAAGAAGCAATAGAATTATGATATCTGGCAAAATTTAAAAATAAAGAGGAAAAGTATTTTAGTCAATTTGGCAACTAACCTTTTAAAGTGCCATTTCTGCTTGCAACGCAGCAAGTTCATCTTCCTCAGCAGTGTTTTGGCGAGGAGCTGGACGTGTTGGTTGCTTGCCAGCTGGCACGTGCAGTGGAGCAGCAGGGGTGGTTGTGGCAGGTTGAAGAAGCTGTTCCTCCAACTCAGCGCCTTCTAGTTCCTCAAGTTCAGCTTCAAGTTCATCCTGTTTGCGAAAAAATGTAAGTTGAATAGTAAAGTAAATTCATTATCCCAAAATGTTCCAAAATCTATTTGAGATGTCTCTTCTTCAATGGTAGGTTTTATGATTTTTTTTTTAATTGTACCTCATCAAAATCAGCAGCGGCACCCATTGGTGTTGCCAATGCCTCCTGAATTAGCTTCATATTTACGGTTTGTTCGTTTATCTCATCCATAGTCTTGTCAACATCGTCAATATTTCTGCGACATAATCATTTTTACATCACGTAAATTTCAAAGAAAAAGAAGAAAGTCAATTGTGTCGATGGAAGCTAATTTGTGAGGCTAATGTATGCCTTATGCATGTTACTAAAAAATATTTCAACAAAAGCTTCTATAATACGTGTCAGTGTGGATCATAATCTCTCATCATCACACTTGGATGTTACAACTTACAATCAATTACATCAAATGCTATGAGCAAGTTATAGTGCAATTTCGATCCATTTACCTATGAATGGGCGAGATTTGGGTTTTTTTTTTCTATTTTACATCTAGTTATATACATAAACAAACAGACAATAATTTGTGCATATATAATTTTTTTAATTTTAGACAAGATGAGTTAGAAATATGCTTGAGAACTATGTGTAGCCGTGTAGGTAAGTAATGTAAGCCGTTGTGTTCAATGGTCCTTTATGATCTTAAAGTATAATACAACACTCAAATCTTTACCTTATGTGCTCCAGACTCCCAACTTAATATTTATTTATTAGTCTACAATCACAACTGTACAAGATATAATTGAACACATTTCTTCTGTTTCTCATGGTGTTTTTGCAATTGAAGCAGATAAATAACCAATACTTAACACTTGCAATTTTGACTCCTTTACTCACACGCATGAGTCAGTTTTTGTTGGGCCTTATCTCAAATTAAAAAGTTTCGCTAAAAAGGAACGGTGTCACAGGTCGAAATTCAGAATCTCATTGTAAAAAAATATTTTTGTCATCATAACGAACACCATTATGAAATCTCGGAAATGATAATATAATTTAGCACAGTATTTTTCAATATCACAATAGAATTGAAAAAAAAAAAGTATGCATGTTCTCTTTGGCATAACATCAAACAGTTGGTATGCATAAACAACCACACAAATGCTCAACAAAGCCCATGTATCCATAAAGCCCCAAACTTTAAAACCCTTGAATTTTTTTTTAAGACAGAACCAGCAAAGAACACATATTTTCAAGAATGACATTTGTAAGAACAAAATTCCCAACAAAATGCAAAAAAAAAAAGGAGGAAATAAGTTTATAACTTGTTAAAACACTCACCCATAACTAACCCTGAAGATTAACGGTGGAACCTAGCTGACTTCGTCGGAGCACCGATTCATGTCACTGAGGTTGTGGTTGTTCAAGATCACCTTCAAGTCTCTCATTCTATCTCTAGATTGTCCGATGAGAGTCATCGGCACACTCGCCGGAACCCTAGAACCCGCAATCGTCAATGTCGCCTTCATCGACGACCGATAACATTATCTCCGGTAAACTATGACTGTGGAATGCGCATCCACCACTGCCTTCTACAATTGTTACCCACGTCAAGACCACCACATCATCACCGCCAGCCTCGTCTACCACCGCCTCCTACCATCGTTTCACGCGTGTTAACCACCACAACCCACCACCGGTCTGACCGAAGGCCAAGAGGGTGGCCGACGGGAGACGATGGCCGGTTCCTCCATCTCTGCCGCTCCTCTTTCTCTGTCTATGCCGTGCTCTCTCTCTCTCTAATCTGTTTTTTTTAAGTGGGAGTGGTGAAGGGCAAGGTGTCCAAATACGTGTAAAGGGAGAAAATGTGAAATCCCCATAATACCCTGAATAACTGTTCATTTGGTTCTCACCGGTCTGACCGAAGGCCAAGAGGGTGGCCGACGGGAGACGATGGCCGGTTCCTCCATCTCTGCCGCTCCTCTTTCTCTGTCTATGCCGTGCTCTCTCTCTCTCTCTAGTCTGTTTTTTTTTTAAGTGGGAGTGGTGAAGGGCAAGGTGTCCAAATACGTGTAAAGGGAGAAAATGTGAAATCCCCATAATACCCTGAATAACTGTTCATTTGGTTCTTTTATTATCATATATGAATTGAAGAGTATCAAAATTCCATATTTCCACTCTTTTATTGAATTGAAAGAAAGTCAATTTAACAATTTTGATTTATTTTATTCAAGATATATCATAGAATAATTATCAACCCTTATTTTTAGGGGATTACCACTAGAAGACAAAAAAAAGCATAGAATAATTATCAACCCTTATTTTTAGAGGTGTCTTGTTCCCACACCCCCTATATCTTATTTTCACATCCCCTATTGTATACGGGTCGTATACACTTATACAGCCCGTATAGAATGTTTTTTAATAGGAAAATGCGCAGATAATGTTTTTTTGAATTTATTATATACGGGCCGTATATAGTTATACGAGCCGTATACGATTTGTAAAACGTATACGGCTCAATGGATTTATTTTGGGAGGTTTGTGATGTTACCACATTTATATGGGCCGTATAACTGTATACGGGCCGTATATAATGGTGTTTTTTTTTCAAGTATCACGTTTTTTCCGGTAAAAACACAATCATTCTAGGGTTTCTAAACTCTTCATCAACTTTAACAATGTCGATAAACGTTGATCGGAACACGCCGCTTAAATCGGAGCACAGGTAGAGTAACGTTACCGATCAGTCCATTAATGGAAACCTTAGCGATCGCAGAGATCTTCGTGTTGGTTATTTATAGATTCCGAATAACTAGCAGAAGAACCCGATACAAACAAGTTCTCCACAGTTTGTTATTCAGATCTCTATTCGGTCATCTTTCCAAACTACAACACACGATAACTTTAAACTTTATATTGTGTGATTTGACCAGGAAATGATTGGAGGTGATTGCTACTTTTAATAAGCTGTCATAATTGTCAAATTCGATTTCAACAAATCTTTTCCTTTTCCTTCAATTTCTAGAACATTCTCCGTAACATGAAGATGTGTTGGGTTCTTCTACTAGTGGTATTTTATGAAGTATTGAAGATTGAATGTGCAAACCGCAACCGTTTTTTACTACGGAAACGGTGGCTATGCGAAATACAAACCGCAATCTTTTGTGACTATGGGAAACACAAGTTTTCTTTTTGAGTTTGATGGATGTCCGTTATCTCAGTTGAGGCGTGCATTGTTTAAATCTGTATATAACAAGATGTTACGTGTAACTTCATTAAACCAAGAACAAACCCTATTTCGAAACACATGTGTTCGTATCAGCGTTGTTTATCACCCTGTGTGAGCATTGGAAACCCGACAAACAGTCTTGACAACTGTGACAACTTATCTATCTGTGTGTGTCACATCCATCCTGTTATAGCAATCGATATGATTAATTTTACATATTTTTTTCTAATTAGCGTGGTTAACTACCAAAAGAATGCATACACAAATAGTTCTAGTGGACGAAGCAAAGAGACCGTTGTGTATCTGAATCAGGTTCTCAAATAATGTTCTAATTAGCGTTGGTAACTACCAAAAGAATACATACACAAATAGTTCTAGTGGACGAAGCAAAGAGACCGTTGTGTATCTGAATCAGGTTCTCAAACAATGTTCATCTTCATTGTCCTTTGCTTTCTGCAATTCAAGCAGGCACCGATGCAAAACGTACTGTTTCAAAACACATGTAGACGAAAATAATAAAACAAGCAGGCATTGATTTTGCCAAGATTGAAGGAAAGAATCTGGCCATAAGCGTTGTGGATTCTCAGCGTAGCTCAATGGTCAAGGTGGGCATGGTCTGTTTGGGAGTAAATCACCACCCAAAGATCAACAACTTGTGAGTGGGAATATGGCTATGAAGAATAGTATGGAAAAGAAGGGATTTACGGTGTTTTGGTAGGTTGAAAGAGGTGAATGGGGTCTTGAAAGATTTGTTGAAATCGAAGAAAAGAGTAACTAGCAGAAGACATGTCGGGTTTGTATTTCCCATAGCCACTGTTTTCGTATACAAAACGATGCGGTTTCCATATTCAATCTTCATTGCTTCTTTAAAATTACAACACACGATAAAATGCTTGGAAAATTGCATCAACTCTCCTATATCAACATACTCCTCTCTAGACGCTTAGTTGTTATGAATGACAACTTGAGGGGTCTAATTAACTTTCAGATTCAGATTCAGGAAGCAGATGATTTGTCAAAAAACATGGTCAACGTAGAAAAATGTGAGCTTTTACACCAACCATATCGAGATACTTTGTGTTAGTTTGATTTGAATTTTGAAAGTTTGAAAGATGTATTCGATGAATCAGAATCAGGGTTCTCAAAACAAGGATCGTTCTAATAGATTAAAGAGGATAAACCATTTTTTACCCATAGTATACGGGCCGTATAACTGTATACGGCCCGTATACAATCATCGTATACATTGTATACGATACGGTAAATTTTTTTCACATGGTGTATATGGGCCGTATAATAGTATACGGCCCGTATTATTAGGGTAAAAAATGGTTTATTCTCTTTAATCTATTAGAACGATCCAAAAAACGAAGAAAAAGTCAAATGTGATCAAACTTGGACATCAGACGTAAATCTTGAAGCAAAACAAGGATCACTCTAATAGATTAAAGAGAATAAACCCTTGTTTCTTCATCTTCATCTTCAAGAACAATGATGAACAGATAATGTTTTTTTTTCGCAGAACGTTGGTATACGTCGACCACAACGAGAACAGTGCAGCGACAGTTGAGTCTCCTCCTTCGTTCCTGATGCACCAACAAGAACAACGCCTGATTCAGATCTCTATTCGGTCATCTTTCCAAACCACAACACACGATAAGTTTACACTTTATAGTGTGTGATTTGACCGGTTGAGTTAAGTTAATATTGACTGTGGTAGATGCAAGCATAAAGTTAGAAAAATACTCAAGAAGATATGTATCAGGAAGCTCAACTTGAACGGACGATATGTATCTTCTATCATGTGACGGACCCAATTCTTGCTCAACCTTAGTTATTTCTCTTGTTAAGTTTCTGAACCAACCGAAATCCACAAATTCCAACAGTTTCTTCGTAGATTCCGTCCGGTTTTCAAAGCCGGTTGATGAAACCGAAGCAGTTATTTTCTGTTGTTCAGTACTTCCGAGATCTGAACCAACCGAAATCCACAAATTCCAACAAAATGAAAACAATGAGAACCATACCTGAAAACAAACCAACAAAAGTCTGCTGGCAAGAATATTTTTTCACATGGTATTGAACGAACGATACGTATTGTTGATGCACGAGAATGTCTGTTGACTGCATCTTCATCAAATCTTATTTCAAGAAAGTCAAGAATGGATCTTAAATGTCAAATTAGGGTTTAGTTTAGACTTTAGAATGTGTTTCAAGGGGTTCCGTTTGAAAACAGTTAGTTTATAGAGGGTTCCGTTTGAAACTTGTCGTTTGAGTTAGGGTTCCGTTTGAACCATCATGTTAATGTTCAAACGGAAGGGTCCCTATGTCTATATATAGGAGTGTTAGTGTCTCATTTCAAACGGAACGGTACGAAACGGTTGGAACAAGTAGGGAGGTGCTGCCGGATTTGTAACAGAAAATATTGTACAAGCACGTTAATCAATCAGAAAAGAAAGATTAAAAGGATTAGAGCTATTTTGGACGTTATGTGCATTGATTCCGCCTTTACACATGATGTTGAACTACCTTAACTGACTTTCAGGGTCACGAACACGATCCAACAAGTGGTATCAGAGCTCAGGACGAGGAGTTCATACCGACAACAGCTGAAAATCATTGGATTATCTTACTTCTACCTTTCTTTTCTGAGTTTGACTTGTTATCACGGTTAAAATTGCTTGAAACGATCATATAGCAAACGAAATTCACTAATAGCTAATCCTTGAAAGTTTGGAAACGAAATTCGACCTAAAACTAACTAAAATCGTTCAGACCGTTTGAAATATTTCGCGATTTGATGACGTCACCAGTTCAATCGTTTGAAAACAGATCTGTCGTTTGAAAACAGATCTGTCGTTTGAAAAATTAGACCCTCCCGTTTGAAAATTGGACTCTATCGTTTGAAATCAGACACTTCCGTTTGAGAAATGTCTGTCGTTTGAGTCTGTCGTTTGAAAGTACTTGTCCCTCGTTTGAAAGTATATCGTTTGAAAATATTGTTTCAAACGGAACAGTCCACCGTTTGAAACCTTTATCGTTTGAAACTAGTGTACCGTTTGAAAACCTTTGTCGTTTGAAACTATTATTTCAAACGGAACAGTCACCGTTTGAAATCATTGTCGTTTGAAAGTTGGTCGTTTGAACAGTACCTCGTTTGAAATTTTCGATAGTTTGAAAAGTATTGTCGTTTGAAACTGTTAGTATTTCAAACGAAGCAGACTATTCCGTTTAAACAGTTTCTTATATTTTCAAAAATCAAAATTTGTTTCAAAGGATATTGTATTTGTTCAAAGATTTAAAGTGCAACAAATCGAGTGGTAATCCAAACGAGTTGCCACCCGATCCTAATCAATTTTAATTGTTTGTTTGTTTGCAGGTGATTCAAGGCGATTTTGTTTGAGCAGGATAATATCATTTGAAAGTGATTGACATTGTGAAAACTATTATCAAAATATGGATAGTGATGATGAATATGGTTGTTCATTTGCAGATGATATTTTTAACAATAATTCAATGGATATTATTGATATTCTTGCTGGAAAACCAAAGCCTAGAAGATCATTTTCAATAAACAATAATTCAAAAATTGTTGATTCAAAAATTGTTGTGGATAAAATAGAAAAGAGTTTTGAAGTTAGTTCTAAAAAAGATGAAAAAGTTTCAGAATTTATTTCAGAAAAAGTTCCAGTTTTTGATCATTCATACTCATCTGATGAAGAGTGTGATGATGATAGCAAAGAACTTGAGAAACTTGAGTTTTATAAACAGTTATTTTCATCTGAAACGGTTAATGATTCTTTTGCAGAACAAATTGACGAGCTCAAGAATAAACTTGCTGCGAGAAAGATGAATCAAAAGGTAGCAGATGTTGAAGAAATTAAAGAAATTAAGAAAGAAGCTGTTACAGAAAAACAGCAGGTTTTTGAAGAAGTAATTTCAAAGAAGGAAGCTGATAATGGAGAGATGAATGGAAAATGTTCGAATTGTGAAAAATCAGAAACAGACATTGTGAAATTCTTGAAAGATATGGAGAATTTGACATTGGAAAACAAAGCTTTGAAAGACGAGAAGAAAGCTGTTGATGAACAGATTTTGGATTTGCGCTTGAACTGCGAAAAACTAAAATCTGAAAATGACAAACTTTTGGAGAATGTTGAGAGTTTGTCATTAGAAAACAAAAATCTTAAAGAAAAAGAAAAAGATTTTCAAAGTCAAATGAAGATTTTAGAAGATGAAAAATCTGCTATTGTTAACAATAATCTTGAAAAACAGATTGAAATAAATTCTCATCTTCAGAAAATCATTCGGCTTGAAAAAGAAGCTGAAATTGCTCGAAATAAAATTAACGAGCTTGAGAATAAATTGAAAGGTTTTGTGAATTCTACTTCACATGTTTGTCCAAAACCGATCAATTCTGTTCCAATAAGTGAAAATGTCACAAACTTTGACAATGTCAAAGTTGAAGATTGTGATGAGAAAACTGATGATGATGAGAAAAAGAAAACATTTTTGAAATTAAAAGAAATGTTTAAAGAAACTGTTCTACATTCTACTGAGAAAGGTGAATGCTCAAAGCAAAAACCTGTAAAGAAGAATGTGGAACAAAAACAAAAGGATAAAAAACAGGAAAATGTTCAAAAAGAAAATAAAAGTTCATCAGTTCAATCATCCAATCATGATAAAAAACCACAAAAATTGGAAAATTATAACTCAAAAAATGTTGGTAATAAGTGGTGCAGGTTTGACCACAGTGCTTCAAAGCCAAAATCAGTTTTCAAGAAGAATGAAGATCACCACAAAGCCAGACAATGTTATGATCTAAGCATATGGTGTGAAAGTGGTGAATGGTATGATAACAGAGTGTGCTACACCTGTGGTGTGAGAGGACATATTGCTGTTAACTGCCAAAATTGGAGTTATGAGACAAGAAGGTGCTATGAATGCCAAATCAAAGGTCATATTGCCAGAGATTGCCCAATGAGATCAAAAGGAAGATCGAGGGTTGAATCTCAAATAATGGCAAAGAAACCAGTCAATGTCAAGCCCCATGAACAGAAGGTTCTAAAACCTAAAGTTCAGGATCAGACAATTTCAGAAAAGAAAGTTAAACTTTCACAGGGGCAGAAAGACAGACTGCGAAAGAAAAGGAAGAAGGCGAGAGAGTATCTCGAGAAAATTTTGTCTTCGGGTTCACCGGACAGATTGAATAAGAGTTCTGATGAATCAATTCACTCGATTGCAAAGCCAAGTAAATTGAATTCTTCAGATGCAAATCTGAGGACAAAAGAGAAAAAGGAGAAGAAGAAAATGGTTGGCGATGAATCTGACGTCTCAAAGTCAGACAAGCCACCATCAGGCAATGAATCTGACAGGTCAAAGTCAAACAAGCCATGTTCAGGCAATGATTCTGGTTTGTCAAAACCAGAAGAGCCATCTGTTGAGGTAAAAACTGTTAAACCCAAGGCTGGTCAGGCTTGGGTGAATCTTTTCAAATAGAAAAACCTGACTTGCCGGAGCTTCCAGGTTGGTAAGTGTGAAGCAGGTATCGGCATCATTCTTGAGAAATTCACAGAATGGTAACTGTGATATTTCGATTTACAAGTGGTAAATCAGGGACATTAAGTTGTACTTGATTTTCTACTAGTGTTTGTTATTGACAAGGGTCTTAATTGTTAAATCTTTCAACATGGTTAAAAGCGAACAATGTGATGAAACCCCGAGTTTGTGAAAAGACAAACAAAACTAATTTTCCGGAAAAACCATTTGATTAAAACAAACTTAAGTGTTTTGAAATCTAAATGGGAAAATAGTTTGTTGTCAGGGGGAGTTCTGATTGTTAAGCCAAGAGAATGGCGAATTGAAGCGATTTGATATCAGTTTGTCACGTTTCTTGTATAGTTTGTTTTCAAATTTTCTAGAAAATCAAAATTGAAACATATTTTGATTTTAGGGGGAGAAAAATTTAAAAAAAAAATCAGAAAATTTGAAAATGTCGAGTTTTGTTGAATTAAAGAGGAAATGATTGTAAATCAGTGAACTATCACAGCATGCTAAAGAATTGTAATGTCAAATGTGATAAGCGGTCTCACTAAAGATGTGACGGTAGGCTTAGCTAGACTAGTAGATTTGCGATAACGATATAAACATAAATGAAAAAGCCTAGTTCTAGTGGGAAACATGGTCAAAAGCATAGTACTTGGTTTTGTCCTTCTTGACTGTGTACCTACTCGGTAATCGCTGATTGTCGAAAGACATAAAACTGGTTAAGTTTGTGAACTTTCACAACTTTGCTGAAAAGTCGCTGTGATTGTGCATTTTATTTTGCAAAGATTTAAACTTGTTTTATTTCTTTATTTTGTTTAAGCATCGGACATCCTCTGCGTATACGTGAGTATCGACCTGGATGTTGTTGCCTAAACGTTCTGCTTTATTTTCTTTGGTGTTTCGTTTAAGCTTTGGATCACCTCTGCGTATACGGGAGTATCGACCTGGTGGTTAAAGCCTAAACAACTTCAACTTATTTTTATTTTCTTATTTTGTTTAAACATTGGACTTTCTCTACGTATACGGAAGTATCGACCTGATTGTTAATGTTTAAACATTCTGCTTTGTTTTTGCACAAATCACAGTTGATAAAAGTTTAAAGGCATTACTTGAGTCAGTGTAATGCATGATGAGGGGATATGCTGAGATTGTGGGGTCCATAAGAACTTAGTGCTATCTTAATATACTTTAAAGTATCGGTAAGCAGATTGAAAGTTTTTAGTTTGAGTTTAAGAGGACAACTATATCGTCAATCTATGTGAATCGTTTAGAGCTTAAAATGTTTAAAGCTTAACGGTGCTTGTGATTGGTCTCAAAAACTGATATGATCCTCTTACACAAACTCACAAAAATATTGTTTGTATATATTTCTTTACTGCATTTCTTTCAAAAACTCAAAATCCAAAAAGATTTTCGGAGTGTTTTAGCATAAAGTTTTGAAAAATTCAAAAAGATTTTCGACAACTGATGTTGAAGAGCAGATATTCAAAATTCCAAGTGCTAAACATGATGAATTGGTTTGGATGAATATATTGAAAACTTTGAATGTCATATACAAATGTTTTTTGAAAGTTTGAGGTTTTAGTTAATCAAGGTCATTTATTTGAACTTGATGTAACTTTACAGATATATGGATGAATATATTGTCTACCAGTAAGTTTTTAAATTCAATGGTTATAAATTTGTGAAACTTATGTTGTGGTAGAGAATATGCAGGTTTGGTTTTCATTATTCCCAACGGAAGCTAAATGTTAAAGCTTGAACCAGACATTTCAAATTCTAGCATATCGAGAGGGGGAGTATGTGAAAGGGGGAGTCTGGATCAACAGCATATGGGAATGTGAAGATAGAGTGCTTGTGATGAAAAGGCAGAGTTGAAGAAAAGACTAAGACTGAAGACTCAGGAGCTGAAGACTACGTCAACATCCAAGGGGGAGTCTGTTGATGCACGAGAATGTCTGTTGACTGCATCTTCATCAAATCTTATTTCAAGAAAGTCAAGAATGGATCTTAAATGTCAAATTAGGGTTTAGTTTAGACTTTAGAATGTGTTTCAAGGGGTTCCGTTTGAAAACAGTTAGTTTATAGAGGGTTCCGTTTGAAACTTGTCGTTTGAGTTAGGGTTCCGTTTGAACCATCATGTTAATGTTCAAACGGAAGGGTCCCTATGTCTATATATAGGAGTGTTAGTGTCTCATTTCAAACGGAACGGTACGAAACAGTTGGAACAAGTAGGGAGGTGCTGCCGGATTTGTAACAGAAAATATTGTACAAGCACGTTAATCAATCAGAAAAGAAAGATTAAAAGGATTAGAGCTGTTTTGGACGTTATGTGCATTGATTCCGCCTTTACACATGATGTTGAACTACCTTAACTGACTTTCAGGGTCACGAACACGATCCAACAAGTAACTTCTATCATGCGACAGAACCAAATTTTGCTCAACCTCAGTTGCTTCTCTTGTTAAGCTTCTGAACCAACCGAAATCCACAAATTCCAACAGTTTCTTCGTAGATTCCGTCCGGTTTTCATAGCCGGTTGATGAAATCAAAGCTGTTATTTCTGTTGTTCAGTACTTCCGAGAGAATGGTGAGTTATTTCAGTTATTTCTGTTGATCCACAAATTCCATCAAATTGTGTCTAATGCAAGGATCTTCGTGCATTGCGATGGTTTTTTTTTCGCAGAACCGTGGTGGATTGCGATGGTTTGGGTCTAGGGTTGTCAGAGAGAGAAAAGGAGGGGGGAGAGTCTGATACAACCATATGGTAAAACTGTATACGAAATGGATTTCGAGCAGTTGGTATTAAACCAATCATTTGGTTTATTCTCTTTAATCTATTAGAACGATCCAAAAAACGAAAGAGATTTCGAGCAGTTGGTATTAAACCAATCATTTGTTGATGTTGGGTTTTCAACAAATCTTTGAGCAGTTATTTCAGTTATTTCTGTTGATCCACAAATTCCAGCTATGATTACGACGATCGTTCTAATAGATTAAAGAGAATAAACCATTTTTTACCACTTTTTACCCATAGTATACGGGCCGTATAATATTATACGGCCCGTATAAAAGCATTGTATACATTGTATACGATTGGTTAAAGGGTAAAAATTGATCTGGTAATTTTTTTCACATGGTGTATACGAGCCGTATATTAGTATGCGGCCCGTATTCTTATGGTAAAAAATGGTTTTATTCTCTTTAATATATTAGAACGATCCAAAAAACGAATAACAAAGGGCAGATAATGGCTGATGGTTCTTTGTTGAGGAAACCAAACGTAGATGGAGATGATAGGCCTGGTAACCGGAAGAGAAAAAACCCCAGCGACGACGTCGACGATTATTCTGAAGCCGACGAGAGCGACGATGTGCAAAACAAGGATCGTTCTAATAGATTAAAGAGACGGAGATGATAGGCCTGGTAACCCTTGAATCCCAACGCTTCTCTAAAAGAGCCTGTATTAGAAACCATCCTATGTCTTTTACCAACCGAAGAGGCAACAAGGACAAGTATTCTCTCTAGGGAATGGAGGTACAAGGAAAAACATGGACATGAATGATTTACACCAAGTTTTGTTGATGCGCCAGGGTCCAATACATGAGCTCACCCTTGTTATGGATGATTTCTGGGAAGATTACAATTGTTTTGAGTTTTGTCAGATAACACTTCATTTATCGAGAAACCATGCTTGATTTATGTAAATAAAGATCTCTACACAAACTCTTCTACATATTTTAGCCAATTTTCCATCACTTAAGACCTTGAAAGATTGTAGTTATAGAACTCGACAAACCAACAAAATCCGAATAGTTCAAACATTCTAAACCCTAACTGTGTATGTGCTTGTGCTGTAAAAACCGGTGATGAATTTGTGTATCTGAATCAGGTTCTCTGCCTTAGATCGGTCATTCCTTGTGATACATGAACGTTGTATTCTTGTCTTTCAGAAGAGTTGGTATTGAACCAAGAATACTTCAAACATTCTAAACCCTACCTGGAAACAAACCAACAAAATCCTGATAGTGAAAAACATCAGCAACATTTTTTTCTTTTCCTTCAATTTTGAGAACATTCTCCCTGTGTATGTGCTTGTGCTGTAGAAACCGGTGGTGAATTTGCGTACACAACTGAAGGTTCAGTGCACGAAAAGTTTCTTACGAAATGTACGTGACAAAACGAGTATGTTGGGAATTAAACGCATGTACGTGACAAAACAAGGATCGTTTTAATAGATTAAAGAGAATAAACCAAGTACTAATCATCTGCTTTCTGAATTTGAATGTTAACTTTGACTCATAAACCCTTGAATCCCAACGCTTCTCTAAAAAAATGTTTCTTTCCTTTTAATGAGGTAAAACCAGTTTCAACATCAAGGGTTGTTTTCCACCCTGTGTGAGCATTGGAAGCCCGACAAACAGTCTTGCAATTACGTCTTCAATCAAGACCGCATTGTTAATTTTAATGATGATTCGAAACATTCCGAATAACTAGCAGAAGAACCCGACATGTCTTCTATGATGATTTGAAACATTCACGAACCACAATGGACTCAGACTCATACTACTCACCCTCCCCTGAGGAAAAGTTTTCCCGACGGCTCAAGATAAAGCAGTTGGTTTATGTTCATATCAGCGTTGTTTATCACCCTGTGTGAGCATTGGAAGCCCGGCCACTAGCAGAAGAACCCGACACGTCTTCTACCATGATTCGAAACAATCACGAACAACAATGGACTCAGACTCATTGTTGCGAATTTGGTTTCTTCGGTACAGGCTGATGAAACCAAAGACTCAGACTCCTTACAACTCTCATCAAATGCCTCACCCTTCCTTTTATAATGTAAATATTAAATAAAGAATAACACCATGCCCGTAATCCCGCGTTGATAGCTTCCGTTTTATTACAGTCATACGACACGTTTTTTTGTTCTTCAATCTTTGTTACTTGTTAATGTTTTATTTTTTTCTACTTTTAGAAAGGTTTGAGCACCTCACGACTGTAAAATATCTCGTGTGATTTACACCTTAAATCCCTTAAATACTTTGAGAAAAAACTAATTTTCAAAGAATACGGGCCGTATAAAAGTATACGGCCAGTATACACGTTCGTATACATTGTATACGACCAGGCAAACTTATTTACACATGGTGTATACGGGCCGTATACTGTTATACGGACCGTATGGAATAAAAAAACTGACAAAGTCTGCTGGCACAGACTTTGTTAGTTTTTTTTAATTCTATACGGGCCGTATAACAGTATACGGGCCGTATAACAGTATACGGCCCGTATACACCATGTGTAAATATGTTTTTCCCATTTGTTAATATTAGGACCCTATTTTTAAGGGAATACCACTAGAAGACAAAAAAAAGCAGAACTGACTGGCTGAGCAAACGGTTCGAACCGGCCTAATCCTCTGGGACCCCGATCAAGTAATAGGGGAGGGATCTTTTAAGAACAAACCAACCATTAATTATTTCTCTTAAATTTATTAGTTAAAAACATTTAATGTTACACATGCCTAAATTTATCCTATACATATCAAACTTTATCCTACACGTCACGTCTCGTTACGCGATTGGTATTATATGATTACAATTCAAAATAACTTTTTGATTTGTTAATGTAATTGATGAAGGGTCGTATTATTGGCACACCTTGGGGGATTAAATCGACACCCTCAATACGCATCGTACAGGCCTATACGATGCGTATTGAGGTGGGTTCAAACTTCTATGTCTGCCAAAGGCTGCCATTGTCCCCTACCAAAAAGGTAATACGCATCGTATAGGCCTATATGATCGGAGTGTCGCGTTCCGGTCAAAGATAATATTTATATACCCAAATTACCCTTAACAAATAGCTAGTGGTAGTGAGGGGTCGAACCAAGAAGAGTATGTGGTTTTCGTATGGACTTGATTGAATTATGAAGGTTGTCGCTATTATGAAGCTTGCTAAGATATATTTTTGTATTTTTGTTTGATTGAAAGATGTGAAATAGAATTACTAAAATGATTTAATGAATTAACTACGAGTGATTAACTAATTGCAAGAATTGGAAATGATTGATTGAACAATAATAAGAAAACAAGGTTCACACCCTGTTTCAACTAATGCAAGACTTAGGGTTACTATGTATTTTAACTAGCTTTACTTGAAATAGTTCATTAACGGGCCGCAATCACAAAGCTTAGGTGTCAATCGCTATCGACGTTGTAACCAACGGACCATGATACACTTTGTTACTTTGGACTAACAAATCCTACCAAAAGACAAGGCATAAATACGTGTATTCATTTCACAAAGTCAAATTTAATCGTTCACTCGACAGTTTGCAAATTCAATACCAACGTAGGACAATTGTCTAAGATTCAAATGCAATTCAAGTTGTCACAAAACAATTAACAAAACATAGTAAACCCTAAACCTTACAAAAGTCTACACCGGGGTGAAACCTCCAAGAAATTAGCCGAGCATGATTGACGAAACTTGATCACCAGATGTTGGAAACGTGAATTGAATCATCGCGAAGCTTGAAGATGGATGGATGGATGAAGGGTAGGGTTTTGGATGAGTGATGATGGTGAATGGATGATTGAATGGATGGATTGGTAATTGGATAGAACTAGGGTTTAGGAATCAAGATGATGATGGTGAATTGTTCTTGATTCGGGTTGTTGGTCTCTTCGTTGGTGGAATGGTCGGTGAAGGATGGCTCAGTCTTGGCTCCAAGATGAAGTTCAAAACTCAAGATCTTGTGTAACTCCCGAATTCCCCTCTAAACAACCCTCTTTCATTTGTTATTTGACCCCAAAACACGCAACAGCCGCACAACAACATTGGAGGGCTGTCGCCGACGGCCTGATGCCCCGTCGGCGACGGTCCGTGGATACTGACTTGGTGCCGACGCTTTATCTCGCTGTCTACGGACAATTCTGGCGACGAAAAGTTGTGTCAATCGTCGGCGACGGCCCATATGGGCGTCGGCGACGGTGCCCAGATGTTTGATTTTCTGTTTCGTCCATTTCTTGAGTCCAGTTGACCCGTTTCGCGTCCCGGTGGTTCCGTTTTCGCTCCGGTGACCCGTAAAGCTCCCGAAAAGCTCCTTAAACTCTGCTAGACCTGCAAAACACATATCTAATCAAAAGTAGACCATTCGAAACTAAAACTTGTGTAAGAACATCAAATTAAGCAATTACGATCACCGAATTTAATATTGTAATATCAAATGTCACAATATTCGGAAGTTTATCCACAGAAGGATCGAAATAAAATATGAAACAATAGTTCAACAGACTTCAGGCATCTTAAGCTTGCGAGACTTCTAATGATGCTAAGGAGAAATCCCAGCCAATTACGCTTAGTACCTGCATTTAATCTTTTTGGGAAAATACGTCAGTTTACACTGGTAAATACAATCAACTGACTCATTTTGGAAAAATGATTAAAAATTGGTTTGGATGCACGTGGCATAAACATTTTTATTTAACTTGGGAGAATTATTTAATATTATAATCTTGTGAACGAATTACATGTTCCTTGTGCGTTCAGTAGCCCGGATCTTGTCCGGGTTAAAGATTAATAGACACACCACAATATACTTTTGTGCACTGACGGGTGTACGCCAACACCCCGCGCTTAAGTCGTGGCCATTTCGTAAAATGATGGCAAGGATATCCGGGACATGGTCATTAACCCCCCAAAGGCTTTAAGTAACAAGACTGTTTAAACGAGCCGATCAAATTATTCAATTACCCACCCAACGGTGGAGGATTTGATGCCCGATCAAGCGGTATACTATATACCGTAATCCAAGCCCGTATAGGGAAAATAAGTTAAAAGTATTTACCTGAGCAATGTATAAATCACAATAAGCAAACGCACGTAGCTTTTACTGGTACTCCTAATCTGGAACGAAGGTTTATAATAACCTATTATAATCCTAACGGGTCTTTAGTTAAGCTTAAGCTTAGACCGGTTAGTTTCAAAGACACGGTTCGTACGCACGATTAAGCGAAGACCGGATAGAATGTGATTTAGGCCCGACAAGTTCAGAGACTTGTTTAATATGGGTATTTTATGCACATTCTGGATTTTGAGATAAAACCGATAAGGTTTGACCCGTTTAGGCTAGTTGATGTAAACTTGTTACATAAACCGAACCGAACGCGTAATAAGCGTAACGGGTATTCATATGAGCCATTTACAGGTTTCCTAAGTTAATATGCTTCATATATGTTGTGACATCAGTAAGATGTCTTTTATTATGCCCGAAATGAATTTAATCACAAACTATGCCCCGTAGGGTAGTTTGGTCATTTTAAAGGTTGTAAAAGAGTTTAAGTATCAACCTGAGTTACAGGCCTGATGTAATCAGAAAATATACCCAATTTTCTAAGTTATATCAGTAGGCTAAAGTATATAAGTGAAATTTATCAATTATAACCAAACTACGCCCCGTAGGGGTATTTTGGTAATTTCACATAAGCTGAAAAGCTCAAAACTGAAGTATGAGTTTACCAACCTTTTCTTACTGTTAAATTATTATAATTTGCCTCAAATATCAGTAGGTATCACCCTTGTATGTTTAAAAATAGTCTTAGTACATATTATGCGCTAAAAACGCTTAATAAGGCGATTAGGAGCCGTTTACGGGTTCGATACATAAAGCTGGTATTTTTATATTTCCAGAAGGCTTAAAATAATTTATTTATCATATCTAATCAGTAGCAAAAGGTTTGGAGTCGTTTAGATATGTAAAACTCATTTTATGGCCCTAAGGGCAAAACCGACTTTTACCGGATTAAGCCTACGACTATGAGTTATGCTCAGCCTAAAATTAATTAAAAATCTTTAAAATTCCCAAAATAATATATTAAATCAGTGGGTAAAGATTTTGATATCAAAAAGTAGGCTTAACTATGCTATACGCTAATTACGCTATTTTATTAACATAAAGCTTTCAATTTGCGCTAATGAGCATAACTCTCAATCTACACATCAAAATGATGTCAAACTTTGCATACAAGTTTATATATCAGTAATTAAAGTTTCTACTCTTTTATATTTCCAAAAATCACGTTTTAAGGTAATAAGGGCATAATGGTCAACATATGAGCAATTAACGGAATCATGCATATTAATTGGATAACTAATGATCCGTGGTGTATAATCACAGAGGGTTATTCTAGCATGTAACCTGGTCCAAATAAAGCTCTAATGCATTTCTAAAACATACCATAACGGGTCAGAACTGAAAGTCAAAGTATAAGTCAAACTATGCGACTTTCGGTTCCGAACCGGGTCTAAACAGGAAATTGTCGGGTTGAACATGTTTAGACATGTCCTTACACTAATTACCAAGTTATATTAATGATCAAACAGGTTGTATGTGTTCTACATTGCTAATTATGCATAAATTGTAATTTACACATTCTATTGACTTTTTAAATACAAGTTTGACCCGACATTAGACCTAGTTAGAGTGGGAATCAGGGGGAACCCTTTTAAGGGTTTATTACCCACATAATTACCTATTTAAATGTACTTTTAATTCTAGATTGGACTGAGCCATTATTAATTAATCTCGAAGTCAAACCGTAATTACGATGGTTTGACTTTTAGCTAAATAACTAAGCTAAACATTATTAAAGAAGGTTAAGCCAACTTACAAAAGTCCTAAGTTTGATTAGTGATCACTTGAGAGTGCCTTGGAGCTCCAGAAATGATTAGATTGCAAGAGGAAAGTGTGAAGAACAATGGTGCATATCATGGCCTTTATATAGTGTTTAATCCACCACAACTGATCAACACATGTCCCTAAGTGTTTAGGGGGTGCCTAGGGGCCAAGAAAGATGAGGAATTTCGGTTAAAGTCGCGCATAAAAGCTTTGGCAGACAACAGCCCAAGATAATCGGACCAGTTAGGCCCTCGCGTGGCGCGACGACCCCCCCTGGGGCTTCGCGTCGCGCGACCCCCTTCTGCACAAAATCAACATTTTTAGATTTTTGCGATTTGATCCTTGGCTCTTCAAAATTCGATTAGGCACTTGTTTCTTGCATTATGAACCCTCATAATTGATCTATAAGTGCTTTAAAACATATACCCACTTTGTTAAGTCCCCTGTTAACTTTATTGTTACCCGAAAAGTCCTAACTTCCAACGTTTACGCTTTAACCCTTCGCACACGAATTTGATCATAACTTTCTCATACGATAACGAAACTTTATGAAATTTATATCGTGTATTCTAGTGAGCATAATTTACAGTTACAAAGCTTCGGGTTTGTCAAAAGGTCACTCAGAGGTATAACTTAAACATGTTGACACATTTAACCCCTGTAGTTTGTAATCTCTCACTTTCTTTCATATTTAGCTCCGTATGATCCATGATTTATTCGTTTGAAGATATGAGCATCATGTAGGCTTAATATATAATATATTTATTCACTGTTGACATTTAGAATACGTATATTCACATACTTTCCATGATTGTCAACTTTAGTCATTCTAGAACATTCTTTCACACGTTCAAACATATGACACGTGTCAACACTTTATAGGACGTGAATTTTTTCGAGGTGTTACATCCTCACCCCCTTAAAATAAATCTCGACCCGAGATTTACTGAAATAAATAAGGGTACTTTTCTTTCATCGTGGATTCAACCTCCCACGTGAATTCGGGACCTCTACGGGCATCCCATTTGACCTTTACAATAGGTACATGCTTCCTTCGAAGCTTCTTTACATGTCGATCTTCAATCGACAAAGGTTTTTCCCCAAACTTCAAGCTCTCATCTATATGCACATCTGTATGTGGTATAACCAGTGATTCGTCAGCGAAACACTTCTTCAGATTGCAGATGTGGAACACATTGTGAATTCCACTGAGCTCTTCAGGTAAGTTTAGTTTATAGGTAACTGACCCGACACGTTCGATAACCTCGAAAGGTCCTATGTATCTCGGGCTTAGCTTGCCTTTCTTACCAAATCGCATCACCCCCTTCCAGGGTGATACTTTAAGCAATACTTTGTCACCTACTTCGAAGTGAAAAGCTTTATGCTTTGGATTTGCATAACTCTTCTGCCTATCTCGGGCAGCTTTGAGACGGTCACGAATCTGGACAACCTTGTCCGTCGTTTCAAAGACTATCTCTGGTCCTGATAATTGGACGTCTCCAACTTCTGCCCAACAAATGGGCGATCTACACTTTCTACCATATAACGCCTCAAAAGGCGCAGCCTTAATGCTGGTATGGTAGCTATTGTTGTAGGAGAATTCGACTAAGGGTAGGTGCTTATCCCAACAACCACCCAAGTCAATCGCACATGCACGTAGCATGTCTTCCAACGTTTGAATAGTACGCTCACTCTGACCGTCAGTCTGAGGATGATAAGCCGTACTAAAATTCAAACGTGTGCCCAAAGATTGTTGGAAACTCTTCCAAAAATGTGACGTGTATCTAGTATCTCGGTCAGAGATAATAGACACAGGTATGCCATGTAAGGCTACAATCTTATCAACGTATAACTGGGCTAACATATCGGAGCTATAAGTCTCCTTGATGGGTAAGAAATGTGCTAACTTAGTCAGCCTGTCAACTATAACCCATATTGTATCATTTCCTTTCCTTTTCTTAGGTAACTTGGTAATAAAATCTATAGTTACCATTTCCCACTTCCACGTAGGAAGTTCAGGCTGTTGTAGCAAACCTGACAGTTTCTGATGCTCGGCTTTGACTTGCGCACATGTCAAGCATTTAGCTACATAGGTGGCTACAGACTTTTTCAAGCCTATCCACCAATAATTTGCCTTTAGATCCTGGTACATCTTATCAGCTCCAGGATGAACGGAGTATTTGGAACTATGGGCTTCCTGGAGGATGACATCTCGAAATCCTCCATAAATTGGAACCCATATTCGTCCATTCAATCTTAGTATTCCGTCCTTGCTAAGTGTTAACTGCTCCTCAGTTACCCCTAGTTTTTTGTTAGGATAGTTAGCTTCCAACACAGCTTCCTTCTGTGCAGCTAACAACCTTTCAATCAAATTATTCTTTATCTCCATGCGCTTGTCATTGATTCGGATGGGTTTCACCCTTTCCTTTCGACTCAAGGCATCGGCGACTACATTCGCCTTGCCGGGATGGTACTTGATTTCACAATCAAAATCATTCAAAGTCTCCATCCAACGGCGTTGCCTCATGTTTAACTCTTTCTGATTAAACAGGTGCTGGAGGCTCTTGTGATCAGAATAGATCACACACTTGATTCCATATAAATAATGCCTCCACAGTTTTAGTGCAAATACAACGGCACCCAACTCCAAGTCATGGGTGGTGTAATTCTTTTCATGCACCTTTAACTGTCGTGATGCATAGGCAATAACCTTGCCTTTCTGCATAAGCACACACCCCATCCCGGTGTGTGATGCATCACAATAAACTACAAATTCTTCGATTCCATCAGGCAATGTCAACACAGGAGCATTGCTCAACTTCTGCTTGACAATATCGAAAGCTTCTTGCTGCTTAGGCCCCCAGTCAAACTTAATCTTCTTCTTAGTTAGAGAAGTTAGGGGCGCAACAATCCTTGAAAAATTTTCAATGAAACGCCGGTAATATCCTGCCAATCCCAGGAAGCTACGAATCTCGGTAGGCGTCTTTGGTTCTTGCCAGTTCATAACTGCTTCAACCTTAGCGGGATCCACTTGAATACCACGCTCACTAACCACGTGTCCAAGGAATTGGACTTCTCGAAGCCAAAATTCACACTTGGAGAATTTGGCATAGAGCTTCTCCTGATGCAGGAGATTGAGAATACAGCGAAGGTGTTTCTCATGGTCAGCTTGATTCTTCGAATAGATAAGAATGTCGTCGATGAAAACGATGATGAATTTATCTAAGTACGGCTTGCAAACGCGATTCATGAGATCCATGAATGCGGCCGGTGCATTAGTGAGCCCAAAAGGCATCACTAGGAACTCGTAATGACCATAACGAGTCCTAAATGCTGTTTTATGCACGTCTTCATCTCTAACCTTCAGTTGATGGTAGCCTGACCTCAAATCAATCTTCCAAAAATAACTTGCTCCTTGCAACTGATCGAACAAATCGTCGATCCTGGGCAAAGGATATCTATTCTTGATCGTGGCCTTATTAAGCTCACGATAATCGATGCACAGACGCATCGATCTGTCCTTCTTCTTGACAAACAGGACTGGCGCTCCCCAAGGAGACGAACTAGGTTTTATGAAACCCTTGGCTAGCAATTCGTCTAGCTGTGTCCTCAATTCTTTCATCTCCATTGGAGCCAACCTATAGGGTGCTCTGGCAACTG
Source organism: Helianthus tuberosus (assembly GCA_030545235.1). NCBI lineage: Eukaryota > Viridiplantae > Streptophyta > Magnoliopsida > Asterales > Asteraceae > Helianthus > Helianthus tuberosus. Next base: position 40,400,955 of record CM060412.1, read on the forward strand.
GTGCTGCTCCGGGGATGATATCAATCCTGAATTCCACTTGCCTATCTGGTGGCAAACCAGGTAGTTCTTCCGGAAAAACTTCTGGGAATTCAGAGATGACAGGGATGTCTTCTATCTTCGGTTTGGGCTCATCAATAATCACTTGTGCCATGTAGATGACACAACCCTTCTTTAAACATTTTGAAGCCTTGAGCATAGTCACTTGCTCAGGCAGTCCATACTGGGTATCTCCCCGAATGGTAAGTGATTCACCAGACGGAGTCTTTATTACCATTTGTTTCTTGTTACAGACAATTTGGGCCTGGTTATGAGATAACCAGTCCATACCCAGAACTATGTCAAAACCGGCTAACTTAAATGGAAGTAGAGATAGATGAAAAGAATGGTTCTTAATGGATATCACACATCCATCTAACACAGTAGAGACGGTTTCTAGGGTGCCATCTGCTAACTCCACCTCATAATTCACATTTAAGGTTTTGACAGGTAATTTCAGCAATTCACAAAACTTATTATCAATGAAAGACTTATCAGCGCCTGAATCAAATAGTACTCTAGCATAGACGTCATTTACAAGGAAAGTACCTGTAATAACGTTGTCGTCTAGAACCGCTTCCTTTGCGTCCATTCTGAAGACCCTGGCATTAGTTTTCTTGGCCTCTTCAGGATTCTTGGTGTATTTAGGGCAGTTGGTCTTAATGTGCCCCTTTTCATTGCAACGGTAGCACGTTGCGTCTTTCATCTTCTAGCAATCCAAGGTCTTGTGATCCGTGGACTTGCATATACCACAAGCATAGGTTTTTGACTGAGTCTGTGAGTTCTACTCAAGTCTGCACTTTCCAAAGTGCTGCTTCTTGCAAATCTTGCACTTGGGCTTCTCACCAGAATGATGCCCATCTTTCCTTGACTCAGATCCTTTCTTGTTGTCACCGTTCCCACGGTTTTTCTTGTTCGATCTCCGTGAACTATCATCTTCATGTTTTCTCTTCTCAGCCTCCTTATTCCTCAGCGATCTCTGCCGGACCGCATCCAAGGTGAGGGACAAGGATATGTCAGCTACAGATCTAAAAGTAGCTGGCCGAGAAGCCTTCACGCTTGCCTTGATTTCCGGGGCTAAACCACCGATAAATCGAGCTATTCTTTTTGGTTCCGGGGTTACTAGATAAGGAACCAACCGGGACATCGTGTTGAAGCTCGTTAGGTAAGATTGACAGTCAAGGTTTGTCATCACCAATGATAGAAAATCAGACTCTATCTTCTCCACCTCATGCTGAGGGCAGTAATTTTCCCTGATAAGGGCAACAAATTGATCCCAAGACATGTTGTACAATGGGATTTTCCCGGTGGCTTGAATCAGAGATCTCCACCATGCTAAAGCTTCACCCTTAAAAGACTGCGACACAAACTTGACCACATCTCTCTCAGCGCATCCGCTGATATCCACAACAGTATCCATCTCATCCAGCCACGTCATACAGTCAATGGCTCCCTTCTCCCCAGTGAAATCCAGGGGTTTGCAGGAAACAAAATATTTATAAGAGCAACCCTTGTCTCGGGGTCCTTGGTTTAGTACAACCTGCTGAGATGGAGCACTGTGGTTCGAGGAGCGTCGATCATCATCTTTCTTCGGGTCGTCCTTCTTGGACGGTGGCTTTGAAGGCTGTGTAGATAGGGTCCTACTACGAGTCCCACTATACTCTTCGTACTGCCTTTCTAATGCCTTTGTAACTGCGTCGTCGACCAACGCTTTTAATTCAGCACCCGTTAAGTTAATCCGGGCGTTATCAATGTTCTCCACTGGATGACTATTTATCTCGTCAAAGTTAGCCATTTTAATTGAACTGTTACAGAAAACAAGGACAATAGTTTATTTGGGAGTTTATTATGGAATTGCCCCTTAGGGTAATTCATTAACCATGGTAAACAGAGACCATATTTGGTTAATTTATTAATCATATTAATTTAGGATTTCTATAATAATTTATCCTAATTATAAAACAATAATAGTTTTATTTGTGGCACAAAAGGCCTAGTCACATGGACAATTTAATTTATAAGTTATGATTTCAGAGAATCAAAACATGAAGGTATATTGGCACAATAGGCCTAGTCACAAGGACGTTTATAAATTTATAAGCTATGATTTCAGAGAATCAAAGCATGAAGGTTTGAACCTAGTTCATTACCTTTATCTGACAGGGAGTCATTGCTACCACTGTCTTTTGGCTCATATGGAAATGAGCAGGGCCCGTAGGCATCATATTACCACGTATGGTTAAAATATGATCATCTTAATTGATGATTTAACCCATGATTCAGAGATCATATAATTGGGTTTTGGGATCTTTGAAAGATCCTTATAATAATAACGTGTGTGATTTTAAATGAATCACATCTGCCTGGAGTGTTAACATGTTTTCAGATGTTAACAGGGATTTGAATCTTTTTAGCAGGTCTTACCATCATAGTCAGGTCTTTATAATGACACTCAGACTAGGTTTCACACTTAAGATTCTTATTTAATGATTTGAATCTTTTTAACAGGTCTTACCATCTTGGCCCGGTCTTTTAATTGACCCGTAGGCTAGGTTTCACTCTTAAGATTCTTAGTTAATATTTAAGTAGGCAGCTAAATTTTTAAAAGGAATGAGTTTGATTTATTTATTTCATATATAATTATTTATGCACATAAGGCAAACATGAAATTTATAAAACAAACATTCCATTAATTATACATAGGTTACACGCTGCCCTAAACGGGTCTTTTCAACAATTATTTACCCACGCAGGGGTCAAGCAACAAACATAATAGTCCTCGCAGGGACTTACACATACAACATAATACTCCACGCAGGGACTTTAAACAATAACATACCCTCGTAGGGGTTTATAGAAAGATAGGCCCGCACAGGGGCTCAAAACAACAAACATACATACATACCCACATAGGGGCTTAACAACAGGATATGCCCACGCAGGGGCTCAACTGTTACAAGGAAGTTACAACACTAGTGGAAGGATTCAACGGTCCTTCTTGATCTTCCCCTTGATCAAGCTTGTCAACCCTTGGAAGAAGCTTTGTCTCTCCTGGCGGTCGCGGCGATAGTCCCGCTCAACCTGATCCAGTCTCTGAAGAATTTCCTCCCGTTCTGGGGGAGAAAATCGTGGCGGCTGCGACTGCGTCCGTATAATCGGTCGGCCAGGTATCTGGTACCCACGAGTTGGGTACACTACTCCCCATGGGTCTCCATACGGTCCTTGGGGGTTATAGTTAGCCGCTACCAAGTATGGGTCGGCTTCTGTGTAGTTGTAGTTGGTGTGCACTGGCTGTTCAAACGGGTTATACGCCATGGAACCCGTGTATGCCGGAATTGGGTTATCAAAACCCATAGGCGGTGGTTGCGGTGCAACTGGGTGTGAAGGTCCACCCATTTGTGGATCTTCTTGATGTGGCGGGTAATGGCTGCCACTTGATTGGCGTGGAGAGCTGAAATGGAAATCTCCTCCCCGTGTAGACATACGCGGTCCAGATCTCCTACGCCTCGGCGGTTGCGGAGGTGCCGGTTGAACTGGTGGCGGAGGAGGTGGTGGTGTGACTGCCACAAATCTTGAATCCATAGAGGGATCCTGCTGCTGCTGCTGTTGTTGCTGCTGAGGTGACGAATGGTGAAGAGGTGTATAGTACCATTCGTGCCTGGTAAACATAGCTTGAAAGCTATCTGGACCAACATAGGGTGATCCGTGAAATGAAGAGCCATCCGAAATCTCTATGGGATGGTTCGGTGTACCACTTGCGGGTTCGACGGGATCCGTGTCCTCGTCCATATCCTCCGCGTGATCGCCAGAGAAGTGGTCCTCCGGTCCCAATGGGTTAAAACCCACTGGTTCTTGTATATAATTGGCCGGGTTAAACCAGCCCCTGAAGACAGGTGTGGGGTCACCAAAAGAGTTGTGCGATAAGGATCGCTGTAATGGTATGTATGAAGGTTGACGGTTGTTGGGCTCATCTTCCGAGTATGGCCCATAAGAGTTATGCACGGGAGGTGTCGAACTGTGTGAGACCGACCGTCTAGCCGGCTCAAAGAGGTTTCTCCGGTTCTGCCGGGGATCGTCACTCTCCGTGGTAGATGGAGCTCGCGCATTCGAAGGTCCAGCTTCATTATCATTGGGGGCGGTGACTGGCCCCTTGCCTCTTCCTCTTCTCCTGAACAATCTTGGCGGCATTTTGTTAATCCTGTCAATATGGCATGAGATAACAAAACAAAAATATATGCAAAATAAAGGACAACACAAACAAAGTGGAATTTGTCCTATGTTATATGTCTAGACTCGAAAGTTTAGAATTGTGCAATTGTGTAACTGAGATTAAACACAAAAGGCTAGTGTTTAATTCACTCAGTGTTGGCTCTGATACCAACCTGTCACACCCCGATTTCCACGTGTCACCGGTGGGGAGTATCGTGACGTGGTTGGCAACATAATAGTCAAACAACATAATATTTAATATGCACAGCGGAAGCAATTTAAAAGTTGTAACACAACCGAATTTAATATTGTAATATCAAATGTCACAATATTCGGAAGTTTATCCACAGAAGGATCGAAATAAAATATGAAACAATAGTTCAACAGACTTCAGGCATCTTAAGCTTACGAGACATCTAATGATGCTAAGGAGAAATCCCAGCCAATTACGCTTAGTACCTGCATTTAATCTTTTTGGGAAAATACGTCAGTTTACACTGGTAAATACAATCAACTTACTCATTTTGGAAAATGATTAAAAATTGGTTTGGATGCACGTGGCATAAACATTTTTATTTAACTTGGGAGAATTATTTAATATTATAATCTTGTGAACGAATTACATGTTCCTTGTGCGTTCAGTAGCCCGGATCTTGTCCGGGTTAAAGATTAATAGACACACCACAATATACTTTTGTGCACTGACGGGTGTACGCCTACACCCCGCGCTTAAGTCGTGGCCATTTCATAAAATAATGCCAAGGATATCCGGGACATGGTCATTAACCCCCCAAAGGCTTTAAGTAACAAGACTGTTTAAACGAGCCGATCAAATTATTCAATTACCCACCCAACGGTGGAGGATTTGATGCCCGATCAAGCGGTATACTATATACCGTAACCCAAGCCCGTATAGGGAAAATAAGTTAAAAGTTTTTACCTGAGCAATGTATAAATCACAATAAGCAAATGCACGTAGCTTTTACAGGTACTCCTAATCTGGAACGAAGGTTTATAATAACCTATTAGAATCCTAACGGGTCTTTAGTTAAGCTTAAGCTTAGACCGGTTAGTTTCAAAGACACGGTTCGTACGCACGATTAAGCGAAGACCGGATAGAATGTGATTTAGGCCCGACAAGTTCAGAGACTTGTTTAATATGGGTATTTTATGCACATTCTGGATTTTGAGATAAAACCGATAAGGTTTGACCCGTTTAGGCTAGTTGATGTAAACTGGTTACATAAACCGAACCGAACGCGTAATAAGCGTAACGGGTATTCATATGAGCCATTTACAGGTTTCCTAAGTTAATATGCTTCATATATGTTGTGACATCAGTAAGATGTCTTTTATTATGCCCGAAATGAATTTAATCACAAACTATGCCCCGTAGGGTAGTTTGGTCATTTTAAAGGTTGTAAAAGAGTTTAAGTATCAACCTGAGTTACAGGCATGATGTAATCAGAAAATATACCCAATTTTCTAAGTTATATCAGTAGGCTAAAGTATATAAGTGAAATTTATCAATTATAACCAAACTACGCCCCGTAGGGGTATTTTGGTAATTTCACATAAGCTGAAAAGCTCAAAACTGAATTCTGAGTTTACCAACCTTTTCTTACTGTTAAATTATTATAATTTGCCTCAAATATCAGTAGGTATCACCCTTGTATGCTTAAAAATAGTCTTAGTACATATTATGCGCTAAAAACGCTTAATAAGGCGATTAGGAGCCGTTTACGGGTTCGATACATAAAGCTGGTATTTTTATATTTCCAGAAGGTTTAAAATAATTTATTTATCATATCTAATCAGTAGCAAAAGGTTTGGAGTCGTTTAGATATGTAAAACTCATTTTATGGCCCGTAAGGGCAAAACCGACATTTACCGGATTAAGCCTACGACTATGAGTTATGCTCAGCCTAAAATTAATTAAAAATCTTTAAAATTCCCAAAATAATATATTACATCAGTGGGTAAAGATTTTGATATCAAAAAGTAGTCTTAACTATGCTATACGCTAATTACGCTATTTTATTAACATAAAGCTTTCAATTTGCGCTAATGAGCATAACTCTCAATCTACACATCAAACTGATGTCAAACTTTGCATACAAGTTTATATATCAGTAATTAAAGTTTCTACTCTTTTATATTTCCAAAAATCATGTTTTAAGGTAATAAGGGCATAATGGTCAACATATGAGCAATTAACGGAATCATAATTGGATAACTAATGATCCGTGGTGTATAATCACAGAGGGTTATACTAGCATGTAACCTGGTCCAAATAAAGCTGTAATGCATTTCTAAAACATACCATAACGGGTCAGAACTGAAAGTCAAAGTATAAGTCAAACTATGCGACTTTCGGTTCCGAACCGGGTTTAAATAGGAAATTGTCGGGTTGAACATGTTTAGACATGTCCTTACACTAATTACCAAGTTATATTAATGATCAAACAGGTTGTATGTGTTCTACATTGCTAATTATGCATAAATTGTAATTTACACATTCTGTTGACTTTTTGAATACAAGTTTGACCCGACATCAGACCTAGTTAGAGTGGGAATCAGGGGGAACCCTTTTAAGGGTTTATTACCCACATAATTACCTACTTAAAGGTACTTTTAATTCGAGATTGGACTGAGCCATTATTAATTAATCTCGAAGTCAAACCGTAATTACGATGGTTTGACTTTTAGCTAAATAACTAAGCTAAACATTATTAAAGAAGGTTAAGCCAACTTACAAAAGTCCTAAGCTTGATTAGTGATCACTTGAGAGTGCCTTGGAGCTCCAGAAATGATCAGATTGCAAGAGGAAAGTGTGAAGAACAATGGTGCATACCATGGCCTTTATATAGTGTTTAATCCACCACAAATCTTTGACACATGAGTCTACAATCCACCACAACTGATCAACACATGTCCCTAAGTGTTTAGGGGGTGCCTAGGGGCCAAGAAAGATGAGGAATTTCGGTTAAAGTAGCGCATAAAAGCTTTGGCAGACAATAGCCCAAGATAATCGGACCAGATAGGCCCTCGAGTGGCGCGACGACCCCCCCTGGGCTTCGCGTCGCGCGACCCCGTTCTGCACAAAATCAACATTTTTAGATTTTTGCGATTTGATCCTTGGCTCTTCAAAATTCGATTAGGCACTTATTTCTTGCATTATGAACCCTCATAATTGATCTATAAGTGCTTTAAAACATATACCCACTTTGTTAAGTCCCCTGTTAACTTTATTGTTACCCGAAAAGTCCTAACTTCCAACGTTTACGCTTTAACCCTTCGCACACGAATTTGATCATAACTTTCTCATACGATAACGAAACTTTATGAAATTTATATCGTGTATTCTAGTGAGCATAATTTACAGTTACAAAGCTTCGGGTTTGTCAAAAGGTCACTCAGAGGTATAACTTAAACATGTTGACACATTTAACCCCTGTAGTTTGTAATCTCTCACTTTCTTTCATATTTAGCTCCGTATGATCCATGATTTATTCGTTTGAAGGTATGAGCAACATGTAGGCTTAATATATAATATATTTATTCACTGTTGACATTTAGAATACGTATATTCAGATACTTTCCATGATTGTCAACTTTAGTCCTTCTAGAACATTCTTTCACACGTTCAAACATATGACACGTGTCAACACTTTATAGGACGTGAATTTTTTTGAGGTGTTACAGTTTACCTAATGGCTTAATCATTCTCGTGCTTGTATTCGGTCTATAGTCTCAAACGTATCAAAAGTTTCAAGTTCTACAATATATTACTAATGGTCCACTCAAACAAAGAAACATAGGTATGTAGTCTATGATATAAAAGTGGCTCAAAACCTCACAAATCTAAAAGGGTATGGTATGTGACATGCATAAACTACTAGTTTCTTAGGCAGATTATTCCCAAATAACCACCCGCTAAATACCCGTCATGCTATTAATTCGAACTTGACCATGACAATCGACCAAATGGTTTGTGACATCCCTCGTTGACTTAGTTACTTGTGCTTTTAAGATCGCTTCTGAAACAAGATATTTTTGAAAAATTCTTGAAATTTCCCCCATCCCCACACTTGAGGTAAACATTGTCCTCAATGTGTAGTGTTTAAATAAACGGGTCAAAAACGAAAATTTTTACTCCTCCCCCATCCCCACACTTGAAGTACATATTGTCCTCAATGTGTAAGAACTAGAGTATTAAACGCACAAGGGATGTGACACAGCTAATTCCCCCAAAATTTCACCCCGGAAAAGTAAAATACAAGATACATTCCACTTATTTGCTAATCTAAAGATCAAAAGTAAAAAGAAACGTATGCACCTGGTTTTTGAGCTCATTCTTCGTATGCTCCTCTCCTTTTCATGAAAGCGGTTTTCCCACAAACCCAATGTACCTACAAATCTTAACCCTTGTGTAGAAGCATGCTTCTCACAACCATCAAAATTTGTTAGTTACCTAGCTCTACCACTTTTATGAAATTATTACCAAGTCATACCTTATTTTACTTTGATTTATGTGGGAAAAAAATAATTTACAACAACAACAAACCTAACTCACTTTCGTAGGAATCACAGTTGCATTTAGCTTATGCAACAAGCCCTTATAAACCCCCCAATAGCTTGGGAGGACGAGAGGTCTCGTGAGGGTTATATAGGGAACACACCCACAACGTTCATTTAACTAGACAAAAATAAATAACATGAAATAAAAATAACGGAAATAAAATAATATACAACAACAACAACAAAAACGTACCTTTCCTCTACCGCTGATATCTCTCATTAGGGTTCACTGGCGGGTTCGGCTGGTACGGATAACCAGTGAGGGCCTCAAAGATATCCCTGTAGTTATCTAGTGGGCTTGACTCTCCTTGTGGTGGTGGTTGGTAAGGAATCGGAATGAAACTAGAGTCGACTGCCTCGGGCCAATGAGGGGTGGGATCGGATGGGCCTTGTGGATGAGGAAGATTGGGGTAATCGGTCCACCCCGAGTGTTCGGAGTACGGGAGACCGGCTTGAAGGTCTCTTTGATGGCACTCCTGATCGTGGAGTATCTTGGTGTTATTAAGCGCCATTTGGTTAGAGACAGCTAAAGCTCTCCATTGGCCTTGTTCCAATTCCATTTGTGCATTGTGACGCCTAGCCTCTTCTTCCTCCCATGCCCGTCTGTGGGCCCTTTCTTCTTCTTGCAACTGTAACAAACGTTCCATTTGAGACTGTTGTAACGCTAGTTGCAGTTGTTGTTCTTCCATCTGTTTCTCCACCCTTTCGTGAAAGGATGCATGAAAACCCCATTGCTCTTGCGAGTACGCCCCTTGCATCTCTTCCCATTCTCTTCTGCTTGCATGGTATTCTCTCGCTTCACCAATACCGGCCGATACATTATCGTAAACCGCTTGTTGCCCACGGGTCCAAAACCTGTATGTCGGTATCTGCCTCTGGTTCACAAAGTCTGCCACATTAGCAGAGATTTCCCTATGCTGCTTCCTATACCTCTGCCTCGGACCTCGCGGATCGGAAGGAGTCGTCTCCTCCTCAACATCCGGCATCTCCTCATCGCCTTCTTCTTCTTCATCACCCTCTCTCTGTTCATTAAATCGGTAACTATCTCCTTGTTCATCTTCAACTGTGTAAAGATGACCAAAAGCTTTCACCGTTATCTACCAATGTCGCCTAATGGTGGCGAAGCTGAACTGATCGATGGGCTTAGACACCCATAGTGACTCCTGAGGCAATGCATTCTGCTGCAGAATTATTGCGCTAATCAACCTTGCATAAGGGATCATCTTCCGCTTGAATGATTCCCTTGTATCCCATGTATTGATCATCACAATTTGACGCCAGGATAGCTTGGGCGTCCCATACAACAACGCATGCAAAACCCGGCAGTCGGGTGCCTTCACTTTACCGCGGTCCCCATACCGCACCATAATATTTTCTAACGAAATGCCTTGGAGTATTTTTCCCTCCAGAGACAAATCGTTTCTTGAATTTCCCGCACCACCGGAACCTGGCAGTGTGTTCTCTAACAGTCTCAACGGATCAGCATCGTTTCTTTTATTGTCCAAAAATTGATCATACCTGTAGTAGTCGTAAGCTTCAACCCCAAGCGAGTCAAATCTCGCAATAGCATTAATATGCTCGAACGACATGATCATTTGGTTTTTGCCAATGTTGCTGATCAACTGCCACCTATGAGCCGGCCTATCAGAGTGTTCGAAACGGAGAGTAGATAGCCATTCACAAATAGCCCCCAAATATACCCGGGTGGTAATATCATCGCACCAGTCAATCACTCGCTCCCATCCAATCTTTTCGAACTTTTGTACTATGCTGATCTTTCAAAATTCCTCGACATCTACTGTACGCTCACATACTGCCCTTTCGGGTACGGGTTTTGAAATACCCGTAACCATCTTCATTTTCCACATCTTGGCTTCTAGTCTCTTATTTTGGTACCGAGAAAGAGCCTTTGTTTTTTCATCCTTCCATACCAAAGCCGACCTACTATTTTTCGCTTCCTCCCAATCCCAATCTTGCCTAAAAAGTTGCCCATCACCTTCATTTATATTGCTTAGTTGCTCCCAACGCCTTTGATATATCCCTGAGCCTGAACCGGCTCCCGAAGATGAACCTTGACCGGAGGTTTTTGCTTTCTTACTTCCTCGGAACATGGCTACAATCAAAAGACAAAGAAAACAACAATTAGTATACCCCAAGCTTTCAAACGATCTCAACTTTGAACATAATATGCAATGTTGAATTTCAATCAATAATTAGATGTAAAATCGCCTTTTTAAACTTCCAAAGTCGCACATCTTATCATCTATATCAATTAAACATGTTTATTCACAAGATTTCTCAAAATTTCATGGTTTCAACAATATTCAACATCACAACTATGTTCAATCATGCAAAAGTCTAGTGTAATCACATCACCAAGACTAACGCATGTTCAAATCCCTCCCAAAACAAGTAAACAATCTTAAGTTTATGCTAAAACATCCTACATTATGATAAACAACCTACTCTTAAACAATATGCTTAAAATTTCGGAAGAAATCAACAATACATATGGAAATTATGCATAAATTTACTGAAAGTTCATACCTTTGATGTTAGATGACAAGAAGAACTAAGAAAAAGTGAAAAGTGAAAGACTTGGATGAACACTCTTCAAAACCCTAAAAACTTACGCCCAGAATTCTTGCAAACGAGCAAGAATTGATGGAAATCGTTATGGGGGGTTTTGTTCTTCTCGAAAAATCACTCACAATAGGCTTAAGAATCAACTGATTTGGGTGAGAATTGAAGAAGTTATGAGAGATGGGAGATTAGGGTTCTTGAGATGAAGTGGTGAAGAAGATGAGGATAGAAGGAGAGAAGTAGGTAAACTCACGAAATTTTTAGTGTTGGATTGATGTGGGGTTGAATTCAGGGGATTTGTGTGGTTAAAAACTGATTTGGATAGAGGTCTTGGGGTTATAAATGACTTTGGGTTCGAAACTGCACATCTAAACACGAACAGCGTCGGATCAGTTTAGACGGACCGTCGGCGACGGTCACTACCTCCGTCAGCGACAGTATACAGAAAGTGTGGATGTGAGCGATGGCTTAATTAGCTGTCTACGGTGAAACATGGGCGACGGATGTTTTGGGGCACCGTGGGCGACGGATGTTTTGGCGCACCGTGGGCGACGCACATACATACCGTCGCCGACGGTAAGCAGAAAGTCAATTTTTTTTATGAACTTTATGATGAATTTTATGGAACTTTTATAAAAGAACTATACACACTAAAAATTCCTAAAAATTCTTGAAATTCTTTTCGTAAATTTTTATATGTTAATTTTGAAAATGCAACAACCGTTAACGGCCCTACCACCCCCCGAAAATTCGTGTATTGTCCCTAATACACACAAATAAGTCTAAAAACATACCTCTTGTCTTCAAGACCCGTTTATGATGTCTGGACTTCACATAATCAAGGAGGTTAGTACAAAACGAGAACGATTAGCACCAAAAATACTCAAACAATGAAATAAATTATACATAACTCTTCAAAATTCATTACCGGTCCTTTCAGTTGACCTCATAAGTTGGCACACTTACCACGAAGTTTACCAACTCCACATTCTCATCCTTTTTCTCATTGTTACCATCAAGGAACGGTTTAAGGCGATGCCCATTAACCGTTTGTTTCGACCCATCCTTCGGGTCCTTGATTGTAACATCTCCAAGCCTTCCGACCCGTGTAATCACATACGGGCCCATCCACTTGCTCTTGAGCTTTCTGGGAAAGTACTTAAGCCGAGAATTATATAGCCAAACCTTTTGACCCACTTCAAATTCCTTTGGCTTCAACTTCGCATCATGTGCCCTCTTCATATCATCTTTGTACTTCGAGGCGCACTCATACGCTTCTTCCGTAAGCTCCTCCAATTCGCAAAGCTTTAATTTCCGCTCTTTACCTGCATCATCGTATTTCATGTTAACTTCTTTAATAGCCCACCAAGCACGATGCACAAGCTCAACCGGCAAGTGACAATTCCGCCCATAAACTAAGCGATAAGGAGTGGTTCCAATAGGTGTTTTATGAGCCGTTCTATAAGCCCATAAAGCATCATTCAACTTCGTCAACCAATCCTTACGGTCGGGTCGAACATTCTTTTGCAAAATTTCTTTTATTTGCCTATTGGAGACCTCCACTTGACCGCTTGTTTGTGGGTGGTAAGGAGTAGCAATTCGATGGTCAACACCATACCGTTTCAAGAGTTTGCCAAAATTAAAATTCTTGAAGTGAGATCCCCCATCACTAATGATCACCCGGGGAACCCCAAATCTAGAAATTATATTTGTTTGTACGAAATTGCAAACAATGGTATGGTCATTTGTCTTGGTGGCAATCGCTTCGACCCACTTGGATACATAATCGACCGCCACCAAGATGTATAAATTGCCATGCGAATTGGGGAATGGTCCCATGAAATCGATCCCCCATACATCAAAAATATCTACAATGAGGATCGGTTGCATGGGCATTTCATCCCTTTTTGATATATTCCCTAACTTTTGACACTCTACACAATTTTTAGCGAAATTAAAAGCATCCTTGAAAATAGTCAGCCAATAAAGACCGCTATTAAGCACTTTGTGCCCTGTTTTGTGACCACTAAAATGGCCCCCACAAGCAAATGAATGCAAGTGCATCAAGACGCTAGGAATCTCCTCGTCGGGTATGCATCTTCGAACGACTTGATCTGGACAAAACTTGAATAAGTCCGGTTCTTCCAACGTGTAATACTTGATTTGAGATAGGAAGTGCAACCTCTTCCTTCTATCCCAATGAGCCGGCAAGTCACCTGTAACCAAATAGTTAACAATATTAGCATACCATGGTAATATTCCAACTTTTAAAATTTGCTCATCGGGAAAATTCTCATTGATCTCTTCACGGGAAGAATCCTCCACACTCAATCGAGACAAGTGGTCCGCAACCACATTCTCACTCCCTTTCTTGTCTCGAATCTCTAGGTCAAACTCTTGTAGCAAGAGAACCCATTGGATTAGCCTCGGCTTCGCATCCTTCTTGTCCATGAGATACCTAACTGAAGAATGGTCAGAATAAACAATGACCTTAGTACCCCATATATAAGAACGAAACTTATCCAATGCATATACCACCGCAAGTAGCTCTTTCTCGGTAGTTATATAATTTAATTGTGCATCCGAGAGAGTCTTACTTGCGTAGTAAATAGCAACCGGTTTCTTGTCTACCCTTTGACCCAACACGACCCCCACCGCATAATCACTTGCATCACACATAATTTCGAATGGTAAAGACCAATTCGGTGATTGCAAGATTGGGGCCTCAACCAACTTTTGCTTCAACACATTAAAGGCATTTTGACATTCTTGGTTAAATTCAAACGGTTGATCTTTTAGCAATAATTTACATAAAGGTTTGGTTATATCACTAAAACCTTTTATAAATCTTCTATAAAACCCCGCGTGACCCAAAAATGATCTAATACCCTTAACATTCGTGGGATAAGGTAAAGTAGAGATGACTTGCACTTTTGCACGGTCGACCTCTATCCCACGACTCGACACTACATGCCCCAACACAATCCCTTCTTGAACCATAAAATGGCTCTTCTCCCAACTCAAAACAAGATTTTTTTCAACACATCTTTTCAAAACTTTTTCAAGTTGGTCAAGGCATGTATCAAATAATGACCCAAAAAATGAGAAATCATCCATGAAGATTTCCAACGACTCCCCCACCATATCTGAAAAGATACTCATCATACACCTTTGAAAGGTGGCGGGGGCATTACAAAGTCTAAATGGCATTCTCCTAAATGCAAAAGTACCGTATGGACAAGTAAAGGTAGTCTTTGCTTGGTCTTCCGGATGTATGGCAATTTGATTGTATCCAGAATAACCATCCAGAAAACAATAAAAAAATTTCCCGGCCAATTTCTCAACTATTTGGTCAATAAATGGCAAAGGGTAATGATCTTTGGAAGTTGCAGCGTTTAACTTCCTATAATCGATACAAATACGCCACCCGGTTACCGGCCGAGTGACGACCTCTTCACCTGCGTCATTTGTGACGACTTGAATACCCGCCTTTTTCGGAACTGTCTGTGTCAGGCTCACCCACTGGCTATCTGAGATAGGGTATATAATACCCGCATCTAGCCACTTCAATACTTCCTTCTTCACCACTTATCGCATATTCGGATTTAGTCTTCTTTGTGTGTCTCGAGAAGGGTTCATACCATCTTCCGTGATGATCTTGTGCATCACCACCGAGGGACTAATTCCCTTCAAATCTGCAATGGTCCACCCGATAGCGGCTCTATGGATGACCAATACCTTCATCAACTTCTCTTCTTGCTCCCCGGTCAAATTTGATGCAATAATTACCGGGAGCGTGCTACCTTCACCCACATAAGCATATTTAAGATGCTTGGGTAGCACCTTCAACTCTAACACTGGAGGCTCTTCCAATGACGGCTTCAATTTTGTGTCAATGCTTTCCGGAAGACTTTCCACTTGATGTGTCCAAGTGGGCCTTCCTTCTTTTGCCGCCATAACCTCCAACTCTTTCATCTCTTCATCCATGCTCCGATTTGTTTCTCCTTTCAACCTGTCAAACATGAAACATTCCTCTATTGTGTTTTCCTCTTCGACACTAATGTCGCATAGAGGTATACACTCGTCAACGATGTCCGCCATGTAGCATTCATCGCCAACTAGAGGATCCGTTAATCTTGAAAAGACATTTAACCGCAACCGACGGTTACCAAAAGTCATGTCGGTCGTGCCCGATTTGCAATTAATTTGGGCATTTGATGTTGCCAAAAATGGTCAACCGAGGATCACCGTTGGTTGCTTGGTTCGGTCCAAAGAAACATAATCCAATACAAGAAAGTCCACCGGATAGTAAAAGTCCTCGACCTTGACTATTACATCCGTGACTATCCTACAGGGCAGTTTAGGGGTCAAGTCAGCTAACACCACAGTGGTGTTAGACACTTGAAGTGGACCAAAATCATATTGGTCATATAAACTACCCGGCAAGATACTCACACTTGCCCCAAGATCCAAAAGTGCCCGTGTCATTTTGAATTCACCCACTTGTATAGAAATAATGGGTGCCCCCGGATCTTGAAGTTTTGGTGGAAGTGCACCCGAAAGAATTGAACTCACATTTTCGGTTAAATCAAGTTGCTTAGGAAACTTGTGAGTCCTCTTTTGGGTACATAAATCTTTCAAGTATTTAGCATATGAAGGTATTTGCTTAATAGCATCTAAGAGTGGTAAGTTAATTTTAACTTGTTTAAAAATTTCCCACATCTCTTCTTGATGTGGACCTCTTTTGTTTACCACTTTCTTTGATGGTCCCAACAAAGCTTCAGGATAAGGGGCGGTATTAACCTCCACGCCCTTTTCCTTAGCCTTTTGGACGTGAACGGTCACAACGGGGGTATCTTTATTAAATTTTAAATCATTTTTATTTTGACCCGTTTGACCGTTATTACATTCGTCATCGCTCGCATCTTCCACCACCCCTTCAACAAACTTGGGTGGTGGTGGCTCAACACCGTTATCTATCACTCGACCACTACGTAAAGAAATTTTATTTATTGGTACCTCACGTGTGTTTTTCGAGCTCGACCCTTGATGCTTAGGGTTCACCGTGGTGTCGCTTGGAAATCCTCCTCCACTTCCCCGAATTTGAGCCATCTCTTGAGCAAGTTGCCCCACTTGCTTCTCTAATGCCTTTTGGGATTTATCCCTCACCTCAAACTCTTTCCGCATTTCAATTTTAATTTCTTGGTTTGAATTCCGCATTTCAGTTTTAAGTTCTTGATGCGAGTTGGTGAGAGTGCTCATAGTGTTCATGATAGCATCTAGTTTCGAGTCAATCGAATTTATCACCTTGGGAGTTAGATGCACCACCCCCATTACCACCTTGGTTGTAACCCCGTTGATAGTTGCCTTCACGGTTTTGATACCCTTGGTTACCACCCTGGTTGTAATTCCTTTGGTAACCCCCTTGGTTACCACCTTGAGGATTATTGTATGAAGACCCACCTTGACCTCCTTGGTTACCCGATTGAAAATTCGGGTTCATTTGATTCGAGGCATTACCATACCGGAAATTAGGGTGATTTCTCAAACCCGGATGGTAAGTGTTGGAGTTCATGTCATATTGTTTCCGATCCCCATACACTTGGTTGACTTCATCGGTGTAGTCACTCGACCCTGTTGGACATTGCTCCGCTCTATGTCCAATATCACCACACTCTTCACACACCTCAAATTGAACCGCACTAACTTCCTTCTTCTTCATTCGAGCCATTTCCCGCTCTAAGGTAGAAACCCGATCTTTAGAGTCGAGATCGGGAAGTGACCGGGAAATGGGATGTTTCTTAGCTCGATCGGCCGATTCTTTCTCTTTCGACCGTTTACTCATCCGCTCCAAGAACTCCCAATCATCATCTTCATGGTTGCTTAGAAGGGTCCCGTTGCTCGTTGATTCAAGTCGGTTCCATGTGTTGTCGTCTAGACCCCGTACAAAACACTTGACCAACTCCCACTTCTCTATTTGATGATGTGGGCACTTTCGCATCAACTCCCTAAATCTTGTGAAGGCTTCATGCAATGGTTCGCCCGATAATTGGCGAAAAGACCTAATTTCATCACGAGCATCGTCGGTTTTTGCCATTGAATAATACTCATCTAGAAAAGCTTGTTGCATTTCTCCCCATGTGCGAATGCTATTGGCTGGAAGTGTAAGGAACCATTGCTTCGCTTTGTCTTTCAACGAAAATTGGAACAAATGAAGTTTGACCTCCTCTAGTGCGAAATTATGCCCCCCGATAGTGCTGTAAATGGAAGAAAACTCCGCCAAATGTGTGTACGGTTCGTCGTTAGACCTTCCATTAAAATGAGGAAGTATGTTGATGTAATGTGGTTTACAATCAAACATCCTCCTCTCACAAACGATTGGTGAGTCGTTCTCGGTGACAACCAGCCTAAAACGATCATTCGCTCCCCGTGGAGGTTGTTGACGACGATGGGGACCGTTAACTTCTTGATCAACCACTCTTCGGTTGTCCCTTCTATCATTTTTTCTTTCATCCCTTCTGTCATCCCTTTTTTCATCCCTTCCTTGATTCCTACCTTGGTTACCTCTTTGATTGCCACCCCCCACAAAACGAGGAATCCGGTTATGGTGAGCATTGTTGTTATTGTTGCGACCCCCACCATTCCGGTTCCGTTGATAGTCGTTTCATGGTTGACGGTTGTTCTCATACCCATCATTTCTTCCGTCTCCATAACCATAATCGTCATCCCCAACATAATTGGCATTTTGATAGCCAAATTCTTCATCTTCATATCCTCTTGCGTTGTAGCCATTACCCCGATTTATGTATCCCCAATCTTCATCATCATCCACTCGATCATCATAGTAACCCCCATCATCCGAATTTTCTGTATGAATGCTTACATGTTTCGGCGATTGATAACCGGGAACACTATAAGGCTCATCATCGGGGATTGCATTCCTCAAGTCATCGATGTTGAAAAATGGGTCTTCATTCGCGGGATTGTCGCGATCATGATTACCTCTACGATCGAAATTGACATTCCGATCATCAAGGTTGACGGGTAAAGAAGCTTGTCGATGAAGGTTTTGTTGTTGGGGTGTTCGTTGGTTATTATTGGGATTTTGGTTTCTGAAAGGTGGTGTGGGTGGTCTCGAATTGTTATTACCACCCGGTTGATTTTGAGGTATAGGTTGGACGTTTTGGGCGGGATTGAAGTTTCCTCGGGTTTGGAATTGGTTTTGATTGAGTTTAGGGTAGTTGAGGTTTTGGTTGGAGTTTTGGTTAGCCATTGAATCGGTTTCAATGGATGGTGTAAGTTGTGGTGTTTCGGTGACTTGGTTAGAAACAAGTGTTGCTTCCAACCGGCTTGCTAAGTTCCTTCTTGCAACTCTTTCGATTTCCGGTTCGTAGACTAACGGTGAAGTCCTCCCGGAGTTCCGCGTATGCATGCACTACCTGTAACCTGCACAGGTAACACACCCCGCGTAACAAGGAAAAAGACAAAGTACAAGAAAAAAACTATGAAACTTAAACAGTTAATCACGCAAATTCAAACAATATCCAAACACAAAGCGCACGCACTCCCCAACAACGGCGCCAAAATTTGATCGGAGTGTCGCGCTCCGGTCAAAGATAATATTTATATACCCAAATTACCCTTAACAAATAGCTAGTGGTAGTGGGGGGTCGAACCACGAAGAGTATGTGGTTTGTGTATGGACTTGATTGAATTATGAAGGTTGTCGCTATTATGAAGCTTGCTAAGATATATTTTTGTATTTTTGTTTGATTGAAAGATGTGAAATAGAATTACTAAAATGATTTAATGAATTAACTACTAGTGATTAACTAATTGCAAGAATTGGAAATGATTGATTGAACAATAATAAGAAAACAAGGTTCACACCCGGTTTCAACTAATGCAAGACTTAGGGTTACTATGTATTTTAATTAGCTTTACTTGAAATAGTTCATTAACGGGTCACAATCACAAAGCTTAGGTGTCAATCGCTATCGACGTCGTAACCAACAGACCATGATACACTTCGTTACTTTGGACTAACAAATCCTACCAAAAGACAAGGCATAAATACGTGTATTCATTTCACAAAGTCAAATTTAATCGTTCACTCGACAGTTTGCAAATTCAATACCAACGTAGGACAATTGTCTAAGATTCAAATGCAATTCAAGTTGTCACAAAACAATTAACAAAACATAGTAAACCCTAAACCTTACAAAAGTCTACACCGGGGTGAAACCTCCAAGAAATTAGCCGAGCATGATTGACGAAACTTGATCACCAGATGTTGGAAACGTGAATTGAATCATCGCGAAGCTTGAAGATGGATGGATGGATGAAGGGTAGGGTTTTGGATGAGTGATGATAGTGAATTGATGATTGAATGGATGATTTGGTAATTGGATGGAACTAGGGTTTCGGAATCAAGATGATGATGGTGAATTGTTCTTGATTTGGGTTGTTGGTCTCTTCGTTGGTGGAATGGTCGGTGAAGGATGGCTTAATCTTGGCTCCAAGATGAAGTTCAAAACTCAAGATCTTGTGTAACTCCCGAATTCCCCTCTAAACAACCCTCTTTCATTTGTTATTTGACCCCAAAACACGCAACAGCCGCATAGCAACATTGGAGGGCCGTCGCCGACGGCCTGATGCCCCGTCGGCGACGGTCCGTGGATACTGACTTGGTGCCGACGCTTTATCTCACTGTCTACGGACAATTCTGGCGACGGAAAGTTGTGTCAATCGTCGGCGACGGCCCATATGGGCGTCGGCGACGGTGCCCAGATGTTTGATTTTCTGTTTCGTCCATTTCTTGAGTCCAGTTGACCCGTTTCGCGTCCCGGTGGTTCCGTTTTCGCTCCGGTGACCCGTAAAGCTCCCGAAAAGCTCCTTAAACTCTGCTAGACCTGCAAAACACATATCTAATCAAAAGTAGACCATTCGAAACTAAAAATTGTGTAAAAACATCAAATTAAGCAATTACGATCACCGGTTTTCGACCACGTATCACTATACGATGCGTATTGAGGGTGTCGATTTAATTTTTGCAAGGTAGCTTCCTGTCACGTGGTAGCTTTCCGTCACGCGAACGAAAAAGCAGCACTTTGGACATTTGTTAGTCTTCAAACATCTAGGAAACATTATTTGAGAATACCCCTGAATTTATCGAAGCTGTAGAATGAGATCCTCCACTGTTGGGTTATCATCTTTTAACCCCATTTTCCCTAAATTTATCGATTATGTTTTTCAACAGGGATGTAATGCAATGATTCCTCTCAATTGAATAGACCAACACTTGCTTCATAGGACTCACTTGAATCGTCTCGGATGTAATAACAGTACGTTTAGCATCCGTGCCTGCTTGAATTGCAGAAAGCAAAGGATAATGAAGATAAGCATTGTATTTATCACGAAAGTACTGAACAACCAAGATAACAGCTCCGGTTTCATCAGCTGCATTTGGAACAGGAGAGTTGAAAAAACTGCAATTGGAATTGATCTTGGAACAACACACTCTTGTTACCATATGACACATGATAAAAGCTCTTCTCTAGACAATCTGGGATTATGTTCCGCAAATTGGGGACCTCATATTTGCTTCAAGATTTACGTCTGATGTCCAAGTTTCCCATAGTCACAAACGTACTGTTATTACATCCGAGACAATTCCAGTGAGTCCTATGAAGCAAGTGTCGGTCTATTCAATTGAGAGGAAACATTGCATGCCTTGAACGAGTCTAGAACATTCGTAATAACTGAAATAACAGCTTCAGAATCTATTAGAACGATCCTTGTTCATCATTGTTCTTGAAGACGAAGATGAAGAAACGAGGGTTTATTCTCTTTAATCTATTAGAACGATCCTTGTTTTGAGAACCTGATTCTGTTGTTCAGTACCAACAGAATGCATACACAAATAGTTCTAGTGTGATCCAGAGGTCGGTCTTGAATGAGTCTAGAACACTCGTAATCCTCAACCGGCTTTGAAACCGGACGGAATCTACGAAGAAACTGTTCGATTTCACGGTGAGTGGAGAAATTAGCGACGGAGAAACTGTTGGAATTTGTGGATTTCGGTTGGTTCAGAAACTTAACAAGAGAAGCAACTAAAAAAGCGGTGAACGGTATTTAACGTACATACCGCATTCGAAGATCCTTGCATTAGACACAGTTTGTTGGAATTTGTGGATCAACAGAAATAACTGAAATAACAGCTTCTGTTGTTCAGTACCAACAGACTGCATACACAAATAGTTCTAGTGGACGAAGCAAACAGACCGCCTTGTTAATTTTAATGAAGCAATGAAGATTGAATCTGCAAACCGCAACCTTTTTTTACTACCGAAACGGTGGCTATGCGAAATACAAACCGCAATCGAAATCCACAAATTCCAACAAATTGTGTCTGTCTAAACCAACCGAAATCCACAAATTCCAACAGTTTCTCCGTCGCTAATTTCTCCACTCACCGTGAAATCGAACAGTTTGGAAAGATGACCGAATAGAGATTTGAATAACAAACTGTGGAGAACTTGTTTGCGTTATCCATCAACATAAGATAAAATACTCTAAAATTAACAAGGCGGTCTCTTTGTTGCGTACTGATTATTGAAAAGATTTGTTGAAATCGAAGAAAAGAGTAAAAAAGATGAATTGATGCGTACATTAGGAACAAGAAGTCCAACTAATTTGACAACTTTGGGTATATTCGAAACCAACTAAAATACGTTGGGCATATTCGAAACCAACTAAAATACGTTACAATACGTTAAAATACGTTAAAATACGCTAAAATACCCTAAAATACGTTAAAATACGCTAAAATACGTTAACATATGCTAAAATGCCCTAACATACGTTAAAATACGCTAACCTACGTTAAAATACGCTAACTTACGTTACAATATGTTAAAATACGCTAAAATACGTAAAAATACCCTAAAATAGGTTAAAATAAACTAAAATACGTTAGAATACGCTCAAATACGTCAAAAATACTATTAAATACGCAACAATATGTTAGAATACGTCAAAATACACAAAAATACGTCAAAGTACGCGACTAACGATACTTCCACACACGTATACATATAATACGGCACTATGGAGTACAAGTGGATTTCAAACAAAACTGTACGTAATCATAGAATAAGATATTCGCACGCAACCGAACGACACCGAAACGACTTATGTTGAAGGTATACGTAATAAAATGACAAAGTATGCGAAAGTTAGGCAAAAAACGAGACGTATACGTGTCGAACCGAGGGAAACACGATAACATTAAATTTGAAATAATGCCATATACGATCGTATAGGCCTATGTTGTATCGTATATCATCGTAATACGCATCGTATAGGCCTATACGAATCGTATATAACTTTGATTTTTCTCAAAAATACCCCTGAATTTATCAGAAAACCAGGGGTATTTCAGTAAAATCATCGATTAATACGCATCGTATAGGCCTATACGATGCGTATTGAACTATAAATTTCTCAAAAATGTTTTTCAAATCAAGGGTTCCATCATTACAACCACTTATTTTCAACGGAGATGTAATGCAATGATTTCTCTCAATTGAATAGACAAACACTTGCTTCATAGGACTCACTTGAATCGTCTCGGAAGTGGATTTCGGTTGGTTCAGATCTCTATTCGGTCATCTTTTTCTCTCAATTGAATAGACATACACTTGCTTCATAGGACTTACTTGAATCAAGCATGCATGCCTCAAACACTTAACATTTTTAGAAGTTTTCAATAAAATTTCATTCTGCTGTGAACTTGTTCTCTATGAAATGTCTCAATCTGCGGTGAACTTGTTCTCTATTCGGTCATCTTTCCTCACAATTTGGATCTCTATTCGGTCATCAAACAGGCATGCCTTGAAGTACTGAATCAACAGAAATAACTGAAATAACTTGAATCGTCTCGGAAGTACTGAACAACAGAAGGATGAGATATCGGCAGTTAGCTCGAAGAAGTTTCTCTCAATCAGGTGTTCCAATAGATTTCCCCTTTTAACAATGTCCTGTTAATTGTTTCAGATGACATGCTTGGTAACAAGAGGAACACTTTCTTCTGTTTTATTTTTTTTCTACTTTTAGAAAGGTTTGACCAACTCACGATTGTAATAAAACGGAACATAATCCCAGATTGTCTAGAGAAGCGCTTTTATCATGTGTCATACGTTACGAGATTCTTCGAGTATTAGAAAAGGAGAAAATACGGAACGACATGGGTAGTATGAGTCTGAGTCCATTGTGGTTCGTGTCAGGTTTGTATTTCCCATAGCCACCGTTTCCGTAGTAAAAAACGGTTGCGGTTTTGCACATTCAATCTTCATTGCTTCATTATAATTAATAATGCGGTTTCGATTGAAGATGTAATTGCAAGACTGTTTGTCGGGCTTCCAATGCTCACACAGGGTGATAAACAACGCTGATATTGAACGGACCATTGAACCAAGAAAGTCATTGTACTGCCGTAGATGAAGTCAAATGTGATCAAACTTGGACATCAGACGTAAATCTTAAAGAAATGGAACATAATCCCAGATTGTCTATGTAGGATCGATTGCTGACCCGAACGAGTCGTTCAGAGGTTGTCTCTTGCGTTTCAGATGCGGAATAATAAGAAATGCAAGTAGATGTAGCTTGTTCTTCTTCCTAACTGCTTGTTTTATTGATTTGAAACTTTTTACAACTCGATCTTCACACCGGCAGAGCTTCGGCGTGGAATTTCACATACATCTTATGAGGTCCGCCCTAATGACACCTATATATAGAGTTTCTGGTTCGCTTATGTGTCACATGACCATAAAAGCGGACCAGACATGTACATATAAGCTGACCAGACTGACAAATAAGCGGACCAGACTCCCTATGTCCCTATGAGCGGACCAGACATGAAACACCTATACAGACTCCTGTTTTCTCGTAAAACGTGCCCTATGCTATACAATACGACGTAAGACCTGATCCTAGACACCTAGACGGAATCAACAGATGTAGTGCACCAACAGTCTAAAGAAGCGCTTTTATCATGTGTGATCCAGATGTCAGTCTCGGGTGGGCATAAGATCCGTGGGCCTTATTGTCGGATTATTGAACCAAGAAAGTCACTGGACTGCCGCAGATGAAGTCAAATGTGATCAAACTTGGACATCAGACGTAAATCTTGAATAAACGGAACATAATCCCAGATTGTCTAAAGAAGCGTTTTTATCATGTGTGATGCAGAGGTCGGTCTCGGGTGGGCATAAGATCTGTGGGCCCTATTGTCGGATTATTGAACCAAGAAAGTCATTGGACTGCCGCAGATGAAGTCAAATGTGATCAAACTTGGACATCAGACGTAAATCTTGAAGAAACGGAACATAATCCCAGATTGTCTAAAGAAGCGCTTTTATCATGTGTGATCCAGAGGTCGGTCTCGGGTGAGTTGTGGTTGATTTATAGGAGGGGGTTATGAAACGAATATATGTTTATGCGAATTTAAAAGACAATACTGACAGTGGTGCTGGTCTTTTCTCCCACTGTGCAAACTTGAAAAATCTCACCATAACACATCTAATATGACACATGATAAAAGCGCTTCTTTAGACAATCTTGGATTATATTCAGCAAATTGGGAACCACATATTCGTGTGTAAAAGCTTGGAAAGATGACCAACTGCTCGAAATCCCTTTCGTTTCTCGGGTTCGCATTCGACACAACACAACAAAAAATAAATTCAAAAAAACAGTAGCCTGATACGCATCGTATAGGCCTATACGATGCGTATCAAGCCCGCCGCCAGACATAGCCTGCACCTGTCAGTCTGCCATGTTTTTTACTTTAATTCAATACGCATCGTATAGGCCTATACGATACGTATTGAATTGAAAAAGTGTGTCGATAGACTGGGGGTGTGCCATTAGAAAACCCCTTGATGAATTTTTTTTAGTCTTTTTATATGGTTACAACAAATTATTTTTATTTGAATTCAAAATTTTGTACATAAAAATAAATAAAATGATTATTATTTAACTGAATGCTTAAAATGTGAAGTTGAGTCAATTAATTTACTTGTTTAAGTTACTTTTATACCCTTGTAATATAACTAAGTAAGAATGTATGATGCAGAAAGAAAGTGGTGAAACTTTAAAGTGAAATTGTTGGAAATGCTTCAAAGGTACATTATCTACAGTTCTTGATCACTGTAGTAATAACTTGTTAATTTTAAATATGATTAACAAAACTGTTTTGTTTCACTGATAAGCTAATTTTCGAAATTAAATAAATTTGGAGGTTTGATATCTGACCCATTAGAGCAAAGCATAACCCAAATTGACACGTATCGTAGACTGGTCAAATTGCCGCTTGCAAGATAGATTATGGAGGTTTGCTCTGTTTGTTGAACAGTTTAAAGAGATAACTCGAGTTAATACTCTGGTTGACGAAGAGTTATCTTGTGTAGTTGAGATGGCCACCAATCTTCAACCACATCTGAAAACACTAATGTTCTTGATCATGATCAGGTATTCTTATATATACAGGTTTATACGTTAAAACAAACATTATTGATTTAGGAACGAACTAGTGACCTTTTTAGCGTTGTTTCGGCACATGAAAATATGTCTTTTTGCTAGCCAAACATGACCTGTTTAAACTTTAAAATGGCATCCTAAATGAGTATGTTTCTGTAACTTGGAATACTGTATTTTAATTTAAATAACATATATATTTGTTATCTTTTTTAGTCATGAAGATACTTTGCAGTTATCGTATAAATAAGAGTTAAATGCTTGGTTGGTCCCTGTGGTTTTCAAAAATTGCAGACTTGGTCCCAATGGTTTACTAATTACACGCGTGGTCCCTGTGGTTTTCAAAAATGCACTCAGTTGGTCCCCAGCCCTAACATCAGTTAAATTTCTCAGTTAACTATGTGTGAAATGACTATATTACCCTTGAACAATTAAAAACCTAAAACTAAGAATTAAAAATTAAAAAAACAGTATATAAACCCCATCATCTTCATCACCAGGTCATCATCATCATCTTCATCACCAAGTCATCTTCATCACTATCATCATCTTCATCACAAAACCACACCCCATCTCTGTCTCTCGTTCTTTTCCGGCGACGGAGATCAGAAGCGAAGATAGAGGAGAGAGACGACAAGAGAGAGAAGAGATCGGAGAAGATGGTGGAACGGAGGTAGCGCCGTCGCTCACGGCGGCGGCGGTGGAAGCACAGGCGGTGGAGGCACAGGCGGTGGTTTAACCCAGATCTAGGGTTTGGATGCACAAATCGTTGGTGGTTTAACCCAGATTTTTTTAACCCAGATCAGGTGCGTTTTATCAATCACTCCAATTCCCAGATCAGGTGCGTTTTACATCGATTATTGTGCCACAAGCGAGTTTTTTGAGGCATTTGTCGGGGATTATTGTTGGGTATTCGATCTCGTGGGGGTTGATTCATGGGATGAATGATTATTGGGCGGCTTGTATGGTGGGGTGGATTGTGGTTGTGTTTGTTGTTAGTTTGAATGAAACTTTCAATAATCGACATATGACAAATCTGCAGTTCAACAGACCCAAAGACTACCTTTTTTATTTGAAGAAGATGGAAACATGTAGAAGTTCAAGGATCTTCTGGTTAACAGTACACAATTGGTGTTGCAAGATATGAGCGTGAGGGCATGAAGCGATTGTGAATTTATATCACTGTCAAACATACATTAATGGCTTCTCTTTAGATTTTAATTTTTAATTCTTAGTTTTAGGTTTTTAATTGTTCAAGGGTAATATAGTCATTTCACACATAGTTAACTGAGAAATTTAACTGATGTTAGGGCTGGGGACCAACCGAGTGCATTTTTGAAAACCACAAGGACCACGCGTGTAATTAGTAAACCATTGGGACCAAGTCTGCAATTTTTGAAAACCACAGGGACCAACCAAGCATTTAACTCTATAAATAAGGGATAATTGCATAGTTTCCCTTAAAAAGCTGCTTAATTACGTATTTACCCAACTTAAAATTAAAATTGCATATATCCCATTCCTTAGCTAATAAAATTGCAAATTTACCCATTTTGATTTATTTTATTAAAAACAAGCTATATAATGACTTTTTTACCCTTATTTTTACTAAAACTTAAAAAAATACATATTTATTCATTTTTACTAGTTTAGCGGTTTATTTCAGTGTTTAAGTTTTAGTAAAAATAGTAAAAAATAGTAAAAATGAATAAATATGTATTTTTTTAAATAATTGTGAAAAATCCACAAAGACTAGTAAAATGAATAAATTTTTTGAATTTTTATAAGTTTTAGTAAAAATAATGGTAAAAAAGTCATTATATAACTTGTTTTTAATAAAATAAATCAAAATGGGTAAATTTGCAATTATATTAGTTAAGGAAGGGGATATATGCAATTTTAATAGTTAAGGAAGGGGATATATGCAATTTTAATTTTAAGTTGGGTAAATACGCAATTAAGCAGTTTTTTAAGGGGAAATATGCAATTGTTCCTATAAATAAGTTTGCAAGCTGTACAAGATAGAAACACATTTACGTATTTTTCTCGAGTATAGCAAACAGCCTTTAAATTAGGTGCAAAACTAAAACCAGCTTACAATTAATCCATATATAAGTTTGCAAGTTTTTTGCGCATAAGAACTTGTACATTATGCTTTGTGAGTTTTTCAAAAAAAAAGTTGATTTTTTTACTTTTAACCCAAAGGTTTTTATCTTTTTCAAATTTAACCCTACATAATTTGTTTTTTAACTTTAACCCATAACTTTTCATTATTTGCAATTTAACTTCGCAACTTTTGTCACTTATACTTTTCATCTTTCGCAAATTTTCGTTTTACGTATAGTTCTAAATTTTTCGACTTAATACGACGCAACGGGCATGTGTGGTTCAATGTTTTTACCTCTATTTTTCCATGTTTGACAGGTTCGTCGCAACACGCATATGCTAGGTCGAGTCAGTGTTGGTGGTCGATGACGGTTGTGTGACATTAGTACTATTTGACACCGTTTTACGCTCCGCTGCAACGCGGGGTGTGCTTTGGGGGGTTTTCAAAGAAAAAATGGTTATGCATATGGTTGTTGTAACGTTGGCTTTGGGGGTTTTCCAAAAAAAAATTGATTTTTTTTACTATTCACCGAAAAGTATTTCATAAATTACTTTTAACCCAAAACTATTTGTTTTCTACTTTTAACCCAAAACTTTTTATATTTTGCAATCTATCCTCTTAACTTTTTTTACTTTCAACTTTGTTCCTTTATAGTTTTCATTTTCCGCAAATTTTTCGCTTTATGATTAGTTCTAAATTTTGTGGCTTGACACATCGTAACGTGCGTCTTTGGTTTAACGTTTTTACGTTTCGGTCTAAATTTTGCGAGCTAACATGACGCAACGTGTGTGTGTGGGTGAACGTTTTTACATCGTCTGTTTTTCCCCGTTTGATAGGTTTAATATAACGTGCGGGTCCTACATCGACTTAGTTATAACTAAAGAATCCCCGCCGCATTGCGGCGGGTCGTAATCCTAGTTTATACCAATTAATAAATTATAGCAACTTGTCTTATCTTATATTAGTGATTTTACTGTAAAACAGTGGTTGATGAACTGCACATCAGACGCCACATAAGCAAAATATGCTTATAATATAAGATTATGGAATACATATTTATATAAGAATATGGAGCCTTTGAACTCTTATTCACATATTGGAAAACAAAACAGAAATAAAACCCAAATTACTTCAACTATCAACATGAGTCCCCAGGTCAGACGATGGTGACCCTCGAGACCCGTATCAGCCCATGTTTCCCATACAAATGCACTTGATCTGCAAAACATTGATCATGTTTTAGCATAACTTATAATGTGTTCAATTTAGGGGTGTTCATGGTCCTGCTCTGCCGGTTTGAACGAAATTCTGACCCGGACAACAAACCAAATCAGCCGGTTGGCTTTTTGAGCGATTTTTTTGCCTTTTAAAAAAAATAATTTGTATTTAAAAGTTTTAATATGATAAAGATGGTTCATGAATACAGTACATATGCATAACTGCATATTCTAAAACTGAAAAAGATAAAATAAAAAGGTTTAAAAGCCGGTTCCTAGCTTCAAACTGTTAGCTAGGTTGTTATACCGGCAAACTGCCAAAACCGATCCATTAATGAACCGTGCTTGGGTGGTCCGATTGGTTTCAATGGTTTTTGAACACCCCTGTATTATTTGTGAAAATTTTCTTTCTGAAGTAACAAAATAAGGTGTGTTTGGTACTTACTTCAAGAAAATCATCTAATCCGTATTTAGAACCTTCCCGTCCTAAACCAGACTGCTTAAAACCTCCAAATGGTGCTACCTGTGTATGATCCAAACAAGCAAACAATACCAATATTAATAATAATTAATTTAGGATCTTATCAGAAACCATTGAATATAGAAAGACACTTTTACCTCATAAGCATGCAGTCCCTCATTTACTCCAACAATACCATATTCAAGAGCTTCAGATACACGCCATGAACGCTGAATATTGTTTGTGAACAAGTAAGCAGCTAATCCTGCACGGTTTGTATCAAATATATATGTCTTAATTATAACTAATTAACAAAGAGATACAAATGATTAGACACCAATATATGATTATGGATCATATATAAAAACCTGCATCAGTGTCATTAGCTATCTGTATAGCCTCTTCTTCTGTTTTAAACCGTATAACAGGTGCAACTGGTCCAAATATTTCCTGCCTGTAAGCGTAAAGATTGAAGTACTAGTCAAGTACACATCAAAACTAGCAATTGCAGTAACTTAAAACCAAAAAACTATATTGTAACAATCCATACATATAAAACAGGTGTGTACCAAGTTGTATTGCATAGATAGTGTGTCAAAGTTGCATCAAGTGTATACAGTTAGTTACAACAGTACAACACCCCCAAAGGGTTATTTAAAAAACTTGATTGTCATATATTGACTTATATTTATTATATTAAATGAAAGCCTGACAAAACGGATGTGTTGGGTCAGCTAATGGGTCAAAACGGTTGTTTTTAAAAGTACCGCTTTGGTTTGGACCAATAGGATTCCGACCAAAATGAGTTATCCCGCTTTATATTTTTGTATGGTGGCTAGTGGGGACCGATAGGTGGAGGTGACAGCAGGTCAGCAGGGGTGCAGGTGGCTGTGATGGCACTTGCGGCGGCTTAGACAAGTAGGTGGTGATGGGTGGTGCTGGCCTATTTTGGCCCCTTCTAAGTAAGAGTGACCCATTTTGATCTATTGTATAATTTGAATAGACCCAAATCAACCTATTTACCAAACAAAAGTTATCTAAGTCAACCCATCTTTTCGAAGAACGGGTCAATGATTGCCAACCTGACCTGACACATTTTGAACCGCATATAAAAATTACTATTTTCGCCCAAACCCAATCTGTCTGTTTTATCACCTTGAGTCTGAAAACGGTATCAAATTACCTACAACAAAATATTATAGTCACCAAAAGTTTTGAGATTACCTTGCTATGAGCATCTCATTCTTGACATCACTTATAATTGTAGGCTCATAAAAAGTCAACCCTAGGTTATGCCTCTTACCACCCACAACCACTTTTGCTCCCTGCATCAAACAATATTTTTGTATTTGTCATAAAATCTATAAAAATTCCACAAGATATTTTTAAAAGTGATGAAACAAACCTTTGAGATAGCATCTTGCACTAATGACTCAACCTTGTGTATAGCAGCTTCATTAATAAGTGGTCCCTGCAAAAATATTATTGTAATTACTGCTAGTTTAGCTGAGAGTAAAGTCAATATAGTTTAAGTATCAATTACCTGGGCCACACCTTCACTAAAACCATTGCCGACTTTAAGGCTCTTAACGGCATTTGAGAAGGCGTTCATGAATTTGTCATATATTCCTACAAAGATGGTACTTGTCTTGTCATGCATGAAAGACGGAATAGACGAAGGGATTTAGTTTGTTGTTATATACCTTCTTGCACAAGTAATCTGTTTGTGCATATACATGCTTGTCCAGTGTAAAGGAATTTACTTGCCAACTGAAATAATCATAGAATATTGTGTGCTATAATCATACATTAATAATGAAAAATGTTAACCGTTTTTAGTTAATCTTATAGATATATAACCTACGTTTACAAATATATTAAGATTAAAAAACGTTCTATCCTATCACTGAAGCAAAAATGTATCACTTACGCTCGCTTTTACTGCCACTTCCAGGTCTGCATCATCAAAGATTATGAAAGGTGCATTACCACCAAGTTCAAGAGATACCTGCAACAATCAAAGGTTGTATTTTTTTTTCTTTTCACATTACATACTGCAAGAAAGTTTAAAGGTAGTGAGAACATAAATATCAATACAGTTACCTTTTTAACAGTCTCAGCCGCACCAGCCATTAGTTTCTTTCCAACAGCTGTTGACCCTGTAAAGGTTATCTTTCTTACTTGTCGGCTTTCAAGTAGAGAATTTCCGATTTTAGGTGCATCTCCCATGACCACATTTAAGACACCCTGCGATAAATGATTTTAAAAAATGAAGCAAAAATAAACTTTTACATATGGATGATATATATCATTGGTGGATGTTTGTTTATAAGACTTACAGGTGGGATTCCAGATTGAATGGCCAGCTCAGCTGCTGCTAAGGCGCTAAACGGTGTGAGCTCAGAGGGCTTTATGACCACCGTACATCCACAGGCAAGAGCAGGTCCAACCTGATAATATTATCACATTAATTATCTAAGGATCTAAAAAAACGTCTTAGGAGGTTGTATACATTAAAAATATATATTGACAGACTGTTAGCGCGTTCAACCTGTTTACTTGACCCATGTGAGATAAAACACGAATCAAATCGACCTATACATAAGTAAACGGGTCAATATTTTACCTTCCTGGTAATCATTGCCAAGGGGAAATTCCATGGAGTGATCGCGCCAACCACACCGACAGGCTGCAAAATAAAGGAATCATTGGTAACGCTAATTCTCAAGAAGAACATATGCAGAAAACAAGTTTTGTTGGCTTAAATAACCACCTGCTTTAGAACAAACAGGCGGCGGTCAGGCATTGGTGACGGAAGTATATCACCGTTAACACGTTTAGCCTCCTCTGCAAAGAATTCAATGAAACTAGCCCCATATACAACCTGCAAAACTCGAGAATCACAGATATGCATTCGTGTTCAAAACACAAAACATTTATATTCGATCTGTTTGATATTTGTACCTCTCCAATGGCTTCGTTTAGAGGTTTTCCTTGTTCCAGAGTTATAAGCTGTGCAAGCTCTTCTTTATGTTCAATCAGTAAGTTATACCATTTACGGAGGCGACTGCTTCGGTCAAAAGCAGTAAGCTTGCTCCAATCTACCCAGCAAATGATTTGAAAAGTTATGTAGATGAAACAAATTATGAAACTTATTATTATGATAACAAGACGACATAATGTTCAGGGTTTGTATACATAAATATGATCACATTCAAACATATAAAAGCAAAAGTTATATTGTAACGAACTATATCGTAAGTAATTTGAAGATCATACCGCGAAAAGCATCGTAGGCTGAAGAAATCGCATCTTTTGTTTCCTTCTCACCCATGAACGGAACAGAAGCTATAACTTCCCCATTAGCAGGGTTGTAAACCTGTAACAACCAACATCTAATGTGATTTGTGTGTTGCTAAAGATATTAATTGATCATATTATGCGATCTCGATCAAGAGTTGGAATCAGTTCCCAAATCCTCAAAAAATAATCAGTTTAACATAATAATCAGTTCTTGCTGATGGTAACTAAATTATATGTCAATTGTTTTAACCGCCGGCTAACACAGTCTTTTCACAAAATATTTGTGTCAATTCAAATAAACGTTGTGATGGTTCCCCAACTATAAAAGGAAAGTCGTCGGTCTATTTTTTGTACAGCTTTTCACAACATAGAACACATACCCTTTCTTGTTTTCATATGAATCATCCGATCCGACTAAGGTTGAAAAAGTATCATCGAAATACTAGTTTTATGCTAGAGTGATTTACACGATTCAAAGGGTCATCCAAACAATGACAAACTAGAAAACGCACACTTCATAAATACTAGTTTTTACGTTCAATACCTCGATGGTCTTCCCGTCATATGCATCAATCCATTTCCCTCCGATAAGACCTTTGGTTCGAAACAATCCACAACTCTTGAGGCGCGCGACAACATTTTCTGTTTCCATGCTCATCTGAACCATTCAATTTGATCATGAATTCAATTAAAAACAATGAAAAAAATCAATGGAAAGTAGCATAGCAAGTTCATAACAAGAAGAGCAATGCACCTTGCTTCCAAAGTATATGATTATCCTGATGTTGCAAATATGATGATTATATTATAATGGTGTTCCCCTGCTACAAGTTAGATTTAATCATTTAAATATTGGTTGCTAAGTTGGTTTCCACGTATTATTGTTGACTACGTATTATGTGAACAGAGAACACTAAGTAAAATAATATTATCATTGACAAAATCAAAATATACTCTTTATAAAATAATATTATCATTATTGACAAAATCGAAATATACTCTTTGTTACTTTATCTACTCATTTTAATTAATCAATCAGTGACAAATCGGTCTATTTGATTGAAAATGTGTTTCATGTAGAATAATTGATGACATTGGGATAATCTTTTTTTAAAACTAACGTTTTTAAATATGATAATTTATTATGATCTTGTTCTGTATAATCCTCTACTTGCGAATATTTTTTACTGGTTTCATATTTATTTTTACTGGGTTTAAGTTTTTTTCCGGGTCCGTCATCTACTTTTTTATACAAAATAGTTAAGAAACTAATAAAGGATAATCTTAAAAATAATTGCCATTTTCCATTATTACTTATTTGGGTCGCCAGCTGGGTCGAGTCTAAGTATTGTGTTGGATGCTCCTGCATCATACATCTCGGGTTAGAAAAAGACTCGCCCACGAGTCTTGTGTGCTCCACGTCCCGTAGGGTCTTCAGCCCACAAACCATTCACATGTCAACCCGAAAAGACCACCTATATTAAAAAGCTTACCCGTTGCGCTACCCTGATCAACCATAACCACCCTATGCCCAGATTTAATAGTATACCCATCCATACCATTAACCATGTGAACTAGCCCAAAGCCCCAAAGACACATATAAATACATACGGCTCAAACCCAAGTCGAACATGAAACCGCTGTACTAGCAATCCCTTGCGCTACACTCCAATGGAAAATAACCCAAGAAACAAATACAATCATAGGGTTCATGATGGAAACCCCATTCAAACCCAAAAGGTTATCGCATTCTATTGTGTCGAAAAGAATAATGATTTTTAATCCTCCGTATTCATGGCATCTGTTTGGAATGAGAAGGTATTAGGTTTAAGTCCCATAGATAACAAGATTAAAAGAAATTTGTCGTTAAAAAAAGGTCATAGCTTTACAAATTTTAAATCTTTCAAATCCCCAAAGTTGAATTTTCTATTAGGTGGCCTCAATTTGTGGAACACTAATAGGAAATTGAAAATGATCATCATTCTACCCACGTAACCATTATGAAATTGGAAATCATTATTATTTGTACCCACGTAACCGTCCATGAGGAAAAAAAAACCCGACTTTTTAGCCTCACATTTTTTTTCCGGTAATTATAATGTCGGCAGAAATTTATTCTTATAACAATGGCCGTAAACGCAACCGGTTCAAGAATAATAACAAGAATGAACAAACGTGAAAGGAATATTTGACGGCCAATCCTTCAATCGTCCAGGTTCATCATTTCCTACCTCTTTTTTCTTTTTCTTTTTAATATAACTAGTAGTAAGACCCGTGTGAACACACGGGTAAGTTTAATAACGATCGAAATCAAATACTAAAAAACAGATTATAAATATATCATTTAAATTGTTGTGTTTGGTTACATATGTTTATAAAAACAATGTTAAAAACAGTATGTGTTAGTATTATAAGTATAATGATAAAATGTTTATAAAAACAACGTTAAAAACTATATGTAAAATATGATGTGAAATTATTTAATAAATTGATTAAATTCACATTCGCATTATACTTATGAATTGACAACAACATCAGGCATAAGTCATAAGTGAAGCTACAATACATTACTTCTCACAGGTGCATTAAATGCACAGTTCAACTCCTCATGCATTTTCAAAAGTTCCCTCCTAAAAAACCAATTTTATTATAATAAAAATAATAAAAATCTGATTATTATATACAATATTATTTATATTAAATCGGATTTATGACATCAGCATGGACAATGTGAGGTCATCTTCTAATCTCTTATTATAGATTATATAGATATAGATATATAGATATTAAATAAAGTTGTTATTCATGACCTCTGCATAATAAATTTCCATCTAGAAACCCTAAATAACCATTCATAAACTAAAAATAAAATAAATGAAAAAGTATAAAAACTTATAAACAAATGAGTGAAAATAAGAACTCACCAAGGAAAAAAGATACATAATATTCTCCTGATTGCAATGGCAAGTAGGTCCATTTCCTATAATAATAAACACAAATAAATGCTCAAAAAAAAACTTTTCAAAAAATTTGAAGATGAACAGTTTCAACTGTATGAAGCAAACAAAAATTTCTTAAATTGTAAAAGTAAAATCTTAGAAATAAAACATAACCTGAGATTCAGTAAGAAGAGTTCGGCTTGCAGAAAACAACATTTCTTCCCATAATTGGAAACGCTTCTTCACATGTGCATTGGGCTGTCATGAACAAAATTAAAAATTATAATTTAAGATCTCATATGTACAAATAAACGTGTTAATGTAATACCAAGGATATCACTGGTTGTATGATTTGACATTGCAATGCAACTGTTGTAGTCTTGTTGAAGTAGACAGGAACTCATCTAATTATTCTTAATTGTGAATCCACAATCAAAATGAATAAAAGGTGATAATAACCATTGGTCTAGTAGATCTTACCTCAACCTATAAAAAATACATGTAGCAGATCACCCCATTCCCATAACTCTTTTTAACTTTTAAGCACTATTTCAAAGAATTATATAATCCAACGATAGGCAACATGAATAACCTATATATAACGAATGCCAAGGATTATGACAATCTATCCAAATTTCTCATACCTACAAAACCACAACTAGACTTTTCTGCCAAAACAATAGAAACTCATTAAATAAAAAACCTAATACCAACAAAACCACAACCAGACCATTCTACCAAAACTATGGAAACTCGTTAAATAGAAAACCTAACCGTTTATAAAGAACTACAGTCGGACGAATCACCATTGCTTGCCAGAGATCGACATCTACCATCGAAACCTGTCGCCGACTTCATCTCCATCGCCAACTCGTACCTGTTACCCTAAATCGGTTGCCGAATTTACCCCAACTCACCGTTAGAAGACCCGATCTAGCGATGAAACCACCACTGTCACATGATTCTGCCGGATTACCGGCACTTGTACCGCAAATAGCCATCGAGTCGTCGCTCACTTACTTCGTAGTCATTGGAAATCACCATAACAGAAAAAAACTAAATTTATATTATGTAGTAAACAATTTGAAAATTAGCTTGAACATTTTTATTGGTCGGCCAAATACAAAACACATATCTGTCGAGATCTCGGCAACGGTACAGAGCGTCTGGTGCATCTTCAATTTTTAGAACGATTGAGAATCCATTTAGGTTAATGATCATAAACACAAAACCTAATTAAACAAACCTATGCATCCATTACAAAATCTGGTAATAAACATACCTGAACTTCACCAGCTTGACGGTTAATATCTGCACCTGATACATAAACAAATCAATCAGATTTAATCATCAACAATTTTCATCAGCAATTTTAAAACAGAGATCTTGTACCTGATAGAGGCCAGTAGACTGCAGACCTCTTTGAAAACAATACATGTAATCAAAATCCCCAAATTAGAACCCTAATTTCTAAAATTAAGCAAATTATTACAAAAAGTAATCAATTTATACAAAAGTGGACAGTTCTAATTAGGTAAAATATTAAATTCAACTTTCAAATAAAGCTTTTAAATAAAGCAAACTTCAAAGTAAGATAAAACACCACATACAATAAATAAATTTCAACCAAAATCAACCAAATCACAACAAAATCACAGATTCCTGAGTTCAAACTGTTACATAATTCACTTAATCAGTTCTAATTATGTCAAAAACTAAACAAATTCGAACCAAATCAGTTCCAATCAAATCAAAAACTGAATAAATTCGAACAAAATCAGTTCTAATCATGTCAAAAACTGAACAGATTCAAACAAAATTGAACAAAATCGCACCTGATTCCTTACAAACTTCAACAGCTTCTTCTTCTTTCACCACCACCACCACCACCGAATCTTTCGAATTCAAACCCATGAAATCTCGTTCCATAGTTCCACTACAAAATTCCAATCCCAATTTCATCAAACTTTCACCCGATCAAAAACGCCCAAAATCTCAAAAAACTCAAAACCCTAAAAATATCTAAAAAAATGTTGAAAAAACTTTGAATTACCTTGAAGATTTTCAACTCAAAATTGCAGCAAGCGAAAGAAATGCTTCAGACTTGCAAAAATCTAGAGAGAGAAAGTAGAGAGAGAAACAGAAATAGATCAATGGTCGAAACCGTAGTTTGGTTGGCCTCCATCACTGGTCTGAACCCTAGATCGAGAGAAATATGTAAGAGCAGAAATTGTGGTGATATAGGGTTGAATCTACATCAGCGAATGGATTGATGTTCTTCATCACTGATTTAACGATGAACAAAGAGAAAGCGCTCCGATCTTCTTTGAAATTTGAAAACCCTAGACTGTAAGACGATGAGATGAAGAAAATAAACCCTAGAATCAGCTGGGAGTTTGAAATGAGAAGAAAGAGAGAGATGGAGATTAAAGAGTGAAGAAGAAAGAGAGAGTTGAGATATGATTACTTCTCACAGGTGCATTAAATGCCCATTTCATCTCCCCATGCATTTTCAAAATTCCCTCCTAAAAAAACCATTTATCATAATAAAATATTATTATATACAATATTATATTATTACTAGATTACTAGATTATTTAGATATATAAACAAAACGGAATTATGACATCAACATGGACAATCTGGCATGCCTGAGAGGTTGACACGTAAGCAAAGTGAGGTCAGCCTCAAATCTCTTATTATAGATTATATAGATTGATAGATAAATTGCATCCATCTAAACTCTAAAGGATACTCCTTCTCCTCCACAAAGCCTTTGTCCCAGACATTAAACTCTGATTAATTAAGTTTCCTTTGATACTTGCATCCCTTAGGTCAGAACGAATGAACTTTTAATATAATTATTGTGAATTATTTATTAAGTCTTGTTTTATATTTAAATTAGAGGTAATTGAAAATGGGGTGTTTAAAACCGGATATCCGAAATTTTCGGATACCAGATTTCACTATCTGAATTCGTATCCGAAATTTCAGATATTCGAATATCCAAATTTTTATTTTATTTTTATTTTTTATTAGGTTTTGATATCCGGAACTGGATATTTCGGATATGTTTCGGATACTTCGGATATCCGGAAAAAAATAAAATTTTAAAATCACTATCCGAATCCGAAAATTCGGATATCTAAATTTTCGGATATCGGATATTTCGGACACTTATTATTAATTGTTTATGTATTAGATGTGTTTATCTAGTTGGTTATTTTATTATTTAAATAGAGTTTGAATCGGATTAGGACTATAATGAGTTTAGTATAAATAGATGGTTATGCCTATTGTTATTAGTGTGCTTTCACTAAAAAATAAATAAAAGAGTCAAACGAGTTCGTTCATCCTGTGTTTTTGTGTTTGATCGAAGGACCTGATTTACAACAACGAATTCCTTTGTTTTCACCCTACACCCGTTATGAATCACTCTCTCTAACTCTTGTCTAAGATGAAGTATCGATCCATGGCCGGCTTGGTCCCTGTGCAGAGTATGCAATCACACAGGGCCCAACTCACCATGGGGCCCAAAAGTTGAAAAGCGCAATATGTATCTATATCTTCTATACTTACTGTATAATAAAAGAAACCTTTGGGAGACATGTATCATTCATTGGAGCTATATATTTTTTTCCTTCCTATCACTCCCACTTAATTATAAATACTTATTTTTTAGAATTAAAGATATTCATTATATACACCTATTAATAATTAATGATAAGAATATAACAAACAACATATACTATTTTAGGGGAGGTTCATTTGAGAAGAAAATTAAATTGAAAAGAAAAAGAACAAATGGTACAATTGTAAAACATTAAATAGTTTTTCTCTCATTTCATTTATTATTATTTTTGACTAATTAATTAGTCATAAAGACTATCATCATCCACATTAAAATTTTTGCCTACACACATAAAAAATTATCCTACACGTTTTGAAATTTATCCTACACATATTGAAATTTACCTTACACAGCTCGTAATTCATCATACACACCTCGTAATTCATCCCACACTTTAAATTATTTTTTTTTCTTCTTTGAAAAATATTTTTTTTTTAAATAAGTTACAAATTTAATGTAGTTAGCTATTAAAAAGGAATACTATCATTAAAGATCTATCTAAGTTTACCAATATACCCTTACACTAATATTAAACACAAAAATTAAATGAAGTAAAATGAAGGATTCATATTGGTTGAAATTTCTTCTTTTTTATTCTTACAAAAAATTATTCTCATTTGAACTCTCCACTACTATTTTATTCCTATAAATGTTTAAAGATATATAAAAATAATATATTAACTTCACACAAAATTATCTTCAAATTATCTAAATAAATTCATTGAATAATGCAGCATATTTTTGTTTGTTCTTTTAGGTAAGAAACATTTAAATAATCATGTATCCCTTTATTTGTGCGTATTAATTTAGATTAGATTATAAAGGATTATATAATTATTATTCCAATAAGCTACTATATATATAGGTAGAGGATCCTGTACATTAATCCAGAAGTGTGAGAAGTGTATTATAACACTATATATAACACTATATAACACCATATAAACACCGTATAACACTATGTAACACCATATAACACTATGTAACACTATATAACAAATATAACACTATATTTTGTCTGATAGCATGTCTATGGTAGATGTATAGTGTTATATGGTTATTTTGTCTGATAGCATGTCTATGGTAGATGTATAGTGTTATATATTGTTACATGGTGTTACATAGTGTTGTATGGTGTTATATGGTGTTACATAGTGTTATACGGTGTTTATATGGTGTTATATAGTGTTATATATAGTGTTATAATACACTTCGCACACTTCTCACACTTTTGGATTAATGTACAGGATCCCTACCCTATATATATATATATATACTATATAATAAAAGAAATCAGATGGACATATGCCGTTACCACATTTAGGGGATGTTTGTTTACCTCTAAATGAGGCTCTAAATAGTTCAGACCTTCCTTTTGACCTCTTACTTGTTCAGACTGTTTGTTTCTCAAGCAGATGTCTCAATGGTTCAAACATTTGCCTCTGAATGGTTAAACATTATATTGAGTCTGAATGGTTAAGACCTCGAATCTGAATTGGTCAGACATTTGCCTCTGAAAGGTTAAGCATTATACTGGCTTTTAATAGTTCAGACGTCTTACTGGTTCACCACTTAATGGTTAAGACCTTTTACTGGTTCAACACTTAACCATCAGAACTTGCCAAACACCCCCTTACTTTCACACATTTTTCCCGCTCAAATACTATATAACCCGAATGTAAATTCTCGCAGGCCTAAACCGATCCATCAAGAATTTTGTGGATCCTATGATTATGTTGTGATTTTGTGAATTCTGCAAACTATTTGTCTATTTGTAAACCCTACATTCTACATTACTACATGGAATTTGATTTTTTTTTTCTTATTGAACCCACTTTTGATTTTATAAGGTGTGAGCTACAATTATTTTAAGCCTCTTTTGATTTTATAAGTTTGTATGGAGTTCAGTTAGGATATAGAAAGCCGTAAGCTTTATCACTGATTGCTAATAAAAATTATGTATAAAAATCCTGAATGTAAATAAAAATTATGTGCAGGATTTAGATGGTAAAAACTAACTCATAAGTGATATGTAATAGGTTTCTAGATGCTCATATCTTTCAATTTGGGAACACATAAATTAAATTGCTTCATGCTCATTAGGATATTTACTAAAGTCAGTTAAAAAAAACTAAATCAAATGCTTTTGAGTGTTTGCAACCTCTATGGAAGAATATTAAGTATCTGTTTATCACTTGTCATTCGAGTCATTTGTTTCTTCCATTATTTTGTTTTAGTGTATGGCATAAATATTCAACAAAGTTGGCTTGGCATATGCATAATTTTGGTGCATTTATTTGAACGACGGATTCCAACCTGAACCTGTTCTGACCGGTCACCCACTCGACTCACCTGGTTTGCCAAGTCTATCCATCACTCTTCATCCGTGTATCGGTTGCCACGAGGCCCGATTTAGACGGGAAAAAGCGAAATTGGAAGAACCACCGATGCCTTTATGAGAATCCTTCCCATCCACCATATTTCTATGATTCTGATACAACGGTGGAGGATGGTTATTACTCTGACGGATGGGATCGGGACGAGGATGCTTATTATGAGCCAAGAATGGATGGACGATGTTTCTATTGCGGTCGTGATCATACTTATGATTATGTTGTGTGCTCGGTGTATTTGGAAAATCCAAAGTATTGGAATAAAAAAATGATAGATGCGTACATCTCAAGACTGTATCAGGGATACTGAAAGTATCATCCCGAGGAATATTCTGAGCCCGAGTGTAACAACTCTCACCAAAAGTCCTATTTATTATTTTATATTACCCAATAGGAAACCCTAATTGAGACCCCCAAGTAATCCTGCATAATCCCTAAAAATTTCAGAACAATCGGAATCAGGATCAGGGCCCCTAAAACTCAGGGGGGTATTCCCTAGTTAGTAATATCCTTACAGTTTTTGATAGAAATTGAATTTTTACGAACCGTCGACTCACCCAAGCTACTGAGACACGAGGCTACCCTATGCTAGAAGTGACCCTCCGCGCCACGCGAGAGCCTCTCGTGACACGCGGGCACGCCGTTTTTCCAGTATAAATCCCAGACATTGGCACTTGAAATTTGGCGTTGGTTGACGTGATTGTCGTGGTCACGCAAATTTAATCCCAATAACAACTATATAGATAGTGGCAAGTGGGTATCGAACACAGGGAGTTTGTGGAATGTGTGTTATTTGAAAGTTTATCTAATTTTAACTAAATTAATCTAATTGCAAGAGAAATAAAATTCAAGAGTTTATGTGAGTGAATTGGTTTTAGACTAAATTAAACTAAGTAAATTGCAAGAGAAAAGTTTGGTTGTAAGCAAATTAGAGACAAATGACCATCCTAGATTTCCGGTTTGTTTCGACATTCATATTATCATTCCACTAGAAAGAACTACATAGACATAGCTCATGCGTGATTACTTGCAGTGATGAAAGGGAACTAAGTACTCAGATTCCTAGAACGTGAGGTTGTTACCCGATGATCAATCAACCCTTACCCAATCCTAATTCTACCCATGATATCTCGATTGCCAACGGCACCAAGAACGTATGGTTTCAAACTAGATTAACATAAGAATTAACAAGTTACTAACAAACAATCACACACCATAACAAACCAACCATAAAGATAAGGATTGCTATTCTAGAAATTAGGAAATCAAATACAAAATGTCTCAAACAAACCTTCAATCTAGGACGATCATAAAGAACCTAGCCACTCATGGCTTGGACAAACATTGTAGCAAAATACAAGCAAATTATTGTTCAACAAAATCAC
Organism: Helianthus tuberosus; assembly: GCA_030545235.1. Lineage (NCBI taxonomy): Eukaryota > Viridiplantae > Streptophyta > Magnoliopsida > Asterales > Asteraceae > Helianthus > Helianthus tuberosus. Next base: position 40,444,337 of record CM060412.1, read on the forward strand.
CCACATAAAACAAAAGATAAGCTAGTGTTCTTTACGCTCCATGTCTCCAAAAGTCGTTCACCAACCCAAGAAAAAAAAATTAATAATAAAACTAGGAAAAACATCCTTTGAGAATGTCCCCAATTCGTTTTCTCATGATTGGTAACCGAAAACCCCATCATAGGATCATAAAACATCATCAACAAGGCCTTAAATGCTGTAAGTTACGAATTCAGAAAAGTCGGTGCCAACCAAAAGAAATCCACGTGATGTATGGCTCCAAAAGTGAAGTGATGATGATAATTAAATGATGATGTCTCTTGACTGCCTTGTTGGTCGTTCACTCGTTCCAAGAAGCCCCTCAAGACTGCCACACAGTCAACAACCGCCCCCAATTCTCTTGTATGCGTGCAAGAAGTCTGCCCCAAAAGTCAAGCCCAATACTCCAAAATATCTATAGGCCCTTTTGCGATGTTCTCTTGAAACCGAAGCCCATATGCCCAAGATAAGTCCACGTGATGCTAAGTTTTGCAAAGTTGTAATATGGTGGCTGCCCTCCTTCACGTGTATGTATTATTATTATTATTTTTTTTTGTCAAAACCTTTTTCTAAATGCCTTCACATTGTTTCACCACTTCAAGTTCCCGTTCAATCTTCATAAAACCCGTATCTTATGCCCATTATTACCTGCAAATCCCAACGACTAGTAGTTACCAAGTTCAAGCAATTAACCGGATAAAGTATGGTATTTTAGTCTATTTAAAGGCCTTAAGGGTTGTCCTACGGACCACCCGTCATTGGTTCGACGTTAAAATTCGATTCATACACTGAAATATCGTCTGATTACTCCAAAAACACACACAGCACGAAATTCTGCCGCGAGAACAGGGTAATAACTCGATCACTGCTACGATTTAATGTCCGATCGATAAAAACCAATCCAATGGATGTTTAAGTGCTGCTCAAACTTGGGTTATACTTTGTCATTAGTCGTAAATTCGATGGATGTTTAAGTATCGCACTTTGTCATTCACTATGAAGGTTTTGATCTCGTGAGTTGTCGTAAAAGTTGGATTAAAGTTACTAACCTAGTTTTCGTGAGCATTGTTAATTGAATTAGGTTAACAGGCTTATCGGTAGGCTAGACTCTGCCCGTTTAAATATGCAATGTGAGTCATTCTCTTTTTATCAAATTGTTTTATAAAACCCTAAATGTTTTCAAGGTTATAATTACAGGGATTAAGTCTTTGTAATCTTCAATTACTGCCGGTATGTGGGGTTTTGTATACATTACTTGTTTCCCGTCACCATTGGACAACGAGTTAGCCAATGGGTGATCTGACCATAGTCACATATACAATCGAGTGACAAATACCGATTTGGGGTAATTGGTTGATATAAACAATGTAATCACCCTTAATACTGTATATTATAACAATGTGTCGTTTTGTGCAACTTGAATGACTCGCCAGTATTTCCCTGCTGATAAAACCTTTTTAAAACATGTTTCAGGTGATCTGCTGTGATCAAGGAAAAAGTGCCACATAGCACTGCAAGCTTGAAGAAGTGGCTTGATTAAATAAAGAAACATGTTTTTTTTGTAAAATATGGGTTTCCCTGTGAAATCGCCTTTATTGTAAATTACAGGGTTTATCCCTAAGTATGAAATAAAACAATCGGACATTTTCAAGTTTTAACGATCCTGTTAATAATTCCGCTGCGAAATTAAATAAATACCACGGGATTTCTGTCTCGCGGCTTCTGGACCGGGTCAAACCGGGGCAGGGGCCGTGACAGAAAAAGGTGGTATCAGAGCCACTGATTTAAGCCAATTAAGTATTTAGAAATACTTAATTTTTCTGATTGTCATTCTGTGATTATGTGTTTTTGTGTTATTTGACTATTTGTTAGTTTACAGTATGGGTAAGCAAAGAATTTCGGACATCTATCGTCAATTAGATAGTTCACCAAAAGATAAAGGAACTTCATTTCAATCAAATTCCTCAAGATACTCAGCAGATACTGAGGAAGGAATATTTGTTCGTAAGGCACAGTTTGAGAAACCACTTACTATTAAGAAAATAAGTTGGATTATTAGAAAAAGTCAAGAGAAAATAAAGAAGTCACAACCAAAAGGAGTGATGGTTAATAAGGAAACTCAGGAAATAGGCAATAACCCACCATGAGAAAATGAATTAGATGAACAATGGGCAAATCTCTATATGTTAGCCACTACAGCAGTAAATGTTAACTTTTAATTAAGTTAAACTACCAACACCCTGACCCAGTATTAGCACCCATATCATCTATAAGCCAGAAACTTTAAAGAAACTTTGCCCATTAGATAAACAACTTAGTAAGAGAAGATAGAATAAACCTTATATAAAGGCATGTCGAACATAATAAATTATGAATTCACAACGCCTAGTATATATTGAATTTCAGTTGTAATTTGTAATATATATATATATACAAAAGTCGCAATGTTTGCCATTTTTCTATTTGAACAATGATACTTGAATGGTTATACTAAATTTTAACCTAGAATTTTGTGTGTTTTCTTCATATATGCTAAACAGCATGAATGAGTTGTCTGAAGCTCTTCAGAATCTCAATCTTTATTCGGTGAATGTGGAAGTTTCCAGAGACTTTACCGGTTATTGTGCAGACACTGATGAACCTATGGAATTTCAAGCCCAACCTCCGGAGAAACCCAAGCCGAGAAAGAAAAGAAGATTCGTGGGCTGGAGGCGTGTACGTGTGACAACTCGTATTTCAGAACTTATCTTTGTGCTTAATGTAACGTATGTGAACCTTGTGTGATAATCTGATATGTTGATTTAATGAATGTTTATGAGACTTAATGTTTGTATTATGTGAATCTTTGTATGTATATATATATATGACAACTCGGATCGCACAACACAATCCCATCGCACAAGCCCATTCGGGCCACACTCTTTGCATCCGAAACCAATGGGCAGCCCATGATGGGTTCGGCCCACTCCCTTATGTCGCATAACCTCATGAGAAGGGGGTATACTCTTCATTGTTTTGGCTAAACACTTTACACATCAAAACCCTACTCTCTTTCTCTCCCCTCAAAGTCGACGGCAACACCTCCATCTCTCTCTAAGCTTTTGGTTTGGATCATCCTTGTTCTACTTGCTAATCGGTTAGTGTATTACTTTGATTGTATGATTGTTGATATGTTGGATTACATGTTTTACATGATGATTTAGGGATGTTAGGTGTTTGATTATGATGTAAACTGTTAGGGATTGGTGTTCATAATAATCGGCTCACATGTGTACTTGATGATATTCATATGATTCGGATTTCATGATCTAGATTAGAACCGAATATATACAATCGGCTGTTGTGATTAGATAATCGAAGTGGTTGCATGATGGTTAGGATTGCATATTGATATAAAAGTTCACTAATCTAATGATCCGGGTTGAACGTTTGATTATTGCTCATGACTATGATTAATTAGGGTATATGAATCACATGATGATTGCTTGAATTGATCGATTATTAGTTTGGATGGAAACTGTTGATTGTGTTGATTGTTAAATTGCAAATATGGAAACTGCTAATTTGGTCAAAAGAATTGATTGGAACTAGTAACCGAATTGCATGAGTTTAGGGAAGTTGGTAACAAATCGCACAAGATCAGATCTTGTCATACAAGCTTTCTGATCATATAAGTCCTTGGTCGCACAAGGACCAATCGCACAAGTTGTTGATCGCACAAGATCAGGTCGCACAAGAGCTGATCTGATCACACAAGTGCCAGACGCACAAGTTCAGTCGCACAAGATACCAGTAGTCGCACAAGGCTATTGGATCGCACAAGTTATGTTTTTGATAACTGTTTGGGCCGTGTACATGTTGGGATTGATTACTGGGCCGGGTTAGTTTCCAATCGCAGAACCCATTGTGGATCGCACAAGTCATGCTGATCGCACAACAGGTTGGGCCGCTGGTTTATTGGGCTTTATCTTTCGGGTCGCACAAGTTTGGACATGTTTGGTACTTGACTGCTACTGTTAATGTGTTAACATGTATTAGGGGTTTGCCATGATCAATATGTGTTCATAACCTGTTAAACTATGTGAAACGTATGTGCACTACTTGAACCTAGACCTGACTTGTATGGTAACCATGCTAGGACGTGGTTGACCACATAAAGCTCAAGTAACCTTTCTGTGTATCTGCCGAGCAAACCAAGGTAAGTTCACACTTTCTACAAAGCATGGGATTCCCAGGGGTTGGGAATGGGTTAAGGAATATGGATTCCACGTCCTTCTTGGGTAGGACAATACGGATTAAGGAATGTAAATTCCTCGTCCTCATGGACAGTTTAAATTTCACTAGACCAAAACTCTATCACGAAGTCCCTCCTTTTTATATCGACTTAATCGCCGGGCCAATGGCGAGCGGGTCATTAGTTAGATAGTGCTATTTAGGTCTGACAAGCCTCACACCGTGCCGCAGAGGACGGGCGTGAACTAATGGATCTGGGCACGTCAATGATGATAAACATTGACGCTAAGGGCACATAAACATGACTAAAGTCAGTGGTCGATATGGTAACGAGTCTAGTAGTATATACATGGGGTAGCCCCCACGGCCGGAGAGCCAGATAATTAAACATGGGGTAGCCCCCACGGCTGGATAGCCAGAGTAAACAGGATTTAAACAGAACACGTTTTCAACTATGGGGTAACCCCCACGGCAGGGATGCCAGTTAAAGGAAATTGTTTTTGAAACAACTTAAAACAAACACCCAACTGTGAACTCGCTCAACGTTGTTGTTGACTCGTTACTACATGCTTTGCAGGTCAATAGGTTTAGCAGGAGCTTGCATGGGGGAGAGTCGTTGTGGAGCATGGACATTGAGTGTTCATGATGAACTTAAACATTATTTACTTATGCCTTGGTTTTAGACATTATGCTTCCGCTTGCAACTTAAATTATGTTTTGTTTGGACACCAATTGTATTGTGTTGGATTTTACTATTACTTATATGTTTGTTCAATATGATTGGTGGCTTGATCCTGGTCATGTCACGCCACCAAGCGGTGATACTTCGCGTGTGGATTTTGGGGGTGTGACATATTGGTATCAGAGCCATTGGTTATAGTGAACTTGGTTTTAAAAAGGGAAAAGCTTTTTGGATAAAACCAGACTATAACCTGTACAGTGCTCAACGATCCACAACGACGCTTCACTCCAGGTGCAAGGCTCGACACTATAGGTGATATGATGTATTTTTATATTGCCTACTTGCTAGCTACATAGTACATTGCTTATGGTATGCTTAGTTAGTATAACAACTGTTGCTTGAACTCCGTGTGCTTACTCTCTTCTGTCACTCCACGTTTACACACATGCGCGACACTTTCCTTACTTTTGTTTTCTTCGATGTGAAGATCATGAGTGGACGCCTGAACTTAACTCAAGCCCAGCTGACGGCTTTTATCAATGAGCAAGTTGCTGCGGTACTTGCAGCCGCACAGGCAGGAGGTATACCCTGCCATTTCAACTCACTCTAGGATCTTTAGGTCCTACTCTCGTGAACCGACCTTTATGTTAAAATTTGTCCTTTCTTACTCTCACGGCAGGTCAACCTGCATAGCCTCCCGTGTGCACTTTCGAGACCTTTATGGATTGTCGACCTAGTACCTTTAGTGGTACCGAAGGAGCTGTAGGTCTCCTCCACTGGTTTGAAAAGCTCGAATCTGTTTTCGAGATGTGTGAATGCCCTGAGGCTCGCAGGGTGAAGTATGCTACTGGTACTCTCGAGGGTATAGCGCTCACGTGGTGGAACGCTCAAGTCCAAATGCTGGGGTTGGTTGCTGCTAATGCCACCCCATGGAACAATTTTAAGGAAATGGTTAATGAAGAGTACTGCAATCGTGATGACATTCACAAACTGGAGGTAGAGTTCTTCAACTTAAAGATGACGGGGTCAGAAATTGAAGCTTACACAAAAAGATCGAATGAGCTGGCAATTTTGTGTCCTACTATGGTGGATCCTCCCATCAAATGCATCGAACTATACCTTAAGGGTTTAGTTCCAGAGATTCAAAGTCATGTGACTTCAGCTAACCTTGCCACCATCCAGCAAGTTGTTCAATTGGCTCATCGTCTCACTGATCAGGCGGTGGAGCAGAACAGATTACCAAAACGTATTAGTGCCACTACTTCTGATACTCCCGGCGACAACAAGCATAAATGGGATGGAACTTCAAGCAGAGGTTCAACTTCTGTTCAGTCTCAGTCTCAGCAGAGAAGGAATGACGACTACAAGAGTCTTAGTCAGCAAACATCTGGTAGCCAAAGTCAAGGAGGGTACAGGGGAATTCACCCCAAATGCAATCGCTGTAACTTACACCACAGCAGGCCATGCACCAGGGGTAACTATCATCGGTGCAACAAGCCAGGCCACGCTGCAAAGGATTGCAGAAGTTTACGTCACGCGAATCAGAATCGTCAACAACAACCCCCACAGAATCAACGTCAGCAGCAGCAGCAAGGTATCAACAGGGGGTGCTTTCAGTGTGGAGCTGAAGGCCACTTCAAGAGAGACTGTCCCCAACTGAACCAGAATCAGAAAAACAACAATAATAACAATCAGGGGAATGGAAACAACGGGGGTAACAACGACAATGGTGCCACGGGTCGTGTGTTTGTGATTGGACAAGGTGATGCAAGGAACGATCCCAACGTCGTGACGGGTAAGTTTCTACTGGACGACTTTTATGTTACTGCTTTATTTGATTCGGGTGCCGATACTAGCTACGTGTCCTTAAAAGTTAGTCAAATGCTTAAGCGTACCCCAACACTTTTGAACATCAAGCACAATGTAGAACTAGCTAATGGTAAGAGTTTAGAGGCCACACACGTAGTCAAGGGTTGTAATCTTGTTCTTGCTAATCAGACCTTCTCTATCGACCTCATTCCTATCGTCCTGGGTAGTTTCAACGTTGTCATTGGGATGGATTGGTTATCCCAACACCAAGCAAAGATTCTTTGCAACGAGAAGATTGTCCGTATTCCTCGGTCAGGGGATGAACCTCTCATGATTCGTGGCGATAAGAGTGGTGCTGTTGTGAGCATCATCTCTTTCCTTAAGGCCCCGAAGTGTTGGGATTGATCCCTATCAGAGGAACAGATAATTAAAGCCAAAACTGGATCAGAGCAGTGGATCCAGAATAAGCAGACGATTACAGTTGGTTCATACAAATCTCTCCCCTTGAAAGTGGTTTCATATCTGCTGACCTCCTATCTGCTGATCTTACTAAGTGCTGACCTACAACTGCTGCCTTGCATTTACTGCCCAATGTCAAAGACTGATGGAAGACCAAAGCTCTGCTGATTCAATCTACTGCCTTGAGTCAAGTACTGCTGATCCGGACAAGCACTGCTGGGTTCACAGCAGTGGAAGGATGCAGCAGCTGTTTAAGTGTCTTGTATGTAAAGAAATGTAATAGCAGTAGTTAGTACATCAGTGTTTGTATAGATCAGAGGTTAGAGTTTGTTAGGAGGTTAGATGTCACTTTCATGGTGATGTCAGCTAAAGATGCTCAGTGGTTTGCTAGTGCCTATAAATAGTTCAGTACTTTGTACTGTTCTATTAGCTCTTGCAATACCGTCTTCTTTGCACGAACAAACGCTGAGCTCTGGCTGAGGGGGAGTTTGTATTCAAGCATAACTTGTAATCGTTGTTGAAACTTAATTCAATCATTCGGTTTCTTGTTGAAAATGTCTTGATCAAAGCAATACTCTCATTTGATTGTATGCAAAGTTTGTTTCCATATTAATTCCGCTGCACAACTCTTTCATTTTCATCTTAATCTCAAACGTAAAATACAATCAGAAACAAACTCAGATCCAACAATTGGTATCAGAGCTTGGACAGTCAAATTTGATTTAACAATCATTTTGACGTAAATAGTTCAGCTCATAACAGTTAATACTGATCGTTTGTTCGTCCGTTGAAAAACAAAGCAAGGACTAATCACCATTAAAGTTGATTTCTCAGTGTCTGTAAAACAACAAGAATGACGTCACAATCTCAGGATGATAAAAACAACATCGGCTCACTTTTTAAACCACCTATGCTAAAAAGAAATGAGTACAACATCTGGCAGAGAAGGATGGGTCACATCCTTGCTCAACAAAGCACAGGTTGTTGGAGGTCTGTCATTTATGGTCCCCATGTTCCTTCAGTGCCAAGCGCTGAAGATGCTAAAAAGTTCGTTCCAAAACCAGTTGAAAATTATACCGAAACCGACTTTCAAAAGATCGAACTAGATGCTAAAGCTTTTAGCATCATAGCATCAGCGTTGCCCAATGAGATATATGCTGGACTGTTACACTGTAACAGTGCCAAAGAATTATGGGACGCACTTAAGGAACAGTTTGGGGGGACTGAAGAAGTCATAGAAAACAACAGGGAAATCCTGAACCAACAGTATGAAACATTTTGCTATGTTAAAGGTGAATCACTAACGCAACAATTTGAGCGTTTCAGTTGTCTCATCAGTGAACTGAGGCTTGTTAACACCACTTTTACAAACTCAACTCAAAATAGCAGGTTCCTCAGGTCACTGCCAGAAAAACGGGACACCATAGCTTTTGTCACCCGAAACTCACCTGAATTCAAGGATCTGACCTTGACCCAACTCCACGGTCGACTCCTGACCTACGAAAGGGAGTTGAACCAGAAAAGGAGGTTACAAGAGTCAGGAAAAGTTACCGATGATTACACTTTCGGTAATACTGCTCTTCTGGGTCAAGAAGAATCTGGGAGCAGTGGTAAGGATCAGGGTTATGATCACTTCATTGACATAACTGCTGGTGCAAATTTCAACAACCCTGATCCTCACTCTGCAAGTTATGCATTCACTGCAAACGAAAACCAGATGTCAGATAATCTAAGCTTTGAACTCAATGATTTACAACATTTCGATCCCACTGATTTAGAGGAAATGGACATCCTACACCAACTGGCCTTGCTAAGTGTTAGAACTAGCAAATTTTACAAAAGAACAGGGCGAAAATTCCCAGGGTTGCATGGGAATCTAAGGGTTGGGTTGGATAAATCGAAAATCAAGTGCTACAAGTGTAATAGGTTGGGACATTTCGCTAGGGAATGTAGGAGTCAAACTACTGGTCCCATAATTACTCATCCTAGCTCAAATCCTAGACCTCAAAACCAAAGCACTGTGCACTATGCCCAGTATACCCCAGCAGCTCAAGTGAACACTGCTCACTATGCTGCAGCCCCTGTGCCAGTACACTATGTCCAAACTACTGTTCCACAAATCCAATATGTTCAAACCCCTGCTCCACAGGTACAAGTGCAACCTGTTGCACCTCAAACCATTGCTCCAGCAGCAGCACAACCAGATCAACAAAGTTTTTTCACTCAAGGGTTTGTTGACTGGAGCAGTATGCCTGAAGATCTTAGTGATGAAAATTTTGCACTCTATGCTTCTAATGATTCTTCTCATGATGAGTTTTGTTTAATGGCATTAGAGTCAATACAGGAGGGGGTTGAAACTGAGGAGGAACAGCAGAGCCTTGAAACAGTGGAAGAGGTGACTGAAGCAGTGGTTACTGCTGTGGCTGGTGAACTACTGTTGGGAGAAAGTTCAGGTACCCTGATTGAACCAATGACAGATCCATGGTCCGTAGAGGACAAAGAAGAAGAGAAAGAAGAAAAGGCTGGTGAAAAGAAGGTGAAAGCTGATGAAGAAGAAGATCATCAATGTGATTGTGCAATGATGGCAGCTGCCAAGGTATCTCCTCAAGTTCTTGAAAAACTGTGTTCTGACAATTGCATAATTGCTTTTGCTAACATTAAAGAGGTGAATGAAAACCTTCGGGATAAAATCTTGACTGATGAGGTTAAATTTGAAAAGTCTTTAAAAGAACTTAAAAACAAATTGACCGAAAAAGAAAAAGAGATCAGCTGTCTAAAAGAAGAGCAAAGCATAACCAAAACCCAACTTCAAACTATGGTAGAAAATTACCAAGTTTGCAAAAAGGAGTTGGAATCCACCCAGATTACTTGTGAAAGATGGGTGGAATCCTGCAGAGGATATGAGGTGATGCTTGCTAAACAGATTGAAAGTAATGTGAAATTTGGGGTTGGGTATAGAAAATATGATGATGAACACATTGCTTGTGAAAAATCTGTTCAAAACACTGATGTAACCACTGAGTTCATCCCCACAAACAAGAATGGCCAAGAAGTGAAAATCACTGACAAACTTGGTAACAAAATCACACTTGACAGACCAATGGGATCCTCTACTTTTGAGGAGCTTGAAGAATACCAGTTTAAACCAAAATGGTCTGATGAGTGTGACATTCTTGAAAATTTCAAGCCAATGGACTTTACATCAACTGATGGTGTCAAGGCTCCAAAAGCTAAAGTCATACCTCTCAAGGACATCCCAGCAGTGGTTAAAACCTCTGCTGCAAAGGAGTCTGAAAAGAGAAAGAAGAAAGAAAAAATTGATAACTTGTTTTGTGAATTCTGTGAGAAAAGGAATCATCTAACAAAAGATTGTTTCCACTTAAAAGCTTATGATTTAAACAGAACAAGTGTCATTGTTTCAGCTGAAGGTTGCATTGTCTGTGGTAAAACAAACCACAAAACTCAAGCATGTGTGTATCTCAAAAACTTTGATGTGAAAAAGAATGAGTACATTGCTAAAACATCCTTGAGTCTATCATCATCATCAACATCTGTCAAATTCACCAAGAAACAACCACTGTTTGTGCCAGTTCAAACAGCTGTTACAAAACAGCTGAACCAAACATCTGTCAAAAGAGATGTTCAGGTTACTGATGCACCCCCTGCCAATCAGTTCAGAAAAGGCAGAGAAAAGCAGTCTTACCAAAGGATTCCACACGTTTATGAGGCCTACAAAAGGCCCTCTAAACCCAAAGTGAACAGGCATCCTTTTGGTTACCAGCAGATGATTGGTCAGGACCCACAACAGTGGTTAGAGAAACATTGTCCTAAAACAGTTCAAACCCCTGACCTAACCACTGTCCACCATTCTGCATCCTTCCCAGACACTGTTGAGACCCCATCCAAAGCCTTGTTGGCTTTGGAGACCTTAATGAACTAATCCTTTTACTTCATGTGCAGGGAGCTTCTGCATGCTTTGATAGTCTTTGGTATGTAGATAGTGGAGGCTCCAGGCACATGACAGGATGTAAAGCCCTCCTCAAAGACTTTAAAATCCATGGAGGGGGTGATATATCCTTTGGGAATAATAGTAAAGGGAAAGTTCTGGGGTCTGGTACAGTGCAAACTGGAAATGTAAAATTTGAAAATGTCAATCTAATAGACAATCTAAAATTCAACCTTCTGAGTGTGTCCCAAATGAGTGACAAGGGATTTGGGTCATTCTTCACAAAAGACTGTTGTAGGATTGTTGGACCAGAAATGGTCAAAAAGATTGAAGCAATAATAAAAACTGGTCAAACTAAACTTGTTGCTCAAAGAAGTGGCAATGTTTATGTTGTTGACATGTCAAAAGAGTGTCCCAGAGCTGATGCCTGTCTGTTCTCAGCTGCCTCTAACAAAGAGACAGAACTTTGGCACAGAAGGCTGGGGCACACAAATCTTAAGACAATCACAGAAATTTCAAAAAATGGTTTGGTGAGAGGCCTACCACAAAAATTGTTTTCATGCCCTGAACATTGCATTTCCTGTTTAAAAGGAAAACTGCATAAAAGTTCTTTCAAGTCCATTGAAGAGTCCAAAACAACCCAGTGTTTGCAAATGCTACACATGGATTTGTTTGGCCCAGTTCAAGTCATGAGCCTCAAAAAGAAAAGATATTGTTTGGTTATTGTTGATGACTTTTCTAGGTTTACATGGACTTTCTTTTTACACTCAAAAGATGAGACTGCAGACATTTTGCAAGACTTTGTAATACAAGTTGAAAAGCAATTTGACCTTCCAGTGAAAAGCTTCAGGAGTGACAATGGCACAGAATTCAAAAATAGGGAGTTGGTTGCCTTCTGTGTGAAGAAAGGGATTGTAAGGCAGTACAGCATCCCTAGAACACCAGAGCAGAATGGGGTAGTGGAAAGGAAGAACAGAACTCTGATTGAGGTTGCCAGAACCATGCTTGCAGATTCAGGTTTGCCTTTAACTTTCTGGGCAAAGGCAGTAAACACTGCTTGCTATGTCCAGAACAGAGTTTTAATAAACCCCAGGCACAAAAAGACTGCCTATGAAATTCTGTATAAAATTAAACCACTGATTTCATACTTCAAGGTGTTTGGCTGCCCATGCTTTATTTTGAACTTAAAAGATTCCATTTCAAAATTTGCAGCCAAAATTGATTGTGGTTATCATCTGGGATACTCAACCACTGCCAAGGCCTACAAAGTGTTCAATACACGGACCAAGGCAGTGGAGGAGACTTTGAATGTTAAGTTCAATGAACTTTCATCAATGAAAATCCCAGCAAACCCTGCAGATCTGTTTGATCTTGAAAAATTTACTTTTGAAAATACTACTGTCAAGACTAACAGTGCAGGTCCATCAGAGGATACAACACTAGACTATGGGTATGAAATCATCATCCCTAAAAGTCTGCCACAAAGGGAAAAGCACCAGCTGTTCAAAACAGTTGTCAAAGCTCAACCACTGCTACCTCAACAGTTGTTGACCAAAGTAGCCCATCAACCACTGCTTCCACATCCTCAAACACTGCTGACAAAAGTCCTCAAACAGTGGATAAAAGTCAGCAGCTGTCCACTTCATTACCTCCTATTCCACCACCTTTTGAAGCCACTGCTGGATCATCAAAGTCCCCAGCAGTGGTTAGCTCAGATGATACACATTTGCAGCCTTCACCAACCAATGCCATCATACCATACCAAGGAGATTTAATCTTCTTGCGATCTCATCCACCTGATCAAATTATTGGCAACATAAATGAAGGGGTGCTCACAAGAAGCCAAACCCAAAACATTTGTCTTTTTGCTGGTTTTCTATCACTCCATCAGCCAGTCAAGTACCAAGAGGCACTGAAAGACAACAGCTGGGTAGAAGCCATGCAAGAGGAGCTCCAACAGTTTAAAAGACAACAAGTATGGGAGCTTGTACCACTGCCAGAAGAGGTTAGTCCCATTGGCACAAAGTGGGTCTTTAAGAACAAAACTGATGAAAGGGGTATTGTTGTCAAGAATAAAGCCAGGCTTGTGGTTCAAGGTTACAGACAGGAAGAGGGGATTGATTATGATGAAACATTCGCCCCTGTTGCAAGATTAGAAGCAATTAGACTGTTCCTGGCCTTTGCTGTCAACCACAAGATGAAGGTGTTTCAAATGGATATCAAAAGTGCTTTCCTCTATGGTACAATTCAAGAAGAGGTATATGTTTGTCAACCTCCAGGTTTTGAGGATCCATTTTATCCAGATCATGTCTACAGGCTAAACAAAGCCTTGTATGGCCTGAAACAAGCACCAAGGGCTTGGTATGAAACTCTTTCCAACTTCCTACTCTCAAATGGTTTCAAAAGAGGTACCATTGATAAAACATTGTTTTTAAAATGGAGAGGGAAGGATTTAATGATTGTCCAGATTTATGTGGATGACATTATTTTTGGAAGCACATGTAACTCAATGTGTGAAGAGTTTAGAGAACTCATGACAGCAGAGTTTGAAATGAGTGCAATGGGTGAGCTGCAATGCTTTCTTGGTCTCCAAGTACAGCAATTGCAAAATGGAACTTTCATTCATCAAAGCAAATATGCTAAAGAACTTTTAACCAAATTTGATATGAATGATTGTAAACCATGCAGCACACCCATGGCAACAAATAAGTTGGTCATGTCTGATGAAAAGGTTGAGCTGATTGACCAAACACTTTATAGAAGCATGATTGGGTCTTTATTGTACCTAACTGCATCTAGACCAGACATCATGTTTGCAACATGTGTCTGTGCAAGAAGTCAATCAGCTCCCAGAAAATCAAATCTCATTGCTGTAAAAAGGATCTTCAGATACATAAAAGGTGCTCCCACACTTGGTATCTGGTATCCAGCTAATGGGAACATCAAGCTTTCAGGTTTCTCAGACAGTGACTTTGCTGGATGTCACACCACAAGGAAGTCCACATCAGGAGGGTGCCAGTTTCTAGGTGATTGCTTAGTTTCATGGAAAAGCAAAAAGCAAGCAGCTGTTTCAACATCCACTGCTGAAGCTGAATACATTGCTGCTGCAAGCTGTACAGCCCAACTCATGTGGCTTCAAAATCAGTTACTGGATTTTGGTATCACTGCCTTAAAGACACCACTAATGTTGGATAGCCAGGCAGCAGAAAATATCATCAAAAATCCAGTTTCCCATTCAACCACCAAACACATCGACATCAGACATCACTTTGTGAGGGATTGCTATGAAAAAGGTTTGATTTCTCTGCATCATGTCCCAACTAAAGATCAGCTGGCAGATGTGCTCACAAAAGCACTTGATACAGCCACTTTTGAAAGCTTGGTCTCTAGAATTGGGATGCTAAACATGGAATAACAAGCAACATCTTGTTTTTCTATGAATAAGAGCAACAAAATGTTTTCAGAAAATCAAAACTCCATCCTTAAAAATAGCTAAAAATGATATTTTTCATTAAAATCCTTAAAAGTCTGCCATTTAACCACTGATTGTTCAAAAGTCTGCTCTACTTCAAAAGTCTGTCCACTGCTGAAAGTCAACCCCTGCTCTCTCATTCCTTTGATAAACTCTGTTGTTCAAAAGCAGTGTCTCATCCACTGATATGCTATCCACTGATAGTGAAAATCATCCACTGCTTTCATACCACTGCCTTCATCAGTCACTTTCACAAAAGTACTGTCCTTCACTTTCACCAGGGGTTGTCACGTGGACAGTACATATTGGTCAGACCTTTTGTAACGGCTGCCACCTCAGCATTCACTTTCTTCCCTATAAAATCCCCCATTCACCACCAAAACAGGGTTTTACTGTCAAATTGAATTCTTAAAAATTCTCTTCTAAAAGCAGTTTTTCATCTCATTTCTCCACAAATTTCTTCGATCATTCATCTTCAAAATGACAAAATCGAAGTCATCTTCAAAACCCTCATCCAAATCTTCATAAAAAACAGCCTCTCAAAAGGCAATCACCACTGAAATCCCATATAAACCATCTCACAATCTCCTGGGTCTTCTCACAAAACCAGGAACCACCAAAGTTTTCGATTCCATCATTGACATCATGGCAAAATCAAAGTACAAAACTTTGTTCACTGCCGATGCACCAATCTATTTGGCGACCCAAAGAGAGTTCTGGAAGAATGCAATCCTTGAAAAACAAGGAGACACTGCAACCACCATAAACTCTTCTATAAAGGGTAAAGCTGTCCAAATCACGCCACAATCCATTTCAGAGGTCTTTCAACTCGATGATCAAGAAGGTAAAATTTCTTTCACTAAAAACGAGTTGTAAACTGACTTCATTAAAAGAGGGTATGAAGCCACAATGATGAAGAAACTTACCTTAGAAAAAGGTTATTTTCCTTCTGCAACCAGATTCTTATTTCATACCCTCCTACTATGTGTTTCAAACAAAACCACTTCTTTTAATGAAATCCCTTTAAAGATTCAAAATCTGGGATATGCAATTCTTCAAGGAGAAAATTTTAACTATTCTCGGGAAATTTTTAAAGATTTGGTTAATAATGTTGAAACAAAATCATTCTTACTGTTTCCAAGGTTTTTAAGTTACTATTTTGCAAAGAAATTCTGTAAGGATGATTTAGCTGTAATAAACCAAGGTGATTATACTAAAATAAACAGTTTAACAACTGAAACTTTTTCACGAATGTTAGCACCTTGCAAAACACAAGCAGAGGTGCCTGAGCAAATTTTAGCAGTTACAATTGCTCCTCAGGCATCTGCTGCTGAGCCCACTGCTCAAGGTGATCAAAGCAGCAGCACAACTGCTTTGAAACCCACACCTAAAATCTCCAAAAAGCCAAAAAGAAAAACTCAAAAACCCACAAAACCCATCAAAAAGGCAACTCTGGAGGATGAGATACCAGAGCTTCTGCCTGTGACAACACAAATGTCACAAGAAACCACTGCTGCTACTTCCTCACAGCAGTTGGCACAAATATCTCAACCCATAACCACAACTCCTCCTGCTTCTTCACAAAAAGAACAGGTTGTACAAATAGGGTCTCCACATCATGATGCTCTGGAAACACTCGTTTCTATCATCCACAGCTCAATACCCGGGGCAAATCCACTTTCTACACCACCCTTCACATCCACAATTCCCCCACCAACTAAACTGCTGTTGGATGCAATTGATTTGAACCAGGCATTAACCAGTCCTTCTCAATCACCTATCAATGAGAATATACCTCAACAACTGACTGGGTCTGATGTATCAATCTTTGCTAACCCACCAACACAACCTGAGGAGGTTAGACCCCTTGAGTTACAAGTAACTCTTGGTGGTAGTCCAAGTGAAGCAGCCACTACAACTGTTGAACCCATTGGTTTACAGTTGGACAGTGGTTACATTAATAAGACTTCCTTGGAGGCAATTCCTTATATAGCACCTCTGCCAACCACCAGTGGATTTATTTATCCTACTGGAAACATCAAAAGGTTGTCAAGTGTTGAAGGAAGAAGACCCCAGTACCAAGACAAAGGGGCATCAGTGGTTAATGTTTGGAGTATACTTCCTACATCAACTACTGATAAAACCACTGCTAGTGGGAAATCAGATGATCCCATTAACTTGGGTGATGATTTAAAGTACCAGAAATTGACGGATCGTATTGAAAAACTTGATAACTTTGTTGCAGAACTCAAAGATATGCTACAACAGGTGTTACAAGTACAAAAGGTACAATCAACTGCTGTTCCATCTCAAGCACCTGCTCCACAAAGGGCATCTGCTACAAATGAGCTCTGGAATTTGTTTCAACCTTTCCTCCATCAACAAGCACAATTAGCAGATCAGCAACATGAAAAACATGTCCAACAGCTGAGAAATGCAATGGAGTCAAGGTTCAAGAACACGCAGGCTGATCTAAAGGTTCTCAAAAATCAGATTCTGCACACCACTGGCACTGCTCCTCCAACAGTACTTTTCATTGATCAACTCCCAGACGATAATGCCAAAAAGGGGGAGAAAATTCAGGAGTGGAAGAAGAAAGGAATAGATGATGGTCTATACATTGAACCTGAAAAAGATGCTATGACCAGAAAAATTCCTGTGCCAGATGGTAGTAAAAAGGTTGATGCTACTCAAGAAGCACTTGATGAAGGAGTAGCAAGTGTAAAAAGAGATAGAATGGCAAAGGATGTTTCAAGGTGGAATGAGGAGAAAAGAGCTTTCATGGAGCTGTATGAGCAGGGTTGTTCTGGTTCAAAGGATACTAAAAATCCTAAGACAAAAAGGAAGCCTAAGTCCACCTCATCCAGATTTCCAAAGCCTCCAAAACCACTTTCCGAAAGCCATCAGCATCAAACCTCCATCCAAACAGCTGTTGTTACTCCTGCTGTATCAACTACTGCTGGTACCTCAGTGGTTTCAACATCTGTTCTCTCTTCAACACACACCACTTCAACACACACCACTTCAACACACACCACTTCAACACACACCACAACCACTATTTTACCACCACTGTCACCATCAAAAACCATTTCACCACCACTTTCACCTGCTGACAAAAAGCAGAAGACAACAGATGTTATAACATCTGTTGTAATGACAACAGTGGTTGAAACACCAGTTGTTTCAACAACTGTTAGTCAATCACAAACCACTGCCATACAATCTACCACCACTGATCCACCCAAAACATCATCTGCTTCTTCTAAAACAAAAAGGAGAAGGATTTATATATCAGATGATGATTCACCTTCACCACCACCAACATCTTCAAATTCCCTATCACTTGTCACTATTCCAAAACCCATACCTCTCTCTTCAGCTCAAATTTTAAAACCACTACCTCCTGCTGGTGTCTCATTTCCTCTAGAACTCATTGCAGTTAGAGAAGAAATAAAATCCTTTTATTATGAGGATGACCCAGCCAAAAGGAGTTTGCCATCAATTGCAGGATATCCCAGGCCCAACAATATTGAAGAATACTTGAAACTCAAGGCCAAACAAGCAGAGGATACTGCAATCAAAAACAGAAAAGGGAAATCTGATAGAGAATTTCAACAAAACTATCAGTTTTTACTCTCACAGGTCAATGCTATGGAGCGTTTTGCTAAAAATGTATGTCAGCAAATTTCAGAAAGGGCAGATGAGTCCTTGAGGAAAGACTACATTGAAAACATCATGACCTACAAGAAATACAAGGGGGAGAAACACATGTACAAGAACTGGACCATTCCTGAGCTTGAAAAAGAAGCAGCCAGGATTCAAGACATGATAAAAAATAAGGTCAAGCAGACTCCTCCTGAAAAGTTTAAACAATTTGAAGCTGAGAAGATGTTAGAGTTAAGGAGAATGAAAGAGGAGTTGATTGCAGCTGATTATGGGTCAAAGAACTCTGTGACAAAGTGGGGAGAAGATAGAGTCAGGGAAACCTATAAAATCTTAGAGGAACTTAGGAAGAAAGATCCAAGAGTTCCACAAAAGCCTGACTATTCCAAAGCAGAGGTCTCAAAAAGACCACCAAAGCTGCAAGCTAAAAGAACCACTGCTCCAGCTGGTGCTGCCATCTACAAAAGAAGGAGCAAAAACCAGTTGAGTATGGAAACAATTCAAGATCTATTAGCTGGAGATGCCATTGTAAAAGCAGGCACGAAAGTAATGATAAAAGAAGATCTTGAATTAGAACAATCTGCAAGTGCTGCTCAGCCAGCTATGAATAGGCCAGCCTCACCAAATACTTCTGCAAATAAACATCTCCCAAGAAACCCACCAGGCTCAAAAATACAAAAGTGGGAAACTGACAAACAGACCTGCGTATTGACTTTGCTCAGGTCTGGTGGAGAAGTGGAGAAAATATCAAGGGAACAAGCTCTTGGCCTGAGTCTTGAAGATTTGAAGGATCTCCTTGATCTTTCACTTAGCAGGGATGATGAAGATACAGATGCCCTAGACTTTGAATTACAATTTAAAGGTCAGATAAGGGAACTGTTGATGCGGCAATAAAGATTTCCACAAATAATGAAGAGTTTTGGCATTATCGGTTCCAGGGGGAGATTGTTGGGATTGATCCCTATCAGAGGAACAGATAATTAAAGCCAAAACTGGATCAGAGCAGTGGATCCAAAATAAGCAGACGATTACAGTTGGTTCATACAAATCTCTCCCCTTGAAAGTGGTTTCATATCTGCTGACCTCCTATCTGCTGATCTTACTAAGTGCTGACCTACAACTGCTGCCTTGCATTTACTGCCCAATGTCAAAGACTGATGGAAGACCAAAGCTCTGCTGATTCAATCTACTGCCTTGAGTCAAGTACTGCTGATCCGGACAAGCACTGCTGGGTTCACAGCAGTGGAAGGATGCAGCAGCTGTTTAAGTGTCTTGTATGTAAAGAAATGTAATAGCAGTAGTTAGTACATCAGTGTTTGTATAGATCAGAGGTTAGAGTTTGTTAGGAGGTTAGATGTCACTTTCATGGTGATGTCAGCTAAAGATGCTCAGTGGTTTGCTAGTGCCCATAAATAGTTCAGTACTTTGTACTGTTCTATTAGCTCTTGCAATACCGTCTTCTTTGCACGAACAAACGATGAGCTCTGGCTGAGGGGGAGTTTGTATTCAAGCATAACTTGTAATCGTTGTTGAAACTTAATTCAATCATTCGGTTTCTTGTTGAAAATGTCTTGATCAAAGCAATACTCTCATTTGATTGTATGCAAAGTTTGTTTCCATATTAATTCCGCTGCACAACTCTTTCATTTTCATCTTAATCTCAAACGTAAAATACAATCAGAAACAAACTCAGATCCAACACGAAGTGTTTGCGAAAGGGCCACACTGCTATTTTGGCTCTCGTTAGTGACACCTCGAAGAAAGAAAAGAAGATAGAAGATATTCCTATTATATGCGACTATCCTGAGGTATTTCTTGAGGAACTACCTGGTCTTCCGCTTCATCGTCAAGTCGAGTTTCAAATCGAGCTGGCTCCTGGAGCAGCGCCCATAGCTCGAGCACCCTATCGTCTAGCTCCATCTGAACTAGAAGAGCTGTCTACGCAACTACAAGAGCTTTTGAATAAGGGTTTTATTCATCCTAGCTCTTCGCCATGGGGAGCTCCACTGCTATTTGTGAAGAAGAAAGACGGTACCTTCAGAATGTGCATCGAGTACCACGAACTCAACAAAGTGACCGTGAAGAATCGTTATCCTCTTCCACGTATTGATGACCTATTCGACCAGCTGCAAGGGTCGAGCTTCTATTCAAAGATTGATCTGAGATCGGGATATCACCAGCTGAGAGTCCGAGAAGAGGACGTCTCCAAAACAACCTTTAGAACTCGGTATGGACACTACGAGTTTTTGGTCATGCCTTTTGGGCTGACAAACGCACCTGCGGTTTTCATGGACCTTATGAATCGAGTGTGCAAGCCTTACCTAGATAAGTTCATTATAGTTTTCATCGACAACATCCTGATCTACTCTAAGAATCAGGAAGAACACGAGCAGCATCTACGACTTATTTTGGAACTCCTTCGAACAGAACAGCTTTATGCAAAGTTCTCTAAATGTGACTTCTGGCTTCGTGAAGTCCATTTCCTAGGCCACGTGGTAAACAAGGATGGGATTCATGTTGATCCATCCAAGGTAGACTCGATCAAGAACTGGCCTATACCTAGAACACCAACAGAAATTCGCCAATTCTTGGGTTTGGCGGGCTATTACAGAAGGTTTATCAAGGATTTCTCCAAGATTGCGCAACCTCTCACCTCACTAACTCAGAAAGGTGTCACCTATCATTGGGATGATGCACAGGAAACTGCGTTTCAGCACTTAAAGGATAGACTTTGTAGCGCCCCTATCCTCTCATTGCCTGAAGGCACAGACGATTTTGTGGTTTATTGCGACACATCCATTCAGGGACTAGGATGTGTGCTGATGCAACGTGACAAGGTTATTGCTTATGCGTCACGTCAACTTAAGATTCACGAAAGGAACTATGCTACGCATGATTTGGAGCTGGGAGCTGTTGTTTCGCACTCAAGATATGGAGACATTACCTGTACGGTACCAGGGGCACCATTTACACCGATCACAGGAGTCTTGAGCATATCTTCAAGCAAAAGGAGTTAAACATGTGTCAACGTCGATGGGTCGAGTTATTAAATGATTACGAATGCGCGATCAAGTACCATCCAGGCAAAGCCAATGTTGTGGCTGACGCCCTCAGTCGAAAGGACACTACGCCTAAGCGCGTGCGAGCATTACAACTCACCATTCAATCTAGTATTCCTTCCCAGATACGAGATGCTCAGGTAGAAGCATTGAAACCAGAAAATGTCAGGGCTAAAGCCCTATGTGGCTCAAGGCAACGGTTAGAACAAAAGGAAGACGGTGCATACTATGTAACAGGACGCATCTGGGTCCCACTCTATGGCAACCTACGAGAGCTTGTGATGGATGA
Source organism: Helianthus tuberosus (assembly GCA_030545235.1). Lineage (NCBI taxonomy): Eukaryota > Viridiplantae > Streptophyta > Magnoliopsida > Asterales > Asteraceae > Helianthus > Helianthus tuberosus. The sequence continues at coordinate 40,465,970 of CM060412.1, forward strand.
GGCACACAAGTCTCGTTACTCAGTACATCCTGGTTCGGATAAGATGTACCATGACTTGAAAACTACGTATTGGTGGCCTAGCATGAAAGCTCACATAGCAACCTATGTTAGTAAATGTTTGACTTGTGCGAGAGTCAAAGTCGAATACCAGAAACCCTCAGGCCTACTCCAACAACCTGAGATACCACAATGGAAATGGGAGTAGATTTCCATGGATTTCGTTACTGGCCTACCTAGATCTCAGCGTGGAAATGAAACTATTTGGGTGATCGTGGATCGACTCACAAAGCCTGCACACTTTTTGGCTATCAAAGAAACAGACAAGTTCTCTACTCTAGCAGACGTTTATCTTAAGGAAGTGGTTTCGAGGCACGGGGTGCCAACCTCCATCACCTCTGATCGTGATGCACGTTTTACTTCTGAATTGTGGCAAGCAATGCACAAGTCCTTTGGCTCACGTTTAGATATGAGCACAGCTTATCACCCGCAAACGGATGGGCAGTCTGAACGCACCATCCAGACCCTTGAAGACATGCTTAGGGCATGTGTGATTGACTTTGGCAAGGGTTGGGAAAAACATCTGCCATTAGTGGAATTCTCGTATAATAACAGTTACCACACCAGCATTCGGACCGGTCCATTTGAGGCATTGTACGGGCGTAAATGCCGATCACCTCTTTGTTGGGCAGAGGTGGGGGATAGTCAGATCACTGGCCCAGAACTTGTGGTAGACACAACAGAAAGGATTGCTCAAATACGACAACGAATGGCGGCAGCTCGTGACCGTCAGAAAAGCTACGCTGATAAGGGCAGGAAACCACTCGAGTTCCAGGTTGGGGATCGAGTGCTACTCAAAGTCTCACCCTGGAAGGGTGTTGTTCGTTTTGGCAAACGAGGCAAACTTAACCCACGATACGTTGGACCATTTGAAATCATAGAGAAAATAGGCAAAGTGGCCTACAAACTGAACCTACCAGCAGAACTCAGTGGAGTACACAACGTTTTCCACGTGTCGAATCTGAAGAAGTGTCTGTCAGATGAGACCCTCATAGTTCCTTTGAAGGAGCTCACTATCGACGAGCAGTTGCGATTCGTTGAAGAACCAGTAGAGATTACTGACTGAGATGTGAAAATTCTCAAGCGCACCAGAAAACCTCTCGTTCGAGTTCGTTGGAACTCCCGTCGTGGCCCAGAGTTCACCTGGGAACGCGAAGACCAAATGAAACAAAAGTATCCCCAATTGTTCGAAAACATTACAACCACTACTGAGGCTGAAGCTACTACGGAATTTCGGGACGAAATTCCAGATCAACGGGGGGAGGATGTGACTCCCCAGGAAATCCATGCAACTTAACTAGCTTCCTCAGTGAGTACGTACCAAATTTCGGGACGAAATTTCTTTCAATTTGGGGATAATGTGACAACTCGTATTTCAGAACTTATCTTTGTGCTTAATGTAACGTATGTGAACCTTGTGTGATAATCTGATATGTTGATTTAATGAATGTTTATGAGACTTTATGTTTGTATTATGTGAATCTTTGTATGTATATATATATATATATATATATATATATATATATGACAACTCGGATCGCACAACACAATCCCACCGCACAAGCCCATTCGGGCCACACGCTTTGCATCCGAAACCAATGGGCAGCCCATGATGGGTTCGGCCCACTCCCTTATGTCGCATAACCTCATGAGAAGGGGGTATACTCTTCATTGTTTTGGCTAAACACTTTACACATCAAAACCCTACTCTCTTTCTCTCCTCTCAAAGTCGACGACAACACCTCCATCTCTCTCTAAGCTTTTGGTTTGGATCATCCTTGTTCTACTTGCTAATCGGTTAGTGTATTACTTTGATTGTATGATTGTTGATATGTTGGCTTACATGTTTTACATGATGATTTAGGGATGTTAGGTGTTTGATTATGATGTAAACTGTTAGGGATTGGTGTTCATAATAATCGGCTCACATGTGTACTTGATGATATTCATATGATTCGGATTTCATGATCTAGATTAGAACCGAATATATACAATCGGCTGTTGTGATTAGATAATCGAAGTGGTTGCATGATGGTTAGGATTTCATATTGATATAAAAGTTCACTAATCTAATGATCCGGATTGAACGCTTGATTATTGCTCATGACTATGATTAATTAGGGTATATGAATCACATGATGATTGCTTGAATTGATCGATTATTAGTTTGGATGGAAACTGTTGATTGTGTTGATTGTTAAATTGCAAATATGGAAACTGTTAATTTGGTCAAAAGAATTGATTGGAACTAGTAACTGAATTGCATGAGTTTAGGGAAGTTGGTAACAAATCGCACAAGATCAGATCTTGTCATACAAGCTTTCTGATCGTATAAGTCCTTGGTCGCACAAGGACCAATCGCACAAGTTGTTGATCACACAAGATCAGGTCGCACAAGACCTGATCTGATCGCACAAGTGCCAGACGCACAAGTTCAGTCGCACAAGATACCAGTAGTCGCACAAGGCTATTGGATCGCACAAGTTATGTTTTTGATAACTGTTTGGGCCGTGTACATCTTGGGATTGATTAGTGGGCCGGGTTAGTTTCCAATCGCACAACCCATTGTGGATCGCACAAGTCATGCTGATCGCACAACAGGTTGGGCCGCTGGTTTATTGGGCTTTATCTTTCGGGTCGCATAAGTTTGGACATGTTTGGTACTTGACTGCTACTGTTAATGTGTTAACATGTATTAGGGGTTTGCCATGATCAATATGTGTTCATAACCTGTTAAACTATGTGAAACGTATGTGCACTACTTGAACCTAGACCTGACTTGTATGGTAACCATGCTAGGACGTGGTTGACCACATATAGCTCAAGTAACCTTTCTGTGTATCTGCCGAGCAAACCAAGGTGAGTTCACACTTTCTACAAAGCATGGGATTCCCAGGGGTTGGGAATGGGTTAAGGAATATGGATTCCACGTCCTTCTTAGGTAGGACAGTACGGATTAAGGAATGTAAATTCCTCGTCCTCATGGACAGTTTAAATTTCACTAGACCAAAACTCTATCACGAAGTCCCTCCTTTTTATATCGACTTAATCGCCGGGCCAATGGCGAGTGGGTCATTAGTTAGATAGCGCTATTTAGGTCTGACAAGCCTCACACCGTGCCGCAGAGGACGGGCGTGAACTAATGGTTCTGGGCACGTCAATGATGATAGACATTGACGCTAAGGGCACATAAACATGACTAAAGTCAGTGGTCGATATGGTAACGAGTCTAGTAGTATATACATGGGGTAGCCCTCACGGCCGGAGAGCCAGATATATAAACATGGGGTAGCCCCCACGGCTGGATAGCCAGAGTAAACGGGATTTAAACAGAACACGTTTTCAACTATGGGGTAACCCCCACGGAAGGGATGCCAGTTAAAGGAAACTGTTTTTGAAACAACTTAAAACAAACACCCAACTGTGAACTCGCTCAACGTTGTTGTTGACTCGTTACTACATGCTTTGCAGGTAAATAGGTTTAGTAGGAACTTGCATGGGGGAGAGTCGTTGTGGAGCATGGACATTGAGTGTTCATGATGAACTTAAACATTATTTACTTATGCCTTGGTTTTAGACATTATGCTTCCGCTTGCAACTTAAATTATGTTTTGTTTGGACACCGATTGTATTGTGTTGGATTTTACTATTACTTATATGTTTGTTCAATATGATTGGTGGCTTAATCCTGGTCATGTCACGCCTTCAAGCGGTGATACTCCGCGTGTGGATTTTGGGGGTGTGACAGTACGCAGGAAAAAACCAGCGACACTGAAAGTTATAAAGACTGTGGTACCCAAAGATAAAGGCAAGGGAATAGAGATCAGAGAAAGTTCCAGACAGGACCAGGAAATGCCATCTTGGGAAGAGCTGGATCATAAACTGGCACTGAGTGACCTCATCGGACCTGCCGGTGAAAACCTATTTAATTACCTAGCGAAAGCACAACTTCCAGTTGATCTAGAGCCTGAGATCCCATATCCTATTATCCACACCCAACCCCTACCAGCAGAGCTAGAAGAGTGGTGGACCACCGACTGACAGTTTCAGAATCTCCTCAATAACCCTAATACCTTTTTCCCTCAGTTTGACACCGAGCCTCCACTACACCCACCTATGAGCTCCGAAAACTTGGCAGAACTCCGCCACTATGGTGAGGAGCTAGTGGACGCAGGAAACAGAATCTGGGAAGTAGGGGAGAGGGTATCCTGGAAGTACGACGAGAGCGAACGTCGTTTTTAAAGTGCCAGCTTGTGGGAGCATATGTGGTTGTGGAAATGCGTGTTTAATAATAATAATAAAAAAAATAGTCGTGTAACATAACTAAAATAAAACTTGTGTAAGATAACGGGTGTGTACGGAAGCATACTATAATATAGAAAAACGGAAGTCGAAAAATTGACAATTTTGGCTAACTGTGTTAATGTGATTATGTGCGATTGTTTTATTATGCATGGTTATTAATTAAGTTGGTGCTAATAACTTATATATATTAATTACCAGATGGAAAACGCTGGTAATGAATAAGTTAATGAGGGTAACCAATCTGCGCAAAACCATGAAGATCAATTTCTGAATAGACAAGATATAGAGAATATCGTTGCCCAAGGGATAGCCAATGCTATTCCGGCAATCCTTGCTGCTGCTCGAAATCCAGTTGAAACTCAACAAATTATTCCTAGCAAACGTACTCATGAAGAAAACTTCAGTAATAGCATAAACGGAGGCGGTAACATTAATAATAATGATAATGATGTACTGCAAGCCCCAATTCTCAAAAGAAGGAAAGCTGCAACGCCTGGTTGCACTTACAAAGAATTCCTTGCCTGTAAACCTATTGAGTTCGCAGGCAATGAAGGGCGACTGCTGCACTTCGTTGGTTAGAGAAAACCGAGGCGGTGATTAAAATAAGTAAATGTGCCGAGGAGGATAAAGTCATGTATGCTTCTCACCTTTTTAAGGAAGAAGCATTAGAATGGTGGAATACAGTATTACAAGCCAAGGGAAGTGACATTGCCCATGCCATGAGTTGGGAGGAGTTTAAGCGTCTGGTGGAAAGAAAATCTACCCAGAATATGAAAAAGAGCAGATGGTGAACAAATTCCTAAGCCACCGAATGATGAATGTTGATTGCCGAGGGTATACTTCGAAGTTTTTCGAATATGCTCGAATTGTACCTACTCTGGCTTCGCCAGAGCCGGTACTTATTTCTCGCTACATTTGGGGTTTAATTAACGAAATCCGTGATATTGTCAAAGCTGCAAGACCCCGCACGATTGATGATGCGGTGGAATTAGCCAACACTTTGACTGACGGACTGGTGCGTACGCGAGAAGAAAACATGAAGAAAGAATTGGCTCAGAAAATTACCCAAGGATTTCATGTGGATAATAATAGCAATTTCAAGAAAAGAGGAACCAGGAAATCTTCCACTCCGCCGTTCTGCAGAAACTGCAAAAAGAAACATTTTGGAAAATGTAATGAACCCTGCAACTTCTGCAAAGCTATAGGACATCGTGAAGAAGATTGCAGAAAGAAAACACGGGTCTGCTATAACTGTGGAGAAGTTGGGCATTTTAGACCAGAATGCCCTAAATTGGTCAAACCAGCAGATAACAAGGCCAAACCTACCGAAGGGACTACGAAGAAGAACGCAAGAGCCTTCCAATTGACTACGCAGGAAGCCGAACTGATTCCTAACATAATAACTGGTACGTTCCTAGTTCATGAAGTGTATGCAAAAGTATTATTTGACTCTGGTGCAAACCAAAGTTTTATAAATACTTCATTCTGCCAAGCTCTTAGGCTACCCTTAACCAAACTTAGGCAGATTTACACTGTAGAAACGGCAAATGGGAATTCTGTTAACATAGATATAGTTTTGCAAAAAGGAAATATAGAACTTTCAGGTCATAAATTTTCTGCAAACCTATTACCTATGGATTTAGCTGGATTCGATGTCTTATTAGGAATGGATTGGTTAGTAGCCAACCATGCTCGAATCCTTTGTGATAAGAACTCCATAGAAATTCGTGCACCCACCGGAGAAGTAATTATGATTACAGGGGATAAGCCGCGTAAACCAATGAAGTTCATTTCAGTAATGAAAGTTGCTAGTTATGAACGAAAACAAGGAGTAGTGTATATGATTTCGGTAATCATTAGCACTAAGGGTAAGGAACTTAAGGAAATTCCTATAGTCTCAGAATACCCAGATGTATTCCCAGAAGAGTTACCAGGATTACCACCGGATAGGGAGGTAGAGTTTAGAATTCATCTAATTCCTGGAACTACACCCATAGCAAAGGCACCTTATCGTCTAGCACCCACAGAAATGTTAGAACTGAAACAACAATTAGATGAATTGCTCAGTAAAGGATTCATACAACCTAGTTCATCCCCTTGGGGAGCACCAGTGTTGTTCGTAAAGAAGAAAGATGGTTCAATGCGAATGTGTATCGATTATAGGGAATTGAATAAGGTTACAATTAAGAATTGATACCCATTACCTAGAATTGATGATCTCTTTGATCAACTCCAAGGAGCTAGATATTTTTCTAAGATAGATTTACGCTCCGGATATCATCAGTTGAAGGTGCAAGAAGAAGACATACCTAAAACTGCTTTCAGAACTAGGTATGGTCATTACGAGTTTACAGTCATGCCCTTTGGGTTAACAAATGCTCCTGCAGCATTTATGGACATGATGAATAGAATCTGTAAACCGTACTTGGATAAATTTGTAATTGTCTTCATCGATGATATACTTATTTATTCCAAAAGTCAGGACGAGCATTGTGAACACCTACATGCACTCTTAACTTTGTTAAGAAAGGAGAAGCTTTACGCCAAGTTCTCGAAGTGTGAATTTTGGCTACCAGAGGTGCAATTTTTAGGTCATATGGTGAATCATGAAGGTATTCACGGAGATCCCTCCAAGATAGAAGCGATCACCAAATGGAAGGTCCCGCAATCAGCTACGGAAGTTAGAAGTTTTCTAGGCTTAGCTGGATACTATAGGCGCTTTATTAAGGATTTTTCTAAGATAGTTGTATGGGGACCTAAGCAAGAAGAGGCTTTTAGAGTTTTAAAACAAAGGTTAACAAACACCCCAATTCTAGCCTTACCAGAAGGAACATAAGATTTTGAAGAATACTGTGATGCTTCAAAGCTAGGATTAGGATGTGTGCTAATGCAACGCAAAAAGGTAATTGCGTATGCTTCAAGGCAATTGAAGAAGCACGAGGAAAACTATACAACACATGACTTAGAATTAGGGTCGATAATTTTTTCCCTTAAGATTTGGAGGCACTATCTGTATGGAAGTAAATTTACAGTCTATACAGATCATAAGAGTTTAAAATACATATTTGGCCAAAAAGAATTAAACATGAGACAAAGAAGATGGATGGAAATTCTAAGTGACTACGACTGTGATATTCAATATCACGAAGGAAAGGAAAATGTAGTTGCAGATGCCCTAAGTCGTAAGTATTATGAAAAGAAAAAGCGAGTTCGTGCTCTTAGATTAAGTTTACAATTAGATTTAATGGAACAACTGAAGAATGTTCAGGAAACAGCAATCAAGGATGATGCTGAAGGAATGAAAGGAAGAATAAAATAATTAGAGCAAGGAGACGATGGAATTTGGAGATTCCATAAAAGAAGGATTTGGGTACCTAAACAAGGCGAGTTAAGACATAAGATCTTAGAGGAAGCCCATAAATCTAGGTATACCATGCACCCAGGAAATAATAAGATGTACCAAGATTTAAGAAATAATTTTTGGTGGATTGGTATGAAAAAGGATATAGCTAAATATGTATCTAAGTGTCTTACTTGTTCACAAGTTAAGGCAGAACACCAAAAACCATCAGGGTTACTTCAACAATTAGAAATGCCTGTATGGAAATGGGAGCTCGTAACAATGGATTTCGTTACTAAGTTACCCAAAACCAGAAAAGGTAATGATGCGATTTGGGTAATTGTGGATCGATTAACCAAATCAGCTCATTTTCTACCCATGAAGGAAACCTTTAGCATGGAAAGGTTAGCAAAATTGTACGTAGACGAGGTAGTATCCTTACATGGAGTTCCACTCTCCATTGTATCGGATAGAGATAGTCGTTTCACTTCGCATTTTTGGACAAGTTTCCAAGAAGCCATGGGGACTAAACTGAACTTGACCACTGCATATCATCCTCAAACAGACGGACAAAGTGAAAGGACGATCCAAACCCTGGAGGACATGCTTAGGGCATGTGTGATAGATTTTGGTGGAAATTGGGATGACCACCTGCCCTTAATTGAATTCTCCTATAATAATAGTTATCATGCAAGCATTGAAGTTGCCCCATTCGAAGCACTATATGGACGAAAGTGCAGAACTCCAGTTTGTTGGGCAGAAATAGGAGAAAGTCAATTATCAGGTCCCGAGATTGTGCAAGAAACCACCGATAAGATCACTCAAATCAAGGAAAGACTGAAAACGGCTCGTGACCGTCAGAAAAGTTATGCTGATAATAGACACAAGCCGCTAGAATTTCAAGTCGGAGATAAGGTACCCTTGAAAGTTTCTCCTTGGAAAGGAGTAGTACGGTTCAGAAAGAAGGGAAAGCTAAGTCCAAGGTACGTAGGACCATTCCCAATAATCCAACGAATAGGACCAGTTGCTTATCGTTTACAACTACCAGAAGAGCTAGCTGGAGTGCATGACGTGTTTCATGTATCCAACCTTAAGAAATGTTTATCTGACGAATCCCTGGTAGTACCTCTTCAAGGTGTAGAGGTAAATGAAAAATTAAAATTTGTGGAGAAGCCACTGCAAATAGAAGACAGAAAGGTCAAGTTTCTCAAACACAAGCGACTAGTGCTGGTCAAAGTCAAATGGGATTCAAGGAGAGGACCTGAATACACTTGGTAACTAGAATCAGAGATGAAGCGAAAGTATCCCTACTTGTTCCAATAAATCTCGAGGACGAGATTTTTTATAAGGTGGGGAGGTTGTAACAACTCTCACCAAAAGTCCTATTTCTTATTTTATATTACCCAATAGGAAAACCTAATTGAGACCCCCAAGTAATCCTGCATAACCCCTAAAAATTTCAGAACAATCGGAATCAGGATCAGGGCCCCAAAAACTCAGGGGGGGTATTCCCTAGTTAGTAATATCCTTACAGTTTTTGATAAAAAATTTAATTTTTACGAACCGTCGACTCACCCAAGCTACTGAGACACGAGGCTACCCTATGCTAGAAGTGACCCGTCGCGCCACGCGAGAGCCTCTCGTGACACGCGGGCGCGCCGATTTTCCAGTATAAATCCCAGACATTGGCACTTGAAATTTGGCGTTGGTTCGACGTTAAAATTCGATTCATACACTGAAATATCGTCTGATTACTCCAAAAAACACACACAGCACGAAATTCTGCCGCAATAACAGGGTAATAACTCGATCACTGCTACGATTTAATGTCCGATAGATAAAAACCAATCCGATGGATGTTTAAGTGCTGCTCAAACTTGGGTTATACTTTGTCATTCGTCGTAAATTCGATGGATGTTTAAGTATCACACTTTGTCATTCATTGTGAAGGTTTTGATCTCTTGAGTTGTCGTAAAAGTTGGATTAAAGTTACTAACCTAGTTTTCGTGTGCATTGTTAATTGAATTAGGTTAACAGGCTTATCGGTAGGCTAGACTCTGTCCGTTTAAATCTGCAATGTGAGTCATTCTCTTTTTATCAAATTGTTTTATAAAACCCTAAATGTTTTCATGGTTATAATTACAGGGATTAAGTCTATGTAATCTTCAATTACTGCCGGTATGTGGGGTTTTGTATACATTACTTGTTTCCCGTCACCATTGGACAACGAGTTAGCCAATGGGTGATCTGACCATAGTCACAGATACAATCGAGTGACAAATACCGATTTGGGGTAATTGGTTGATATAAACAATGTAATCACCCTTAATACTGTATATTATAACAATGTGTCTTTTTGTGCAACTTGAATGACTCGCCAGTATTTCCCTGCTGATAAAACCTTTTTAAAACATGTTTCAGGTGATCTGCTGTGATCAAGGAAAAAGTGCCACATAGCACTGCAAGCTTGAAGAAGTGGCTTGATTAAATAAAGAAACGTGTTTTTTTTTTGTAAAATAGGGGTTTCCCAGTGAAATCGCCTTTATTGTTAATTACAGGGTTTATCCCTAAGTATGAAATAAAACAATCGGGCATTTTCAAGTTTTAACGATCCTGTTAATAATTCCGCTGCCAAATTAAATAAATACCACGAGATTTTTGTCCCGCGGCTTCTGGACCGGGTCAAACCGGGCCAGGGGCCGTGACACCGAGGGTGTCTATACTTATTAGACCGAGGAGGAGAAAAAGTTTTCTATGTTGGAAGTGATTTTGCCCAAACTCGAACATTATTTATCAGCACCAACCTTTCTGATGAAGATCGAATCAGCTGTCTAGTTTCCAAGTGTCAGAAGTTAAAAATGAAGATAGAAATAGAAAAGCGTCTCTCACCATTACCTGATGATATTAGAGATTATTCTCACATGCAGGAGGAGGTTGTGGAGGATAATACAACACCAATGAATCCTTTATCTGATGAAGAGTCACTGGTGAATCAGATGGGTGAGGATGATGAGGCAAAGCAGTCTGATGAGATGAATGTGTGTACCGAACCTCATCCCATATCAATCATTCCAATTAACAAGTGTGGGGAAGAGGGTTCGAGGAAGAAGATGAAAAGGGCGAAGCTACAAGACATCGGTGTATATCTCGTGAAGTGGATTAGCGAAACCCGCAGGTGCTTTCTAAACATGCCAATTATGCCGACGAGCTTATGGAGATGGCATGTAAAATTCCAGGCATTCATTGGAAATACAAGGGGTAAATGTGCATTGAGACCACCGTAGCGCATATCAGGTACGATCTGTCTGAAGATCTAAAACTTAGCGCTTCTTGGGAGGTAACCCAGGTTTTGTTTTTATTTCATTTGTTTTTGTGTTTTTATGTTTTTATTTTTTTTGTGTATGAACCGGACAAGTGTGGGGAAGTCTGAGGAGGTTTGGTTACTCGTCGAACCGGTATTTTCTTGTTTATCTTCGTTTAATGACCCGTTTAACCTGTTTGGGAGCTTGTGAGTCTTAATTTTGCAGGTTTCGATCATTTTTGTCCATACTCAATCTCCATTTGGACAACGTGATTCGAATTATATAAAGATAAGCATCCCATGTCGAATGCAGCCGCGAATGAAATGCTATACGACTGCAGTGGAACAAGGCTCATAGGAATTCCACCGTGTCAAATCAGGGGAGTCGGTTCCATTTATCTATCTATTTTTATTTATGTTTTTAGTGTGTCAACAGTTTTGCTCTCCATTGAGGACAATGTTGGAATTAAGTGTGGGGAGGGGAGACTAGTGTCTGGTGTGTCTTAGTCGTGTCAGTTGTGTCGTAAAAATTAAAAATTAAATAAAAATTGAAAAAATTGAAAAAGTCCTGTAAAGAATTTTGCACAAAATGGAAGATGATAGGTATAATCAGATCGTTGGCTTTTAATTACTATATATAAGAGATAATAAGCAGTCGGTCACACGCCTAATTTAGGATATGTGGGTAGGCCCAGCTGGTTGATGAGTTCCTTAGGATTGATATAAAATACCTTAAATTAGGACTCTTGTGGATTCTCACCTTAGGAGCTATGGCAAAACTGAAACTGTGCAGAGTATAAGAGGTACGTTATAAATAAAAAAACTTATAAGTTTTTCCGATTAAATTGGCACACATGTTTCTTTTTGTGAAAACAAATCCGAAACAGTGTGGCGCCCGGAAAAAGAAAAAAAAACATTTCATCCATTCATTTGAGCACAAGTTGAAAAAAAGAGAGAAACAAAGCCTATGTTATTGCCGCGGGGATAGCGACTCATGCGGTACATACACTCTAGGTGGAGTTATAAAAAAATATGTGAAGTTTATGGCATTAACCATGGGGATGGTCACTCGTGTGGGGTATGTCCGCTAAACTGATCATAAGTAAAGCATGTAAAGCTCGCAATATCATCCATCTTTCCATCATAAATTTAATCGGAATAGCATAAGGGTTTTTTATATAAGACGGTAGATTTAATATCTTTTAGCCTTATAAACTTGAAACGGGATTAGGTGATGTTGTAGTCTTTTGAGTGTGAGATCCATAGATAACTATAAATTACTTGAACTTAAATGAATCGTGAATAAGGGCTTGAAAGCTGGCGGTTGGGTTTAAGTGGACCGTATACCTACAATCTTGGTTAACGTGTGGTTTGATTTGTTAATAAATTAAATGAATATAATAAACGCCAATGTTTCTGATTGTGATTCCATTGCATATAATTTTTTCGAGACGAAAAAAGATAAGTGTGGGTATTTGATCGGTGCATTTTAGGTACACCTAATTTTATATATATTATAGTATAAATGCACCAATAAGGTATATGAGCAATGTTATTAAAAGAGTTATTATATTTTGTTGGTTATGAATAAAAATGTGTTAAAATGATAAGATATATTGTTTGTGGGATGTTAGAAACATTTAAAGACTTGTGGAGGATTTACGTATGAGTCATGAGAAAAACTTGAAAGCAATTAAATGTCTTTAAAAGCTAAAATTGGTTTTAATAATCATAATTAATTCTTTTGAAATTGTATGTCAGGATACTACACGAATGAGCTTTAAAAGATGACCAATACAATTAAAGTCTTATGTGTTATGAATGTATCCATTATATGGTGACTATCGACATCTATAACTCCTATCGCTTTAGTGCATCCATTATGTAGTGACTATCCACCTCTATAACTCCTATCTCTTTAGTTACTATTGTACTAATGTAAGGGCCTATATATAATGGCATTTGTATATGATGTTGAAATCAATCAATAAGAAATCCATCTCCCATTCTTCTCTATACATTGCTAGTAGGTCGTTGTTTTACAACACGTTATCAGCACGATGCTCTTGAAGTTAAACTACAAGGTGAGTCCGATTTGTATTATTCGTTTGTTCATTTTATTCTTCACTCACTTCTGGCCGTTCTATATTGTTGTTCCATCCATATCAATGGTTTTTCTACAAAATATTACATAGACACAGTATATAATACTCTCTTAATTTACATTCAATTTAATTAATTTGTTCCGAACTGGATTGAAAAATGACTACACCACTGTACGTCGTCAGCAAAAATTGTCACGACTTCTTATGATTCGAAATTTAAGGTAATTCTTATCAATGTTTTTTTTAATCTTAATCAGCTTTTGAGAAAAAGTTAGTACTTAATATGGGAGATTTGGATGGAACTTAGAATTTGGTAAAGACTTGGGTTTGTTAGGTGACCTAGGGAATCTAGGGAAGCGGAATGAACATTAAACAACTTTTCGATTTTTACTCAGCCCATCAACTATCATATGCTAACCCAAACGTCCCAACTGAGCAATTTTTTTTGTTAATAAGTAATATATATGCATGACATAATTCATATTTAATAGAATAATAGTGATAGTTGGTAATTGTTTTTGTTATACATTTATGATGTATTTATTTTGGTATAGGATAGTGGTTTATTTAAACAGTGATTATGGTATTAAGAAAAGTTATGTCTTATTTTATTTTGGTAAATTTCAAGTTACGTATATATTTCCATGTTATTTATTAGAAAATAAAAAATAAAAATCATTGAATTATTATTGCTACATTCTTTTGGAAGAAACATATATAATGCAATTAGTTACCTCTTACAAGTAAATTTTACTTTACTGGATAATAAATACTAGGTGGACACCCGTCCGATGGACGCGGGTACATAGTAAACATTGAATGTAAACCTACGTTTATATGTAGTATTTGATGTGAAATTATTTAATGAATTCATGTTCGCATTATAATTAAGAATACATTAAACTTGTCGACTGATTAAGTTTAGACACAAGAGAAGTATAACGAACCCACAAAACATCTTTAATTTCACTAACAGTAATTAAAAATATATTATCTAATACATCATTTAGTTCCAAACCAATATATTCCAAACCAACACTGTTCCAAACCAATACGCAGTAAAAATGCATACAAGCTACTAAATTTGGGCTGAAATTTTAGAGTTACCCTGCTTTTGGCAATGCTTCTGGCAGGATACGAACGTCTCACGAAGTAACGAGAAGGAGTGGTCTCTTCAGATGTGTACCTTCAATGTGGTGTTTAAGTTATTCTATGCATTGCTAAGAAGCTTAATCTGGTTATGATTTTCAGTTAACGTTTGACATTCTTGACATAACCTGATTAAGTAAAGCACTATGATTAGTCTAAACGCCAACTGCATATATGTTATTTGAATCAAAATACATAAAAAGTTAAAAGTGATTTCATGTATCATCAAATGTACCTCTCGATACTAACAAAGTTCTCACGGAGATGATTTACTGTCTTCTAGGATGAAGCAAGTGCTTTTAGGCCAGCTTGTGCTTGTTCAACTTGTAAACAAAATGCATAAATCTAATTAATCAAATTCATAAATGGCAATAGAACTAAAGTTTATTCTTTTTGCAGCTTGTGCTTGTTCAACAGCTTGTTCAATCACATGCAGAGATAAACAACAACAAAACCAATCCATCATAGTGGTTTCAAACCACCGTTTTAACCCAACAGTGGTTTCAAACATCTGTTTTCTCCACAAACCACTGTTTTAACCAAACAGTGGTTTCAAACCACTATTTTAATCCAACAGTGGTTTTAAAAATCTATTTTCTCCACCCAACAGTGGTTTTAAAAATCTGTTTTCTCCACCCAACAGTGGTTTCAACCCTTGTTTTCTCCACAAAACACTTTTTAACCCAACTGTGGTTTCAACCAATGTTTTAACCCAACAGTGATTTCAAACATCTGTTTTCATCCATCTGTTGACCCAACAGTGGTTTCAAAAGTGGTTTCAAAACACTTTTTTTATCCCAAGAGTGCATAAGTATTGGAATGGCTTAAACTAATTTTATAGTGATTTGAAAAGAATAGTCATAATATCATAAAACTAATTTAAAAAAAAAGTTATGAACTTTTTGTCCTATTATAATATCCATTAAACAAACAAAGAGATAATGCAGGTTTTTTGTCCAGTAGGCAACTGTTCATCGTCTTGTGTTTTCCGATCACGGCAGCTGCTCATCGTCTTATGTTTTCCAATCGCTGATGTCTGAAACAAAGTACATGTTTGACTGTCAAAAATTTGTAGACTTGGGATAGAGATGGTATAATACAAGCCCTAAAACTCAAAATCAAATTTTTTACCTTCATAAAATGGTTCATCTAACATCAGTTCAGTTATCATCTAACATCAGTTTAGTCATCATCTAAAATCCAATTTTTTCACCACAAAACCCACTCCTAATTTAGCTTAAAAAACAAAGCATTAACAAACTTAGATTCACTTCATCATCCGATAAGTCATCTTTAACAATACCCGGTAAACAAACATTATTCATTCATGAGTTAAGAGATTTAGGGCAAACTTCACTATCTATATACATGAACTACTGATGAATACCATCTTAACAATTTCACGAATCAATAGCAAAAAGAAACAGAATCATCAATTAGTGAAGAAACATACCTGCTAACTAGATTAGGATTTAGGAAAAGAAACCTTGGGTTTGGATATTATAACCAGAAAATCAGGAGACCTTGATTATGGTTTAAACCATGAACATATCATATAATCAGCCTTATGACCGTAATTTACCTTCTCGAGTTCCTCCAATACAGTCTTTGCAACTTCATCCTTCTGCTCAAAGACAAGTCAACAACTTTGATGACAAAAAAACAGTATATCATTTCAAAGACAAGTCAACAACTTTGATGAAAATAAAATCCAATGTCTTTTATGTATTCAATACATATGGGTCTAAAACTGAAGGTCCTAATATTATGCATTCCATATGCAATACATGAATACATGAGTGGTGATTGAGTAAAAACTCGTCCACATCAGTGATGAGTAATAATATTGGCCCAGGGGTGTTTAAATTTGTGTAGTGAGACAAACTATCTAATATATAAAGACTAGAAGTTGCAAGAATCAGTTTTTAATGTGCAGATAAACTGCTTCCCATTCTGCTTATTTAGTGAATTAATACTCAAGTTAAAAAAATTAATTTACAGACGTCAAATCAAGAACCAGAATATTTATTTGATACTAAAACAACTGATAAGCATTTCGAACTAACTTGCTATCAGACCAATTAAAGCTAAGCTATCAGACCATATATATCATATCTTCTATTGTGGGATCAGTTAACCCACACCAAGCTGACTTAATTCTGTATATTTGATTCATACATGATTATCACAAACAAAATCCGTATATTTTTTATTTTACGCTTTGACCCGTTTCAGATAAAGAAAAATCCAACCCATTTATAAGTAAACAAGTTAAAATCGCTTGTTTTTAAGAAGATAAAAGGAACCGCAACATACCAAACTTGCAAATCAGTTTACCCGCCTGAGAATCCTTTTGCAATTTAGCCTATGAGAAACATTTTTGAGTATGTGGTCATCTTGTACTCATCATAAAGCCCTTTCTGGATGATAGTGTGGCCTCATCTAACTTACAGAAAAAAAATCACACTTCAGCAATTTAAAATCAATAACTTGTGAAAGAAAATCTTAAAGGTATTAAATAAGAAACCTGAATTTTATGGTCTTTAAATTAAACCCTAAACTAATTTTCTTCCTTAAAAATCATATTCAAATTACCTGAAACATTGACACCGCTGCCGCTACTGTCCTCGTCCGTTCTGATTCGGATTCAAAGTGGATATGTTGTTCTCAAGTTGGAGGTGGTTGTCATAATTACTGCGATTTTTACAAGTAAGGTTCTTTGAATCATCTTGGCTCTTTAATTAGGTCTTTGAGGGAGTTTATACCCTTTCATTGCCATAAAGTCTTCTTCTTTCTCTCATTGCCATCCAAAAGGACTGAACCCATTTCTGGATGATTCGACACTTGATATTCCACATATCTTTGGACGGATTCAAATCGTCTATGAAACTGGAAAATGATATCTACATACATCACAAGCACTTAAGCTTCCAGTGGTTTAAGAAGGCTCTCTGAATGCAAAACCTTGCTGGATCCATTTAGTGGGGAACAAAAGAATTTCAGGGTTAGCATCTATATACCCTTAAGCTGTATAGAACAACCTTTAATGAATAACCAAAGACTTGCTAGCGGCTATAATAATCTATAGAACCATCTTCAACTGCTTTTTTTTAAATGTAGTTGCGAAGTTTCTTGCTGTCTAAGGTACCCAACACGCCTAAAACAGAAGAAACCTTATCAGTAGATGAAAACCCATTAATTTATTAAAACTTTTATGAGTTTTAACAACAGTTTTTATAAACACATTAAAAAGTTTATTAAAGACGAAACCATAAAGGTGGGTTAAAACTAAAAACCATAAAAAGAACGATGAAGATATAAAACTACATATAAATTTACAACGCTTAAAATGAAAAAAAAGGAAAAGAAAGCAAAGTATAAAACCATTTGTAGCTCGTATATGTTTTAAACTATTAACATGTGAACCTTGTTCATGCAAAGGAACAATACCAAGGCTTATAACGTTTAGATTCAAAGGACAATCACCGTGGATTTAGTATCTGAATTGAGCAGAAGGAGGTCCTTGTAACTTGCTGTAACTTTCAATTTTTACTGAAAATAAGGTAGACTATTGTTTTAGCATGAATAAATAATTTTGATCATATGCATGGAGATCACAACATCCAAAGAATACCCCAATACATATAAATAGAAAATATGTAAGTTATTTGCTACCACACATGTCATTTCATTCTCGCATCGAGTTCGTATTGGTTCACCACTTTCATCTTATTTTGTTGAAAATAAATGAAATAAAGGGGTATGGCAATCACTTAGTCTTAAATATCAAAATCACACTTAATAACTAAAATTAAGATATCAATATTACACCTATTTTATAATCATTGCCAATGGGTTAAATGGTAATCTGAATTGAAAATTTGTTGGACCCAAATATGGCATTTATTTCTTGATTGCAATTATTTTGGGTTGAAGTAAAATTTTGTTATTAGATCAGAAAAGAGATCTCAATATGTGCAGCATCTTCTTCCAAAGGCAAATTGATTTTAATCTTATTAATCAAAGTATATTAACGGATGACATTAGACATAAGAATGAATTTGGTAAAAGGTCTTACCTTAGCACTCATATACAATTCTCTTTGTTGATACATGCTTTTCAAGTAGCATGGAAGGAGCGTGATATGCCAGTCGTTACACAACATCTTTCCCTGCACCAAACCGAATTGAAGAATATCAAATAGGCACTTAGCTTTCTCTAATGGCAAATAGCTCAATCATACACAAGATTTAACACATGTAATCTAGTGGAAATGCATGTGCCTGACACGACAAACCTTTGATGAGCAGAAATTTATATCTATTTGTAACTATGCGACCTTCACATTAGGATTTGTTACTATTAGAATGTATTTCATAAATATACCACACCAATTAGCAGGGATAAGAATACATTCTTGTCTATATAAGAAAAGAAATTAAATCATTATAATATTTCCTTTCAATGACTAAAGTACTTTATTTAACTCTAAAACTACTGACATTTATACAAGCTTAAGCAAAGAGGTAAGTATAACTCAAACGCTGTAGTGGAACTGATTGTTACCTGAAGGATCATACGCATATGCTCATTCTGCAACAGTTACCTGAGATAGAATAATAGAATCATCGCTCAAAACAAAACATTAGAGATTAGACTATCTTTCTTCTGAATTAAACCGGTTCCGAGCTGCCTGTTGACGATAATTAAAAATACAATTAAAATCAAATTTAAAAGATTTACAAGTATCACTCTTAGTACCAAAAGGAGGCAGGATTGGCATTGGAATACCTTTAAAAGATCGAAAACCTTTTCACATATATACTTCTTGTTCGCCTTGAAACCCAAAATTTAACACACAGCCCAATATTCAAATCTAAATCACTTATAACTTGCAGCCCACTAATAATACGTGGCCCACATTCCTTGAACTAACATCACAAATGTTTTGTTTTAAAAGAAAATTTGTTAATTTTTGAAAACTTTGAAATTTAATATGCTGTCAACCACCTTTTTTATGTTTAAAACAAAACTTAGCTCAAATGTTCAATCAGATTCTTATGCCAGCGATTCTTTTTTTTTTAAATGTCAAATGTGCTTTTTAAGCTGTGCGCCCTGAATACGTCGTATAAATAAATCGAGCACATCAAGTAAGTTTGATAAACAATAAAAAATCAATTAACATTCCTTTAAGGTATAGCTAACTAACCTTACTTCCTGATGGGGCGCTCTTTTTTGGCCGAAAAGTCTTATGGTTTCTACAAACACAAATGTGCAGGGAGTATTAGCGGTTGTTAACAAATGAAAGATAAATAAAGGAATATCTGTAGTCAATAATAATTCAAAGAAAGCTTGAAATTACAAAAAAAAAAAAAAAAAAAAAAAAAACTAAAAAAATTGTTCTGCTTTTCATAGTTTAGTAGAAAGTTAAGGAGGTCTTGAACCTCCCTATATTTGGAATCAACTATCATCTTCATATCCAAAATGGAAAAAGATAATAAAAAAAAAAAAAACTATCATCTTTAAAGATAAGCATGTCTGTGATATCAATGGTGGTATAAGGATTTAAACTTATGAATTTTGGACCTATATCATAACATATGATTGACCAGACTGGATCATGTAACACATACACCTATGAAACCTAAATCCAGATATGGAGCTCCAAAAACTTAACAATAATTAGATCAAATAATTCTTCTACCTTAACATCTTCAACCTCAAAAACATGTTTTATTCGCGGTAGCAAACACAGATTGTATACAACGTGTAAGTCTAGGCTAATAAATAACAAATCTATCCTCAAGTTGAAGGCAAATTAACCTAACTCCACTTTACACCAAAAAATCACCTCTTGCCAAACCTCTTCCACTTTATCTAACTAACCTAACTGACTAAAATTACCTCAAATTCACAGTAAATTAACCACAATTTCACCTTCAAACACTAAATTAAACACAAATTACTGATTCAACGGCTACTGAAACTGAATGTAACCCTAGAAGTTACCAAAATTACCTCATTTAAACAGATCTGCCGGTCTAATCTGAATGAAAAAGATCTGAATTCAACATAAACAGTTAACGAACGAAGAATTCAACTTTCGAAACAATAAATTAGTAGATTTGTGAACATAAACCCTAGTATATGAATAAGATGACCTGGTCCAAAGTCACATGGAGAGAGAGATGACGTCAGCTATTACAATGCTGAACCAAACAACCATTTTCTAACCTAACAAATTAAACATCCAAGATCGTGATTGTAGCAGAGAGTTTAACGTACCAGTGTTAGGGGTGCAGTTGTGAGAAATCGCCGACAATCTTAGAGATTTGCAGAAGCTATGAAGGCGGCCAAGACGAAATTGAGAAAGGTGTATGTAGGTGTGTGTGGACTTCTGGTTCTCTCTCTGTAGTGGAGGGGATTCTTCTGGTTCTCTCTCTTTACATATGGAAGGAATTAATGGGGGTGTATGGGGAATTGGGATGAGTGGTGGGAAATCAAAATTTGGATTCAAAAATGGCCGCCCAAATCAGCTTATTTAAAAGATGATTATATGATTAGAAATTGAAACAAAAATTTAATTGTTATTTATGACATTAGCATATCCTACGTGGCATGCCTAGATGGTTGACAAGTATGCAAAATTACATCAGCTCTACTTCTCCTTTTATATATAAGTAGATGATATAACCATGCTATTATGATATAATTACTTGACAATTATGCTTATATTCCTTGTTTTATTTTGAAAATAAATAGTTACGGAATTAATAAACCATGGTCCATAAGTATTTGGTGAATGTTGATTGATAATAAACTTGTATGAACCAATTGGAAACGTTGACATAGTTCATTATTTTGAAATACTTTACTAAAATTATTAATACAAAAGTTATGTTTCACTAGATAAATATTTTGATTTTCCTATGCATCCTGTGTGATTCAATTCTAATTATTATTGTTATTTAGAATGTCAACAAATTAAATAGATTAAATAAAGTCACTGTTGTATGAAAATTGATTCTGACATGTTACTTTATGAAAACTGGCTAGTACATAAATTTGATTTTATGAACCCAACAATGTTTGGTAACCTGTGTGTTTATTGAATTACGTAATATAACAATATCAACATAACCATAAAGAAGTTGATAATTGAGCATGATATTTAAAATATATGCATATGATTAGTTATGTCATGAGAGTTTATAAATACATAAATATTATATCTAGTGACATGTTATAACAAGTATTGTATAATTTATTTTATGTATGTATTTATTCTAGACGTAATTATTTGTTATATAGATAGAACAACTTAACTAAGCTTAACTAAAGTTGTGGTTCATTGTCAACATCATGGGAGAGTATAAATATACTCAAATATGACACTTGGAATGTCATGCTCTCTAAATCTCATTAAAGATATCTACAATGTTTACGATTGATAAACCTTCATGGTCCGAACAGACTACACCTTTGTTGATCTATGAAAGGGTAAGGTCCCAAAAACCTCACTACGAGTACTTGGGACCATACCACAACCTCATATCTCTAACTCTCTTTAGACCTTACCCGGCCGCGCACTGGTCCTACAAAGAGAACTTAGAATAAAAACAACAAGCAACACCTGCGCGCCAAAAGGAAACTAACAAATCCTTGCGCCTCTCTCCACAACAGATAAGGTTAAAAATCCTGATAAGCACTAGGCATAAATAAAACCCAGACTTGGATATTATTTACTTCACCGATACCACATGATAAGGAGTCACACTGGATTACAGCTGTAATCTTCTAGAAAGCCCAATCGTGCACCACCAGACGGTTATAACCGTCTGGCCACGTGTCATCATCCCAGGCTCCCTTGAAGTCACGGTGATGGCATGGAATTAAAGAGAAACCTCCACTTGCCCACTTTCCACGTGGCCGTACCTCAACCGTTGATCAAGATCACGGTCCGTGTGCTCTCATACTCGTTAAGTGATTAAACAGAGGGAAAAATAATCGCTTACGGAGTTAGCATTTTCCGTCAACATTTCGATAACAGGTGTCACACCCCGATATTTCCACGTATTACCGGTGGGCCCGGTGGGGAGTATCGTGACGTAGTTGATATCATCATAGTCAATTTATCACAGTTTAATGCACAACGGAAGTCTAAAGATAAATACATTACAAACCGATTGAAAGTAATATCAATTATTACAAAACGGTTGTAAAAGGGATCCACAGGCGGATCAAAGAAAAGAAGATAATTGTTCAACATATTTTTAAGTGACAAAGCTTGCAAGACTTTTATTTATTCACTCAGGAGTAGCCAGCCTATTCTGCCTAGTACCTGCACTTAGCCTTTTGGAAAATACGTCAGTTTACAATGGTAAATACAGTTAACCGACTCATTTTGAAAATGTTTAAGAAAATTGATTTGAATGCACAAGGCACAAATATTATTTTATAACTTGGGATAATTATTTAAAAATAAACTTGTTAAAAATTACATGTTTATTATACGTTCAGTAGCCCGGGTTGAAAACCAGATTAAAGATTAATAGACACACCACATAATATATCCCATGGCGAGTTATTCTCGAACAGGTGGGTACATTATTTTACATACGCACCGGCAGGTGTATGCCTACACCCCGTGCTTAAGTCTGGCCATTTCAATGAATGAGCCGAGGATATCCAGGACATGGTCATTAACCCCCCAAAGGCTTAAAATAAACAAAACAGATTAAACGAGTTATCTCAATGATTTAATCTTCATACGATTAAAAATTTAATACCTGACGAAGCGGTATTTTATATACCGTACCCCAATCCCGTATAAGGGAAAATAAGTTAAAAGTATTTACCTGAGAAAATTATACAAATTTATCCCAGCCGTATAAAATCAGCAAGTACAGTTATCTTTTACTGGGCTCCTAAATCTGGAACGAAGGTTTTAATAACCTATTAGATTCCTAACGGGTCTCACTTAAGTTTAAACTTAGACCGGTTAGTTTTAAAGAAAGGTATACGGTTCAAAACGCAAGATTAAGCGAAGACCGGATTAGAATGTGGTTTAGACCCGACAAGTATGAAGACTTGTTTAATATGGGTAAACTAAACACATTCTGGATTTTGAAGTGAAGATGATAAGGTTTGACCTGTTTCGGTTAATTTATGCAAACTAGTTACATAAACCATACCGAACGCGAAAAATGCATAACGGGTAACCAAATGAGTCATTAGCAGGTTTCCTAAGTTAATATGCCTTAAATATGTTGTGATATCAGTAGGATAACTTCCATTATGCCCAAAACGGATTTAAAATCAATTTAAGCCCTCTAGGGGTATTTTGGTCATTTTAAGGATTATAAAAGAGGTTAAATATTAATCTCAGGTTCTGGTCTTACATGATCAGTAAAAATATTTATTTTTTCAAGTCATATCAGTAAGGTATTGCATATATGTGAAATTTATCATTTATAACCAAACTATGCATCGTAGGGGCATTTTGGTCATTTCACCTAAGCTTTAAATGTCAAAATTGGAAATCTAAGTTCAAAACTTTTTCTTACTGTTATAGTATAAAAATTTACTTAAAACATCAGTAGGTATTAAGTCTTATATGCCAAAAATAGTTTTAACCCATACTATGCGTTTAAAACGCGTAAAAAGTCGTTTTAAGCGATTTTCAGGTTATATAGGGAAATCTGAGTTTTTTATTAGTTTATAAAGTTCAAAATATTTTATTTATCATATAAAATCAGTAGCAAAAATTTTGGTATCAAAATGTTATGTAAAACTCATTTTATTAGTAAAAAGGGTATAACCGACAATTACCGAATCAAAGCAAGAACCCTATGCCATGATCAGTTTAAAAATAAATAAACATCTTCAAAAATCCCAAAATATTATATTACATCAGTGGGTAAAAAGTTTGGTGTCAAAATTTGGGTTTAGATAGGCTTTGTGCTAATTATGCCGTTTAATTAATAAAAAGCTTTCAAATTACGATATTGAGCATAACTCCTAATTTAGACCTCAAACTGATGTCAAATTTTTAGGACATGTTTATACATCAGTAATAAAGGTTTTTGTCCTCTCACATTTTCAAAAATCTCGTTTTAAGGTCAAAAGGGCATAATGGTCAACATTTAAGCCATTAACGAAAACATGCAAATGAATCGGATTAATTAGGAGCCAAGTTGTATAACCTCAGAGGGTTATACTAACCTATAACCTGGTCCTAAAGGAACTCTAAGGTATATCTAAACTAAGCTAAATTGGGTTAGAACTGAAAGTCAAAGCAATAGTCTACTTTTGCGACTCTCGGTTCCGAACCGAGCGTAAACTCAAAATTGTCGGGTTGAACATGCTTAGACATGTTCTTACATTAATTACCAAGTTATATAAGTGTTAAAACAGGTTTCATAGCTTCTACATTGTTAATTTTGAGTTTATTTGCAGAATAGCTTTCTGTTGACTTTTAAATATTAAGTTTGACCCGACAATTGACCTAGTTAGAGTGGAAATCAGAGGGTGCCCTTTTAAGGGTTTATTACCCACATAATTACCAACTCATAGCCACTTTCAATTTGAAAAATGACTGGACCATTAGTGATTAATCACTAAGTCAAAGCTTAATTACGACAGCTTTGACTTTTGGTCATTAAGATAATGAAACTTGAATTAGAGAGGTTAAGGATGCTTACTGAAGTACTTAGCACGAGTAATGATCCTTAGAGAATGACCTTGAGCTCCAGGAGGCTCCCAAGAGTGAGTTGTGAATGAATTTTCAAGTGAATGCAAAAATGGTGCAAACAAGAGTTCTTATATAGGAGTTTACAACTCATAAGATCATTCCACCAAGGCCTACAACTGATCCCTGATGAATTCCAAGTGTCCCTATGCATGACAAACTGTTGGCTGAGCTCCTGGATTCGAAAAATGGCATGCAAAGGCGGTGCAACCTGCTGTTACAGGCATCTGTACAAAGTTTCTGCATCTGGGCATTTTACGCGGCCCGCGTAAGTAATGGCCGAGGGCTTACGCGGCCCGTGTAGAGGTCTGGTCCGGTCAACAACTTTCAGAAATTGCCATTTTAGTCCCTGGTCCTTCTAAACTTGTTTTAACTTGTGTTTATTGCACTTTTAACCCCCAAACTTGACTTTTAAGGGCCTTGAGTCTTTAAACATTTATCCATAAGCCTTCAGTTAGTCACGAGGTCACCTGAATGGTCTTGAAATGCAATATTAACGCATTTAACCCTTATTACTTGTAATTAACACTTTGCCTGATTATATGCGTCGAAACTCCACGAATTTAATATCCGTTATTCTTGGGATCAAAATAAATTATCACAATGTTTTTGGGATCGTTAAAAGGTCATTCAGAGGTTACTTTCAACATGTTGACGCTTTTAACCCCTATGTTTCACAAGATCCTTATTTCAAGCACAAACGACTTTTCAAGTTCGATAAATTATTCTTTAAAGAATACGAACGTCGTGTGAGGTCAATCAGAGGCACAAAAATGGCATGTTGACACTTTGGATCCCTTTATTCACATATTTACATTGTTTGACAACTTCAGTCCCTCAGAAATAATTCCTTACACGCTTAAAGTCTATGACACGTGTCTTCATAATATTGGTCGTGATTTTACGAGGTGTTACAATAGGTTTTCCCGCCAAAACCCCGGCTATAAATAGAAGGATAATTCAGGTATAATCTTCAAGTTACATTCACTTCACTTACACTTCTTCTTCTTCTTCTTCTTCTTCTTCATATACCGATACTTATTCTCACGCCGGAGGGTGGTCACGGAGAGAACCCCCATTCTCCCCGTGGCGAGTCTAACGGTGTCTGTTTTGCAGCTATCGAGAAGAGAAAGAGATCTGTTCCCCTGAACCGAACGAGGAGAAACCAACCCTTTTATGCAGAACCTAACCCCCTGGTTTATCTGATTCCGGTCATTTAACCAGTGTTTCTTCATTGGCGCCCACCGATTTCTCAGTTTCACCCGTTTTTTCTCGTTTCGATTCACTTTTTTATTTCCGTTTTTCAAATGGAAGAAACTTCGACCCACCGTCAAAACGGCCCTCGGCCAAATTTCGTTAACAATACCCAAGTTGAGGGGATTGTAGAAGAAGCTTCGGACGACAATGAAGTGAAGTACACTGATAGTCATCCGAACGACCCTATCACTCCAGGGATGCAGCCTGAAATCCCTATAAGCTCAATTTTACCCCCAGGAGAGACCCCTATCTCCTGGTATGTCAGATCTCAGGGAGCATTGATCGCTATATATGCACAACTCTGTGCACAAACTGCTCCTCCCACTCAATCATGAAGGCATGTGTCCCGTACTAGAGCACCATCAGTACCTCATGTCTCTCAGCATGATGGACCATCACGGGTTCAGATCGAAGACACCGAAGTTTACTCTAGATCTCCAACGAGATATGAGTATACTCAGTGATGCGTGTGAAGTGTTATATATATTAGGTGTATATTTTAAGCCCCTTTAACACTTATTTTAGCCAAGTTTTAAATTTATAAAACATGATATTTTACTAACACTAAACACACATATGGGCAAGTGCACCCATCGTAAGCGTAGTATAGTGTTGGCAAGATACCGAGGTCGTCCAAGGACACAAGAGCTTTTAATACCTGTTTGTCCTCAACGTCTAATCAAAATAAAAAGTTTAAAAAAGGTTTTTAAACTAAGAAAAATAAAAACTAACTAAAATGCTGAAAATAAAAATAAAAAGAAAAACAGATAGACAAGATGAATCACTTGGTTCCGACTCGTATCTAGTGTAACCTTTGATTATTTCCGCACTTTTGCACATAATTAAGAGATTATCTTAGTTATTATAGTAGGCCCCTCTTTTGAAGGTGACGTTACCCTCACCGGGTGAAATGAGTCAGAGTCAGCAAGGATACAATCCTAAAAGGGTGGATTATTGGAAGATAATGAATTAAGTTATTAATGCAATATTATGGTAGGCCCCTCTTTTGGAGGTGACGTTACCCTCGACTAAGTAGTCTGAGTCAGCAGGGATACAGTCCTAAATAGCCGGGTTATAGTATTAATAGTAGTTAACTTATGAGGGGGTCAAAGAGTTTGGACCCCCGCCATCCAATACCGTGAAGCATTGAAGGAGGTCCTACTAAATTTGACCCAGGTCCATTGTAGGACCTCTAAACGCTGAACAATGGCAAGACCTTTACCAAACCGTTCCCTTAACCCCCGACCAGGTAGCCAACATACCTCCATATAGACCGTGGAGATATGAATGGTGAAAATCTTTTATTTTATATAGACAGTAAAATAATGCCAAGACACCACGGACAAACGATAAGGAAAGATCACCTTCAACATAAGTAACTAGTTATTAAAGTCATTAATACAAAACCAAATAAAAAGTGCAAAAGATTAGAAATAAAAAGTATTACACTAGACACTTTGTCTTCACCAAGTGATGTAAGAGACTTAGGCAAACATGGCCTTGATTGTCAAGAACTCTTACGATCAATCTTGGATCCCGAGACGACTCACACACTCTACGATGGACAATGGATGACGGTGGTGGATGATGGTGTTATGGTGGTGGTGGGTGGTGGGTGAAGTGTGAGAGAGGTGGTGTGCCAAGGGATGGTTTGAGCTTGAGCCAAGCACTCCTATTTATAGGCTGAACAGAAGCTCGGGCACGGCCCCGTGTCCACATCCTCTCTTTCTTCATTAAATGCAGCTTTGTCTTATTAGTTGACCACGCCCCCGTGTCCGCTGAGCACGACCCCGTGTGCAGAATAATCTTTGTACTATGAAGATTTGCCTGGATTGTGCGAATCTTATAGTTGACCACGGCTCCGTGTCCGCTGGGCACGGCCCCGTGGTGGGCAATAGAAGCTTCTACCACTTTGTCTTTTCTGCTGACACTTGGGCACGCCCCCGTGCTGGCTGAGCACGGGGCGTGTTCAGGCCTCTGATCTCTTGTTTTGCTTGGGAAGATGCTGTTGTTGGGTCGGGCACGCCATATCTTGCTCCTTTTCTTGTATTTATGTTAGATTTTGGTTTCTTTTTGCTTCTTTTGTTAATTTGAGCTCATTTAATCCTGAAAATACAAAAGGAAGACAAAAGCACACCTTTTCCAACATTAGTACTAAAAAATGGTTGGTTTTATGCCTCATTTGATGAAATTTATATGTTAATATTTGAACACCTCAAATACCCCCACACTTGAATCTTTGCTTGTCCTCAAGCAAAACTCTTTAATATGTGGCTATTTACACTCCCAAATGGAATGGGTAGAAAAGAAGGTTTTGGGCTTGTCGTAGAGTGTCGGGATTTCCAAGATTCTTTATTTAATTTTATTTTTATTTATTTACAATCCTATTCGTCATGATTTATTAAAAACTTTTCATAAGATAAATTACTTATTAGGGCATAACATGCCTTTGTAAAATTCTATTTATATACAAGTTCACATACCTCACGGGGATCACTCAACACTCGGCCGAAAATGTATTTTTGTGGATCACTCGAGAGCGGCATGGAACTTACTCCTACCATAGGCTTGCCAAGCAATCAATCCTCCTCCTTTTTAACTTATATACCTTTGTAAATATCAAGAGGACTTTGTGGGTTAAGGGTTAGGCTTGGGTTAAAGGTAGGTGGTTGGGTTGGTGGTTAGTGGTTAGTAGAAAAAGGGCGAAAAGCGTAACAAGTGTCGGTTTTCGTAAGACTTTCTATTTTCATAACTTTTATTTTGATGAAGCTATTTATTCAAACAAAGTTAATTTTTTTTTTGATGAACTTGTTTGTTTATTTTCTTTTGCTTCATCATCAACAAATTTTTTTTTTTTTTGAAAAGTCATATGAAGAACCGAACTTGTTACTAAAACAAAGGGTTAAAAATGAAAAAAGGTTTTGGTGGGTAAAAAGGGTTTTTGGTTTGGGTTATGAAATGAAAAGGTTTAGGCTCAAAGGGGCTAACTAGGGGGATTTTGGGTAGGTGGTAAAAAAAAAAGAAAAATAATGGTGTAGAAATAAAAAGGTTAGTCCTAATGCCTCCATCATTTACTTACTCGGGTTTAAGTTGGTAAGGATTGAGAATGTATCGTCATGGCAAGTTCTAGAGTCGTAAGAACCAAGCGGCTATTCACACAAGAAACGAAAAATGAGCATTTAGTCAAATGATATGTAAGTGTATGCTCAATAAAGTCTCAAAAATCACTTTTGTGGGAATGGGTTTTTATGTGATCAAGTATATATAATCAAATTTTAACTAAGCTTGTCATGCCTTTTCATAATTTTCTTATGTTGGTTCTTTTTATCACGACGCTATCGGTTGTAAATTCGTAAAAATATAACCTTTTTAAGAACTTGAATTTCCCGAGTTAAACCTAGACAAGTAAAAAAAATGAAAAATTTTTGAAAATTTTTTTTTGGGGTGATTAGCGGTTCCAATAGAGTTTTGTGTAAGGCTTGTATTTAGGACTTGCGAGATTCAAGGTTTTAGCATCCCCCCCCCCCCCCACTTAAATTACACATTGTCCTCAATGTGTCCAAAAATAAGTTTTTAGGTTGATTGAATGTGTAAAAAGGTGTAAAAAGCAAAAAAAAAAATTGTGTTACTGGGCGCTGAACACGGCCCCGTGTGATCCGGGCACGGCCCCGTGTTCAAGTGCCAATAACAAAATTGAAACAAGAGAAACAGAAGTCTGGACACGGGGGCGTGTTGGATGAACACGGCCCGTGTCCAGTTACCTGAACTAGGTCTTTTTCTGCAGACTGTGCAGCACGGGGCCGTGTTGGGTGGACACGGCCCGTGCCGAGCTTACTGTAAATGAAGAAATTTGTCGGACGGTTCTGTTTTCCTGTATGGAGTGCTGGTTCAAGTTTCCCTTGCATCCTTTGCCATCTCAAGTGTGTTTTATTCATTTCAACACCATCCGTAACACCAATTTAACTAAAACCATCATTCATTAATCATAGAGAGAATTACATAATAGTCCTAAAAATGAAAAATAAAGTAGAAAATAAAAGTTAAGGGTCCTAATAGGTCAAGTGATCCGTAAAATCTTCCTAAGGAGTTCTACTTCTTCAATAAGAACCAAAATTCCGGAAATAGATTTCCAGTTTAAAAGCCTTGTAGAGCTCCAAGCCGAACGGTGTTCCTAAGATGTTGCTAGAGCCATTCTTCTATCTCCCTCGGGAGAAGGGAGGCGGCGTCATGTTCCTCGACATCTTGAGGAGGAGGAGCGACACCCACCGAAACCCCTTGTAGTATGTCTCGAGGAGGTTCCGGATGTAGGGCGTACCATTCGGCCGGAATGATGACTTCCGGCACCACATTCCATGCCCTTTGGGTGATAATCGGTACCAAAGGAGGAGAGGCGAGAATGTTCAACCTTTGGTGCAAAAGGTTGACCTCCCGGAGACATCCTTCTAGTCCCACCGTCAAATGATTAATGCGGTCGACCAAAGCCTCTTCCACACTTGTTACTTCATCAAGGGCTTCTCTTAAGGCGTAAACATAGTTTACAAGAGAATCCTCAACCGTAGATGACCTTCTCCCTTGCCTGTTGTTCCTAGAATGTGATGAAGAGAATCCTCAACCGTAGA
The DNA here is from genome assembly GCA_030545235.1 of Helianthus tuberosus. NCBI lineage: Eukaryota > Viridiplantae > Streptophyta > Magnoliopsida > Asterales > Asteraceae > Helianthus > Helianthus tuberosus. The sequence continues at coordinate 40,496,853 of CM060412.1, forward strand.
TGACCTTCTCCTTTTCTTGTATTTATGTTAGATTTTGGTGTCTTTTTGCTTCTTTTGTTAATTTGAGCTCATTTAATCCTGAAAATACAAAAGGAAGACAAAAGCACACTTTTTCCAACATTAGTACTAAAAAAAGGTTGGTTTTATGCCTCATTTGATGAAATTTATATGTTAATATTTGAACACATCACTCAGTCTGAAAATTGCCAAAGAGAGTATCATGATGAGTCTCATTCTCATCGACGTCAGTCAGTTCACACCAGGTTGGGCCCACAATGGGACACCCACACCAGTGAATACGATAGAACTTACCGTGAAGGAGACAGTGCAAGTGTCTTCAGTCGGTTACAACCGAATTACAACAAATGTAAACCCCGCGCGGTTTACAATCCTGAAGCTGAACACGATTATAACCTGATCTACCGCCCAGCGGAGGCTGTAGAAAATTCCAAATTCATCAGCGAAATTGCTCTGGCTCCATTAGAAAAAGCAAAGCTCCCATCCAACGTTGGCAAGTTTAATGGTATGACGGACCCAGATGACCATCTCCAGGTCTTCACGAGCGCGAGGTTGGTAGGAGGTTGGACTCTACCGATGTGGTGTCACCTTTTCATTCAAACCCTCACAGGCGCCGCAAGGCTCTGGTTTGATAACCCGCCTATAGGGAAAATCACATCATGGGTAGACTTGTTAGAAAAGTTTTTGGTACACTTCAGCCAACAGAGGCGGTCCATCCGCGATACATCGGACATAATGAATATCCGGCGTCGCGGTGATGAAAGTTTAGAAGACTTCATTACCCGTTACAACAAAGAAGTGGTCGAAATAGGAGATGTTCATGAGCACCTAATCAGAGCCCAATTCAAGTATGTTGTCCGATGCGACGACATGATAAAGGTCTTATCCGGAACAGAAGGACTCCCAAAAAGTTGGGAGAAATTAATGGTGGCAGCTAAGGTCTATGCCCAGACTGAGAAAAATCTCAGCACCAACAGACCGCCACCACCGCATAGTCGCCCAACAGACTTAGGCCCGAGCAGCGGGAGGAAGTTTAAAAAAGGTTGGCGTGACTCGAGCTCAGGAAATTATTCATTTGAAGATGCACAAGCTACCATCAATAAGCTCGCTGCACAAAGAGAAGCAAAACAAGACAACAGAGAGAGGCAGTGGACTCCTTTGACCAAAACCCCCGCAGAGGTACTGAGCACAGAGGTCTACCAATTCAAGGCACCTCCACCTATGAAGAACAAGTGTGGCGAAAACCCAAGTCAGTACTATGATTATCACAAAGACAACGGTCATACTACCAATAACTGTATCTCCTTGTGCACTGAAATCGAGAAAGCGCTTAAAAGCGGTGAGCTCACTCACCTGTTGCAGAATGTGCGCTAGGAGATAAAACAAATCACTAGTGGCAATGAGGGCCCGAGTAAAAAGGCAAAAAATTAAGCAACAGTTCTATAGTCTCCTTGCAGATTGGACAGGCTCTATAGATCATCAATTCTCAGCAAGGACTATAGTGTAAGTTAAGTCCCACGTAATTATTTTAAAAATAGAATTTGTACGGCCTCTGCGCCTTATCCATGAATAAAAAACAAAGTTTCCATTATTCTTGTGTTTTTACAAAGTGCATGCAATTCCTTTTGGTAAGCGTAAAAACATTATGGTAGATATAACACAAGTCTCATGAGCGGTCAGCGATTACACACATCGCGCAACCTATGTTCACACATGAGCTTTATACCACCTTTATTCGCCTTACCTGATCAAAGCAATTGTACTCATGCAAAATATTGTAAATTAAAACACATATCATATCAAGTTACTGGCGCTCCCCACGCCTTAACATAAAGTTATCAATATACACGACATTGTATTAAACAAAGTTACTTGCACAATAGCGCATTAACAGAACAGAGACATACATCTCAAAAAACTACAAGATAATTGTTTATACAAACACAAAGGAAAACCTACGCTAAGTCTTCATCTTCATTTTCTCCATCTGAGAAGATTTCTTTCAATTGCGCCACATGGTCCTCAGATTGCAGCACAACATTGATCAGATCCATAACCGGGAGTTGCAAGTTATTAAACTCTGTCTTCGCGGCAGCAAGGGCAACATCTGTATTTACGCCATGGGTAGCCGACTTGCTAGTATCCCAGTCAACTTTCAAAGCGTTAACCACATGGTGCGAGCATTCAACATACCCTTGGGCATATCCATCATTTCGCGCAACAACCACCAAGCGCGCGACCGTTTTATCTAGCTCCTCGGAATTTAGAACTGATTCAGCAACCTATAATAAAAAGAAGTAAATTAGAAAAAGCGCAAGACAGCTCCAAAGAGTTACAAAAGCATAGAAGAAACTTACACAAGCAATTCCGCGCTCTTTCAGCCATAGCATGTCACTTTTCAACGATTCAAGCTCGCTCTCCGCTGTCGCCCGCGCAGTTTCGGAAGTTTCTAACTTCTCTTCGGTTTCAGCAAGACGGTGGGAAGTTTCAGCCTTCTCAGTATGCGCAAGCTCCAGGTCTTTCTTGATTTGTTCCGGATCAGATAGCAAAGCAATAAGTTCTTCTATCTCTTTATCTCTAAGGGCAAGGGTAGCACAGGTATGTACCTCTCGTTGTTCACTCCTTTCTCTGTGAGAACGCGCTTCATCCCGCGCAGCTTCAGCATCAGCTTTTTCTTTCTTCAATTTTTCGATCTCCGCATCTTGTTTCTTCAACTTCTCAACCTCAGCCTTGAGATTGTTGATAACATTGGGGAGACCCATATTCTCAGCATTATCCTTCTCACATATCTTTTTCCAGTTCTTGCGCTCCTCGGAAAGAAGGGCAGCTTCGGCTTCCGCTTTTCTCTTCCAACCTGCAACAGACCACTCTTCAGTTTTTCGATCAGTCTCAAATTTGGCCTGATCAGCTTCAAGTTTGGCCCTCAGCTGGGCAACACGGTTTTCATCATCAGCAGCTTTCTTCTTAGACGCCTTAAAGGCAGCCCACTCCTTGTGCATACTATGCCACTCGCGCACTATTCGGTGCGTAGTGGATGTATAAGAAGCAGCCTCCTCAAGATAGGCATGATAAGTTTTATCGTGAAGGCGTCCCTCTTGAAACTTAATCTCCTAAGGAGGAAAGGTTCCCTGTAACCAATCTCGGCACACACGCCAGTCTGAAAAGGTGTCACCTTTCTTCAGATTCCAAACAGGGACATGAATTTCAGCGGCATTCTTCTCCGAATAGGTTCTATAATAATAATCCCCCAGAGTTTCATCTGGGGGGATTGGAGAACTTTTGTCAGCATCAAAAAACGAACCTTGGTCCTTAGTAGAGACCTTCTCAATATAGGCATGAAGCCAGAAGCGAGAAGCTGTTGCAGGGATCTCTTGAGTAGATTTCCCTTTCTCTGAATCCTGAGCAACAAGTTCAGGAGTTTGTAGATTACCAACACCAACATATTCAACCTCTGGGCTAGTGACTTTCCCTACATCCACAGCAACATCAACAGGCTTATCAAGATTCTCGACCTCAGCAGTCTTCTCCGCCTCATTCTCCGGAGTCTCAGTATTCTTTGACTAATCAGTAACAAAGGCGCGTGGAGGAGAGGGCGGAAGTTCTTCATTGACAACAGATGATGGATCTCTGTGAACATGAGAGTTTGATTTTTCTGCAAGAACAAACATACAAATTACACAAGGCATGTAAGTGGAAAATAAAGAAGAACACTTACCAAAAAGGGGATTCGCAGTAAAGGCATCAAGATTGCCCCTCCTAGTAATTTTCTTCCTCTGAACTTTCTTCGCAGGCTGACCTTCAGCTCCAGTGTCAGTCTGTTTTCTTTTTCCTACTTTTTCCACAGCAGGCGCTCAGGACCCGATTCCAAATCGATAGGATCATCAGGGTTTGATGGAGGGATATCAGCAGTATCTTTTGGTTCCGGCTTCGGTCTTCTTATAACTATAGGCACAAGACCCTCCAACGAATCAGATACCACCACATAATCACACCAGGAGTCAGAGGAACGGCGCATACCTTTCTTCTCCCCTCCCACATTTTTGGCCTTAAAAGGATGAGCTTTCTCAGCGTCACTCTTCTTTGGCGCAGCAGTAGTAGTGGGCGCACGTCTTTTCTTCTCAGGGCCTATGCCCAAATTAGACAGCTCACCTACTATAAAGCACATAAATTAACTTATTCAAGCGCGCAGGCACAACACAAAAAAACATAGCGATAAAAGCTTACCAGCGCCAACAGCAAGTTGTGTAGACAAATCCTCATCCCGCGGAAGAGCAAAATTCCTCAAAATATGGTGATACCAAAGCTCCTCATCAGGCTTTTTAGCAATGGTAGCCATCTTCCCACCCTCTCTCTCAAACGCAACGACATACAAAGAAACAACTGCAAAGCAAGAGAAGCAGAGCAAAGTTCAAAAAGGGGGGGGGGAGAAACAGGGCAAAACCCTAAGTCTTACCTTTATCGCCCTCCATATACACTGGCTTCTCTTCCCGATTCATCCGCCAGTTCAGGCTCATGCTAGCACCAACAAGGGCCTTCTCCGGCAAAGCAATAGACGGAACGTCCTTCAAATCCTGGTACCAATTTTCATCAACAGGAGTCTGATAGTCTCAGTGGGGACATCCTCTTTTCCCCTGAATGTCATCCTCATCGGGATAACCCATACTTTAATAAAAAAGAATTTCTGCTTCCAGTCATGAAACAATTTTGGGGGTTGAAGCAAGATCTTCTTTGCAGATTATCTTTGCATAAAGGAATAGAACCCTTGGGAGCAATGCTTTTGATGGAACACCCGGAATCGACGAACCGTCGGTTCAATGTGCATCGTACGGCACGCAAATTCGAAGTGACGAACCCTAACCATACCAATAGGGTGCATCTGGGAGATGTGAAACTTGTAATACTCAAGAATTTCAAGAATAAATTTCATTGCAGGCAGCCGGAAATTGCCTGCAGAAAAGAAGTCCCAAAATAGGGTTATATACCCGGCCGGAGCGTCCGCCGCGGTCTGACCCTCATCAGGGTATCGAGCACCCCAATTTTCCGGAAACCTGATATTCCGAATCAAACCTTCGAACGTCGCCCTAGACCACTTAAACGGTGGAAGTTCGGCAGCCATTTCTTCAGTAGAGTCTTCGTGATAATCTCAGGTTGACATAGGAAAGAAAAATTGCAAATTCTTTCTAATAACTAACAAAGAATACGAAGGAGGGAAGGGTTTTCAAGAAAGTAATGATTAACAAGAATAGGCAATTGAAAACACTTATATACTCACCGCCATAAATAGCCTAGGTAACTGCAGCAGCACCTTTTTCGGGATGGCACAGTTATCCAAGCGTCAGGGGCGAGTGGGAAAGAACCACAAACGCGAGTTCACGCGCGCGTGTGAGACAGGATCAGCAACGTACAACTAACAATGACAGCCTGTCAACACATCAACAGTTATTACTGCACCTTTTCGCATACCCAAAAGTCAAGATTTTCAAAACATAAGAATAGTGAGCAAAAGTATCTTCTCCCAGAAGATTCTCCATTTTCGCGCCAAAAACTCTACAGCAAAAAGCATCTCTCTCTCATAGTCCAGTGCTCCACTTATTTGCATAAGAGCAACACTAGGCTGGGGGGACTTGAAGGGGTAAGGTCCCAAAAACCTCACTTCGAGTACTTGGGACCATACCACAACCTCATCTCTCTAACCCTCTTTAGACCTTGCGTGGCCACGCACTGGTCCTACAAAGAGAACTTAGAAGAAAAACAACAAGTAACACCTGCGTGCCAAAAGGAAACTAACAAATCCTTGTGCCTCTCTCCACAGCAGATAAGGATAAAAATCCTGATAAGCACTCCTGCATGACTTGGATATTATTTACTTCACCGATACCACACGATAAGGAGTCACACTGGATTACAGCTGTAATCTTCTAGAAGGCTCAATCGTGCACCACCAGATGGTTATAACCGTCTGGCCACGTGTCATCATCTCAGGCTCCCTTGAAGTCACGATGATGGCATGGAATTAAAGAGAAACCTCTACTTGCCCACTTTCCACGTGGCAGTACCCCAATCGTTGATCAAGATCGCGGTCCGTGTGCTCTCACACTCGTTAAGTGAATAAACGGAGGGAAAAATAACCGCTTACGAAGTTAGCATTTTCCGTCAACATTTCGATAACAGGTTTTCCCGCCAAAACCTTGGCTATAAATAGAAGGATAATTCAGGTATAATCTTCAAGTTACATTCACTTCACTTACACTTCTTCTTCTTCATATACCGATACTTATTCTCACGCCGGAGAGTGGTCATGGAGAGAACACCCATTCTCCCCGTGGCGAGTCTAACGGTGTCTGTTTTGCAGCTATCTAGAAGAGAAGGAGATCTGTTCCCCTGAACCGAACGAGGAGAAACCAACCCTTTTATGCAGAACCTGACCCCCTGGTTTATCTGATTCCGGTCATTTAACTAGTGTTTCTTCAATCTATATTATGTGAAAATAAAAATTGTTTATAAAGAATACCAAAATAACTTGTTTTATATGGTGACATGCTATAAGGTCATGTATCGTATATGATTTGATATTATCTTTACCTTTTATTCTATATACTATCATTTCTTTGCATCAATAATATGATAATACTAATATGATAATACTGAATAGAACGATTAAACCAAAGTTGTGGTGTATTGTCACTCTCATGAAAGAGGAGAAATATGCTTAGATTTGGCATCCAAAGTGTCATACTTCATGTATCTCATTTTCAAGTTATAAAAAGGTCGTGAGATGTTAGACCAGTAATATTACAAGACTCGGACATATAATTAGTTCGTGATTGACATTATACGAAGAGAAGTTTATTTATAAGGGAAAATCCGATAAAACTAATTTTGTTTGTCAAACCTCAAATATGCTCTTGAAGTAGCAATATCATTAAAGGGCACGAAAGGTTTTAAATGAATTTATATCTATATGTTCGAGTAAATAATGGAAAACCATGAAAATTGTTTGGTTTTACTTTGATCCATGAAGTGAATATATATTGATCATCGTGATCATGGACATCATTAAGAAAGTTGTAATGATGGTCATATTAATAATGAGATCGACCATTAGAAGTTCAACAATGATCATGTTAATAATGAGATCAAACTATTAGAAATTATAAGATAGCAAAGTTAATAATGATCTCAACAATCATCATTGTAATGATGGTCATAATGAAATCAACCACTAAAAGTGGCAAACTAAGAAGTGATTATATAATATGGAGGTTTGAACTTTGAAGTTATAATACATTCTCTCATATATTACATTTTGTATTAAATACGTGCAAGTAATACATATGCGATCATAATCCAAAAGTTTATGGATCATAATTATTTAAATAATTGGCATGACCGGTTAGACCACACCGAGTCAATGATGATGTGAAACGTATTGAAGAACTCGAAGATTCTTCAAGTTGGTAATTAGCATGCAATATTTGCTCCCAAGGGAAATTCATTATTTACCAACCAAAGTAGGGTAAGAATCCCTAAATATTCTAGAAGTGATTAAAGGATATGCATATCCCAACATGATACCATTTAGTGTTTTAAATCGATGCATCGTCTAAATGGTTATCAAAACCACAACCTGAAGTTTGTGTGAGTGTGGCTTAGCTAATGTGATAGCAAGCATATTAATCAAGATTAGTATATTTATTTAGTAATAATGAATTTGATTCCCAAGTTATTAACGATCATTGGAGTAAGTATTACTGTTGAGATGATCACTAAACGTCTACTATTGATAACAAATCCAATGATCATGAGAGGAGCAAAAGTTCATTTAGGTACATGTAATTTTATGTATAGTACTATCAGTTAACATCAAGCCAATAAGTTATAGTTCTCCCCAAACAGTTGGTTTTTGGTCAGGAACCAAATATGTCTCATCAACGATTTTGGTTATGCGACATATATTGAAACTCATCCACCACACCGCACAAAGATGGGACTTCTAAAAAGTTTGAGAATATGTTGGGTATAAATAATCGTCTATGATTAAATACTTAAAGCCATTAGTGAGAAATTTGTTTATGGATCATTGGTTTTCACTTTAGTGAATGAATGTTCCCAACATTAGGGGGAGATAACAAGTAGTTGGAAAGTGAAAAGTGAAATGAGTTATCATGTCATCTTGATCCTCAGACTATAAACTATGAACTAGAAGTTTAAAGTATAATTCATTTACCAATATTAAATAACAAATTACCAGACAAGTTCACTGACCTAAATAGAGTGACTAAGTAAGTCACATAATCAACTGCTTATGCTCCAGTTATCTTTGTGTCCCAAGAGGATAACCACATATTTTTGTAATGAGTCTATTGCACACCTATAGCGTGGTAGACTAGTTGATTCCAACAATAAAATTCCTCGAAAATTGGAGCAAGTAATTAAGATGGTCAAGTCGAGGTTATAGTAATAAGATCCCCTGAAGGTATAATAGACATGATGGTTCAAGAAGAACCTCAGGTAACTAAAAATAAAGAGATCTCGCTAAGTTGTATCATGTCTAAGATATGTATGGAATCGAAATAAAATCGATGTCGTTATACTTTTGTATATATTGTAGCGCTTAAAATGATTAAATGATGAGGATCAAGATTTAGGATCTGCCTATGAATGAATATTAATAAATGATTGGCCAAAATAGAAATACGCAAATAAGGCAGAGTTTAGTTCTCTAATGAAATGGAAAGTTTCTGGACCAACAGTCCATACAACTGAAGTTGTAAAATATGTTGGAAACAAAAGTGTCTTTTACGCGAATCATGTGAAAATCAAAATTAAGTGATATAAGTCAAAATTGGTGGCACAAAAATTTTCACAAATAACTATGATTGATTATGAGAAAACGTATTCTTCAGTGGTGGATGCATTGACTTTCCAATATCTTATTAGTGTGGTAATATATAAAAGAGAATTGACATGCGTCTTATGAAAGTTATGTATCACTTGATACTAAGTCATATAAAATAAGTTCTCGAGAATATTATGATTATTATATAAATTCAAATCTGAATACATATACATGTATATGCTATTGAATTGAATATAATTGGAACTCCCCATGAGTATCCTAAAGCATTTGAGTGCTTAAGAGGTTAATTGAAACACCTTATGGATGTAATTATAGTGCACCAATACTCCAATAAACATACATAGAGAATGTGTACCTGGTTATTATGGCATCTCAATGTACACTGTGTACAAACATGGTACAATATGAATTTTGGAGATAAAAGCAAGTGTTCTTAATATTTTTGCATATGATATCGATATCTATGTGTTAAAAGGGCAAGTTTATATAGCAAAACTTCTAAGAGTGAAAGCACATGCATATTTGGATAAGATGGAAAGAATTCCATCATGGATTGATAATACTAGAAGCATTAATGATGTCAAAACCACAAGAACGTACTATATCAAGTTCCTAGAATATGTATGGACTAAAATAGTTAGATCGAGTGTTTTACAACTCGGGATATTTGCATAAAGATGGATATAAGTTTGATTAAATTAGCCATGTTTTATCGACGTTCTACTTTTAAAAGTTCACTATAATCGCAGTTTACAGTGATGATGTCTAGGCATCATCGAGAGAAATTGTCGAGCTTTTAGAGGGAGAATTTTTTAATGACCTTGGCACGGTCTAACTATTACTCGAACTGCAGTTCGCGTATATATGTAATTATATTTTACCTATCCCCCAAGTACATCTAAAAGATGATGTTTGGATATTTAGTATGGACATAGTTGAACCTTAAAGTATGTTAAAGGTTGTTAAGTCATTTGTTATAAGAAATGCCTATTATCATCTCCTATACAAGTAGAGATTCTCATTCTAGAAGTACCATCATTAAATGCATAAGTGCATTAATATGTTTTGCTAGCTATGTATGGTTATAATATCTTTCACTTGAGCTTATTGTCATGATATAACCCGTGTCAAGCGAAGAGACATTGGAATGAGTTTAAAGAAACATTTCAAGTATAAACGATATTTGATTATATTTTACTAACCCATCAAAACAAGTTTGGTTAGTCTTGGAGATGCAGGAATGTAACGAAACACAGTCATGGACATATGATAATTTTTGGAAAGAGGTACCTGAAGTTTCGTTAGAAGATTATACAACAATGCTCAACATAAAGGATTGCACATTAAGGGATCAAGCAACAAATCATTCGCTACAAAGGCTTTATTCGACTTTCAAGGAAGATGGACACACGTCACTTAAAGGATATATGTTAAAATGAGGGGGAGACTTATTCAAGTTGCACTCTTTTTCCCTTGACTAAGTTTTGTCTCACTGGGTTTTCTTAGTAAAGGTTTTTAATGAGGCAACATATCTGATCCAAAAGTATCAGGGGGAGAAAATGCGCGCTGCACTCTTTTTCCCTTAGCTGAGATTTTGTCCCACTGGGTTTTCCTAGCAAGGTTTTCAATGAGGCAGCATCACCAAGCGTATTAAAGAATAGTATATCATGTGGATAGTCAAAGGGGAGTGTTATGAATGTATCCATTATGTGGTGACTATCCACATCTATAACTCCTATCCCTTTAGTGCACCCATTATGTAGTGACTATCCACCTCTATAACTCATATCTCTTTAGTTACTATTGTACTAATGTAAGGGCCTATATATAATGGCATTTGTATATGATGTTGAAATCAATCAATAAGAAATCCATCTCCCATTCTCCCATTCTTCTCTATACATTGCTAGTAGGTCATTGTTTTACAACATTATGTTAACTAATTGAGGTTAAATTAATTTAGTAAATGGCTAACTCTCAAAAAGCCATGGCCCATTGGACGTTATGTTGGGTTGGTTCATGGAGCAAAGTGATTTCTAAATTAAATGGCCAAATGGGTTTGGACCTTTGGGGATGTGAATTAAAAGAAACAACTGAGGAGGTCGGTCGAACTGGTAAAATAAAAGGATGAATTAAGGATCACTTTTGGGGATAACCACAGCCGTCATAGTGGAAGTCAAGGACAAATTCAACAATACTTTTTCAACTTTCAAGTTCCTTTTGAATGTGCAACCAATTCGGGATGATAACTGAAGCGCTGAAGACTATCATGAGCGGCTAGGCTCTCTCATGGCTTCCTCCAGGTGGAGGGTTCAGTTAGGTTTTTACTTTATTCAGTTTATACTCAGGTTTGGATGTATTTTTTACTTTGAAAACATTGTATGAATACATTGATGTGTTGGTTTTTTTGAACTATTTGCATGTGTTTTGAGTTCTTGATTTACAACTTGTTCGGTTGATGACAAAACTTAGTAACTTGTTGGGTGACATAGAGTAGGTTGACTCACACTAGTAAATAGGATTAATCAAATTATAAAAGATATGATGACAAAGACCTATTTTTTATTATCATATTAAATTAACCAACTTTCCAACATCATGTCTATGTGATGGCCAATTAACTAAGTAAACTGAGTTTTGTGAAACCTAGAACCTGAACTTTGGAGGAAGTTACATTTTATAAATCTGATATCTTTTCTTGTAGTTAGTTTTTTAGTTTCTCTCAAAGAAATCAAAACCCCAAATCTAGATTAGTAGTAGTTAATTAAATAATTTAGCTAAACACTAATGACATATTCCCCATGGATACGATACCCTGCTTACGATATCTACTTAGTTTAACTAGGTTTTTGCATGACCCTTACGACAGTCATCAAAATGACGCCGTTGCCGGGGAATTAGTGCGCTTAGTGTTAGTTATTTAGTTAGTTAGTAGTTAGTTGTTCTTGCTTTTTTTTATTCTAAAAAACCCAAAAATATGTTTTCTAATTATTTTTGTTTGTTCGTGATTTACGTGGGTAGTTGAGTTGTGTTTGTGCAGGATGACAGATCTTACTATATTTTGCGGCTCTTCTACATGCAAGTTGTGCGGGGAGCCACTTCATCCGTGTATCGGTTGCCACGAGGCCCGATTTAGACAGGAAAAAACGAAATTGGAAGAACCACCGATGCCTTGCTATGAGAATCCTTCCCATCCACCATATTTCTATGATTCTGATACAACAGTGGAGGATGGTTATTACTCTGACGGATGGGATCGGGACGAGGATGCTTATTATGAGTGTAGAATGGATGGACGATGTTTCTGTTGCGGTCGTGATCATACTTATGATTATGTTGTGTGTTCGGTGTATTTGGAAAATCCAAAGTATTGGAATAAAAAATGATAGATGCGTACATCTCAAGACCGTATCAGGGATACCGAAAGTATCATCCCGAGGAATATTCTGAGCCCGAGGGTGTCTATACTTATCAGACCGAAGAGGAGAAAAAGTTTTCTATGTTGGAAGTGATTTTGTCCAAACTCGAACAGTATTTATCAGCACCCAACCTTTCTGATGAAGATCGAATCAGCTGTCTAGTTTCCAAGTGTCAGAAGTTAAAAATGAAGATAGAAATAGAAGAGCGCCTCTCACCATTACCTGATGATATTAGAGATTATTCTCACATGGAGGATAATACCACAACAATGAATCCTTTATCTGATGAAGAGTCACTGGTGGATCAGATGGGTGAGGATGATGAGGCAAAGCAGTCTGATGAGATGAATGTGTGTACCGAACCTCTTCCCATATCAATCATTCCAATTAACAACTGTGGGGAAGAGGGTTCGAGGAAGAAGATGGAAAGGGCAAAACTACAATACATCGGTGTATATCTCGTGAAGTGGATTAGCGAAACCCGCAGGTGTTTTCTAAACATGCCAATTATGCCGACGAGCTTATGGAGATGGCATGTAAAATTCCGGGCATTCATTGAAAATACAAGGGGTAAATGTGCATTGAGACCACGTAGCGCATATCAGGTACGATATAGCTGAAGATCTAAAACTTAGCGCTTCTTGGGAGACAACCCAGGTTTTGTTTTTATTTCATTTGTTTTTGTTTTTTGTGTTTTATGTGTATGAACCGGACAAGTGTGGGGAAGTCTGAGGAGGTTTGGTTGCTCGTCGAACCGGTTTTTTCTTGTTTATCTTCGTTTAATGACCCGTTTAACCTGTTTGGGAGCTTGTGAGTCTTAATTTTGCAGGTTTCGATCGTTTTTGTCCATACTCAATCTCCATTTGGACAACGTGATTCGAATTATATAAAGATAAGCATCCCATGTCGAATGCAGCCGCGAATGAAATACTATACGGCTGCAGTGGAACGAGGCTCATAGGAATTCCACCACGTCAAATCAGGGGAGTCTGTTCCATTTATCTATGTGTTTTATTTATGTTTTTAGTGTGTCAACAGTTTTGCTCTCCATTGAGGACAATGTAGGAATTAAGTGTGGGGAGGGGAGACTAGTGTCTGGTGTGTCTTAGTCGTGTCAGTTGTGTCGTAAAAATTAAAAATTAAATAAAAATAAAAAAATTGAAAATGTCTTGTAAAGATTTTTGCACAAAATGGAAGATGATAGGTATAATCAGATCGTTGGCTTTTAATTACTATATATAAGATATAATAAGCAGTCGGTCACACGTCTAATTTTGGATATCTGGGTAGGCCCAGCTGGTTGATGAGTTCCTTAGGATTGATATAAAATACCTTAAATTAGGAGTCTTGTGGGTTCTCACCTTAGAAGCTATGGCAAAACTGAAACTGTGCAGAGCATAAGAGGTACGTTATAAATAAAAAACTTATAAGTTTTTCCGTTTAAATTGGCACACATGTTTCTTTTTGTGAAAACAAATCCGAAACAGTGTAGCGCCCGAAAAAAGAAAAAAAAAACATTTCATCCATTCATTTGAGCACATGTTGAAAAAAAGAGAGAAACAAAGCCTATGGTATTGCCGCGGGGATAGCGACTCATGCGGTACATACCCTCTAGGTGGAGTTATAAAAAAATATGTGAAGTTTATGGCATTAACCATGGGGATGGTCACTCGTGTGGGGTATGTCCGCTAAACTGACATAAGTAAAGCATGTAAAGCTCGCAATATCATCCATCTTTCCATCATAAATTTAATCAGAATAGCATAAGGGTGTTTTATATAAGACGGTAGATTTAATATCTTTTAGCCTTATAAACTTGAAACGAGATTAGGTGACGTTGTAGTCTTTTGAGTGTGAGATCCATAGATAACTATAAATTACTTGAACTTAAATGAATCGTGAATAAGGGCTTGAAAGTTGGCGGTTGGGTTTAAGTGGATCGTATACCTGCAATCTTGGTTAACGTGTGGTTTGATTTGTTAATAAATTAAATGAATATAAGAAATGCCAATGTTTCTGATTGTGATTCCATTGCATATAATTTTTTCGCGACGAACAAAGATAAGTGTGGGGATTTGATCGGTGCATTTTAGGTAAACCTAATTTTATATATATATTATAGTATAAATGCACCAATAAGGCATATGAGCAATGTTATTAAAAGAGTTATTATATTTTGTTGGTTATGAATAACAATGTGTTAAAATGATAAGATAAATATTGTTTGTGGGATGTTAGAAACATTTAAAGACCTGTGAAGGATTTACGTATGATTCATGAGAAAAACTTGAAAGCAATTAAATGTCTTTAAAAGCTAAAATTGGTTTTAATAATCATAATTAATTCTTTTGAAATTGCATAGCAGGATACTACACGAATGAGAGTCATGAGAAAAACTTGAAAGCAATTAAATGTCTTTAAAAGCTAAAATTGATTTTAATAATCATAATTAATCCTTTTGAAATTGCATGGCAGGATACTACACGAATGAGCTTTAAAAGATGACCAATACAATTAAAGTCTTATGTTAACTAATTGAGGTTAAATTAATTTAGTAAATGGCTAACTCTCAAAAAGCCATGGCCCATTGGACGTTATGTTGGGTTGGTTCATGGAGCAAAGTGATTTCTAAATTAAATGGCCGAATGGGTTTGGACCCTTGGGGACGTGAATTAAAAAGAAACAACTGAGGAGGTCGGTCGAAGTGGTAAAATAAAAGGATGAATTAAGGATCACTTTTGGGGATAACCACAGCCGTCATAGTGGAAGTCAATGACGAATTCAACAATACTTTTTCAACTTTCAAGTTCCTTTTGAACGTGCAACCAATTCGGGATGACAACTGAAGCGCTGAAGACTATCATGAGCGGCTAGGCTCTCTCATGGCTTCCTTCAGGCAGACGCTTCAGTTAGGTTTTTACTTTATTCAGTTTATACTCAGGTTTGGATGTATTTTTGACTTTGACAACGTTGTATGAATACATTGATGTGTTGGTTTTTTTGAACTATTTGCATGTGTTTTGAGTTCTTGCTTTACAACTTGTTCGGTTGATGACAAAACTTAGTAACTTGTTGGGTGATATAGAGTAGGTTAACTCACACTAGTAAATAGGGTTAATCAAATTATAAAAGATCTGATGACAAAGACCTATTTTTTATTATCATATTAAATTAACCAACTTTCCAACATCATGTCTATGTGATGGCCAATTAACTAAGTAAACTGAGTTTTGTGAAACCTAGAACCTGAACTTTGGAGGAAGTTACCTTTTATAAATCTGATATCTTTTCTTGTAGTTAGTTTTTTAGTTTCTCTCAAAGAAATCAAAACCCCAAATCTAGATTAGTAGTAGTTAATTAAATAATTTAGCTAAACACTAACGACATATTCCTCGTGGATACGATACCCTAATTACGCTATCTACTTAGTTTAATTAGGTTTTTGCATGACCCTTACGACAGTCATCAGTTCACTAAAATTAGGGCTATCCAAAAAGCTCGCGGCTCGGAGCTCGCTCGAAGCTCGCTTGAATTTAGCTCGGATAAATCTCGCTCGATATGGCTCGGTTTGAAAGTGAGTCGAACCGGCTCGACTTAATTAGAAAGTGAGCCTAGCTCGGCTCGGATCGTGATGAGCCAAATTGGATGTTGACCCCCTCTGCAGCCCATGATATCCAATTTTCCCCCCCAATATTCAACACCCCTTCTTCCAGATTACATCTTGGATTGAACTCTGATCTTCTGATGGTGGTTCGCTCCTCTTTGTTTTGATTATTATTAAAATATTTGAGCCTCTTTTAGTTCTTCTTTTTTATCATATTTTGGTTTTAATTTTCATTATTTATAAAACAGTTTCATGCTTACTAATTAACAATGTGTAGTGCATAATAAATTTATCTACGGTTAGATTTGAAGTATGAGTAAGTTGAAAGTGAATTTGCTCAGATGAATGAGGCTCCGGCGAGAGATATCTTGGTTTCATCTGACAGAGTTGCCGATCTCTTACTATTTGATCAACCGATTGAATATGAGCCCTTGTAGGTTGGGGTTAGGGGATGGCGGTGGTGGGGGTTGTGCAGCGGGGGTCGGCCGCCGGTGGTGGCGGTGCAGCGGTGGTGGGGGATGTGCAGCAAGGGCGGAGGTGCAGTGGTGGTGGTATGGTGGTGTGGTTGAGAGAAAGAGATAATGAGGAGAGAGAGATATGAGGGAGAGGAAGAGAGAGAAAGTAATCAGTATATATATATATATATATATATATTCTTCTTTATATATTGGAAAATAAGGATCAATGCTAAGAGTATTGAACTTAGGAACAGTCTAAACGAAAAGTTGTTAGCAGCACAGAAAGAAGTTGTATTGGAAAATAACCTTTCAGAAGAAAGATTAGGTGCAACTATTGATCAGTTGTCACTTGGGAATGATGGAATCCTTAGATTGAATGGTCGAATCTGGGTTCCAATCCATGGAGGACTTAGAGATATAATCCTCCAAGAAGCTCATAATTCCAGATACTCAGTTCACCCAGGAAGTGACAAAATGTATCAAGATTTAAAGGCAAACTATTGATGGATGGGCTTGAAGAAATCCATAACCACACATGTGGCTAAATGTTTGACGTGCTCACAGGTTAAAGCCGAACATCAAAAGCCATCAGAATTACTACAACAACCAGAACTTCCCACATGGAAATGGGAGATGGTAACCATGGATTTTATTACCAAGTTACCTAAGACAAGACATGGAAATGATACAATATGGGTCATAGTTGACAGATTGGCTAAGTCGGCTCATTTCTTACCCATCAAGGAGACACATAGCTCCGATAAACTAGCCCAATTGTATGTGGACGAGATTGTATCTCTCCACGGAGTGCCAGTATCTATTATATCCGATAGAGATACTAGATACACTTCTCATTTTTGAAAAAGTTTCCAACAATCCTTAGGCACACGTTTAAATTTCAGTACTGCTTACCACCCTCAGACGGATGGACAAAGTGAGCGTACAATTCAAACACTTGAAGACATGCTTCGTGCATGTGTTATTAATTTAGGTGGAAGTTGGGATGATCATCTTCCCCTGATTGAGTTCTCCTACAACAACAGTTACCATACGAGCATTCAAGTTGCGCCTTTTGAGGCTTTATATGGAAGAAAATGCAGAACGCACGTCTGTTGGGCGGAAGTTGGGGAAACCCAGCTATCAGAACCTGAGATAGTCCTTGAGACGACGGACAAGATTGTTCAGATCCGTGATCGTCTAAATGATGCCAGAGACAGATAGAAGAGCTACGCAGATAAAAGGCGCAAACCTCTAAAATTCGAGTTAGGAGATAAAGTGCTACTCAAAGTGTCACCCTGGAAAGGAGTGATGCGAATTGGTAAAAAGGGAAAACTAAGCCCAAGATACATCGGACCATTTGAGATCATCGAATGTGTTGGGAGTGTGGCCTATAAGCTAAACTTGCCTGCGGAGCTTAGTGGAATTCACAATGTGTCCACATCTGCAACTTAAAGAAATGTCTAGCTGGTGAGTCACTAGCAATATCTCATAAAGACGTACAGATAGATGAAAGCCTGAGGTTTGTTGAAAGCCTATATCGATTGAGGATCGACAAGTTAAAAAGCTCCGAAGGAAGCATGTACCAATTGTGAAAGTAAAATGGGATGCCCGTAGAGGCCCTGAATACACGTGGGAGGTTGAGTCCACCATGCGACCAAAGTACCCTCACTTATTTCAGGTAAATCTCGAGGTCGGGATTTCTTTTAAGGGGGTGAGGATGTAACACCTTGTAAAATTGTGTCCAATAATGTAAAGACACGTATCCTAAACCCTAAATGTGTAAAAAGTTGACTTTGAAGGACTAAAGTTGACAAACAGTGAAAAGATGTATGCGGAGGGACTAAAAGTGTCAACATGCTAAACTTATGCCTCTAAGTGACCTTTTAACAAGCTCGGGGATTCGTAATGTTCAATCATGCTCTTGGGAATGCTTGATATTTATTATGTAAGGTTTTGGTATCGTTACACGATAAAATGTGCAAGATTTCAAGAAGAAGGGTTAAAAGCGTCAACAAGAGAAATTAGTACCTTCGGGTGGTCTACCTACAAACCGGGAGCCTTAGACTATTTATTCACAATCCCATGTATGGCCAATATTGGCTAAAGTTGGCATTTGATAAGTTACAAGACAATAATAGAGGTTATACAAGTCAAGGGGCCAATTGTGTAAATTTTTATAATTTTTCTCGTTGGTCAACACATTTACGGACCGTATGGGATCCCTGCTTGCGGTTCGTAAAGCCTGTTACTGGGCGAATTTTTGCTTGTTCTCCACACATAAACTTCCAAAACCACTTCCTTTAATACAAAGGGCTGCATGGCTGCTCATAGCTCGTTTAGGGAGACCTGGAGACATCCTAGAACACCATAGAACACCTGGAATGATCTTGAGGAAGTCCCTTGCACTATAAATAGAGCCCTTATGTTGCCATTCTTCCTTGCACCATTCAAAATTTCATCTCTTCTCTCTTGCTCTGGCATTCTATGGGTTCCTGATAAAAAGGAAGCTCCTCCTTAGTCAAGATTTCGAGCTAGGACCTGTTATAAGTGTCCTTAGCCACTCTAGTTCGGTTTTTATGCATTTAAAAGCCGAAAGTCAAAGTTGCCGCTAATCGGCTTTGACTTTCGGTTTAGACCTAAACGGTCCAGCCATTGTTCAGGTGAATATGGCTACGTGATCGTAATTAGGTAGGTGTTAATCCCTCAAAAGGGCACATCCTAATTACCACGTTTACTTAGTTAATTGTCGGGTCAAAGTAATTAACATAAAAAGTCAAACGGGTCAGTTTTTAGATAAATTCAAATATGATAATGTAGAAGTTATAAAATATGTTTTATCACTTTAATAACTTGGTAAACATTATTAGAACATGTCTAAACATGTTCAACCCGATAATTCTAAGTTTAGGCTAGGTTCGCAACCGAAAGTCGCAAAAGCTTGACTTTTGCTTTGACTTTCAGTTCTGACCCGAATTAGCTTAGTTCCTTTATGTATTAAGGTTCCTTTGTGACCATATTATGTAGTAGTATAACCCTCTGAGGTTATACTACATGGTCACCTAGTAATCTGAGTTTATTTACTTGATTCCGTTATTATGCTTAAACTTGACTATTATGCCCTTTTATTCAAAAAATGAGATTTTAATCATAACTAAGCATGCAAATGAATTACATTCTGATATGATATCATGTTTAGCATATTTTAACATTTATAAACTGGTCATAAACTAAGTTTGCTTAATTAATTAAAATATAAGCTTTAAAGGGGACTAAAATACCCTTTATCACATACAATGAGTTTTTAACATAATTTAACATAAAAACTCATCACCTACTAATATGATATGATATTTGGAATTATTTGGTATATTTAAACAGATTATATTCTGAGTTTAACTTAGAGTTCTTGCATGAAATTAGTAAATGACGATAATACCCCTTTTCACACACAAATTGGGTTTTAAATATAATTAACATGCAAAACCCTTTTGTTACTAATATTTTTTAATAAATAAAATATTTTGACCATTCAAAGCTGGCCATAACCTCAGAATTTACTAAACATCGAAATAATCGTCATTTGTCGACTTTTACACTAAATAGGTGCATAGTATGGTTTTAAACCATACTTAGCACCCAAGACTTATTACCTACTGAATTTATAAACCATTTTTATTATTTTTAAAGTAGGTATAACTCATGAACTCAGAATCCCAAATAAGTCCTTAAAACTATGTGTGAAATGACCAAAATACCCCTACGGTGCATAGTTTGGCCAAAAATCATAAACCACACATACGTATGATATCCTACTATTATAATAACATAGATTATATATTTTTGCAGAATGATTATGAACAGAACCTCAGTTTGCATATAAACCTCTTTTATAAACCTTAAAATGACCAAAATGCCCTATTGAGGCTAAATTCGGTTTTAAAACTTTTATGGGCATACTTATTGATATCCTCAGGCCCTACCTTAGCTTTGCTATTGGTGGGATATACTGAGTATGATGATGATGATGATGATTGGAAGCAGCCTCTCTATTCCTATGGGGTAGAGGTAAGGCTGTCTACATCTCACCCTCCTCAGACCCTACCTTAGCTTTGCTATTGGTGGGATATACTGAGTATGATGATGATGATGATGACTTATTGATATCCTACTGATATCATGACATATTTTAAGCATGATAACTTATGGAACTAGTATATGACTCATCCGGTTACCCGTTTATGCTTATACGCGTTTGGTACGGTTTATGTAACTAGTTTGCATAAATTAACCGAAACGGATTTAACCTCATCATTTAAACTTCAAAATCCAGAATGTATTTAGTTTACCCATATAACAAAAGTCTCCATACTTGTTGGGTCTAAATTACATTCCTTTCCGGTCATCGCTTAATCTAGCGTTTTATACCGTAAATCTTACTTTAAACTAACCGGTCTAAGTCTACGACTTAAATAAGACCCGTTAGTAATCTAATAGGTTAATAAAACCTTCGTTCCAGATTAGGGAGCCCCGGTAAAAGCTACCTTCATGAGTCTAAGTACATTATACTGCTGAGTAGATAGATCTCGCATTTAGAAACTCAGGTAAATACTTTTAACTTATTTTCCCTTATACGGGCTTGGGACATGGTAAAATATTACCACTTGGTCAGGTATGGGATCATTTGGTCGGATTGTGATTAATAAATCCTCATAACCCGTTTTAATCCGTTTTGTTTGATAACATAAACATTGGGGTTAATACGACCGTGTCCTGGATATCCTCGGCTCATTTAATTGCAAATGGCCATGACTTAAGCACGGGGTGTAGGCATACACCTGACAGTTGCGTATGTAAAAAGATATACCCACAATGTTGGGGATAACTCCTTATGGGTTTATATTAGCGGTGTGTCAGTTAATCATGTCTCGGCTTCTATACCGGGCCCTAAATGTATGACAAACAATTTAAATCTGTATACAAGATTATAAATATAATTGTCCTAAGTTATAAAAGATTTTGTGCTTATGCACCCAAACCAATTTTCATAAATACTTTTCAAAAGAGTCAGTTAATTGTATTTACCAGTGTAAACTGATGTATTTTCAAAAGACTAAGTGACAGGTACTACACGTACTAGGCTGGGAGCTTCTGGGCGTTAAGTAGAGGATCTTGCAAGTCCGTAATGCCTTAAGTCTGTTGAACTTCGTTTTGTATTATATTTATATCTGCCTGTGGATCCTTTCTTTACAACCGTCTGTATATTCTTTTATTTCGTACTTTGACCTTTTGTTTTTTAATAGTAATTTACCTTCCAAGCCTTCCGTTGTGCTATAACTGTGTTTAATTGACTTTGATGATATCAACTACGTCACGATACTCCCCACCGGGCCCACCGGTTTGTGGTTAAAATATCGGGGTATGACATGAATGCAAGAGAGTTGGATAGAGCTGTTGCTGGGTATGTGGAATGCACGCATCAAAGAAGCCCTTAAACAACACTTTGGTACGCGCCATTGTTCGGTCAGTGACCAAGCGGAGGAGATGCTGGTCAAAGCTGAGGATACTTATGACAATCTCTCCCTTCCGGTGATGGACTTGGTTACCGATGCCCTAAAGCAAGACGATTATGTTGCGTGCTTGAAGTCTATCTTTGAGCCTCCGGAAACAGTTGAGTTATCCGATGAAGAAGGCGAGGCGGGTGATGACGGGGAATAGGCTAGTGATAGAAGGATGCTTGTTTGGTGGTTTAGGTTGTAATGCCTTGTAACATTTTTCATTTACATGTTTGTAATCGATGCGCGTCTGCTTTATATATGATAAATTCGATTGGAGCTTTTTCCTTTGTTTGTCAAATTATAATTATTGCATGTGTTTGTCAATTTCGTTGAAGGAGCGCAAATGAATGTAAGTGGCTCGTATTTGAACATTATCGCCCAGTTCCGCGCTGTGTTTGCAGGAACCTTGGAGGCTTAGTTCAGGAGCTCGCAATTTACTGGAGTGTTTTTGTGCGTAATAGAAGTTGAAGACGCATTTGTAATTTGTAGCTACTGTAGGAAATAACAAGGAAAAAAGTATGTAAAGAACACTCGTATTAGTAAACTTGTTAGGCGCGCAACCCATGCTAACAATGGTGATGCATTACATTTTTCTCTGTTTTCTTTAGTTCTAAGTAGATAAATATGACCGTCTGATAAACGTATGTAATATGCGCCTTGTCAGCATCAGAGGTTGTATTATTACGGATGACAGTTCTTGGATATACCACCTGAAAACACTTATTGCCATCGAGTGCGATGGGTTTTTGATTCTACTCGGGATAATCATCTCAAAACGCTGACCGCTGTCAAGCGCGATGATGTCTCCAGTGTTTATTTATGGGGTGATGTGGCAAGACCATCGATCACCCGTTGGTTGTGACAATTGTCAAATTTCCATGTATCTGTGCAATTATTAAACAGTAATTATAACCTAATGATTGTGCTGAATTACAATTAATGACATGAAATGCTTTCTGCTTTTTGTTATCATACATACATGTGCATCCTATATTGCATAATGTCATATCATTATTGCATGCAACACTTATTGAATCAAATGATGCACGAAACAAAGTTAGCACACTTATCAGATAAATCAGGAAAATGCTTACGGAGTTCAGTACTTAGACATGCATGGTATTGAGACACAAAATGTGCCAGAAACCAAGAGTTACACTAGTATAGTGTGTAGGAAAGTAAGGATCATAAAACTACCTTCCTAGTGATAGTTTAAGTGCCGGAAAGTGCCTAAAACTCACATAAATTGCTGAATTCAGCACAATTCAGCTTTTAAACACTTAAATATTATGCAAAAATATGGTTAAATGGTCCAGAATGCTTCCTAAGTGTCGGGAATCAAAACTGTCACAAAAAGGTAACATAAAGCACACTAAACTGCATAGTTTAGCACCTTAACGAACCGGTAACCAACCGAACAACCGGACACTACCCGAAACACCAAATTTTCACTAGAAGCATTGTTTTAACATTTCCGAGCTAGTTATGGTCCCCGGACATCATAACACACTATATAACTTCCTAATAACTAAACACCTAACTATAACACTTAGATTTCAACTTAAAAATCTAACTAACCTTTACACCCTAATCTATACCCCGCCCCCACCTTCCTATTTACGGCCAACAAGCATGGCCCACACATGATTTTGTTAGTTTATTTTAATAGATCATGTCTCTAACTTTATGTAACATAAGAACCCTTGGATTACAATGTGTTGGAGTATTATAACATAAACCAAGAGTTCACAACATCTTCATTTCCTTCACATTTCACCAACACCATCTTTCTCTTCCCCTCTCCCCTACCTTCGGCTGAGAACCCACACACACACACAACCATCATCATCCTTCAATCTTCATCCAATCTCTAATCATTCAAAGGTGTAAGAAGCATAACAAGGAAGCTAGGAACTCTTGGAAGTGGAAGGACCTCTTGCAAGTGCTATTAACCACCTCATCTTCATCTTGTGATCATCCCTAGCCTTGAGCTAGTAGTAAGATCATCTACATCCCATTTTACATCTTATTTAGTTGGTTAAAGAATGTTACAAGTAACTAATCTTGAAGAACACTAATGATCAACAATATGAAACTTAAACATAAGACTAAAAATCATAAGAATACATGTTGTTAAGTGTATGTATGAGTGTTGATTGATGATTGTTTGTGTTAATGATGTTAAACATCATATGAACTTGCTAGATAGTGATTAAAGACATAATCTAGCAAGATGAGAGGATGATTATGTTATGATCATCCTTATGTGAAACATGAACTTGAAAGATTAAATGTTTTTCTTGAACAATGATGATCAAAGTGATTATAAGTCTTGTAAACATATGATTTTAAGAATGATTTTCTCTAGAAATTAAGTTAAAATACAAGATTTATATAAACTTGGTTCTTAAAGAAATTAATCACATTTTTAGTGGTTAATCAAGTGTATAATCATGTATTTAACAAGAAAAACTCAAGAAGAAATAATTTTAGAAAAATAATTTACAAGTTGTAAACATCTAAATCCTTCAAGAATGATGTTTTTAAATAAACAACCGCACTTTAAAGAGTAACTAAGCTTACTAAACACACTAGTAAGTTACTACAAATTTTTATAAATTTTCAAGTTCATGAAGTAGTGTAAATAGCTTGATTTTGGCAAATTTGTAAGTATTGTTTGATTTGTTGTTGATTGTGATGATTTATAAAAGAAAAGAAAATGATATGCTTTGAAAGCATGGAAACCTCCATTTTTAAGGGGAAACTATGGCAAAATTTCTCTAGAAATTAAACACTTAGAAAAATATTTTTAAACAAATATTTACAAGTATATTTTAAACCATGAATATCCATATAAAGCTTGCCATAATTTTTGTTACAAAAATTATAAATATTGGAGATTGGTTTTTGATATTAAAAGTGACTAAATATGTATTTAGGAGAATATATATTTAGATGTCACCATGTGTGTGATTATTTGTATATTATGTGTATTAGTTATATTATTTTAGGACTTGAAATAATATAACTCACCAAATACCAAAAATTACAATACAAAATATTACCAAAATTCCAAGAAATGAATATATAAATTATACCCAAAATATTGGAGAAACCGAACAAGGAATATACCTTACATAAATATTCTGGAATTTAATTCATAAGTATATTTTGGTAAATGGTATTTTGGACACCAAGAGAACAAAAATATGATTTTTATAATTATTACAAAAATATACCATATTTTTTACAAGAGAAAATATATATTATTTTTTAGTAAAGAAAAATATATATGTTTTCTTTAAATTATTAGAAGATATATTATTTTTGGGAGAAAATATATATTTTATTAAATAAACATAGAATACATTATTTTTGGGTGAAAAATAGCTTTATATATATTTTCTAAGTAAAACTTGGAAATATATTATTTTTGAGGTTTAAATGAAAATACAATTATTTTTGCCAAGGGAAAAATTATAAATAATTTTTCTATATAAAATTTCTTAAAATATATATTTTGAGAATATATATTGATGAATTTTTATTAAGAGTATTATTCCGGAAAAATAAATACAAAAATTAAGTAAAAAGATACTTAATAAACACAATAAAAATACGTATTCTCGTACTTATAAATATACACCGGAATACGCCACCGATACTTGGCAAAAATATACAAGTTTAAAATATGAGTATGAATACACCCATCATTGGGAAGTTATACATGTACAAGTACATAAATGTGTCAAGTTAAAGTATATTATTTTAGCTAATATTCCAAAATTTAATAAATATAATTTAAGTTAAAATATTTATTATTTTAACAAATAATTATATAACTTGGAATAATATTGATGACATAAAGAAACGTAACTCAAAGACGCTAATTAAGACTAAGGTCAAGGCACAACCCACTCGTCTAATAAACCGTAGTACGTTTGTAGGTAGTTGTGCACTCTAAGGGAAGCTTTGGGTTGTTTGATTGAAGAACTCAAGACTGTGAGTTCATGTCCCTCTTTTCTTTTAACTGTTTTCAGTTTTATAACTTCGGGGGTGAAATGCATGTTACAAAATGTTTACAAACGTTTACAAATGGTATGGTTAGCTAAGGAATGAATTGTTAGATCATGTGAATGGGTAGGCGCATACTTAAGACCATTAATCCTCGTATAAGGACCGAGGGACATGAGTGATAGATCTATTTGGGTGTAGCGAGCCCCACCCATGAGGACCGGGATTTGGCCCATGAGGTGACTATGTCTTCCAGCCGGAAGCCGGGTACAAAATCTGCTAGGTTTGAGCCTTCCTACGCCGTTGCACACATGTTAATGGCCTTGCAAACCATTAATTGATCTGTTTCCTTGTTGCTTTCATACCAGGATTTACAAATACATACATACTTACAATGATCACAAAGTTTTTTTCGAGCTCACATACAAAACACATGAACTCGCTCAACTTTTGTTGATGTTTTCAAACTACATGTATTTCAGGAAACTAAATGTGGATCTGGCAGGCGCTGAAGTTTTCAAGTCGTGTCTCTAATAAAAGATGTCATCCTAAGTCAAAGGGTTTGGGTTATGTATTTTATCCTGGATAAGATACATGGCTCAAAACCTAGTTTGTTAGTGTCTTTTATAAAGTCTTGTATGGAACTTAAAACTTTGTTGGTGTTGTATTTTGAACATGAACTCTGTTGTTGGATTTAAAACAATGTCGTTTGTAATGTTTTGAAACTTAATTCAAGGATGAACATCTTGGTTTTATCATATAGTTGTTTGTTATGGAACCCTGCAATGATATTAAGCAAGTCACGCATAATCACGCTTCCGCAAAAGTCAGGGTGTGACAGTTTGGTATCAGAGCTTCGATTGTAGCGAACTAGGATTCTTTCTCGAGTCTAGACTACAATCATTAGGGCTCTCACGAAAATACTTTTACAACATGTTTTCATTGCATACACAAAACGCCCATATCCATGGAACAAATGTTTTACAAAAGGAAAGACAAGAAACACAATGCAAGGTCACATTGGTGGTTTAGTCTGGGGTAGACTAGGAAAGATAGAAAAGTTTCATGAAGGATAATGTGAATACATGATTGAGTGATAACTGTCTTGATTGCATACTAAGTGATAGTGGTTAATATATGTGCACATGTTATGATTATTATGTTACATGCATCATATCCTCTTCAGAGAGCGGATTATCAGACGTTGGTGACCCTATGGCCATCGTCTCAGATGACGAGATTGCACATGAGCCAGAGTGTCACAGCCCCCGGCCCGGTTTGACCCGTTTCAGGAGCCGCGGGACAGAAAATACCGTGGTATTTATTTAATTAATTTGACAGCGGAAGACTTTATCAGGATCTTTTTAAAACTGAAATTTCCAGATTATTTTATTTCACAATTCGGGATAAAACCCCGGTAAATTACAATCATATGATTTCATGGAGAGATCTTTACTTTACAAAACTTGTTTCTTTATTTTATATTGAGCCACTTCCTTAAGCTTGTAGTGCTTCGCGGCACTTTTCCTGGATCACAATAGATCACCTGAAACATGTTTGAAAAAGGTTTTGTCAGCGGGAAATACTGGTGAATCATTCTTTTTACTAAAACGACGCGTTTGTTATAATTTACAGTATTAAGAGCGATTACAATGTTTCCAGATATCAACCAACTACCCACAGTATTTGTCACTCGAACATCCATTGGTAACCTCAGAGTCCAATGGTGTCTGTGACTATGGTCATATCACCCCATGGCTAACCCGTTGTCCAATGGTGAAGGTTATCAAGTAATGTATACAAAACCCCACATACCGGCTGTAATTTGGTGATTACAAAGACTTAATCCCTGTAATTATAACCTTGAAAATAAACATGATTTTGAAAGTAATTTGATAAAAAGAGAATGACTCACATTGCAGATTTATATGAACAGAGCTTAGCCTACTGATTAGCCTTTTAACCTAAATTTAATAACATGCACACGAACTCGGTTAGTAACTAATACAACATTTACGATAACTCACGAGATTAAACCTTCACAACGAATGACAAAGTGCGATACTTAAACATCCATCGAATTAACGACGAATGACAAAGCATAAACCCTAATGTGGGCAGCACTTAAACATCCATTGGATAGTTTTAATCGATCGGACATTGAATCGTAGCAGCAATCGAGTTAATACCCGGTATCGGAGCAGCGCCTCGCTAATATTGAAAGTAATTTCGAAATTATGCAGTGAGAATTTGAAATTTGATTGTTTTCGTCGACACCAGAAGACTGTGCATGCAACAAGCTATTTATAGATGAAATTGAGGCCTCACGCGGCCCGCGTAAGCCTTCGGCTTAACTTTACGCGGCCCGCGTGGCCGCCTAGTCTACGAGTAGGGTCGATTGGTCATGAGTAGGTTCGACAGTTGGACACCACGTGGATCCGGAACACTTATCCGGTCAAACATGTCTTGACGCGGCCCGCGTAAGACCATACATGTCTTTTACGTGGCCCTCCTGGAACCCAGAATTTTGTTTTTCTTGATTTTAAATATGGTTTAGGGTTTCAGGGGTCCGGGTTTTTACTTATGGGTATTTTTAGGATAATTTTGAGAGTCCTTACATTCTCCCCACCTTATTTAGAATCTCGTCCTCGAGATTCATTGGAATAAGTGAGGATACTTTCGCTTCATCTCTGATTCCAGCTCCCAAGTGTAATCGGGTCCTCTCTTCGAATCCCACTTGACTTTGACCAGTACTAACCGTTTATGTTTGAGAAATTTCACCTTTCTGTCTTCTATCTGAAGAGGTTTCTCAACAAATTTTAACTTTTCGTTTACCTCTATATCTTGGAGAGGTACTATCAAAGATTCATCTGATAGGCATTTCTTGAGGTTGGATACATGAAACACATCATGTACTCCAGCTAACTCTTCTGGTAGTTGTAAACGATACGCAACTGGTCCTATACGTTGGATCACTGAAAATGGTCCTACGTATCTTGGACTTAACTTTCCTTTCTTACCAAATCGAACTACTCCTTTCCAAGGAGAAACTTTCAATAGTACTTTGTCTCCTATTTGAAACTCTAGAGGCTTGCGTCGATTATCAGTATAACTTTTCTGGCGATCTCGAGCCGTCTTCAGTCTTTCCTTGATTTGCGTAATCTTGTCGGTCGTCTCTTGCACTATTTCAGGACCTGACAATTGATTTTCTCCTATTTCTGCCCAACAAATTGGAGTTCTGCACTTTCTTCCATACAGTGCCTCGAATGGGGCAGTTTCAATGCTTGCATGATAACTATTGTTATAGGAGAATTCGATCAATGGTAGGTGATCATCCCAGTTTCCTCCAAAATCTATCACACATGCTCTGAGCATGTCTTCCAGAGTTTGGATTGTCCTTTCACTTTGTCCGTCTGTCTGAGGATGATATGTCGTACTTAAATTTAGTCGAGTTCCCATTGCTTGTTGGAAACTTGTCCAGAAATGGGAAGTAAAACGACTATCCCTGTCTGATATAATGGAGAATGGAACTCCATGTAAGGATACTACTTCATCTACATACAACTTTAACAACCTTTCCATGCTAAAGGTTTTTTTTCATAGGTAGAAAGTGAGCTGATTTGGTTAATCGATCCACAATTACCCAAATCGCATCATTACCTTTTCTGGTTTTAGGCAACTTAGTAACAAAATCCATTGTTATGAGTTCCCATTTCCATACTGGCATTTCTAATTGTTGTAGTAGACCTGAGGGTTTCTGGTGTTCTGCCTTAACTTGTGAACAAGTAAGACACTTAGAAACATATCGAGCTATATCCTTTTTCATTCTTATCCACCAAAAGTTATTTCTTAAATCTTGGTACATTTTATTGTTTCCAGGGTGCATGGTATACCTAGATTTATGGGCTTCTTCTAAAATCTTATTTCTTAATTCTCCCTGCTTAAGTACCCAAATCCTTCTTTTGTGGAATCTCCAAATTCCATCAGCTCCTTGTTCTAATTCTTTCGTTTGTCCTTTCATTCCTTCAGCATCATCCTTGATTGCTGTTTCTTGAAAACGCTTTAATTGTTCCATTAAATCTAACTGTAGATTTAATCTAAGAGTACGGACCCGTCGTTGTTTCTCATGATACTTACGACTTAAGGCATTTGCAACTACATTGGCCTTTCCTTCGTGATACTGAATATCACAGTCGTAGTCACTTAGGATTTCCATCCATCTCCTTTGCCTCATGTTTAACTCTTTTTGCCCAAATATGTACTTTAAACTTTTATGATCCGTATAGACAGTAAATTTACTTCCATACAGATAATGTCTCCAAATTTTAAGGGCAAAAATTATGGCTCCTAATTCTAAGTCATGAGTCGTATAGTTTTCTTCGTGCTTTTTCAATTGTCTTGAAGCATACGCAATTACCTTTTTGCATTGCATTAGCACACATCCTAATCCTAGTTTTGAAGCATCACAGTAAACTTCAAAATCTTATGTTCCTTCTGGCAAGGCTAGGATTGGGGCATTTGTTAACTTTTGCTTTAGAATCCT
This sequence comes from Helianthus tuberosus, assembly GCA_030545235.1. Lineage (NCBI taxonomy): Eukaryota > Viridiplantae > Streptophyta > Magnoliopsida > Asterales > Asteraceae > Helianthus > Helianthus tuberosus. The sequence continues at coordinate 40,527,324 of CM060412.1, forward strand.
AAAAGCTTCTTCTTACCTAGGTCCCCATTCAAACTTAACAGTTTTACAGGTTAGCTTAGTTAATGGTACAGCTATCTTGGAAAAATCCTTAATAAATCGTCTATAGTATCCGGCTAAACCTATAAAACTTCTAATTTCCATTGCGAATTGCGGAACCTTCCATTTGGTAATTGCCTCTATCTTAGCAGGATCTACATGAATACCTTCGTGATTCACCATGTGACCTAAAAATTGCACTTCCTTTAGCCAAAATTCACACTTCGAGAATTTGGCATAAAGCTTTTCTTTTCTTAACAATGTTAAGAGTACATGCAGGTGCTGACCGTGTTCCTCCTGATTTTTGGAATAAATAAGTATATCGTCAATAAAGACAATTACAAATTTATCCAAGTACGGTTTACAGATTCTATTCATCATGTCCATAAATGTTGCAGGTGCATTTGTTAATCCGAAGGGAATGACTGTAAACTCGTAATGACCATACCTAGTTCTGAAAGCAGTTTTAGGTATGTCTTCTTCTTGTACCTTCAATTGATGATATCCTGAGCGTAAGTCGGTCTTAGAAAAATATCTAGCTCCTTGTAATTGATCGAAAAGATCATCAATCCTAGGTAATGGGTATCGATTCTTAATTGTAACCTTATTCAATTCTCTATAATCAATACACATTCTCATCGAACCATCCTTCTTTTTCACAAACAATACTGGTGCTCCCCACGGGGATGAACTAGGTTGTATAAAACCTTTGCTTAGTAATTCATCTAATTGCCTTTTCAGTTCTAACATTTTTGTGGGTGCTAACCGATAATGTGCCTTGGCTATCGGTGTAGTTCCGGGAATTAAATGAATTCTAAATTCTACATCCCTATCTGGTGGTAATCCTGGTAACTCTTCCGGGAATACATCTGGATATTCTGAGACTACAGGAATCTCCTTAAGTTCTTTACCCTTAGTACTAATGATTACTGAAATCATATATACTATTCCTTGCTTTTGTTCATAACTAGCAACTTTCATTACTGATATGAACTTCATGGGTTTACGTGGTTTATCTCCTATAATCATTATTACTTCCGCGGTAGGTGCCCGAATTTCTATAGAGTTTTTATCAAAAAGGATTCGAGCATGGTTGGCTACTAACCAATCCATTCCTAACACAACATCGAATTCGGCTAATTTCATAGGTAATAGGTTTGCAGAAAATTTATGACCTACAAGTTCTATTTCTATATTTTGCAAAACCTTATCTATTTTAACTGAATTCCCATCTGCTGTTTCAACTGTAAAAATCTGCCTAAGTTGGGTTAAGGGTAATTTAAGTGCTTGGCAGAATGAAGTATTTATAAAACTTTGGTTTGCACCAGAGTCAAATAATACTTTTGCGTAAATGTTGTGAGCTAAGAACGTACCAGCTATCACATCAGGAATTAACTCGGCTTCCTGAGTAGTTAACTGGAAGGCTCGAACATTCTTCTTGGTAGCTCCGTCAGCTGGCTTGGCTTTATTGTCTGCTGGTTTGACCAATTTAGGACATTCTGTTTTGAAAAGCCTAGCTTCTCCACAGTTAAAGCAGATTCTTGTTTTCTTTCTGCAATCTTCTTCACGATGACCTACAACTTTGTAAAAGTTGCAGGTTATATTGCATCTTCCAAAATGTTTCTTTTTGCAATTTCTGCAGAACCGCGGAGTTGAAGATTGCCCTGTTCCTCTTCTCTTGAAGCTGCTATTATTACCCGTACGAAATCCTTGGGTAATTTTCTGAGCCAGTTCCTTTTTCCTATTTTCATCTCTTGTGCGTACCAATTCGTCTGTTGGGGTGTTAGCTAATTCTACCGCATCGTCAATAGTGCGAGGTCTCGCAGCTTTAACGATATTGCGGATTTCGCCAATTAATCCCCAAATATAACGAGAAATCAGTACTGGTTCTGGCGAAGCCAGTGTTGGTACCACTCTAGCATATTCAAAGATTGTCGAAGTATACCCACGACAATCTACACCCATCATTCGATGATTTAGGAACTTATTTGCCATTTGATCTTTTTCATATTCGGGACAGAATTTTCTTTCTACAAGACTCTTAAATTCTTCCCAGTTCATGGCATAGGCCACATTTCTACCTTTGGCTTGAAGTACTGTATTCCACCATTCTAGCGCCCCTTCCTTGAAAAGATTTGACGCGTACATGACCTTGTCGTTTTCAGCACATTTACTTATTATGATCACTGCCTCGGTTTTCTCGAACCAACGCAGTGCCGCAGTCGCTCCTTCATTGCCTGCAAAATCAGCTGGTTTACAAGCAAGAAATTCTTTGTAAGTGCAACCAGGCGTTGCAGCTTTCGTTTTCTTAGGGAGCGGAGCCTGCCGTGGATCATTATCGTGATTAGTATGATTACCGCCTCCATTTACGCTATTACTGAAGTTATCTTCAGAAATACGTTTGCTAGGAATGATTTGTTGAGGTTCAACAGGTTTCTGGGCAGCAACAATTATTGCTGGAATAGCATTGGCTATTCCTTGAGCAACGATATTTTCTATATCTTGCCTAGTCATAAATTGATCCTCCGGATGTTGCTTAGATTGGTTAATCTCGTTAACTGGTTCATTATTAGCGTTTTCCAATATATATAATTTATTAGTATCGAATAATTAATAGCAAATCACAAATAATCACAAAATTTCATAACACATGGATAGCCAAAATTATCGATTTCTCTATTCCCATTTTATATATTTATAATATGCATCGATACACACCAATATATTACAAAGTTTTATTTGTAGTTATTTTACAAGATTATATTTTACTATTATTATTATTATACAATCACAGTTTCATAACCCCACTATCCCTCGTCAGTTGGTATTTTAGTAACGACGTTCCCTCTCGTCGTATTTCCAGGAGATCTGTTCTCCTATTTCCCGAATCCTATTTCCTGCATCTACCAGCTCCTCACCAAAGTGGCGGAGTTCAGCTAGATTTTCATTGCTCATTGGCGGGTTTGGTATTGGTTCCGGGTCGAACTGAGGGAGAAAAGTGTAAGGATTGTTGAGCAGGTTTTGAAACTGCCAATCATTAGTCCACCACTCGTCCATTCCTAAAGGTTGGGTGTAGATTATAGGTTCTGGGATTGCTGGTTCCAAGTTTATTGGAAGTTGATTTTCAGCAGGAAAAGGGTAGAGGTTGTTATTTATGGGCCTGAGAATATCACAACTCTCTAATGCACGATCCAATTCTTCCTGAAATGGCAACTCCTCAATTTGCCTAGAGCTTTCCCCAACTTCCATTTCTATCTGCCTAGAACCTTCCCCGATTTCAATCCCCTTTCCTTTATCTAAGGGATTTTCTATTTTTAGGAATCTTCCTTGTTGCAGGTTTCCTCCTGCGCACACGCCTCCATCCTACAAATCACCTCTTTTTCTTAGGCTTGGGTTTCTCCGGAGGTGGAGCGTTGAATTCCATAGGTTCTTCTATATCAGCTATATAACCAGTAAAATCTTTGGAAACCTCTATTTTCACCGGATAGAGATTTAGATTCTGAAGGGCTTCAGATAAGTCATTCATGCTGTTTAGCATATATGCAAAATGCACACAAATGCTAAGTTAAAATTTTATAATAAAATTTCATAGATGACCTTTAAATATTATTGCATACCGTGTGACTAATTTAATACAAAAGACAACTAAAAATATTCCTTCATCATTATCTATTGGGTACTTTGAGGAATTTGTTTGGGATGAACTTCCCTTCTCTTTTGATGACCTATCTAATTTAAGATAGATGTTTGAAAGCTTTTGCTTACCCATACTGTAACTAACAAATAGTTAATAAATAAAACGCATAAGCACAAAATGAAAATCAAGAAAATTAAGTATTTTAAATACTTAATAGGCTTAAATCAGTGGCTCTGATACCACCTTTTTCTGTCACGGCCCCCGACCCGGTTTGACCCGTTTCAGGAGCCGTGGGACAGAAAATACCGTGGTATTTATTTAATTAATTTGACAGCGGAAGACTTTATCAGGATCTTTTTAAAACTGAAATTTCCCGATTATTTTATTTCACAATTCGGGATAAAACCCCGGTAAATTACAATCATATGATTTCACGGAGAGATCTTTATTTTACAAAACATGTTTCTTTATTTTATATTGAGCCACTTCCTTAAGCTTGTAGTGCTTCGCGGCACTTTTCTTGGATCACAATAGATCACCTGAAACATGTTTGAAAAAGGTTTTGTCAGCGGGAAATACTGGTGAATCATTCTTTTAACTAAAACGAAGCGTTTGTTATAATTTACAGTATTAAGAGCGATTACAATGTTTCCAGATATCAACCAACTACCCACAGTATTTGTCACTCGAACATCCATTGGTAACCTCAGAGTCCAATGGTGTCTGTGACTATGGTCATATCACCCCTTGGCTAACCCGTTGTCCAATGGTGAAGGTTATCAAGTAATGTATACAAAACCCCACATACCGGCTGTAATTTGGTGATTACAAAGACTTAATCCCTGTAATTATAACCTTGAAAATAAACATGATTTTGAAAGTAATTTGATAAAAAGAGAATGACTCACATTGCAGATTTATATGAGCAGAGCTTAGCCTACTGATTAGCCTTTTAACCTAAATTTAATAACATGCACACGAACTCGGTTAGTAACTAATACAGCATTTACAATAACTTACGAGATTAAACCTTCACAACGAATGACAAAGTGCGATACTTAAACATCCATCGAATTAACGACGAATGACAAAACATAAACCCTAATGTGGGCAGCACTTAAACATCCATTGGATAGTTTTAATCGATCGGACATTGAATCGTAGCAGCGATCGAGTTAATACCTGGTATCGGAGCAGCGCCTCGCTAATATTGAAAGTAATTTCGAATTTATGCAGTGAGAATTTGAAATTTGATTGTTTTCATCGACACGAGAAGACTGTGCATGCAACAAGCTATTTATAGCTGAAATTGAGGCCTCACGCGGCCCGCGTAAGCCTTCGGCTTAACTTTACGCGGCCCGCGTGGCCACGCCTAGTCTACGAGTAGGGTCGATTGGTCATGAGTAGGTTCGACAGTTGGACACCACGTGGATCCGAAACACTTATCCGGTCAAACATGTCTTGACGCGGCCCGCGTAAGACCATACCTGTCTTTTACGCGGCCCGCCTGGAACCCAGAATTTTCTTTTTCTTGATTTTAAATATGGTTTAGGGTTTCAGGGGTCCGGGTTTTTACTTATGGGTATTTTTAGTATAATTTTGAGATTCCTTACACAGAGATACTTACGTCAGACACTAAGAGTGATCCTGACATGCTATCGGATGACGAGGACGACTTCCAGCCGTTCGCGTTGCCCGACTTTGGCGATGATTTACCCCTTGCTGATGGTTTCCCTGACGAGGATCCTTTTGTCATTCCTGTTCCAATCCATGATCACCTCATCATTGGTCATCCCGATGGTGAGCACATCGTGGCTCCGATCCTCGATCCTGTTCCTCTCGTGGTCATTCCTCCCGAGGACTGGCCATTCGATGATCTTTTTAGTGAAGATATCGATTTGTTTGTAGACGGTCCTCCTGTTGACACCCAGGGTGATGGAGAGATAGATGAGGATGTTGTAGCTATCCCACCTCCTGAGATTCCTGTCATTGAGTTATCCTCTGATTCTAGTTTGTACTCCGTTTCAGACTCCTTTGAGTTTGTGACGTCTTCAGCTTTACATGCGGTCGGATTACAGCATTACGCTACTGATTCTGACGATGACACGGCTATGTCTGCTGCCCCATCTCCTCCACATAACCTCGACCCCGAGCCTGGCCCTGAGCCAGATCTTGATCCTCTAGGTCAGCCTGATTTTGCACCTGCTGATCCTGAGCCGATACCCGAGCCTGACCATGTCCCAGACATTGCACCTCTTATTCCTGACCCAGTTCCTGCACCCGTTGATTTCCCTCTTGTTGAGCCATTTATTCCTCCACCCGCACCCGCTGATGTTGCTCCTCTACCACCTGTAGAGTCTGATGTCCATCGCACCGAGTTACCTATTGTTTTCTTACAGGACATCCCTACACCCCATCCAGGGGAAGGTACTTCAGGTCAGCACCCGCGTGATGATCCTTTTGCTTCAGCAGCTTTTTCTCAGACCCCTCATGCTGCATCGTTTGCTCATTTCACTTCTTCACCACTTGATGAGCCATTCTGATGGTTCCCACCGTACTCTATGCCGATCTCAGATCCCTATCATCCCTCCCATTTTGTTGGCTACACACGGGATGAGTTACTTTTATTACTTCAGCTTCAGTTTGAGGTTTTGAGCCGCAGAGTCTTGGAGCTTGAGCTGACTCCACGTCCCCCACCGTGTCCCTGCCAGTCTACTGCACATCCACCTGCTCCTCTTACTCCTTTTCCAAGTTTTGATGCTCGTTTCCTTACTGTCGAGCAGCAGATCAGTTACTTACTTCGTCGTGTATATGAGCTTGAGGAGGAGCTTGCGCATGTTCGAAGCTTGCTTTTCTTCCCTCCTCCTCCACCTCCACCATCAGCATAGTTGGTTTTTAGTTTTATGCAGATTGCATTATTTTTTATGAGAGCACCACTATTGAGCTGAGATTGTGAAGACTTTTGAAGACCACTTTTTAACCATGTGATTTTTGTATATTGACAGACTTATTGGACAAGGGTAGTGTGACCATGTGTCCCTTTTGATGTGATACACTTTGTAAACAATGTAACTGTGGTCGGTAATTAATGAAAGCTCAATTGTTATGTTCTCACTAAACACATTGTTGTATTACTTGCTTATGTTGTGATTGTGTTGTTGCATGATTGCTTTGTATGATGACTGTTTATATGTATGTACATACGACCTCTAGACGACTATATATTTATTTAACGAATAAGACCTGACCTATCCAATCTTCTTCTTAGAAGAAAGATGCCTCCTCGAAGGAACAATCAGCTACCCACGACCGAGGCAGAATTACAGGAACGCATCTCGCAGGCAATCGCACAACATGAGGCCCTTCGCTCCGAACACAGCGGAGGCACCTCAGGGAATAACCCACCTAACGGTAATGTTTAAGTCACCTAAGACACATTACAACACGTTTAGACATTTCCAAGTGCGTTTTGCTAATGCTTTCTGTGAATGATGTTGCTTGTGTACATGATGTACTTACAAGCAGTTTTTGGACTGCAAGCCTCTGAACTTCGACGGCACTGGAGGTGCCATAGCTTTTGTGAGATGGGTTGAGAAGACGGTTTCTGTTTTGCGAATGAGTAAAAGTGCACCAGAGCATCAAGTCACGTACATTTCTGGACTGTTTCTAGATGGGGCTATGTCATGGTGGAACCTTCAGGTTCAAACTTTGGGTGAGGCTGCTTCGTATGCATTGTCATGGGATGAATTGAAAGAGCTGATGCGTAAGAAGTATTGTTCGAGGGCAGAAATTCAGAAGTTGGAAACTGAATTCTGGAATCTGAAAATGGAAGGTCCCAAAGTAGCTGAGTATGTTCAGAGATTTCATGATTTGTTTCGCGTTGTTCCTTACTTGGTAGAACCAGAGTTCAAGAGAATCGAACGTTTCATCTGGGGATTGGCACCCCAGATTCTCAGCATGGTAACTGCTTCTAAGCCTCCAACAATCATTGAGGCAATCAACTTGAGTGTGGCATTGGCTGAAGAAGCGATCAGATTGGGCAAGTTTTCGATCTCTGAGCCAAAGAAGAAAGAGACTCATGTAGAGTCGTCTGGAGAAAACAAAAGGAAGTTTTCGAATTTCAAGAAAGGTACTCTGGCAAACAACAATAACAATGCCAACAAGCGCAGGGACGCTAACCCACCAGTTGAGGCGCAAGCTGGTGCTGCAAGTACTGAGAATAGGGGAAAAGGGTATATGGGCACCCTACCCAAATGTGATGTGTAACAACTCTCACCAAAACTATTATTTATTATTTTATTTTGTCCAATAGGAAACCCTAATTGAGACTCCCAAGTAATTCTACATAACCCCTAAAATTTTCAGAACAATCGGAATCAGGATCAGGGCCCCTAAAACTCGGGGGGGGGGGGGTAAATCCTAGTCGGTAATATCCTTATAGTTTTACATGTAAAATGAATTCGAACGAATGGTCAACTCAGCAAAGCTAGTAACAAACGTGGCTACCCTATGCTAAAAGTGATCCCTCGCGCCACGCGAGAGGCCCTCGCGCCACGCGAGCGCGCCCCTTTTCCAGTATATATTCAGGAGTTTGGCACTTGAATTCCTGCATTGGTTCGACGTTAAAATTCGATTCGTGCACTGATCTATCGTTCGATTACTATCAAAACACACACAATCACAAATTCTGCCACGACAACAGGGTAATAACTCGATCGCTGCTACGATTCAATGTCCGATCGATTAAAACTATCCGATGAATGTTTAAGTGCTGCTCAAATTAGGTTTATACTTTGTCATTCGTCGTGAATTCGATGGATGTTTAAGTATTGCACTTTGTCATTCGTCGTGAGGGTTTAATCTCGTGAGTTATCGTAAATGCTGTATTAGTTACTAACCTAGTTCGTGTTCATTGTTGTTTAAATTAGGTTAACAGGCTTATCAGTAGGCTAAACTCTGCCCGATTTAACTTGCAATGTGAGTCATTCTCTTTTTACCAAAATTGCTTTCAAAATCATGTTTATTTTCAAAGTTATAATTACAGGGATTAAGTCTTTGTAATCTCCAATTTACAGCCGGTATGTGGGGTTTTGTATACAATACTTAATAACCGTCACCATTGGACAACGGGTTAGCCAAGGGGTGATATGACCATAGTCACAGACACCATTGGACAACGAGATAGCCAATAGGTGGTCGAGTGACAAATACCGTGGGTAGATGGTTGATATATGTAGACATTGTAATCGCTCTTAATACTGTAAATTATAACAATGCGTCGTTTTTAGTAAAAAGAATGATTCACCAGTATTTCCCCGCTGACAAAACCTTTTTCAAACATGTTTCAGGTGATCTGTTGTGATCCAGGAAAAGTGCCGCGAAGCACTACAAGCTTAAGGAAGTGGCTCAATATAAATAAAGAAACATGTTATGTAAAATAAGGATTTCCCAGTGAAATCACTATATTGTAAACTACCGGGGTTTTATCCCGAATTATGAAATAAAATAATCAGGCATTTTCCAGTTTTAAAAGATCCTGTTTAAAATCTTCCGTTGTCGCATCAATTAAATACCATGGGTTCCTGTCCCGCGGCTCCTGACCAGGTCAAACCGGGGCTGGGGCCGTGACAGGAAAAGGTGGTATCAGAGCCACTGATTTAAGCTAATTACGTATTTAGAAAATACTTAATTTTACTAATTGCCATTTTATGATTACGTGTTTTATTATTTGATTATGTGTTTACAGTATGGGTAAGCAAAGACTTTCAGACATCTATCATAAAATAGATAGTTCACTGAAAGATAAGGGATCAGCATCCTCAAAATATTCAGTAAATATTGAGGAAGGGATATTGTCTGTAAGGCACAGTTTGAGAACCCACTTTCTCCTAAGAGAAGAAGTCAGATTATTAGAAAAAGCCAGGAGAAAATGAAGAAATCACAACCAAAAGAAGTGAGGGTTAATCAGGAAACCCAGGAATTAAGCAGTAACCCACCATGGCAAGACGAATTAGATGAAAAATGGGCAGATCTTTATATGTTAGCAACTGTAACAGTAAATGCTAACCTTTAAATACCCTGAACCAATACTAGCACCCATAACATCTACAAGCCAGAAACTCTAAGGAAAATTTTACTTAGTAAATAAATTTACAATAAACCCTAGTATGTTTTAATTTTTAATTATCCTTTGTATTAAATTAGTCACGCGGTATGCAATAATACTTGTATGTTTATCTGTGAAATCTTATTATCAAATTTTAACTTAGCATTTTGTATGCATTTTTTGCATATATGCTAAATAGCATGAATGAGTTATCTGAAGCCCTTCAGAATCTCAATCTCTATCCTGTGAAAATAGAAGTTTCCAATGACTTTACTGGTTACATAGCCGATGTGGAAGAACCTATGGAATTTCAAGCTCCACCTCCGGAGAAACCAAAACCTAAGAAAAGAAGAAGATTTGTAGGATGGAGGCGTATGCGCAGAAGGAAACCAGCTACTAGGAAAATTCCCAAAATAGAGAATCCCATGGATAAAGGAAAAGGGATCGAGATAGGGGAAGGTCCTAGACCAACGGAAATGGAAATTGGGGAAAGCTCTAGGCAAGTCGAGGAGTTGCCATTACAGGAGGAATTGGATCGCGTATTGGCAAGCTGTGATATCATTAGACCTATCAACACCAACCTCTACCCTTATCCTGCTGAAACCCAACTTCCAATAAACTTGGAACCAGCAATCCCAGAACCTTTAATCCATACTCAACCTTTAGGAGAAATGGACGAGTGGTGGACGAACGATTGGCAGTTTCAAAACCTCCTTAATAATCCTTATACCTTTTTCCCTAAGTTCAACCCAGAACCTATACCAAACCCGCCAATGAGCAATGAAAACTTAGCTGAACTCCGTCATTTTGGCGAAGAGTTGGTGGATGCAGGGAATAGGATCAGGGAAGTGGGAGAACAGATCTCCTGGAAGTACGACGAAAGGGAACGTCGTTACTGAAATGCTAACTGACGAGGGTGATGGTGAAACTGTGGATTGTATAATAATAATAATCATACTAAATAAAAATATAAAGTCTATAAAATAATTTAGAAATAAAACTTTTGTAAAATAACAGTGTGTACGGATGCATAATATATATAAAAATGGGAATCGAGAAATCGATAATTTTGGCTATACATGTATTGTGAAATTATGTGATTGTTTTGCATATAGTTGTTATTTATTCTATGTTAATAATTTATATATATATATATATATTACCAGATGGAACCTGCTAATAATGAACCAGTTAATGAAGTTAATCAATCTGAGCAAAATCAAGGAGATCAATTTATGACTAGGCAAGATATCGAGAATATCGTTGCTCAAGGAATTGCCAATGCTATTCCAGCAATCCTTGCTGCTGCCCAGAAACCTGTTGAACCTCAACAAATCATTCCTAGTAAACGTACCCAAGAAGATAACTTCAGTAATAGTGTAAACGGAGGTGGCAATCATACTAACAACGATAATGATCCACGACAGGCTCCACTCCCTAAGAAAATGAAAGCTGCAACGCCTGGTTGCATTTACAAAGAATTTCTTGCTTGTAAACCAGCAGAATTTGCAGGCAACGAAGGGGCGACTGCGGTACTGCGTTGGTTGGAGAAAACCGAAGCAGTAATTATGATAAGTAAATGTGCTGAAGAAGATAAGGTCATGTATGCGTCGCATCTTTTTAAAGAAGGGGCGCTAGAATGGTGGAATACGGTACTTCAAGCCAAAGGAAGAAATACGGCTTATGCCATGAGTTGGGAAAAATTTAAGCAGCTAATAGAAAGAAAATTATGTCCCGAATATGAAAAGGAACAAATAGCAAATAAATTCCTGAACCATCGGATGGTGGGTGTAGATTGTCGAGGATATACTTCGACATTTTTTGAGTATGCGAGAGTAGTACCAACGCTGGCTTCGCCAGAACCGGTACTTATTTCCCGCTATATTTGGGGATTGATTGGCGAAATCTGTAATATCGTTAAAGCTGCGAGACCTCGCACTATTGACGATGCGGTAGAATTAGCTAACACCCTAACTGACGAACTGGTACGCCCAAGAGAAGAAAACCGGAAAAAGGAATTAGCTCAGAAAATTACCCAAGGATTTCGTGTGGGTAATAATAGCAATTTCAAGAAAAGAGGAACGGGGCAATCCTCAACTCCGCCTTTCTGCAAGAATTGTATAAAGAAACATTTTGGAAAATGCAATGTAACCTGCAACTTTTGTAAAGTTGTAGGACATCGTGAAGAAGACTGCAGAAAGAAAACAAAGGTCTGCTATAACTGTGGAGAAGCGGGACATTTCAAACCAGAATGCCCTAAGTTAATTAAACCAGCAGACAACAAAGCCAAGACGGCCGACGGAGCTACGAAGAAGAATGCAAGAGCATTCCAGCTGACCACTCAAGAAGCAGAACTCATTCCAGATGTAATAGCTGGTACGTTCCTAGTTCACAACGTTTACGTAAAAGTATTATTTGACTCTGGGGCAAACCAAAGTTTTATCAATACTTCATTCTGCCAAGCTCTTAACTTACCCTTAACCAACCTTAGGCACATTTTTACAGTCGAAACGGCCGATGGGAATTCTGTTAACATAGATCAGGTTTTGCAAAAAGAAAATATAGAACTTTCAAGTCATAAATTTCATGCAAACCTATTACCAATGAATTTAGCCGGATTCGATGTCGTGTTAGGAATGGATTGGTTAGTAGCCAACCATGCTCAAATCCTGTGTGATAAGAACTCCGTAGAGATTCGGGCACCCACCGGAGAGGTAATTGTGATTACAGGAGATAAGCCACGTAAACCCATGAAGTTCATTTCAGTAATGAAAGTTGCTAGTTATGAACGAAAGCAAGGAATAGCATATATGATTTCAGTAATCATTAGCGCTAAGGGTAAAGAGCTTAAGGAGATCCCTGTAGTTTCAGAATACCCAGATGTATTCCCAGAAGAGTTACCAGGATTACCACCAGATAGGGAAGTAGAATTTAGAATTCATTTAATTCTTGGAACTACACCTGTGGCCAAGGCACCTTATCGGTTAGCACCCACAGAAATGCTAGAACTAAAGAAACAATTAAATGAATTGTTAAATAAAGGATTCATACAACATAGTTCATCCCCTTGGGGAGCACCAGTGTTGTTCGTAAAGAAAAAGGACGGGTCGATGCAAATGTGTATCGATTATAGAGAATTGAATAAGGTTACAATTAAGAATCGATACCCTTTACCTAGAATCGATGACCTTTTTTATCAACTCCAAGGAGCTAGATATTTTTCTAAGATCGACTTACGCTCCGGATATCATCAATTAAAGGTACAAGAAGAAGACATACCTAAAACTGTTTTCAGAACTAGGTATGGTCATTACGAGTTTACAGTCATGCCCTTCGGACTAACGAATGCACCTGCAGCATTCATGGACATGATGAATAGAATCTGTATACCGTATTTGGATAAATTTGTAATTGTTTTTATCGACGATATACTTATTTATTCCACAAGTCAGGAGGAACATTGTGAGCACCTGCATGCACTCTTAACTTTATTAAGAGAAGAAAAGCTTTACGCTAAATTCTCGAAATGTGAATTTTGGCTACAGGAAGTGCAATTTTTAGGACAGATGGTGAATCACGAAGGTATTCACGTAGATCTCTCTAAAATAGAAGTAATCACCAAATGGAAGGTTCCACAATCAGCTACGGAAATTAGAAGCTTTTTAGGGTTAGCCGGATACTATAGGCGCTTTATTAAGGATTTTTCCAAGATAGTTGTACCATTAACTAAGCTAACCTGTAAAGCAGTAAAGTTTGAATGGGGACCTAAGCAAGAAGAGGCGTTTAAAATTTTAAAGCAAAAGTTAACAAATGCCCCAATCCTAGCCTTGCCAGAAGGGACTGAAGATTTTGAAGTATACTGCGATGCTTCAAAATTAGGATTAGGATGTGTGCTAATGCAACGCAAGAAGGTAATTGCGTATGCATCAAGGCAATTGAAAAAGCACGAGGAAAACTATACGACTCATGACTTAGAGTTAGGAGCCATAATTTTTGCCCTTAAAATTTGGAGACATTATCTGTATGGAAGTAAGTTCACTGTCTATACGGATCATAAGAGCTTAAGGAACATATTTGGGTAAAAAGAATTAAACATGAGGCAAAGAAGATGGATGGAAATCCTAAGCGACTACGACTGTGATATCCATTATCACGAAGGAAAAGCAAACGCAGTTGCAGATGCTTTAAGTCGTAAGTATCATGAGAAACAACGACGAGTCCGTGCTCTTAGATTAAATCTACAGTTAGATTTAATAGAACAACTGAAAAATGTCCGGGAAACAGCAATCAAGGATGATGCTGAAGGAATGAAAGGAAGAATAAAGGAATTAGAACAAGGAAGTGATGGAATCTGGAGATTCCATAAAAAAAGGATTTGGGTACCTAAGCAAGGAGAATTAAGAGATAAGATTTTAGAAGAAGCTCATAAATCTAGGTATACCATGCATCCTGGTAACAATAAAATGTACCAAGATTTAAGAAATAATTTCTGGTGGATAGGTATGAAAAAGGATGTAGCTAGATATGTTTCTAAATGTCTTACTTGTTCACAAGTTAAGGCAGAACACCAGAAACCTTCGGGTCTACTTCAACAATTAGAAATGCTTGTACAGAAATGGGAACTCATAACAATGAATTTTGTTACTAAGTTACCCAAAACCAGGAAAGGTAATGACGCGATTTGGGTGATTGTGGATCGATTAACCAAATCAGCTCATTTTCTACCCATGAAAGAAACCTTTAGTATGGAAAGGTTAGCCAAGTTGTATGTAGACAAAGTAGTATCCTTACATGGAGTTCCACTCTCCATCGTATCGGATAGAGATAGTTGTTTCACTTCCCATTTCTGGACAAGTTTCCAGGAAGCAATGGCAACCCGACTAAATTTAAGTACGGCATATCATCCTCAAACAGATGGGCAAAGTGAAAGGACGATACAAACCCTGGAAGACATGCTCCGAGCATGTGTGATAGATTTTGGTGGAAACTGGGATGATCACCTACCTTTGATTGAATTCTCCAATAACAATAGTTATCATGCAAGCATCGAAACTGCCCCATTCGAAGCACTGTGTGGACGAAAGTGCAGAACTCCAGTTTGCTGGGCAGAAATAGGAGAAAGTCAATTATCAGGTCCTGAAATTGTACAAGAAGAGCGAAAGATCAAGTTTCTCAAACATAAACGACTGGTGCTGGTCAAAGTCAAATGGGATTCTAAGAGAGGGCCATAATACACTTGGGAGCTGGAATCAGAAATGAAGCGGAAATATCCTCATTTATTCCAATAAATCTCGAGGACGAGATTTTTATTAAGGTGGGGAGGATGTAACAACTCTCACCAAAACTATTATTTTTATTTTATTTTGTCCAATAGGAAACCCTAATTGAGACCCCCCAAGTAATTCTGCATAACACCTAAAATTTTCAGAACAATCGGAATCAGGATCAGGGCCCCTAAAACTCAGGGGGGGTAAATCCTAGTCGGTAATATCCTTACAGTTTTACGTGTAAAATGAATTCGAACGAACGGTCAACTCAGCAAAGCTAGTAACAAACGTGGCTACCCTATGCTAAAAGTGACCCCTCGCGCCACGCGAGAGGCCCTCGCGCCACGCGAGCGCGCCCTTTTTCCAGTATATATTCAGGAGTTTGGCACTTGAATTCCTGCGTTGGTTCGACGTTAAAATTCGATTCATGCACTGAGATATCGTCCGATTACTATCAAAACACTCACAATCACAAATTCTGCCACGACAACAGGGTAATAACTCGATCGCTGCTATGATTCAATATCCGATCGATTAAAACTATCCGGTGAATGTTTAAGTGCTGCTCAAATTAGGTTTATACTTTGCCATTCGTCGTGAATTCGATGGATGTTTAAGTATTGCACTCTGTCATTCATCGTGAGGGTTTAATCTCATGAGTTATAGTAAATGTTGTATTAGTTACTAACCTAGTTCGTGTGCATTGTTGTTTAAATTAGGTTAACAGGCTTATCAGTAGGCTAAACTCTGCCCGATTTAACTTGCAATGTGAGTCATTCTCTTTTTACCAAAATTGCTTTCAAAATCATGTTTATTTTCAAAGTTATAATTACAGGGATTAAGTCTTTGTAATCTCCAATTTACAGCCGGTATGTGGGGTTTTGTATACAATACTTGATAACCGTCACCATTGGACAACGGGTTAGCCAAGGGGTGATATGACCATAGTCACAGACACCATTGGAAAACGAGATAGCCAATAGGTGGTCGAGTGACAAATACCGTGGGTAGATGGTTGATATATGTAGACATTGTAATCGCTCTTAATACTGTAAATTATAACAATGCGTCGTTTTTAGTAAAAAGAATGATTCACCAGTATTTCCCCGCTGATAAAACCTTTTTCAAACATGTTTCAGGTGATCTGTTGTGATCCAGGAAAAGTGTCGTGAAGCACTACAAGCTTAAGGAAGTGGCTCAATATAAATAAAGAAACATGTTATGTAAAATAAGGATTTCCCAGTGAAATCACTATATTGTAAACTACCGGGGTTTTATCCCGAATTATGAAATAAAATAATCGGGCATTTTCCAGTTTTAAAAGATCCTGTTTAAAATCTTCCGCTGTCGCATCAATTAAATACCACGGGTTCCTGTCCCGCGGCTCCTGACCGGGTCAAACCGGGGCTGGGGCTGTGACATGATGTATGTCAGTTTCATCATGCTGGTTGATACAGAATTGGGAAGTGTGAAACTTGTGGAAAAGTTGGCCATTCTAAGGAGACATGCTGAAATGGAACAGGTCGCGGAAACGGAGGACAAGGCGGTAACGGTAATGGCAACCGTGGTGGAAATGGTTATGGGAATAAAAATCAAGGAGGAAACAATAATCAGGGAGGTAATGGAAACCGGAACGGAAATGGGAATCAGGCGGGAAATGGAAACCGCGGGGGAAATAATAACAACAATCAAGGTGGAAATGGGAATGGACGCGGCCAAGGTTGTTATGGTTGCGGTGATGTAAGGCACTTTAAGCGGGATTGCCCAAATAATAACCAAGCTCGTGGAAGAGTGTGCTATTTGGATCCGAACGTAGTCACTGGTACGTTCCCTATTAATCAACACTTTGCATCTGTGCTATTTGATACCGGTGCCGACTGTAGCTTCGTATCTCTAGAGTTTAAGAATATACTTGGTTTAGTACCAAGTAAGATAGACATCCCGTACTCAATAGAACTAGCTAATGGGAAGCTAGTAGAAGCCAATGAAGTGATTAGAGGCTGTGTTATAGAGCTTGGAGAGCGTGCGTTTTCGTTAGATCTTCTACCAGTTGAATTGGGAAGCTTCGACGTCGTAGTTGGGATGGATTGGTTATTGAGTAATCGTACTGAGATTGTATACCATGAGAAGGTTATCCTCATCCCGATGGCGAATGAAGAGACAATCGTGATCCACGGGGAGAAGCATGATACGCCTCTATGGATTATCAGTTGTTTAAAGGCACGGAAGTTATTGCGTAAAGGATGTGTTGCCTTCTTGCCTCATGTTGTGGATAAGGAATCCGAAGAACCGAAGCTAGAAGATATCCCTGTGGTAAGGGAATATCCTGAAGTCTTCCCCGAAGACTTGCCAGGATTACCACCTCAACGACAAGTCGAATTCCACATTGACTTGGTTCCAGGTGCCGTGCCTGTAGCCAAGGCACCTTATCGACTTGCGCCTTCAAAGATGCAAGATTTGTCAACGCAGCTTCAGGAGTTGCTAGATAAGGGATTTATAAGGCCAAGCTTCTCGCCTTGGGGAGCTCCAGTACTGTTCGTCAAGAAGAAGGACGGTTGTTTCCGCATGTGCATCGACTACCGGGAGCTTAATAAGCTAACCATCAAGAATCGGTATCCCTTTCCGAGGATTGATGATTCATTCGACCAACTTCAGGGATCAATGTCACACCCCGACCACATTAAAACAACAAACCGTGGCGGAAACATCGGGGAGTGTTGTAACAGAATCATCGTTTCAACAACCATGGTAATTAAAAGTTTCATTTTATTGGATTATCAAATAATGTACATTGTCTTTAAACCAAAACAAACAAACTACACATTGTTTATAACTGTTTTTAAGTCACTAAGGCCTCGTCCAGATCCTAAGTGAACTTGCTTCCTATCAATCATCACGCAACATCTCCTGAAACATATGTAAAAACAAAGTTAGCAAAGAAATGCTGGCGAGCACATAGGTTTTGTGAGAGTATTGGATTCATGGCTTGTTTGTATATTGCAGTACCTCATTAGACTACAAGAGTCAAAAGTACAAACCTCGTTTTGAAAAGTGTATTGCAACATAATTTAACCAACTCAAATCAAGATGGTTACAGTATATAAAATCTTGTAGCCATGATTCTTAACCCCAAAACATTTGTTTTAGTAAACCAATTCGTAAAACATCTCGTTAAAACTCGTTAATAAAACTCGTATGGTTTATATTATTTCGAAAACCTCGTTGTGTGACATCGTTTCAAATCGTTACCCAAGTGAACTAAATAATGACATGAAATGTAATATGATAAAAGCATTTATATATAAGATGTACCAGCGGCGTATCTACCATGCTTCTATCATGTTACATCCATCCCATTACCTAATCACAACCCAACCAATCGTTTGTTCAAATCGTTTTATCTCGTTAAAGTCATTCCAAATCGTTTTAACTCGTCCCAAAATCGTATTCGTTGTAATTGTGAAACTACTTATGGTCGTCTCGCTAATAACATTCAAACCTTCGTGACTCGACTACCTCGTTTATCCTATTAACAAACCACCAAAGGGTAAGTTAACAATCATCAGATTCAGTCGTTACCTACATAACCCCCACACATAACAATGGGTGTAGTCTGATAACGGGATTTGTCAGATCCTGTGGTACCATAACCTAATACTGGTCGGCTTGATCAATGCTAATGAATGTCATTCGTTATGTAATTACAACCATCGAGTTCGTTCACATTATTGAAATCGTTATTAGTTTAATATAAACCATCTTTATCGCTTTTGAAACCATCGTTTAAATATCGAAATCGTTTTTAATACATATGAATCACCCCAAAATGATTAAAAATAGTAAAATAGGGGAACTATGTACTCACTTTGAATGATAGGGTATCCTTGATCTAAAGGACTTAGCGAAGCTCAGACAAACCAAGGAAATTCAAGTGGTACCTAGTAATCGGATCACTAGTAAATAAATCGACACCTTAATCGGAAGATCGGATAGAATGAGGTCTTGTAAACTAAGTGCTTTCGACCCGTTACGACCCATTAAGGTAGCTTATGCTACTTTAACGCGTCGTTCATGTGAAACTATGTTCGGATGGTTAACTATGTGCTATGTCAAGTCTTACATGCCCAATAATACCTAAACATGTTACTAAATCAGATTATATGTCAAAACATGTTCACATATGTAAAATACAGATTTAAGCTTCAAAAGGGCGTTTTGGTCATTTCCTATGGGCATACAAGATACTTAACAAATAACTAACCAATCCTATGTGATCATAAGGTATAACCTCAGTGCTTATTCCCTATGCAACTATGATCACTAATCAAGCTTGGTCGGATCCTAATGATCGACAAAACGGGTCGGGTTCGAAAGTCTAAGCGGTTGTTTAGACCGCTTAACTTACGACCCTAAACAAGCACTAAACTAATAGTGACGAGTTAAACATGTCAAAACATGTTTAACTAGCTTATAAAAACTGATTTGGTATCAAAACAATGGGTTTTGATACCCGAAAATAGTTCCGTTTCAAAATGCGTGCTAAAACGCATTTTGACCGAAACTTTGACTCGTCACTACGCCTAGTTAACGTGATAATCAGTAGGTATAATCGCTGAGGATTATAACCATCGTGATTACAATCACGTTGCAAAGTTCAATTGAACTTTGACTTGGCCAATTGATGGTCAAAACCGAAAGTCAAACTGTTGGCCAAACTGTTTGACTTTCTGCTTAAACATAAAGAATAAGCATGAAAGAAGAGTTACAAAGGGTCCTAGCTATCTTTTCTACCAAGAATAAGTTTCCAATCAGATTAGAAAGCTCCCAATCAGATTGTAGAGAAGAGAAGAGAGGAAACGAGCAATGAACAAGTGAAAGTGCTTGGCTATTTATACTTGATGCAAACTCACAAGATCATTACACATGTTTGTGTAGCTTCCAAGCATTAGATCATAGCCATACAATTGTTAGGAGCTGATTAGTAACCTTGGTGATCACTTAAAGTTGCCCATCACACAAAAGAATTACCATAACAGCCCCTAAACTATCAAACAGTTGCTGAAAACAAGTTTCTAGTCGTTGGTACTTTCATACGGCCCGTGTAAGAATAGGGAGGGGGCTTACGCGCCCCGCCTGGGCTCCCCAGTTCAGCACAAATTTGAAAATTTACAGTTTAGGTCCCTGCACTTGGTTTAAGCTCATTTCAGGCCCTTTTGACCCCCGTTAAGCCATTTTCAAGGCTCTACAAGGTCAATAAAGTTTAGAGGACTCGAAATGTGTTTGGAAAAATCTCGGATGTCGGCTCGTTTGGTCGTACGGTCGCATTGTTCGTTAAATTACGATGAAACTCAAACGGACGTGAAAACGAACCAAATTAAGCGACGAATGGTATTTTTTGCATGCCGATCACTAAAATAAACATATTTTAGTGTGTACAAAAATTTTTGGATGTTCAGATGTGGTCAGAATGTAAGATATGCGCAAAAATGCAAACTTACGCTGTTTTTTACACTTTTAGTCCCTGTAAGATCAAATAAGCATGTTTTTGCACACCGAACCCCTCAAAGCTTATTTCTAAGCTATGTTTAGGTTATTTATGGTATGTTTAGCTTATGATCAAGTCCCGGACTGTTCAATACCATACGAATCGGTATAGTTTCGCAGTTTGACACAAACATTCCCTGCGATCGAATAGACTTGTTTTCAACACACCAAACCATCCAAAACTTATTTCTAAGTTATGTGGAGGTTATTTTAGGTATGTTAAGCCTATGTCACTATTCTGGAGTGTTTGTCGTGTTAAACTGACTGCGTTTACGCACCAGTTTGCGTATAACCTTCCAGAAAACGATTTAAAGCTTGAAATCGGAATTGAATCGAATCGTAAAATCATCAAACACAATTACACATATAATAACATCAAAGCACATTGTTTTATTGATAACTAACATTGTTTTACATTGTACATCGATTACAGAGCACAGTTGTCACAGTCTCCCCTACTTTAGGAAATTTCGTCCCGAAATTTTAACTAGAGGAAACTTGTGAGAACAATTGCGGATATTTCGCCTTCATTTGGTCCTCACGTTCCCAAGTAAATTTTGGGCCACGTTTGGATTCCCAGCGAATCTTGACCAAATGAATTTGTTTGTTCTTCAACTGTTTGTATGTACGGTCCACTATCTCCACAGGTTTTTTCGACAAAGTGCATCGTTTCATCGATTTGGATTTCGTCGAGTGGAATGTGAAGATTAGCGTCAGCTAAACACTTTCGCAGATTGGACACGTGGAAAGTCGGATGGATATTTCCAAGCTCTGGAGGTAGCTCTAGTCGATAGGCAACCTTTCCAACTCTTTCAACAATCTTAAATGGTCCAACATATCGTGGTGCAAGTTTTCCTTTCTTTCCAAATCTCACCACTCCCTTCCAAGGTGACACCTTGAGTAGGACATGGTCTCCGACTTGAAATTCTAATGGCTTGCGTCGTAAATCCGCATAACTCTTTTGACGGCATCTAGCTGTCACAAGATTATCGCGAATTTTCTTGATTTTGTCTGTTGTTTCCAAAATGAGCTCAGGTCCAGTAAGCTGAGCTTCACCGATCTCATTCCAACAGACAGGTGAACGACATTTTCGACTGTAGAGAGCCTCGAATGGTGCCATATTAATGCTAGCATGATAACTGTTGTTGTAAGAGAACTCGATCAATGGCAGATGAGAATCCCAATTACCACCAAAATCTATCACGCATGCTCTAAGCATATCCTCCAAAGTTTGAATCGTTCTCTCAGATTGTCCATCTATTTGGGGATGATAAGCAGTGCTTAGATTTAGTTGGGTTCCCATAGCAGATTGCATGGTCTTCCAGAAATGAGATGAAAATCGAGCATCACGATTGGATATGATGTCCAAAGGAATACCATGTCGAGATACAATCTCATCAACATAAATCTTTGCAAGTTTATCAGCAGATAGATCCTCGCGAATTGGAATAAAGTGAGCTGACTTCGTTAATCGATCGATAACAACCCAAATAACATCATGACCTTTAGATGTACGCGGTAATTTAGTGATGAGATCCATCGCAATGTTCTCCCACTTCCAAACCGGTATCTCTGGTTGTACAAGCAAACCAGAAGGTCGTTGATGTTCAGCCTTGACTTTGAGACAAGTTAGGCATTTCGACACATACAAGGCAACATCCTTCTTCATACCAGGCCACCAGTACTGAGTACGAAGATCCTTGTACATTTTATCAGCACCAGGATGGATAGAATATCGAGACTTGTGAGACTCGTCCATCACTAAAGTGCGAAGATCTTCTTGTTTCAGAATCCACAGACGATCCTTGAAATAGAGTAAACCATCGTCCTTCGCTTCGAGCTTAAGCTCAAGTTGACGTGGTAATTCCTTACCCATCAAATCTTGTGAAACACAAGATTGCTGAGCTTGAAGAACACGAGTTTGGAGATCAGATAGAGTTCGAACAGAATGAAGCTTGACTCGCTCCTTTTGACTAAGCGCATCGGCTACGACATTCGCCTTACCAGGATGGTAGTGAATCTCGCAATCATAGTCGTTTAAGAGTTCAACCCAATGACGTTGCCTCATGTTCAACTCCTTCTGATTAAGAATGTGCTGGAGACTTTTGTGGTCCGTGAAAACCACACACTTCGTGCCATAAAGATAGTGTCTCCAGATTTTGAGAGCAAAAACTACAGCTCCTAATTCAAGATCATGAATCGTGTAGTTCTTCTCGTGAATTTTCAATTGTCTAGACGCGTATGCTATAACCTTGCGTCGTTGCATAAGCACACAACCAAGGCCTAGATTTGACGCGTCACAATAGACAACGAAATCATCATTTCCCTCAGGCAAAGATAGAACAGGAGCATCACATAGCTTATGTTTCAGCGTTTGGAACGCTTCTTCTTGCTTGGGTCCCCACTCAAAAGGCTTATTCTTCTGAGTCAAAGCAGTGAGTGGAACCGCAATCTTTGAGAAATTAGAAATGAAACGACGATAATATCCAGCAAGACCAAGAAAATAACGAATTTATGTAGGTGTTGTTGGTGTATTCCAATCCTTAATAGCAGCTATTTTGGATGGATCCACATGAATACCTTGCCCGTTGACAATATGTCCCAAAAACTAAACTTCTTTAAGCCAAAATTCACACTTGGAGAATTTAGCAAAAAGTTGTTCCTTCTTAAGGAGTTCCAATGTCAAACGAAGGTGTTGCTCGTGATCGGCTCGAGACTTTAAATAAATGAGAATATCGCCGATGAACACAATTATGAACTTGTCTAAATAAGGTTTACAGACCCTATTCATTAAGTCTATAAAGATAGCTGGAGCATTCGTCAAACCAAAAGGCATGACAGTAAACTCGTAATGCCCATATCTTGTTCGGAAAGCAGTTTTGGGAATATCTTCCTCAAATACACGAAGTTGATGATACCCAGAACGTAGATCAATCTTGGAAAAACAGGTAGCACCTTGTAGCTTATCAAAGAGATCATCGATTCGGGGTAGGGGATATCGATTCTTGATGGTAAGCTTATTAAGCTCATGATAATCGATACACATATGAAAAGATCCATCTTTCTTTTTCACGAAGAGGACAGGAGCACCCCAAGGTGAATAACTCGGTCGGATGAATCCTTTATCAGATAACTCTTGAAGCTGCTTTGATAATTCTTGCATCTCAGACGGTGCAAGACGATAAGGTGCTTTCGCAATCGGGTTGGCATTGGGTACAAGGTCAATATGAAACTCGACTTGACGAACTAGAGGCAAACCAGACAGTTCATCAGGAAACACCTCTGGATAATCCCGAACAATCGGAATATCCTGAATACTCTTGTTCTTGCTTTTCTCCTAGGTGACATGTGCCAGAAAGGCAACATATCCTTTTCGTAGATAACTTTGGGCTTTCGTGCACGACATGAGTTTCAATCCACCAGATGGTTTCTCGCCACGAACCTCTACAACATTACCAGACGAAAGAGGAATACGAATGATCTTATCGAAACAAACAACCTCGGCATGATGTTTGGTTAACCAATCCATCCCCACGATAATGTCAAAACTCCCAAGTTGCATCGGCGTGAGGTCGATAGGAAAAAGATGGTTATCGAGGTTCAATTGACAACCACGAAGAACAGAATCGAGTACGAGTGGTTTACCAGTAACAACTTTGACAGATAAGGGTTTCCTCAGTTTAGTTCTAGGTATCGCAAGTAAAGGCTCAAAGGATAACGAAACAAAACTCCTATCGGCACCAGAATCGAAAAGAATAGATGCAAGTTGATTGTTAACAAGGAACGTGCCGTTAACAACTTCGTTGTCTGCCCTCGCCTCATTCGCATTTAGATTGAATACCCGTCCACGAGCGGGATTCACATTCGCGTTCGCGTTGACATTCGGATTTGCATTCGCATTTACCAAACGACAAATGTTGGCCAGATGCCCAAGTCTACCACACGTAGTACACTGTTTACAGGCCTGTTGGGCAACATGGTGACCATTACATCGAGCACAGTGAGGTGCGGTACCAGCATATGCTTTCTTTGCAGGAGGTTGAGTCGGTGGGTTCTTAGGGTTCTGGTTGGTGACAGCAAAGTTCTGGGAAGCCTTGCGCTTCCTTGACTTCTTCGATGACTCACCTTTCTTACCCTTACCCTTTTCCTTGTCAGTATCGGTCGACTTCTTTTTATCACCCATGCGGGTGAGTTTACCCTTCCTGACTTGGGACTCAGTCAGGGTAGCCGACAACTTGATCGCGTGACGGACGGTAGTAGGATTAACGCCGGTCACAATATCCTGAATAGAATCGGATAAACCATCGATATATCTCTCGATTGCTTTCTCCAGTGGGGTAACCATAGTGGGACACAACAAACTAAGCTCCTCAAATCAATCCGTATACGCACGGTGTTCGCCCCCATCTTGCTTTAAATCGTCAAACTCTTGTTACAAAGCTCGAATCTCGTGACGGGGACAGAACTCTCTCATCATGAGAGCTCGGAGCTCTTCCCAAGTTTGTGCTAATGCCACTTCGGCACCCCTATCACGCATCACTCCGTTCCACCATGTAAGAGCTCGCTTCTCATACACGCTTGAAGCAAATTCAACCTTACGCGCATTCGGACACTGCACATGTCTGAATGTGCTCTCGATACTCTCAAACCATTGCAGGATCGCAGTTGCTCCTTGTGACCCAGAAAAATTAAGCGGCTTAGCAGAATTGAAATTCTTGAAATTACACTGAGCATTATTGTTGTTATTATTGTTGTTGTTGTATAGCTCATGGATTTGGGTCACAACGCCTGGAAGTACAGTAGCCATTTTGGTGAGAGACAAGGGCTGCGACTTCTTCAGCAGTAAAAGTTTGAGCATCACGTTGAGGAGGCATTGTCTAACAAGGAAACATGAGAAACGAGTGAGGTCGATAATTGGAAAAAGAGGCATCGTTTCAAATCGT
This sequence comes from Helianthus tuberosus, assembly GCA_030545235.1. NCBI lineage: Eukaryota > Viridiplantae > Streptophyta > Magnoliopsida > Asterales > Asteraceae > Helianthus > Helianthus tuberosus. The sequence goes on from CM060412.1 coordinate 40,552,857, forward strand.
TACCCAAGTGAACTAAATAATGACATGAAATGTAATATGATAAAAGCATTTATATATAAGATGTACCAGCGGCGTATCTACCATGCTTCTATCATGTTACATCCATCCCATTACCTAATCACAACCCAACCAATCGTTTGTTCAAATCGTTTTATCTCGTTTAAGTCGTTCCAAATCGTTTTAACTCGTCCCAAAATCGTATTCGTTTTAATTGTGAAACTACTTATGGTCGTCTCGCTAATAACATTCAAACCTTCATGACTCGACTACCTCGTTTATCCTATTAACAAACCACCAAAGGGTAAGTTAACAATCATCAGATTCAGTCGTTACCTACATAACCCCCACACATAACAATGGGTGTAGTCTGATAACGGGATTTGTCAGATCCTGTGGTACCATAACCTAATACTGGTCGGCTTGATCAATGCTAATGAATGTCATTCGTTATGTAATTACAACCATCGAGTTCGTTCACATTATTGAAATCGTTATTAGTTTAATATAAACCATCTTTATCGCTTTTGAAACCATCGTTTAAATATCGAAATCGTTTTTAATACATATGAATCACCCCAAAATGATTGAAAATAGTAAAATAGGGGAACTATGTACTCACTTTGAATGATAGGGTATCCTTGATCTAAAGGACTTAGCGAAGCTCAGACAAACCAAGGAAATTCAAGTGGTACCTAGTAATCGGATCACTAGTAAATAAATCGACACCTTAATCGAAAGATCAGATAGAATGAGGTCTTGTAAACGAAATGAGTGTTGGAACTCATGTGATATGGTTTAACAAAGCCTACATTCTAAATCGGAACCTAACCTAAGTGCTTTCGACCCGTTACGACCCATTAAAGTAGCTTATGCTACTTTAACGCGTCGTTCACGTGAAACTATGTTTGGATGGTTAACTATGTGCTATGTCAAGTCTTACTTGCCCAATAATACCTAAACATGTTACTAAATCAGATTATATGTCAAAAACATGTTCACATATGTAAAATACGGATTTAAGCTTCAAAAGGGCGTTTTGGTCATTTCCTATGGGCATACAAGCTACTTAACAAATAACTAACCAATCCTATGTGATCATAAGGTATAACCTCAGTGGTTATTCCCTATGCAACTATGATCTCTAATCAAGCTTGGTCGGATCCTAATGATCGACAAAACGGGTCGGGTTCGAAAGTCTAAGCGGTTGTTTAGACCGCTAAACTTACGACCCTAAACAAGCACTAAACTAATAGTGACGAGTTAAACATGTCAAAACATGTTTAACTAGCTTATAAAAATTGATTTGGTATCAAAACAATGGGTTTTGATACCCGAAAATAGTTCCGTTGCAAAATGCGTGCTAAAACGCATTTTGACCGAAACTTTGACTCGTCACTACGCCTAGTTAACGTGGTAATCAGTAGGTATAATCGTTGAGGATTATAACCATCGTGATTACAATCACGTTACAAAGTTCAATTGAACTTTGACTTGACCAATTGATGGTCAAAACCGAAAGTCAAACTGTTGGCCAAACTGTTTGACTTTCTGCTTAAACATAAAGAATAAGCATGAAAGAAGACTTACAAAGGGTCCTAGCTATCTTTTCTACCAAGAATAAATTTCCAATCAGATTAGAAAGCTCCCAATCAGATTGTAGAGAAGAGAGGAAATGAGCAATGAACAAGTGAAAGTGCTTGGCTATTTATACTTGATGCAAACTCACAAGATCATTACACATGTTTGTGTAGCTTCCAAGCATTAGATCATAGCCATACAATTGTTAGGAGCTGATTAGTAACCTTGGTGATCACTTAAACTTGCCCATCACACAAAAGAATTACCATAACAGCCCCTAAACTATCAAACAGTTGCTGAAAACAAGTTTCTGGTCGCTGGCACTTTCATAAGGCCCTCGTAAGAATAGGGAGGGGGCTTACACGCCCCGCCTGGGCTCCCCAGTTCAGCACAAGTTTGAAAATTTACAGTTTAGGTCCCTGCACTTGGTTTAAGCTCATTTCAGGCCCTTTTGACCCTCGTTAAGCCATTTTCAAGGCTCTACAAGGTCAATAAAGTTTAGAGGACTCAAAATGTGTTTGGAAAACTCTCGAATGTCGGCTCGTTTGGTCGTACGGTCGCGTTGTTCGTTAAATTACGATGAAACTCAAACGGACGCGAAAATGAACCAAATTAAGCGACGAATGGTATTTTTTGCATCCCGATCACTAAAATAAAAATATTTTAGTGTGTACAAAAATTTTTGGATGTTCAGATGTGGTCAGAACGTAAGATATGCGCAAAAATGCAAACTTACGCCGTTTTTGACTCTTTTAGTCCCTGTAAGATCAAATAAGCATGTTTTTGAACACCGAACCCCTCAAAGCTTATTTCTAAGCTATGTTTAGGTTATTTATGGTATGTTTAGCTTATGATCAAGTCCCAGACTGTTCGATACCATACGAATCGGTATAGTTTCACAGTTTGACACAAACAGTCCCTGCGATCGAATAGACTTGTTTTCAACACACCAAACCATCCAAAACTTATTTCTAAGTTATGTGGAGGTTATTTTAGGTATGTTAATCCTATGTCACTATTCCGGAGTGTTTGTCGTGTTAAACTGGCTGCGTTTACGCACCAGTTTGCGTATAACCTTCGAGAAAACGATTTAAAGCTTGAAATCGGAATTGAATCGAATCGTAAAATCATCAAACATAATTACACATATAATAACATCAAAGCACATTGTTTTATTGATAACTAACATTGTTTTACATTGTACATCGATTACAGGGCACAGTTGTCACAATCAAGTTACTATTCCAAGATCGATCTTCGATCAGGTTATCACCACCTGCGGATTCAAGAAGAGAGTATACCGAAGACAACCTTCAGAACTCGTTATGGACATTACGAGTTTCTAATGATGCTGTTTGGGTTGAAAAATGCACCAGCAGTATTTATGGACTTGATGAATCGGGTTTGCAAGCCATATCTCGATAAATTCGTGATCGTATTTATCGATGATATTTTGATCTATTCGCGGACAAAGGAAGACCATGAGCAACACCTTAGAGCCATCTTAGAGCTGTTAAAGAAGGAGAAGCTCTATGCTAAGTTCTCGAAGTGCGAGTTTTGGATACGTGTAGTACAGTTCCTCAATCACGTGGTAAACGAGGATGGTATTCATGTGGATACCACCAAGATCGAGGCGATCAAGAATTGGGAAACTCCGAAGACGCCGACCGAGATCTGATAGTTTCTGGGTTTAGCAGACTATTATCGCAGATTCATTGAGGATTTCTCCAAAATCGCTCAACCGTTGACCTCCCTTACTCAAAAGGATAAGAAGTACAAATGGGGAGATAAACAAGAAGAAGCATTTCAACTGCTTAAGAATAAGCTATGCGATGCACCTATATTATCCCTACCCAAAGGCACCGACGACTTCGTGGTCTATTGTGACACCTCGCGTCAGGGTTTGGGTTGTGTGCTAATGCAACGCCAAAAGGTTATCGCTTATGTTTCACACCAACTGAAGGTCCATGAGAAGAACTACACCACGCATGATTTAGAGTTAGGTGCAGTGGTGTTTGCTTTGAAGATTTTGCGACATTATCTGTATGGTACTCGATATACTATCTTCACGGATAACAAGAGCCTTCAGCACATATTCGATCAGAAAGAGCTTAACATGAGACAGCGACGATGGGTTGAGTTGTTAAATGATTATGACTGTGAGATTAAGTATCATCTAGGAAAGGCGAATGTGGTGGCAGACGCCTTAAGTCGAAAGGAAAGGATCAAGCCCATAAGGGTTGAGTCGATCAGAAGAGTTTCAGTTCATACGAAGTGAACTTGAACACCAGTTCGTATCAACATCAGTTCGTGTGAAATCAAGTTCAGGTCGTACGGTTTGATCCACTTCGCATCAAATCAGTTTATTTGAGATTTGTTTCAGTTCACACGAAATGAACTAAGGTTGTCAGTTCGTTTGGAGATAGTTCAGTTCATTTGAAACACCAGTTCGTTTGAAACTTGTGATTTTGCGAAACTTTTAACATCGAAACATGGAAGAAGAGTTTTACAATGCATTTGCTACTGAACAGGTCATTCCAGCTACCATTGCTGAAACTGTTATTAGTGAGAATGAAACAGGAACTTTCCAAAAACCGCCGAAGCTTATGTACATTGAGGATTTTAAAGGATGGCAAAACCGTTTTGAAAATTGGGTACAAGCTTATAAGTTTGATGCATGGGTTTCATTGGACATAGATTACGTTAAACCGAAAGATAAAGGTGGAAATGAAAAAGCTTTAAGTGATTATTCAGCGAGTGAGAAGTTAAAATACACCAGTGAAAAAATGATGATTAGAATTCTCCAACAAGCAGTAAAAGAAGATATTTTTGTGTTGCTTCAACATGAGGATACTGCTAGGTCAATTTGGTTAGCGTTGCTGAACAAGTTTAAGGGAAGTGCTGATATGATAAAAAATAAACATGCTTTACTAAAGAAATCTTTTGATATGTTTACAGCTTTTAAAGGTGAGACGACTAAGAAAATTATCGATAGATATTGTCATCTTGTCCAGGAAATGAAAAGATTGGAGATCGTGAAAGAAGATGAAGAATGGGTTGATAAGCTAGCATATGCATTATCGTGAAAGAAGATGAAGAATGGGTTAATAAGCTAGCAGATGCATTACCTCAAGACAAATGGGGAACATATCTGTTGATTTTAAAACATAACCGAAAACATGAAAGTATAAATTTGAGTAAGTTCATTCAGAAACTTGAAGAACATGAATTGGATGTTCAGAAAACTGCTATCATGAACAATCCAAGTGCTCAACAAGATGTTAGTTTATACTACAGAGAAAGCAAAGTTGAGACTACTCCGAGTCCGAAGATTCAGGCTGCGTTTAGTGCTGATGGTATTTCCGGAACAACTTCATGCAACACAAGTCAAAGCAGTGGATATTCATCATCTTATTCAAGTTTTGAACCAAATTTTTCAACACCAAGTCCTCAGTCAAAAACTTCAACAAACTTCAATGGTCAAGTTTTGCAATGTAATGTTACGTTGAACATTCAAAATGGTCAAAAATTTTCTCCAGAGATTGCAAAGCAACATATGGCATCACTGGCTACTATGTTAGAGTCGTATGAAAGTTTGGTTGCTGGTCGAATCGGAAATCCGATGCTCACCAAAGAAGATTATGACCAAATTGATTCTGAGGAACTTGAGTTGATGGATATCAAATGTTGTCTAGCTAGTGTTTTGAGAAGAGCAGAAAAATTCAAACAGATCACTGGAAGAGATGATCTTCGTGATGCTGCAACATCACGACTAGGTTTTGACAAATCAAAGGTTACTTGTTTTCGTTGCCGAGAAAAAGGGCATTTTAAACGAGAGTGTACAAACAGAGAAGCCACCGGAAGACAAGATCCGTTCGAAAACAACGATTATCATAGAAAAGCAATTTATCATCAGGTTGCAGAAAAATCAAAAGATAAAGCTTGTTATGGTCTGTTAGTTCAAAAGAATGAAAGGCCTCCAAATGGTGGTCTAATAGATCAAGAAGATGAAAGATTGCCTGAGGGATTTAGCTGGGATAAATACATTCCGGATAAAGAATACTTAAAGGATAAAGTCTTCGTTGCTCAAATCTTGGAAGAAGATTCAGTCAAATCTAAGCCAAATAGAAAGAAAATTTTTAGATCATCAGAAAGTGATGAAGACACTGATGATGAGGAAGAATATATTAATAATGCTAGATTACATTTGGATCCTTATAGCTTTAATTTGTTTTTTGCAGATAAGATCGAGATGTTGAATGAGAAAAAGGTTGTTAGACTGAAGAAAGAGTTGGAAGCAAGAAGGGCTGTAGAAGAGGAAATTGAAGCAAGAAGGATTGCTGAAGAAAAGGCAAAAGTTGAAGAAAACCCGACAGAGGAGGTTGAGGTTGAAGAGAGTGAGGTAAAATTAAAATTTGATGATGAACCGATTGTGATTGAAAAAGTGGTGGAGAAAATAGTTGAGAAAATAGTTAAAGTTGAAAAAATTGTTGAAGTTGAAAAGATTGTCGAAATTGAAAAGACCGTAGAGGTCACGAAACCTTGTCTGAAATGTTTGGAATCATGCAAACAGTATGAAGAGAAAGACAAGAAGTATCGTGAGCTAGACGAGTTAAAAGAAAAATTGTTGTTCGATGTTAAGAACGTAAAAGAATCACATGATGTGCTGAACAGAACGGTTGATAATTTGAACAAGACAAACTTAGAAGTAGAAGCTGCTTCAACAATGATGAGTTCAACATTAATGACGAAGCAGAAGGCTATCAATCATTATATTGAAGAGTGTGCAAAGTTGAAACAGGAGTTGGAAACTGAAAAGATTGAGAATGAAAGAATCAAACGATTGTTGCTGAGTTATACAACCTGTGATTATTTGATTGATAGAGTTTATCCTACTGTTGCAGGTCTTGAAGCATTTCAAGATAAAAAGACGGAAGATACGGATACTGGTAAGAAACAAAGTGTCAAGTACAACAGGTGTCCGCCTCTGATCTGGGAAAGTTATTCTCCCAGAAAACCAAATGAGGAACAATTAAAAAAGGCACTCAATATAAAGTTAAAGTCTAAAACAACTGATGAGTTACCAGACAACATTGACGTCACATTCACAGCGTCTGACACTGATCATGAGTCTGAGTTATTAAAGAAAGTGTTCGATCAGGTGTTGGATATGGATGAAGAGTCAAATTCAGAGTCTAAATCTGAAAGTTTGAGTTCGTCAGACAACAGTCCGAGTTCACCGGTTAAAAGGGTTTACAATAAAGAATTTCTTCTATCAAAAAATAATTTGAATAATGAAATGTTCAAAGTAGCATATACTTTGAATGATTCCGACAAATTATTTTCTGATGAGGAATTTCCAATAAGAAGTGTCAAATCTGAAATGATTAACAAGGTTTTCAAATTAACAGAAATTAATATTTCTGAAATAAAAGATGTAAATCTTACTGATAAACCTAAAAAGTACACTTCAACAGTTCAACAAAGATTGAACAAGCAAAAAGGTTACAGTTCTGGTTCTGGTTATCGAAAGAAACCAAACCATAACGGTAATTTCAAAAAGAAAGGTCTTGGTTTTAATACAGAAAATCATAAAAATATGAAAAAATTTAAATCAAAAACAAAATTTGTTTCAGGAGCAAGCTCAGAGGAAGAGAAGGAGAAACTGTTCAGAAAACAGTCAAACAAAGAATTTCTCGCAGAAAAGAAAAGGAATGTTTTGAAAAAATCTGCATCAAGAGTTGACAGAAGAACCTGTTTCAAATGTCAAGAAGTTGGACACATCGCTTGGAATTGCCCAAAGCCAATCAACACAAAACAGGGAGTTTCTTCTAACTCAAAGATGAAAGAAAGATGTGTTGATAAAACTGAACAACCAACAGAAAAATTCAAAGTGTTCAAAAATTCGACTTTCGAAGTTGGTGAAAGTTCGAAACATTTTTACAAAAGAAGAGTCGATTTGAACAAACAAAAATGGGTTGTTAAATCTGAAACTAGTTCTGACAACGAATCTGACTCGTCAAAGTCAGAGGAGTCATTTGTTGTGAAAAATGATGAGAATTTCGTTCCAGAAATGAACGATGAAAACTTTCCGCCATTGTCAAAAGAAAACTTGAAGTTAAAAGTTAGAAAGATTGAGATCTCAGATCAATTCTTCCGTGGTAAAGAAGAATTTGATGCTGAAAAAGCTTTTAATGGAAAAGTGAAACATATTTTTGGGGAGATGGTCGATGGGAAGGTAAAAAGTGTGAAAGAGTTTTATAAGTCAAAAAGATGGTGGATAGAAGATGATTCACAATCACCCAAGACTGGTCAGGCTTGGGTGACAGCATTTTCTACTTAAAATTCTGACTTGCCGGAGCTCCCAAGTTGATAATCGTGGAGCATGAATCGACATCTTTCTTGAAAAATGTTTAATCAAGGACATTAACTTGTATTTGATTTAATTGTCTTACAAGTGGTATTAATCTTGAAAAATGTCAAATAATAATTTTTACAAGTGGTTGAAAAGGCATTGTGATGAAACCCCAAGTTTGTGAAATGGCACACAAAACTAATTTTCCAGAAAAATCATTTTGATTAAAACAAACTTAAGTGTTTTGAAATCATTTTGGGAAAATAGTTTGTTGTCAGGGGGAGTTCGGATTATTTACGCCAAGTGGATGGCGAATTGAAGTAATTCGCATCAGTTTGTCACTTTATTTGTACAGTTTATTGAGTTTACATTTCAAATTTTCCCCGGAAAATCAAAAATTGAGACGTATTTTTAATTTTAGGGGGAGTAATTTTGAAAATTTGAAAAATACAAAAACATGATAAAAGTTGAAAAATGCCAAAAACATCGAAAAATTAAAAATGAGTTTTGTTGAGAAAAAGAGGAAATGATACTACATCAGTTAGACAGTTACGGTACGCTAAAGAAATGTAATGATTAAATAGCATTAAACGGTCTCACTGATGATATGCCGATAGGTTTTTACACATTTAGAAAACTTTTTCGGGATATAAACTTAAATTCAAACTTGCTTGTTTCGTGGGGGACACTACTTGGATATATAGGTAACCCCTGAAATCTCGTTTAAAGGGCCCCTCTTTCTGAAATACTAGGTCTTTATGCTTAGTGATATCTGGGGTATTATCCTGGGACTTCTGATAATGCGGAAGCAATGGCCTAGTCCCCGTATAATACTTTACGCTTGCTTGAAATAAAAGCACCCCCCTCAGCATAAAAAATGATAAATCATTGAAAAATGCAAATCATGTGCTGTTGAAGAAAAGATCCTCTAAAGGGGACCCACCAAAAGTCGAGCCTTCAACTCTGCAAAAAATATTGAGCTCTCAAGGTTTCGCAATTCACCCCTTACAGATATCATCTAGGTATACTCACCTGTAAGACTGAATATTGGGATCTGGATACGGGAGTATATTCAAGAGGTGGGACACATGAATACGTTTAAGTTCTTAATACACCTAATTCGTATCCTGAATAAGTTGAAATTTGTGTGAGAATTTAAGTGGATCAGTATATCGACAATCTAAGTGAACTGTTTAATTCTTAATGTGTATCTAAGCTCAACGGTACTTGTGACTTGTCATAAACTGATATGATCCTCTTACACAAACTCACAAAAATATTGTTTGTAAATATTTCGTTATTGCATTTTAATTCATTGTTCCTATAAGTGGTATTTTAGCATTAAGTTTTGAAAAATTCAAAAGGATTTTATTTCATCTTATTTTCGACAACTGATGTTGAAAAGCTGATTTTCAAAATTCCAAATGCTAAACATGATGACCGACGTTGGGTTGGGAGAATGTGATTTGAAATAAAGTTTGAAAAATGGTTCAAGATAATCCTTCAAGTGGTAAATCAAGGTCATTAATTTGAACTTGATATAACTATTATTGATGATAGAATTTGATCTTCAAGTGGTTTAGCAGAGATTAAAATTGTTATTCTTACTTCTGGGTAGAGATGTGTGCAGGTTGCCAGATTTCCGAACCAAAACCTGTGAAAATGCTATGTCAGATTACGATCCCAGAACAGCTTAAGGGGGAGTCTGCTAGCAAAGGGGAGTCTGATGATAGTAGAGCCAGTTTTGAATCCTGACGCTCATGCCAGCTGCTGATGATGAAAAGTTTGAAGAATCAAGAGACCTGATTAAGAGAGGATAGAGACAGGTTGCGATTCTGAAAGAGAAGATAGAGATTGAGGAAGCTTACAGTGTCAAATATTTTGGAGAGAGCGTGAAGACTGATCAAGACTGAAGAGTCAACATACTGAAGACTCGTACCGAAGACTCGTCAACATCCAAGGGGGAGTTTGTTGGTGCAGATGTCTGTTGACTTCGTCTTGTATCGAGTCATGTAATAGGTTTGATAGACCAAGACACGTAGTTCGAAATATTCGGGAAACAAAGCTGAACAAGCCAGTTCATGTGAAGTGGCATATGGCCAGTTCATGTGAAGTGGACAATGCTCCAGTTCATGCGAAGTGGCCTTGCCTATAAATACTAGGTCTTGGTGTCTTATTTGTAACAATTCTGATTCCGGAGCTGAGGTGCTGCCGAAGTGTCATTTGATCTGTAACTCTTTCAAATCAATATACTAGACAATTAAAGTGATTCTCTGCGTGATACAAGCTACAATCAAGTTTGAACCATTGAATTCCGCCTTTGATTCAGATTAGAACTCTTCTGATCGACTCTTTAGGTCGTTTCTCGATCCTACAGCGTATTCGTGCTGCACAGAAAAAAGCTCTTAAGAAAGAGAACATTAAGGCTGAATATCTCCGAGGAATGGAGAAGAAATTGGTACCCAACGAGGAAGGAACCTTGTATTTTATGGGACGTATTTGGGTTCCGCTTATTGGTGGTCTTAGAGAGATTGTTTTTTATGAAGCTCATAAATCGAGGTACTCGATCCATCCAGGATCGGACAACATGTACCAAGATTTGAAGGATTATTATTGGTGGCCAAGACTTAAAGGTGATGTTGCTGTTTATGTCGGGAAGTGCTTAACTTGTGCCAAGGTGAAGGCCGAGTATCAGAAGCCTTCAGGTCTTCTGCAACAGCCAGAAATACCCATGTGGAAGTGGGAGCAGATTTCAATGGACTTCATCACAAAGTTGCCCAGGACTCCCAGAGGTCATGATACGATTTGGGTAATCGTAGACCGATTGACAAAGTCTGCGCACTTTTTGCCGATTAGAGAAAAGGATAACACTGGTAAGCTAGCTAAGCTTTACCTCAGAGAGATAGTGGCACATCATGGGGTGCCTATCTCAATAATATCGGACAGAGATGGACGGTTTGTGTCAAGGATTTGGCAATCCTTTCAAGAAGCTTTTGGTTCTCAGTTGAATCTGAGTACAGCTTTCCACCCGCAGACGGATGGACAGAGCGAGAGAACTATTCAGACGTTGGAAGATATGCTACGTGCTTGTGTAATGGATTTAGGTGGCAGTTGGAATACTCACCTGCCTTTGGTTGAGTTCTCCAATAACAACAGCTACCATACAAGCATCCAAGCTGCACCATTCGAGGCTCTCTACGGACGCAAGTGCCGAACACCGTTATGCTGGGCAGATGCAGGTGACAGACAGATGGTTGGTCCCGAACTGGTCCAAGAAACAACTGATAAGATCCTGCAGATCCGAGAACGCATCAAAGTGGCTCGTGATCGACAAAAGAGTTATGCGGACCAAAGACGGAAACCCATGGAATTTGAAGTGGGTGATATGGTTTTGTTAAAAGTTTCACCTTGGAAAGGTGTAGCACGCTTTGGGAAGCGTGGTAAGTTAAACCCATGTTTTATCGGGCCATTCAGAATATTGGAAAGGATTGGTTTAGTAGCGTACAAGTTGGAGCTACCAGCAGAACTTAATGGTGTTCATGATACATTTCATGTATCTAATCTGAAGAAAAGTCCAACTTAAGAGACATTGGTCATCCCTGCGGATGAAGTTCACATTGACGACACACTCCACTTCACTGAAGAACCCGTTGAGGTTACAGATTGGAAGTTTAACAAGACTCGAAGGAGTAGTGTTAAGCTTGTCAAGGTTCAATGGAATGCACGTCACGGCACAGAGTTTACTTGGGAGCGTGAAGATCGTATGAAAGCAAAATACCCACATTTATTCCCTAACTCCCCTGCAGCTAACGGCGCAGCTTAAAATTTCGGGATGAAATTTTCTTAACAGGGGGAGAATGTGATAATTGTCAAATTTGCATGTATCCGTACAATTATTAAACAGTAGTTATGACCTAATGATTGTGCTGAATTACAATTAATGACATGAAATGCTTTCTGATTTTTGTTATCATACATACATGTGCATCCTATATTGCATAATGTCATATCATTATTGCATGCAACACTTATTGAATCAAATGATGCACGAAACAAAGTTAGCACAGTTATCAGATAAATCAGGAAAATGCTGACGGAGTTCAGTACTTAGACAGGCATGGTATTGAGACACAGAATGTGCCAGAAACCAAGAGTTACACTAGTATAGTGTGTAGGAAAGTAAGGATCGTAAAACTACCTTCCTAGTGATAGTTTAAGTGCCAGAAAGTGCCTAAAACTCACATAAATTGCTGAATTCAGCACAATTCAGCTTTTAAACACTTAAATATTATGCCGAAATATGGTTAAATGGTCCAGAATGCTTTCCTAAGTATCGGGAATCAAAACTGTCACAAAAGGTAACATAAAGCACACTAAACTGCATAGTTTAGCACCTTAACGAACCGGTAACCAACCGAACAAACGGACACTACCCGAAACACCAAATTTTCACTAGAAGCATTGTTTTAACATTTCTGAGCTAGTTATGGTCCCCGAACATCATAACACACTATATAACATCCTAATAACTAAACACCTAACTATAACACTTAGATTTCAACTTAAAAATCTAACTAACCTTTACACCCTAATCTATACCCCCGCCCCCTCCTATTTACGGCCAACAAGCATGGCCCACACATGATTTTGTTAGTTTATTTTAATAGATCATGTCTCTAACTTTATGTAACATAAGAACCCTTGGATTACAATGTGTTGGAGTATTATAACATAAACCAAGAGTTCACAACATCTTCATTTCCTTCACATTTCACCAACACCATCTTTCTCTTCCCCTCTCCCCTACCTTCGGCCGAGAACCCACACACACACAACCATCATCATCCTTCAATATTCATCCAATCTCTAATCATTCAAAGGTGTAATAAGCATAACAAGGAAGCTAGGAACTCTTGGAAGTGGAAGGACCTCTTGCAAGTGCTATTAACCACCTCATCTTCATCTTGTGATCATCCCTAGCCTTGAGCTAGTAGTAAGATCATCTACATCCCATTTTACATCTTATTTAGTTGGTTAAAGAATGATATAAGTAACTAATCTTGAAGAACACTAATGATCAACAACATGAAACTTAAACATAAGACTAAAAATCATAAGAATACATGTTGTTAAGTGTATGTATGAGTGTTGATTGATGATTGTTTGTGTTAATGATGTTAAACATCATATGAACTTGCTAGATAGTGATTAAAGACATAATCTAGCAAGATGAGAGGATGATTATGTTATGATCATCCTTATGTGAAACATGAACTTGAAAGATTAAATGTTTTTCTTGAACAATGATGATCAAAGTGATTATAAGTCTTGTAAACATATGATTTTAAGAATGATTTTCTCAAGAAATTAAGTTAAAATACAATATTTATATAAACTTGGTTCTTAAAGAAATTAATCACATTTTTAGTGGTTAATCAAGTGTAGAATCATGTATTTAACAAGAAAAACTCAAGAAGAAATATTTTTAGAAAAATAATTTAGAAGTTGTAAACATCTAAATCCTTCAAGAATGATGTTTTTAAATAAACAACCGCACTTTAAAGAGTAACTAAGCTTACTAAACACACTAGTAAGTTACTACAATTTTTTATAAATTTTCAAGTTCATGAAGTAGTGTAAATAGCTTGATTTTGGCAAATTGGTAAGTATTGTTTGATTTGTTGTTGATTGTGATGATTTATAAAAGAAAATGATATGCTTTGAAAGCATGGAAACCTCCATTTTTAAGGGGAAACTATGGCAAAAATTTTCTAGAAATTAAACACTTAGAAAAATATTTTTAAACAAATATTTACAAGTATATTTTAAACCATGAATTTCCATATAAAGCTTGCCAAAATTTTTGTTACAAAAATTATAAATATTGGAGATTGGTTTTTGATATTAAAAGTGACTAAATATGTATTTAGGAGAATATATATATAGATGTCACCATGTGTGTGATTATTTGTATATTATGTGTATTAGTTATATTATTTTAGGACTTGAAATAATATAACTCACCAAATACCAAAAATTACAATACAAAATATTACCAAAATTCCAAGAAATGAATATATAAATTATACCCAAAATATTGGAGAAACCGAACAAGGAATATAACTTACATAAATATTTTGGAATTTAATTCATAAGTATATTTTGGTAAATGGTATTTTGGACACCAAGAGAACAAAAATATGATTTTTATAATTATTTACAAGAGAAAATATATATTATTTTTTAGTAAAGAAAAATATATATGTTTTCTTGAAATTATTAGAAGATATATTATTTTTGAGAGAAAATATATATTTTATTAAATAAACATAGAATACATTATTTTTGGGTGAAAAAAAATAGCTTTATATATATTTTCTAAGTAAAACTTGGAAATATATTATTTTTGAGGTTTAAATGAAAATACAATTATTTTTTCCAAGGGAAAAATTATAAATAATTTTTCTATATAAGATTTCTTAAAATATATATTTTGAGAATATATATTGATGAATTTTTATTAAGAGTATTATTCCGGAAAAATAAATACAAAAATTAAGTAAAAAGATACTTAATAAACACAATAAAAATACGTATTCTCGTACTTATAAATATACACCGGAATACGCCACCGATACTTGACAAAAATATACAAGTTTAAAATATGAGTATGAATACACCCATCATTGGGAAGTTATACATGTACAAGTACGTAAATGTGTCAAGTTAAAGTATATTATTTTAACTAATATTCCAAAATTTAATAAATATAATTTAAGTTAAAATATTTATTATTTTAACAAATAATTATATAACTTGGAATAATATTGATGACACAAAGAAACGTAACTCAAAGACGCTAATTAAGACTAAGGTCAAGGCACGACCCACTCGTCTAATAAACCGTAGTACGTTTGTAGGTAGTCGTGCACTCTAAGGGTAGCTTTGGGTTGTTTGATTGAAGAACGCAAGATTGTGAGTTCATGTCCCCCTTTTCTTTTAACTGTTTTCAGTTTTATAACTTCGGGGGTGAAATGCATGTTACAAAATGTTTACAAACGTTTACAAATGGTATGGTTAGCTAAGGAATGAATTTTTAGATCATGTGAATGGGTAGGCGCACACTTAAGACCATTAATCCTTGTATAAGGACCGAGGGACATGAGTGATAGATCTATTTAGGTGTAGCGAGCCCCACCCATGAGGACCGGGATTTGGCCCATGAGGTGACTATGTCTTCCAGTCGAAAGCCGGGTACAAAATCTGCTAGGTTTGAGCCTTCCTACGCCGTTGCACACATGTTAATGGCCTTGCAAACAATTAATTGATATGTTTCCTTGTTGCTTTCATACCGAGATTTACAAATACATACATACTTACAATGATCACAAAGTTTTTTTCGAGCTCACATACAAAACACATGAACTCGCTCAACTTTTGTTGATGTTTTCAAACTACATGTATTTCAGGAAACTAAATGTGGATCTGGCGGGCGCTGAAGTTTTCAAGTCGTGTCTCTAATAAAAGATGTCACCCTAAGTCAAAGGGTTTGGGTTATGTATTTTATCTTGGATAAGATACATGGCTCAAAACTTAGTTTGTTTGTGTCTTTTGTGAAGTCCTATATGGAACTTAAAACTTTGTTGGTGTTGTATTTTGAACATAAAGTCTGTTGTTGGATTTAAAACAATGTCGTTTGTAATGTTTTGAAACTTAATTCAAGGATGAACATCTTGGTTTTATCATATAGTTGTTTGTTATGGTTGAATGCAATGATATTAAGCAAGTCACACATAATCACGCTTCCGCAAAAGTCAGGGTGTGACATTGGTTCACTGGATCTTCTTGGTTTCTTTGCGCACGTTCTTCACGAGATGTTCCAGCTTGCCACTCTTCAGAGCCCTCTTAATTTCCATGCGCAGATGGATGCAATCATCGGTTAGGTGCCCGGTGTCTTTATGGAACTCTCAAAACAAGCTAAGGTCCTGGCCTTTTTTGCTTCACATTGGTGGTGGATCCTTGAGATCCAACTTCTCCGTGTTAAGAACCTCGAGGGGTGTCTTGGTTAACGGAGTCCACTGCTTCTCCTTATGTTCTCCCATGTCTGCCTTTGTGTATCTTGCCTTGTCTATCAAGGCACAGGCATCGTCACCGCGTCGGTGTGTGTCTTCATCACGACTTGAACTCTAGTCATACTGTCTCTTCCACTCGTCACGCTTGCTATAATCACGCGAGTAATCTTTGGAGTAATGGTCCATTGAATAATGGTCTTTTGAGTAGTGACCGTATCTGGACCCAGTTAGGGTTTCTTCTGTCTGTGCGACGATCTTTGCTGCTTCCATGAGCTTGTCCCATTCTTTGGGCATACATTCTCTTCGGTGATAGTTCTTATCAGACTATCACAATGTATGGCTTTCTTGAAATGAGTGCGCATAAGGTCCTCGTTGACCCCTCTTATCTCAAAACACTCCTTGTTAAAACGAGTGATGAAGTCTTCCAAGCCTTCTCCTTTACGCCTCCAGATGTCCATCACTTCAGAGGTGTCGCGCTTGTACCTTCTTTGCTAGCTGAAGTGAGCCAGAAATTTTTCTTGCAGATCTGTCCATGACTTGATTTTCCTAAATGGGAGGTTGTCCAACCATGCGTGTGCGGCCCCTGTGAGGGTTTGCACGAAGAGATGGCACCACAATGGCATGGTCCACCCTCCTATGACGCCGACACTTGTAAAAAGTTGAATATGGTCGTCTGGATCAGTAAGGTCGTTGAACTTACTCACTGCTTGCGGAAGTTCGGCCTTTTCCAACGGCGCGAGTACGATCTCGCGAATAAACTTTGACTTCTCGGTTGTTGCTGCAGGTCTATAGACCAAGGTGTAATCATGTTTTGCCGACGGGTTGTACGTTATGCGCGCCCGTGGCTTGTAAGCTTCATGATCCTTCTGAAGTCTGCTAAAAACTGTGGAGTCCTCTTCTTTAGAGTTGTAACCCAACTCGTTGTTTATATTGCGTGAGCCCAAACGACTGCTCAACGGAGGCTTATGTTGATTGGTGTGATAGTTGTTCTCTGTTTCTCCATATGTCTCGCGCGTGTCACGCACGCTCTGTCGTCTCGGAGAAGACGGTCTTTCATGTTGTTGACTCGCATGTGCATGTTGTGGAGTCGGATTTTCTGCTGGTCGTGGCACAGGAGTTACAAACGCTGATGGTTGTGCTTGCTTGAAGCATCGCTTGTTGTGCGCTTTGCTATGCATAGATGAGATTGATAGTTGCTTGGGACTTTGCATACCAGGAGGCCAGAGTTTCTCCTTCAGGTAACCCTAACAGCGCTGAGATGTTTGATGGTGCTGGCGCTGACGGGCCAGCGGCATGGCTTGTTGTCGTAACCGTGTGGGTGATGCAGACATCACTCGCGCGGACACCCCCAACATTTGTATCTTCGCCCTCGGTGGACTTGTCATTAGGTAAGCTTTGAACATGTACGACGTCCTTCGCGGCTCCCGCCTGAGAGTGTGTCCCGAGGCCAAAGTCTGGTATTCCCTAATCAGCCATTGATCGAGAGAAACAAGAACAACTCAGAAAAAAGAAGATGAAAAAAGGTGATTGTAAAATTCGGTGGGCGCCAATGAAGAAACACCAAACTAATCTGGTGATTAGCTTGTGGATGTGCCTCAACAAATAAGGTTAATCTTCTTAATCCTTCTCCAAGCTGTGATCGGAATCTTCCTGCAAAACACTAAGCACCACATTAAGCTCGTTATAAGGAGGGGAATAGGGGGTTCTCCTCTTAACCACTCTCCGGTGTGAGAATAAGTATGTGTATTGAGGATTAAGTAAGTAATTAGGAGTGAGAGAGCAAGGAAGTGGATCCTTAAACATGTAGGTGAAGGCATCTATTTATAGCCAGAGTTGTGAAGAATGAGATGGCTGATGGGCCTTGGGCCTGGAATCGACAACAAGGAATATCCTTCTTGTCCCTTCTGCAGCAACCGTTAGTGCCTCTGGGTGAGGACGGAGTTGGCACACATTGAATGGATCCACATGTCCTAACCATTGTCCTTGTTGTCTCTCTAGCCTCAGCGGCTGAGTGGAGATCGTGGAGCAGATGTCGGCGCACTCTGATTGGTGCCATGTATGCGTCCTTGTGTACTCTCCTGTCTCCTGTACGATTGCTAATCGTGGAGCACGATCGGATACAGCCTGTTGGACGCTCATTGGTCCGTTGTTCTGCCACTCGTACCTTTAGTACTTATCCTAAAATGACCTGCACTTCTATCCTCTGCGCGACCCATGGGGAGGTCCCATGTAGTCGGCACAAGGTCCAGGAAGTTATGGCCTTTATCTAGGAAGCTAAGTGTGAAATATGGGCTCGTCTTTACTTAGACCTCGTGCGCGACCTAGGTTTCACCTAATTAGCCGGCGCGAGGTTGGGAAAGACGCTAGATTAGTAAACTAGGAGTATGGTCTCGCGCGCTACCTGATTGGTCGACGCCGGTTTTTGGGACAGTACCCCTTCAAATAGCAAAAGGTCTAATTATATGAATAAATGTTTTGATTAGTTGTTAAAAGAGTGGACTATAAAATCACTTAAAACTCTTTTAAAACTAATTAACTTTTTCTTTATACGGTACTTTGGTTAGAAATTGGCTACAAAGTTATAAGACCCTTACTAAATTTATAAATACTTAATCATATAAAGTTTGCATTTTTATACTAAAATGTCACAAAAACATCTACAAGACGATGTTCATTTAAAGTTTAAAACATTCAAACATAGTTATAAAGTGTTTACACTAGTCATAACATCAAAAGAAATTAAAAAAACGCGGAAGCTTCATTTTTGTGTGTATTCATTCGGTTCTTTCACAAGCTTGATCGCCATCCAAGACTTCAAACTGATCACCTATAATCACCGTCATAATCCTTAGTTATGAGAGTTTTTATAATACATTTAACAAGTTCCCTAAGAAAAACAATCAAAACAACAAAATTTACCAACATTAATGCCCATCGCGTGCCGCGGCGGGTTTTGCTTGACCCTTTGTGTGACGCGAAGGTCGTGGGGTAGCGCGAAGGTAAATACCTTCTTCTGTCGCGTAACGCGACACCCTCTTTTCTGCATAAAGTTCGTTGCTGGGCTGCAATTTTTGCTCAGCTATGCCATGTTTCATTCAAACACTCTTAACTTATACAATTCACATCCGTTTAACATAAAACTTGATTCTAATCGACCGTAAAACATATACCTACACATTTAACTCCTCGGATTCTCAAAAATCTCAATTTATAAACTAACGGCATACAAATTCATTAATAAATTATTCGGCCCGTTATGTTTAACATTTTCTTCACATCTTATGGCCAAGGTTAATCTTTGACCATTTTACCCATTTCCCGGGCTCATTAAAACTAGTGTATTTGCTCCCACTACATGGTTTGCATACGCATTAACGTCCGCTTGACAATCTTAATTCAAGCAATGAATTTCTGTCTTTAACTTAAAGAACTTCTAATTCTCTAAGTTTCAAACCGAACTAAAGTTCGTCAATCTAAACTTAGCGTTTCTGAATACTCGGCTTACACATCCAATTTACCAGTTTGTTGTGTGACATTCAAGACACTTAAAACCGCCATTTGGCTAACTACTTTATTTTGACCCGTTTGGTTGTCTAGTGAATTTCATCACTTTATTGACATACCAAACACATCCAATTTCACTATGTCTATACATCACATGTATCAAAGACCAAACTTGTCTCTATATAAAAAAATGTAATGAAACATCAAGTCATCAACCTTAGAGCTTATCCTTCAAGCGCGCGTCCGTTCCAACTTGACCAATCGACGCTTCACCCGCTTTGCCTATAGAGTTCAATTAACTTCATGTTTAGAACTCATTTCACAATTCATTTAGGCATTTTAACAAACATCTTGTGGGCGATATTTTATATGAATTCATTGTTTAAGTTCATGATTAATTTTAACCATGTATTAGCATCATAATCAAGCCTTGATGTCTAGTGTACATAAACAACATTTATAACTTGCATCATATGATCAAGTTTTCACAACTTACCACCCTAACTCAAGTGTTCACCACTTATCATTAAAACCCACTTAGCACATACAAGGTTAATCATTAAATCTCTAGTTTATGGCGCTAATTCATCAAGTTCTCATCTAGGGTTTGTTTCTACACATGAATTCAACACAATTTTGCCATAATATCTAACACTGACTCTAGAATTTCATCTATGAGTGTTCATCATAAAATCACAACTTCACCAAACATCAAAATTAAACATACCTTGTGACCTCCTAACTTGAGTGATCACTTAATTCAGCTTGGCTTTGATTTCAATCTGTTTTTCTTCTTGGATTTTGATGAAAATTGTGAGTTAGGGTTCAAGAGAAAGAACCCCCCCCCCCCCTTTTGTTGGGATTGAACCCTACCAGAGGAACAGATAATGTAAAGCCAAAACCAGGTCACAACAGAGGATTCACAATAAGCAGCAGTTTACACTTTGCTCTCCCCTTGAAAGTGATTTATAACAACTGATGGTCTTTATCCGCTGTTCAGATACAACTACTGCTGGTCCTTCAACTGCTGATCAAAACCTTGAAATATCCAACACTGCTGGTCCTATCTACTGATGATAAAGCACTGCCCAGTCAAGGACTGATCAACCTTGAGTAAAGCACTGACATAAAGGAAGAGCAGCTGTTTAGTGAAATGTATAGTCAGTGATTAGGTTAGCAGTGTTTGTGTAAGGACAGTAGATACAGGTTGTTAGGCTGTTAGACGTCGCTTTCATGGTGACGTCAGCTGAGATACCTCAGTGGTTTGGTTTGCCTATAAATGTAACAGTACCCTGTACTGTTACATTTGATTGACTGAGCGGGTTCTTCTCCTCATGTCTAATCCTTTCATCTTGTGTGCAACCAACCTTGGGGCATCAGGCTGAGGGGGAGTTTAGTTTGTAAGCATATCTGTAATCTTTTGCTTTTGATTTGTAAATCCTTTGACTCTATGAGAAGCAATTATTTATCAAACTATTTTCTCCTTTGATTGTGTTTACAAAGTTTGTTTTCATTTCCGCTGCACTTTACATGTTTTCATATTCACAAATTGTTCAAAACATACAAACAAACATAATCATGAGAGCCTCCGATCCTAACAATTGGTATCAGAGCTTGGACAGTTAAATTCGATCTAACAATCAATTTGACATAACAGTTCAGCTCAAAATTCATTGATACTAAGGTTGGTTGTATTTTGTTGAAAAACAGAGTATCGAATATATCATGATCAAAATGGTTATTCAACAACTCTGTATATCAACCAAGATGTCATATGACACACAAAATTTCACACAACAAGTGAATTTATGCACAAAACACTCATGGTTTCTAGATCTGAAATAAATATCTGTTAAACTATGAGATTACTTCTTATTTTCTAAATTAATTTCAACTGTTGATGTGTAATTTGTGATGTTTTCCATAAATACTAAAGTCCGAACCTCAGATTAACAAAACATATGTTCATAAAAACATTGATGTTTTGCTAACACAAAAAGAGGGAAATTATAACTTTAGTCATTCAGATCTTATGTGTTGAAAACAGGTTGAGATCCTCAAAAGGAACAAATCAACTCTGTTAATAATACATTAAGAAAATCTAGGGTCAACAGAGTCTGTATCATATGTAGTGTGAGATTGGTTGAAAAGTTATGAAAACATGACCAAGTCTCTCAAAACATTACTGCAAAGTGATTTTGGACTAATATTCACAAAAAACTCTGAAGTGTGTTTATCTCAAAAACTTTTGAATTCAAAAGAGAAGAGTATAAACTTAAAACATTTAAGAGTCAAAAGCTTGGGGTAACAATGGTCATTAAGCAACTGTTTGTGCTCATCGGTTCAAGAAAGTTCAGGTGACATTAGTGTTCCCAGTGATTGAACTTACAAAAGGACTAGACAAATTTTCAAAATCAGCACATAGTAACTAGATCTACAACAGGATCTTCAAAACTCATGTGTTCTTGTGTCCTCATGTTTGAAATCAACTGACAAAGAAAATGGTACCAAGCAGTGGTCAAAATGTTTTTTAAAAAAAATATATATATTCTACCACTGCAGTCAAAACACTGACCATTTTCAATAACTTGAGAATGATGAGATTATATGCTTTTTGAAATTATACCAAATCCTTTTGATGTTGTTCTCAGAAAATTCTTTAACCATTTTTTTCTCAAAGGAATTTCTCGAATAACCAGGATATATCATTTTTTTTAAGGATATATTTGGAACTTTTGCTTGTTTTTGTTGGCAATAGTTTCAGCTCCTGTCAGGATGTAATACCTTATTTTTGATGGTGTTAGTGTCCTCATAATTGGGTCAAAAGGAAATGGTACATATGTCATGATCATGTCATACTCAGGTTTGCTCCTAAATTTTCATCAAAAATTGATTGCAAACTATGCTTGAATTACTAAGGTACTCATGTTTTAATTAAATATTAAACGAAAATGAGTGGCTTTAGCAAAAAGTTTTCATCATCTGGGGTACTAAACCACTGTCTTTCAAAATTGACATGTGGCAAAACCTTGAATGAAAATCTTCAAAACTGTTGCTGAAACACCTGTCCTTCAAGATCTGTACCATTTACCCTAACCACTGATTTGTTCAAATGTCTGATCTCTAAACACTGTCCACTGCTGAAAGTTAACCACTGATCCCTCATTCTCTTGAAAAGCACTGATGTTCAAAATCAGTGTCTTATCCACTGATATGCTATCTACTGATAGTAAAAATCATCCACTGCCCACAATTTTTACCGTTGTAACCACTGATACTTGATACGTCAGTGGTTCTTAAAACAACTGTTCTCCATATTTCATCCGTTTCATCTGTGCTTGACAAGTGGTCAGTTTTTAGCCCTCAGATCGTAATAACCGCTGCCACATCAGCGATCATTTTATTTTTTTTCAAAATAAAACCCTGCCCTAAACCCCAAACAGGGTTTTACACTGTCGAATTGAATTCCAAAATTCTCTTCTCATAGCAGTTTCCAACCCTTCTTCTCAAAAAACTTCAAAATCATTCTTCGTTTTTCTCTGCAAAAATGACAAAATCAAAGTCAAAATCAAAATCACAACCAAAACCAAAATCTCCACCATCTTCAAAAGAGGTCGCTCAAACGGCCGAAGAACCCATCGAAATACCTTACAAACAATCTCACAACTATCTGGGTTTACTCACAAAACCTACTGATAATCACACCTTTGACACCATCATTGATACATTATCTGCATCAAAGTACAAAACTTTGTTAACAGTAAATGCTCCCATCTATCTTCAAACCCAGAGAGAGTTTTGGAAAAAGGCGACGCTTGAAAAACAAGACGATAAAGTCATAGCCATTAACTCCTCGTTACAGGGTAAAGTGATTCGAATCACACCACAGTCAATCTCCGAAGTCTTTAATCTTGACGATCAGGAAGGTAAAATCTCTTTTGATAAAGCCGAGATGAAAACTGATTTCGTAAAAAGGGGATATGCAGAAGAATCAAAGGTAGATACCTTACAAAAAGGTTATTTCCCTTCTGCACCTAGGTTTTTATTTCACACACTTCTGATGTGTGTTTCGAATAAAACAACATCTTTTAACGAAATACCACTGAAAATTCAATGCCTGGGTTATGCTATTTTGAATAATAAGAACTACAACTACTCCCAGGAGATTTTCAATGACATGGTGAAAAACGTTGAAAGTAATGCATTTTTACTTTTTCCAAGATTTTTGAGTTACTATTTTGAACAAAAATTTGAAAAGGAAAATGTAAATTTGCTAAAACAAGGTGTTCATTGTCAAATAAAAGGCTTAACAAAAGAAACATTTTCCAGAATGATGGCACCAATAAAAACAAAAGCAGGGGTACCTGAGCAGATTTTAGCGGTTACAACTGCTCCTCAGGTATCAGCTGCTGAGCCCACTGCTCCAGGTGATCATAGCAGCACAACCACTGCTTTGAAACCCACACCTGACATAACCAAAAAGACCAAAAGAAAAACATCCAGAAAACCCACCAAACCCAAAACAAAGGCAACTCTGGAAGATGAGATCCCAGAGGAAATGCCTGTGACAACACAAAAGTCACCACAAACCACTGCTGCTACTTCCTCACAGCAGTTGGAAGAAAGATCTCAACCCATGCCTGAAACTCCTCCTGCATCCTCACAAAAGGATCAGGTTGTAAGCACAGGGACACCACAATATGAAGCTCTGAATCCACTCGGATCCATCTTCCTCAGTCCTGATCCCAAGGACATGTCTCTTTCAACTCCCATACCCTCACCAATCATAATGCCACAATCCATGCTACCCTTGTTGCATGCAGCTGCTATGGCTCAGACACAAACCAGTTCCTCTCTATCACCTGTCACTGAGAGTATACCCCCACATGTGACTGGGTCTGATGCTACTACTCCTGCTATCCCAGCAACAATTGAGGAGGTTACACCCCCTGAGTTACAAGTAACTCTCGGTGGTAGTTCAAGTTGAGCAGCAACTACAACTGGTGGATCAACAGATCTTCAGTTGGACAGTTGTTTCATAAGTAAACCTCCCTTGAAGGCAATTTCTTCCATGGCAACTTCGATAACCACCAGTGAGTTGGATCTAACCACTGGTACCATCAAAGGTTTATCGAGTGCTGAAGAAAGAAGTCCCCAGTACCAAGAACAAGGGGCATCAATGGGTGACTTTTGGGACTCAGTTCCTAAGTTAAACATTGATATAACCACTGCTGGTGGGGATTCAGATGATCCTACTAAAGTAGGTGATGATTCAAGATATCAGGAATTGACGGGCAGAGTTGAAAAACTTGAAGAATCAGTTTCTGAAATAAAGGAGATGGTGCAAGAGATTTTAAAAGCTCAGAAAGCACAATCCAATGCTGTTCCTGCTCAAGCACCTGCTCCACAACAAGCACCTGCTGCAAATGAGCTTTGGAATATTTTCCAATCCATGCTTGAAAAACAGCAACAAATGGCTGATCAAAAGCATGCTATTCAAGTACAAATGCTGATCAACATGGTGGAATCACGGTTCAAGGATGCTCAAGCAGATATCAAGGCTATTAAAGCCAGTATCCAAACTACCACTGGCAAGGCTCCTTCAACTTTACTATTTTTTGATGACCCCCTTGCAGATAATGCCAAAAAGGGGGAGATAATGAAGCAAATGAAGAAGAAGGGAATAGAACATGGCCTTCATATTGTGCCAGAAAAAGAAAAAGAAAAACAGGTCTCAAAACCTGTTAGTCAAACAGCTGATACACCAGTAGTTTCAAAAACTGTTGTTAGTAGCCAAACAGCTGCCATGTCATCAACACACACACTTTCAACACACACCACCACAACTACTGCTCTACCACCATCATCTACAATCACACCATCATCACTGCCTCCTGCCATAAAGCAGAAGACAGCAGATGTTACAACATCTGCTGTAATGACAACAGTGATTGAAACACCAGTTGTTTCAACCACTGTTAGTCAATCACTGTCACAAACCACTGCTATCCAATCCACCACCACTGATCCACCCAAAACATCATCTGCTCCTTCTTCATTAAAAAGGAAAAGGAATCTTATATCAGATGATGATTCACCACCACCATCACCACCATCAAAAACTACCTCACCACTTCCATCCCCTACTCAAAAGCAGAAGACAACTGCTGACATATCAGCAGTTGTAATGACAGCAGATGTTGAGACACCAGTTGTCACAACAACTGTTAGTCAGTCATCCACCACTGCTCTCATCTCTCCTACTACACAGCCAAAGCTCTTCAACAGAAAAAGAAAGCCAATATCTGCCGATGAAGGTATACATGATCCTAATGCTGCACAATATCCACTGGAACTTGAAGCCATCAAAAATGAGATGAGGCAATTCTATACAGAAGAAGATCCTTCAAAAAGGAGATTCTCCTCACTCATAGGCTACATGCCACCAGATGATATGGATGATTACCTCAAAATCAAGGCAAGGCAAGCAAGACTAAGAGCTAAAGTTGAGAGTGAAAAAGAACGGTTAAGCGAAGATGGCATTGCTAAAAGACTGGAGTTCTACCTCACAAAAGTAAAGCAGATAGAAGAATTTACACAAGACCTAAACAAAGAAAAGGCTGATCAAAAGAAAGAGTTAAGAAAACAATATCTAGCCTACATCATGAAAGAGAAATTCTATCCTGCTGAAGAACAACAGTTCAAAGAATGGCCAGTAGTAGCTCTTAAGCGTGAGGCAGAAAGGATTGAGAAGATTAAGAATAATCCTACGAAGAATAGGAATGCTCCTAACTGGAGAAAATATGAAAAGCTCATTGCTGACTTAACCGCTGAATATAAGAGAAAGAAAAAGGAGCTGGTGGATGCGAAAATGGATACTGCTGAAGCCATATCAAAATGGTCAAAACAGCAGACCGATGAAGCCTATGAAAGGCTAAAGAAAAGAAAGATAACTGTTTCAAGCACCTCAAAGAAGCGAGAACATATGATGAAGCTTGAACAGAAAAATTGAAAACCTCATAACAATGTTAAAATCAGCAGACAGTTCTACTCTTGTGTCAAACCAAGTTGAAGGCAAACAGCTGACTGAAGAAGAGGTAATAGAAAAAGAAGCAGAGTATCTCAAGGGAGCCATCTTAAAAATGGGTCTGAATGAAGACAGCTCATCAAAGCTTCAAAACCTTTTTAAGAAGGTATTAAACAAACCTGCGTCTCCAAACACTGCAAAAGACAAGACAGAAGTTGAAAGACAAGAGCTTATTGAGCAAGAAACTGCAGAAGACATAGCTGCAGCAGACAAAGTCATTGAAGAAGCTTTCAAAAGAATGTCTGAAAGTCTGCGGATGTTTTCAAGGCCATTATCCCTCAACTCATCAGCAAATAAGTCTCTCCCAAGAAACCCACTTGGCTTAAAAATACTAAAGTGGATGTCTGATCAAAAGACTCACGTATTGACCCTGGTCAGAGCCAATGGCGAAGTGAAGTACATATCAAGGAAAGAAGCACTAGGCCTTAGTGTTGAAGATTTGCAGGATCTCCTTGAACTTTCACTGTGTAGGGATGAGGATGACCAGAGTGCAAAGGGATTTGAAGCTGAATTTGAAGAACAAGCTAAGGCACTCTTGATGAGTAATAAAGGTCCTGAATAATGAGAGGTTTTGGCATTATCTGTTCCAGGGGGAGATTGTTGGGATTGAACCCTACCAGAGGAACAGATAATGTAAAGCCAAAACCAGGTCACAACAGAGGATTCACAATAAGCAGCAGTTTACACTTTGCTCTCCCCTTGAAAATGATTTATAACAATTGATGGTCTTTATCCGCTGTTCAGATACAACTACTGCTGGTCCTTCAACTGCTGATCAAAACCCTGAAATATCCAACACTGCTGGTCCTATCTACTGATGATAAAGCACTGCCCAGTCAAGGACTGATCAACCTTGAGTAAAGCACTGACATAAAGGAAGAGCAGCTGTTTAGTGAAATGTATAGTCAGTGGTTAGGTTAGCAGTGTTTGTGTAAGGACAGTAGATACAGGTTGTTAGGCTGTTAGACGTCGCTTTCATGGTGACGTCAGCTGAGATACCTCAGTGGTTTGGTTTGCCTATAAATGTAACAGTACCCTGTACTGTTACATTTGATTGACTGAGCGGGTTCTTCTCCTCATGTCTAATCCTTTCATCTTGTGTGCAACCAACCTTGGGGCATCAGGCTGAGGGGGAGTTTAGTTTGTAAGCATATCTGTAATCTTTTGCTTTTGATTTGTAAATCCTTTGACTCTATGAGAAGCAATTGTTTATCAAACTATTTTCTCCTTTGATTGTGTTTACAAAGTTTGTTTTCATTTCCGCTGCACTTTACATGTTTTCATATTCACAAATTGTTCAAAACATACAAACAAACATAATCATGAGAGCCTCCGATCCTAACACTTTTGCTCTGTGTAAATGTCGATAAGAACACCCACGTGTGTGTTTTTGATGTAAATTTTCTTTTATCAAAATCACTTTCAATTTTGCCTATTTTAGTCCCTCTAATTTTCAAGGTTTATAATAGAGGGTTAAGTAGTCAAGTTTCTTTATTGTTTACTAAATATTATTAACTATGTTAGTTATTCCTAGTCACATCATTCTTGGTTATGACCAACATATATAATTTATATAAATTTCTAATATTTTTTGGGTGTTACAAAAGTCTGAATTAACTAAAAAGTGTAAAAGAGTTATAAAACACTATAATGTCAATTATAAAACACACCAAAAATCCACAAATAACATAATGAAGAAACTAAAACATCATATTTGTGAGTTTTGTGTTGTGTTTTGGATGATAAGGCTCTAATTATATAATGACAAAATTATTTATGGGTTTTAAGTGTGTTTTTTTTACTAAAATTATAGTTTTTATGATTTTTTACACTTTTTATGAAATTTGAACTTTGTAGCTGAACCTCACCCTCGTAATTTAATAAACTCTTCATAATAACTAGTTAATAAACTAAATTTCAAAGTAAAAATCAAAATAGTTTTACACTGTGAGAAGAAAAAAAAATGTTTTCTCTTTTTAATAAGATTAAAATATGTATATTAATTTGGTCACGCATGGTTACTTAAACCTCCAACTTTTATTATTTAACAAAAGATCAATTATGGGCTTGTTACATTTGTATTTATTCGGTTTCCTTTTTAGTTTATAACGAGTATCCGGGACCCACGCGTTGCGGCGGAACCCTTAGACCAAACAATAAGTAAAAGTAAAAACATTGAACCACAAAATTTACCCTAAAACGTAAAACATTATCGTAAAAAATGAAAAGTTAAGTCGAATTGTTAAAAATCATCTTCCTACTTGTTACATGTATAGATGTTAAGTTATTTTTCAAACCTTATTAGTATAACATCAAGTTTTCACTTTCTATGTTTGATTGTTGAATAGTAAATTTTAAGGACATAATTGACGAAGCTATTTAAGATAAAGTGTTACTCTTCTTGAGGTAAAGGGTTCGAGCTCCATGAACATTAAATGTTTTTCCTTTTTTATTCTAAATAATTGTTCCAATTTAGTGGTGAGATACATAAATTATTTAAAATTCGATTGTGTAACTATCTTGATGTAAATAAAAAAGTAATATTGTGTTAGTAGGATGGCTGCATATATGGTAAATGTTGAATACTTAATAAAATATAATTGAAACCTAAATAGAGAAGTATTATTTTCTGAAATGACTTGGCAGGAAAATATGATAGTGGTAATTGACAGTTTGACACCTACCCTTTGTCTTCCCCCCTTCTCCCTCTACAATTTCTCTTTCTATAGTCTATCACCACCACACCATCACAAACCACTACCACACCATCACCACACCACGGTGAGTCACTGTAAGACACCACTGTCATCACCGCCACCTAACACAATCACTACCACCTGCCATAAAACACCTCGCCTCCATCCTCCGCCACCACCACCGGCCGACTACCAACACCATTAGCACCAAACCCCCACGACCACCATCATCACAACAGTGCATCACCACCACCTAGACGCCGCCACAACATCACAACCACTTGACCGCCACCACCGCAGCATCACCACCAACCGTCATCATCTTCGTTTCAACAGCCAGCAACAACGCTGTCATCCTTGGTTGCAACCATCACCATCGTCATCTTTGGCCTTTTGGCGACATTTTTGGCCATGAGAGAATGTGTGAAGAGAGTAGAGAAAGATAAATGGAGGTTTATGAGGTGATGGAAATCGAACAGGAGAGATAAAAGTGAAAAGTACTGATCAGGGTGTGCTTTAATGAGTTGTACATATTGCTTTATACACTTGTAAAAAATTGAACAGTAAAAGTCTCTCACATAGTAAAATTACAAATTAATATAGGGAAAATAGCGAGTACACAAAATACGATTGAGCTCATTGCAACATGCGAGATTGATAACCTTCTGGGGTAGCCCAGTTGGCCAGTCTCACCCAGACCCTTCTTGAGGTCACCGGTTCGATTCCCGGCAATGCCCTTATGGGGTGTTGGGGCTCTTCACCGTGGGTAATCACCGCCAGGCAGCTATGGGGCTAGGCTAGCTTGCGGAGTTGCAATACTCCGGCGGATGGGAGGTCCGTGCAACTACCCCCCCCCCCCCCCCCCCAACATGCGAGATTGATAACACTAATTAAATTTAAAACCCAACTGAAAAATAATAAAACAATTGCCTATTTAATTTTGACGATTTAGGGGCCTATTTTCTCAAGTCGTACAATGCCCACAATGACACTCGAGTTTTCAGGGTCGACCCTGTATCGATCCGACAGACGAATCCACACCCGATAGCATCTCTTGGCTCTCTTTCTTGATTCATGGTCCTTGCAATGGGTCATAATCGGATTTTGGTGAATCTGCAACAGGACATTCGTCTCTTCTTCCAGGCATGTGATCCCCAACACGTCTATCGTTCCCTCTTCCGACGAATCTACAAACATGAAAACATTAATTCTCACGCAGAGCCATTTGAACAATTAAAGCGCTGATATCGAATCCACGGTAATACTCAAATGGCTCAGTAACAGGTGAGTTTAGTCAACAGCCTTGAACCCGAAGGTTCCAGCCAGTCTCCAAGTCCCGAAAACCCGAATTACAATATATTCTTGATCAAAACAAAAGCTACTCTAAACAATCCTAGAGATCATAATCTATAATAACTAATGAAATAAAAAGGGATTTTTAAATCCCCTAAAATATATCAAAATAGTTAAGAAACTAATAAAGGATAATTTTAAAAATAATTGTCATTTTTCATTATTCTCCATGTGGGTCACTAGCTGGGTTGGGTCTAAGTATTGAGTCGGATGCTTCTACATATTTTTTTTTCACATTGAGTCATGTCATCATAATATATTAGGTTTTTAAGTGTAAATACAGGGTTTTCAATTTCAATTTGCACTCAAGTTTTTTTTCTCTAAATAAATGGCTTACAAAGACTATAAAGCTTTTATTGAGAAAAAAAGTATTGTTCACACATGTTTAACTAATTAGAGTTCAACTTGTATTCCACACCTTTATCGAACCCTCGATAATAAGATTGTGGCTCGACATGACAACTTAGGTTAACCATGATTATCACATAAGATTAGGTGTTTTGGAGTAACGTCCATTGTCACAGAGGATTGGTTAACGTCTCTTAACGCCTCAACACCAATCCAACACTATGTTTAACGGACGTCAAGCTTTCTGGCGTGAGCCCCTTAACGCTCCAACCAAATCTCCACCAATTTGATTCCCTTGAATTAACCAAGCAACTTTTTACGAACCTTTTAAAATTATATATTTTGAATATTATTTTAATGGATGGTGGGGAGTTAAAACTTGTGAAACAATTACATACTAAGGCTATGTGTTATGGTTTTATTCTTTTTTTCACTCCACGTCACTGTCACGTGTCATCGCACTAACACATAACCACACCACTTTCATTAACTTTTTTCACCACACCTTTATATGGTTTTCCTAGTTTCACCCCACCCCAATCATTTTATGATCATTACCTGTTGTTTTTATATTAACTTATTTTGATATATAATAAAATTAAATTAACAATGATATATATATATATATATATATATATATATATATAAAGAAAACGTTCAACTAAAATAATAACAAGTAAAAAATCACAATAAAATTAAAACAAAAGTAAAACATAAAAAAGAAAAATATAACAAAACTAAAACAAATTGATTATAGATTTAAATTATTAAACTTAAAAAAATTATAGGAGCTCGAGATGTAAATTGTTTTCAATCTAAAGTGCTATTTTGAATAACTTTTAATTAAATCAAATTGACATCGTTGTCTTCTTCGTCTCCCCGATCGAGCATTCGCAAGCGATTCCTCACTTCGACGAAGCCACAATTCCTCACTCCGGCGAAGCACAAGTGGTTGTGCGTACATATTGTGACAACTGACACAAAACCGGTAATTTACGTACTATTTTAATTATTATTTATTATCTGCAATTATGTGCTTAAATGTCAACATTGTCTGATTACATGCTATACATGTTAATTCATGCACGTTTTATACTTCAAATATTGTTTTATGCATTACTTTTAGCGTTGCGTCAGAAAGAGTAGTAAACTCACCGAGTCACCGGTAAGACACGCTGTGTCAGCAATTCTGCAGAAAGCAGTCAGATAATAGAATTAGGGCCTAGGAATAGGTCCAACCTCTAAAATACATTAAAACCCAAGTGTGGATACGAGGGTTAAGATATAAACTTTCCGGAAGCTAAACTATGCACTAAAAGACACCCGAAACGCACTTTAAATGCAGAATTCAGCACAATTCAGCTATTTAACACAATAATATCATGCAAAATTTATGTGCTTCATACCTAGTGAAACTGCCACACAAGGTGCTTCATACCTAGTGAAACTGCGCAATTCAGCACTTTAACGAACCGTAACGAACCGGACAATAACCTGGACATCAAAATTTGACTAGAAGTAATGTTTTTATGATATTAAACTAGTATTGATGCTAGAACACCTTAAAAATCATAAAAACACCTAAACACACTTAAACTAAGTTAAACCCCCTCGTTTGCACTCTAAACCCTCAACTTCCCAAATTTTACACCTTACCCCCCCCCCCCCCCCACCATAACCGGCCCCATGGGACCCACACACATTTTGATTATTATAATTAACTTGGTTCCCTAACTAGATGGCATGAAATCTTCTAAAAGATCATATGTTGGATTTTTTTTATATAAAGACCCTAAGTTAGTAACAAGTTCCCATTACACATTATCATCTTCATCTTCTTCCTCTCCCACCCTCTTGGTCTCGGCTCAACCCACACACAAATACACATCCATTTTCAAGCTTCAATCTTTCAATCCAAGGTGATCTAGAGGTGTATGGAGCTCATCTAAGAAGGCTTGGAGTGCTAGAAGTGGAAGGACCTCACTTTGGAGCTTTTAACCTCTCATTTTCTTCCTTGTTCATCACCTTCATTCTTATGCCACTTCCCTAGCCATTAGAGCTAGTAGTAAGCTTCTTGATCACTAATTTAAGTCATGTTTATGTTATGTACAAGTTTCACCATCTAAACAACTTAACTTTTAATGATAAAAATGAAAAGATCTAACATATTCATGAAGAAAATAAGTGATTACATGAATTTTTGGTGTATGTAATGATGTTGTTGATGTTATATCTTGTGTTTATGTTTAGATCAAGTATGTTAAAGCTTAGATCTAACAAGTTTAAGCATGGATCTTGAAGGCTCTATGGTTAAACTTGAAGATGAACATATGAAGCATTATGTGAACATGAAAAATGAATTTTGATACATAATCTTGTAATCTTGAATGAATAAAGTGTGTGTAGAACTAATTTTTGAAACTAAATCTCATGGAAAGTTTGTTAAAAAGTTAACATAAGGCTTGTTTATGAAAGATCTCAAGATATTAAGCATGGATCTTGAAAGATCCATGATTAAACATGATGTTAAAAATAATGATCTTTCTAATAAACATAAAAGTGGTTTTAGAACATGATTTACAAACTTTAAAGATCATTAAACTCATGGATGAGTTGGTTAATGAAATAAAGTTTCATAAAAGTTTGTTAAAATACTCAAGAACACTTATTTTTGGAAAGGTCACAATATGTAAGTGTAGATCTAAAAGACTACACATTATCTATATATACAAAAACCAACTTAGGGTATGTTTAAACATCATGTCCCTCTTTATGATCTACCAAAGCAACTCACACCGGTTGGAATTTAAAGGCAACTTCAATTGCTTTAACACACCACCGTAACGTTTTACTAGAGGCACCCATTTGATTTTAACGTTTCGTCCATGTGGCACCTTTGTATTGGTCTTTGGCACCCTTTCAATACACACTTTACGTAAAAATACGCGGGTCACGTTCCTTTATCTTAACCGCCAACAACCGTCTACCGTCACACTACAAATACGCATCCTCCACACCCACAAATCTTTATTTTCTCTGACAAAATGTCGTACTTAATCAAATCGGTTCAAGATCATATTGTTTTCTTTTCCAACCGCAACTGCGGTTTCAAAGTCCTTAAGTTTTAGATCAAACCCATTTGAAAAAACTCCTTTAACAAAGAAAGATGAAGCTTTTCCCTGATGTCCAAAACAACCCAGAAAATAATTCAGAATCTTGAATCTTTGATACATTTTCACCATGAATTTATCAATACATCGTACAGGAGATCAAACTTACCATCAATTTCTTCAACAGACTAAAAACTACAACCTGATGATTATTTGATTAGAAAAAAAATTATTAGAAGAAAAACCCTATCAGTTACTAAATAAAAAAACCAAAAAAAAATCATTTCAAAATCTTTCATAAAAGCATAAAAATGTGGTATCTCCGACGTAAGCGGTGGATCTGAACGGGTGGTGCTACGCAACGAAACCACAGGAAGGTCCCGTAATGGCGTGATCCTCCGGCAATCAGATTCCGGCTAGGTTTGGTATTATTGGTTACCAAACAAGGATTTGCAAGTCAAGTTATGAACGGTCCGCCGTCCGTCGCCATCGTGCCTGACTTGCATCGTCGTCGTGCCAGACTTGCATCGCCGTCCGCCGATTTGAAGGTTGGGCGGACATGCATCGCCTTTGTGCCGGACTTGAAGGTTGGCCCGCCGATTTGGATGGCCGGATCCTCTCCCAATCTCTAATCGACTAATCTCACTCTCTCTCACATTGTGTGAAATGAAAGTAAACCGGTTGTGGTTTTCATTTGATGGTTTTCAATAAAATCACTTAATGGTTTAATAAAAATTAATTTTTAAATATAATTATTAGTTGTTATTTCCCGGTATTGGTGGCTTGATGACTATGCATCCAACTGACACCCTTATGGAGGTGGATGCATTTGCTCGATTGAGGGCACCCCAGGATACTTATCCGGTGATTTAGTTAGTCGTTAAAAATGTTGTTATTACCAAGTTAATCAATTATTAGTTTATTTATTGTAAATCTTATATACTTTATAAAAGCTCAACTCGGATATGTTAGGTTGGTAAACTTTATATTAGATACTCACACCATTTTATTTGCCAATATGAATACCTTATGTTAAGAAATTATATTTCTTTAGTTTTTCCTTGACAACAATTCATAAGGTGTGTTTTGATTCTTAAACCAAACCGGAATAGAAACTCAAAAAAGTGAAACAAAGCACCGGTTGGGTTATAATTATTTGCGGAAATGTATATTGCTTTGTTAAAGCATGTAACTTTTATAGCAATGTTTAAAATATTTGTGTGTATTGATGTATGTACATATGGGAAAATTTATAAAGCATGTAAGAATAACAAAATAAGTTACAAAAAACTTAGACCACCTATAGTGGGTTTTTTTGGCGTTTTTCCCAAAAAAAAAAAAGCCCAAAAAATCCCAGTAACCGCCCCTGGGCGTTTTTTTTCAAAAAAAAAAAAACGGTTTTGCATGCTTTTAAAAACGCCCAATGTCATTAGCATTTTTTTTGTGGTTTTTATTTTTATTTTTTATTTAATTCTATTAGAATATAATGCCCCACAAGATTTCAAGCCCCACGACACCCCTTTTAACATAATGCCCAAAAAAGCCCCTTGCTAACTGGACTGACACATGACGCAAAACGCACAAGGGTAGGGGCTTTGCTTTACCCTCCCACTACACATGGTCTTAATAGCTAAATTATACAATTTACAAAA
The DNA here is from genome assembly GCA_030545235.1 of Helianthus tuberosus. Lineage (NCBI taxonomy): Eukaryota > Viridiplantae > Streptophyta > Magnoliopsida > Asterales > Asteraceae > Helianthus > Helianthus tuberosus. Next base: position 40,588,612 of record CM060412.1, read on the forward strand.
ATTCTGGTATTGCTTTTTTGTTGTATATACGATATACAAAAATTAAACGGTTTGTTTTTTCATCCTGTCAAACCTTACCCTGTGTAACATGTTTATTTATTCTACTTACTTACATACTGTAACAGTTTGGCGTGGGTCAAAAAATGTCCGGTTCAAATTTATGCCGGCAAAGTTAGGCCATTCTTCAAAACGTTTTTTTGTTCTTTGAATGTAAAATGCTTTTGTGTGGTATTGGAGACCGAGGATAAATCAAATGAAAATTATGTTTTGCATAAATTCAGAATTTTCATATTGCATAAAATGATACTATATATATTCATACTCAGCATCCCGCTGCAACGCGCGGGTTAGCGTCTTCTCGTTTTTAACAAGAATAAAGTTCACCATGATGTTTCATATGAAGAAATTAGTATATGTTGTTGGTGATTATTGTTGGAAAATTGTTTTGGTGTTGAAATGAAAATAAACACATGTTTTGAAAACATGGAAAACCTCCATTTTTAGGGGAAACTATATCAAAATTTTTATAAAATGACACTTAGAAAAATATAAGTTTTGGTGAAACTTATTCCCTAAAAAAATTCACCTAAAAATATTTACCAATGTTTCCCTAATCTTTGTAAGAAATTACAAGTTAAGAAATGATTATTTCTTAAAGTTAAAATTAAAATTAAGTATGTATATTCTTAGGGAAAATATATATTTAGTGATCACCAAATTTTGTGCTAAGTGTATATTATGTGTATTATATGTAGTAGTGTATTAGGGACTTGAAAATACCCTAAATGCTCCCAAGGAGTATGAATACAAAAATACACATACAAATACATGAGAATACATAAGTATACAACTATACAAAAATTCCTCACAAGGAAATACATGGACGAATACAAGAAAATATATATTAATGAAAATACATTTCTTGACATATTATCTAACTTGGACAAGTTATGAATTTAAAAATGTATTTTTGGACAAAAATATATAACCTATACCAAGTATTGGAATTTATACAAAAATCGGGTGTATAACAAGAATAACCATATATATATTTTATAGCATGACAAAATATATATATCCCATACAAGTCTTAAAAATATATTACTTTTAAGAAATCTAATTTCGGAAAGTAATAAAAATCAAAGTATTGATTTTTGGAGAAAAATACAAAATACACAAGTATTTACATAAAATACAAGTATACTTTCCTAAGAATACTAGTACCAAAATAATATTGAGAATGTTATTTCACAAAATACTTATATTTAATTTTGGGAAAATAATATAAGTAACTCACTTGAAAAGTTAAAAATATAAATTATTTTTAACAACTTATTACCTCGAAAAGTATACATGGACGTATAGAGAACAAATACATAAGCTAAAGATGGTGACTTGTACTTGTGTGTTACAAGTCTAGTGACTAACATTAATAGAACATGTATAGGTCACGGCGCTACGAAACCAACCGGTGAAGTTTACGGCGCAGGATACGCAAAGTTGTGAGTTCATGTCCCCACTTTTAAACTTTTACCTGTTTTCTAAACTTGGGGAAAATACATGTACAATGGTATGTAGCACACAAAACTAAGGAATGACACATAGATCACGTGATGAATAGGGTACCATAAGCACCATTAGTCAACGTATACATTTAGACCACGGAACAGAAGTGTTAGATCTAATGGGTTTCAGGCAACCCCACTCTTGGCCTACTTCTACCAATGAGTGCTTTTGTGTCTCAGTCGATCTCGACAAAAATGCCTAGGTTTGGTGGCTTCCTATGTCGTGACATATGTTAATGGCCTTGCAAACCATTAGCGATCTCGTATTCCTTACATTTACAGAACTCAGTTTCAGATGCGTCTTTACAAATTACATACCATGTTTTCATACAAGTATATAAACATTCTATACAAAAACTGCATGAATTCACACCAACATTATGTTGACGATTTTCCAAAACTTACATGTATTTCAGGTAACTAAAGTGGATGTACGCGTGGTCTCACTCTTGCTCCTGGATGTCGCTTATGTTTTCATGTCGTGTCAAGACTCCTTTGCCTATTTTGTGGCATTTGGTTATTATACTCCATCCCGTGTGGTGATATAAGAACCAAAACCTTGATGTCTATCTTTTAAATAAAGTTGTAAACTTTTCAAACAATGTGTTATTTTGTGATGTAAACACTTAACTTATGTTATGTTAATGGCATTTGGAGTTATTTTACGAGCATGTAGTATGTTTACCATTCGTATGCAATGAGAACCTTTCAGGATCACACCTCATGCTTCCGCCTTAGAAAGGGGTGTGACACATATGGTACCATATTGGGTGGGTCTAGTTAGCTATGATGCCCGCAGTAACGAAACCCTGTACATGGTAATCTGGATCGGTTATGTCACACCCCCAAAATTCCACACGCGGGAACCCCCACGAGGCGTGTGACGTACCAGGATCTAGCCACCAATCACATTGAACTCATAACAATATTTCAAATAAAACTTTCATTTATTAACATAAGCGTTACAAAACATTATTTACTGTTCAGCGGAAGCATACTACAATAATTAAGAATTTCATAACAAAAGTGTGTAAAAGCCATTAGACGTGTCTCATGATTCCATGCAACTCGACCCATGACCACTCCAGCATCCCAGACAGCAAGTTCCAATGACATGTACCTAAAGGCCTGCAAGCATGCAGAAAAGTGTATCAGACAACGCTGGTGAGTTCAAAGTTTGTTAACACGTTTAGTTACCAGATATGAGTTTAAAACATTTCAGAGATTCGATGTTGTTAATAACTCGATTACCGTAGATGGCTCCAGATTATTTGCCCTTCCCCAATGCTCTATCAAACATTGGTCAAGTGGTTAAGGTAATTAGTTCACGACCGTCCTCCCTGGTACGGTGTGAGGGTGCCAAACCTAATAACGCTATCAACTAATAACCCCGTTGCCTCCCCGGCAACCAATTCGGTATATGATGGGACTTAATAATAGATATGAGTGTATTAACAAACATCCCGAGTTTAACATTCCAGTCAAACCCAATAACCCAGTATTCATCCCCGGAATACCTACCAGATGTCCCTCCCCGGGACGCATGCTTGAAAAAGAGCAGTGAACCCACCTTAGATTGCTCGGTATGTTACGTTACATTACCCAGTCCCAGTTGTTCAATCAAACCCTACCGTGGTTACCAAAAGACAATCAGTTTCTATGCAGGTAAGTCACATATTCCACATTCACATTACACATGTAGCATACACACCCCATCATATGAGTTATAACAGTCGTTCATGAAATCCCACAGCAACATATGTCATACTATCACACAGTTATCACATTGCACACCTTGCACCTTATCCAGTAACTCATATCAGATGTATAGCGTGTTCACAAGTTCATATCCCAAGTTTACATTCATAACATACAAACTAACATGCAAGTTCATATTCACATATCACTTAACAGTCCAAACATCAAATACACAAGTATACGATATGATTAAAATGTGTGGCCCAGCGACATGTGCAACCCAATTACTCGTCCATTCAAAGACTTGTGCGACTCAATGCATCTTGTGCGACTCGATGCATCTTGTGCGACTCGATGCATCTTGTGCGACTCGGGATTGGCCTTGTGCGATCATTTGGGTTGTGCGACTCACATCACACCCGGCCCAAATGTCTTGTGCGACTGGACCAAACTTGTGCGATCCAAACATATCCCGGCCCATTCCAGAGCGTGGCCCAATGTAATGTGCGACTGACCAAGTGGTTACGAAATTGACCTCCTAGTCCAAGATTTCAATAGGTTTCCCAACAACCACGACTTATCATCGATCTGTGGTTCTTATAAAGAGACCGCAAGTGTTTCGTCGGACAAACACTTCTTCGGATTTGAGATGTGAACGACAACGTGAACGTTGCCCATTTTGATAGATAACTCGAGTTTGTAGGCCATTTGCTGATTCTCTCCAGAATCCCGAATGGCCCAACGTATCGTGAATTAAGTTTGTTGCGCTTCCCAAAGCTCACCACACCCTCCCAGAGTGAAACTTCCAACATAACACGTTTACCTTCTGTGAATTCTAAGGGTTTCCTACGCTTAATGGTTTTTCTGACGGTCATGCACTGCCGCCATGCGACTTCCGATCTAAACAGTCTTCTCAGGAGTTTCGAGTACAAGTCCTGGACCTGTGATTAGGCTATCACCCACCTCAGTCCAACAAGGAGATCGGCATTTCCGTCCGTACAATGCCTCGAATGGTGCTTCCTGAATACTTGAATGGTAACTGTTGTTGTTGGAAAACTCTATCAGTCGTAAATGTCTTTCTAACGTTTACCAAGATCGGTCACACACATAGTCGCAACATGTCTTCGAACGTCAGGATGGTTCGTTCACTCTGACCAACTATTTGAGGGTGTGATAAACAGTGCTCGTGTCTAGACGTGAGCCACAGGATTTGTGTGCTGCCTACCCCAAATCGGGTATAAACACAGATCAAATCAGAGGTAATAGAAGTTGGCACCTCGTGCCCAGAACCCACCTCTCCTAGAGAAATGTTCACAAGCAGCGAAAACTCGTTGGTTTCCTTGATTGCAAGAAAGTGTGCCGGTTACGTGAGATAATCAACGATCGCCCAGGTGATACCGTTTCCGTTTCGAGTTTTAGATAGACTAGTGACAAAATCCATTGCAGTCTGTTCCCATTTTCCATATGGGTGTTTTCTGATTGCTGACACAAACCAGAATGTCTTTGATATTCCACCTTGATTTTCGCACAAGCCAAACATCGTTCATATACATCGCTATATGGGCCTTCATGCCCGGTCACCCGTACATGGTCTTCAGATCTTAATACACCCTATCAAAACCCAGATGAATAGGATATCGAGACTCGTGTGCTTTGCCTACACCAATTCCCTAAGGTGGTCGTATAATGAGACCCTTATTCGCTCCATGAAGTAGCGAATATCGTCTGATTTCAGCTACAAATTGTTTTTCCATGCCCCGCATGGATTCAGCTGGGAGGTTCTCGTCCTTCAATGCTTCGTTTTGGGCAGAACGTATCTGATCAAGTAGGTTAAAGTTGATGGTGTGCTGCGAGGCTCGTACACGTTTTGGTTTCATAGTCGAAATCATTCAAAAGTTCCATCCAGCGATGCCTTCATAAGTTTAGCTCTTTCGAAACAAGGGTACACGGGAAGCCCTTGTGATCAGTCTAGGTAGTGCATTTGGTACCGTCCAAGTAATACCTCCAACTTAAATCCAAAGACCATGGTTTCCACCGCAGGTTGTGACTCATGCAATTCTTCTTGTAAATCCATTACGTAAGCCATCACCTTCTCGTTTTGCATCGGCGTGTAACTAGGACTCTGATTCTAACTGTCACACCCCGACCACGTAGAACATACAAAACGTGGCGGAAATGTCGGGGAGTGTTGTAACAGAATTAATTGTCTCAAATCCATGGCAATTGAAGTTTTGTTTTATTGATTAAAAGTGTTACAATGTCTTAACAAACAAAGAAATACAACATAATTAACTAGTCTTGCATCTTTTATTTTCACTAAAGCCCAAGTCTGCCTATGTGTATCTTGATCATCTTATGCAACAGCTCCTGAAAAACACATGTGAAAATAGGTACGTCAGCATAAAAATGCCTGTGAGATACATAGGTTTTGTGAAAGTAGGTTTCATGACTTATGTTTGAGAAAATGTTTAGTCATGAACCTTGTAATTTGCTTTGTCTTTGTAAATCATTTGAAAACAATAAGTTCAGATGATATGTATAAATAAGAAAATAATGCATGGTTAAATGAGTAACCATGTAAAATGAGTTTGTAAAAGTTAAGTTGTTTGTAAAACAATGTATTGTGAAAGGTATGTTATTTGTATAAAATGTTATATGTATCAAACTGAAATGATTCAAATAACGCTACGATATATGTAATACCATACAAACACTTATATATAGGAAGTACCAGCGGCGTATCCACCATGCTTGTATCATATTACACACGCATCGTTACTTAATCACTTACTCAAACCACCAATGTAATAAGTCTATGTTTAAACCAATAGTCAAAAGTCCTTGTATAAACCATGTCAAATGTTTATAGTCCAAAAGTAGTCAAGTAATGTATAACCAAAATGATATGTATGGTAAGTAAAATTTAGACTACTTAAACCATAAGTAAAAATGTACAAAACAAAGTATTGAAGTAAAACTTGGTTTAAATCAAAGTTATGTTTTGTAAGATATATGCATGCTATACTGAATATGAACATTTATGCGGTATTGTGAAAATTCATACATCCAAGCCTTGAGACAGACGGATAACTATGTAAAAGTGAGTTATCAAGAGAATATGTATTCGGATTCGGTCATTCCTTTCATCCCCTTTCCCTGGGATGTCCGGAACGGGATTTGTCAAGTCCTATGGTACCACTACCTACTAACGAACGGCATGATCGGTGTTAATGAATGTATAGTATAGTTTAAACAAACCAAATGTCATACCAAAATGTAAGCATGTTTTATGAAGATAATGTACCTAGTATGCTAGAGTAAACATACAGGGTAGAGCTGTAAAACAATGTGTCCATATGTTACTGGAACATATGCAACAGAGATGCAGTATAAAACAATGTACTAAGTATGCAAAGTCATCATACAAAGTAGAAAAGTCATGTAAAACAATGTACTAAGTATGCAAAGTCATCATACAAAGCATAGAACACCATGAAATCATGTACTATAAATGTACTAATGAACATAGCAAGTATATGATGTGAAAACAGGAAAAGCACGAAAGTAACAAGTAGGCACATGTGTTCCACCCCAAAACGTTTGGAAAACAGTAAAAGAGGGGTCTATGTACTCACTTGAGAGTGCTCAGTAGTCCTTGAGTGACAACCAAACAATGCTAGAGATCACGGAAATCAAACGGCACCTAATATAGGTAACTACATTAATAAACCGGACCTAAATCGGAAGATCGGATAGAATGAGGTTTCGTAAACCAAACGAGTATAGAGACTCGTGTCATATGGTTTATCAAAGCCTACATGCTAAATGAAACTTAACCTAAGTGCTTACGACCCATTACGACCCGTTTAGGTAGCTTATGCTACTTTAACGCGTCGTTCGCGTGAAACGCGTTCGGACCGCCTAACTAGTTCTACGACAAGTGTTATATGCCTAAACATGTTACATAATCAGTTATGTGACAAAAGTTTAGGTTACATATGCTTAATTACCAATTATACATGAAAAGGGTATTCTGGTAATTTACCTAAGGCATATAAACTACCTATCATACAACTACTTAAACGATGTGACCATAGGGTATAACCTCGGAAGGTTATTCCCTACCTACTATGGTCACCTAATGTATTTGGTCGGATCCTAATGATCGACCAAACTGGGTCGGGTTCGAGGGTATAGGCGATTTATTAGATCGCCTACCCTACGACCCTAGACAACGTGGTAATCAGTGGGCATAGTCCCAAGGGACTACGACCAACGTGATTACACTCACGTTGCGAAGTTCAAACGAACTTCGCATTGACCATTACTGGTCAACGCTGAAAGTCAAACAAAGTTTGACTTTCTGACTCGAAAAGCAATAAAATAAGGAAAAGAACGAAAGAATACTTACGAAGGGTCCCCGAATGCTAACCTCGATTCAAAAATCTCAGGTATGAAACAATAGTTTCAACTTAGAGTTTCTCAAATCAAAGTTCTTGTAAGTTTTGCATTGGGGTGATGGGGTATTTATAGTTTTCGGGTAACCGTTAAGATCGTTTCATGGAAAACGTGCCTTAATCGTAACCGTACAAGTGTTGGAACCTTATGGTGACTAGAAAATGGTTCTTATCAGCTGACTAGACAAATGAGAATGTGTGGTGGTGGATCAAACTGCTGCAATCTGCTGTTAGAAACATTTAATCTGGTCAGAAGGTCTGACGCGGGCCGCCTAAGGATGTTAAGATCCTGAGGCGGGCCGCCTAGGAGTCACAGATCAGAACAAAGTTTCAGAAATGTCAGTTTCAGTCCCTGCACGTGTTTAAGGCCATTTCCGACACTTCTAAGGCCCGTAAAGCCAACTTTAAGGCCCTAAAATGTTGCCTAAACAATGAGGACATGAAACATGCTCAAAAATATGCCGGGTGTTGGTTCGTTTGGTCGTACGAACGCGATGTTCGCTTAATTACGACGGAATGCGCATAAGCGCGAAAAACGATCCAAATGACGCGACGAATGGATTTTTGACAAGCCAAACACTAAAGCATAATATATTCATGCTTACATAAATTTTTGGATGTCCGGATGTATTCAGAACGTGAGTTATGCGTAAAAATGCAAACTTGTGCACTTTTTGACACTTTTAGTCCCTGAATGACCCAAAAGTTTATTTTAGCACACCAAACACCTCAAAGCCTATTTCTAAGCCATGTAAAGGATATTTATGGTATGTTTAACTTATGGTCATGTTTCGGAATGTCTGTTATAGTTCAAATTGGCATACTTTCGCAGTTTGTCAAATTTAGTCCCTGTAAGCGATTTAACTTGATTTTGCCATACCAAAGCCTTCAAAACTTATTTCTAAGTTATGTAAAGGTTATTTAAGGTATGTTAAGCCTATGTCACTATTCCGGAGTGTTTGTTGCATTAAACTGGTTATATTTACGCATCGGTGCGCGTATAACCTTCCAGAAAGCGATTTAGAGTTTGAAATTGAACAAGAATTGATATGTGCAAATGATACACATATTTTTACAAATCCCAAGTATGAAATATAATATTTCATTGGTTCGGTATTTGTTTGATGGCCGTGGAGGCACAGGTGTTACAGTAACCATCATGGTATACCACCAGATTCCCCGTACCCTCGGGTAAAGACGATGTTCAGTGCATTGCAGAGTTGGGATTCGAAAGCTGAAAATACGTCCTCCTATTTTGTCTCCCACGAATACACAGCACCCTGCGGTGGGTGCTAATGAGATTAAAGCTGCGCAATCTTCGAAAATCCCACGATGAATCTGCGATAGTATCTAGGGAGACCAAGAAATTGTTGTATCCCCTAAAGACTCTCTGGGGCCGATCAATTTCTAATAAAATGGATCTTAGCGAGATCCACGTGTATCCCCACTTCGTTGAGTGCGTGACCAAGAAATCCTGAAGTCACACTTAGGTAGACTTTGCATGGAGTTGCTCCTCCCCTAGGAGCTCTAAGATGAATACAATTGTCGTTCATGGTGTTCCTTTCTCCTGAGAGTGATTCAAAACGTCTTAGCTAAACACAGTTGACGGATCTGGGGAGATGAGGTTGACACACACTACCCATGTGATCCCTACGGCTGCTGGTGTGTTGGATAACTTAAACAACAAGGATAAAAATTCGTAGTGGCCATACTGCGTTCGATATGTCGTTTTAGGAACATCCCCTTGGACTTCCATCCGATGATAGTTCGTTCGTTAGTCAACCATCGAATAGGAGCTTGACCCTCGCAACTGGTCAACAGGTTGTCAATACATGGTCGAGGCGAACGGTTCTTGACTGTCACCTTGATGAGTTCTCGTTAATCAGTACACATACGAAAAGGCTTATCTTCACGGATATAACTGGGGCTCCCCAAAGCGAAAAACTAGGTCCGACAAAACTCATGTCCAACAGTTCCTGTAGTTGATTAGATAGTTCTTGCAACCCTCCTGGTGCAAGACGGTAAGGAGTACGAGTAATCAGGGCTGCCTCTGGCGCGAGATCAAACTGAGATTCTTCCCTGCTATTGTGGAAGTAAACCTGAAAGTTCCTCGGGTAGCACACCGAGAGGAATCACGAACAATTGGTGGATCCTCGATCCTCTCTTCCTTAGCCTTAACATTAATAACGGTTGCCAACATAGCGGGGTAATCCCTCTGCAGACAGACGACGATGCTAACCTTTCATTGTTGAAATGATGCTAACCTTTACACCACTCGGATACTTTAGGACAGACGACGATTCTCCACTAGGGAGAGGGATACGCAAAATTTTCTCCTCACAGGGTATATTTGCGCGATATCTGGATAACCAATCCACACTAATTACTGCATCAAAACTATCAAGGGTAGCAGAAGGAAGGTCGATGTCAAACACTTGTCCCACAAGGTCGAGTTTGCATCCCAACGAACATATGAGGTTTCAATTGACTTGCCATCAGCCGATTCCACAACAGGTTCGGTTTCAAGAAGCATCAGGGTTAAATAGAACAGAGACGAAGCGATTAGCTACCCATACAAGTTACCATGTTGCTATTATATCTGGCGTCGCCTACGCCAATTGATGTGCTAAAAGTGGTCAAATAATTATAAACTAAATTAACCTAAATTAGACACCTAAATTTTAAATTTATAAAACTAAGACTCTCTAACCTAGACCACACAACCGGCAAGTGTACCGGTCAATGTAGTATAGCCTAAGTAAGTCCGAGTATCGAACCCACGAGACTCTCTAATTACGCTAATTAGACTCTATCTAGACTTAGACTGACACAAACTCTAACTGTTTTTATATTTGAGGGGGGTTTTCTAAAAAAATTCTAAATGTGCAATTAAAAATTAAATACTAATTAACTAAATTGACTAGACGCGAACTTGGATGAAGACTTAACTCAGTGGCGATGAATGCTACTTAGGCTAGACTCATGTTTAACTTGGATTGGATTTCTATTCGAAATTAACGTGGTATGGAACCGGGATCTTTTAATGCTAAACCCTAAGAAATCCCTACTAAGACCTCCCGACCCTTCTCAGAAAGAAACTTGTGAGACTCTACAAGGCTGTTACGACTACCGGTTGTTAGATTTCCTTACAGTCCTCTAACTTCTTGAAAAGTGCCCTAATATGACAATCTACCTTACAGCGCGAAAGTCTAAGGCAACTATGGATTTTAACTTGGTTTAATAGACACGAGTATGATTAGGGAACTAAGACCGATTTCTTACAAAACCTAATCCTAGCTATATACCAAACCGAGACCTATTAATAACCTCGAGCCTTACAGCGACAAGATTAGTAGAACACTTGATTTTATAAGATTACCAAATATTGCTTCTAAGGTTAGTTACGCAATTTCACCTTAAAGATTTATTATGTGATATAGATACTCAACTAAATCTAGAACCCTAGCATGACTCTATTATGTGATAAAGAACATCACCAAGAATCATACGAAGTAATAATTAATATTCAAACAATATCAAGCATGCATACACACCAAATTAAAGGTTCCAAAGTTCTTTACTTTCCAAGAAAACCCATAACCAACATTAATACGAATAAAAATCCAATCTTTATTAAACAATCATCATAACCTAGGTAGTTAAAAGATCTAGCCAAGAAACATAATCTTAAAAACAAGCAAACAAGGTTTAAAACAAGAATTCATCGACAACGAACAAAGAAAAATAGAAAACTAAAGAAATCGAGTAGAAAAACCCGTTTATTCCTTGCTCTCCAAACTTCTCGCTCGATCCCGTAGATTCCGTAGCCTTGACTTCCTTGCAAAAGACTTGCTCTCCAATTCGCTCCTTATGATCTGATGTCTTCGATTGTGTATGTATATGCGCTTCTGTTTTTCTTTTTCCGTTGTATGGTAGCCGCCCAAAAATTGCCGTCCAACTTCCCTTCGTGCTTCTCCACAAATCTCCTTTTTAAAGTAATAGGACTCCCTAATATATTAATTAGCCATACACCCTAACAGTTCACACAAATCGCTGGGCTAAAGCCCTTTGGCGGCCCACTCCCTCTAGTTCCTTTTCATCAAAAATAAACAGCGCGTGTCCAACACACATATATATGTATATGCTTCCCTCAATAATAAATAATTTAATATATTATGCCTTTCTTTTTTTGTCTAATCGATGCCAGCCACCAACTTTAAAAATAATATGGATTTTTTTATTAATCACCTTCATAATAATAATTATGGCAGCTTTCAAACTTATAAAGTAGAGATAATGGCCTCGGCCCACGCACGAAAAATAGCTGCAACTTTCATTCGATTTCTGGCATCCCACTCTGATATTACTTGTTTTTGCTCTATTTGCACCAGGACCTGACCCAACACAAAATAATATAATATAATACTAAAACTAAATAAAAATAAATAAAACCTATACAATAATTATACAATTTACACGGGACAAATATGTGTATTTTACCCCACATCACCAATCCTAAATGCCCTTCCACGAGCACCACTACCAGTGTTGTTGTTACGGTCACGAGGATTCCCAATACTGCCATTGTTCCCTTGGTTGTTGACATTTTGACTTAACAGTCAATCCTTGTCGAAGTCACATTCGTTTCCATACTGTAGGCTACGATTACGAGTACCTTGATGTCGCCGTGACTGTTGTCTCTAATGTCGTTGCTTGTAACGGAGTCCTGCGACCTTTCACCAATAAGGTCCATCTTTTCACATTCCGTGTCACGTCCTAAGGCACTACTCACTGTGCGGGCTGTTACACATTCCACTCTATAGTCAATTGTCATCGTTTATGTCCCGATTGGTTCGTAAGAGTTGACTCCCATAAGTCGCTGATTAGGATTAAGGATTCGATTGAAGTCAATTTGCCGGTGTTCGTTGCCGGTAGTCAGGGTCGTCCTAATTCTGAGGTCAGTGAGGTACTACGCTCATCCTCTTGTCCATCGATCTTGCAAGTTGATTGAGTAATACACGGTATGTTGCTAGAGTGTTGCAGAAGTGGTCGCACTTCGGGATCTAAGGCGTCAATACGTTAAATTCCAGTAAACGAAGAAAAGTGAGAAAAGTATAGACCAATCATTCGACGCTGCGACATCCAACCCAGGGACGTTCGTACTAGCACCTAGCATTCTACACAGTTCGCTAGACGTTCAGATGAGTGTTCAGGTAATACTCGATAGCATCGAGATTGGTAAGGATTTAGAGATGAGTGAAAAGATCACGTTCGAGTAGGAGACAATCACTGCTATGACCCCTATAGGTTTGTTGTGTTTCTCATTGATCGAATAACGAAACAGAACCCCTTTTTCACTTGTTAAACCTCACTGGGACTCACATGCACCCCATATTATTATTATGTGTGCACCCACAATAATATTGTGATTTGCATGCTCATCTAAGTTCCTCCTAACTCATGTCAAATGGTTCTTCAAACTCAGATTTCAAACGGAGGTTATCAAAATGATGAGATCACAGAAATCCGAGGACTATGACATACTATCAACGCATCATAATGTAAGCAAGCAATTCATGTAATCATGTTATAGTGACGAGTGTGTGTCCGTACGCTACATCATAAACAAATGTGTACTAGTCATGTAATGTATGCAGCAAGGGAAAAAGACGAACCTTGCAATCTGGAGCTGAGTGTCATGGTCGTATTCACGTTTTCAGAACTGTTGGGTTATAGTCTGGTTTTATAAAAACATTTTTAAAACCAAGTTCACTATAACTAGTGGCTCTGATACCAAACTGTCACACCCCCAAAATACCACACGCGAGAACCCTCGCGAGGCGTGTGACGTACCAGGATCTAGCCACCAATCACATTGAACTCATAACAATATTTCAAATAAAACTTTCATTTATTAACATAAGCGTTACAAAACATTATTTACTGTTCAGCGGAAGCATACTACAATAATTAAGAATTTCATAACACAAGTGTGTAAAAGCCATTAGACGTGTCTCATGATTCCATGCAACTCGACCCATGACCACTACAGCATCCCAGACAGCAAGTTCCAATGACATGTACCTAAAGGCATGTAAGCATGCAGAAAAGTGTATCAGACAATGCTGGTGAGTTCAAAGTTTGTTAACACGTTTAGTTACCAGATATGAGTTTAAAACATTTCAGAGATTCGATGTGTTTAATAACTCGATTACCGCAGATGGCTCCAGATTATTTGCCCTTCCCCAATGCTCTATCAAACATTGGTCAAGTGGTTAAGGTAATTAGTTCACGACCGTCCTCCCCGGTACGGTGTGAGGATGCCAAACCTAATAGCGCTATCAACTAATAACCTCGTTGCCTCCCCGGCAACCAATTCGGTATATGATAGGACTTAATGATAGATATGAGTGTATTAACAAACATCCCGAGTTTAACATTCCAGTCAAACCCAATAACCCAGTATTCCTCCCCGGAATACCAACCAGATGTCACTCCCCGGGACGCATGCTTGAAAAAGAGCTGTGAACTCACCTTAGATTGCTCGGTATGTTACGTTACATTACCCATTCCCAGTTGGTCAATCAAACCCTACCGTGGTTACCAAAAGACAAACAGTTTCTATGCAGGTAAGTCACATATTCCACATTCACATTACACATGTAGCATACACACCCCATCATATGAGTTATAACAGTCGTTCATGAAATCCAACAGCAACATATGTCATACTATCACACAGTTATCACATTGCACACCTTGCACCTTATCCAGTAACTCATACCAGATGTATATTGATGCGTGTGAAGTGTGTATATAAGTTTAAGTATATTTTAAGCCCTTTACACTTTCTTTAGCCAAGTTTTAAATTTATAAAACACGGTATTCACTAACACTAAACACACATATGGGCAAGTGCACCCATCGTGAGCGTAGTATAGTGTTGGTAAGATACCGAGGTCGTCCAAGGACACAAGAGCTTTTAGTACCGGTTTATCCTCAACGTCTAATCAAATCAAAAATTTAGAAAAATGTTTTAAACTAAGAAAATAAAAACTTACTAAAATGCTGAAAAGTAAAAATAAAAGAAAAACAGATAGACAAGATGAATCACTTGGCTCCGACTCGTGTTTAGTGTAACCTTTGATTATTTCCGCACTTTTGCACTCTTTTGAAGGTGACGTTACCCTCGGCTAAGTAGTCTGAGTCAGCAGGGATACAGTCCTAAGTAGCCAGGTTAAAGTATTAATAGTAGTTTAACTTATGAGGGGATCAAAGAATTTGGACCCCCGCCATCCAATACCGTTAAGTATTGAAGGAGGTCCTACTAAATTTGACCCAGGTCCTTTCAGGATCTATACACTGAACAATGGCAAGACTCTTATCAAACCGTTCCCTTAACCCCCGACCAGGTAGCCAACATACCTCCATATATACCGTGGAGATATGAATGGTGAAAATCTTTTATTTTATATAGACAGTAAAATAATGCCAAGACACCACGGACAAACGATAAGGAAGAATCACCTTCAACATAAGAAACTAGTTATTAAAGTCATTAATACATAACCAATTAAAAAGTGCGAAAAGATTAAAAATAAAAAGTATTACACTAGACACTTTGTCTTCACCAAGTGATGTAAGAGACTTAGGCAAACATGGCCTTGATTGTCAAGAACTCTTACGATCAATCTTGGATCCCGAGATGACTCACATACTCTATGATGGACAATGGATGATGGTGGTGGATGATGGTGTTGCGGTGGTGGTGGGTGGTGGGTGAAGTGTGAGAGAGGTGGTGTGCCAAGGGATGGTTTGAGCTTGAGCCAAGCACTCCTATTTATAGGCTGAACAGAAGCTCGGGCACGGCCCCGTGTCCACATCCTTCTCTGTCTTCATTAATTGCTCTTGTCTTTATTAGTTGACCACGGCCCCGTGTCCGCTAGGAACGACCCCGTGTGCAGAAGCATATCTGTACTATCAAGATTTGCCTGGATTCTGCGAATCTTATGGTTGACCACGACCCCGTGTCCGCTGAGCACGGCCCCGTGGTGGGCGATGGAAACTTCTACAACTTTGTTTTTTATGCTGACACTTGGGCACGCCCCCGTGCTCGTTGAGCACGGGGCGTGTTCAGCCTCCTGTTTTCTTGTTTTGCTTGGGAAGATGCTTTCGGGGAGGTCGGGCATGCCACTTTTATTCCTTTTCTTGTATTTATGTTAGATTTAGCTGCCTTTTTGCTTCTTTTGTTAATTTGAGCTCATTTAATCCTGAAAATACAAAAGGAAGACAAAAACACACTTTTTCCAACATTGGTACTAAAAAGGGTTAGTTTTATGCCACAATTGATGTAATTTATATGTTGCATTTTGCACACATCAAATACCCCCACACTTGAATCTTTGCTTGTCCTCAAGCAAAACGCTTTATAATGTGGCTTTACACTCCCAAATGGAATTGGTAGAAAAGAAGGTTTTTGGGCTTGTCATAGAGTGTCGGGATTTCCAAGATTCTTTATTTAGTTTTATTTTTATTCATTTACAATCTTATTCGTCATGATTTATTTAAAACTTTTCATAAGATAAATTACTTATTAGGGCATAACATGCCTCTTTAAAATTATATTTATATACAAGTTCACATACCTCACGGGGGATCACTCAAACACTCGGCCGAAGATGTATTTTAGTGAATCACTCGAGAGCGGCATGGAACTTACTCCTACCATAGGCTTGCCAGGCAATCAATCCTCCTCCTTTTTAACTATATACCTTTGTAAATATCAAGAGGACTTTTGGGTGAAGGGTTAGGATTGGGTTAAAGGTAGGTGGTTGGGTTAGTGGTTGGTAGAAAAGGGCGAAAAAGCGTAAAAAGCGTCGGTTTTCGAAAGACTTTTTATTTTTGCAATTTTTATTTTGATGAATCTATTATTCAAACAAAGTTATTTTTGATGAACTTGTTTGTTTATTTCTTTTGCTTCATCAACAAAATATAATTTTTTTTTTCAAAGTCAAACGAAAAACCGAGCTTGTTACTAAAATAAAGGGTTAAAATAGAAAAGGTTTTGGTGGGTGAAAGGGTGTTTGGTTTGGGTTAAGAAATGAAAAGGTTTAGGCTCAAAGGGGTTAACTAGGGGGATTTTGGGTAGGTGGTAAAAAAAATAATGGTGTAGAAATAAAAAAAGGTTAGTCCTAATGCCTCCATCATTTACTTACTCGGGTTTAAGTTGGTAAGGACCGGGAATGTATCATCGTGGCAAGTTCTAGAGTTGTAAGAACCAAGCGGCTATTCACACAAGAAACGAAAAATGAGCATTTAATTTAAAGATATATATTTGTATGCTCAATAAAGGCTCAAAACTCACTTTTGTGGGAATGAGTTTTTATGTGATCAAGTATATATAATTAAATTTTAACTAAGCTTGTCATGCTTTTTCATAATTTTCTTATGTTGGTTCTTTTTATCACGACGCTATCGGTTGTAAATTTGTAAAAATATAACCTTTTTAGAACTTGAAATTCCCAAGTTAAACCTAGACAAGTAAAAAAAATGAAAATTTTTGAAATTTTTTTTGGGGTGATTAGTGGTTCCAATAGAGTTTTGTGTAAGGCTTGTAATTAGGACTTGCAAGATTCAAGGTTTTAGCATCACCCCCCCCCCCACTTAAATTACACATTGTCCTCAATGTGTCCCAAAAATAAGTTTTTAGGTTGATTGAATGTGTAAAAAGGTGTGAGAAAGCAAAAATTTGTGTTACTGGGCGCTGGACACGGCCCCGTGTCTGATGGACACGACCCCGTGTTCAGTTGCCAGTAACGAAAACTTACAGAAGGTGGACACGGGGGCGTGTTCAATGGGCACGACCCCATGTCTATCGTAAATCAGCACATTTAGACAAACAGCAGGTCTAGGGTATTGGGCACGGGGGCGTGTCGGCTGGACACGACCCCGTGTAGACAAACTGCAAGGTTGAAAAACAGGTTTCTGCTTCTGGTTTTTCCTGTCCCGGCTTTAGTAGCACCAAGGTTTAGTGCTCTAAGCCTCGTATGTACCTGTTTTAGCAATAAACACTACACCAAAACATAGCAAACATCCTAAATTATCAATGTTCAACATCCCATCCATCACAAAGTTAGAAAGAAAAATGCAAAAATAAAAGAGTTAAAGGAAAGTAAATTGTTCGACACACGGCACGTAGGCCGGAAATTGTTCAAGATAAAATAGGGTTAACCTATAGGATCACCAACTAACCACTTCTGCCTCTGCTCATCCCGCCTAGTCCATATTCTCGTCCTCATCATCATCATCTCCACCGTGCCCCGCAATGTACTCCCGGATGTTTCCAATATCATCTTGGATATCGGATATGTTTCTCTCGATTTCTCCAACCCGGTTGTACGTGTTGCTCGCCATATTATAGGTGTTCCTGGTGCACATGAGGTTTTCCTGCAATAAATCATGTAAACTTTGGAAGTTAGGAAAACCGCCTCCTGAGGAGGATTGGCCCGGATCACCGTGGGGCTGGTACTGGTACTGATGATGTTGTGGAGCGTGAAGGACAAGTGCCTCTTGCGGGTTCCATGCATGCCCCTGCATCCTTTGGAAGCTAACTGTCCCGTCTTCAGCCTCATAAATTAGGTTCATCGAGCGGCAAATGTGTATGTCTACCCTTCCCGACCACGGGCTCATTTCGAATGACCTAGGTATGTTGGTGAAGTGCTTGAAGAGACGGTATACCCATCCTCCAAAGAAGATAGGGGTTGGTGAAGTAGCAAGTCGGTTCAAATGCATGTTTCGGAGCAGGAGGAACGGAACATCAAGGTGTCTGCGGTTATGGATGCAGTGGAGGATAACCAAGTCTCTTAACCCAACGACGCCACCGCTATCATGCCTTTGGCTAAGAGAGTAGCCGAGGAGCCTATGGATGTATCGGTAGAGCGGATCCCTCAACTTAGTGCTCTTAGTGCTGCTCGGATTGTAGTGCCCTTCACCATCTATCTCTCGCATCCCTCCAGTATTTTCCTCGTTACCCGCATCTTCCTCCGCATACAACCCGACAATCGACCCAAATTGTGCCATTGAAATCGAATACCTAGTTCCACCACATCGGAATGCTACCCCGTCATTGTCGAATGGGTCGCACCTTGAATTGAACGTGAAGGGCTATAGAATTCCAAAGTGCACTCATGAACGGAACAAAGTCGAGTTGTTAAAGCGACTTTTAGTGGGCCTGTGACAAGGTTGTTGAAGCGGTCGAGTTGGTTCACCAATGCTAACAAATCCATGCATGCTTGCCTCGGGTATTCTTCCGGTCTTGTTTGAAGTACTTCGTATCTAGCCCTAGCATCGAGCTCATTTGCGTTAAACCTCGTGAACTTCCTAGACATCTGAAAGAATACACCAAAAGTTAGCATGAAACAGTAGAATTTTCGGACAAAACTGCAAACAGCGTGCTGGACACGGCCCCGTGTTCAGCGGACACGGCCCCGTGTTCAGCGGACACGGCCCCGTGTCCAGGCGTCTGTTACTCAAAAACATCATTTTTCGACCCGGTTTCGAAAACTTGAAAATTTTTGGTCCAATAGGTGCGGTTTTCCCCGAAAATGAAACCCCACGTGTCGTTTTTCCCAAAACAACCCGTTTACCCATTCAATTTTATCTTTTTCGGTTCAAAAACAAGGGTTTGTGGTTTTTGTGAGAAATCGGGCGAATCTATGAACAATACAAGTGGATTTATTTCCTTTAACACTAATCTAACTAAATGCTAACAGATTAAAGCAAAAATTTGAGGTTCGATCCGGGTGTAGTTCAAGAACCCTAGATTTTTCCCCAAATTTTTGAAGTTTTAACTACATGCAAATGCTTAATCTAACTAATAGTAGTGATAGAATCATACCTTGATGTTGTTAGAATGATAGGAGACGTCGAAAGTCTGCGGAAAATCGCCTGGAACCAGAGCGTTTTCGGGGAAACGGGGCGTGTGGAATGAAGTAACTGTTGTGAAAAAGGGAATATATCCTGACAGTAGCGCGGACACAGCCCCGTGTCCAGCGAACACGGCCTCGTGCCGAGAAAAATATATATTTTTTTTCAGTGCTCGTGTGAGTGCCCTTGTTTCCCAGAAACTTTGGTTAGAAAACTTACCGATTTAGAGGTCGTCCCTGTCGTTCGTAACTTAACAGGTATGATGTTGATGTTTTCATTATTCTACTGTTTGAAGCGAGATCTCTTCCTCTTCATCCTCAATGAATCCTTGATAGAGTTTCAGCCGTTGGCCATTGACTTTGAATGGAATACCATTTCGAGATTTAATTTCTACTGCACCGTGTGGGAAAATATGGGTGATTGAAAAAGGTCCTGACCACCTAGACTTTAATTTACCAGGAAACAATCGAAGTCGTGAATTAAACAAAAGAACTAGATCTCCCACTCGAAATTCATTAGGTTTAATATGTTTGTCATGCAAGTTTTTCATTCTTTCCTTGTAAATTTCTGAGTTTGAGTATGCATAATTCCTAAGTTCGTCTAATTCATTTAATTGACAAAATCGATTTTTACCAGCAAATTCTAAATCTAAGTTTACATTTTTAATTGCCCAGTAGGCTTTGTGTTCAATTTCTACTGGCAAGTGACAGCTTTTTCCATAGACTAGCTTATATGGGGTTGTACCTATTGTTGTTTTTTAAGCAGTTCGAAAAGCCCATAAAGCATCATCTAATTTATCTGCCCATTCCTTTTTATTTAATCCTACGGTTTTTTCGAGTATTCGTTTTAAACCTCTATTAGTCACTTCGGCTTGTCCGTTTGTTTGAGGGTGATATGCTGTTGAGACCCGGTGATAGACCCCATATCTTGTTAATTTTTTTTCAAGTTGTTGGTTGCAAAAATGGGTACCTCTATCACTTATTACTGCTTTAGGTGTGCCAAAACGAGAGAATAATTTCTTCAGAAATCTTACCACGACTCTTCCATCATTTGTTGGAAGTGCCTCGGCCTCGACCCATTTAGACAAGTAGTCTACTGCCACAAGTATATATTTGTTTCCTTTCGACGGTGGGAAATGTCCCATAAAGTCGAGTCCCCACATCAAAAATTTCACAAACAAGAATGCCATTTTGTGGCATTTCATTTTTGGAAGAAATATTACCTGTTCTTTGGCACGCATCACAAGTCTTGACAAGACTTTGGGCGTCTTTGTAAATGGTTGGCCAATAAAATCCTGAATCAAATACCTTCCGTGCGGTACTCGCGGCACCATGATGTCCTCCATATGGACCTTCGTGACAATGGCGGAGAATTCTTCGTGCTTCACTACCATGTACGCATCGTCAGATGAGTTGGTCGGCACACATTTTGAAAAGATATGGATCTTCCCAAAAATAGTGTTTGACATTAGCAAAGAATTTTTTTCTTTGATGATGTGGCCAACCCTTAGCGACTATACCGCTAGCTAGGTAGTTAGCATAGTCGACGTACCATGGTTCTTCCTTGTATTCCACCATTTCTAGGGACTCCGTTGGAAATTTTTCGTTGATTTGCTCATCCCTGGTTGCCTCCAAAGCTGGGTCTTCTAAGCGTGAAAGATGATCTGCTGCGGTGTTTTCTGCTCCTCTTTTATCTTTGATTTCAATGTCAAATTCTTGGAGGAGTAGAATCCACCGAATCAAACGTGGTTTTGCGTCCTGCTTTTTGAAGAGATATCGAATGGCTGCATGATCTGTGTAGACTATAGTTTTAGAAAGAACAAGATAAGAACGAAATTTATCAAAAGCAAATACCACAGCTAGTAATTCTTTTTCAGTTGTTGTGTAATTTTCTTGTGCATCGTTAAGTGTTTTACTAGCATAATAAATTGGCTGAAAATGCTTTTCTTTTCTTTGTCCCAAGACAGCTCCAACTGCAAAGTCACTAGCATCACACATGATTTCGAAAGGAAATTTCCAATCAGGTGCTATCATGATAGGTGCATTGACTAGCATTTCCTTTAGGGTTAGAAATGCTTGATTGCAATCCTTGTCAAAGATGAAAGGGGCATCTTTTTCAAGTAATTTTGTTAGAGGCCTTGAAATTTTAGAAAAGTCTTTGATAAACCGCCTATAAAATCCGGCATGCCCTAGGAAACTTCTGATAGCTCTAACGGAGGATGGGGGCGGTAGTCGAGAAATGGTATCTATTTTTGCTCGATCCACCTCCATTCCTTTGCTTGAGATTTTGTGACCGAGTACTATTCCCTCCGTTACCATGAAATGGCATTTTTCCCAGTTAAGGGCGAGGTTAGTTTCCTCACATCGGGATAGCATTCGTTCAAGGTTATCGAGGCATTGGTCGTAAGAATCCCCAAAGATAGAAAAGTCGTCCATGAAGACTTCCATTGTCTTTTCTATCATGTCGTGGAAGATGGCTACCATGCAACGTTGGAATGTTGCGGGGGCATTACATAGACCAAATGGCATGCGTCGATAAGCAAAAGTTCCATAGGGGCATGTGAAGGTTGTCCTTTCTTGGTCTTCGGGTGCTATCGGGATTTGAAAGTAACCTGAAAAACCATCCAAGAAACAATAAAATTTATGACCGGATAATCTTTCTAACATTTGATCAATGAAGGGTAAAGGAAAGTGATCTTTTCTTGTCGCTTCATTCAATCGTCTATAATCTATACATACTCTCCATCTAGTGACGGTTCTCGTTGGTATTAGTTCATTCTTTTCATTAGTTATTACCGTCATACCTCCTTTCTTTAGAACTACTTGGACGGGACTTACCCAAGGACTATCGGAGATAGGATAAATAAGTCCGGCGTCAAGTAATTTGATGACTTCGTTTTTAACCACTTCTTGAACATTTGGATTTACTCGACGTTGTGGTTGTATTACCGATTTGTAATCATCATTCATTAAAATTTTGTGCGTGCACATGGAAGGACTTATTCCTTTTATGTCTACAACTTTCCAAGCGATCGCATTTTTATGTTTTTTCAAAAGACTAATTAATTTTTCTTTTTCTAAACTATCTAATTTAGACGAAATAATTACAGGTAATTTACCATCTTTGTCTAGAAAAGCATATTCCAAACCTTCTGGAAGTTCTTTGAGCTCAAGAGGTGGGTCTTTAAGAGACTCCTTATTTGGTTGCTCATATTGATCAAGAACCTTAAAAGTTTGTTCTATGGCGACCTCTTCTTCAACAAAGTGGTCAAACTTTTCACTTGTATCGGGTGGTTCATCCTCATCTTCAATTAGGGGGTCATTATTGCCGAATGGATATTTCATTGACCGCTCAAGATCGACACTCTTTTTAAATGCCCCTAATTGAAGAGGTAGATTGTTGTACTTCCGGTTTTTCAAAGCTTCGTGAGTTTTTACAAATGGTCGTCCCAACACTAGAGGAGCGTCATCGAGGATGACAAAGTCGGTGGGGATTACCATTTGATTTGTTTGAACCAAGAAATCCTCAACTACACCGATTGATTTTATTACCTTCCGATTGGATAGGAAAATGGGTATTTGAAGTGGAGAAAAATCACTAATACTTAATTTTTCGAAAATGTAGTTAGGCATTATGTTAACACAAAGATCTTTATCGATGGTGACATTACTAATAAATGAATTTTGAAAAAAACATGGAACCGGTGTAATGTTAATTTCAAATGGGTCTTCTTTTATTAGTGAGGTTTGATCAATAGTTAACTTAGCACTTACCATTTCGTCAATTTTAGTGTTAGTGTTTAACTCTTTTAAAAACTTAGCATGAGTGGGTACTAAACGATGATTTTCAAAAGAAGGTGACAAGAGATTAATTTCTTTAAAATTAGACTCTTCTTGTATTTTAGCGTTGTCGGACTCACCTTTTTCGTTGTTTAACTCATGTGTCGGTGTTTCACTTATTTGTTCTTCCATTTTTACACTTTCAGTTATCTCTTCTTTATTTAATTGTTCTCTTGCGCGGGACTCATCTTCCCTTGTGCGAGATTCTTTTATATAGCGATCGATAACTCTAAGGTGTTCTAATATCCTATCGGTCACTTCGGTGATAGAGTAAGGATCGGGATTTTCAAAGCTTGAATCCGGTTGTTCGATCCTTTGTTCCTCATAATACCCATGTGAAGTAGATGGTTCACACCATTGTTCTTCATTGTAAGCATATGATGGATAAGGGTCGTAATTTTGTTCTTCATAATACTCATATGAGGTGGGTTGTTCACGCCATGGTTCCTCATAGTAAGCATACGAAGGTGGTGGCTCATATCTTGGTTCCTCAAAGTATGAGTAAGAGGGCTCATACCTTGGTTCATCAAAATATGAGTATGAGGGGGGAGGTTCATACCTTTGGTCTTCATAGGATGTGTATGAAGTTAATGGCTCATACCTGGGCTCCTCATAGTAGGTGTATGAATTGGGTGGTTGATATAAGTCACAATACTGAACCGAGTGCGGGTCACCACAATTAGTGCAATAATTATTCCTATAATCATCCTCCTCATAGGTGTATTTGTAACCTCCTGAGTATTGATCCATAAGAATCACTCAGCAGACCACAACCAAGTCTCGAGATCAGAAAACAAAAATAAAAACGGAAACAAAGGCTGGACACGGCCCCGTGTTCAGTGGACTAATAACCCTGTTGCCTCCCCGGCAACCAATTCGGTATATGATAGGACTTAATGATAGATATGAGTGTATTAACAAACATCCCGAGTTTAATATTCCAGTCAAACCCAATAACCCATTATTCCTCCCCGGAATACCAACCAGATGTCCCTCCTCGGGACGCATGCTTGAAAAAAAGCTGTGAACTCACCTTAGATTGCTCGGTATGTTACGTTACATTACCCGTTCCCAGTTGGTCAATCAAACCCTACCGTGGTTACCAAAAGACAAACAGTTTCTATGCAGGTAAGTCACATATTCCACATTCACATTACACATGTAGCATACACACCCCATCATATGAGTTATAACAGTCGTTCATGAAATCCAACAGCAACATATGTCACACTATCACACAGTTATCACATTGCACACCTTGCACCTTATCCAGTAACTCATATCAGATGTATATTGATGCGTGTGAAGTGTGTATATAAGTTTAAGTATATTTTAAGCCCTTTTACACTTTCTTTATCCAAGTTTTAAATTTATAAAACACGATATTTACTAACACTAAACACACATATGGGCAAGTGCACCCATCGTGAGCGTACTATAGTGTTGGTAAGATACCGAGGTCGTCCAAGGACACAAGAGCTTTTAGTACCGGTTTCTCCTCAACGTCTAATCAAATCAAAAATTTAGAAAAATGTTTTAAACTAAGAAAATAAAAACTAACTAAAATGCTGAAAAGTAAAAATAAAAGAAAAACAGATAGACAAGATGAATCACTTGGCTCCAACTCGTGTTTAGTGTAACCTTTGATTATTTCCACACTTTTGCACTATTTAAGAGATTATCTTAGTTATTGTAGTAGGCCCCTCTTTTGAAGGTGACGTTACCCTCAACCCAGTAGTTTGAGTCAGCAAGTATACAATCCTAAAGGGTCGGATTATTGAAAGATAATTAATTAAGTTATTAATGCATAATGTGGTAGGCCCCTCTTTTGAAGGTGACGTTACCCTCGGCTAAGTAGTCTGAGTCATCAGGGATACAGTTCTAAGTAGCCGGGTTAAAGTATTAATAGTAGTTTAACTTATGAGGGGATCAAAGAATTTGGACCCCCGCCATCCAATACCGTTAAGTATTGAAGGAGGTCCTACTAAATTTGACCCAGGTCCTTTCAGGATCTATACACTGAACAATGGCAAGACTCTTATCAAACCGTTCCCTTAACCCCCGACCAGGTAGCCAACATACCTCCATATATACCGTGGAGATATGAATGGTGAAAATCTTTTATTTTATATAGACAGTAAAATAATGCCAAGACACCACGGACAAACGATAAGGAAGAATCACCTTCAACATAAGAAACTAGTTATTAAAGTCATTAATACATAACCAATTAAAAAGTGCGAAAAGATTAAAAATAAAAAGTATTACACTAGACACTTTGTCTTCACCAAGTGATGTAAGAGACTTAGGCAAACATGGCCTTGATTGTCAAGAACTCTTACGATCAATCTTGGATCCCGAGATGACTCACATACTCTATGATGGACAATGGATGATGGTGGTGGATGATGGTGTTGTGGTGGTGGTGGGTGGTGGGTGAAGTGTGAGAGAGGTGGTGTGCCAAGGGATGGTTTGAGCTTGAGCCAAACACTCCTATTTATAGGCTGAACAGAAGCTCGGGCACGGCCCCGTGTCCAGTGGGCACGGCCCCGTGTCCACATCCTTCTCTGTCTTCATTAATTGCTCTTGTCTTTATTAGTTGACCACGGCCCCGTGTCCGCTAGGAACGACCCCGTGTGCAGAAGCATATCTGTACTATCAAGATTTGCCTGGATTCTGCGAATCTTATGGTTGACCACGACCCCGTGTCCACTGAGCACGGCCCCGTGGTGGGCGATGGAAACTTCTACAACTTTGTCTTTTATGCTGACACTTGGGCACGCCCCCGTGCTCGTTGAGCACGGGGCGTGTTCAGCCTCCTGTTTTCTTGTTTTGCTTGGGAAGATGCTTTCGGGGAGGTCGGGCATGCCACTTTTATTCCTTTTCTTGTATTTATGTTAGATTTAGCTGCCTTTTTGCTTCTTTTGTTAATTTGAGCTCATTTAATCCTGAAAATACAAAAGGAAGACAAAAACACACTTTTTCCAACATTAGTACTAAAAAAGGGTTAGTTTTATGCCACAATTGATGTAATTTATATGTTGCATTTTGCACACATCATATATCATGTTCACAAGTTCATATCCCAAGTTTGCATTCATAACATACAAACTAACATGCAAGTTCATATTCACATATCACTTAACAGTCCAAACATCAAATACACAAGTATACGATATGATTAAAATGTGTGGCCCGGCGACATGTGCAGCCCAATTACTCGTCCATTCAAAGACTTGTGCGACTCAATGCATCTTGTGCGACTCGATGCATCTTGTGCGACTCGATGTATCTTGTGCGACTCGATGCATCTTGTGCGACTCGATGCATCTTGTGCGACTCGGGATTGACCTTGTGCGATCATTTGGGTTGTGCGACTCACACCACACCCGGCCCAAATGTCTTGTGCGACTAGACCAAACTTGTGCGATCCAAACATAACTCGGCCCATTCCAGAGCGTGGCCTAATGTAATGTGCGACTGACCCTTTTTGTGCGACTAACCAAGTGGTTACTTGGTCAACCCGTAATCGTCCCGAATTTTCGTAAATCCCAATGATCACAATTCAGTCAATTACAAAATTAACATAATTATCCCATTAAACCCTAAACTTTCTCTTAGCAGCTTAACCATCATAATCATTCTCCATATTCAACTACTAATCATACCAATCAAGTTAACAACACAATTGCATCAATATAACCTACCAACTCATCGGATCATGCAAGTCCTAATTCATCAGTTCATTATCATAACACATTAATATCATACAATCTAATTCTCTATACATCAAACATTTGATTCGAATCGTGCTAAATCATATAGTTCATAACAGTCCTAGATCATGCTTCTAGTAGAAAAATAAGATTGACACGAAACCTAACCTTTCAATTTATTAATACAAAATCATGATCAGCAAAGAATGTGAATTGACTAATGGTGGATCATACTAACCGAATGTGTATAGGATGTTGACTTGAACGAGAGATGGTGTCATACGAAAGAGGGCTTCAAAGGAGATGGGGCTGCCGTCGAGTGGGAGAGGGAGGAGAAAGTGTTTAAGGTTTGTTTTTAGGTTTGTGTGTTGAGAGGTTATGAGAAACAAATCTCTAATGAGTGTGTGTGTGTGTATATGCATAGTAACCGAGCCGGGCTCAATTACTAGGCTTCACTTGGGCCGAGTACATTGACACTAGTGTTAAAAGTTTGGGCCGAGAACCCACTACAACAATATAGAAGTGTGCGGTTAGTAAGGTGTGTGCGACTCGTTTATTATTGTGTCTATCACAACTATAACATTCAATAAACATATATATAAACAAGCTCAAAAGCATACAATTAAAATCCACACATCAACCAATCAAATAGTGTACGTACAAGTTACGTCAGAGTACCACAAAATATTCTAAAATACGAGTTGTCACAGGTAAAACCATTGTACTTCCCGGCATTGTGTGGGAGTTTTAATCTTTACACGGATCGGGGCCATAGCTATTCGGGCTATGAACTTGGATATTTCAATGATGACTGATAGTCTATAGGGATTTGAGAAATCATCTTCCGCATCTGAGTGGTATACTGGTGCTGTTGATGGCTTATACACTGCATGGTTGCCTTGATTTCTCGTTGTATGGTAGCTTTGCGTGTCATCCACATAGTACATGGGATCGTACTCTTCGGTATAATCGTCGCTCTCATAACTATCGCCATAGTCTTTGGTATGCTCGATGGCATTGTATCGGCTGGGAAAGCTATTGTGGGCTCCCTCGCGGCCAACACTGTGGCCTCGACCATGATTGTACAAGTGTCGATTCGCGTGTCCGCATCTTTGGCGAGGACCTTTGACCATGTCCGAATAGCCATCCATAAGTAACGGTTGGCGACGGGGTTGAAGTGGGGACCCATAGGCACTTGCTCGTGGATGTGCCTTACCTCTGGCTAACCATTGGTGTGTCTTCACCCTTAGGCATGTCATTTTGTGGTGTATGTTGGGTCGTGCAGAAATTAAAGGACGTGTTTTGGTTTGTGTTTGGGTGTAGTGTTGGTAACTTTGGAGGTGGTACCAAAAGGTTGTTCCACCTACTCGTATCCATTGTTATACGGACCAGAGCTATCCGTGGTGGCTCTGGCGACCACAGACTTTGAACCAGAGCTGAAAAGTGGCGGGGGAAGATCAGTCATGGTCATCAAAAAGAAGAAAATCAGGAAAAGTTGGTTGTTATAGCGAATGAGATGGCGCCAATGAAGAAACTTGAGTATAATCCGCAAGGGATAGACCGAGTTGTGTCTCAACCGAGGGGTTATATCTCTTAATATCTTCCTTGATCACCGGATGCTATGATCTTCAATGAATCGCTCTACAAAACTCAAACAACAATGTGAGCTCGTTACGGGAAGGAAAGGTGGGGGTTCTTCTTGTAACCACCCTCTGACGTGAGAATAAGTATTGTTCTTTCTAAAGAAAGGAAACAAGTGTGTATTCATAGTGGGAGAGTAGGAAATTGGATCCCTAAACCTTTGGTGGAGGTTGATATTTATAGCTGAAAGGTTGGCAAAAGAGTGTGATTGATTAGACAAGACATCGTTATCATGGAATATCCTTTTGATCCCCTGTCTCGCGATCGGTAGTGTCCGCAAAAGTAGGAGTACAATCAGGCGTCTTGATTGGTTACACGTCGCTTTCCAGATGTACTTATTGTCTCATGTGTCATCAACCGTTAGTGAAGATTTAGGAGAGGTGAAATGGTGCACGCTAAATGGCTACAAGTCGCCAGTGGCGTACCCACCTTATGTCCAAGGTGGGCGGTGTAACGTCCAGCATCCCTAAACTTTAGACTTTTGTTAGATTTAGTCCCTGAACCTTAGCTATTGGCAAGTCTAACCCTTGAACCATATGATGTGTGATACTTGATATCTTGGTAAATCTATATGCTTGAAATGTCTAAATCTATGTTTGGAATGCCTAATGGAATGTCTAAATCTATTTGGTGCTTGACTCTTGAGACTCGTGAAACTTGATTCTTGGTGGAACGAGAGACTGGAGACTTGTCACTGGCAGAATCTATTAATCTTGGAAAACTTGTGATGTTTATGATGTAATCTAGTTATGCTATTACCAAATAATGCGCAACGCTTAATCTAAATCATAAAACGAATCAAATAGGGAACGCGGAAAGGATGGGGTCGACCAAGTGGCAACCCGATCGGATGAGCGTCCGATCGGACGGCCACTCGATCGAATAGCCACCCGATCCATGCACACTGTCCCTCCTCACCCACTTCACACTATAAATAGGAGCTGTCACATCAATCCTTCACTGATGTGACAGCCCTGCTCGACTCAGACGCACGAAAACCACTTTTCTTCATTTTCTTGGCGATTTCGGTACGTTTTACGCTAGATTCTTGTACTCTCTTGATCTACACTTCATTCTCTACGAGATTCACCTTTGAAATCACACTTTTCACCGTGAAATCTCTCTGATCTAAGCTCTTGAGGATGATGTCATCATGGTGGTTTGTACATACTGACATATGATGTCACTCCTAACAAGATCTGGCTCAGATCTAAGGAATTTCAGGTGTTTTACCACCAAATCTAAGCTAGATCTAGGATTTTTATAATAAAACTTAAGTTCTTCTTCATCTTTTCTTCAATCTTTCATTTAAAATGGTGAAATCCGGGCATAATCGGACTGTAGACTCGATGGGTAGTCTAGAGTAGGTTTGGAAACGGATAGTTGCCGGAGAAGACGACCATGGAACGGATCCCGACATAAACCGCTGTAAACAGATGACTGACCGGTCAGGGGTGATTCACATCCGATCAGAACAGATGTGAGATGATGAGTTTACCATTGTCGTAGTATGTCCTGAGCCGTCATCGTTAATCTAGAAACTTATAAATTTTTACAAGTTACAAACGGGACAAGGATCACTCGATCAAGTGACAACCCGATCGGATGACCATCCGATCGAACAGCCACTCGATCGGGTAACAATTGTCTAGCAAATTTAAATACTTTGAAACTTTTTCAGAAAATTTAGAACTTTGGAAATCTCAATCGATTGGCAACCCGATCGGATAGCCATCCGATCGAGCTGCCATCCTATCGAGATGACCAACACACTAAACTTAATACTTGGATCGAGTGGCGACCCGATCGGATAGCCATCCGATCGGACAGCCATCCGATCCCTCCTCGATTTGTGGAATTTGAATCAAGTGGCAACCCGATCGGATAACCATCCGATCGGGCAGCCATCCGTCCCTCGCACACTTGGCACTTGATCGACTGGCAATTCGATCGGATAGCCATCTGATCGGACAGCCATCCGATCCAGTGACTGTTCCGACACTTTGCGTAAACTCATTATTCTGTCCGACTCTTATCTGTTGTAATCTAATCAGGCTACTTCTAAAAGAGCTCCCTTTTATCCAATAACGGTCTATACCATTAAGCAAACACTGTGAGTATACTCGATCTCTTTTTGCTTTAAACTTTGGGATGTAACATGTATTCTATAAACTACGAAACTTGAATACTTTTGCAAGCAAAACTCTATTCTACATGTATGTGAAAACTTGTGCATTCTAGTATTCTATTTGTGCTATGTGACGTTTAATCCAGGGTGTGTAGTTCCGCCTTAACAATAGTAGCGCTATAGGAGGTGCACCTCTCCCATTATTCTCAAGGGGTATTGTTAGGAGGAATCTAGTTTACCTTGAGTCTTGGGTAAACACTAAAGCATCGGGATACTTGGGCTATCACTGCGTGGACTGCGACACTAGCACGGCTGAAACTATTTGTATTGCGTACATTGTGGACATGAGTTGTTTTAATCTATTATGCTATTACTCAAACTTGTATACTCGCCGGTACATTTTTGTACTGACTCTATTTTAATACATGTTGCAGGCTGATAGGATGCTGAAAACATGGAATTGCGCTAGGATGAAGCTTAGAAACTCACCTAGTTAACTTAGTCTATGAACAATGTTTGATACTCGATGTTTGTTGGAACTTGTGGTTGTTTTGATATGGTTGTGTTGTTAGACAATTTTGCATGAAATCTATTAACCTTATTGAAACAATAGTGTTATGGAATTCTCATGAGCAATCTGAACGCCTAGTGCTCGCGCCCCGATGTTTCCGCCATCGGTTGGGGTGTGACAGACTGGTATCAGAGCCATAACTATAGGTAATTAGGATAAGTAGGAATACTTTCCCTAGTCTATAGTTCTAGGAAATCTCGACTCTTATTTGTTGTTTAAGACTTATGCATTCTACCGTATCTTCTTTCTAGCAGCATATATTCATGTTAAAACTTACATGCCTTTCCTAAGGCTAACATAATATACACTTGATACTTTGAAAACACTGTTCACCAGTGTTTGTGTTTTGCACGAGGTTCGCCCTCAAGACAGGAGTGACATCCGAACCTTGATGGGAAGACCTCCATATTATTCTAGTAGGTCTTGTCTGCGGATAAGTACCAACGCTATTTAGGGTACGATGTTGTCAAGTTAGAGGTGAAACTCAGACCTTGATAACTGGTCCCATTCTTTGATGACTTTATGTCTCGCCAAAGTCTCGCGACTTCCGATCAATTAGGAACGTGGAATGACCAAAAGGGAGAATATCGTAGGCCTAACATCGATGGCGTATTTGTCTAAGTAAGTCAGGACACGTTACCTCAATTCGAAAGGGGTTCGAATCACTTTGGTTAGTCGTCGTTCCCCTACCCGGAACAATCCTATGTTTTATAAGCATATCTTTTGTGTCATTCTGATTTTATGTATGTGGTTTTAAACTCGATTCTTCATTTGTTTTGGTATACTTTTACACGAGTCGCACGTTTGTCCGCAATCTAAAACAATTAATCCCTCAGGATCACACTAAATTTACAAGGTTTATCTATGTGATATTGTGATTGTAAGGCACTAGAGGTAACATGGAATGGAATACGAGGGAAAAGTGACGTGTCCGAAACATGGTGGATACGCCGCTGGTACTTCCTATATATAAGTGTTTCTGACATGTTACCAACTTTCATAACAAGTGCCATGCGAAACTTAGTGTCTGTGGATCGGTGATGAGGTTATTGAATTCTAAAACTACGAAAGGACTATTTGTGTACTCTATGTGAACCCTATGTGAAATCTATTATGTACTCTAGTGAAATCTATGTGTAAACTGCATATGTGTGGATTGAGAAACAAAATACGAAACGTAGCTTAGCGCCGAAGACGAGGAGGAAGTGGCATGTCCTGCACCTACGGGAGTTGCCTGTGTGTGTGGATTGAGAAACAAAATACGAAACATAGCCTACTGCATATAGTGAAATCTATGTGTAAACTGCATATGTATGAACCAATTTTTTTTCATATACCACCTAGGGGCCTAAAATCTTTAAAAATATTTTGCACCCCATGAAAAAAACCTTGGGTCCGCCACTGCAAGTCGCTGTCGTCTGTACTTCTTGTCCCCGCACGATCACACACTGTGGGATCTTCAGGTACAGTAGCTAGTAGGCGCTCGTTGGTTGCTTGCTGGTCCTTTTCACTTTTTACTCTTTGTCTCCTCTTGCTGGCATAGGCCTGCACCTACGGGGGTTGCCTGCAGTGGAACCTTGTGATCAGCTGAGTGTTTTTTAAGGTCAAGTATGGGTATTGTCCTCTGCACACGAGGTTAGGTCACGACCTATACGGCAGTTGGGACCATACCCCTTTAATTTTTTTTATTTTTAATTTTTATTATTGGTTGATTTTGGTTATAAAAGGGTCGGTAATTTGGTTATTAAAAAGATGATTAGGTTAGTGCGGTAAGGTTGTTTATAACAACGGTTTTCTTCACGTAACATACTATTTACAGACAATATAAAGATTCATTTTAGTTTTTCTTTTGAAAAGTAAAAAAAATCATTTTAGTTTTTTTTTTATAAATAAAATAGACAATTTTAATTGGTATCTATTATATAAAATACTGGCCGAGTTACATCAATATCGCAGGTAAGCGAGCAACAAGCTGCGCCGCTACCCCTTTCTGAATAGCAAACCCTAACCTATTAAACACAAACCCCTGCCCCCCTGTTGATGAGCAACTGCTGTGGACAACCTTTTGGACCCTAGTCAACAAACGGATAGCTTCTGGAGCTAGGGAGCCAAAGGTGTCGAAAGCGAAGGGGACAAATGCATGTTGGTTATCAGCACATGCTTTAGCGTGTTTATCCATGTAACACCTCGTAAATTTATGTCCAATATCATATCAACACGTGTCATGGACTTTAAACATGTAAGGAAGTGATTTAGAGGGACTAAAGTTGACAAACATAGAAAATATGTGAATATAAGGGTTCAAAGTGTCAACAACGGATAAATATGCCTTTCAATAATCCTACACGATGTTTATACTCTTAAACGAATAAATTATGGATCATACGAAGCTAATTGTGGAAGAAAGTGAGAGATTGCAAACTACAGGGGTTAAACGTGTCAACATGTTTAAAGTATACCTCTGAGTGACCTTTTAGCAAACCCGGAGCTTTGTAACGATTAATTATGCTCACTAGAATAAGTGATAAAAATTTCACAAGGTTTTGATAAAGTATGAGAAAGTTATGACAACATTCGTATATGAAGGGTTAAAAGCGTCAACGAGGCAAAACTTGTGTTTTCGGTTATCGTTTAACGAAACCAGACCTATTGATGATTGGTTTTATCTCATGGATCATAGAAATATAAATTTCAAGGGTTAAAAGTGCCTAAAATGGAAGAAATTATCCATTAAAAAGTCCAGGGGGTGAAAGTGTTTCTTTTTGAAACTTTTGGCCGGTCCCCCTACCTGTTGGTGTAGCGCCAGCACTGATGCCCTTTCCCGTGGCGCTACGCGATGGACTACCAGTATCAGCAAAGTCAGTTAAACGTGTCAGCTTGCATGTTTACGCGATTCAACGAGTTTGCCACCCTCTAGCTCATTGAAACACGTCCCTAGACACTTGTTATCACCTCTGGAAGTTCCCTTAATACCTGGATCAATCTCCATGACTTCCCTTGGCTATATATAGGACCAATTGTTGCAACTTATGAACTCACTTTTGAGCATTCACTTGGAAAGCTTCCAAACTCTTGTTCTGAGGATTTCTGGAGCTCAAGGGCACTTCTCAAGGATCCCTAGTCGTGCTTAGGACTTCAGTAAGTGTCCTTAACCTTTCTTAATTCGTTTTACTTAGTTTATTAGCCTAAAGTCAAACCGTCGTAATTAAGGTTTGACTTCGTGATTAGTTAATATTTTTCCAGTCAAATCACGAATTGAAAGTAGCTTTGAGTTGGTAATTATGTGGGTAATAAACCCTTAAAAGGGCACCCTCTGATTCCCACTCTAACTAGGTCAATTGTCGGGTCAAAGTTAATCTTAAAAAGTCAACAGAAAGCTTATTTTCAAATTAATGCATAATTAACAATATAGAAGCTATGAAACCTGTTTTATCACTCATATAACTTGGTAATTAATGTAAGAACATGTCTAAGCATGTTTAACCCGACAATTTTCAGTTTAAGCTCGGTTCGGAACCGAAAGTCGCAAAAGTAGACTTTTGCTTTGACTTTCAGTTCTGACCCATTAGAGCATGTTTTAGAATTGCCTTAGAGCTCTATTAGGACCAGGTTATTGATTAGTGTAACCCTCTGAGGTTATACAACTTGGTTCATTAGTTATCCGATTCATATGCAAGTTTCCGTTATATGCCTAAATGTTGACCAATATGCCCTTTTGACCTTAAAACAAGAATTTTGAAAATGTGAGAGGACAATAATCTTTATTACTGATTTATAAACATGTCCCTAAATTTTCACATCGATTGAGGTCTAGATTAAGAGTTATGCTCATTAGCGTAATTAGAAATCTTTTTTTATTAATTAAACGGCGTAATTAGCGTATAGCCTATCTAAACCTAATTTTTGATACCAAACTTTTTACCTACTGATATAAAATAATATTTTGGGATTTTTGGAGATTTTTATTTAATTTTAGGCTGAGCATAACATAGAGTTCTAAGCTTAATTCGGTTATTGTCGGTTTTGCCCTTTTGGCCTATAAAATGAGTTTTTCAAAACAATTGGACACCAAACCTTTTGCTACTGATTTGTTATGATAAATAAAATATTTTGAGCCTTCTGGAATATTAAAATTATCAGCTTTCCTTTAAAACCCCGGAAATAGCTCAAAATCGCCTTTTTAAGCGTTTTTAACACATACTATGTATTAAAACTGTTTTAAACATATAAGACTTGATACCTACTGATATATTAAGTAAATTTTTATATTCTAACAGTAAGTAAAAGTTTTTAAACTCAGGTTTCCAGTTTTGACCTTTTAGGCTTAAGTGAAATTACCAAAATACCCTTTCGGTGCATAGTTTAGTTATAAATGGTAAATTTCACATATAGGTAATACCCTACTGATATAACCTATTAATTTGAGTATATTTACTGTTTATATCAGATCTGAAACTCAGAATCACATTAAATCTCTTTTATAACCTTTTAAATGACCAAAATACCCCTACGGGGCATAGTTTGTGTTTAAATCCATTTTGGGCATAATAGAAGATATCTTACTGATGTCACAACATATTTAAGACATATTAACTTAGGAAACCTGTATATGACTCATATGGTTACCCGTTACGCATCTTGCGCGTTCGGTTCGGTTTATGTAACTAGTTTGCATAAATTGACCGAAACGGGTCAAACCTTATCATTTTTGTCTCAAAATACAGAATGTGTTTAGTTTACCCATAGTATACAAGTCTTCAAACTTGTCGGGTCTAAATCACATTCTATTCCGGTCTTCGCTTAATCGTGCGTTTGAACCGTATCTTCCTTTAAAACTAACTGGTCTAAGTTTAGGCTTAATTAAAGACCCGTTAGGAATCTAATTGGTTATTATAAACCTTTGTTCCAGACTAGGAGACCCGGTAAAAGCTACGTGCATTTGCTGTTTGTGATTATTACTTGCAAAGGTAAATACTTTTAACTTATTTTCCTTATACGTGCTTGGGGTACGGTATATAAAATACCGCTTGGTCGGACATTGAATTTTTAATTGTATGAAGGTTAAATTATTGAAATGTCCCGTTTAAATTGTTTTGTTTGTTTAAAGCTTTTGGGGGGTTAATGACCATGTCCCGGATATCCTTGGCATCATTTTAAGAACTGGCCACGACCTAAGCACGGGGTGTAGGCGTACACCCGACAGTGCATAAATAAATAATAAGGTATAACCGCCGGTTTCGGGAATAACCCGCCGCGGGACTATATCATGTGGTGTGTCTATTGATCTTTAACCCGATGTCAATCCGGGCTACTGAACGCGTAACGAACACGTAATTCTCTTGCAAGTTTATATATAAATAATTATCCCAAGTTATAAAATATTTTGTGCCTTGTGCATTCAAATCAATTTTTTAAACCTTGTCAAAATGAGTCAGTTAATTGTATTTACCAGTGTAAACTGACGTATTTTCTCAAAAAGATTAAGTGCAGGTACTAATCGAAATAGGTTGGCCTCTCCTTAGCATCAATAAGAGTCTCGCAAGCTTGGATGCATTAAAAGTCTAATGAACTATGTTTCCTTTTTATTTTGATCCGCTTGCGGATCTGTTTCAACTATTTTATGATACTTAATATTACAATTTATTCGGTTGAAATAAATCTATCTTTTGCTTCCGTTGTGCATTTAAAATTGTGTTGTTTGACTATGATGATATCAACTACGTCACGATACTCCCCACCGGACCCACCGGTAATACGTGGAAATATCGGGGTGTGACAATCCACCTTTTTAGATTCCGCTTTCCTTATAGTCTGTCCTGCTACAAACCCGCTTTCCCTTAAACCAGCTAAGGGGGAGACTCCTGTGAGATCCACACAAGCATGTTTCCCTCCCGCCCAGCCAAAGACGAGCAGATCCGCTGGTCTCAATGCAGATCTCCCTTCCATCGGATCTGTAAGGAAATTCACAGGGGCCTCCTTCTTGGCAGAAATCCCCGCTCTCCTCAGTTTGAGTTCAGTTTGATTATTCTTATACATATAAAGCCATAACGAACCATCAGTTTCTTAATCTGTTCGACTTATTCAATTTGTTTGATTATGCTTTTTGCTACACCTTACTTCATATTATTTGCC
Source organism: Helianthus tuberosus (assembly GCA_030545235.1). Taxonomy (NCBI): domain Eukaryota; kingdom Viridiplantae; phylum Streptophyta; class Magnoliopsida; order Asterales; family Asteraceae; genus Helianthus; species Helianthus tuberosus. The sequence goes on from CM060412.1 coordinate 40,626,284, forward strand.
CTAAATTTAAATAAATATTTTATTAATATTTTTTTAGGAAATTACATATTAATGACATGTTAAATAACAAAAGAAATTATTTACAACTCATTGTAAATGATTAATTGTATAATGTATAATATAATTGTAAATGATTAATTGTATATTAATATAACTAGGTTATAACCATGTGTATTACACGGGTCGAATAAATGAATTTTATATACTAAATAATAAAACAATATATCTTTAAAAACCTCCTTTATTGCACGGGTTGAATATATATAATTTTATATATTAAATAATAAAAATTTATATCTATAAAAATCATATTGTACGGGTTGAATAAATATAATTTTATATACCAAATAAAAAGGTTATATCTTTAAAATCATGTGTATTACACGGGTTGAATAAATGTAATATTGTTTACCAAATAATAAAATAATACATCTTTAAAAAAAACTTATTTATTACACGGGTTGAATAAATGTAATTTTATATACCAAATAATAAAAAAGTTACGTCTTTAAAAATATGTGTATTACACGGGTTGAATAAATGTAATTTTCTATACTAAATAATAAAAAATATATATATTGTTATGGGTGAAATTCTGAGCCCATATCCTGAGAATTATCTTGGGTTATATCTTAATTATATTATATCTGTTTATATCCAGGATGCTGATTCAGGATATTGGTAACATCCTGAATGGTATCCTCAGGATTACTAACGGATTATGTGCAGGAGTACGAGACCAGGCGCCCAACGTTCATGAAGACCCTTTCTCCGGGAGACTCGGTCCAAGTCGTTCGAATAAAGACGTTGAAGCCGCTTTACCCGGTCTACAACGTTATTAATGGAATATTCGGGAGCATCCCATATTTATAGGAATTTTAGTTTGTATTTTGTAACTATAAATAGATGGATAAGTCAGATCGAATAGGACATCACAACTACGCTCACTACTCACTCACACTTGTTCTGTCGCAAACTTTCACTCTCACAGAAAGCATTATAACACTTAGCGATCTGATCAATATCCTGCACTGTATCCTAAGGTTTGAAGCAATAAGAAGAACTAGGCAGCTGCGATTGTCAGCTCCCGAGGTTTTATGCCGGCGATCTAGATTGATCAAGGGCTTTCCTCGTACATCTCGTGTCATTTCCTTTACTTTTTTCTCATAGTATGATCATAGATACAGCTCAATATCCTGAGTCGTATCCTGAAAACTGTTTTTTTTTCTAAACAACTTAACCAGCATATTTTCAACACACTTTTTAGCACACTACCTCACTTAACTAATTTGATCACTTAATTGCTTCGGTAATTTTTGACCAAAACAATTTGGCGCCCACTGTGGGGCAAGTGGTGCTGTCTTTACTAAAAATCTTTGCGAAGTCGTTAATTGGTTTTCTGTTTTCGAAACTTTTTGCCACATTGTTTACAATGACCTCAAGATCAAACATGAGCTCCTCCGCTGTGTCTGCTACAACTTCTGCTACTACTGGTTCGGTGCTTCCACCACATCCTCCAAGGATGCCGGCTTCTTCACAACCTCAGGATATTATTCCTACTCGGAGTGTTCAGGGATCCGCTCCCGTTTTAGCCTCTAATGATGAAATTCTAACCTTATTTGGAAGTGTGCAGGAACAAATGAGGCAGCAACAGGAAACAAACCAAATGCTATTAAGAGAAATACAACTCTTAAAATCTAGCTCGAGCAGATCTGCTGAAGACATTGTTACTCCTTTACAACCCAGAACTTTGAACTTCAGTTCGGCTGTGTATACTGAGGATAATAGGGGGAATATTGTGCCTAGCCATTTCCAGAATCATACTCCTGAAATACCCTCCTCGGTCAGGATGTCAACTGTGAGGAGCTCAGGATATGCTTCAGGATATGGCCAGAATCCTCAGACTGGTAACGTGTCAAATAATAATATTCATGCTACTAACAATGGTGGGTCTTTGCAGGATGCAGGTATGACGTCAACATTTACTAGGGAACTTCAGAAATTGAAGGACATGATATCCGGTGTACCTGGAGTGGTCCAGCCAATTCCAGAAGTGTCTCAAGACAGCCACAGGATATCTCGTTTCGCATATCCTATCTGTGATGCTGAGATCCCGAAGAGATTTCAAACCCCCAATATGAAGCTCTATAATGGGACTACAGATCCTGAAGAGCATATTGCCCAGTATAGGGAAAGAATGGAAATTAATCCTATCCCTCCGGAGCTCAAGGAAGCGTGCCTATGCAAGGGCTTTGGTTCTACCTTAACAGGATCGGCCTTGAAATGGCTCTTAAATGTTCCTCCGCATTCGATTACATCATTTGCTCACTTAGTGAACTTATTTAATAGTCAATTTTCTTGTAGTCGGAGTTTTGAAAAACTGACAAGTGATCTTTACAGGATAACTCAAGGACCTCAAGAATCCCTAAGGGATTATGTGAACAAATTCAGCAGGGAATCCTTGGATATCCCACACCTTGATGTTGCTACAGCGGTTCAAGCATTCAAGATGGGACTACAAAAGGATTCCCAGTTTTATCAGGATCTTGTGATGAATCCTTGCAGGAACTTGGACAAAGCTCGAAACAGGGCCTTGAGATATATCAGGCTGGAAGATGATAAGAAAATGCAAGAGAAGATGAACTCATCCACCACCTATGAGTCAACTAATAGGAAGTCAGAATCCTCATTTAAACCATATCGCTCTAAGCCGTATGGTAGAAATGAAAACAAGAAAGTGAATGCTGTTGAAGATGAGGATCCAGAAGAATATCCTGAATTATCCGAATATTGCTTTTCTGTTAACATTCCTGAATTAATGTATGCTATGCAGGGTTTAGGAGATAAAGCTAGGTGGCCTCGAAAGAATCAACAAAAAGCTGATTGGAAGGATAAATCGAAATGGTGTGCCTTCCACGAAGATTTTGGACACGTAACTGAGGATTGCATTTCTTTGAGAAAAGAAATAAGCTATCTTATAGCAAGGGAAATCTGAAGGATCTTTTAGGAAGAAAGAAGAATAAGGGTCAGGATACTGAGAAGGATCCTGAACGAGCAGCATCACCTCCTGCAGATGCCAAGATAATCAACTTTATTTCAGGAGGATCCGACATTTGTGGGACTTCGTATTCTGCGGCCAAGAGACATGCAAAGGAGGCTAAGGACGAAAGGGGAGACAAACCAGCCAGAATGACTACCCTCACAACTGATAAAGTGATCACTTTCGATAGTGATGACAGGGATACTGTTCAGGATCCTCACCATGATGCTCTGGTAATAACATTATATGTGGCTAACCATTTTGTACGCAGGATATTGGTGGATAATGGAAGCTCCGTCAACATAATCCAACTAGAAACTTTGAAGAGAATGAATGTATCTCCAATGGATATCACTTCGAAATCCACCGTTCTTGTTGGGTTCAGCGGAGAGGCTAGGAACACAGTGGGAGAGATAAAGTTACCAGTATATGTTGAAGGGGTCAACTCGATACAACGTTTCTGTGTGATGGACTCCCTATCCTGCTATAACATAATATTGGGTAGACCTTGGATCCATGATATGAAAGCCGTGTCGTCAACTTATCATCAATGCATCAAGATCCCTACCCCTTGGGGTGTTATCAAGGTTGATAGTGATCAGCAGGAAGCGAAGGAATGTTACTCATCCTCAATGAAATCTTCAACCAAGCCTAGCACAGCATAGCAATTAAAGATGCGGGCCTAGGATATCGTGGAGGCTTCGGAGTAGGATATGAAGAAAATTATCCTAGATCAGGATAATCCTGATATCTCGGTGCTCGTAGGAACCAATATCCCTCAGGATATTGAAGAACAATTAACTAACTTTTTGAAGTGCATGATATCAACATTTGCATGGAAGCATGAGGATATTACAGGTATATCCAAAGACATTATCACTTACAAGCTTGGAATTGACAAGTCGTTCAAGCCTATACAGCAAAAGAGAAGGAGGTTTGCTCCTGAACAAAATGCAATTATCCAAGAGGAAGTCGAAGGATTGTTGAAGTCCAAAATGATCAGAGAAGTCAAGTTTCCAAGATGGCTAGCAAATGTAGTCGTGGTACAGAAGAAAAATGGGAAATGGAGAGTATGTGTAGATTACACAGACTTGAATAAGGCTTGTCCCAAAGACCCATTTCCCCTTCCTCATATCGATGCAATGGTGGATGCTACTGCCGGGCATGAGATGTTAACCTTTATGGACGCATCCTCAGGATTTCAGCAGATTCAAATGGAGCCTTCGGACCAGGAGGATACTGCCTTCATGACACCAACAGGTATTTATTGTTATACTGCTATGCCTTTCGGTTTGAAAAATGCAGGCGCAACATACCAAAGATTGGTAAACATGATGTTCAAAGATAAGATGGGGGACACAATGGAGGTATACATCGACGATATGGTGGTAAAATCTAAAAAGGCTGAGGATCACCTCCAGGATATTAAGGGAGCATTTGATATCCTGGATCAATATAACATGAAGCTGAATCCTGCTAAGTGCCATTTCGGAGTGGGGGCAGGAAAGTTTCTAGCATATATGGTGACCAAAAGAGGGATAGAGGCAAGCCCGGAGCAGATTAAAGCCATCTTGGATATCAAATCACCTTCAAATATGAAGGATGTTCAATGGTTAACAGGGCGAGTTGCAGAATTGAATAGATTTATCTCAAGATCCTCGGAGAAATGCAAAGAATTTTATGATATCCTGAAGAAAAACAAGAAGTTTGAATGGGAAGAGAAGCATGAAGCAGCCTTGCAGGATTTAAAGCAATACCTTTCAACGGCACCTCTATTGATGAAGCCTGAGAACGGTGAACCACTGTCCTTATACCTCGCAGTATCGGGGAATGCTGTAAGTGCCGTCCTTATAAAGGATCATGAAGGTCAGCAATATCCTGTCTATTATGTTAGTAAAAGTTTGTTAGATGCTGAAACTAGATATTCTCATTTAGAAAAGTTGATACTAGCATTAGTTATGGCATCAACGAAGCTTAGACATTACTTTGAGACACATAGGATTCATGTTAAAACTAATTATCCTGTTAAAAATGTGCTTAGGAAACCAGAGATGTCAGGTAGGATGGCTAAGTGGTCAGTGAAGTTGAGTGCTTATGACTTAGTATATGAACCTAGGAATGCCATAAAATCCCAGGCTCTAGCCGACTTTGTGGCTGATTTCAGTAGTGACATTCAGGATGTGGTAGACCTAGAAGTCCAACAATTAGGAGAATCCTCAGGATCCTGGACATTATACACTGATGGAGCATCTAATGTTAGAGGAGTAGGATTGGGAATACTACTAAAATCGCCACAGGGGGACATATTACCCCAGGCTATTAGGTGTGAATTCCCTGCTACCAATAACGAAGCAGAATATAAGGACTAGAAGGTTCAAAGTTGGAGATTGGGTGTTAAGAAAGGCTTTTCAAAATACCACTAATCCTGCCGATGGAAAACTGGCTCCAAAATGGGAAGGACCATATGAGGTTGAATCAGAATCAGGAAAAGGAGCATACCGACTCAGGAGTATGGAGGGAGATATGCTACCAAGATCCTGGAATGCTATACACTTAAAGCTCTATTTCAAGTAAGAATAGAATTTAATTTCTATCTCAGAATGGTATGTACTCTATCTCTCTTAACTAAATTTGAATTCATTTATTATCTTGAACCCATTACTCACTTAGGCATCGGAGGGGTGTTAGCCAAGCTAACACCCACATTAGTTTAAGGTTGTTTTGCAGAATATGTCTCAGGATATAACTCCAGGATACACGCTCAGGATATCTCGAAAGATTAGAGGATTGGCCCCCTCTCTCAAGGTTAAGGGATCCTGATCCCTTCTAAGGTTTAAAGGTAATCACCTTTCTCTCGATTTGGGTTTGAACACCCCGCCTAGAGCGCAAGTTGTCTGGGGATAGTTTAAGGTAACGGGACCAGTTCATGTAAAAGTGACTGACAATTTCGTTACTGTTGGCTATATCCTGGATCCTAAAGGTATATGAGGATTGATCACCCTCTCTCACGAAATGGTATTTTCATACCCTCTAAGGTTTAAAGGTTTTCACCTTTCTAAGACTTGGAGTTTATACACTATCGCCTGTAGCGCATAGATATCAGGGTTTATCCCCAGGATGTTAAGGGTTTATCCCCAGGATGTTAGGGCTTATCCCCAGGATATCAGGGTTTATCCCCAGGATATCAGGGTTTATCCCCAGGATATCTGGGTTTATCCCCAGGATATCAAGGTTCATCCCAGGATATCAAGGGTTACCCCGGGATATTCGAGGTTTATGCAGTCAAACTAAAGTATGACCATGTTAAACACAGGGGACATACATCATACAATTTGAAAGATGGATTTAAATTTATGCACTGGGGACATTCCTGTGATTGAAGGATGGAATTAACTCTCCGGGAGTATTCGGTATGATCTCTCCTTTTTATAGCTTAAGTTTTATAAGTTGCGAGGCAGTATCCTGAGTAGGATATCTTTCAGGATATTCTTGCAATATGTTCCCAAGATTGTCCAAATTTAACTAGTTTTATAAGTAAAGTTTGAACACTAAAGTAGTAACAACAGAAATAAAGGCAAAAGGAAGTTATATTATTAACATACCAAAAGATGTGCTCTTAGTTTCACCTCAAACCAAGGCCCATCCACTAAGAGCACTAATAGTTCCTTACCGTATTTACTTAACAGTTAAAGGCTTTGTCTCAAACCGAGACCCATCCACCTCCAACTGTTATATTGTTCAAAAGAAAAACATACTAATGGTGATGACCAAGGGCTTCATCCTGAAACTCAGGATCCCTCCACCTCTGGTCATCATATTGTTCAAGTGCAGAAAAGTAAAATGCAGGAAAAGTAAATTGTTTAGAGTTACAAGCCAACGATCAAACTTAAAAAAGTGGGCTCCGGCCTTGGCACATATATCCATCATCGCCCACTTGTATTCTCTCACACAGCAGCATCTTCACCAGCCTTCTCCACCTTCTCGGCCTCAGCATCAGTTCCAACATCCTGAGTAGCATCCTCACCAGCATCCTTCTTGTCTCCAGCCTTGTCTGCCACCTCTGCTGACTTAGAAGACTCACCAGCTTCAGCAGGAAGGGGCACAGCCTTGCCTCCAAGCTCCTTCAGCTTTGCCACCCAGGATTCGACCGGCCAGGATGGGCACTCAAGGCCTGTCTCCCTGGCCTCATAAGCCATCTTAATACGATCTTGTAACAGAGAGACGATGGCAGAAGCCTTGATTCCCTCCCGGAAAGAAACCATGGCCTGTTCATGTTCCATTTGGACGGTGGCCAGCTTGATCTCAGCATCCTGGGTTACTTTTCTCAGCTTGTCCTCATAGTGCCGAGTCTTCGCTTCGGCAATGGCACCTTGGTCGGCAACAGTAGTTTCAAGCTGTTTAATCCTGGCTTCATGGAGTGCAGCAGTACCACAGGCATCGCTGTAAAGGTGGAGTAGATGTTGGAGGCCCTGTAAGTCAAAATTCAGGTGTAAGTCAGTAAACACTAACCTGATATCCTGTCAGGATATTCTATCAAGATATATGTGCAGGGTATAGGATCGGGATATTACCTTGTTGAGGAAGGATGTCATTGGTTCCAAGGAATCAGTGAAGCTGAGCTCATCATAAGAGAACCCTTTGGATCCTGGAGCACTAACCTCAGAGTTCTTCCTCTTTTTCGCCGTGGAAGCACGAGTCCTTGGGTTGCCCTTAGGAGCTGGGAGCGGCTTGGAGCTGGTGGCAGCAGGGGTCTCTTTCTTGACCATGACTGGAGTAGGGTAACTGTCAAGCTCATCAAGATCAAGGAGGATTGGAACTTTGCTGGAGTCTGCATACAGGGACTAAAATTCTTTCTCAAATACTTCAAATAAAAGCATGTATGCAGGATATTGTGTAGGATCCTTACCAGACATGTTTGCACTGGAAAGAGGGCTTGGAGATGGATTAAAACTTCTTTCAGCCTCTGGAAGGAGTTTGATAGCGTCGATCCTCTTCTGCAAATCAGCAAGGGGAGGTGCAAGCTTCCTGAAATCAGCTGTGTACAAAACAATAAAAAGAAATTGATCAGCTCAGGATACGAAACAGGATATAAGGCAGGATTATCCTTAAACCGTAAATCCTACCCTTTCTCAACCACTTCACCGGATATTTCGTTCCACCAGGGATGGAGTCTCTTTTTACAAAGAAGAACTTGGATTGCCATTTCTCCTCGTTCCTGGTGGCACGAAGTATCAGCGGATCGCCGAAGGTGGAATAAAACAAAAATCTACAAGATCCGTGGCATCTAAGCCGATATGCTAAAGGGAGGTCATGAACGGAAAGCTCAGGAATGTGATTCTTCTTGATCTGATCAAGAACAGACAAGACTCGCCAGAGCATCGGCATTGTTTGGCTAAAACAGATTTTGGTAATTCTGAAAAACTCGGTGATAAAATCTGGGAAAGAGAACCTTAATCCTAAGGTGAAAGGAAAGGCACTAAAACACAACCACTCATCGGAAACCATGTCCGACCGGATTTCCCTGTCGAACGGCCGGAATACCGTTCCTTCCGGGAAGATACCGGAGGATTTGAGAGCCGACAAGTGGGCACTATCAAAGGAGCATATCTCTTTCTCCGGTTCTTGGAGAAGATTCTGTTGGATAAATGAGGGGGCGGAGTCACCGGAGCTTGATCTTGTTTGCCTTGTCATACTTTTGCCGGAATACTGAACAGAATGAGGGGTAAAGATGAAGATCAGAGAGAGAGTATGTACCTTTTTCTTTATCAGTTATGGTTAAAAAAGGATGAGGATGAGAAGTTATATGGAGATGATGAGTAAATATAGGCTGTGCAGTTGCAAAAGGTCACATCATGGGTCTAATCTCTTAAATTGCCTCGTTCTTTGTAAAAAATGTAACCGTTAGTGCCAGGATACCAAACGGTAACATTTTTTGGGGACAATTGTTATGGGTGAAATTCTGAGCCCATATCCTGAGAATTATCTTGGGTTATATCTTGATTATATGATATCTGTTTATATCCGGGATGCTGATTCAGGATATTGGTAACATCCTGAATGGTATCCTCAGGATTACTAACGGATTATGTGCAGGAGTACGAGACCAGGCGCCCAACGTTCATGAAGACCCTTTCTCCGGGAGACTCGGTCCAAGTCGTTCGAATAAAGACGTTGAAGCCGCTTTACCCGGTCTACAACGTTATTAATGGAATATTCGGGAGCATCCCATATTTATAGGAATTTTAGTTTGTATTTTGTAACTATAAATAGATGGATAAGTCAGATCGAATAGGACATCACAACTACGCTCGCTACTCACTCACACTTGTTCTCTCACAAACTTTCACTCTCACAGAAAGCATTGTAACACTTAGCGATCTGATCAATATCCTGCATTGTATCCTGAAGTTTGAAGCAATAAGAAGAACTAGGCAGTTGCGATTGTCAGCTCCCGAGGTTTTATGCCGGCGATCTAGATTGATCAAGGGCTTTCCTCGTACATCTCGTGTCAATATCCTGAGTCGTATCCTGAAAACTGTTTTTTTCTAAACAACTTAACCAGCATATTTTCAACACACTTTTTAGCACACTACCTCACTTAACTAATTTGATCACTTAATTGCTTCGGTAATTTTTGACCAAAACATATATCCTTAAAAAACCCCGTGTATTGTACGAATTGAATAAATCTAATTTTATATATCAAATAATAAAAAGTTATATCTTAAAAAACCTCATGTATTACACGGGTCGAATAAATGTAATTTTGTATAGTAAATAATAAAAAAAATATATCTTTAAAAAACCACGTGTATTACACGGGTTTACTAAATCTAATTTTATATACCAATAATAAAAAGTCATATCTTTCAATATTCTAATGGATAATACTCGATACGCGATGGATATGGTGATTGTGAAGATGGTTCTTGAAAAGAAGATATCTTATTCAAGAAGCAAATCAACATCTATTTGAGTGATAAAATGTTGGTACCAATTCCGACAAATTTATTTATAAATTATGTAATAAAATTGATATAATATTTTTTTGTTAACGAAGTCTCAATAAATTTAACCCTTTATTTAAAACTTGTAAATGTAACGAAGTCAAATATAACCATTTATTTAAAACTTGTAAATGTAGAAATGATAAATAATATTAGTTAATTTTATTTTAAGTTTCGTAAAATCTATTTGATATCAAACTAAACAAAACGTTCAAATATATAGTTAATATCAAGAGTAAATTACGATTTTGGCCTCTGTGGTTATATCACTTTTACGCTTTTAGCCAAAAAATGATTTTTTTAACGTCTGAGCCTCCAATGTCTTTTTTTAATCCTTTTGGCCCCAAACACTAACCCCATCCATTTACTTTTAGGGGCTAAAAGAGTTAGAAAAAATGACGTTGGGGTCCAAAAGGGTTAGAAAAAAAGACGTTGAGGGCTCAGATGTTAAAAAATTCTTTTTTGGGCTAAAAAGGTAAAAGTGATATAACCACAGGGGCCAAAATCGTAATTTACTCTAATATCAAATTAGATAACTAAGTTTGAATTTGAAGTAAAGAGATAAATATAAAAGTAATAATTAAACTAAATAATATTTAGTAGGAGGATTTCTATAATTAATTAAAAGAAATTAAACTAAAATAATAATTATCCATAAGACATAGCCTAATATGATGACAAGTGTCCCAAAAATGGTTTCTTTTATTATATAGTACTTGCGGTAAGACCCGTGTGCAAACACGGGTCGATTTTTAGAAAACCATGCATAAGACATATTGACAGAGAGTAAAAAAATAATTAGTGCAGACTTACAAAATAGATATAAATTAATGATCAATATGTTTATTCAACAGCAATTCCATTATATTGGTAGCAAACCACTGTTGTCTATTAACTGTTAAAAACTTATGTTACTTTCCAACAGACTTTCCTAAGAATTGTTGTCGCAACCCCCGTCCCCTAACAACTCGGGAACGGGCGGCCGCGGCCAGTTTCGGTGGTATCCAGGTGTTTATCATTTTGGCAGCGAAAATTACATCAGGACCGTAGTTATGAAATATTTTATCAGAGTAAAATACCACACTTTCATAATATTAAACACGTGGGAATAATCCCAAGTTTTAAGTACACACATTTTCATAGGAATAAATCCTATTTTATTTAATAAAAACATCTCTTTATTTTAGGTAACTTTATAGCCACTTTTCCAAGCCTTCAGTGCTGTCCAGCTGGCTTCTATTTGGCTTTCACATTTTGTTACCTGAAACGCGTTTAAACACATTTTGTCAGGGGAAAATACTGGTGAGTGAATCTCAGTTTAATCAAGTTAAGTAAAACCATTGTACAGTATTGAGGGCGGTCGCGCAATTACATTTGTTTCCATCTACTTAATTACCACCCACGGTACTGTCAACCCGACTTGTGGTCATGTTACTCCTCGCAAGGTAGTAACAAATTTTGTATACAAAACCCCAACATACCGACGATAATTGTAGAATACAAATACTTAATAACTGTTTAATATATTATTAATTGTGTGAGCTTTTGTAAAAACAATTTGCAAAAAGGAGATTACTCACATTGCTGTCTTAGATTTTCTTTAGGGATTTCCTGATGATTATCTATTAAATACACAAACGCACAAGCGTTAGTATAATAACCCAATATTTACATTAGTAATACCCTCCCCGAGACAGCATTCCAACGACTACGAACCACGACAGCCGTTATGGAACCCTGGATCAATCGGGCAGCGTATCTAATTCATAACGGAATTCTTGGGCAAGCCTTTGAGCTAGGTTCCTCCTTTGGTCCTCTTCTCGAGTACACACTAATTCACCTGTCAAGGTGTTTGCTAGTTCTACAGCCTCTTCTATGGTTTGAGGTCTAGTTGCCTTGACTACATGCCTAATTTCACTGATTAATCCCCAGATATAACAGGAGATTAACACTGGTTCAGGTGATGCAAGGGTTGGCACTATCCTAGCATATTCAAAGAATAATGTAGTGTACCCCTTATTATCCACCCCAGTCATCCTAAGGTTTAGAAACTTTTTTGCTATCAGTTCCTTTTCATTAGGAGGGCGGAATTTTCTTTCTACCATATTCTTAAATTCCTCCCATTCCATATTGTAAACCCTATCACTCCCCCTAGACTGGAGGATAGTGTTCCACCATTCTACTGCGGAATTCTTAAACAGATTGGAAGCAAACATTATCTTATTGTAGGATCATTTGCACGACCAAACGAGTCGTTCAGAAGAGTTTTTCCTCAATACGAGAGGCAGAAACAAACGTATCAAGTTAATTCAGCTTGCAAATCACTTTAAATGTCTTTCTGATTGATTTGACAACGTTTTACAGCGAGTCAACACTTCGGCAGCACTTCGGCTCTGAAACCGAAAAATTGGAACTCCTACAAACAAAATCACAAGGCACCTATTTATAGGCTGGCTAATTTCGCATGAACAGGTTCACACGAAATCACTTTCACACGAAATACCTATTTCGTGCGAAATTACCAGTTGATTTCGTGTGAAATCACTAGTTAATTTCGTGCGAAATTACACTCTGTTATTTCGTGCGAAATTACCTTCTAACCTATTTTTGACATTTTCCTCGTATAATGTGCCCTGATCTATCTATACACATACAAGACTTGATACGAGACGAAGTCGAGAGACGTATGCACCAACAGACTCCCCCTCGGATGTTGACGAAGTCTTCAGTGTCGAGTCTTCAATCTTTAGTCTTTATCAGTCTTCTCGAACTCTCCAAAGTATCTAACAATGTAAAGCATCCTCAATCTTCTCTCTTCTCTTTATCTTCAGGATCTCGATCTGGCTATTACTTCACTCTATCAACTAAACTCCCCCTTGAATGTTGATCTATCTTTCTAATTCTCTTGATTCCTTAAGTTCATTAGCATCATCAGTATCAAGATCGTAACCTGGCTCTATACTCCTCAGAATAAGAAACCTGGCTAACCTGCACATATCTCTACCTCACAATAAATTTCACAAATTTAAAATTTGACAAATTTATATATCACTTGCAGGAATTGATCAAACAATAAATGATTTAACAATGTTAATCTCTTATGAACCACTTGTAGAAAAACATTTTACTTTTCAAATAATTTTCATCACAAACATTTCAAACACACTCTCCTAAACCTTTTGTTCAACATGTTTAGCACTTGGAATTTTGAAAATCAGCTCTCCAACATCAGTTGTCGAAAATCTTTTTGAATTTTCAAAAATTTATGCTAAAAACACACTGAAAATATTTTTGGATTTTGACTAAAATGAAAATGCAGTAAAGAAATATTTACAAACAATATTTTTGTGAGATTGTGTAAGAGGATCATATCAGTTTCTGAGACAAATCACCAACACCGTTAAGCTTTAAACATTTTAAGTTCTAAACAATTCACTGAGATTATCAGTATACTGATCCACTTAAATTCTCACACAAAGTTCAACTGTTTCGAGATACGAGATTAATGTTTTAAGCACTTAAACTTATTCACGTGTCCCACCTTAGAATATACTCCCGTATCTAGATCCCAATATTCAGTCTTACAGGTGAGTATACCTAGATGTTATCTGTAAAGGGTTAAATGCGAGGGCCATGAGAGCTCAGGCTATTGCTTCCGCAAAATCAGAGAGATGATGGCTTCGACTTTAGGTGTGTTCCCTTTAGAGAATATTTTCTTCAACAGCACATGATTAGCATTTTTTCAATGTTTCATCATTTTTTACTGAGGGTGATGCTATATTTTAAGCAAGCGAAAAGTATTATACGGGGACTAGGCCATTGCTTCCACAAAATCAGAAGTCCCGGGATAATACCCTAGATATCACTGAGTATAAAGACCTAGTATCTCAGAAAGAGGGACCTTTCAAACAAGATTTCGGGGGTTACTGTAACATCCGTCAAAATGGGTTTCCAAAATCCGACCCGTTTTAAAAAAATTGGGATCCTAACCCTTGAAACTCAAAGTCTTGATCGTTGAAAGATTTTTTTTTTATCGTTAATTTGATCCGTTTATAAATATATTTATTTATTTATTCATTAGTGTAATTAATTAAAATTAATTGAATTTTACAATTACAAAGCTTAACCTGTTTTTTTTTTATTTAAACTGGTTAATTAAGTTACCTAATTCTTTAATTAATTAATTAATTTAAAGATTTATACATATAACCAAGTTAGTTAGAAATGAGTTTTAAGGTTATATAACTAACCAAGTTAACCATTCTAAGTTAATCAAGTTTTATTAGTCCAGGGTGTAAATTGTAACTTATAACATTTATAAGCTCCATACCTTTAATTTCCTTTTCTTTTGCCGCCAAAAGAAAATCAATGCCAGTAATGTAGTAGTTGCCGTTTCCTTTCGTTCGTCAGGCTGATTTCTCGAGATGTTAAATGCTTCCACATTTACTAATTTAATCTCAATTGAATGACATTTAAAGAAAACGTCGCATGCTTGAATGCCTTTGCCGCCCAGCGACTAATCTCAGCAAAGTGACAGTTGTCTTCCCCTTCTTTCTCAAACATAGTTTCCTTTTAAACCTCCCTGATGAGCTTGTGATTGAAGGCCTCCTTCTGTAACAATCGTGAACCTAGACCTATTATAAAACACATTCAATCACTCCCAACTTGTTTCCATAATTTAACGAGGCGTTTGAATACCCATTTCAACTCATGAACACCTCGCCGGACAACCGGGAATATTGTCGGAAATTCCTTGAAGATCGCCGGAACGTCAGTCGGAGCGAACCAAGCTCACCGAAGCCGAACGGAGATCACAACGGGGACTCGGCTCGACTCGTTACGTATGCGGTAACCAAATACATCACTCCAGAAACCCGATTGTGTTTTCGTCGGAAAACGTATCCACGCCAAAGACAGACGACGCCGGAGTTCTGTTCGACAGCCTCGCCGGAGACCGAGAAGGAGACCCGGAGACACCCGAAGCTCGCAACGGAAATCATATCGTCATGTTTCGGTTATAAAAGTTGACAAGTTATAAAACCAGCTCCCTCGATTTCGTCTCCTCGCCAAACGCATAAGAGTCATACCTTGTCGGAAGGATCTGGTCATCGCCGGAGTTCGGAGCATCACCAGAATCCTATCGAAGTAACCCGAGCTCACCAGGATTAACGTAACTCGTCGGAGTTTACGTCGGAACTTATCATCGTCCGGTATAACTTCCTTCCATTTATCTCCAGTTCTTTGATAACTATCAAGCATGATATGGTGTTAGTATGTTAAGTTTCGGTCCGATTTACGTTCTAGACGATTGGCAGTTAGTTCGCATGAGCTCAACAGATAATATACTCGAAATAATTCACAGATCTAAATGACTAATATGCCGATTCATTTTATAATATTCTTATTCAAACTCTTTATAAAAAAAATGAATAGATGGGTTTTAACAAAAATATGCAGTCTTTGTTTTTGAATGTTAAAGAAATAGGGTATGTTCGTTTGTTTTAAGGAAATCAAATGAAGAAGACGATGTGTTAATAAAACTCATAGTTTAATAATAAAACAAACAACCAACCAATTTATTCCTTTTAAACTCTTTTATATCTTGAACGGAATAAAATTTATTAATTTGTAGACTCTAAATTTTAGGGGTTATATTTAACCCACGAATGTTAACGAGTTCGTTATGTAACTAAGACGTTCACGTATTTCATATCTAGGATAATCACTCTCGTACGTTCGATTTTTCTCCAATCTTACTCGTGCGTTACTTACAAGAAATCGCAACGCAACCAATGTGAGTATACTCGATCCCTTTTTCCCCTTTACACTTTGGGATGCAACATGTATAATTATGCAAACATCTTTAAACTAAACTAAACATACTCAATCCTTGTACAAACATGAAACTAATGTGCTTTACTTATGATTCTTGTATGCTCTATTTGAACGATTTGGAACGTATATGCTCATTAACTTTGCTAGCCCACCTTAACAATTATAGCGCTATAGGATTTACGCACCGCCCGTTAAACTTGGGGTATTGTTAAGTTAAACATTTACCATCCCGCTATCAATTGGGATTAGGCTATTTTATGCGTTGGATTCTTGGGTTTGATCATAGTGTACGCCAAAATTGCATACTAGTAATTCACATATTATGAACCATGTTGGATTTGAGTTTTTATTCTATTATGCTATGTAAACAAACTTGTATACTCGCTCATTGCCTTTGCATTGAAACTCTATTTTAATACATGTTGCAGGTTGATTAATGAAGTATGGATGATTGATGAAACAAGTGTAGGGTGGACTAGATACACACCTTTAATCTATTTATCTTTTGTTGATTTGAATTTGAACAATGTTGTTATTTCCATTTTAAATGTTGTATGACAATTTAGTCCTTGCAATGAAATTTGAATTCAATTAAATATTGTCACATAGTGTTATGATGTTTTGAGCAATTTGTTCGTCTCATCCCGATGTTTTCGCCATCGGTTGGGGTGTGACAGTTACCCATATATCCGAGAGATGTTCCCCACGATATAAGTAAGTTTGAAATTTAGGTTTATATCTCGACACAATCTACTAAATGTGTAAAACCTACTGGCACATCATCAGTGAGACCGTTTATCACTTTTGACTTTCCAATTCTCTAGCATGCTACGATCATCCACTGATGTACTATCATTTCCTCTTTTCTCAACAAAACTCATTTTTGATTTTATCATGTTTTTGGTTTTTTTCAAATTTTCTAATGTTTTTTGATTTTCTGAAATTTCTTACTCCCCCTAAAATGCAAAACCATTTAAAAAATTTGAAAACAAACTGTACAAATAAATTGACAACTGATATCAAATCACTTCAAATCACCATCCACTTGGCATAAACAATCAGAACTCCCCCTTTCAACAAACAATTTTCCATTATGATTTCAAAACACTTAAGTTTGTTTTAATCAAATAGTTTTTCCGGAAAATAAGTTTTGCTGATTTCATAAAACCACTTGTAGATTAGGGGATCAATTCATCACCTTGTTTTTTCAGCCATTTGAAAAATTTAACAGTTTTAGATTTTAACAACAATTACCACTAGTAGAAAATCAAGTACAACTTAATGTCCCTGATTTACCACTTGTAAATCGAAATCACTTTCGTGAATTTCTCAAGAAAGATGCCGATACCTGCTTCACACTTACCAACCTGGAAGCTCCGGCAAGTCATACTTTTCACATATGAAAAACAGACATCCAAGCCTGACCAAACTTGGATGTTAACTCCTCGTCTTCACTTGGGTTGTAAGTTGCTTTCTTTGATTCATAAAAATCTTTAACCCCTTTTACCTTACCATCGACCATCTTCCCAAAAATCTTTTTCACATTTCCATTAAAAACCTTTTCGACATCAAATTCTTTCTTTTCAGAATAGAATTGATTCAAAATCTCAACCTTTCCAACTTTTTGTTTAAAATTTTCAGCCCGCAATGGTGGAAAATTGATATCATCCATTGGCGGCACTGAAGTTTCTATTTTTAGCTCAATTTGTGTCTCCTCTGATTTTGTGGAATCAGATTCATCGCCAGATTTCACATCATATTTCTTAACAACCCATCTTTGGTTGTCAAGATTCACTCTTCTCTTGTAAAATCTTTTTGAACACTCGCCAACTTCATATGTTGAGTTTTTAAACACTTTGAATTTTTCAGTTGGTGGTTCAGTTTTATCAACAATTTTCTCTTTGAGTTTAGAAACAACTTCCTGTTTTGTATTGGTAGCCATTGGACAATTCCAGGCTATGTGACCAACTTCTTAACATCGATAACAGGTTCTGGTTTCTTTTCTCTGATGAACTCCATTCTTCTCAAACTTGTATTTTTCTGCAAAGAACTCTTTGTTTGTTTGCTTCCAGAATGAGCTCTTTTGTTCTTCTTCCGAACTTGTCCCTGAAACAAATACAGTTTTTGTTTTATAAATTTTCTCATTTTTATGATTTTTCGGTGGAATAAAACCAAGACCTTTCTTTTTGTAATTACCGTTATGGTTTGGTTTCTTTTGAAAACCAGAACCAGAACTGTAACCTTTTTTCTTGTTTAAACATTGTT
Source organism: Helianthus tuberosus (assembly GCA_030545235.1). Classification (NCBI taxonomy): domain Eukaryota; kingdom Viridiplantae; phylum Streptophyta; class Magnoliopsida; order Asterales; family Asteraceae; genus Helianthus; species Helianthus tuberosus. Next base: position 40,644,431 of record CM060412.1, read on the forward strand.
GAACTCTTGAGGTGTAAGGTTTAGGTTTTTCATTAAGGTTTTCATCTTTTATTTCAGAAATATTAATTTCTGTTAATTTGAAAACCTTTTTTATCATTTCTGGTTTAACACCTCTTATTGGAAATTTCTCATCAGAATATAATTTGTCTGAATCATTCAAAGTATATGCCACTTTGATTGGTTCGTCATTCAAATTAGATTTTGATAACATGAATTCTTTATTGTAAACTCTTTTAACCAACGATTTTGATTTGACCACTGATGAACTCGAACTTCCAGACTCAGATTTTGACTCTGACTCCTCATCCTTATCCAACACCTGATCGACCACTTTCTTTATTAACTCAGACTCATGATCAGTGTCAGACGATGTGAACGTGACATCAATGTTTTCTGGTAACTCATCAGTTGTTTCAGAATTTAACTTTATATTGACAGCCTTTTTGAATTGCTCCTCATTTGGTTTTCTGGGAGAATAACCTTCCCAGATCGGAGGCGGACACTTGTTATAATTTGCACTCTGTTTCTTACCAGTATCCTTTTCTTCTTGTTTCTCGTCTTGAAATGCTTCAAAACCTGCAACAGTTGGATAAATTCGATCAATCAAATAATCAGAACTAGAATAACTTTGCAATAAACGTCTGATTCTCTCATTTTCAATCTTTTCTGTCTCCAACTCTTTCTTCAGCTTTGCACATTCCTCAATGTAATGATTAATAGCTTTTTGCTTTGTCATCATCACTGCATTCATCATGGTTAAAGCATCTTCTCTTTCAGAATTTGTCTTTTGTAGACCAGTTACCGTTCTATTCAACACATCATACGATTCTTTCACATAATTGAGATTGAACAATAGGTTTTCTTTCATCTTATCTTGCTCACTCAACTTCTCCTCTTTCTCTTCACAGTGCTTACACGACTCCAAACACTTTAAACAAGGTTTGATGACTTCAACAATCTTTTCAACTTCGACTATCTTCTTAGCTTCAAATACTTTTTCAGCAATTTCAACTTCCTTTACATCAAACTCAACTCCTTTACTCTGTTCAGACTTCTCTTCATGTACAACAGTCTCTCTTTTTACCTGTTTCTGATTCTTTGCTGCACGTTTCTCCTTTAGCTTTTCCACACGATCTGCAAAATAAAATTGAAAACTTTCAGGAGATAAATGATTTTTTGCAATATTAATATGCATTTCTTCCTCATCATCACTGTCATCAGTTGATGATTGATCAAACACTTGTGTCTGTTCTGAACTATCATCTGAAAAACTAGATCCTTCATCTTGATTCTTCTCATCATTAGCAAACACTTTCATCCATTCTTTTATCAAGTCTGGTTCTTGAACTATCTGTGCAATTAGAGCAACTACTTTTGAATCAGGCGGAATGTATTTGTCCCAACTGAAACCTTCTGCCACTTTTTCATCATTTTGATCAATTATGCCATAATAAGCTTTCTTATTTGCTTCTTCGATCATTTTACCATGTGCAGTTTGTGGTTCTTTTTGTTGATAAGATTGATGAGCAACTTGTTGATATATAGCTTTTCTATAATAATCATTACCACCAAACGGATTCTGTGCTCCACTTGCTTCTTGATTTTTACATTCTCTCTTGAAATGTCCTTTCTCCCTGCATCGAAAACAAGTAACTTTAGATTTATCAAAACCCAAAGTAGAAACATTTGCATCCAAGAAATCATCTCTTCCTGTAATCATCATGAATTTTTCAGCTCTTCTCAAAACACTTGCTAAACACCACTTGATATCCATCAGCTCCATTTCCTCAGCATCGATCTGATCGTAATCCTCTTTTGTCAACATAGGATTTCCGATTCTTCCTGCAACCAATCCTTCATATGATTCCGACACTGTAGCAAGTAATGACATGTGACTTTTAGCAACCTCTTCAGAAAAAAATTTGACCGTTCTGAAGATGCAACGCGATGTTGCAATGTAAAACATGACCATTATTGTTGTTTGAACTTTGAAATTGATGACTTGAGTTTGATTCCTTCGGATTAACACTTGGATATGTGGAAAATCCACTGCTGCTGTTTGGACTTTGATTGACTAATCCAGATGAATTTTCTGCACTGAAAGCAGTTTGAATTTTCGGACTTGCTTCGACATTCTGAACACTCCCTTTGAAATACATCTTAACATCTTGTTGTGCATTTGGATTGTTCATTCTAGCAATCTTTTGTTGCTCAAGATCTTGACCCTCAATCTTTTCAATGAACTGGGAAATTGTCAAGCCTTCATATTCTCCAATATTCTTTAATATCATAAAAAATGTACCCCATTCTTTCTGAGGTAAAGCATCAGCTAATTTGTCAACCCATTCCTCACGATCTTTGTTGATACCTAACAATGACATTGACCGAACTAAGTGACAATATCTTTCAATCAATTTCTTTGTATCTTCTCCCGGCAAACTTGTAAATAAATCAAACTCTTTCTTTAACAATGATTTTTTACTCTTGATCATCTTCTCACTTCCCTCAAACTTAATTCGAAGTGCTTCCCAAATTGAACGTGAAGTCTTATCATGTTGAGGCAATATGAATATATCTTCTTTAATAGCTTGCTGAAGTAAACTAATCATCATCTTTTCTGCTTTGTACAAGTCTCGTTCTTTATCCGTAAATTCAAAAATTTTCTTTTCAACTCCCAAATCTGTACGTGGTAGTACATACTTTTTCTCAACACACTCCCAAGATCTCAAATGATTAGCTTGAACCCAGTTTTCAAACCGATCTTTCCAACCATAATACTCCTCAATGCCCATTAGCTTCGGGGGTTTTTGCAAAGTTCCAGTTTCATTTTCCATGTTCATACTCTGAGTAATGGCAACAGGAGTACTCGGACCAGTAGCAAATGCGTTATAAAATTCCTCTTCCATGATTCGGTAACAAGTTTCACAAAACAGTCTTTCAAACGAAATACCAATCTCAAACGAAATAACCTCTTCACACGGAATACCCTGTTCAAGCGAGATACCCTGAAAGACAACTTCAAACGAAAACAGTTCAAACGAAATCAGAATTTTCACACGAAATAGGTGATTTCGTGCGAAATAACCAAACGAAAGCCGGTTTCAAGCGAAATCAACTAATTTCGTAAGAAATACTCACGCGAAATACTAATTTCGTGTGAAATCAACCACAATTTCAAACGAAATATAATTTCGTGCGAAATCAAGAAGCTATTCCGTGCGAAATACTGTTGATGTCATCATCTCGAGCTGATTTTGTCAAAATTGGTCAAGTTTTTGTCCGATTTTAAGTCTGAAACTTTCAAGGGTTTGTTAAAACACTATTACGCGTATAATATGTGAAATTCAAGACATTTTGACCGTGAAATCAAGTTTAATTTTGAAAAGAAGGTGTAGAAATCAGAATTTGCAGCTGAATTGGTATGAACTCTTCCTCCTAAGCTCTGATACCACTTGTAGGATCGTTTGCACGACCAAATGAGTCGTTCAGAAGAGTTTTTCCTCAATACGAGAGGCGAAAACAAACGTATCAAGTTAATTCAGCTTGCAAATCACTTTAAATGTCTTTCTGATTGATTTGACAACGTTTTACAGCGAGTCAACACATCGGCAGCACTTCAGCTCTGAAACCGGAAAATTGGAACTCCTACAAACGAAATCACAAGGCACCTATTTATAGGCTGGCTAATTTCACATGAACAGGTTCACACGAAATCACTTTCACACGAAATACCTATTTCGTGCGAAATTACCAGTTGATTTCGTGTGAAATCACTAGTTAATTTCGTGCGAAATTACACTCTGTTATTTCGTGCGAAATTACCTTCTAACCTATTTTTGACATTTTCCTCGTATAATGTGCCCTGATCTATCTATACACATACAAGACTCGATACAAGACGAAGTCGACAGACGTATGCACCAACACTTATCCTCTTCCGTACACTTGCTTATTTTTAAGACTGCCTCAGTCTTTTCTATCCAGTGTAGAGCTGCAACGGCCCCTTCATTGCCCGAGAATTCCATTGGTTTACAAGATCAGAATTCTTTATAAGAACAACCATAAGACATGGTTCTTCTTCTTTTGGGAATGGGCGCTTGAATTATAGGTCCATTGTTTACGCTGTGTTCAGGTTTAGTGGGTCGTTTACTATCACGTTTACTTTTATTATCTACTCCCTTAACTGTTTTGATAATATATGGCATTGAATCTAGTATTCCTTGTGCCACTATGTGTTGGATGGCACTGTTATCCACTTGGTTTCCATTATTGTTGTTGTTCAGGTTATCGTTATCCGGGTTATTGTAACTCTGGTTTTCACTATTCTGGTTTTCCTAGTTCACTTCGTTGTCCATCTGAATTTTAAACATTTGACACTTATTAATATCACAAAATAATGTTTAAGGCAAATAATCACATAACACATATTGATCAAAAAAGTAGAACATTGCGACTTACTCTTTCTTATGTATTATGCATCTAATACAAGCTGAAACTGAAACTGGAATCTAAAATTACAATACTAGTATGCATCATTAACCACAAAGTGGTCTATACTATGATAAATATATTATTATTATAATATTTTTTTCATACACACATACTATATATATTTATTATTATATTATTATTACTATCACCATCACTGATATGGGTTCATCCAGAACTCCATATTACGCTCGTCGTACTTCCAGACGAGTCGTTCTCTGATCTGCCTCATCCTGTCACTGTTTTCTAAAATCTCCTCACCGAAGGTTCGGAGTTCTTGCACATTCTCTGCACTCATTGGGGGTGCAGGTGCTGGTACTGGATCTGGGTACTGTGGCATGGTTTCTTCCTAAGGGTACGGATTCTCGAGGATTTCCCTAATGTATTCATCATTATCATAGTAGGGATCTAGAGGGTCCAGACCTGGGTAAGCTGCTAGATTTGGCATGGGTTCGTCTGTTAGGTGGTAGCGTTATACATAATCCCTATGATCATCAAACCACGGGTCGTAGTCTGGGTCTAAGGGATTGGGTGCTGGTATCCTAGGTATCTCTTTTGGGTTAAAATCATGCATTTGGATTTGGTTTTCTGGGTTGTTTTCAATCTCCATTGGCTGTGTGGGAAACAAGGGTAATGGTTGAAGGGATACGAGTTGCTCTAGGTTTGGGTCGGCACTTGTGGTTGCTAAGATATGGAAATTTGCTAAACTTCTATTAAGCATATCTTGGGTGTGAGCATCTGTTTCTCTCTTAGCGGCTGCTAGCACTCGTTATTGTTGTAACTTTTTCATTCTCTTCCTACGCTCATGTGCTCCCCTACTGAACCATCCTCTCTTTTTAGGAGGGAATGACTCTTCAGACTGAGCCTTAAACACGAATATCCCATTTTCATTGTCAGCTGAATACCCTGAAAGGGCAGGCTGTGAAGAGGTGTCTTCGTTCCTTGATCGCTCATACTGTAAACTAACAAATAGTCAAATAACACACAACAATAAAATACAGATATGCACGTATTTCCTTAATTAATTTCCTAACATATAACATTTTGGTGCTAGCAGAACACTTCTGTGGCTGAATCAGTGGCTTAGCTTTGATACCACCTTCTGTCGCAACCCCCGTCCCCTAACAACCCGGGAACGGGCGGTCGCGGCCAGTTTCGGTGGTATCCAGGTGTTTATCATTTTGGCAGCGGAAATTATATCAGGACCGTAGTTAGGAAATATTTTATCAGAGTAAAATACCACACTTTCATAATATTAAACATGTGGGAATAATCCAAGTTTTAAGTACACACATTTTCATAGAAATAAATCCTATTTTATTTAATAAAAACATCTCTTTATTTTAGGTAACTTTATAGCCACTTTTCCAAACCTTCAGTGCTGTCCAGCTGGCTTCTATTTGGCTTTCACATTTTGTTACCTGAAACGCGTTTAAACACATTTTGTCAGTGGAAAATACTGGTGAATGAATCTCAGTTTAATCAAGTTAAGTAAAACCATTGTACAGTATTGAGGGCGGTCACGCAATTACATTTGTTTCCATCTACTTAATTACCACCCACGTTACTGTCAACCCGACTTGTGGTCATGTTACTCCTCGCAAGTTAGTAACAAATTTTGTATACAAAACCCCAACATACCGACGATAATTGTAGAATACAAATACTCAATAACCGTTTAATATATTACTAATTGTGTGAGGTTTTGTAAAAACAATTTGCAAAAAGGAGATTACTCACATTGTTGTCTTAGATTTTCTTTAGGGATTTCCTGATGATTATCTATTAAAAACACAAATGCACACGCGTTAGTATAATAACCCAATATTTACATTAGTAATACCCTCTCTGAGATGACATTCCAATGACTACGTTGGGCAGAACCACGACAGCCGTTACGGAACCCTGGATCAATCGGGCAGCGTAACTAATACGTAACCGGGGTTATGATACTTACAATGAGGCAGAACTTCGTTATTTAGGGGGGTATTACGCCTGAGAATCACTTATACTATCAGAAATTTTGAGAGAGAAAAGTGTGTGAGCGAATTCGAAAGATCAGCCGAAGCCTGCTATTTATAAGGCCTGTTTTGGGATTCGTCGCGCCCCGCGTAAGCTTCAGCCAGGGTCTACGCGGCCCGCGAGGGTGGCTAGGGTAGGCCCTAGCCTTGCTGAGTTGACACGTAGCTTCGACACAAGCCCGACACGTGGCAGCACCGGGTTAAGCCTGGTGGCGGCACCGGGTTAAGCCTGGTGGCCTATCTGTCGCGGCCCGCGTAAGAAGTAGCCAAGGGCTACGCGCCCCGCGACAGCCCTTTAACTTTTGTTTTTATTTAATTTAAATAAAATTAAAGGTATTCGGGGTGGTTTTCGCATACGGGGTATAATTTAGGACATATAAGGACATTTTAAAATATATTAAGGGTGTCAGAATATTTTGGAGGGTTGTTATAACTGTCATCCATTATCTCCAACAGAGCTTGCCAGATGGATAGATAGTAACTATCAGATGTTAGTCAACCCATGTTAAAAAGGTCAGTCAACAGAAATTACAAAGGTTAGTAAACAGATGTTAAGAAAGTAATATTATTAACAAAGAATTTAGTACTCTCATTAAAAATGAGAGCTGCAAACTTGTTACTACAACACCAGATATAAACATTTTTCACAACATGTGTTCTCAGGATAGGCTTAATGCAGAGCAAGTATCAGATGCTTTCAAAAAGTTGTATTGCTTTCCAACAAACATTTCCTAACAACAGTTCCTCCATTATACCCAACAGACGTTGCCAGGTTGACAGATGTTTAGTATCATTATAGATTTTATAAAACTTCTTTGTAAACCACATTTGTAGTGGTTGTACAGACTCGTTTCTCTTTATCACAAATCAAAATTTTCAATCCCTTCCTACTTTTTTACTCTAGATACAACAACATAGAGCTGGCCATGACTAAACACTAGACGTGGAAGTTATAAACCAACACGCTCCAATGATTGTCCTTGACTTTTATTTATTATCATAGCAAAACACAATGAAAGTGGGAATTGTCTTCGAGAAATCTTCACAGGTATTCTTTTATCAGAAGGTGTCATCTTCATTCTTGAAATCAAAGTATGATGACCTATATTAGTCCCTGTGATAATTTTTGCTTAAATCACAACTTTTCCGAGCCTCGTGACTTGTAAACGTGTACCATTGGTCCATTACACAATCCATTTGCCTGATCAATGTTTCTGAGTAACATCACTGGAGCACCAAGTTTCAGTACTAATTTATGGTTAGGTAAACCAGATAAACGAATATTGTTTAATACATCAGGAGGAAACCATGCCATATTAAGCTCTGATTCTTCCTCTGATTGGCATAAACTATCTGAACTAAAATAAACCTTTTCTTCACCAGGCAGACTCTCTAACAACTCTTTATTTATTGAATCCACTACTTCATTAGTTGGAGAAAGAATCACTCTTTGTTGGAAATACGTTAAATCCCATAAAAACTTATTCATGTCCGGATATATAAATGAAATGAGAGAAGAAATAGGATTGACTTGGTCATGAATAAGTAAATCATCTGGTATTTCAATATCAATCTCACCATCATTTTCTTCACCAAGCAGACCATCACCAAGCTTTAAAATCCATTCTCCAAATTCCTTTATTTCTTTCAAATTTGCTTCCTGACAACCAACTCTTAATCTCATATTCTCAGTTAGCTTTAGTACTTGACAGTGTCTCCATATATAAGAAGAATTCAAAGAAGCATTGACTATCATTGTTCTGGTACCTTTAGGGATGACCGGAAGAATTTTTCTAAAATCACCACCAAATAGAATGACCTTTCCCCCAAACGGCTTGGATTGCATGTTCGGTTGACTGGAACATGATATGTCTCTCATTGTTCTATCAAGAGCCTCGAAACAATGCTTGTGAGTCATAGGTGCTTCATCCCAAATAATCAATGTTGCTCTTTTAATTAAATCACCTAACTCAGTATTAGGCTCTATCGAACAGATTGAATTCTCATTAATGTTGATTGGAATTACAAACCTTGAATGAGCAGTTCTACCACCATCCAGCAAAAGTGAAGCAATTCCACTGGATGCAACATTCAATACAACTTCACCTTTTGATCATAATGCAGCTGAGAATGTCTTCCAAAGAAACGTCTTTCCAGTTCCACCATAACCATATACAAAAAACACACCTCCATCACCTTTTTCAATCGCTTCCATAACAATTTTATATATCCTTTCATGTTCGGCAGTTAAACACTTTACATAACCATGATGTTCCCTTTGAAGTGCTAGTCTGTCATACGATAATTCTTTCATTATCAATCGATTATTCAACGATGAAACATAATTGTCCGGAACACTTGGCATATCATCAAAATTTCTCACTGTACTTCCATTGGTAAGTAGCAACTTTTCAATTTCAGACAGACATATATTTTCAAGTTCTTCTTGTTGAAGCTCCAAATCTAAAACAAATGTTGAAAAAGTATTAGCTTTTTCCCAATAACAGAGCTATTGCATAATTTTAATGTACTTGTATATAACTTTAATAAAATAATCACATTACCTGCAATACCACTTATCTTTCGTTGCTGATACAGAATGTCTTCACATAACAGGGACTTCGTTTCCGACCAAAAAACACCAGGATGAGATATTGAATTTGAAAGCAACAACATTACAAAAAAAGTCCTCAAGAAATCTCCGGTTGACCATGTGCTAGCTTCTTTGACAGCATTAACATATTCCTTATCATCATCCAACAGTCCACGTGCAAAACATGCATCTTTAAATGTTTAAAAAACCTGCCCATCAACTGTTTTTATATCTTCAAAACAGGTTGGTCCCTTAATATGATTCAGTAAAATCCTTAGGTAATAACAATCACCAAGTGATGGTGGGACATAATGTATCCTCCCAATTGATCCATACGGATGCTTTCTTCGATTCCATTTGCGATTTTTAGCATTCCATACATAATATCCCGGAAACTGAACGTACCTCAATGTCTTGGCAAATTCATCGACTTTATTACAATTCATCCACTCTGTGAACATTGTCATTTTCACAGTTGGATCAATAACAATATCACACAAATTATCATGATCGTTATACACAATACTCTGACCATCTTCACAATGAAAAGGTAATACTTCAACAGTTGGAGATCTATAATGTATATCATACATGAATATTCTCCAAGCAGCTTCACAAGGAGAGATATATCTACAATCAAGGTATGCTTTTATCTCATCTACAGCTACATTCTGTTCCGTATTATTCTTGGTGCTATTGGCTTGAAAAACAGAAGCAGTGACTCTATCAGGCCCCTTATTAATATATTTAAACAAATATTTGATAGAACCTGATTGGTTGCACCATTCAACGTTAACGTGGCACTGATACTTTCTGAGTAGGAGAGCATTGTAAGGAACTACAAATCTATTATCAAGTATCACACCATTCTTTACTACTGTATTACTTGTTTGACGACGACGATAGACAGGATATCCTTCAGAATCAATACAAGTCTCATCTACATATTTTTTGGGAAACTTTTTAGAATATTTTTGCTGAACCATACATGGACAAAGTGGGTTGTCTGTACCACATGGTCCATGAATCATAAATTGCTTGACAAGCTCATATAATTAAGGATCTCTTTCTTTATCTGGTATCTCAGCACTAATAACACGATCAATATCAGATGCAGTTGGAAATTTGCTTTCAGCACCTAAGAACAAACATATGTGAGCATGTGGGAGTCCACGCTTCTGAAATTCCACTATATCCATAACTGAAATTTTTCAACAGTGAGCTATTAGATAAATATAATTAGATGTTCAAAGTAAAAAATATAACTAAAGGGTACCTGCTTGTATATCACCAAAGAATTTATCTTTCTTGAAATCTTTTATAAGATGATCCAATTTACACTTGAATAATCTAGAGATAATATCTGGTCTATCTTCAGCATTAAGAGATTTATCGTGCAAACACCTGTAAATCTTAGGCCAGTTTGGATTACAAGTCATCGTTATGAATAAATCGGGACTCCAACAGACTTTCAAATTGCCATAGCATCTAAGTACTTTTGCATCATATATCTAGAACCACCAGTAAATGATGAAGGTAAAAGTATTGGTTTACCACAACTTGAGGCATTATTCTCTCCACTTTCAACAGTAGCATTCAAGTTCTTAAGACTTTACGTTCTAAGTTTAGGTTGTTGTGTCCTTATGTAATTCAACCTGGCAGATTCTATCATCGTGTACCTATCAACCAAAAACTGCTGAAATAGTTTTTTCGTATTTAAGTAACAATGAAAATTGATTATGTCTATCTTGAATTTTGTAACAAAAGAATTCTCTAATTGTAAGATTGGTTCTAAGTACCTCATTATCAATCACAATCCCTCTATGTTTAATACCAACTCTATAACCATCTTCTGCATATGGGAAAATAAGTGGATATTGCAAAGCAAGGTAAGAGGGATGAAGCTCACTAATTCTTTGAAGACCACCAGACTTCTTTCTAACAACAATGTCCCATTTATCAAATGCTCCATCAAAATCACCAGTTGTTAACGCAGCAATTTCTGATGCTGTTGGCAAATTGTGAACTCTTCCATCCTTATCTCTTGTTCCAATAAGCTTCAAGCTTACATCTTGAAATTCATTTTCTTGAAAGCAATCTCTTACCATTCTGAAGGACTGGACAAGAGGATTGCAAGAATCCAACATATCTTTAAGACCCTTGATGGTTGTACTATCAAGCTGATTGTTTCTTGTTGTTTTGGATTCTATCTGAGAACTGCCAGAAATATAAAATGTTAAAATTTACATTCATTTCAAATGATAATGGATGTAAATATAATGAGAAGCAAAATATATATTCATAAATGCCACAATTATCATAAAGAAATTACCTTACTGCTTTTTGACGATTTACCACTTCATTTTGTGAATCATATATGTAAAGCTGTGAGAATTTGGGTTCTTCCCCATCGCCCAGAAGTAGATTGCCCATTCGATGATAATTCTGACCTTGTAGTCTAAATACATAAGGACCTTTACCTCTCTGATAACTTTTGTCAACCTTCCCACCAAGAGATGTGAAGGAAAACATCATGTTATATGCTCGAATATTATCCATGAAATTGTGAGACTGTGAGGTATGACTTTTATATAAATGACATAGTAATGGAGGAGGTGTAGGCGGTGGTGGTAGCTCAACATCTCCATTTGAACAACAAAGAAAATAGGATATTTTCTGACGTTTTTTATTTCCCCTAAGCATTTCATCTTCCCATAACATTGCATCACATTTAGAACACACAAAGATGGCATCTCCATGATCAATATAATCTACAGACTTAGCAAATTTATAAGTCAACATAAGTTATCTACATATTGAAAACTTAACAGGAATTTACATTCGTATCTTATACCTTTAGAAATTCCATGAATCTTCTTAACCACAGAATCTGCTAACATCTCTTCACTCATTGATAATTCAATTTTAGATTATTTCACCTATATTGAAGCTTGTAAAATAAGACATATATAACAATTCATAAAAACTAAGATTAAACAAATATTTTGTTTCCAAAAATTTAAAACATACAATTTGTAATATCTGATAATGGAGTCCTCTCAACAAAATAGGATGTTTGCTTAGTACTTCCAAAATGAGTGTGATGTACATTCCTTGATGAGATTTTTCTTGATTAATAAAAAACCCCAGGTTCGGCGGGGTAAATGCATTAAAAAGGGACAAATTTTAGCGTATGGTGTTATGAACTTATAATCTATAATCTGATGATCGATGAGATTTTTCTTGATTAATCTTATAAGACAAAAGTATATAAAATAAATGTACAAAACTACAATTCATAATTAAATTAGAAAAAATATCTGCAGTAAGTTTACCTTTTTTCTTTTGTAGATGAGTGACACACATTACTACTAATATATGGGGTAGCATAAGTAGGAAGGTGATACACATTCCTTCTTTCGACATTGGTGGTTGAAGCTTGTAAAATAGAACATATGTAAGGATTCAAAAAACATAACATATACATACATATTTCTTTTAAATTACTACATCAAAACTATAACACATACCACTTGAAGTATTTGAAAATGGAATCCTTTCAACAGAATTAGATGTTGATGCAGGATGACAACCTCTATTGTTTCTCTTTTGTTGAAGAACATACTTGCTTTTTTCTCTTTCTTCAGCACACCTTTGACGTTCACTTTCTTGAAGGTCAACTTCATACTTACTTGAAATTGTGTTATCTGTATCCATAATTTAAAATACTTGAATGAAGAAGATTGTTGACCACTCGAGAAAAGAACTTTGAAAGTATTGTGAAAATTATTTGAAATTACCAAAAAATATCTGCAGTAAGTATACCTTTTACTTCTGTAGATGAGTGAAACAAATTACTACTAATATTTAGAGTAGCATAACCAGGAAGATGATACACATTCCTTCTTTCAACATTGGTGGTTGAAACTTGTAAAATAGAACATATGTAAGGATTCAAAAAATATAAAATATACATACATATTTTTTTTTAAATTTTGTTTGCAAAACTATAACACATACCACTTGAAGTATTTAAAAAAGGAATCCTTTCAACAGAATCAGAAGTTGATGTAGGATGACAACCTGTGTTGTTTCTCTTTTGTTGAAGAACATACTTCCTTTTTTCTCTTTCTTCAGCATAGCTTTGAAGTTGACTTGCTTAAAGGAGCACTTCATACTTACTTGAAATTGTGTTATCTGTATCCATAATTTAAAATACTTGAATGAAGAACATTGTTGATCACACAAGAAAAGAACTTTGAACGTATTGTGATAATTTTTTGAAATTACCAAAAAATATCTGCAGTAAGTATACCTTTTTACTTCTGTAGATGGGTGAAACAAATTACTACTAATATTTGGAGTAGCATAAGCAGGAAAATGATACACATTCCTTCTTTCAACACTGGTTGTTGAAACTTGTAAAATACGAAACATGTGTAAGGATTCCCAAAACATAACATATAAATATGTATTTCTTGTAAAATTTTGTCTGCAACCCTATAAGACATACCACTGGGAGTGTTTAATAATGAAATCCTTTTAAAAGAATCGGATGTTGATGTACGATGAAAACCACTGTTGTTTCGCTTTTGTTGCAGAACACGCTTCATTTTTTTCCTTGCTTCAGCACAGACTTGACTTTGACTTGGTTGAAAGAACAGTTCATACTTACTTGAAATTCTATTATCTGTATCCATAATTTCAAATATCTGAATGAAGAAGATTGTTGAGCACTCAAGAAAAAGACTTTCAAAGTATTTTGAAAATGCTTTGAATTATTTGAAAATGATTTGAATTATTTAAAAATGACAGCTGTATTATTAGGGGGTAAAATGTAACTTCCTTATCTCAATGGCGGTAAAATGTAATTTATTATTCCAATCGCGGTTTACCTTTTTACATAGAGGCAGATAGAAACATACTTTACCTTTTTAACGACTCTCCAAAATCCCCTTTACAAAATTGTTTGTCTGATCTCATAAAAAGTGCTTCAAGTTTTAATCACCGATGTCCATTTCAATATTGAATCACTCCACTTAAATACTTCTTACTTTTGACATCATCAACAACTTCGATCAAGGTATAATAGTATTTATTAAAATTTGTATATACATTAGTTTCATATGCACATGATTAACACCTGTTATGTAGATTGTTCTCAATGTATTGCATGTTTTAGATGATATATCAATTTAATTTTACATGCTTTTTTATTTTTTATAATGTTTCCGATTTGAAGTTTTCTTTGATATGGTGTTACATTTGGATTCTTGAAAGCAATCGATAAGGTATATTTTGTTGTTTTTCTTACTTGATATTAAACAATATGATTAAATGACAAAACTTTTATTTATAGACTTGCAAAAAAATAGTTATTGACAGTGGTACTCGATTCTACAGTTTTTAGAGGAATCTTTATTTATTGATATACTCCAGATAAATCGATAAATATTAAATGCGTTATCTGAATGACATAGATATGTTAAACATTGTTGGTTCATATTTGTTATCACAGTCTTTATAAATAATGAAGTATCTGATAAAATACATTGTCTCATTTTTTCTTTGATTTTTAACCAGAAACATCATATCTTGGAAGATGTATTTTTATAAATATTTAGACTCTCTTAATTCCAAAATCTTGGTAAGATTATTACATTAAAACCATTTTCTACAGTTTTATTCTTAACAATTAATTCACATATAACACTTGCCAATACTTAAATACTTGAACTCAACAGATAATACCACAAAACTTTGCAAACAATCATTTACTCAAAGAAGTTCCTGGTAACGTTGGCGTTATAGAGTGTGTAAACGGTATGAGATGGGATTACCGATTCTTAAAACACAATGGAACTTTTGCTCTAAAAGAAGGATGGTCCTCAGTTGTCTCTGACCTTTCATTGAAAGAAGGATGTCTGTTGGTATTTAAAAAAACTGCACCATATACATATCTGTTGACACCTTTTGAAAAAGTTCACCATTATCCAACAAAACTTCCAATGATTTCTATGTTCACATCAATATCGTTTGAGAGGAAGTTTGGATGTATGGATTCATTCTCCTATAGCTTTACTGATGTTTGTAAGGACGTGTTGGTAAGTTTTGGTATTTTAATCCAATACTTAAATGTTACTATAGTAATTAGTGATATAGTTGTTAATTTTACTGTACCTTTGTTGATTTCATAATTTTATATCTTTTTGTTCAGCTAATACCCAAGGAGTTAGTTAACGTCAGTATTGGAGTTGGTAAACTTAAAGAGACATTTAAGATCTATGTGAATCAGTGGGACTCTTTTGATGTAGTACTTCAACGTGATCCTCTTCGGAATTGTTACTTTATAACCGATGGATGGGAAAAGGTTGTATACTACATGGGTATGCAAACAGGAATTGTACTTGTTTTAAGATATGTAGCGGATTACATCTTTCTGCTTACTGCCTTTGATTTGAATGGATGTGAGATTGTTGCACCCAAAACCAATGACAGTCCGATAGACGATACTTCTTCACCCAATTTAGAAGTTGCTCCAATTACCGAGGATCTGGATCACCAGTCGGATGTTGAAGAATCCAATGACACAGATTCTGATAGTGATTATGTTGTATCGAATGAATTATCCGATGATATCGACGACACAGATTTTGATGCCACTGTCTCAGATTATGAAGTTGATCCTGATGTATACCCCTTACAATTCGTATGGTATTGCAGCAAACATTTTGTAAGTTTATTCTATTAATATATTATTCCTCATTCTTTGGGTGTTAAATGTTTTTTTACAATTAAGCTGTTTTTTTTTTTTGTTACTTTACTTAAATACATTATTTATTTCTTATTAATTATTGGTATTTTATATTTATTTTTAAGCGTCTGAATGTGAAAGTAGCGTCTTTATCAAGGATTCATAGAACATTGAAGATGACAGTTGAAAATATGAATGGAGTTGACACTGTAATTGACTTTCGACGGGAGAAGCATGGCAAGGGATTTAGATACGCGGCTTGTCAATTCACCAAGAAGTTCACGAAGCCCAATGGTATCTACAGAAATATGAGATGCAAATTTGTCTACTCTGAAGAAAAAGCCAAGTTGATCTTAAAGAAAGTCTACAGATAGTTGTGGTTGTTGGTATTATCTCATTTGAGATAAATTATGGGATGGTGATATATCAAACTTCTATATTTTGAAAACTTACGACTTACGAATATTTAAATTGTAATCATCTATGCTTATCTTGTTATTTATATTAACTTAAACCTTTGTTGTACATTCTCCATATATTTTAATTGGCTCTTCATGATACATTACAACATAAATTATACTCTGTAAATTTATGGGCAGTCATGGATACTTAAAAGGCTTCAACAAATTTATGGACATTCATCGACACTTAAAAGGCTTTTCTTAAAAGACTTCAACAAATTTATGGGCAGTCATCGACACTTAAAAGGCTTCAACAAATTTATGGGTGATCATTGTCATAACTTCACTTGAATTAACCTCTGGCTACAAACAAATTTATGCACTCGACCTCTATTTAGATAAAGTCTGACAAACCAAAAGCTCTGTCAAACAGAAAATCTGTTCAAGCAAAGTCTGTTGTTCCAAACAACCTCTGCTGATAAACACAAAGACTGCTATAGCAAATAACCTCTGCTGATAAACACAACCTCTGCTGCTGACTATGAATACAAAAGCATCATAAAGCTAACATCTGCTGTTACCTGACAGATGATACAATCTTTCAACATTTTCACATCTGCTGTTGAAACAAAGGTCTGCCAAACATAACATCTGCTGATCATTCCACAATATAGATTGCTAATATCTGTTGTGCCTTAACAGATGATGCAGTTCAACAGAGGATTTCAAACATCTGTTTACACACGCATCATGATGAACATCTGCTGATAAACACTGAGACGGTTCAAGCAAAGGTCTGCCAAAGAGAACCTCTGCTATGGACTAACAGATGATGCAGTTCAACAGAGAATGTTTAACAGCAGTGCTTTAACAGACCATGATCAACAGATGATCAGGTTTGTTGAAGCGAACACTGCTCAACAGATTCTAACAGTTTTCCTACTAACCAATTCATTAAAGCAGTACTCGGTCACTGAAAATGAACATTAACAGTAATATAATATATAATAACAATAATATTCAAACTGTAGCAATTACATAACATACCATTAATCGAATCAACATACCATTAATCGAATCAACATGGGGAGATTGTATATACATAAACTCTAGGGTTTGTCTCGAGAGATTGTATATACATAACATATCATTAATTGAATCAACATGGAGACCAGTCAATCATGGAAGCAACATAATTTTCAACATAGACACTGAAGTATCATAAAACTGTGAATGAATATACCCAATCCGAGATTGTTAGACATTTTCATAAATCTAACAACCATCATCGAAGCTGTAACAAAATCTAAACACTAATACACTAAACACTGTTACATAAGAAAAACTGATACATAAATACTGCTGTTGAATCCGCTGTAGATGCTGAACCACTGCTGTTACTGACCAGTGGTTTTCCTTTGGTTGATCAGGCCTTAGGTACATAAGTGCATGTCTTTAACAGGGCTTTGTATTCAACAGTCGATAGGTCTCATCAGTCTTTAAGTCCATCAGTCTTTATAAGGAGCAGTAGATACTGAACCACTGCTGTTACTGACTAGTGGTTTTCCTTTGGTTGATCAGGCCTTAGGTACATAAGTGCCTGTCTTTAATAGGGCTTTGTATTCAACAGTCGATAGGTCTCATCAGTCTTTATAAGGAGCAGTAAATGCTGAACCACTGCTGTTATTGACCAGTGGTTTTCCTTTGGTTAATCAGGCCTTAGGTACATAAGTGTCAGTCTTTAACAGGGCTTTGTCTTCAACAGTGGATAGGTCTCATCAGTCTTCAAGTCCATCAGTCTTTATAAGGAGCAATGGTTAGTTATAACAGTCCTTAGCATGATCAGCTATTATAACCACTCCATAACCCTTTGAGAGGAAGCAAATGTCCGTCTATTCAACTGAGAGGAATCATTGCATTACATCCCTGTTGAAAAACAAAATTGATAAATTTAGGGAAAATGGGTTTGAAAGATGATAACCCAATAGTGGAGGAGCTCATTCTACAGCTCCGATAAATTCAATGGTATTATCAAATAATGCTTCCTAGATTTTTGAAGACCGACAAATGTCCACAGTGATGTTTCTTTGTACATTTGTCGGTCTTCAAAAATCTAGGAAGCATTATTTGAGAATACCCTTGAATTTATCGAAGCTGTAGAATGAGATTCTCAACTGTTGGGTTATCATCTTTCAACCCCATTTTCCCTAAATGTATCAATTCTGTTTTTCAGACCTCCCAAAGCCACCTATCCGCCTCCAAAGAGATCGAGACAGCTTGAAGCATAACCTGGACTTGCTATCATTCCACCAGTTCAGTATTTAATCCCAATATACCAACTCAATACAAATAACAAATATTTGGTGTGCTACAACTGTAAATAACTCAGGAAACATATTTGAAACCAAAAATATGGATTATAGAGATCTATGAATGAAACATGGGTGAATAAACCAACAAAACAGATTGTGAAAAACAAAAACTACAAACATATCAAAATCAATCTACTCGTAATCACATGGTACACCAATGCAAGCATCTGAATAAACAATAACAAATCAAAGACAAAATCAAAAGCTACAAACATATCAAACAAATTTCATAGAATCATGAAAGAAATTAGGTCACGAAAGAAGAATCGATGGAAACATTGGAGAAGGTGACGATTTGAAGAAACTTCAATATGGAAAACATGTAACAAAGCTCAAGAAATAACGAAGACGAAGAAGAAGAAGAAGAAGAAGAAGAAGAAGAAGTGATTACAAACTGTATTAACAATTACAAAAAAAATAAATAAATAACAATTACCTGATTCATTCAAAACACATATACATATATTTTTAAACACAAACAAACATTACCTCTTCATCAATAAAGTTGAGATCCATTTTATAACCTTGATTACATTTCGAAGTTCGGCCAACGAACTCAAGACTTTCACACCAAATAACAAATCCAGCAAGATCTACCTGAAGAACATTTAGCATACAAACCTTCAGTTTGTGATAAAAAGAAAAAAATCAAAAAATATCTATTTTTAAACTACCGTTGGTCTGCATAATATTCAAATCGACGCTAAACATGATAAATAAACAGACATCACCAGCAACGCCTCTGTCGTCTTCATCCTCTTTTCTATATATAGAGTTTTAGAGATAGAGAGTTGAGAAAGAAATGGATTGAATTTTGAAAGTGAAACCCAGATTTTAAATTTTTGATTAGTGAAGAATGGAGAGAGAGAGTAGAGAGAGAGAGATTGAAATGGGTTTTTGAAATTATGATCGGTTTTGGATTTGAGTTTGAATTTATATTTGAGAGAGAGATAAAATTTGAAGCTCTGATGACATTAAATGCAAATTACATATCCCTATAAGTTTTAAATTTAAATTTCAAATTACCCTCCCATTTTAACGAAACATCAGTGGTTTGAATTTTGAATGAACATCAGTGGTTTCATAATTGAATGTGGGCCAGACCTTTGAAATTTGAAAGTGGGGCAGTGGTTTGATGGCAGATCTTTGAATTATGATGTCACTATGCTCCCTCTATGGCTGCCACCTCATCGTTGATGACATAAGAAAAAGCCTTGTTGGACAGCCTCTCCTGCTGACACATCAGCTTTTCTTATATAATTGGGATTTCTCCTTTTATAGAAAGTATAGATATTAATAAAGTATACGTATAAGATGGCACAAATAATCAGGAAACTAATGCCTTCATAGTTATACGTAGGGCTGTAAACGAACCAAACGTTCAGCGAACAATCCGTGAACCGTTCGGCGGGAAGTTCGTTTATGTTCGTTCATTTAATAAACGAACGAACATGAACAAGAAATTGCGTTCTATTAGTTAAATGAACGAACATGAACAGATGTCTCGTTCGTTCGATTGTGTTCGTGAACATTCGTTGATTTGCGTTTGTTTAGGTTCGTATGTTTGTGTTTTAATTGAAGATCTTTGTACTTTCTTATATTTTATATGTACTTTTTATATTATTAAACATTTATTTATTTTATTACCATAACAATTAAACTAGGAAACCCACTTTCACCTTGTTTATGCATCATTTCCATTTCATTTCTCATTATTTACATTGACGAATACTATCGACCTCCGTTCCACAATAAGGGATTCAAGTTCGAGTGTTACTCTCTGGGCCATCTATCTTTATCATTCGTCGCGTTCGCCAAATTTATTTGTGTTCATGAACCGTTCGCAAACACGCTCATTTCCTTAATGAACGAACACGAACATAAAATCTCGTTCGGTAAGTGTTCATGAACCGTTCATGAGCACATTTATTTCCTTAACGAACACGAATAAAGACTTGTTCGTATTCGTTCGGTTCGTTTAGAGCCCGAGTTGTATGTGTAAGATGACACAAATAATTAGGAAACTAATGCCTTCATAGTTTTGGTTCTAGAAGGACGCAAACGTGGTGGCCACATGATATTTTAGCTTTTCAACATGGTTTACAAATTACACCAAGTAATGAATTTATAATTAGATCCCTCAGAAAAGAGATATTACACAAAATGTCTCGCATTGAAGAGGACTTTATGAAAGACAAGTAGATCCAAATTAAAATTTTAAACTTACCGCGTATTCAACATTCATATAAAAACTAGTAAAATTCTCCCACCTTATGCGACTGGAATTCATTCAGTCGCTATCGATTCGTTTTGTGACGACATCAATACAATATAGAGCGGCAATTCGACCGCTATCGATTCGTTTTGTGGCGGTATTAATATTGTACATACACTCGGTATAGCAATTGAGAAATAAAACCCAAGAAGATAAAATTGTGATCATGTATCGAGCAAATTGAGCAGAAAAATTAAAAAAAAAAAAGAAAATCGAAGGAAAACTAAGTAAATAAAAAAATATCTAAAAATAAAGAAGAAAGCCATGATAAAAAGAGAAGTTGGAGAGACCGCAAGAAAAAAAAAACTAAGAAAAAAAATAACTTTATTTAAAGTTTAAAGACTGTATAGTAAATTTATTAAAGTTTAGGAGCATCAATGTCTTATACCCGTAGGGGTACCCATTACATATTACCTATTTGATTTTGGAGTAATTATATTTACACCAAACTTTTTGCTATTTGCACCATGTAATGTGACATTAATAAAATCAAATTTGTGTTTTTCTTTTATAACTTGCGATATATAATGTTTTATTAAAAACGAATACGATTTTTTGATGTGCTTATTTTTATCTTCGTTTTGATATAAATTTTATAAAAAACGGAGCCGTATCAAATATAACGTTTTATAAGTCGTCATAAAATTTTATATTCCGTTTTTAAATTGAAAAATCACCTGTTGCGATGCTCATTATCCTAAATTTGATCTTAAACTATCCTAAAAAATAGTTAACTACACTTCTTATATTATATATACATATATGATTTTTTTATTTTTTTGTAAGCAAGACATATAATAAAGTTTATAAGTTAAAACCTAATGCAATTTTAAACTCATTAACTTATTCAATTTAGTTTAGGCCATATAAACAAATAAACTCAATTATCATCTGACACAACTAAACCGAATAATATTTTTAAAATTTATTTCCTTTGTATTAAACATAAAGCTAAATTGGTGAGTTTAGATACAAATAACTGGTCCAAAGATAATGTAAGTTGTATACATTACGTTTTGCTCCAGTTAGCTCTTGCTAGATGGTGGTTGCCTGGTTGGTTTTATTAAGTATCAGCTCCCTTTTTCTTAAAAAAAAAAATCAAACTCAATCAAACCTAGTGATGTTTATATTTTAGAGGCCCGTTTTTTCTACTCGCCCAAGAACTACCCTGGTCATCAACCTAAGCTCTTTATAATACAAGGACTAATCATGTCAACTTAATAATAAAAGGACTTAATCACACATATTTGAATAGTCAAAGGATGATTCAACTAAAGTGACTTCTTCCTTTTCTCCTCAAAGAAAATTCAAAGTCAAAGCAGAGTATAGAACAGTCAGAGATTCACAACTCATTTCCCCTTCAAATTCATCATTCTCCATCTGCAACTCAAAAAACCGTCATCAAACCCTAATCTGATCTTCATCTTCATCTTATTCGTGTTGTTTTGATTATTAGTTATGAATAGCAATCCTACTACGCCGATGAATGCACACGCGCCGTCGTCAAGCTCCGGCGGAGCCGGATCACCGGATTCAAACACGCCGAGAAGAAATTCGAAGCGACCTAAATGTATATTCTCTTTGATTCTTGCTTATTTTACTTTTATTTTGCTGAATTTTTTAGTAACAGATCAGATGCAGTTGAATACTTTTTGTTAATTGATTCGATTCTGACTTTTTGCGTGTTATTTTCGATTTTTGTAATCTGAAATTTGTGTTTGACTTATCTGATTGCTGATATATGATATGTATTGTTGATGAAGCGCGTGTATATGATTTTCGTTGCTGATTTGAGTTTTAGGGGTTTATAAACCCTAGATGTGATAATATAGTTAAAACAATAGATTGTTGAACCGCTTAGGGTTTGGTGTTCTGATTTGACACTGCTAGTGATTAATATATTAGTTAGGATTTGTTGTAATTATTTTTTTCTATATTTGATCGAATATATTGGTTATGGTTTATTGTAATTACCTCCATCATAATTGTTTGATATGATCAAAACAATAGATCATGATTGTTATTCTGATTAGACACTGTTAGCGGTAAATATTTTAGTTAGGGTTTATTGTAGTTATCTTCTCTATATTAGATACAATATGCTAGTTAGGGTTTACTTTAATTATCTCCATCATAATTAGGATATATGAGTTGATAAATTATCTTTGTATTGTGTTTATTCTTATTGTATCCTTATATATAGCTGTTTGATAACGGTTTTCGTTACTTTAGCGACACTATTTTTGATTTATCATTTATGCTTTAGTTATGTTTGTGTCTCACTTTAAGGCCTTAAGACATTATTTGGGTGCATATACTAATTTATATTTTTTTGTGTTTTTTTTTTTAGATTCTAGGTTTACACAACAAGAACTTCCGGCTTGCAAGCCAATTCTTACCCCGAAATGGGTAAGTATCATTGTTTCAATGTTTCCTTATGCTTCTTATTCATTGACTTATGACAAAGAACCAAGCTTACTTTCTTTTTGTGTAATCTACTGCAGGTGATTTCGGCTTTCATGCTTGTGACAATTGTCTTCATACCTATAGGAGTAACTTCCCTTCTTGCTTCTCGTGATGTATGATTCAAACCGTTTTAATTTACTAACTTTATGAACATTTCCTTTTTTGTTGTAATAGTTTGTAATTTTGGATTTGTTTTTGTTCAAGTAGGTAGTTGAAATTATAGACCGGTACGATAATGCCTGCCTACAAGGCACAAAAAGTCAAAAGGTTCAATCTATACAAGACCCAACAACAAACAAAACCTGCGTCAGAAGATTGACAGTAAGTTTTAAAACAGTTACTTTCCAATAGTGACTTCATGATTAGAGATATGTGCAATTTAAATTCAACATCTAACATTTTGGTAATTAAATGAACTGAACATTAGGTCACAAAGAGAATGAAGCAACCTATTTATGTCTACTATCAGCTCGACAATTACTATCAGAATCATCGCAGGTAACGACTCTTTCATTTCCATCTTATATATTATTTATTAAAAACAAAAATTCCATAAATCTAAAAACTTACGTTTGCAGGTATGTCAAGAGCCGAAGTGATCAGCAATTGAGAAACCGTGGCGATGAGAATGAAACAAGTACGTGTAAGCCTGAAAATGAAGCAAATGGGATGTCAATAGTGCCATGTGGACTTGTGGCCTGGAGTTTGTTCAACGACACCTATAGTTTGTCCACCGGTAACAACCGCAATTTAACGATAAACAAAAGGGACATTTCATGGAAGAGTGACAGGGATGAAAAGTTCGGCAGTGATGTCTTTCCAAAGAATTTTCAAAACGGTAGTCTTATTGGTGGTGGGAGTCTCAATGAGTCTATCCCAGTAAGTCTCTTAAGTCTTAATTGTCACAGGTAGGCCTGTAGACGAACCGAACGAACATGAACATAAAATCGAACAAATTTTTGTGTTTGTGTTCGTTCATTAAGAAAATAGGCGTGTTCGTGTTCGTTTATGTTTGTTCATTTAAAACCTAAACGAACAGTTCACAAGCATAAACAAACTTAAATGAACATAAGTTATCAAATATAAAACAATACAAATGAACATAAATGACCAAACATAAAAGGACATAAAGTAGCTTTTTTATATGAATTATTGATTAATTATGATAAGTTCTATTGGAAAGCACATTTTTATTACCGGAAAGCCCAATTATTAATTAGTTATATGTATATAAGTAGTTAGAAAGCCTCTTTTATGTTTATATTTGTATAAATACAACTCCATACTTATTTGTTAAAATATAAACGAACAAACATAACGAACATATATGAACGAACAACACGTGTGTTTATGTTCGTTCATTTAATTAAACGAACTTCTCGCCGAACAAGTTCACGAACAGTTCATGAATGTTTGGTTCGTTTACGGGCCTAGTCACAGAATTTACATCCACTTAAAAAAATTACAAATAAGTGAAATTATTTGATCATAATCTTTATTTTGTGGGATTGTTTTGTTTTGATAGTTAAACGAACAAGAAGATCTTATTGTTTGGATGCGAACTGCGGCTCTCCCAACATTTAGGAAACTGTATGGGAAAATTGAGCAGGATATTGAGGCAGGTGAAACAATAAATGTGGTATTGGAGAACCGTTACAACACTTACAGTTTCAGTGGCAAGAAGAAACTTGTGCTTTCAACTTCTAGCTGGCTTGGCGGGAAAAATAACTTTATTGGCATTGCTTATCTGGCAGTTGGTGGCTTGTGCTTCTTACTAGCTACCACGTTCACTGTCATATATTTTGTTAAGCCAAGGTAGCTTGTTTTTCTTTGTGGTTATTGATTGCTATTAACATAGAATCATAATAGGGTGTTTAGTGGGTTGCGTCCACGGGTCAAACCAACACAAATCTTAACATTACACGAACCCAAAAATCGTGTCACTTGAACTTGAACATGACACGAGTTTCCGTTGGTTGACACGAACACGACCCGTTTAAAACCGAAATTTTATTTCGATTTAGTTTTCTTACGTATATTTAGTACTCTAAAAAAATATACAACAAAAAGTACAAATGTACTTGTATATATTAATTACATTTATACTTTATACTATAAAACCTGATGCAAGTTTCTCTATTATATTTTAATTTTGGGTATAAAATACACCATCAGTTTAATTCATAGACATGACATAAAACACATTTTTTAAAAAGTTATAAAAATAAACCGGTTAAAACAGGCCAACCCGAACATGATCTGTTTTGGTAACTTTGTTCGTGGTTCGACTGAATCCAACCTGTGAATTTCGAGTTTGGTTTGTGCATAGTTGTTAATAGCGGTTGCTACGCTCGCTATAGCAAATAGCGCAACAAAGCGAGAGTTTTCTGCTATAAGGTGTTTAGCGCCTAAAAAGCGATGAAATAGCGATAAAATAGGTTTTTCTTTTACATAAATACAAGTTTATACTGGAAAAATAAGCATATTTTAGGGTTTTTGTTACAGGATTGAAATAAGAAGCATATATTCTTTCCATATTTACCGGGATTTTTATAAAATATTTTTAATATCTTCTTCTAGTGTATCGCTATTTATATAATAGCGCCCGCTATTTCATCGCTATCGCTATGTAGGTTGTCGCTATTTACCGCTATTCGCTATTAACAACTATGGGTTTGTGTCAGAAACTTACACACCTACATAAAAATAGCGTACTTCATGTCTTGGATGATGAACTAATTTGTTGTTTTTTATTGCAGGCATCTTGGAGATCCAAGTTATTTGTCATGGAACCGAAACCCAGGTGGTCACTGATATGTGATTATGCAATTATGAGGCGGGCTGAAAATTGCTCCTTTCGATCGTGTATGTATTTGATCCAATTTACATGTTGTGTAGATTTAGTAAAATTATTTATTTGTTGTTTAATATTTTATATCTTATGCATCGAGATAAGACCTTTTTTGTATTTTTGACCACATAATGACTGTTATGTTTACACGTTTCATGACTATGCTATGTGCTCGAAAAGAGATGTATTAATGTTATAACTTTACTGCTCACAACATCGGATGCATTTATTTGAAATACATAGTAACATAGTATATGCATACACAAAATCTCGAATCATTTTTATGAGATATGAATATAATCAGCTTCTATATCAATTAATTACTTACAAAAACTTGTCATTGATAATGTAAAAGAAATCCTCAATTAGAAGTAGATGAAATGGCATCCATCATAACCTGTTGATAGAAATTAAGATAATTAGTTTAAAAAAAAGTCAAAATTTGGTGGTATTGGGTTGTGATTTTACGGTCTTACTTGGGTCAACAGTGACCAGCATGGCGGAACCACCGAAACTACAGGTGGCGCCAGCCATTTTGGTTCTTTGCCAGTAGCTGTTGAATGCATAAGAAGCATGTGCAAACAATGTGTCAGGGAGAAAACAGTCCCCGTTTGGCTGCAGTGATTCACAGTCGGCCCCTGAACCACATGCGTAGCTCATGGCTTCTTGAATGATTGGGTCTGGAACAGATGGTTTAGCCACACACCAGAGTGCAGACTCTGACTCACTATGAGGTGGCGATGGCCCGTTTGGGGGAGGGTACACAACCGGTGGCTCAAATAGAGGTGGTGTAGGTATGAATCCTGTAGGTGAAGGAAACGAGAACGTCGGTGGGCTTGGCTCATAACTATATGGAGGGCTGGGTTCGTAACTGTAAGGCGGGCTTAGACCATTGCCCGGTTGATACGAAGCAGGCGAACCAGGGTTGGTACTAATGGGTGGTGTGTAAGGAGTAGCATAACAAGAAGGTGGTGTGGGGTAGGAGGGGTAGGAGGGGTAGGAGGGGTAGGATGAAGAAGACGGTGACGCAGGCGGTGTGGGGTAGGAGGAAGAAGGTACAGAGGGAGATGGGATATAAGATCCGATAGTGGGTGATCCTGATGCCGGTGTTGGTGGTGGCAGAGTGGTGGTGGAAGGTGGAGAACCACAAAGAGGTAGATCATCTTGAAGATGATTCACAACATGATATCTCTGTAATGAAGTCAACTTCAAAGTCAACGCTCCAGGTAATCTTGCATCTGCACATACATATACGTTATCAATCAACATTATATATAAAAACGAGTTGCATATAGTATAGTGGTAACTAAAAACGTGCATGATGGTGAGGCGAAGACATGATAAGAAGAAATGATGAATGCATAGAGAAACCCTAGTAACCGGCAGTTCATGCTCATCAATGTTATCTGCATATACATGCATAGCATATAGTTTGTATGTGTGTGTATAATATATATATGAGCACGAGTGTGTGTGTGTGTTTAAGGCAGAAACAAGGCCAAGGTGGGAATAGGCGGGAGAGTGGGATTTGGATACTTAGGAGAAGGTGGTGGAGATGAGATTCTTGGCTTAAGAATGGATAAAAGCACCCTGAACAATAAATATTGAAAGTTTGTTATTTTGCTTGCTTTCTACTCAAATGCTTAAAGCTATGAAATGGTATCTCAATAGTTGGTATGTGTTCACATAAATCTATAATTTTTGTGTAAACACTGCACACATCAAACTAGGGCTGTTAAACTTAAGGGTAGGCAAAACCGATTTGGCCCAGCTCGGTTCCGGCTCAATTTAGCTTGATTAAATTGTTAGAACTTACAAAAAAGAAAAGGTGTTTGATGTGAATTGGAGTGAATGATGATGGTGACTTGTTTTTTAACTTTTAAAGATTGAACAAGTGAACAACACAACTTTTTTGAATTTGATTGTTTTTTTTTTAGTTTTTTCACGCACTTTTCGACACTATTTGGCTCGCAGTTGACAACTTGATATCTTAGAAGTTAGAAATGATCAAATTAGATTACGTAAATTATGAAAATATATTCAAACACATTGCTCATGTTTTAAAAATGAAAATGTGTGTCAAATTCTCAAATTGTTGAAGAGTTGTTAAAAATCTAGTATATGTTGTAAGTTCAAGACTTAGAGGGTGTTTGGGATTACGTTTTGAAGTGATTATTTGATTATTGCGTTTGTAAAACATAAATAATCTAAAAAAGTGTTTGGATGAAAAAGTGATTATCTACCTCCAAAACGCAGTTTTGTAGAAGCATGTACCTACATGCTTTTTCAAAACGCAGTTTTGAAAACGCAAAATCTATTTTGAAAACGCAACACCAAACACCCCCTTAAAAACTCGTTGGGAAACTCTCTTATGATAATTCTTTCAACTAATTCTTTTTAAAAGTTCCATTTAATTAAAACGATATAACTTTTTATGTACTCTAATCTGTTTTATAAAAAAAAGTTCAAAGTATAGGATTACAAAAAAGAGCTTATGTTAATGATCATCTTTAATGTTGCATATTTTAGTAACCAAAAGTTGTTTCTTCATTAAACCAAAAAAAAATTCCAACTTTAATTGATTATATAAAAGTTTGAGTTTTATAAAGGATGTGTGTAATATTTACAAAAAACTGATTTAAGCTTATCTAAAATAATAAAATAAATGTTACCAGTGGCGGACCCATGAATTTTTTTCCTAGGGGTTCGGAATATTTTTAAACATTTTAAGCCCTAGCTATATAAAATATTCTGTTCATAGAGGGTCGGATCGGGTCGGATCATGTAAAACAAAAGAACACCAAAATAAAATTTATACCATAGTCACCTAATTCGCGGTTCGCTCCGGTTCGAGTACGCGGTTCGGTTTCGCGATTCGCTAGATGGCACGAATTCGGTACGGAGGGGGGAGGTTCATTTCGGTACGATCAGGTACGCTATTCTGGTACGGTGTACCATTTATAATGTTAAGTTTATATTTTCTGTGTATAAATTTATAGTTTGAAGACCAAATGTAAACTAGTGAATATAGAGGGGGTTAAACTTTAAAATAAACAAACTAGTTTTACACTTTATATGTAAAAGTTTAGAGTTTTAAGGACTAAATTTAAAGTAGTAAAACATAGAGGGGTTAAATGTTAAAAGTTTCTAAACTTATTTAACCTAAAGCTGAAACGCGACAGCCACTATTCTCCTTCTTCATCGTTTCCGGCCAATATTGCAGCACTAGTTGAAACTCTGAAAAACGAATTAGAACGACGAATCAAACCATAAATTCGCGAATTGATAACGAACTGGGTCGTATACGAATTCCGTATGGTACGAAACGTACCAATTTGAAATTCGTGCTATTTTAGGCGAATTCTGTGACTATGATTTATACAATCAACTAGTGGTGTTCAGAAAAAACCGTAACCAAATAAAAACCGTAAACCTAACCGTAACCGTAACCGAATTGTGATTATGGTTTTTGGTTCGGTTTCTGGATCCACATTTTATTTTATTTGGTTTATTCGGTTTATTTGGATAACCGAATAAACCATTTAACTTAATTAATTATTAAATAAAAATAATAATATTTTATAAATCATATACAATTTATTAGCCAAAAACAGTTAGTTTTATACAACCCAAAATACCAAATGTAAACCTAAAGGCCCAACTCAAATCCACTCATTTCTAAAATAATAGAACTTCAGACCTATAGAAACTAGGGTTTAGGATTTCTACATTTTCTTGGAGAAAGACTCATGTTTGAAGATTATTTATTTTTTGTGCCATTAGACTTGTTAACTATTTATAGTTTCTATGATTTATGTTTTGAAGCTTTAACTTTGTGGTTGTGTCTACGACTACTTTATGGATGTGTTTGTTTTATTTCGCAATGAAACTTTCTTGTATTCATATATTGTTAGGTGTAGATTAGTTGCGATGTTCGAAAATTGGAACACAAACATAAATATAAATTACGAAAAAAGTACTTTGTAGTTTGTACAATTTAGTTAGATTTAGTTTATTTGGTTTCTAACCGAAACCAAACCGAATTGAATTTGGTTTGGTTTGGATCGGTTTGCATATTCCTTATTTGGTTTGGTTTGGTTTTTGGTTTTGGGTACAAAATTTTGAAAACCGAATAAACCAAATAAACCATAAACCGAACCGATGAACACCCTGACAATCAACAAAAACATGTCAAACGTCATTACAAACATATTTAAAATTGTGCCATACGGGTTTTCATTTTTTGAAATCTACCCAAAACATTATCTAGAGATACTTTCCTATGAGTATCCACATCAACGAATTCGGAAAATGATTCAACATTTTTCCTCTTGAGAAATCCGTCATAACTTCCCTACTCATGGTTCCTAACTTCTCATCAAATATAAAACAACAAAACCATTTAAAACAACACTAAACACTTAAAATCTTAAACAATGATCAACCATACTTTATAATTTTCAAGACCTAGTTAATTGTTGATTACTTGTAAGTTGTAACTAAACATTTAAACAAACAATACTTTAACTAAATCAACAAAATCACCATACTAAAGTCAAGAACAATAAAAAAAGGCAAATTGGAAATAAATAATCCCACCTTTTTTAACTTTGGCCGATAATAATCCCAAGTCAGTTATTAGCCGATAATAATCTGAACTCGTCCATTTTTTTTTTTTTGCAAAATAGTCCACCGTCAAAATAGCTTAACGGAGTTAAGTTTTTTCCCGAATTACAAACCGATGTTTTAAGGATTTTGATCAGAACGTGGATACGAGTCGGTTGATGTAAAACTTACCTCGAAATTGTGCTCGAAATAACTTGATTTTTGTTAATTGGAATTTAAACACCCGAACTGAAGCACCGTTTTCGTGGGTTAGGGGCAGTATTTTGAGGTAAGTTTTACATCAGTCGATTCGTATCCTCGTTCTGATCAAAAGCCCTAAAACATCAGTTTATAATTCAGAAAAAAAACTTAACTCCGCTAAACTATTTTAACGACGGACTATTTTACAAAAAAAATTGACCAGTTCGGGTTATTATCGGCTAATAACTGACTTTGGATTATTATCGGCCAAATTGAGAAAACTGAGATTATTTATTTCCAATTCGCCTAAAAAAATCAAAACACATAAAATTTCAAACCCTTTTAACATCTCTATTCCTAGAAGACCACAGAAAACAACAAAAAGAACATAAATAACCGAAGCATACCCATGTGTTTTCAATGTCTGGTGACTGCAGGTGGTTTCGTGGCCGGAACCAAGCGTTTCCGACGAAAAAAGGGGCTGTGTCGCTGCTGATGTTTGCGTTCGCTGGGGGATCAGGGAGAGCAGGAGCCATGAATTTGAAAGGGCGGTTGGGTTGGGTTATATTATTTACTTCAAATTTGACTAGGTTGAGTTTAGGTTAATTACACTGGATTCTTTATTGGGCTAAATTGTTAAGTGAAAGTGATTAAAAATCATTATATAAATTAGGTTATATTTTAATAAAAATCAGTGTTTACATTTTTTTTTTTAAATTCATAAGATTTTAATAGCTGTAATTTTAGAAAGTTGGGGACTAAAGGTGAAAAATGAGTAAACCACAGGGACTATCCGAGCATTTTTCTCTAAAAATAAATAATCATAAAAATAAATCAATAACCATAAAAATAAATCAACCAATAATTTAAAATTCAAATGTAGTGTAGAAAACTAAAACCACAAACGCAATTCAAATCTTCGTATGCAACGCAGCAACGGCCAAAAAAGTGAAAGAAAACCCCCAATCTTTTGAAATATCTCATCGGATCTTCATTCTGACTCACGCGAGTTCTTCCATTTCCACAAATCTGTTGAGTCGCTAATCTTAACCTAATTTCTTTTCTTTTCTTCAACCACTCGCATGCATAAATTTCCACAAATTTCTGTAAAATAAAAACATTCTGATGTTGTTTTTCTCTGATCGATTACAGATGCGGAAGAGGTGAGTAGCAAGCAATGGTGGCTGTTAAGGTACATTTCAAACCCTAATTAACTTTGCGTCTCGTGTATTTTATCTATTAGACTGATGTTTGTGTTATTAAATTGAATCTAGGGTTTAAGCATGGTTAAAACTAGGGTTTCAGGAGATCGTGAGACGACGAGGAAAAGCGGTATTTCACTTTCTCCGGTTGCGATATCTTCGGTTGTATTGTTTCCTGTTTTTGTTTTAAAATTGTTTTAAGGAACAGGTGGAGTCAAAGGTTTGAAGGTGTTTGAGGAAGATGCCAAGGTTAAGGATCGGGATCGGGATCGTGTTGCCGCTGAAACTAAGTAAGTTTTACTGGTAGTGCACTTCTTTTGTTGTCATACTATTTGAATGCAATATCAAACCTAAATGGAGTTGTAAAATCTTCGTTTTTTGAAGTTTAAACATTTTGTTAAGAAACCGAAGTTGTTGAATGTATCATAGGAGCTTGGTTTTAAAAAGTGCGCATTAGGCGCGCTTAAGCGCGAGGCGCAACAAGGCGCACACCCTGGGGCTTTGTCACTCAGCGCCAAGAGTAATTACAATAAGCCCCAAAAAGGCGCCCTTTTTTGGGATTTTTCTAGGCTTTTTTTGGCTTGAGGCACACACCTCTTGTACCCAAGGCGTTTTTATGCATCTAATTGTTGTACCTTGGGTTTTTTTGGCTTGTACAGGCAGCTAAAATCATACAAAAATCTTACTTATAGCTTGCACCTGGGGTACGAAACCTACGGGAAAGCTAAAAACCTACGGGATATATGTGTGATAAATGAAAAATCTATAATTAGCTTGCACCTGGGGTACGAAAAGCCTGCCGCTTTTGCGCTTTGCACTTCGCGCCTCGGTTTTAGAACTCGTCGCTTTTGTGCGCCTCTCGCTTTTTAAAACCAAGCATAGGAGGCTGCTATACTGGTTTGAGTGTCATGAGAATATACGGATACGTTGTTCAAATTTGCGAGTAATTGGGGAATATTAGAGAACTTATTGCTTGTTTTAATGTCATTAACTGAAGTTTTTTGTGTGGTAGGAGTTTGTTTTCTATTTCATAATTTTCTTGTATACAAAACATTTTGATTATAGTGTTGTTGAGAATTCATGTTGACTTACCTATTTCTTTTTGTAGAAGGAAATCTATTCCAGTCAAAGCTGAACTCAGTCGCATCCATGCCAGTTGTCAAAAGGTTAATACCAGTTTTCTAATTGTTTACATGGTGGTAAATGAGGAATGCAGTCTTTTATCACGTATATCATTTAAAAAGTACTAATTACGTGCTCTTTTTGTTATGATCATAAAGGAGGTCCTCAACAAGTTGGACAAGATCAAGGGGAAAAGCATAAACTCTGGTAAGCATCATGAAGATCAACTTTTAATATATTAAGTTTTCTTGTTCACACAATTTCTTACAAATTTACGCTTCACAGCTCAAACGACAACAGGGAGAAAAGTATTGGCAGATATCAGCAATTCCAAGGGTATTTTTCAGAAGAATGCAGTTGTTGATGGCTCCAAACCTGGGTGAGTGACATTGAGCCTTTTCCCATTCAAAAACTGGTTATTTGATAATCCCGTTTGTGCTATCTTGAAGTTTATTCTACATATAGAAAAATGATTGTCAGAAAAGTTTTTCGGTCTTCATCGTGTTAACTTTAACAAATTCGGTTGGTTTAAAACATTGCAGGAAAGGTAAAATGGAAAGGATGACTTATTCACAACGGTATGCACAACTATTCTTGTTATTAGTTACTTTCTTGTTTCTTTTACTCTAATTTATCAAAAACTTTGAGATAGCACACATTAATCCAGTGACAAATGCATAGAGTTTACGTTCAGTATTGTATGAATTTGTAGGACCTCAGTTTCATCAGGCAAGGAGCTAAAGGTCTTCAATGGTAATCCAAAGACAAGGGGTCAGGAAACCGGGTTAGTGGCATTGAACTTTTCCCATTCAAAAACGTGTTACTTGATTATCCGGTTTTTGCTATTTTGAAGTTGTGTCTACAAATAGAAAAATGATTGTCTGAAAGGTTCTTTGGTTTTCTTTGTGTTAACTTTAACAAATTCGCATGGTCTACAACATTGCAGGAAAGGTAAAACGGAAAGGATGTCATATCCACAACAACGGTATGCACACAACTGTCCCCGTTACTAATTTACTTTCTTTTACTCTAGTATCCTGGAAACTTTGAGTAGGCCTGTAAACAAGTCGTGTTCGTTCAGTCAACTTTAACCGAACATGAACATATAATCGAACAACTTTTTATGTTCATGTTCGTTCATTAAGAATATGGGTATGTTTGTGTTAGTTTAAAACTAAACGAACAGTTCACGAACATAATTTAAGAAACACAAGCGAACACAAATGAACATAATCGAAATAACATAAATGAACACAACTGACCAAAATAAACGAAGACAAACAAATCAAAACTAGTTTTTTATATGTAAATTAGTGATTAATTACAATAAGTTCCATTGTAAAGCTTATTTTTATTACAAGCCTAATTACTAAGTATTTATATTTATAGAAGTACTTATAAAGCCACTTTTATGTTTATATTTATATAAATATAACTACTTATGTATATATTAAAGTTTAAACAAACATGAATGAACGAACAAACCATGTGTTCATGTTTGTTCGTTTAATTAATTGAACAAAAAATTTTGTTCATGTTCATTCGTTTATGAACTTCCCGCCGAACAAGTTCATGAATGTTCGGTTCGTTTACATGCCTAAGTTTGAGATAGCACTCATCTATCCAGTGATAAATGCATAAAATTTACGTTCAGTACCGTAAGAATTTGTAGGGCCTCGGTTTCATCAAGCAAGGATCTAAAGGTCCTTAATGGCAATTCAAAAACAAGGGTTCAAGAAACTGCCGGTTATATAGTAAGGTAATGGTAGCTGATGTTCTTTTCTGTTTTGGTTCATTTCTATTCCCAAAATTTGTTATTATGGTTGTTATGAATTATGATCCATTTTATTTATTTATTTAGGAAATCTGCAAGGGCATATTGCCCACCACAAAGGTTTCTATTTTCACAGTGTCTACTTATGTTTTTAATCAACATGCTAATGTCCTTGAATTAATGGTTTCAATTTTGTATTTTAAAGGAAATCTTTACCAGTTTTAAAGCATGCTGACAAGGAAGAGAAATCTGATAGCAAGAAAGTATGAAATCGTTCTGTTATATTCTGCATCTTATTTTCACATTTTTTTATAACCTCTCATTAACAGTTCTAAATACTTGTAGGGAGATAACAAGGAAAAACATGGCTTTTCTGGTGAGCAACTTTCATTTCAGAAACGTGAATCATTCTGTTAATATTAACATTTTAAAGTAGACTCCTTGTTATTTTGTATTTTCAGTTAAACCTAAAGTTGGCATGACAGTTGTACCGAATGTAAGCAATACTCGAGACTACCTTCGGAAGAATAGAGTTAGTGACGGATATATAAAAATGTGAGTGGAAACTGCAAACATGTCAAAATCTCGTGTTGGTATAGACCGTTTTAAGTAACTATGATAAAGATATATTAAGTTTATACTTTTTATATGTGTTGACAGGGCATCTTATGGTCAATCATCAACAGGGGACAAAAAGAGACTGTCTAGAATATCAATGAAGGTATGTTGAAACATGTCTTAATTAGTTAATTATTAACCAATATATTTCTTTTATTATGTTCTGATAATTACAAAAATGTCCTATCAGCCGACCGTGAAAACGGCAGTTGGTATTCCCAAAGCTCAAAGGGTATCAAGAACCACTTCTGTTTTTACCAAATCAACATCTTCAAATTCTGTTTTATCCAAGAAAGTTGAAACATCAAAGTCTGAATCTGTTTCCCGTAAGCAAATTGCACAAGATGTTACATTAGATGCAAGTACATCGAATCTCACTTCCAAGGTGAAATCTGGTCGCCGAAAATCATACACGTCTTTGCTAATCGAAAGAACAAAGGTTGGTAAAATTTGATTTTATTTTTGATTTCCTTTATAAATATTTATTTTATAAGTTGTATATACGTTGCAATGCAGCTTCTAAAGGGTCAAGTTGGTGTCGCTAAGGAGGAGATCCTGCCCGACATATATGATGACGGCAATCAACTTGAAGTTGCTGAATATGTTGATGAGATCTATCAGCATTATTGGGTCACTGAAGTGAGTTTATCATGCTTTTATGCTATGATTATTCAATTGACGCGTTACACAACATGCACAACATAATCCGAGTCAATGTTATGAACTATGATCCAAATGGCTTATGAATGCAGGCACATAATCAACCACTGAAAAACTATATGGAGATCCAAACAGATATTACTCCTCAAATGCGAGGCATACTGATCAACTGGCTAATAGAAGTACCTTCTGTTTACTCTTTTTTTGTTATTTTAATGCATACGTTAGAATTACGGTTTTATAATTTGCGTATGTTGGTTGCTACAGGTACATTTGAAATTTGATCTAATGCAAGAGACGCTTTATCTGATGGTCACACTCTTGGACTTTTACTTGTCTGCTGCCGTGATTAGAAAAACTGATATGCAATTAGTTGGTCTCACATCACTATTACTAGCATCAAAGTATGAGGATTTTTGGCATCCAAAGGTAAATGTTTTTGTTTTGTCGGTTACCCATAAAGACTCGCGGTAGTACATAACCTATGACACTTTGTTTCTTATTCATCTTTATTTTATTTTTTATCTTTAATAGGTAATGGAATTAATTAGTATCTCAGCAGAGACCTATACAAGAGAGCAAATGCTTGGATTGGTACGTCTAAACTTATTGTGTTAAACCGTGCGACCATCGTCTGCTTTTATCATGTATTTTCACTAAAATATAAACCTTTTTCCAATTATCAGGAGACGACGATTTTAAAGACACTAAACTTCCGTCTTAATTTGCCTACACCTTACGTTTTCATGCTGAGATTTCTTAGAGCTGCACAAGGAGGCAAAAAGGTTTTTGTAATACACTTAATCTCTCAATTAGACAGATTCTAAACTCTTTTCATCTTCTTTTTTTTTCAGTTTGAAAACCTAGCATACTTCCTCATTGAGCTATGCTTGGTGGAATATGATGCTTTACATTACAAACCATCATTACTATGTGCATCAGCTATCTATGTTGCTAGATGTACCCTAAATTTAACCCCGGCATGGACCCCACTTCTATGCAAGCATTCTAGATATCAAGAATTTCAGATCAGGTAAGTGTTTTAAAATCTAATTATTCATTTGTTACAAATTTTACTTACCATATGTTCTTTTCATATTTTTACATTATCGACGTAGGGATTGTGCTGATATGATTTTGGGATTTCACCAAGCTGCAAGGAAAGCCGTTTTAAGAGTTACGTACGACAAATACACAAGCATTCAAAACTGCAAAGTTGCATTGATCAAACCTCTAGAGAGGCTTCCACCTTCATAGTCTTTTCAACCAAACAACAAATTGTTAACATTTAATTGATCTTTTGTACCAACACTTAGTTGGAGTGAATGTGTGAGATCATACTGTTTTACATATAGCGGTCTCGATTTATCTTCAAAAAAATGATATTTTTGGTGAAGTATTATCATGTTTGTGACAAATAGAACAAAACATATTGGTGAAATTCTATACATTACACATATATCACATAATTCTTGCTAGCTGCAAACATCCTTTCTTTTAAGCTTTTTCCCACAAAATGGATTGTTGCTATAGTGTATATAGTAGAATGTAGAGTATGTGCATCTAACAGTATGCAAAATAGTTGTATCAACTATTAAGCTAGATAAACACTCACTATACACAAGTAGCAACTAGTTGACAATCTTGCAACTCCGAAAACTCTTGACCAGGATCCAACGTGTTCCTAACCGCACGATAGAAGTCTATCCATGACGACGAGTAAGTCGAATCCAAAATCCCCCACGAGAACGTAGGATTAGGCGTAGCAGGACTAGCAACCACCAAATCAAGAACAGATATAGCCGGTTTGAGTTGCTGCGGGAAATTGAAAGCCAAATTATCAACCTTATGCTCGTAAATCTTGCCATTCCGATCCAACTTATACCGCGAAGTGCCTTGAAACTCTCCTTTAGCTTCCCAGGGAACTCGAGGGACGCCTTTCAGATTCCAACGGATCAAAATTAGATTCTCGGACGGCTGCCAAACCCTATAAATCTCCAACGAGATCTCCTTAAACAGTATTCTTCCATGGAAACGTAATGCTCGGAAGATTAGCTTGTAATTATCGATACCAGTAAACTTGTTGAGCGGATCAACAAACGTGATATCGTCCCTATAAATCCAAAAAATCAACAATTATAGACATACAAACGTGAAAGATCTATACAAGTATACAAATATACAATGAATTACATATACCTGTAAATCTCGTAATTGAGATCTGTGGAGAAGATGAGAGGTAAATCATGGCGGAGAGTACGAACCGCTAAGCCGAGATTAACATAGAAATCCTGGCGAGGATCGGACGGCGGTGAAACCCTAACTCGAACCGGTGGCGATTCGAGGGAAGATGATTGTAGAGCGAGGCAGGTAGGGTTATGGTGAATTGGAGAATGAAATGGAGATGGAGATGGAGAGAAAGATGATTTTTGAGAGGATTGAAGACGAGTGAAAGTAGGAGAGAGATTGAGGATTACTGTAAAAGAAGCCATGGAAATAGAGGGTTTTGGTTAACCTAATCTGGTAAAAGGAAGATAGGGTAGCAAGCAAATTCAGAGAGGATGTGAGTTCGTCGTCGTCGTCGTCATCATCTTCATCACGCAAATGGAGACGCGTGTGTCTGTTTGGTTGTGATTATTTTGGGGATTTTCGGATTTTTAGATTTATGACGTCGGTATTTATAAAAAAATTAACGCTTTTTACAGTAGTTTAGTAGGTTTGTCCGCACATTTATGTGGATATTGACTGTTCAATAACAGTTCGATGTCAATACCAGGCTCAATACTATTTCGCTGTTTGGTTATAATCGATTTGTTTCGTTACGATACCGGTAAGAGCGTCGAGAAAATCATAAAAACGAAAATTGTTATCGGTTGTGATGTTTGAACAGTATCGATTATTTGGTCACAATAAAGAGAAAAATGACAAATTATATTTGATTATTTGATCCGTTCGTTTTTGAATAAAACTTTTATCGACAGTTAGATACAAATAAGCATGTCACGTTATATTATTGTAATAATAACGTAAGGGTAAACGTCGTCACTTTATTTGTAAAAAAGAAGAAGAAGAGGAAAAACTAACTCGTGAAGCAACTTTGAGGATATGTATGTTTGTGCTTCAATTACTTGTACGTTATTATTCACAACTTGGTTAAGTAAATCAAGACGTAAATAGAAATAAACACGTCACAGCCGGTAGTCGGAAATTTATAAAGCTTCTTACTTTGAAAGTTATAATAAAATAACAAAATATGTTTTAAACGTAATTATAATAATAATACAATAAAAAAAATTAAAAGTTACGGTTACTATTATACATAGATCCACGCTTTTTAATATTGGAAAATGGTAAATACTATTATACTTAGCGTAGTTTTTTTCCTTTATTAACAGCAGAGATAATATTATTAAGACAAAAATAAGCAAGAAGCTATATCACAAAACACGAAACATTAGAAATTAAAATTACACAACACGGATCAAACTAAATTACACCCATGTCGTAGCATAGACATGAGATTTTGAAAATCCTGAACAATTTAGCCTTAGGTTGACAGTTAGGTATACGTATTATAATTAGTAACCATATACATAATCTTATATAATGTTTAATAAAGAATAATGTTTTGAGAAAAGAAAAAAACAAGTCCGTTCATATCGGTAAAACAGGTCAACCCATCTATATCTACCCAGTGGCGAAGCTTGACCCAAACGATGGGGGGTTGAAAACGTATATACCAAAAAATTTCTATAGAACCGGGGGGTTGAAAACGTATATACCCAAAAATTTCTATAGAACCGGGGGGGTCGAAAACGTATATACCAAAAAATTTCTATACGAAAACTACATGTATAACACTACTGAGCGAAAAGTTCGGGGGGTCAGGCGCCCCCCGCGCCCCTTCTATACTTCGCCCCTGTATCTACCGGCTTGGTTTTCCGTCTCCTGGAGCTTTAGTTAACGGCTCAACGCATAGGTATGTCAAACCAACCAATGGGGTGGTGGTTTATTGACAAAAATAAAACCTTTAAACAGCTTGGGAGGGGAGGTCTTGAATTTAAGTTCTACAGACAGAGACAAGAGAAAATAAAAGAAATTTGACGTTAAAAAAGTATGTCAAACCAAGCAAAACGGATCATAAACGTACATCCTAGTTCAAAATACTAAAAATAATTATTTTGCGCAAAGAATATAACTTTCTTTAGGAATATGCGTTCAAACACTCTGGGTATGAAAAGATATGATGATTTGAGTGGTATACAACATTATAACATGACCACCCGACATTGACACAGTACTTCTTTTTTTTCCTTTTTTATTTATTATTTCACATTTTATGTGATTTAATTTTGGATAAATTACACTTTTCGTCCTTTATGTTTATATCAGATTACAGTGGATGACCTTTAACTTCAATAATTACAGTCACAATCTTTTATTTGTAAAATCCATTACACGTGAGGTCCTTTAACACTAACCTAGTTTATTTTAAATGTCAAATATGGTCACATGCATCCCATGTGAGGGCAATAAAGTCTTTTACCTCCTTCATATTTCCAACACTTTCATCTTCACCTAGACTTCATATTCTTCATCCCACCTGAACTTCATCTTAATCATCTCAACTAACCAAAATGCTACAAACCTTGCACACCACCAAATCTCTTCCAACCCACCACCACCACCACCACATCAATCGTCGGGATCCAACGTCGTATCTCCCCCGTCTCGTTGATCCGCCCGTCACACCAGATCTGTTCATAACACCACCGCCTTGTTCATCGAACCATCAGAGAGAGGGGGTTTAGAGATTTGGGGGTTTGCTTTAAAATCGTAGGTACAGAGACGGGCGGTGGTTCTGGTAAAAAGACGGCGGTTAGGGTTCTGTTGCACAAGAACAATTGTGTTGTACTGGTAGGTCGTCTCTTGTTTTCACTATGTTTTTAATTGGATAAGGGGTTGCTTTTTGAATCTCTAAGCAGAACCCCAATGAATATCTAACGAATCATGACTAAATTCCACTTTCTTTATTGAATTGGAAATCACACATCACACAGTTATTAATTTACAACAGGTAGGTTTCTCTGTTGTGGTCATTGGAATTGGAAGAGAATATGTTCTATCCTTACTTAGTGGTGAATGATTTTGAACCACACAATTGTTTGTAAACTCATTTGCAACAACTTCAAAAGTCGACCGATGAGAATGGCAGATGGATGGGTTAGGGGCGGTGGCTGTGATGTGGTGGTGGCCCGACTGGTGAACGGTGGCCGGAGTGGAGGTAGTGACGAGATTTGATGGTTGGTCGGCAGCTGGGTTGTAGATCTGCGAAGGATGGGTGGTGGAGGTGGTGGCGGCAGGATGTGGTGATGGTGGCAGGATGTGGTGATGGTGGCAAGATGTGGTGTATATGAAATTTTTTTGGTTTTATTTATTAAACATTTAAATAAAATAATGAATTGACCATAATACCCTTAACTGAATAAACTTAACAGAAAATTTTAATCTGGTTAGTGCTAAAGGACGTAGAGTGTAACGGGTTTTGCAAATAAATGATTGTGACTGTAATTATTGAAGTTAAAGGTTATCCGTTGCAATTCGATACAAACATAAAGGACGAAAAGTGTAATTTACCCTTTAATTTTATTGCAGATATCTTACCTCCAGCCCAGTTGGTTCCGAAGTGGCTGGATTGGGCCGGTTTCCTCTTGAGGTCTCCGGTTCGATCCCCGGCTGCGGCATTTCGGGGGTGGGTCGTCCCAATGATGGATCGTATCCTACCGAGGCATGGTGCGGTCTTGAGGGCAACCCGGTTTTACCCAGCTGTTACCCCAGCGAGTCTCTCGTGTGGGGGCAGTATGGTTTCCGGGCGGAAGTCAGCTTCCGCGCCGGCCGGGGCCCGATCGAACATCGCGTCCGGAAGAGCGGGGCTGACGGGGAAATGTCTTTGACATGACCCCGGAGACCTGATCGGTCCTGTACAGAGAAAGTCTCCTTCCAAAAAAAAAAAAATCTTATTCTATATTTAAATTCTAATAAATCATTCCAAAGAATGTCATGTGCAACACCTCCTTCTCTTTCTATATTCTAATTTTTTTAATTAATCTGAATTTGAATTGTAAACTAAACATAATCTTATTATATATATTCCAATTAATATAAGAATGAAATATATTTAAAATTGAAAGTTGGCACCCGTATTCCCGTAAACAAAAAACATATTAAACAAATTTAAAGTTAAAAACATAATTAAGTAGGGGAATGTTCAAATGAAAACCACTATTTATTGTGAAAACTAGAAAACTAATTAAAAAAGCCAAAAAAACATACCAACATTTTTTTTTATTTTTTTTTTTTTGCAAATCAATTTTTCGCAGGTTTTTATATTTAAAAAAAATTTTCAAAATAAAAAAAAAAAAAAATTTGTGTAGTGCACATGTGCAATACTACACATGTGTAATACAAATTTTTTTTTTTTTTTTTTTTTGAAATTTTTTTTCATATATAAAAACCAGCGATTTTTATAAAAAAAATTGAATTTTTTTTTTTGTGTGTTTTAGGCTTTTTTTAGTTAGTTTTCGAGTTTTTACAATAAAAGTGGTTTTCATTTGAACCATCCCCTAACTAAGTAAACTAAACATAGTCTTATCTTTTAGACTTAAATATTAACTTTTAATTAATTTCTACAACACAGAAATATACACACTAAATCCTTAGATAATCTCTATCTCTATTTCTATAATAAAATTATTTTCATTTATTTTAAATAAAAATTAGATTTAAATGATATACAATAATATAAATAATATTATTTACATACATTATTATATGTAAAATGTAATAGGTAATTTCAGTCATACGAAAAACATATATTCACGTATTACATATTTTTCAGTATTTAATCATGTAATACACGGGCTATTATGGTATTTCAGTGTTGCTTAATAACGTAGGCCGATTTTTATGATAAATTGAAGTTAGTTGTGTGAACTATCATATGGTAATAAAAACATGATAGTCATATAAAGCTTTTTTATAGATTATATAATTATATCGTTTATATTATACAATCTCGTGTAACACACGGGTATACAATATGATTAACACAAATGTATGGTCATTAATTGGGAGTCGCCAAGCAAAATCTTTGATAGCCATCTTTTCTTAAATCCTTATTTTCTGTGACCATTTAATCAAAATTTATTGATAATAAATATTTAAATTATATTTTGAGACATAAATCTGAGCATAATGGTATCTGAGTGTGTGGAAAGTTGTTCCTCTCTGATTCAGGGTTCTAATGTCATAAGTGTGTAAGGGGCACTCCTCTAAGGCTATAGGGTGTGGTTATGATACTCGTGACTACCATGACCCTCCATGTTAGTGCCATGTAACCAATCTCTAATCCATCATCCAAAACCACTACCCTAAG
Source organism: Helianthus tuberosus (assembly GCA_030545235.1). Lineage (NCBI taxonomy): Eukaryota > Viridiplantae > Streptophyta > Magnoliopsida > Asterales > Asteraceae > Helianthus > Helianthus tuberosus. Next base: position 40,688,269 of record CM060412.1, read on the forward strand.
GGTGTGGTCATGACCCAAACCACTAGCCCCTTATTTATTTTAATTTATTTTTGCCTAAAGAAAAGGGAAATGATTTGTTGAAAAATGGAAAGGAGGACCATGGTTCCCATGGTTTAATCCATACAAACCATGGTGGATCAATCAAGGGGGTGGTGTAGCCTTCCATTCATGTTCCTAGGTGGCAAATCATGTCCCAACCATGATCCCCACACCCTATAGCCTAAGTGGGGAGTGACATCTCTTACCCACAGCCAATCAGCACGCGCCACGTCAACTCCTCACTTAACTCCTCCCACACCCTCAATTTGATGGCGGCACTCCTCTTTTGGGGGACTTGTTTTTTTATTTTTTTAATTAAGAAAATATTTTTATAAAAAGTAAAACATAATTTACATAAAATAAAAAAATACATTTCATTTAAAGCGACTTTCATCACGTTGAGATCGTTACACCCGCTTTCTCGTGTGTGATCCTACATATTATAAAATAACAAGTGTTAAAAACATATGAACTTAGTAAACAAATTTAAAAAATATACAACGTTAAAAAATATAATTTTTACCGCTTGTTGGTAACACCCGTTAAAATAGTTTATTTTCGTCATCATCGGTATCCATTTAGACCGTACTTGATGCACGGTCCGGTTACTTCCACCAACGGTGGCGTTATAATGATCTAAAATCTTACGCCAAAAACCATCGCGGGTTTGTTGATTGCCCTTCTTTTTGTCGGTAGAGCAATGTACCCACGCCTTCGCCAACGCCTCTTCTTGGTATTTTGACCAAGATTGGCGCTCCATTTTTGCCTTTTTACCCCGAGCGTCATCTTCTTCGTTGCCGGCGTCTTCATTCACATTATATTCATCGTCGCCGGTGTCATCTTCATAGTCGCCCAAATTTTGAGTTTCGGGCACTACTTCCTCCTCCTCGTCCTCGTAAATAGGTAGAGGACGTTCAACATTTTCTCGTGGAGATGGAACTTGTGGGGAACGAAAACCAAACGGGTCGAAGGCGGGGGCTTGAGGATCCATTGATAACAAATTTTGGAAATAGCCGAAAGGGGGTTCTGGTTGGGTGTTGTAAAAAGAGGGGTGTGAAGGTTGTGGGTAAAAAAACGGGGGTTGTGTAGTATATCCGAAAGGTGGTTGTGGTTGTGCACTTGCACCGCTCGAACCACCACGAGACGGTTGCGAGCCGCGTCCCTTAGTGTTAGAGCCAACAGACTTTTTCTTGGCTTCGCGGGGTTGGTTCTCCATTGCTCGGTTTGGCTTTGTGTTGTATTTGAAAGAATTTTAGAGAAGATTGAGAATTTGTGTGGTAAAAAATTAGATTTAGTTGGTTATTTATAGGTTAAAATTAAATTTTTTTTTTCCTTCATGACCGTTGGGCAACGTTCAAAACTTGAAAAGTTGTGCGGTGAACACCCACCGCTCCCCACTACCCGCTTACACTCCCCGAGGGGTCGGCGGCGGTGTTCCCGCTCGGGGACTAGCCTCACCGCACCCCTCCCCTCCCCTCCCCGCAAAGCGCCCTGGACACCCTAGATAAAGGACTAGAATTAGGGTTTATATTGTATGAGCTTAGCTAGTCTAAAATATGTGATGTTGATGAACCTTCCAATCGAGAATATGCTACTTACACAGGAAATGATTCCATTTGTCAACTATATGTAAAATGTGTACAAACTTCTAAGTACTATCGTTCAATGTGGTGTGTGAGTGACGGACCCAAGATTTTTTTTAATGGGGTCCATTTTTTTCGGTCTTAAAATTTTTCATAACCCAATTTTAGAATTTTCGAGTCGGTTGTCATTCGGGTCGGGTCAGGCTAGGAGCGTAATAAAATACAATACGTCTTTCCTCAACATTATTTGACCATGTTTAACGCCTTTATTGAATAACTATTCTAATCTTGATTATGTAGAATATAAACAAAAAGGTAACAGAAATATTTCTTTATATCTTCAAGTTTTATATGTGACATCTAAAAATATCAAATATCTAACAAAAATGAGAAATTACTTTACCCTACAAAAAGCAACTTGAGTCATGTCATTTCATTTAAAAGTCACGTCCGTTTGTATATTGTAAGCAACTTGAGTCATGTCCTTTCGTTTAAAAGTTACGGCCGTTAGAAAATTATAATATATATTGTATATTGGACTGATTCATTCAAAACAGACACCTTTTCGTTCTAAATTTAATAGGCACGATTCATTCATTCAAAAATTAACAATCACCAATTGCTAACCAAACCGATGCAATGCATCAAATAAAACAAACCGACATATACAAACACAACCGGCGCGAGTATTAAAACAAATCTACACCGCCATAAAATCAGTTCAAGTATTTCGGCGGTTCTAATGGTACTAATAACGGTTCACAAAAACTATTCAACGTGTTATTCCACGGGTCGCAACCCTTAGCCGGAATAAAGTCAATCTCAACGGTTGCGTCGTTTCTTTTTTTGATTCAGCGCTCCACCGAATCAAGGGTCGCAACCCTTCGCCGAAATCCCGACAGGTATAAATTCCATATGAACAATTGTAACTGTTGGTTTCATTCATTCAATGTTAACTTCATCATATGATTGATGTGTTTTCTTGATTCTAGGACTTATAGTTGATATCAGATGGTGAGGATAATCGAACACCCTGCGTTTTTCTGCAAGTCTTCATACTGCCATGGCCATATCAATTAAATTGGTATGATTTTACTTCATCACGTTATTTTCAACTCTATAAATTCTGGCGATTCATAACTGCGTCTCTTCATCTCCAGCGAGTCGTACTGCCGCCTCGACGTCTCCGGTGAGTCTTAACCGCCGCTAATGGTGGCGCGGTGGCAGTGCCGCTGCCGGAGGAGGCTGGGCGGTTCTGTTTCCGGTGAAGGCTAGGCGGTGGTCATGTTGAGTAGTGGTGATGATAGTGAAAATGGGAGATGTTTCTTCTTTAATTACTGTCTTTTTTTTTTTGCATGATCTTATCATCCATCCATGGCGATTTGCTGTTTGTTCATGATGTTCAGTTTGTGGTATTTCGTTATAGTCGTTCAATGGTTTTGCAAGATTACGTTAATGATTTTGTGTCCAATACAAAAATATACATACTAATCAGTAATCACCAATATTGTTGGGTTCTTCAATCTACCTACTATATTATATTGTTCGAGGCATCATGTGGTCACAGTTGTGTATTTTGTTGACCATCATGTAGTATCACAATTGTTTATTGTGTGGCTTTATAATCAAGAATTTTGCTTGGTTCTTCAATCTACTCACTATATATGTTACGAACATTCATTTCTTTTTCCTATCAGAATGTTTCAAATTAATGCATTATCACAATTAATTCAAAAGGAGAATTTCAATGTATTTGATATTGAGCTAGACGGTCTAGAGGAAGGCCACGACCGGCTTACAACAGTGTCACTGTCGTCGGTGTAATTTTCGCTTCCATTCAAGTATCTAATCCCTTCAGGTTTTGGTTTTTCTTTTTTGCTTTGGACCACGTGCTTCCCAATCCGAATAAAAAGAGCTTTTTTTACGTCTTCAGATTCTTCAACTAATCCTTCATGGTTGCTGTTACATGTTTTCTTTAGCTTCTAAATTTGGAGAGATCCAAGTCGTTCTACTTTGGGTTTTTAGGTAAGTGTTGTGTTAGTTTTGTACTGCATTCTATGTGTTTATTAAAAAGCCGGAACTAATTTGTAGTGCAATTGTTGGGGTTCAGCAGGGCGAACAAAAATGGTGAGGTAAAGGTAAAGGTAGAGAATTACAGGCAATGATTGGATGATTTTGGTGTACACTACGGTTTCGATTTTGGTTGTTCGTTGTGAAAGATGTTCGACACCTCGATTTATTTACGTTTTATATGTTTGTTTTTTAGTTTGATTATATGTTGCGTATCATTCAGATTTGGTTTGCTAATGATGAAAAGAACCGTCTGTAGAGGAATCACTACAACCAATTCTCAATTACATCTTTAAAGGAAACATAATGTTTAAACTACCGAGAAGAAATAAGAATTGAATGTGATGGTTTTGTTGGAATAGATCATATAACCTCTTTTGTTTAATTAAAAAAAAAACAATCACCATAACCTGTTTATTTTTCTTTTTTGGTGGCATCTGAGTTTTTGAAATTTATTACAGTGTCCGTATTAGAATTTTAAATGCGTGGCAATTAAATGGTGGTGTGTATCCCAATTAATAAATTGTTACGTGGAAATTAAATGATAAGAGAAATCTCCAACTTTTATATGGCATCGACATGAGTTATGTCGATTTAACAGGAAGAGGGTGTCTCATATTATATTGTGAAATGATATACATAGGGGAGAGTTTAGGAATACGTATGAGAATCGTGTTGATCAAATGAATGCATGGATGCCTACTTACTATTCAAAGGTTCAAGTTCAATAGTTCAGGTTCAAGTTCACATGGATTAAATTTTTTACTTATTTCAATCACATACGTGTTTGTCACCATAATTCCAACAGTTATTTATTTGATTATTAATAATCAATTTCTTTTGCCATGTAATCTCATGTTCAAATAACACATTGTACGCATATTATATGTAAGTTTGAATTAACACACCATATATTATACGTATCAATATCATATATTTTAACAGCCACCTGGTGACTTGACGGGATAATGGTAAATTTTAACGCCTGTCTTTTTTAATCGTGTAACCTTTCGGGTAAAATTAGCCCTCATTTATTTGGGAAGATCCTATTCTACAAGAAAAGAATCGACATCCAGCCGCAACGCGCGGGTTAGCATCAACTCGTTCAAGAACAATTATCAAGTTTTATCTTTGATCACTCAGAATGCTTATCTTTCTTATGTCAAATTTGTTGTTAGAAAAACATTAGGATAGGTAGGGGAAAGATCCACTAAATAGTAGATTTTGGGAAGATCCTATTCTACAAGAAAAGAATCGACATCCCGCCGCAACGCGCGGGTTAGCGTCAACTCGTTCAAGAACAATTATCAAGTTTTATCTTTGATCACTCAGAATGCTTATCTTTCTTATGTCAAATTTGTTGTTAGAAAAACATTAGGATAGGCATGGTTGTAAAAATCCCGACTAGTCTCTGATTAGTCGCCGATTAATCACTAATCGGAGGTTCACCGATTAATGGCCGATTAATAGCTAGGCAATCAATGACGGTCCTATTCTGGCCAAATTTTGGCTAGATGCCGGCCAAATTTTGACCAAACCATATAAATTCCTTCCAATTACTTAAAAAAATGGGTTAATGAGTGGGTAAAACATGCCTACTTTAAAAAACTACATATAAAAATGTGTGTGTGTATATGTAACTAAAAATTACATATAAAAATCTCAATCCGATTAATTTCGATTAATCCCTATTAATCCCGATTAATCGCTAGTCGGTACCCCACCGCCCGACTAGCGCCTAGCGATTCTTACAACACTGAGGATAGGTATGGGAAAGATTCACTAAAAAGTAGATTTTGCCTAAGTAGCCTAAGAAGGATTGTGATGATGCCATGTGGCACTCCATATAAGTATGAAGGAAGGGCATTTTGGTCCTTATAAATAGGAGTGTGAAAATGACATGTGGCACCTTTTTTTTCTTCTTAAAAATACAACAAAAAAATCCAGTACAAAAAAATATAGCACAAAAAATGCAGTACAAGAAAATATAGCACAAAAAAATATAGTACAAAAAAATATTGCACGAAAAACTCAGATTTAGAATTTCAACAAGATATCGAATCTTTATTGGCCGAATCAACACTTTCTACTTCAAGCACCAACTTATCATCATGTTGGTTTAGTGGCTTTGATTCATCAGGTTCAACTTCAAGTGATGATATTCTAAAACTTGCTAATTACACACCAGCAGAAACTTTCTGGATCGAGCCTTTTCTACCAGACAATATTGATATAATCAAGTCATCAAGCGATAAGTTATTGGTACCTTTGGATTTAGTCTACCCAGTTTCTGGCCAAGAAATGATTATGTTCGATGAGTTTTTATGGTCATCCATGGATTCATATATGAATATAATGAAAAGTTTATAGACTGAAGACCATATCGAATATGTGACTTTTATTATAAATATTGTTGTGGAGTTACCAATACCATTGTAATTGGATTTGGTGAAATTTACTCCAAAAAAATACATTGCTACAAATCTCAACCATTTGCTCAACGTGGATCTGTATTTACAACCAATTTCAGCAACTATCAATTTGGTTCTTTGTTGGGGTTCAAAGCTTAAAGCACATTGTGTTTATTGTTTCTTTATAGCATAAAAAAATCTGGTACAAAAAATATAGCACAAAAAAATTTAGTACAAAAAAATAGCACGAAAAAATTTCAGCACAAAAAAAATATAGTACAAAAAATCCAGCACAAAAAATTGAGAAAAAAAAAACTTAAAAACAAAAAAATTAAGCACAAAAACATAGTATAAAAATCCAGCACAAAAAATGTTATACAACATAGAAATACAATACATTTTTATGGGTTTTTTTAGTCGTCATATTTTCTATAGCAATATGGTACTCAAATTAAAGATAAAAAAATGCTCGATTTTATGGTGAAATTTTTATGAAAAAATAATGTCGTATAAAAAAATTATGAACGTTTAAAAAATGAGGGTAAAATATGCATGTGTCTTGCATGTGGAGAGAGAGAAAGTCAATAAATATGAATTTCCCAAGATACCCTCACACTTTTTTTTTTCTACATTTTCATCTTAACCATTGATTTGAAAAATGAATGGTTAAGATTACTTCTCATCCTATTTAGGCAAAATAAAATTTTTATTTGATCTTACCCAGGATAGGTAAATAGTTTAAAAATTGTATATATTATCACATCTCAATCTTTTGCTTAGATGAGAATTGTGATGGACCAATAACCTTTTGGTTGGAAAACAAGGGATTTGCCATTGCAACAAATTTAATTTTGATACAATGGGTTCCATCTAAAATTTCTTATAGGTCCTTGAAAAATTTAACATGCCGGCTCTACTACATTTTCTGAAAACATTGGAGTCTCGGGACCCCAATCCATAAAGGGTGGGTCCGGCCCACCGGTTCAACCACCACCGCCCAACCCTATCGAGCCGGCCTTATAAAAATGTTGGGTGTGATGTGGAGGGTGTGGTCAAACGACAAATATCTTACGAACTTGTAAAAAGCTTAATTTATACCGAGCATACAAGATCACAACTCAAATTGAAGCCTAACACATAAAATTATTGAAGACAAGAAAACCCAATCAACAAAGTCGTTACAAACTCAAATAAAATTAAAGATTGCCAGGTTAAATTCTAAAGAAACAACTCAAACCAGGACTAACAAAAAACTAATACAAGATCTAGAATATAATAACATAAACACTCTTTAATTCTTCCACCATCATCAACTTAACATTGTATTTTTTCACATAAATTAGAACACCATTATACTCGATGTAATCTCGGGCGTGAGAGCCATTTCCGGCAATACAACTACTGTTTCGCTTGTTGTATCCTGGAAACACTACTAAAAAACTGTCTCATTTCCGACCAAGGTTTTAGTCGGAAAACTGTCGGAAAACGGCGTTTCCGACCAATTTCCGACAGAAATACGTTTGTAGGAAAAAGCCTTGTAGGAAAATATTTCCGACAAGCATTCCGACTAAATTCGCGACAAATTTCCGACAAAAAGGAAAAGTTACTATTTCCGACAAAGTTCCGACCACAACTTTCCTACAGCTTTCCGACAGCCGTGTTCCTACTATTTTCCGACCAAAAGGTTCCGACAAAGTCCCGACTACAATTTTCCTACAGCTTTCCGACCGCCGTTTTCCTACTATGTTCCGACCAAAAGGTTCTGACAAAGTCCCGACCGCTGTTTTCCTACTATTTTCCGACTAAAAGGTTCTGACAAAGTCCCGACCACAATTTTCCGACCAATTTCCGACTAAAAAACTTTTTAATAAAAAAAATATAAAAAAACTAAAAATCCAGATTTTTCTACTAAAAATGCAGAAAAAATAATCCAATAAAAATCCTAAATACGACACGATTATAGAACTGAAAATTCATCCACAAAATACAAAACGGTTGTCAAATTGTAAGTTCAACAACCAAATATGCCACGGTTTTTAAATTACAACTTCAACCGCAAAAGACAACAAACAAAACTAAACTATGGTGGAGGATTGCTAGATTACCAAACTGCTTCATCAACTCGGTTATTTGTCGTTGCATATCTTCTCTCATTTGTGTTGCATCTCTTCGACTCGATTTTGCAACACTTCCGTGTGGGGTTGTTGCGCCTCTTCGAATCGCAAGAAGTGAACACAAACATATCTTTATTGAAATTATGGTGTATGAACTATGAACACTCATTTACATATTTTTTTTACCACAAACATAAAAGTATAGATCTGCAAAGAAATCACTTGTGGTATCAAGGCCATGAGCGCGTCCGTTTTTCCTCTTTGTACCTAAAAAAGCAACAAAATTAAGCAAAGTTGGATACACACATCGCAAGAAGTGAACACAAACAGATCTTTATTGAAATTATGGTGTATGAACTATGAACACTCATTTACATATTTTTTTTAACAAGAGCTTGCAAAATTTTTAGTTTCGATTTCATTGTGAAACAAGAATCACAACTCCGCTTACATTAGAAAAAGAAAGCACACTACCTCGTGGGGGTTCGTGATCCTTCTCTGAGCAATGGCCTGGTTCAAAACACATAAGGGTCGAGTTGATCAACGATTAAAATTTTGTCTATCTTTATATTTATTTTATAAACAATTAATGCATCAAATACGATTAGTAACCTATATTATAGACAATCAAGTGATTTTAGATGTATACATCACAAAAACAATTTGACGACTTTAATTTAGCCATTTAGATCTAATTTATGTCATATTCATAAAGGGTCAAAAAGATTAAGCTAAAAGATTAAAAAGCAAAGGAAAGGAGTCAAACAGGTCAATAGTTATTTGAAATGTGTGTAATATAAAGCCTCCAAAATCACTTTACTAAAGAAAATCATACTACCATTGTAATAGTATAAGCTTTATATAATCATTATGCATGCAGAATGTGATGTTACATTTATTGTTCATCCAAAAAAAGATGAATGCAGGTGATTACATGCAATATGAAATAAAGCATAGGCTGCAATTCCATATACGATACACGATTAATCTATATATATTAATAAATGAGATGATGTGGGCTATGTGTCCTTGAATGGTGAAGCCATTTTGATGATGTGGCAACCATTGGTTTAGTGGAGTTTGATTTTGGGAGGGAATTGATGTAATTCTCTATAAACAAACCAAGTTTCACAAAACACAAACTAAAAAACCAAAGATACGCGGGATCCGAAATTGAATGGGCCGGTTTTCGGGTTATCCAAATAACCCATATTGTATACGGATCCTTTAAATTGATTTCACTCAATTATTTTGCATAACATTCTTCTTGAATCATCTTCTTTCTCTCTATGTTCTCTCTCTCTTCTACCTACCATCTTCGATTACAAACCCTAAATCAACATACCATCTTCGATGATCAAAATACTATATCTGATCATCATTTTAGGTGACGAATCTTTCAAGAATTATAGGTAAATGTACTTGATAAAACCTAAAACTGTTTATTTATGTTGTTAGATCTTATAAGAATCTTTCCGCCGATCTTAATTTTTTTTTGTTCTTATTTTTTTGTAGATCATTCCACATAATTTGCAGGTATGTAATCTATAGTAGAAATTATTTATTGTAAATCTTTAATGTCAATTTTTGATGAATTTTCTTTTTTTTTTATTTGTAGATAGAACATGATATAGGTGTGTTTAATCAAGAATCTATAAAAAGATATAAGGTAAAAGTACATGATTAAGGTTAAATACTGTTTCTTTATGTTGTTGGATCTTCAATTTATTCAAGAAAATTTAAGTTTTTGTCATTCCCTCTTTGTTTTCATATTGTTAATCTAATAAATCTTTGTTTTTTTTAATTTCATCAAGCATCTTACATATTCAAAGGATCTATAATATGAGATTCATATTCATCGATCGATTGTAAGAGTTAACCCTAACCTTTTTCCTTTTCATATTGTTCATATATTTTATCTTAAATCGTTGATTTTGATGTTATTAATGATGGTTGCATTTTGTTTTTTCATATGATCAAGACCGATTCCTACAATGTTTTGTTTTGAAGTCTTAATCAGGTATATCTTTGATCTAATCGATTTTATCATCAACATCTTATCAATGAGAAAACTTAATAATCACATAATGATCAGTTACCATTCAGATTAAAGAATTGATTGTGTTCTTTATTTTTACATTTTTTGATTTCTCATTTTTCATCAAATCGGTCTTATGATTATCTGTTAGGGTTTATCAATTCCTCATAAGTGGAGAAGAAGATCAAATTCCAGTTGATTTGATGATTTTGTGGTGAGTTTTTTTTCCAGACAACATTCTTCATTCGACAACTAAGGTATGAATTGAATCAGTAGTCTCAAAATTCCAGACAAAATTCCAGTTGAATTAAGCTCATTGGTTTTGAATTTAAGTTTGAATAATATTTTACTATTTAAGTAAATTGTTTTGACTGATTATTTCAAAATTTGAATTTTTGAAATTTATATCTATTATGGATACTTATCAAAGTTGTCTAATGTAACGTATTTCCAAATTTATCAAGATAACTTATATTAAGTTTTAATTGCTTCCAAAATTTGTGTTAGTTTCCATAATTTTCGACAATCACATTATTTTTCAAGTTTCTCAGAATTTGGAAAGATATATAATATCTGTTTTAAATAGTTATATTATTCTTAGGATGATCATGATCCAAGCGAAATACTCTTTGTTTATTTTCTTCGATACTGTAGGAACTTATTTTTTGTTCAAAACCCTTTCCGCAGATGCTAATGATTTTTGTTCTTCTTCTTTTTTTGTAGATCATTCCACTTATTCTGCAGGTATGTAAACTAGATTAGATTGTGATGCATTTTAAATCTTTAATCACACTTTTTTTTATCATTTTTCTGTATTTTTTGTGTTGGTGATGATGATTTAAATTTTTCGAATCTAATCTTATTAATAGATCTATTCTTGATGTCTTTGAAAGAGTGATGCTCTTACTGATTTTTTTTATTTTGTTTTTGTTTGTTGTTGATGTTGAAAACAGTTTCGGCGGTTGCTAATGTTTGTTGTTGGTCTTATTTTTTGTACATCATTAGACATATAGAGAAGGTATGTAAACAATATTAGATTGTTTGTTGTTAATGTCAATTTTTGATGATTTTTCTATTTTGTTTTTTTGTTGATGATGATTTACATAATCCGATTCGAATCTTATGAATGGATCTTTTGTTGATGTATTCATGGATTGATGATGTTACTGATTTTTTTATTTCGCTTTTTATTTTTTCATGATTAACCCTAAATTTTATACCACTGGCGGACTCTGAATCTTCGTCGAACATGTTATAGGTAAGTATAATTTTATTGTTGTTTTGCTATTTTGATCCTGTATAATGTTTTGTTTTATCGTTTATGCTCATCTATTATAATGTTAGGTTTCATTGTTTATGCTCCGTTTTGTTTTTACAGTCATTTTTTACACAATCAATAAATTTTATATTGTATTAATTTTTAATCCATTAAAGATTATGTAAATTTTTAGTGTTTCATATGTTTTTTCGGAATATTGATTGTGTTTCTAAAAAATTTTTTTTTTAAATTTTTTTGAAACCGTTTGTTTTTACTTTTTGTTTTAGAAGTTTCTCCCGATATTTTAAGTTTGTTTCTATAAATAGTTTATCGTTATATTTTAAAAAAGTCTTCATAATTTATTTCCAGATATGGATCGGAGTAACAACAGTCCTTCATTTTTAAAGCTTATTGAGGAAGATGACCCATTATTTTTTGTATGTTTATTTGTTTTATAATTACTAATCAAATTTTAAGTAAACTGATGTTTATCTTTTTCTCATTTTTTGTCTTAAACTCATAGCAAATACCTAATGACTTTGCATCAATGATGTGGGGAGAGCAACCACATTACAAAGAATCTGTTAAGATTGTTGATGGCAACAAGTTATGGTTTGTATGACTGAAAAAAAAACTAAATTGGGCCCTGTACTTGGTGATGGCTTCACCAAAGTTGTTCTGGATAGTTGTATAAGAAAAAATGACTATCTTATGTTTTAGTCATTTGGACCATCATCATTCTTTCTTTCGGTGTTTAAATCATTTGTTCATGAAAACAGCTTTATATCCAAAATCACACCTGAGGAAGACGTTATTGTAAGTAGTATGTATTATAGAATCAGTATGTTGAATAATGTTTTCTATATGTATTTTGGTTTTTAAATTTATAATTATCACTATCTTTGCAGGTCATGGCTGATCAATTTTACAGGTAATTTTAGTTTTATTGTTTTTTTTTTTGCTAATTTTTGATCCGGTATAATGTTAGGTTTCATCGATTATGCTGATTTATTTTGACTGTATTTTTTTATTAGTAATAAATTTTGTATTGTATTAATTACCAATCAATTAAAATTTTTGCATATTTTATTTAATTTATGGTCTGATATGTTTTTCCGAAATATTGATTGTGTTTCTATAAATAAATTGTTTTACATTTTTTGAAACCGTTGCTTTTTTTGTTTTATATTTTTTCCCGCTCTTATGAGTTTGTTTATATAAATAGTTTACCGTTTTACGTGTTTAAAACCGTTCATAATTAATTTGCAGGTATGGATCCGAGTAACAACAGTCCCTCATTCTTAAAGCTGATTGAGGACGATGATCGTATTTTTTTGGGTATGTTTATTGGTTTTATGATTACTAAACATATTGTATTTAAATTGATGTTTTTCTTTTTTGTATTGTATTTAAACTGATGTTTTTCTTTTCAGTTGGTTAATTCACTGATTTTTTATTCATTTATTATAGTTATTGACATGAATTTTTCCTCCTATAAAGCATGATATTGGGTGCCAAATAATATATGAGTAGAGCATAGAGCAACACAGCGAGACGGATATCTCGAGGCTGAGAGATTTGGGCATTGAGAGAAAATAATGGTTTGAAATTTATGATTTTCAGATTAGGAAAGATCGATCAAAGCTAAGACCACTCCTATCTGAGAACAAGCTCTGGTGTCGGTAACTGCAAGCTGGTACCAATATAGTTGTTGATGTTATTTTGAAATTACAACATTTTTGCCTTCTTAAATTTCTACAGATACATTTTGGTGGATGATAACAATGGGCTGGGAGTAAATTTTAGTCTTAAAAGTAAATTATAATTGTTGTATGACTCCATGTCTTAATTGGTATTTGTTGCTATTTTAACGTATTCGATAGTTAAATGATATGTTGTTTTTAAAAACCAAACGTCTTACTTTTAACCTTCAAATTAGCAACCAGAAGTATTATGGTTAAAAATAAAAAAAAATTGGCATATGTGTTAAACTTCATTGTCACCGTCCTCATGTGCGTGTTTCACCTATCTATCTAAATCTTGGTGATTACGATAAGCTATTACATCTTCATAGCACCTCTACCAATGACAATAGTGCCGAAGAAGAGTCGACAGTATCCATGTCTCTAATCATACATTTAAGGTGTAAGTTAAAAGTTTCAAGCTATATAGTTTTGATTTTTAACACCAACTTTTGTAACAAATAGTTATGTAATGTACCATATATTAGATTTTATGTCTATTACGGTTAGACTCAATTTCAATTTCAAAATGATAATTTACTTTTTTATTTTTAGTACTCAATTACCATTAAATATTTTCCTTATATTATATTTTTAGTGCTCAATTACCATTAAATACTTTCCTTATATTTTATTTTATCTTTATTACGGTTAGAGTCATTTTCAATTTCAGAATGATGATTTATTTATTATTTTAGTAGTTAATTACCATTTAATACTTTCCGTATTTAAAATTTTATGTTTATTACGGTTTGACTCAATTCGAATTTCAAAAACGTAAATTACATTATATTTTAGTAGTTAATTGTCATTCAATACTTTCCGAATTGACTATATTTTATGTGTATTACGGTTTGACTAAATTCAAATATCAAAATTATGATTTTATATTTTGTATTGGTTTAACATGTGATGATGAGATTCGATTGTTGTGAAGAATGAATATAATAATGTTTAATGTCTTATTACGAGTCAATTACATACCGGAAATATCGAGCACTAAATGCTATACCGGAAATGCGATATCTAATTTATTTTTAGTTTAATGATATTATGATACTTTTTTTCCTAAACATATGTTAACATTTAATTCTTAATTGTTGCATACGTTTACAAAATATTTTTTCATTATAATTCAGATACATTAATACCTATAGTATAGATACAAAATACATGACAAGTTTGTGTATAACATTGTAAGACCCGTATTAAATAAACGACAATTGTTTTATAAAAGATGCATTACATATTACTAATACCAAAATGTATAAGTATAATTCAAAGTTATTTAAAGCTTCACGAGTTCTTAAACGAAGGTCACTACTTAATCGCCAATTTGCTCCCTGGCTTTAACTCCATCCATATTGTATGTTAACTAAAAATGTATTTTTGTAATTTCAAGTTAACATACAAGATCCAAGTACCCTTAAGTTATACTTGAAACCAAACGATTAAGTTATACTCATCTTGCTTTTGTATGTTTTTATGGCTCTTTATAACTAGAAAAACTTTAAGAAACCTAATTAAAAATTTGTGGTGGAGATAAGGGAAAGATGATATTTGAGAGATTAAAAATGTTATTTATATACTTTTATTTATTGTAAATTAAATTTTCCTACCCGGAAAGTTTCCGGGTTATAACCTAGTTAAGAATATAAAAGAGAATATCTTCACTTTTTGCTAATAAAGAATAACCACATGTCCACATGAACAAGGCCCAATATTAAAATGGGTTTCAGGCAAAAAAAAAAAAAGAGTGGCAACATTTATGACATTAATTAATTATACCACAAAAAATAGAAAATATTTAACCTACTAGTAACCAAGTTTCTTCAGTTTTCCACTAAAGTCGCACTATTTTTTTTTTCCAAATTAAAAAACCACTCAAGTTTCAATATTGTTTTATTCTTGTGAATTTTTTATAAATGTTTATTAAAAAGTGACCTAAATGAAACAAATAAGAAACTTGGTTACTATTTACTTAGTATTTAGTTGTTATTTTTTTCAACTTTAACCTGAAGTAGGAGGTAAATGAGAAAAAAAAAGTTCTAAATAATAAACAAATTTCATAGGTGTTCCATGTAGGTCATTCAATTTAAACAATTATAAAAAACTTCACAACAATGTAACAACAATGAAGCTTAAGTTGTTTTTTTAGTTGGAAAACATATGAGTGACTTTATTAGAACAAATGAACAATATTGAAACTCGGTTATTGAATCATGATATTATCCCTAAATTAAACAAACACAATACACGTATTGTAGCATATAAAAGACGAAGTATTCAGTGACAGTCACTCGGCCCGGATATCTTATTAAGTAGAATTTGGGGGTTTTAACAAGTAATTTAATTATAGTTCTGAATTGTTTAGAAGTCCTTAAATGAATATTCTAACCTTTCCCGTAAAATCTTTTGCTGCCTCTTGAACATGGGAAGGAACTTCTCGGTATCATTCAAAGTAGTAAAAAGGTTCACCTGTCAAAGAACAAGAGTTAAAACCAACAAATTTTACTAACATATTGGATATCCATAGTTGTTTCTAGGTTATCATTTATTATATATAGTTCACGAATTCTGTGGCATATACAAAGAAAGCTCACACCACATATAAGCAAAAACGTCAGACATTAAACAATTTAAGGAAAAAAATACCCTACCTGATTCTTGATTGGGTTCTCTAATACTGAGGAAGCACTTGCACGAGTGAAATAAATCACCAAAGGATGCTTGTTCTTATACACAAACTCTGCCACTTCTGATCTCCTGTAGATAAACATTGGTTATATATCACACTGAATGTAGCAGAGGTGGCTTCATCAACCCATTTACTTAAGATCATCTCAGTAAAAATATTATGATCTCAAATAAGAATTAGCATCAAATCATATAAATCACAATCATACGTCGTTAAAAAAATTGTCATTAGTGATATAACATATGGTTTCAAAGTTTTGTTTTTGGAAAGATAAAAAAGCACGACAACTTCCTTTTCGGGAAGTTCAAAATAAATGCGGCATTTCCCTTATAGGTGAAGTTTCGATCAAACATCACATCTCCATTAACAGTTTAACTCATTCAAGACCATAACGGTGATATTCACTTTGGCATTTAGAAAGCAACAATTTTCATTTAACTTGATGAACAATTGAAAAACCAAGACTAAAAACTTCAAGTGTGACAGAGATTATACCGCCAAACTTTCAACATAACCCACAACTATGGGTGACTCGCTGGCCAATATCCGTTCAGCTTCCTCAACCGTCGTTACATTCTGTAGACCAGGAACAGTCTTCTTCTTCAACCAACTCACATTCTGTAGACTGGGAACAGTTCTCATTTTTTCAACCTTTAAACATCGTTTTTCCATTCCATCTTTTGTACACATTAATTATACATGAAATACTTTTACCTTACCAACTTATACGCATTGTACACGTTTATATGTGTATATACACTATCGGGACCCATTAATTAAGACAGGCTAAGTATGTGTATATATATGTATGTGTGTATGTATGCGTGGGTGTACACTTGGACAAACAAATACTTATACATATATATATATATATATATATATATATATATATACATACATACATATAGACACAAGCATATACATTTACGTACACACATATACCCCCACATGATTATATAACAAAAGAATAATTGTTTTAGTCGGAAAGTGGTCGGAAATTTCCGACCATTTTCCGACACCAATATCCGTTTTTTCGGTTTTTCAACATTCTAACATGGTTTTTTCATTACGCATTTTGTACACCTAAGTTATACATGAAAAGCTCTTACTTTACCAACTTATACATATAACTATACCCAGTCATACGTGCATGTACGCTATCAGGACCCGTTACTTAAACTAGGCTTTTACTATTGTATAAGTGTGTATATATGTATATGTATGTATGTGTATGCACCAATACAACTACATACTAATACACACATACATATACATATAGAGACAAGAAATACGTTTATATATATAGATATACACCTCGGTATAATTATATATGAAAAGAATAATTGTTTTAGTCGGAAATTGGTCGGAAATTTCCGACAACTTTCCGACCAATAAAGGTTTTAGTCGGAAAATGGTTGGAAATTTCCGACCAATATTGTGTTTCGTCGGAAAGTGGTCGGAAATTTCCGACCATTTTCCAACACCATTTTTCGTTTTTTTCATTTTTTCAACCTTTAAATATCGTTTTTCCATTCCATCTTTTGTACACATTAGTTATACATGAAATACTTTTACTTTACCAACTTATACGCATTGTACACGTTTATATGTGTATATACACTATCGGGGCCCATTAATTAAAACAGGCTAAGTATGTGTATATATATGTATGTGTGTATGTATGTGTGTATGTATGCGTGTGTGTACACTTGGACAAACAAATACTTATACATATATATATATATATATATACATACATATAGACACAAACATATACATTTACGTACACACATATACCCCCGCATGATTATATAACAAAAGAATAATTGTTTTAGTCGGAAAATGGTCGGAAATTTCCGACAACTTTCCGACGAAATGCTGTTTTTCGTCGGAAAGTGGTCGGAAATTTCCGACCATTTTCCGACCAATTTTTTTCTTCTTTTATTCTTATTTTTGGTAGGAACTTAGTCGGAAGTTTCCTTCAAATTTCCGACCATTTTTTTTTGTCGGTAAATTGTAGGAAAATAGTCGGTAAAACCAGATTATTTTTTTAGTTGTTATTTTGTCGGAAAATGGTCGGAATTTTCCGACCAAATTGGTTTTGTCGGAAATTTTGATAGGAAATCCCCCTTTTTCTAGTAGTGAAACAAACGCGTTGGTCTTAAGAAGAGGCACGAAATCTCTTAATTTTTTATTATGCTAATTTGTGCAGTCAAGGAGCGTGATTGAAGACACATCAAATGAATGCTAGAGTCATGAATATTTGATGAATGATGTTTCATGCACCCACCAAAGACACGGTTGAATCGCGTTCGGTACATATAAGATTATTTCATGTAGCTTTGTAACCGGATTGCACTATCATATTTCCAACAAATAACTAGAGACTGGTTATTATATATTGTGATTATCAATTTTGATAAAAGTGAACCACTTCCTACACGAACAAAGGATGGTTAACACAAGGGTGATAGGTAAATAATAATGGTTGATTCTAAACACACACCCCCTCCTGATTATAACTCCCTTGTGAGAGGAAAACTGTCGTTCCCACGCGGGCCCCACCTGTAAGTATGTGAGAGGAGGGGGGTGTAAAAAGTAATTAGGGGGTGTAGAAAGTAGCACCCATAATAATAGTTATAGCTATAATGGGGCGGTATCAAATAAAAAATTGATTTTGCTTAAGTAAGGTAAGAATAAATCTTGACCTTTTATTTTTGGAATAGTTTATTTGTAGACTTTCTCTTCACCCGTATATACCTCTCTATCTTTTAAAAGTTCATAACTTTTTTATACGCCATTCTTTTAAAAAAAAAGCACAATAAAATCGAGCGTTTTTATCTTTAATTTGAGTATCATATTGTTATATCAAATATGACAACTTTAAAAAAACCCCAAAATTTGTGTTGTATTTCTATGTTTTATAATATTTTTGTGCTCCATTTTTTGTGTTTTTGTGCTGAATTTTTGTATTAGATTTTTTTGTTGTATTTTGAGAAAACAAAAAGGGTGGGAGTTTGTATTTTATGACCAAAATATCTTTTCATCCTAGTTATAAGGAGTGTCGCATGTTATCTCTACAATCATTTTTATGCTAGTTAATCAAAACTCACTTTTTAGTGGATCTTCCCTTTATTATAATAATCATTCAAAATTTATAAAATCAAATACTTTAAGATTTTTTTGTATTATACTATATGGTTTGTAAAGTTTGTTGATTAAAAACAATAATAATGTAAATTTACGTACCCTTTTCTTGATATCTAAAAACTAATATCCAATCATGTATCATATTTAACTAGATGGGTACTTATGCGAGTGTGTGATACGACGCGGAACCCATACACTGTTAGGGGTGTGTACAATTTTGTTTTGGTTTGGTTATTAGCCTCGTCTGAAACTGAAATCATCGGTTAATCTATGTTCCAATCACTTTTTGGTTAGTTGGTTCGGTTTATTTGGTTAGATTGTCGACTTTTTGTTTGGTTTAATTTGGGTAAATTACACTTTTCGTCTTTTGTATTTGTACCGGATTGCAATGGATAACCTTTAATTTCAAGAATTACAGTCACAATCCTTTATTTGCAAAACCCGCTACACTGTATGTCCTTTAGCACTAACCTTGTTAATTTTTTTTTTGTTAAGTTTATTCACTTAAGGGTAGTATGGTCAATTCATACTTTTATTTAAATATTTAATAAATAAAAAAGGGGAAATAACCAAAATGGCCAAGTTACGGTCAACTTTTCCAAACTAGCCAAGTCAAACGTCTTGGGGAGACGTCAAAAACATGTTCAAACGTCTTGGCGGCTGACCAACCAAAAGCTGCCACGTGTCCGACACAGCTCAGACGTCTTAACGTCTTGACTAAGACGTTTCAGACGGCTGCTTGAGACGTTTTAAAAGTTGAGCCGATAAGCTGCTACTTTTGCATGGCTTGAGACGTTTGAAGCCGGCATTGAGACGCCTCAAGACGGCTTGAGACGTCTGAAATTATCACGTTTTTAAAAAAAAATTTAAGACGTTTCGTTAAAACCTTGAGACGTTTGAGACGTTTCACGGTCTCCAAAGTTCTTTTTAAGTCGTTTCATAAAGTTTTTGAATTTAGATGTTTTAATTAATATAGTTTAATATAAGGTAACGAGTATATAAATACAATATAAGTTCAAATTATATCAGCTCCGGACGGAGGATAAACTGGTTAAGACGTTTGGGTTATACACGAGTGGCGCGGGTTCGAATCTCACTAAGGGCCGGTTCTTTAAAGAAGACCCCCTTTTTGATATTTTTAAGTTTTTGAATATGTTTGTTTTAATTAAATATATAACGAGTATATAAATACAATATAACTTCCACGTTATATCAGCTCCGGACGGAGGATAAACTGGTTAAGACGTTTGGGTTATACACGAGTGGCGCGGGTTCGAATCTCACTAAGGGCCGGTTCTTTAAAGAAGACCCCCATTTTCATATTTTTAAGTTTTTGAATTTAGATGTTTTGTATAATATAGTTTAATATAACGAGTATATAAATACAATATAACTTCAAGTTATATCATCTCCGGACGGAGGATAAACTGGTTAAGACGTTTGGGTTATACACGAGTGGCGCGGGTTCGAATCTCACTAAGGGCCGGTTCTTTAAAGAAGACCCCCTTTTTTATATTTTTAAGTTTTTGAATTTAGATGTTTTGTTTTTTTTTTTTTTGAATGTAATGTTTTTTTTTTCTTTTTATATTTTCTTTTTTTTTAATGTAATGTTTAGTATGTATTTTATTTTTTTAATATAATAATGTTTTATATTTTATATTTTCATTAACTGTTTACGGGTTTAATTATCACGTTTTTAAAAAAAAATTAAGACGTTTCATTAAAACCTTGAGACGTTTCACGGTCTCCAAAGTTCTTTTTAAGTCGTTTCAATCAAACCTTGAGACGTTTGAGACGTTTCCCGTTTTCCAAAGCTCTTTTTAAGACGTTTGCCGGTTTTCAAAGTTATTTTTAAGACGTTTGAGACGTTTGAAACCTCTTTTTAAGTCGTTCACAATTTTCGACCCTGTTATACACAACGTTTTCTTCTTCACCATATCTTCTACCCCATTGGTGTTCACAGCTTCAAAAAATGGGCAGATCCCCTGATTCAACAAACGGTTCAAAGAAGTCATCTACAACGGGTCTAAGAAGTCATCTACAACGGACACAGATCTTCACCCTTTTAATGGGATGAGATCGGATATCCCCTTCAACGTGCTCTGCAGGGTCGATCGGGTTCAAGAACTCATCTACAACGGACACATGAAGGGTTAAACGGGTTGTTCGGGTCATGACGGTTCTGCCCGTTTAGGGTGGTTGATGAGAGTTTGGCTAACACAATGGGCTCTCACCAATGTGTTTGCCAGGTCCTCTAACATCACCGAAGCCGCAGAACCGCAGAACCAAATGTGAACAACCCGTTAAATATCACCTAGGCCAAAATAAATGTGGGTTGATGGAACTTACCAGTTCACGACCCATATTTATTCCCAGGTGTTTCGATGCAAATTCCGGAATCAAAATCCGGATCTCCTACCCCATTTTAAATTTATGGAAGTAGCGGTTTGGTGTATTCTAGTTCAAATGATTATATTTGTATGTTTTTGTGTTATGTTTTTTATGTACTTTGTATTCAATGATAATAAAGTTATAAATTTTACTAATTTACGTTTGAATTCTTGTTCAATTCAGTATAATTCAATGTTTAAAGACGTTTCAATAGCCTATTAAATGTTAAGACGTTTCAACAGGCAATTAAATGTTAAGACGTTTGAATCTTATGTTAAGACGTTAGAATTTTTAAAGTTATATTAAATTTAATATTCATTTAACCAACCCCACTATATATACCCCTAATCCTAAACACAAAGAAACACACACGCCGTTCTTCTTCTTCTACTTTCTTTGTTCAACTTTCTTCTACACCCAGAAACACACAAGCAGACATGGCTTCTTCCTCGTGGACCGAAATTGATGACATTGCATTGGTGGAGGCTTGGGAGGAGGTGTATACCAATCCTCCTCGTCGAGGGCAGGGGGTCTATGGGTCCGGGTGCAACAATATTTTGCACAACTCCGTGGTCCGGACCACGACCGCACCGTTGACGCAATGATGCCTTATCTTCAAGGTTTCGGGTTATACGCTTGGAGTGTAAGAAGTTCGAGGGTTACTACAAGTCTGTGGAGGATTCATCCCAGGGCCTTAGCGAGGAGGACATCAAGGCGGTTGCCCTCATCAACTTCCGCCACGATGAAGGACATGATTTCGAACATGTCGCGCAGTGGGAAACGATTAGGGTTTGGATTTAGATCTTTGTTTTTTTTTTTTTTTGAATGTAATGTTGTTTTTTTCTTTTGTATATATTTGTTTTTTTATTTAATGTTTAGTATGTATTTTCTTTTTTTTAATATAATGTTTTATATTTTCTTTAACGGGTTTGGGCTTACGGTGTTGGGCTTACTGGTTTGGGCTTACGGGGCTTGGGCTTACACCCAATATTTATTAAAACTGTAGAAATAAACTTAACTATTTAAAACTGTGTAAATAAACTTAACTATTTAAAACTTGAACCTTAACTACTAAAATTATAAATTATAAATAATTTTTTTGTTAAAACCGTCATTATTTGAAAGTACTATTTGGGTTATACACGAGTGGCGTGGGTTCGAATCTCACTAAGGGCCGGTTCTTTAAAGAAGACCCCCTTTTTGATATTTTTAAGTTTTTGAATATGTTTGTTTTAATTAAATATATAAGGAGTATATAAATACAATATAACTTCCACGTTATAACAGCTCCGGACGGAGGATAAACTGGTTAAGACGTTTGGGTTATACACGAGTGGCGCGGGTTCGAATCTCACTAAGGGCCGGTTCTTTAAAGAAGACCCCCTTTTTGATATTTTTAAGTTTTTGAATATGTTTGTTTTAATTAAATATATAAGGAGTATATAAATACAATATAACTTCCATGTTATAACAACTCCGGACGGAGGATAAACTGGTTAAGACGTTTGGGTTATACACGAGTGGCGCGGGTTCGAATCTCACGAAGGGCCGGTTCTTTAAAGAAGACCCCCTTTTTGATATTTTTAAGTTTTTGAATATGTTTGTTTTAATTAAATATATAACGAGTATATAAATACAATATAACTTCCATGTTATATCAGCTCCGGACGGAGGATAAACTGGTTAAGACGTTTGGGTTATACACGAGTGGCGCGGGTTCAAATCTCACTAAGGGCCGGTTCTTTAAAGAAGACCCCCTTTTTAAGATCTGATTTCAAAATTACATTTTTGGTCCCTGTACTAACATATTTTACATAAATGGTCCCTGAGGTTTCGAAAATTACATTTGGCTATTTTCCCTTAAAAAATGAGTGTATAAAAAAATTGTGATATGTTAGTTAAGTCATTGGTGTTTGTGTGAACTGGGTTTGGCGTGGGTTCGAAAATTACATTTGGCTATTTTATAAGTTTTTAAAATATTGGCTTTTAAACAATAATAACTTTAAATTACCAAAGTTATTACATCCTAAAAAACGATACAAGATAAATTTATATAACATCCTAAATATAATTTTCAAAGTTTCAAACACTGAAATGTGTTCAAAGTCCTCGTCATAAATTATTGCGTTGGGCTTCTTCAATGACCTCTTCTTCAGCCAGGTTTTTTTTTAACGTTCTTGTACCTTCCTAAGAAACGACTACATTTGAAGCGTAGGAAAGCACACCGAGTGTTGACGTCATTGGCGCTACGGGTCGTTTGTTGCACGTGAATGCAGAAATAGTTCATAACCTGACCCCAGAACGCGGGATCGGAAATTGAGTAAGTGCCTTCATCACGAGCGGCAGCGTAGGAGACGGCAATAGCAATGTCATCTTCGTCGGTCCAAGAATCCATGATTTTGTTAACAAATTTCAAGTTTGAGGTTAAATTGTGATTGGATGTTGTTAAATGGCAAGATTGCCTATGTCACACCCTGACTTTTGCGGAAGCGTGGTTTATTTGGTGTGACTTCTTAATACCATAGCAACAATCATAACAATGCTATATGATAAAAACATGAGACATTCATCCATTAATAAAGTTTAGAAAAATCCCATTTTCATCAATCACAAAATAATTTACAAACCTTAACTTGATTTATTTGAGTTCATAAGGACTTAGAAAAAGACTTTAAACAAAACCAGGTTTAGGTAAATATAACCCGTCCAGGAAGAGGTTACACCTTCTAAACCCTGGATGACTTCTTTATTCAAACGCAGCTTGAAAATACGTGCATACCGTGCCAGATCCGTTAGTTTCCTGAAATACATGTAATTTGAAAAGTCAACATAACGTTGAGCGAGTTCATGTGTAAGTGAGTAGGTATAAACCTTTGTAAAAATGTCTGTATGTATGAAAATCCCTGGTATGTAGCAATTAAGGAAAAAGAGATCACCATTGGGTTGCAAAGCCAATGATATGTGTGAAGTGATGCAGGAAAACTCAACCCTAGCGGATTTGCGCGTCTGGCACTTAGTCACCACCTGGTTCATTCAGCGGACTCAGGAGTGGGGCTCGCTACACCCAAATAGATCTATCACTAATATCCCTCGGTCCTACAACGAGGATTAATGGCCTTCAGTTCGGCCTACCCACTCACATGATCTAAGTAGTATACCCTCCTTAAGCTAACCATACCATGTATACAAGTGTCTGTAAATGTCTGTAAATGTCTGTAATAATTGTAACATGTATTTCACCCCCGTAATGTAAAACTGAAAAATAGTTAAGAGAAAAGGGGGACATGAACTCACTGTAGTGCGTCTTGTACCGAATCTCAAACTCTGTCTGCTACACGACAACCTACACGTACTAATGTCTATTAGACGAACGGGCCGTGCCTTGGCTTAGAGTTTAATATTTAGAGTTGTGTTGCTTATATTGATTTGCGTGATAAATATTTGTTCGTTCAATGTTCTAGTAAATTATAGTCTTAGAAGGCAAATATTTACTAAGTGTTATAATTTTCGGAAAATTTCGCCAGAGCCTCCTCTGTAAATAGAGGTGTCCATGCTTAAAAGCATATTATTTTCTTTAATATAAATCCCGTAGAGTGTTCCCACATAGCCTAACCCGACAAACATACATGCAATGCCCTAATTACGTCTTTTCAGATTTATTAACTAATACTGGACTGTTTTCGAGTATTTAAATAAAATAGTTAACCTTTTCCAAAAATTCTCAAATTTTTACAGGAAGTCACATATAATCCAAAATTTATTGTGTAAAAGTTTCGGAAACCAGTTCATTACCGATTTTATATAAAAATTCTTTTACCCGACTGCAATCAGATTTGTTACTTTCTGATTGCAGTTTTACGGAAAAATTCACTAAAAATCAATCGTAAGTCGGATCGACGAAATTCCAGTTGGAGGGTCACGGAAACAACAGTGACCATCTACAGTAAAGATTCCATGAGCTGATTCTGCTCAGGTTTTGGGTTTTGACTCTGATTACAACACGCTTTTTCAGCAGAAATATTTCAGCTTGAGCTGCTGTCTAAAAATAATTCTTTAAAAATAGTAAACGTTCTCGAAAAATTACGATTCTAGTTTCATTTGTTCGGTTATTCAAAATTACACAATTTAGACTCCAGAAATTCCATTTTTCGATTAAAAATGAACCAGTTACAGCCCGTTAAAGCAGGCTGGAAATTTCAATCAGCAAGCTGTTTATATTGTAGAAGTGACTAAAAGTGCATAAACGAAGATCCTAGCCATGGTTTATTGATGAACAAATGTTAAAACTTCAATCATACTTTAATCAACTCTAAACCATTCAGATTTCAACCTCATACAACCTTTTTATAAATGGTTTTTAGGCAGAATTTTAAGTTCACATTTTAGTGTTTTAGCTTTTGGGTGACATGAACATTCAAACAAAACATAACAAGAATCAA
This sequence comes from Helianthus tuberosus, assembly GCA_030545235.1. NCBI lineage: Eukaryota > Viridiplantae > Streptophyta > Magnoliopsida > Asterales > Asteraceae > Helianthus > Helianthus tuberosus. Next base: position 40,714,202 of record CM060412.1, read on the forward strand.
GATGGAACAAGAGTGTGAAGGGACTTACTACTAGCACAAGGCTAGGGTAGTAATCTTAGGACAAGATGATGGTGAAATGTTGGTGACAAAAGCTTGAATCAAGCTTCCTTGAAAACCCTTCAATCTTGCACTTCTATGGATGAATCCTCAAACTTGAATGAGAGCTTTTGGAGAAGAAAATGGAGGATGTGAAGAATGGTGGTGGTGAAATCGGTTATGGAGAGAGGGGGGGGGGGGGTGCTTGTGCCGAAAATAAGAGGGAGGAGAGAGGAGGTTGGGTGTAATCTTTGTAATGATGAACATCTCCTAGGAAACATGCACTCTTCTAATCCTAGGGTAATCATGCCATGATTTTTGGCCAATAGAATAGAGATTCTCTTTTTACATAATCTAAACAAAATATTTTCACTAATCATGGCAAAAAATCGGTTGGGGGGGGGGGGGGGGTAAAGTGGAAATTTTTGTTAACTAATAGGTATTAAATTAGAAGGTTAAGGGTATTTTCAAGTATAGTGGGTGTATGTCATGTTTACATGGCGTATGGGAATTTTTGTGACCGTAATTAATTAAGAAAGATAAAATAATATTTCTGACAATATTTTCGTGTCTCTGGTATTGTCTGGTTGTTCGGTTACGTATCGTTCCGTTAAAGCGTTTAATTGTACCGTATAGTGTCTTTTATGCATCTTTTTGTAACGAAATCATTCCTGGCACTTAGGAAAGTATACAGGACCACTTTGTCATACATGTGTATTCTACTGGCATAATAAAATGCTGAATTTTATAAAAGAATGCAGAATTCTGTATTTAAAGTGTGTTTTAGGCACTTCCCGGCACTATATCTATCACCTAAAGACGCAGTCTTATGGTCCTCACTTCCCTACACTCCAAACCAGTGTAGTACCCTATCCCTGGCTCATACTGGCCATAAAAACATTGTCTGTCTATGTGCTGGCATTGTCAGCATTATTTCTGAATCAACCGTTCAGTGTGTTAACTGTGCTGAGTGCATCAAGTATGTCACTAATGTAGGTGTGTAATGAATGGAGTGACTGTATAAAAATGTGATGCATGTATATATGACATAGAATCATAGAGCAGTTTAAATTATCAGTTGTAATCAAGCACAGTCATTAAGCACGTAATTAAGATTAATTAATTTGTACAGTACCCGAAATTTTGAGGGTTGTCACATTCTCCCCCTGTTAAGAAAATTTCGTCCTCGAAATTTGTACTACCTTAACTCCTTGTGGTTATGTCACACGTGTATGTATATGAATATTACCGAGGTTGATAATCATTAAACTGAATTTAACCTACTCGCGTCAGGTGAGTCCAAGTCTGTATAACAACCCGAATCCTATGGTTAAATGTGTGTGCTTATAGCATTTGATGTCAAAGGTACAGCACGTAGTCTAGTGTAATCCAGCAGCAGTGTTCCACAAAAAGAGGAGTCTTATCCAATAGAGTTTTCAAATGTCCGGTCATAGTATGCAAATTTTCACAAACCATAGCATCAGCTATATGAACTCAAAATCAATCACCCAAAAGTAGTAGTAAAGTGTTCTGTAAATCTTCCGACTAAATGAACGGAAAGGTTTAGTGTGTTGGCACTCTTAAGTTTTGAAGGTACACCGAATGGAATACAAGCGAATTTGGTGTATCACGGTCTTGATTCGTAGTTGCATCAGAAATGTTTAAATGACAAGTCAACAAAAGTATATGTAGTTTTGGGTGAAACAGTTGACCATGATTAGCACAAGATAATGACACCGCAGGGTGTCGTAATGACGGGATTCAATAATAATGGTGACTGAACGAGTTCACCGTGCCTGAAATCAAATGATAGTGTATCGAGACAATCTGAAGATTTGATTTACACAATGTCACAGAGTTTTTAGTTAAATACGGAACATCAAAGAGCCACTGTTTTAGATTGAAGGTGAAAAGCATTAAGTATGGCAAGGTACTTGATTGACAATGAAAGTATCGTTAGGAGGTATATTGTGCTTATGAAATGAATATATGTACCGTTGCCTTAACACACAATTGTGTTGAGACCGCTTTGATCGTGAAGATCAAAAATGGATTGTTAACGACCGAATAGGGACTTGAATTTCGGGTACGAAGTGAGTAATCAAATTAGCGCAAGCTTCAGTTTTGTGAAAATATCGCCGCAAGGTATCGAAACAAATCAAACGTTTTAGTGGAGTCGTAGACCAACCAAATCTACTACGACTTGAAATGAAAGAATCTCTGTAAAAATAGTTGAATATGATGCTCCCAATACATCATATAGTGTTTCAAATTGATCCTGTGAATTGGATAAGTTCAAGCAATTGAACCTAGTTTCAACGTAACCCGGCAATAAACGTATGAATCAACAAAGGAATTCTCGGCATGGTAGCAAAAATAAACCATGACTGTAACTTGAAAGAAAACGGTTTCAAGAAAGTGCGTTGGCTTGGTAACAAAAGAGTCAACAATAACAATAATGTAAGTCATTTGAATCACAACCCAGTGATTAGGTTTAGCAACATAATATTCGAACTTCAATGAAGCGCTTGAAATGAAACCGCACGCGTAGCAGAAGGTGCATGCGTAATATGTGAGTTTTCAAGTAATGAAACAATGAGTGTTTGCTAAGATGGAGAAACGACCAAATATTCGAAGCAAAAGAGTGTTCGCTCTCAGCGAAGAAAATCAACGTGATGCAACTACCATTAAGGGGAGTAGAGATGCAAACATCTACTTGCTAGAAGCAAAAGTGACGGTTTCAACGAAAGAAATTTAAGTACTTTCTATTTTGTTAACTGAAATGGCATGTATATCGGGTTAATGGTGTTCGATCGAGTTAACAAGTATGGTTTCTAAGTAGCGACCTCTACAAGTTTGGACCTGGGTTCCCAAAGGTCCTAAGCCTATGTTTTCTAGATCCTTAAGGTTTCGTATTCGGTGTAACACTGTCTAGTGCATCGTGTGTGACACACCTTTCGTGTGTTCGTTCACAACATGTCATTGTCCCACAACTTCCCTGGTATACTTCCTTCCTGAATTCACAGCTAACGACACTCGATCATCGATTCGTCGTGAAATAGTAGTTGGGTCCTCACAGTCAGTCAAATAAGTAATTCGTCAATCCTTAGCAAGAGCCACCGACCCTGGTTGGCTAGCTCGTCCGGCTTCCGATCATTTGAAAGTCATCGTCCTTTTTCTTGATGAGCGGAACTGAGGTTATCCAAAACAGAAGTTTTGGTCTGTTATCTTCCTTCTCTATCTACTACTGAAACTTCACTGTCAATCCTTGCATTTCCGAAGATGTAAGTCGCTAAGACGCACCGACTACAGGCGCGGCGCCTGGAATCAGATAGACACGCAATTTGACTAATCGTTGAGGAGATAATTTTGGCAAGTCTTCGAGGAAGACCTTAAGATATTTCCTTATCATAGGAATATCTTCACGCTTTGATTTCTTCGGCTCCTCCTGTCCCCGACATGAGCCAAGAATGCAACACCTTCTTTATGCAATATTCTTCGTGCCTTCAAGCAATTTGTAACTTGTAAAGGCGTATCCTGCTTCATGAGTCACGATCGTTCCTTCGTTCGTCAATCGAGGTGCGGATATCAACTTCCTATCGATCATTCGTTAGCGAATCCCTCCAACTACCTTGTTGAAGTCTCCCAATTCACTGGCAGTAGATCAAGCGGAAACTTACGCTTTTCGGGTTCTATCTTGCCGTCTCTAGTTACTGCGTTGGCTTCCACTAGCTTCCCCTAAGCTGGTTTTAATGGGTACTGGAATATCTACTTACTTGCTACTTAAACCAATTATACTCCCGAACTCTAGAGGTGCGAATCGTAAAATTTGCAACAATACTTGGCAATACAGATGCATAACATTAAGTAATTCGGGACGTACCGATATCCATGCTTGGATCCCTGGCGTATCTCTCTAGCTCTGGTGGGAGCTTTCATCCTTGTGCCTGGTTGTTTTTAGGGCAATATTTTCTGAAATGCTTTTTGCTTCCACAGTTAAAACAACTTCGGGCACGTTTCTGTTTATCACTCATTTTGCCTTGACAATTGTCATTGTCGTTGTCGTTGTCCCCTTCGTGATTCTCACTACCGTCTTGGCCTCCATTTCTACTTTCAGTACCTTGCCAACAAGTTTCTTTAGGATGCCCCCTCTTTCCACAGTTAGCACATTTTCCATATCTACATCGCCCGACGTGATAACGTAAACAATTGTCGCACTTAGGTAGGATACCCATGTAGTCTTTTCCCTTTTTGGCCTTCTTCTTGCTACTCCCCTGAGTAATCATCTTGAAATTTGCGAGCTTCTTGTTATCCCCAGATGCCTCTATAGCAGTTTCCTGTTTCTCCTCAGCAGTGGAAAATTCTCCCCGTCTAACTGCTTCTTCCGTGAGTGCCATGCTTATGTTTATAGCCTCGGTGATCGTTGAAGGTTTAGATGTTGTTACCAGGCTTAGAATCTGAGGTGCCAATCCCCCTATGAACTGTTCAATTCTCTTAAACTCTGGTGTCCCCAGGAGTAAGGCAACTTGTGATAATTCGTTAAATCTCTGCACATACTCCGCTATCTTTGGTCCTTCCATTTTCAAGTTCCACAGTTCTGTTTCCAGCTTCTGGACTTCTGCCCTCGAGAAATATCTCTTACGCATCAGATCTTTCAGTTCGTCCCACATCATAGCATACGCAACGGTCTCGCCCATTGTCCGAACTTGATGGTTCCACCATGACAGAGCCTCATCCACCAATAGTCCAGTTATATACTTGACTTGATGTGCGGGGTCACATTTGCTCAATCGTAAAACAGAATCCGTCTTTTCAACCCAGCGCACGAAGGCTAAGGCAGCCCCAGTGCCGTCGAACTCCCGAGGTTTGTGGTCCAAGAACTGCTTGTAGGTGCAGCCGTCGGGGGGGTTATTTCCCGAGGTACCTCCGCTGCAATCGGAGCGACGGGCCTCGTACCGTGCGATGGCCTGTAAGACGCGCTCTTGCATTTCTGCCTCTGTTGTCGGTAGAGGGTTGTTGATATTGGTGTTTCCTTGAGTCGACATCTTCCTAGAAGAAGGTCGGTTAGGTCAGGTCTTATTGTCCAGGGAGTGCATTTAGTTGTCTAGTGGTCATATGTACATACACATAATAGGTTATCATACCAACCAATCAAGCAATAGTATAATCATAGCATAACCAAGTAACTTGGTAATTATGTTTAATGAGAGCATAGCAAGTAAGCACGTAGCATTATAATTATAGCACACACATATAGATCAATAACGTGCTTAACGAAGACATAGCGTCTAAGCTTTCGTTGGTTATTGGCCAAAAAGTATTGTCGCATGTTTTATGATGATTGGGCTTTCATTATTCTCCGACCACAATTGTATCGTCTCTCAAAACGTATCACATCAAGAAGGACACAGGGTCACCCTACCCTTGTCCAATAAGTATATCAGTGTATCAAAATCACATAGTCTGAAGTGGTCTTTAAAAGTCTCCACAATCCCGGCTTATCATTAGTGTCTTTACCCAAACGTAGTGCAATCCGCATAATCCCGAACCCATTATACCGGTGGAGGTGGAAGGAAAAGCAAAATGTTAATGTGCGTGAACTCCTCCGCGAACTTGTATATACGTCGAAGTAATCAACTAATTTGCCGCTCGATAGTAAAGGAACGAGCATCAAAAGAAAACCTGGGAACGGCGTTACCGCAGCAGATGAGAGTGTAAAAGAAGTCTTTGATAATTGTGAAGGATTAAAGTATACTGGCAATAAACAGGGTGAAGGTTGTGGTGTCAACTCAAGCTCCAAAACTTTGCGACTTATATCCTCAAACTGTAGCTGTTGTTACGTGAGCACTCATTCCGTGTGTAGCCTCCATAATGTGAGGGATGACAAAGGTCTAAAATCGGCATAGTGTAGCATAGGGACCAGCGAAATGGCTTGTCCAGCGTTGTAGAGGTGAAAGTAGCAATTGGTGCGGCCTGTAGAAAATGCTGCTGTAGCGAAAGGATCGTCATACGGTTGCTGTCCTGGAATACCCTTCTAGGGTGTGGTTAGGTCCTGAAAGAAAGTGATAGGCATGTTGGCGCAAGGGATGTTGGTCCTCACCGGAGCAACATCAGCGGGTGAAGGTGCAGGTGCAAACGTCTCAACTGATAAGGAAACCATCTGTGCAGGTACTGGGTCAGATATACGGGGGGTAATGTCCGGTAGACCAAAAGAAACAGGATCGTGATTACGTAAAGGTGTAGGTTCAGCAGGTGCAACATTAAGCTGACCTAAAAGGTGCAAATGCTAGCTCGGGAGCAGGCCCTGGGTCGTGTAATGGTGTGGTGCCTCGAGCAGGCGTTAGTGCAGCAGCCATAACGGCGTCATCGTCTGTGTCAGTAGTAGAAAGCTGTAATCCAGCTGTTTGTAAGGTTGTGGATATCACAGACTCAAGGAGTCTGAATGCATGCTAGAATCAGAGGGTAGCTTGTTAACAGGGGTCTTAAGAAGTGAAGTTAGTAACGGTGTTCTCGTCTAGCTTTCCATCATCATGGGCGTCGGCAGGAGGACCATCAACAATTATGTCAACGTCATCATAAATTGTTTGTCGAGTAGCCACCCTTTGGAAGGAAGGGTCCACATGAGGCGCCTTGTCAAGGATCGGAGCCAAGGTGTGTTCACCCTCGGGATGACCAGTGATAGAGTGGTCATGGATTGAGACAAGAGTGACGGAAAGATTCTTGTCAGAGGAACCATCATCAAGGATAAAGTGTCACCAAATTCTAGTAGCACGGTCTGTTGGAAGTCGTCCTCGTCCTTAGTCAGTATGTCAGGATCACTCTAAGTGTCTGACGTAAATGTCTCTGGCGCAGATGTAGTCTCATTATCTGTGGCGGTGGTCGTAGGGTTATCAATGTCTGATAACTCGTTCTCTAAATAGAGTGATATGTGTGCCGGTGAGTAGCATGTATATCCATAGTCATTTTTAACAATTAGTGTATGCAAACCACTACCACATATGCACGTTTATCAATAATTAGCAATTAAGCATGTATGTAGTAATAATGAAGGCGTGTAGTCACCATTAATGTAAGTAAGTAGTCATCCTAGTCTTCCCCAGACTATCCTACCCTGTCTCTCAGACTAGATTCCCTAGTCTCTCATACTAACTCCCTGGTCTCTAAGACCATCCTCCCAGTCTCTAAGACTAAATCCCTGGTCTCTAAGACCATCCTCCTAGTCTCTAAGACTAAATTCCTCCCTCAGCCTCTAAGGCTGCTCCTCCCTCAGCCTCTAAGGCTGCTCCTCCCTCAGCCTCTAAGACTGATCCTCCCTCAGCCTCTAAGACTGATCCTCCCTCAGCCTCTAAGACTGATCCTCCCTCAGCCTCTAAGACTGATCCTCCCTCAGCCTCTAAGACTGATCCTCCCTCAGTCTCTAAGACTGATCCTCCCTCAGTCTCTAAGACTGAATTATAAATTTAAATTTGGAAACGTGTATTTGTGCCTTTTGTTTGTAAAAATGTTTGTTTCCTGGATCTGGACGTTTTGTGTATGCAGTGTAAAAATGTTTGAAAATGTTTTCGTGAGAGCCCTGATGATCATAGTCTAGACTCGAGAAAGAATCCTAGTTCGCTATGATCGAGGCTCTGATACCAAGCTGTCACACCCTGACTTTTGCGGAAGCGTGGTTTATTTGGTGTGACTTCTTAATACCATAGAAACAATCATAACAATGCTATATGATAAAAACATGAGACATTCATCCATTAATAAAGTTTAGAAAAATCCCATTTTCATCAATCACAAAATAATTTACAAACCTTAACTTGATTTATTTGAGTTCATAAGGACTTAGAAAAAGACTTTAAACAAAACCAGGTTTAGGTAAATATAACCCGTCCAGGAAGAGGTTACACCTTCTAAACCCTGGATGACTTCTTTATTCAAACGCAGCTTGAAAATACGTGCATACCGTGCCAGATCCGTTAGTTTCCTGAAATACATGTAATTTGAAAAGTCAACATAACGTTGAGCGAGTTCATGTGTAAGTGAGTAGGTATAAACCTTTGTAAAAATGTCTGTATGTATGAAAATCCCTGGTATGTAGCAATTAAGGAAAAAGAGATCACCATTGGGTTGCAAAGCCAATGATATGTGTGAAGTGATGCAGGAAAACTCAACCCTAGCGGATTTGCGCGTCTGGCACTTAGTCACCACCTGGTTCATTCAGCGGACTCAGGAGTGGGGCTCGCTACACCCAAATAGATCTATCACTAATGTCCCTCGGTCCTACAACGAGGATTAATGGCCTTCAGTTCGGCCTACCCACTCACATGATCTAAGTAGTATACCCTCCTTAAGCTAACCATACCATGTATACAAGTGTCTGTAAATGTCTGTAAATGTCTGTAATAATTGTAACATGTATTTCACCCCCGTAATGTAAAACTGAAAAATAGTTAAGAGAAAAGGGGGACATGAACTCACTGTAGTGCGTCTTGTACCGAATCTCAAACTCTGTCTGCTACACGACAACCTACACGTACTAATGTCTATTAGACGAACGGGCCGTGCCTTGGCTTAGAGTTTAATATTTAGAGTTGTGTTGCTTATATTGATTTGCGTGATAAATATTTGTTCGTTCAATGTTCTAGTAAATTATAGTCTTAGAAGGCAAATATTTACTAAGTGTTATAATTTTCGGAAAATTTCGCCATAGCCTCCTCTGTAAATAGAGGTGTCCATGCTTAAAAGCATATTATTTTCTTTAATATAAATCCCGTAGAGTGTTCCCACATAGCCTAACCCGACAAACATACATGCAATGCCCTAATTACGTCTTTTCAGATTTATTAACTAATACTGGACTGTTTTCGAGTATTTAAATAAAATAGTTAACCTTTTCCAAAAATTCTCAAATTATTACAGGAAGTCACATATAATCCAAAATTTATTGTGTAAAAGTTTCGGAAACCAGTTCATTACCGATTTTATATAAAAATTCTTTTACCCGACTGCAATCAGATTTGTTACTTTCTGATTGCAGTTTTACGGAAAAATTCACTAAAAATCAATCGTAAGTCGGATCGACGAAATTCCAGTTGGAGGGTCACGGAAACAACAGTGACCATCTACAGTAAAGATTCCATGAGCTGATTCTGCTCAGGTTTTGGGTTTTGACTCTGATTACAACACGCTTTTTCAGCAGAAATATTTCAGCTTGAGCTGCTGTCTAAAAATAATTCTTTAAAAATAGTAACCGATCTCGAAAAATTACGATTCCAGTTTCATTTGTTCGGTTATTCAAAATTACACAATTTAGACTCCAGAAATTCCATTTTTCGATTAAAAATGAACCAGTTACAGCCCGTTAAAGCAGGCTGGAAATTTCAATCAGCAAGCTGTTTATATTGTAGAAGTGACTAAAAGTGCATAAACGAAGATCCTAGCCATGGTTTATTGATGAACAAATGTTAAAACTTCAATCATGCTTTAATCAACTCTAAACCATTCAGATTTCAACCTCATACAACCTTTTTATAAATGGTTTTTAGGCAGAATTTTAAGTTCACATTTTAGTGTTTTAGCTTTTGGGTGACATGAACATTCAAACAAAACATAACAAGAATCAAGATGGAACAAGAGTGTGAAGGGACTTACTACTAGCACAAGGCTAGGGTAGTAATCTTAGGACAAGATGATGGTGAAATGTTGGTGACAAAAGCTTGAATCAAGCTTCCTTGAAAACCCTTCAATCTTGCACTTCTATGGATGAATCCTCAAACTTGAATGAGAGCTTTTGGAGAAGAAAATGGAGGATGTGAAGAATGGTGGTGGTGAAATCGGTTATGGAGAGAGGGGGGGAGGTGCTTGTGGCGAAAATAAGAGGGAGGAGAGAGGAGGTTGGGTGTAATCTTTGTAATGATGAACATCTCCTAGGAAACATGCACTCTTCTAATCCTAGGGTAATCATGCCATGATTTTTGGCCAATAGAATAGAGATTCTCTTTTTACATAATCTAAACAAAATATTTTCACTAATCATGGCAAAAAATCGGTTGGGGGGGGGGGGGGGGGTAAAGTGGGAATTTTTGTTAACTAATAGGTATTAAATTAGAAGGTTAAGGGTATTTTCAAGTATAGTGGGTGTATGTCATGTTTACATGGCGTATGGGAATTTTTGTGACCGTAATTAATTAAGAAAGATAAAATAATATTTCTGACAATATTTTCGTGTCTCTGGTATTGTCTGGTTGTTCGGTTACGTATCGTTCCGTTAAAGCGTTTAATTGTACCGTATAGTGTCTTTTATGCATCTTTTTGTAACGAAATCATTCCTGGCACTTAGGAAAGTATACAGGACCACTTTGTCATACATGTGTATTCTACTGGCATAATAAAATGCTGAATTTTATAAAAGAATGCAGAATTCTGTATTTAAAGTGTGTTTTAGGCACTTCCCGGCACTATATCTATCACCTAAAGACGCAGTCTTATGGTCCTCACTTCCCTACACTCCAAACCAGTGTAGTACCCTATCCCTGGCTCATACTGGCCATAAAAACATTGTCTGTCTATGTGCTGGCATTGTCAGCATTATTTCTGAATCAACCGTTCAGTGTGTTAACTGTGCTGAGTGCATCAAGTATGTCACTAATGTAGGTGTGTAATGAATGGAGTGACTGTATAAAAATGTGATGCATGTATATATGACATAGAATCATAGAGCAGTTTAAATTATCAGTTGTAATCAAGCACAGTCATTAAGCACGTAATTAAGATTAATTAATTTGTACAGTACCTGAAATTTTGAGGGTTGTCACAGCCTATGCCTATTTATAGTGGGTTCATTGATCACTATTCATTAAATTAATAAATTAAAAACAGGTATTTTATTGCATAAACTAGACAGCAGTTGGACGGGGTAAACACCGCCAAAAATACAGTTTTTCTGCAATGAATTGTCTGTACGACAAAAAAGTTTTACAAATGTCTCCAGTTATATTTATTGGTTTATCCGTAACCAGATGCTCCATAAGCATACACAGGTAGACAACTTCATTCCTTGCGATTGATATGTTAGATACCGCGTAGTTATCATTGAGCTCGGCAGAGATACATTTTTCTGGTTTTCCCGTTTTTTTCCAATATTGCAAATGCACTAGTAATGCTCCCAAGTAAACTTTTAGCTTTGTCAAACGGGGGTGAATAACGTTTATGTATTTATTGCCGACACAAACATTTTCGCACGGGTAATACACCAACTCCTGTGACGATAACTCTAGTCGATCTAGGAGCCATTCGTTTTTTTCTAACGGTAACGGAAAGAAGACGTAATCCACTTCGAAGAAAGAAGGAAATGGGTGTAATTTGCCGTTGGCATATTTAACAACGTTTTTAGGAGTAGAATCTAACAACGTTTCATAAAATTGTGGTGGAAGAATTGTCCACCGCAAGTTTAACAACGGATCCCTTTGAATCTTTCTATTCCTCCAAGTCATTAGCCTTCCCACCCATCCTTCAATATGCTGTATAAGTTGTAATTTAAAATTAATTAATAACGGGAAAAAAATTCTAGATTTAATAAAAATATTAGGAAGAATAATTAACTGTTGACGTTAGGTAGCCGCCACAGCGAAAACCTAATAGAGTCCCCCAAATTTTTTTGTCCAACTCTATTGATCTTGTGAAAACTGCTGAATAACAGAACGGCGCATCACCATTTCTGTAGAATGTTTCCACGTCTTTTGACCAGTTCTCACTTTCGTCGTCTGGAATTGTCCATGTACCAGCCCGGTGGAGGTGAAAACTTTGTCGATTGTGTACAAAGTGGCTTTGTTCTGAATCATTTCGTTGTGGAACTTTAGAAGAACTTTCACCCTTGGAACTTCTCCATTTTTTGAGAATCCAAGATGATGATTTGTTTGCTGGTTGCGAGCAGTATACATCATTTTTATTTTTTTCAGACATTTTTGCGAGGTTGCGAGCTCCAGAGATGTACTCAAATACTATACTTAAAGGGAAGAATTCTAATTGGGTCCCATTCTAATTTATTAAAAAATAAAGGAGAAATGCTTGGTCAAGACGTTTCTACCGAGACGTTTCCGACATGCAAACGACACGTGGCATGCATGCAGAGACGTTTCAGTACACATTTAAGACGTCTCAAGATTTAAGACGTTTCAGGACATTTAAGACGTTTCACGACATTTAAGAGTTCTCGGGATTTGACACGTGGCATGTTAAGACGTCTAAGACGTTTCATTCTGACATTTAAGAGGTTTCCCACATTTCGAGACGTTTTGTTTATTAAGACGTTTCCCACATACTTGAGACGTTTCCCACTTAATCTTGAGACGTCTAAACTGCTACTTGAGACGTTTCAGACATGCAAACTGTTTGATGAACGACACGTGTTCCAGTTCATTTCCCCGTCTAGCCATCGTTTGACACGTGTCGGGGAAGGGTTTTGACATTGGGAGTGTGGGTTCATGTGTTTCATTTTGACTGGTAAACGTCTTCGGGACCACCTTTCTCTCTTTCTTTTAGGACCATCTTGAAGAAAGACCCGACGACCATTGAAGATCCGAAGAAAGACCCGGCGACCGTTGAAGATCCGACAAAAGACCCGACCTGCGTTGAAGACCAGACCACCGTTTCGTTTCTGCTGCAGAACTACCACGTTGCCCGTTGACTCAGAATGGATCCAAATTACTACGGTTACCCACCCATGGGTCGTCCAGAGCACATGCAACCTGATCACGTTATGCAAGACGTTGGAGAAAATATTGTCCCACGTGTAGCGGTGATACTTTATACTTTATCTCTTTTGTTTCTTTTATTATACTGTTTTAGTATTTTAGTATATTTTCAATTGTTTTTTGTTTCATTTGTTACTTTACAAGGCCAAAAAAATCAAAGTTCGACAAAAGTGGAATATAGTAAAGACTTTGAACGAAAGAATGACGGCACCTATTGAGTCCCAGATTAGGCGGACATGTTTTGGGCCTTTTTTGGATATTAAGTGTGTTATGTGTGATAGCCTACTCTTACTCGGTGCTGCACAATTACAAGTGAATACACCTACACCCAGATTAGGGATTACATATCGCCTAGGCCAAGAAATTTTAATGTTTACCCCGAAACAATTTTGTCTTATAACGGGGTTAAGGTTTGGGTTCACTGACTGGACACCGATTGACCACCCTGAATCATTTAAAAACCGACATTTCCCGGGCCGTGAAAGTATTGCTTTCAAACGAATAAGAGATATGTTTGAAGGTCCGATGCGATATAGCAACGAAGATTGCACAAGGATATGTCTACTGATGCTTTTGGGCCAAGGGTTTTTAGGGTTGCAGGATTCAAATAAAATCGATAATAAACTGTTACACCTGGTGGATAATCTGAATGACTTTAACCAATATCCATGGGGTAACTATTTTTGGGAGAGCACGTATACGAACGTGTATGATATGCACGTTCGTCAAAAGGAAGACGCGAAGGGTTTTTCGTTAGACGGATTTGTTTGGCCCTTCAAGGTACGTGGGAAATCGTATATATATTTTATATTTTAAGTGTAATGTTCGTTTTAATTTGTAGACTAATACCTATTAAATATGTTAATGCATTTACAGATGTGGATTCTAGAGGTATTTCCGGAATTCAAACAAAGGAGGGGGTATTTCAATGGTCATACCATTCCGAGATTTTTAGGATGGCAAGAAGTACAAAAGCTGATGAAGGGTACTTGTAACACCCCGAAAACGGGTTTGATAGTCAAACCACGTTAATATTAATGAACGAGTAAAATACCATTAGTGGTAAAAAGTAACCCGGTAAATATTAGGATTTAAATAAATAAACCTAATATTAAATAAAAGAGAATAAATGTTTTTGAGAAAATAAAGTTCGTAAGAGCCCGAGCTAACGGGACTTAAAAATAAAACGGGTTAAAACTACCGAAACCCATTAAACGAACTAGGAATAATTAACCTAGTTAGTAACGAGTAATTAAGTAAAAACTAGAAAGAAAAATAAGAACTAGTGAACCTTTTATAAAAGGTTGGAACAAAAGGGACCAAATTTGTAACAAAAGAAACTTGTGTTTTATAAACAAAAATTTTACACAAAACACACATAGTGTGTGTGTGTGGATCGTACATCAGGAGCAAGAACAAGAGCTCAAACCCTAGTTCACCCAAAATCAACAAATTGAAGGTCAAATCTAGACCAAATCAAATGCATGAACACAAATTCGTGATCACCTAAGCTTAGGGATCATAAGGTATGTAGAATTTCGATGATTTGTGAAGTTGTGAAATATGAAGAAACATCATAATCTGCGAATTAGGTGTGAATCATAGAGGTTATGGCTAAATTGTGACGTGTACTTGCTTAGGAACAAAACCCTAAGTGTGAATTATACATATGTTGCCATGATTTGAATGCCTAGATGAATTACCACATTTAGATAAGTGGGTTTTACTAATATGATGAAATTTATGATATAATCATGTTAGAATCATCATATTGGGTAGTAGAAGAAAGGAACTTGAACAAATTATAAGTTGAGTGTATGTTCATACAAGAATTGAAATGGGTTTTTATATGTTATGATGAAATCGGTAATTTCATCCATGTAAATAGATGTATGTAATTGTGTTATGCACTAGTTTATATGAATAACTTGATTAGATAAGGTGTTCGAATGAATGCTAGTGGTATGATGAAACGGGTCTCACTTATAGAGGAGAACCCTTAGTTCTTGTGAAAATAAATAAATAAGTTAGATTTAATAATCACTTGAACTAGTTGAAGTATTGGAAATATAATGAAACGGGTCAAAAGATTTGTTAAACGGTGGCTTAAAAGAACGCCTACCGGGTGATTTGAGAAATACCTAAACTAGTTGATAAACTTGAATGTGCATTTTATATACTAATGGGCATTTGACTTTTTAAAAGTCAAACCGACCTACAATACGATGAATGATAATTTTTATATGAAATACGTAAGGTGGAATAGTCATAATTGATAATGACTAATCTAACCGTCTTACGAATTATAATGATAGTTTGACGCTTAACAAACTAGATGGAAGCTTGGGAAGGAAGCGAGTCAAACAGATTGAGCACGCGGAAAAGAATAACCGGATTCAAGGTAAGTAAAGCTTACACCTTCTAGAATAGAATACTTACTTTTATAATGGATAGCATTGTGAATACTAAAATGGACATGGTTTTCGCGGGCATTTTGTCAATAAAATAGTTATTGATAGCAAACAGGTCCGTTATTTGCAAAACTGTTTCGGGGTCTTAAACACTTAGTTTTGACTCCATATGTGGTCAGAAGTGGTATAACAATATAAATGATGATTGGTAATTTTTATAAACCTTTCGGAAGTTGTTTAACGTGGTTTTCGCGGACGTTTTGTCAACAAAATAGTTGTTGACAGCAAGCAGATCCGTATTTGCAGAAATTGTTTCGAGGCCTTAAACACTTAGTTTTGACTCAATATTTGGTCAGAAGTGATATAACAATATAAATGATGATTGGTAATTTTTATAAACTTTTCGGAAGTTGTTTAACGTGGTTTTCGCGGACGTTTTGTCAACAAAATAGTTGTTGACAGCAAGCAGATCCGTATTTGCAGAAATTGTTTCGAGGCCTTAAACACTTAGTTTTGACTCAATATTTGGTCAGAAGTGATATTACAATATAAATGATGTTTGGTAATTTTTATAAACTTTTTGGAAGTTGTTTAACGTGGTTTTCGCGGACGTTTTGTCAACAAAATAGTTGTTGACAGCAAGCAGATCCGTATTTGCAGAAATTGTTTCGAGGCCTTAAACACTTAGTTTTGACTCAATATTTGGTCAGAAGTGGTATAACAATATAAATTATGATTGGTAATTTTTATAAACTTTTCGGAAGTTGTTTAACGTGGTTTTCACGGACGTTTTGTCAACAAAATAGTTGTTGACAACAAGCAGATCCGTATTTGCAGAAATTGTTTCGAGGTCTTAAACACTTAGTTTTGACTCAATATTTGGTCAGAAGTGGTATAACAATATAAAAGATGATTGGTAATTTTTATAAACTTTTCGGAAGTTGTTTAACGTGGTTTTCGCGGACGTTTTGTCAACAAAATAGTTGTTGACAACAAGCAGTTCCGTAATTGCAGAAATTGTTTCGAGGCCTTAAACACTTAGTTTTGACTCAATACTTTATAAGAAGTTGTATAATAATATAAATGATGATTGGTAATATTATATATTGTTAAGTGTTACAAATACAGGCAAGGGGAAAGTATGAGCATGTTTTGCCAATGTTGGCGAAAGGTAATGCAATGTATTAAAAACGAGTCAATGTTGACCCATGCCAGGTACGCACAAGGGATGATACTCTCGTGAAGGGTACATGTACCAACCATAATATGGATTATCGTTGGAGGAAATAACATTTTTTTTATAAGGGTTGATAAAATTATAGTTTTGACATAAATACCCATAACGGGTCAAATAATTCGGTTTAAGAACCGGAAATTTGAATTCGAAGGAAACAAGAATTTTGAATAATGGATGAATGAATTGGATGAAAATATGTTTATAACTTGTTGTGAAACTGTCAAAACTAACTTTTATGTTGGTTTTGATTTTAGGAATGTCTTACGGAACCCCGGATGAGGATCAAGCAAGAAAGGAGAACCGAACACATGTCTCGAAGCTTCCGCAACGATCTTATTTTGTTCTAGTTTAAAAAGTGGATATTGTAAACACTTGAAATTATATTTTGGAATGTTTTAAATTATGTAAGAAGTTTAACTTGGAAAAGTTTTTGTAAGCTTGCATTTTCGTATAAAATGCGTGTTTAACATTATAATATTAATTAATAGAGACGGGTCTTACAAGTTGGTAATCAGAGCTCATGGTTAAGGAGTAAAGTGTCTTCGGTTCAAGACTTGATTGCAAATCCGGTAAGTATATTCATATTAATGTTTTAGTATGATTAAAGTGTTGTGAACAACACATAGGGTTATCATGTAATACATGTTACACCAATCAAAATCGATAAAGGATAGATATAGTCAACGAAATTACGTGTGTTGACACATATAGTGGAAAAGCCTTGTATTATAATACGGGCGTTCATTAATGTCGAAATTACTAAATTTTATAAATGTTGTAGTTGAAGGACACTCGCATCTGAAGATAGCGGGAGTTTAACAAATGGCGGATATGACGAAGCAACGGTCTAAAGTATGACCAGCAGAGCATGCTTAACAAGGACCTAAACCGCGTAACGATCGTGAACAATATTAATGGCATGGAAAGCCCGTTAGGGCAAGCATTACCAGGTGCACGTTTTAAATTAATCGCACAAATAGTAATATGCAACAAACACGTAGAGAATGACGGTTGCATATATAGGATAAAACTTGGAAAACCTGAATAGGATATCTATTCAGGATGAAGTTTCCAAGAACAATTAAGTAGAAATAAGTGTTATTCACGATGATGAATAACAAAACAATAACAGGATTAGTTCATATGGAAACTTAGACGGGTGTAACTATCCAAGTGAATAATTCTCAATATAATACTATTGAGAAAAGTAGCGATTACGTTAACGAATGTGATTACATAATAGTTTGATAAAAAAGAAAAAGTTTTTATATACGTTCAAGTGCAAAACGAATAAAACTAATGATTGTTGTTTAGCAATTAAATAAAGTTTTACTGAATGGAATCAAAGATATAGAAAGAATAGAGGCGTTACTTTCATAGGGCGTGATGTGAAAATTATGAAAAGGTCATGTGAATCATGTGTTGATCGCTTACTCTGGCCAAGTAAGTAGTGAACACATGATACCATGAACTTCTTATGATGGACACATTTACGTCCGATGTAGTACGGATGAGGTGAATGGGACAAATAAAAAAAAAGGTACCCAAAACAGATCAAACAAGTAAGATATTTGATAATAAATGTAAACGCAAGCCGGGTAACGGAAGCATATTACGTCGGAATAACGAGCCCAAGAAAAGGGACAAGAATCAAAGTAAATGAAACTACAAACCGACTAATAAGAATGCTAAGGCGTAGGGATAAAGTTTGATTGCCATAAGTGATGAAATTTCACACGAACAAGTCAAACGAGTTAAATAAAGAATAACGCTTGCTAGTGTAAGTAAGCTCGAACCGAATAGATAAAAGCGCAAAATATTAATAAGCCTATGCAAAGGGTTGTGGGCGCTAAAAACATTAAGATAAAAGAACCCGGGTAATGGGTTGTAAAGAAGTATAATTATGAACCGAGAAACGGTAACTGTAGAACAAACCGACGTGTAAATGACGTAAGGAGTCATAAAGTCGGAAACTTAGTCCGTAAGAAGACGAATGTAGCCTTAGACTACGGTCAAGGATTCTAAATATAAAAAGGGGTGCCTTGACGCCATATATGTATATATGTGTACATTTGAATAAAGACACAAGTAAAAGATGATCTACGGGATCATCATAACCTACGAGATTAAAAGTAGTGTCAAGGTCTACGAGGCCAAGAAGACCCTTGGGTCATAGATAAAAAGAAACAAACTGTTGGGATCTCACCTTAAAAAGGTGAAAATCTAAAGAAATAGCCTATGAGGCTAAGTGAAAGAACATACGGGTCAATAAAGTAAAGCGAGGGAACTGGTTATTATTGCCCGTGTAAAACTAGAACGGAAAAGAATAAATTACTGGTTGTCAATTTCCTTGATATGAGTAATTGACATAAGTTAAAGATAAAACGTAAAACTAAAATTCAGTTTTAGTAAGAAATAACGTTTTAATAGATATGAATATTATGAGAAGAATTTGGAAATGATTAACATTAAGGGATATAAGTCTTAACACCGGTAGGTGCAAGGCGATACATTCGAAAAGAAGAAATATGAAAAAGAAAAGTTGAGATAAACTTAAACGTGACGTGACGCGTTCACGGTCAAGAAAAAAATGTAAAATGTGATCACGTTGTAACGTGAGTTACAGGATAGGAGTTCATAAACTCATATAAGCCTCGGGAAGGCAATATGGATATACCCGAACGATAGGGTGTAGGGTAACCAGTGACTAACAAGTTTAACCACCCAAAATAAATAATCAATAAAGGTAAAGGATACAAGCTGAAAGTAATGGCCCGCGAGGCGGCGTCAATATAAATGAAAAATTTTGACCGAAAGGAACGGGTGCTTCGAAAATGAAACTTGGTTCGTTTGGTTAAACTAATAAACTACGTAAGAAAGGTTTCGGGGACGAAACCTCTTTATGGGGGGTAGACTTGTAACACCCCGAAAACGGGTTTGATAGTCAAACCACGTTAATATTAATGAACGGGTAAAATACCGTTAGTGGTAAAAAGTAACCCGGTAAATATTAGGATTTAAATAAATAAACCTAATATTAAATAAAAGAGAATAAATGTTTTTGAGAAAATAAAGTTCGTAAGAGCCCGAGCTAACGGGACTTAAAAATAAAACGGGTTAAAACTACCGAAACCCATTAAACGAACTAGGAATAATTAACCTAGTTAGTAACGAGTAATTAAGTAAAAACTAGAAAGAAAAATAAGAACTAGTGAACCTTTTATAAAAGGTTGGAACAAAAGGGACCAAAGTTATAACAAAAGAAACTTGTGTTTTATAAACAAAAATTTTACACAAAACACACATAGTGTGTGTGTGTGGATCGTACATCAGGAGCAAGAACAAGAGCTCAAACCCTAGTTCACCCAAAATCAACAAATTGAAGGTCAAATCTAGCCCAAATCAAATGCATGAACACAAATTCGTGATCACCTAAGCTTAGGGATCATAAGGTATGTAGAATTTCGATGATTTGTGAAGTTGTGAAATATGAAGAAACATCATAATCTGCGAATTAGGTGTGAATCATAGAGGTTATGGCTAAATTGTGATGTGTACTTGCTTAGGAACAAAACCCTAAGTGTGAATTATATATATGTTGCCATGATTTGAATGCCTAGATGAATTACCACATTTAGATAAGTGAGTTTTACTAATATGATGAAATTTATGATATAATCATGTTAGAATCATCATATTGGGTAGTAGAAGAAAGGAACTTGAACAAATTATAAGTTGAGTGTATGTTCATACAAGAATTGAAATGGGTTTTTATATGTTATGATGAAATCGGTAATTTCATCTATGTAAATAGATGTATGTAATTGTGTTATGCACTAGTTTATATGAATAACTTGATTAGATAAGGTGTTCGAATGAATGCTAGTGGTATGATGAAACGGGCCTCACTTATAGAGGAGAACCCTTAGTTCTTGTGAAAATAAATAAATAAGTTAGATTTAATAATCACTTGAACTAGTTGAAGTATTGGAAATATAATGAAACGGGTCAAAAGATTTGTTAAACGGTGGCTTAAAAGAACGCCTACCGGGTGATTTGAGAAATACCTAAACTAGTTGATAAACTTGAATGTGCATTTTATATACTAATGGGCATTTGACTTTTTAAAAGTCAAACCGACCTACAATACGATGAATGATAATTTTTATATGAAATACGTAAGGTGGAATAGTCATAATTGATAATGACTAATCTAACCGTCTTACGAATTATAATGATAGTTTGACGCTTAACAAACTAGATGGAAGCTTAGGAAGGAAGCGAGTCAAACAGATTGAGCACGCGGAAAAGAATAACCGGATTCAAGGTAAGTAAAGCTTACACCTTCTAGAATAGAATACTTACTTTTATAATGGATAGCATTGTGAATACTAAAATGGACATGGTTTTCGCGGGCATTTTGTCAATAAAATAGTTATTGATAGCAAACAGGTCCGTTATTTTCAAAACTGTTTCGGGGTCTTAAACACTTAGTTTTGACTCCATATGTGGTCAGAAGTGGTATAACAATATAAATGATGATTGGTAATTTTTATAAACCTTTCGGAAGTTGTTTAACGTGGTTTTCGCGGACGTTTTGTCAACAAAATAGTTGTTGACAGCAAGCAGATCCGTATTTGCAGAAATTGTTTCGAGGCCTTAAACACTTAGTTTTGACTCAATATTTGGTCAGAAGTGATATAACAATATAAATGATGATTGGTAATTTTTATAAACTTTTCGGAAGTTGTTTAACATGGTTTTCGCGGACGTTTTGTCAACAAAATAGTTGTTGACAGCAAGCAGATCCGTATTTGCAGAAATTGTTTCGAGGCCTTAAACACTTAGTTTTGACTCAATATTTGGTCAGAAGTGATATAACAATATAAATGATGATTGGTAATTTTTATAAACTTTTCGGAAGTTGTTTAACGTGGTTTTCGCGGACGTTTTGTCAACAAAATAGTTGTTGACAGCTAGCAGATCCGTATTTGCAGAAATTGTTTCGAGGCCTTAAACACTTAGTTTTGACTCAATATTTGGTCAGAAGTGATATAACAATATAAATGATGATTGGTAATTTTTATAAACTTTTTGGAAGTTGTTTAACGTGGTTTTCGCGGACGTTTTGTCAACAAAATAGTTGTTGACAGCAAGCAGATCCGTATTTGCAGAAATTGTTTCGAGGCCTTAAACACTTAGTTTTGACTCAATATTTGGTCCGAAGTGGTATAACAATATAAATGATGATTGGTAATTTTTATAAACTTTTCAGAAGTTGTTTAACGTGGTTTTCGCGGACGTTTTGTCAACAAAATAGTTGTTGACAACAAGCAGATCCGTATTTGCAGAAATTGTTTCGAGGTCTTAAACACTTAGTTTTGACTCAATATTTGGTCAGAAGTGGTATAACAATATAAAAGATGATTGGTAATTTTTATAAACTTTTCGGAAGTTGTTTAACGTGGTTTTCGCGGACGTTTTGTCAACAAAATAGTTTTTGACAGCAAGCAGTTCCGTAATTGCAGAAATTGTTTCGAGGCCTTAAACACTTAGTTTTGACTCAATACTTTATAAGAAGTTGTATAATAATATAAATGATGATTGGTAATATTATATATTGTTAAGTGTTACAAATACAGGCAAGGGGAAAGTATGAGCATGTTTTGCCAATGTTGGCGAAAGGTAATGCAATGTATTAAAAACGAGTCAATGTTGACCCGTGCCAGGTACGCACAAGGGATGACACTCTCGTGAAGGGTACATGTACCAACCATAATATGGATTATCGTTGGAGGAAATAAGATTTTTTTTTATAAGGGTTGATAAAATTATAGTTTTGACATAAATACCCATAACGGGTCAAATAATTCGGTTTAAGAACCGGAAATTTGAATTCGAAGGAAACAAGAATTTTGAATAATGGATGAATGAATTGGATGAAAATATGTTTATAACTTGTTGTGAAACTGTCAAAACTAACTTTTATGTTGGTTTTGATTTTAGGAATGTCTTACGGAACCCCGGATGAGGATCAAGCAAGAAAGGAGAACCGAACACATGTCTCGAAGCTTCCGCAACGATCTTATTTTGTTCTAGTTTAAAAAGTGGATATTGTAAACACTTGAAATTATATTTTGGAATGTTTTAAATTATGTAAGAAGTTTAACTTGGAAAAGTTTTTGTAAGCTTGCATTTTCGTATAAAATGCGTGTTTAACATTATAATATTAATTAATAGAGACGGGTCTTACAGTAGTGTTGATGGCATCTTAGCGAATGCAATAAAGGTAAATTGCTATATTGTGTCTGAAATTGCTGACAAATTTTATAAAATTATAAAATTTGATTTATAAAAAATTAGATTTTATAAAAATTATAAATTTTAAAAATTTGATTCAAAAAAATTAGAAAAACCGATAAAATAATAAAATTATAAAATAAAAACTGTTAAAAGTATAAAATTATAAAAACAATATTTCCTACCGTTAATAGTTTTTGAAACATTTTATTTGAATTTTAAAATTATAATGTTATCAAAAAAACTGTTAAACGTTGAAAATTATATAATTTTATAAATTATAAAATTTAAAAAACAAAATCGACGTTTTAACAGTTTCAACCGTTTTTGAACCATTTTTATATGCATTATGTGTAACAAATTTTTTAAGTTTTTTTTTCAACATTTAATAGTTTTTAATATTTTTTTTTTGTAAAATGTTTGGTTTCAATCTGATAGAGACATGAATATAAACCGCTAAACTTCATACTACCAACGTTGTTTGAGGCGGAGACACAGTGATACGTTTCAAGCTCGGATTATTTGGAACGTGAACGTCAAATTTATCATCCTGCTATGGCACTGAATTAACCCCTCCAATGCAACATCCAATCGACCCGAGTCAAAACTGCGGCCATCCAGTGAAGGACTACATTGCCGACTTGTTCGGCGAAGATGAAGTACCGGTTCAGGTGCCTCAAATGCACGAATTTGCACCTGAAGTACCGGTTCAGACGCATGATATTCCGTTAAACACGGCTGACTTGCAACGGGATGCTGCGCCCTGTCAGTTTTCATCCGAATTTTATTCTGAAGAGCAGCCTGTCTCTAAATTTCAGTCAATGATGTTCTCAAACAACCAGGCGTTGACTGACATGATCACGTCGCAGTTGTTGCAAACTTTTCGTATGGCTCCGGTTAATACTCCAAGCCACATACGAACACCGATGGAACAATCGCAAAAAGAAGATGATAATGTATTCATCCAAAAATCCCGTTTATTTGGTTATAAAAATCTAAAAAATAAATTTATTTAAAAATGTTTCTAACATTTTTTTAAAAATTTGTAGGCGGTAGCTGATTCCTATTTTAACTTCGATAAGGATGTGTATCATGTGTCTCCAAATCCCGAAAATGTTACCGAAGAAGCCGTAAGTTTGGGCTGCGTATATGTTTATTTTAGTTATCCATGTACGTTTTGTTAATTTACCTCTTAAATTAATGTTATTGTAGAATGAGGATCCGGAGATGATGAAACTGAGGCGGTCCGAAAGGCTTGTGAAGCCCGTCAAGGCTATGCTATCACCGTTTGTAGTTTACAGAAACATCAAGCGGAAGCAAAAAAAGATAGCAAATGATGAAGATAATTTATTAAAAAGATACAAAATTGGGCACCAACTAGCGGCGATAGACAACTAACCCTCACAGCAGGCGGCTATGTTGGTCCTGATTTCTGGGCGGCATTGCTAGGCACTGACGGGACTGGCTGGTTAAGCGATGAGGTAAGCAGTATAAATTTAATTTTGTTAATACTAAATATACTAAATTTTCCTATAAACTTTCCCTAAAATTGTCCAACCTTATTACAGCACCTTTTTGGATGGATGCTACACATGTATCATTCAAGAAATCCATCCGACCGTTGGTCCATTTTACCCCCATATTTCCAGATGCATTGTCAAACTTTGGATCAGAAGTTCGAAGGTTACTTCAACGGGGTTGTCGAGCCTTTTCCTCCGATATTTAGCGTTGACGAGGTGTATGTACCGTTATTTATACCATCAATTCACTGGTTTTTAGGAGTTTTCAACCTGGTTAACCAGACCCTCACTATTTACGACAGGTAAAAATTTATAAACGCTGGTTTTTTGTAGCTGATTATTTAATAGTTTTACTTAACGGTCTCTCAAAAGGTATGACTTTAAAATTATCAATGCTCGTTTTTTTGTAGCTTGATGGGCATGAAATAATTGGGCCAAGGAAGAACGGAAGTGGTTTGTTTTATAAATTTTGTTTTTGACCATTGGCTTCGTATGCATGGTTACTATGACAACAAACCTTTAACGTTAAAGTATCCGTTTAAAATAGTATATGCAGATGACGTGCCACAGCAGTCAGGACCATTAGGGGACTGTGGGGTTTGGGTTTGTATATTTCTAGACCGGTTGATTAACAAAAAACCACTAAATGATGGTGAAGACACATGCATAACGGCTACAAGGATGAGGCGCCATCTTTCGATACTTTTCTACAACTCGCTTATTCCTAAACAATCAGTCGACGAGATAGAAGAGGACGATATTGAATGTATTTAATGATTGATTTGTATTAATTTATATTTTATAAAACAGAATTCATTATATATACTTATTTGTATATATGTTTCAATGACATATTAAGTAGGCAAAACTTCATTTATAATTAAATATTATATTATATTATATTTATATATTTATTGTGAACATGTGTGTGTATATATATGTGTGCCCTCACTATGTCAATAATGTCACACCGGATGTCTTACTCAAATATTCCTCATTCCGTGCAACGCACCATCTGGATAAACCAAAATGATCGGTTTGAACATTGCTCGCCAAATAATCTAGAGTTTTACTATGACGGCGATACTCCAACTTGCTACTCAACCTACATGGGTAAAACACCTCTCGGAAAAGAATGGTGGGGCGGATTACTTGGATTTTGTGGAAACGGATTTATTCAGGAAACGGTACCTTCGAAATACCTTTCCTGTTAATGATAGTGTTTTTTTTTTAGTCAAAGTTTAACCATATTTTCCTCAGCATATCAATTCATGGTGTAACAAGCTAATGTATCAACGGGAGCTTCACAGACGGTTAAGGGGGATGTCGTCAAAGGATTATCGATGGACAGTAGTCCCCCCTACTTTTTTTAACATGATAAGAGAACAAAATAGAGAGGCCTACGGATATGGAGACGGTTCAAAAGAAAATTTTCCTCCCTTTTGGGACGTTGATACGGTACGTTGTGAAATATGCTTATTCGGAATGTATGTTTTTTATAAATTTGCAGACCTTTATTTTAATAAATTTAAAATTAAACTTTCTGTTTAAAGAAATTAGCAATTTTTATATTTTATGTTATATAAAAAATATTGATTTTTTAAATAATTTGTAGCTTGAAAAATAATTCCCTAAAAATAATACATTTTCCGGGGCTTATTTACGCTTCATTTTTTTGCAGATTTACATGCCCGTACCGCAAAACGAAAACCACTGGTTACTTCTAAAAATAAATATGCGTTCGCTTAAAATATATGTTTATTTTCCCGATAACTGTAACCTAAGTAATTGCGGAGAAGGATTTTGCATACACAGGAAAATACATCAAATTCTTTTAGAATTTGAATCTCCGTTCGTATGGTTTCTGGGCCGTATATCGTACTGGCAACACTCAGGGATAGAGAGTGTAGAAGCCTTAGAGTATTGCGGGGATGTTGTGTGGCCTGACCACGGAGCTCATATTGGCCGAAACTCAGGTGTTATCATATGTATGCTATTGGAAAATCTGGTTTACAACCGTTCATTGACATGGAACGAAGTAAACATGCAGGATGCTTGTGTCAGATATAGACGCTACATGGCTGATGAACTCTACGCCGGGCGCTACACACCTACTAATTTTTGAAGGCTGGACGTACGCATTGTAAAATTTAATTCTTACATAAATTAAAAGTACTAATTACTATTGCGGTTACGGGAATTTGTTACATGATTTTCCTAATTAAAAGATATTCTGCTAAATTATAAGATGGACAAATGTCATCCGTTGGACTCTGGGTTTCTGTCTCTTTCCCTTTTCCTTTGCCTGATGATTTACGTGAACGAATCTGTGATGGCACTGGATCTAAACAAACGTCACGACCATGGCCGTATGTTCGACACCGTGAACAATATACCTGAACGGGCTCTTCCCCACGAGACAAGATTCGGGTGTTTTCTGTTGGACGGCCAGATTGACGTTTTGTAATATGCGGCGGTAATACACTGCCAATGCCTTGTGGTATCACCCATTCAGACCTATGAGGCAGATGATTAATCGATTCTTCATACGTTTTTTTGTATACTTCGTTTGAATAACACGAGAATGCATAATGACTGCAGTCATGTTCACCCAAAAATCTTGAAACAACAATCACATGCCCACAAGGTAGACCAGAAACTTTCCAGACACGGCAGCTGCACGAACGATTCAAAAAATCAACTAAACCCCTTTTCCCACCGTCTTCAACAAGAAAACTGTTTGCCCCGATACCTGCAACAGTCCAGGTTCTAGACCCTTCAATTTTCTTTAAAATTTTCTTCTGTGCCCACTGAGTCAGTGAGTGGCTCTCCTGCATGCCATGCAGTCGACGGTCATAAAACCATTTTTGTACGGACTCGCGGAAGAATTCGATAAGTTGCGTTATCGGCATCTTACGCGAGAATCTAGACAAAGTGTTAATAGACTCCGCACTATTAGATGTCATATAGTGGTATCGATTGCCAGGACAATGAGCTCTTGCCCATCTACCAAACCCAATATTTGTTAAAACCCGGCGTATTCTAGGAACGGCAACACACAAAGCATTGAATGACTCGTTAAAGTCAGACATCCGATAAGATTTACATGTCTTCCACCATAGTGCCTCGTATTCTTTTTTTAGACGACGGCAAATGTAAATTCATCATTAAATGCCGACAACACAACCCGTGGTAAACACGTGGAAACACGTTTCTAACACCTACATGTATAGAATTCGCCCTATCCGAAATGATCGCCATATCTGCTATTTCACCAACACAATCTCTAAGCTTTGAGAGAAACCATGTCCAAGATTCACCATTCTCTGATTTTCCTATGCCATAAGCAATTGGTAAAATCTGATTATTTTCATCCATGGCCACTGCTAAAAACAACGTCCCTTTAAATTCACCCTTTAGGTGTGCCGCATCAATGATAACGACCGGTCTTAGATTAAACATAAAGCTACGAATCTGAAAATTAATGATAACAAAATAAGATCAAACCCATGTTATTCTAAAAAAATAAGAACAAGTACAAACGAAAAGGTGTAACTTACCGCAGCACCTAACGCAACAAAAACCATTTCAAAACGACTCTGCTCATCAACCAAGATGTGAGTAACGCTTCCAGGATTTGCAAGCTTCAAATTGTAACAGTATATTGGTAGTTCGGCAAAAGAGTCTCGGGTTGTTCCTTGTAGAAGTTCAAGTGCATGGCTTTTACCACGCCAAGCTTGAAGGTTTGTTATCTCAACCTCGAACCTTTGTCTAAAATCTTTGACAATCTCTTTCGCTCGATATATCCTACCACTGTCTTTTAGTTGTTCCTTTAAAAAGTGACCCAAAACCTTTGGGTTAGCCTGACGGAAATGTGGGTGTGTTTGCGTCTTTGAACAGGTGTGTCTATCATTCATATGTTTAACAAAAAATAAACCACCACCAGGAATAACATATGCCTTAAATCGCCATTCACAACCATCACCCATGCATGACACTTCATACTGTGTCTTAGATGATCTATCAACTTTAAACTCGAAATGCTCTAACAAACATTTCTTTCCCAATTCAAGTTTCATCTCTTCTTTGTTATTGAATATATGACCGGCCTCAAACACTATAGATGAAGAAGCTGATTCGTTTTTAGACGTGGATGATTTTTCAAAATTATTTTCTAAAATAGGACAATCGTCGTTTAAAACATCAACACTTTCTTTTACTGAAATATTTAGATCTGGAGTTTTGAAGTTGTTTAAAGAAGAAAAACCAGAGGAACCAACACCAGACTCTTGAATAACATATAATTTATATAATTCAACAGGATTCTGCATCGCCAAATAAAAAAAATCTAACATCTCGATCATTAATTATATCGATCGGATCAGTAAACGTAGACATCCGGTATGACAACCGTGTAATGTTGGGAGTATCACACATCTTAGAAACATAGTTTAAAAAACTATTATATGAATGATCTGTTTCAATTTCTAAACCACGTCTCCTTGAATCGCCATCAGTAACATACTCAATGTTTCCGTTAATGACATCCCACTTCCCCCCAGTATAAACAACAAACTTGACCCTCATGTTGTGAGATAATTACAAAAAAACAAACTTTTTGAATCTTAGATTTAAACTTCAAATACGGTTTTTCATAATGTATAGTATTTATAAATAAGGGATCGCTATAAATAAATGGAAAACGTCTTAAATTCCTAAAAAAACGTCTTGAAATTGTACTACAAACGTCTTAAAATAAGAAATCCAGCTCGAGCTGATGTAGCCGGCTAAAGAGAGAGAAATGGCTCAAGACGGGCGGAAACGACTCAAGCCGGGCGGAAACGTCTCAAGCCGTCTGGAAAAATGGGCAGCCATAACGAAACGTCTCAAGCCGTCTGAAACGTCTCAGCCAAGACGTCAAGACGCCTGACTTTTCTGTCGGACACGTGGCAGCTTTTGGTTGGTCAGCCGCCAAGACGTTTGAATATGTTGGTGGCGTCTCCCCAAGACGTTTGACATGGCTAGTTTGGAAAAGTTGACCATGACTTGGCCATTTTGGCTATTTTCCCATAAAAAATGTATATAACATCATCTTCCCCAGTCAACTAAGACCACTTCACCACCACCCACTTCTTCTGTCCCACCTCCATCCACCCCGCCTCACTGCCACTACCATCGCCGGCAACATCTTCGTCCACACCCATACCAACTCTTGTCACCCCCTCTTCTCCACCCTCGCCAGTTACTCATCCTTTTATCATATTCGCCGTCGGTGCCACCCACCACCGTGCCGCCGTCCACACCCTCCTCCACCCCACCATCGACCCTATCTCCACCGGGGACTACCCCATCTAACCCTTCCACACCCACTACATAGAACACTTCACCAGGTTAATTGGAAAATTAGGGCACAGTTATATCTTCATCCCACGCTAAACCCTTGTTTCTTGAATCAAATCTGATTCGAGTTTATCATCACAAAACACTGCTGAAGGTTTGCAAAACAAAACTTGTGTGGTTCAAGGGTTGTATCAGCATCTTTTAGCTTACAAAATAGGTGTGTTTGATGCTTAAAAATTGATATTTTTTATTTGATAGATTAAGATTGATTAATTAATGTTGATTTTGTGAGTTTTGTGTTTGATGTGTTCAAGGTTCTGGTTAATTGATATGTACTGGTTAATTGGGCAAGAATGAAGATGATGTTATATGCATTTTTTTATTTATTAAATATTTCAATAAAAGTATGAATTGATCATACTACCCTTAAGTGAATAAACTTAACAAACAAAATTAACAAGGTTAGTGCAAAAGGACGAACAGTGTAACGAGTTTTGCAAATAAAGGATTGTGACTGTAATTATTGAAGTTAAAGGTCATCCATTGTAATCCGATACAAACATAAAGAACGGAAAGTGTAATTTACCCGTTTAATTTTGGTTAATAACCAAAACCAAACTTGGGCTAAACTTTTTTCTTAGAAGTACATGAAATTGAGTTATTAATACATAAAATTGAGGTACAATTTATAAATACATGTAATGGGTGCATAAACATGAAATGAATTTATAAAAGCTAGAAATATATGAAAATATATATGATTCGGTTTGGTTAATTTCAGTTGACCGGGATACAAAAAACTCAATAATCGATTATCGGTAAATTCGGTTATTTGTTGTTTTCGGTTCGATTTTATCTATTTTTTTCGTTTAGTTTCGTTCAACGATTCGGTTATTGCTCTTCATTAGACACTGTTATATATTAGTTTTTTTTTTAAATGGTATGTCCATTTAACAATCGTGGTGGTAGTTGGTGTGAAATAAGAGGGCAAAGTCTAATTATTATTATTTAAATAAACAAAAATTAAGTAAAGTTGAGGGAAGACAAAGGTGTAATTATTGTTTAAAAACATATTTTCCCCCAAAAAAGTTTTAAACATATACATTATGGCTTGTACCTTAATTAAGCAAGTGTAGTTGTATTACTTAAATTTAAGATGTACATGCTTGATGCATTAATTAATATTAATACAATACTAATTTGTATGCATGGAATCAACATACATTATTGTTAGCATTTGTAACAAACACAAGCACAATTGCTATTCAAACCTTTTGCTTATGTTCGGGAGTGTGAGTAAACTCAAAATCGATATGAACAAATGCACGTTCAACTTCTGACAATTGTTCTAGTTTTACTTGCAACGTTTCCCCAATATTATGAGCCTCACTTAGCATCATATCCTTGGGTAACACGATGTCTACCTCCACGAAGTAATGACTCCCGAATGTGTATGCTCTAACTGTATCAATGTGTTTTATTTCTTCATGGTGGTTCCAAACCAAATATGTCAATTTTGCCAAGAACTCTGGTGGGGCTGTTCTTCCGATTAACGACCATACATTCTCTATAACGGTCTTTGCCCATGTATTTATCGTGTATAACGCTATCTACAAATGGGGGAAACACAAATTGGTTTAGTTAGTAATCTGTTTATAACATACCACTTAAGTATTTAAAAACATTCGTTACGGATCTTATATTCTTATGCTTTATGTATTAAGACAACTTTAAAAACCAAAGTATCAGTTTTATCTCTTCATCGCTGACTATGACTGAAAACTTATAAAAAAAAAACGCCTTAAGTTTAAAACCTTTACAAATCTAAAGTGACAAAAACACCTACATATTGAAGGATCTTTTTTTTTTCAGTTTTTTTCATTTTTTTTCAACTTAACATAACATTTTGCAATTTATAATTTTCAAAAAACTTTATGTGAAAATCGATGTAGAAGAAGCCAAATTGTTTCTTACATTGCATCTAATATTTTTAGGGTGTTAATATTCACATATCCATTCCCTCTATCTTTCTATATATACATAGATATATAGAGTGAAAAAGGTATGAAAATAAGAATTTAGAGATATGTGAATAGAACAATTTTGATGTAGTCTTAGTAAAAAGAATTTAATTTTCACCTTTATTTA
This sequence comes from Helianthus tuberosus, assembly GCA_030545235.1. NCBI lineage: Eukaryota > Viridiplantae > Streptophyta > Magnoliopsida > Asterales > Asteraceae > Helianthus > Helianthus tuberosus. The sequence goes on from CM060412.1 coordinate 40,745,937, forward strand.
GGGTTGTAAGGCAATGCTGAGCTTGAGCTCAAATCCGATTTGTTTTGAGCTTTATTTTTAAATCTCAAGCTAAGCTCATGAGTATTTTTCAAGTTTGAGTTCATTTTTTAAGTAGTTGTTCAAACTTGGCTCAACTCATTTATTGTTATTTTATATTTATTTATGTATATTTATAATTATTTTTATATGTATTTAAAATTATAATTTTTATTATAGCATGATATATATTATTTAGTTACCTCTACGGTAATTGAATGTAACAGAAAAAAAATTAAGCAATAGATATTTAACTAGTAAACGTCACCGATTGTTGTAGCAGAGTTTTATATCGTTCGAAAATCATAAAAAATACTGATATTTGTCCCAAGGTACCTATGGTGTAAAGGATATCGACACAATGTTTTACATCGATCAAAAATCATTAAAAAAACCAAATACCAGTAGCGTCCCGATAACACCAACACCAGCACATATATTGTCCTGTAGATTCCGATACAGTGCAGTAATGATACTCCGGACGGTACCGGTAATGGTACTTGATATAGTTTAACGATACTAAAAAATGTTTTATTTCGAATACAAGTCCATTATGAACAAAGTTTATATCTAAACGTCAAGAAAGAAAAAAGAATCACAACTGCGTATTTCGTTTTTTTAGTTAACGAACGCAAGTTGTTAGAGAAAAATAACATAACTAAAAATTTAAAGAGATTAACGACATATGTTGCTTATAGTATAAGGGTTGCAACTGAATTTAGAAAAGAAAAAAAGCTATTACTATTATAGTAAAATTCACTCACAAATGCAACTTTAGTAATTGTTATTATAGTAATATATATTATATAAAGAATAGGTGCTTTTGGTCTTTGCAAGTCTATAGTCTACTTGAGTTAAACAAGTGAAACTCGCTCCAAGAAGAAATTTTGCGATTCGATGTCGTTATAGCTCAAAAACGGTTTGTCTCGTTTTTCCTTGATTGTAACGATATAGATTATCCCTAGTCGTTACTAGATACTGACTCATTCGCCTTGTTACCCACAACGTTTGTTCAAATGCCATGACAAAACTAATGAGTACCTTGTTAATACAAACATAAAAACACATCAATTAACTCGTTAGGAGAGAAGAGTTGTGTGCTCACAATTATGGCTCCAACGGGATCAATCCACCATTTGTAACGTATGGCCAAAACAGTTGCTCCTAATCCAACGGAATTGGTGATGACATCGAAAAAATGATCTTGAGCGTAAGCTTTCACTATTTCATTTTCAAATCTTTGACAATAAATCATTAGTATAAACTTTACCGCGGTCACAAACACCATGATACCAATCACCCACATTTCGTTATATCGGCTCTTGTTAGGCTGAGTCTACAATCAAATCAATACAAATTACAATTAAAAAATAACAAATAAAGAAAAAACAACACCAAATAATACCCTCCATCAAAGTAGGCTTTAGGGCACATACCTCCGTAACAAGTTCTCTCGCGGACTCTAGCAATATCTGGAACCCGAGAGTTGCCATTATTGATGCGAAAACAATAATACCCTGTAGTTCAATAGTTCAGGGGTCAAACTATAAGAAAGCAATGACGTTGAATACATCTTCTAATAGGAAGTTTGTTGTTCAGAGGGTCAATGATCCCCTGAACAGTATAGTTACACTAATTAAAGGTATGGCATGCTTACAACAGGTTGCATCCGATTCTTCCCAATTGGATAGTGATATTGGTTAGGGTTTCTCATGGCGTGTGAAGTAAACCATAAAATAAATCCAGACAATAAGTCCAAAAGCGAATCCAACGTCGATGCGATAACGGCTAATGATCTGCTCTCGATAGAGGCAAACACTTTAGCAACAAAAAGAACCAAGTTAGCTATGTTGGACACATAGATGGCCAATCTCTCACTCCGAGCAAGATTCTTCATTTCATCCTGAAATGATGACATGCATGGTTACACAACTTTTAACATAGCATTAATCACATTAACTAATATGGTACGCAAATGAAAATAGTACTGAAGTAGGGGTAGCAAGATTCAAAAAGAAAGTTAAAAAGTTTTATTCTAAAGTACACATATAACAAAATGAACACTAATGAAAATTTTATTTATATTCTTCCTTTTAGAACTAGGGAATGGATGGTAAAAATACTCGAGCCTGACGGGTATATTTGAAACGCGAAGCATTTTGAACGGGTATACCCGATATTTGACGGGTATTTGGCAGGCTATGAGTATGGAAAAAAAATTCACGGGTATGAGATAGGTATGGGATTAGCTGATACCTGACCTGATTACCCAAAACTATATACCCGTTTACCCTAAATATATATTCGAAAACTTTTAATTTTTATATTTACTTTTCCTTATGTGTTGTTTAGTGGTAATGTTTCATTCTTATAGCTTCATTATTTGGAAAATAAACTTTTATTTTGATGACATTATTCATATTTATCCGCTTGCGGTATGCGCATATAATGTATATATGTATGGGCGCTCAGGGGGCAAAAGTGAAAGTGCACTAATTTTAACGTTATTTTACTAATTTCGTGATAATAATGTTAAAAGATGGGGATGGTTAATCATGCATCATGTGGTGGCGTTGATAGCCGAAAGACAAGGGAGTACATGCACTAATTGACATTTGTCTTAATTGCCAAGTGTAATGTGCCTTATGTCCAAGGCTTGATACAAAACTACCATTGAGTCGGGGGTCTTACTAGAAGCATCCTCTCTATTCCTACGGGGTAGAGGTAAGGTTGTCTACATCTTACCCTCCTCAGACCCTACCTTAGCTTTGCTATTGGTTTGATTTACTGAGTATGATGATGATGATGATGATGATGATGATGATGATGATGATGATGATGATGATGATGATGATGATGATATGCTATGAAATACAAAGTTATATTTTGATATTAGTATTAGGCAAATTGGATTTAAATAATCCCAGCTTTCTCAATTTGACCGATAATAATCCCAACTCGGTTATTGGCCGATAATAATCTGAACTGATCCACTTTTGGCCTATAATAGTCCGCCGTTAAAAATAGCTTAACAAAGTTAAGTTTTTTTCCGAATTACAAACTGATGTTTTATGGATTTTGATCAGAACTAGGATACGAGTCGATTTATGTAAAACTTACTTCGAAACGATGCTTCAAACGACTTGATTTTTGTTAATTAGAAGTTTAAACATCCGAATTGAAGCATCGTTTTCGTCGTTTGGGGCAGTATTTCGAGGTAAAATTTACATCAATCAACTCGTATCCTCGTTCTACTCAAAATCTCTAAAACATTAGTTTGTAATTCGGAAAAAAAACTTAACTCCGTTAAGCTACATTTAATGCAAACTACTATCGGTCAAAAGTGGACCAGTTCGAATTATTATCAGCCAATAACTGAGTTGAGATTATTATCAGCCAAATAGAGAAAGCTGAGATTATTTAAATCCAATTTGCCTTAATATTATAATAGATTTACATTTTTAAATATATCAAATATAATTGGTGATGATGATATGGATGTTATTTATCATAGTTTAATATATTATATAGATTTTTAAAACATAAAATCATAAAGAAAGTAAAAAAAAATATACATGAAAATCCCAACGGGTATACCCGAAACCCGAGAGTATGCCTGATACTCGACGGGTAATGGGTCGGGTATAGGACAAGATTTTACAACCGGAAGTGAATATAGGATTAGCCTTACCTGACTCATACCTAGCTTATTGTCATCCCTATTTAGAACCAAATAATTAGTTATAACTTAATATCTTTACTATTTAATGGGCTAATTTTTTTTATGGCTATTTGAAGATTTTACGGTTCAGGTATGCTATTATATTTTATTGGAAAATTGGTATTTAATAAACCAACCTTTAACCAGTTGGTAAATAATAATCCAACCTACAGAATTGGTATATAATAATCTTACCTATCAACATGTTGGTACTCAATGAACTTCCGTTAATTTTTTTAACTGAAGTTAGTTTTTAAGTTTTATTTATTACACAAACAGACCCTGTAGTTGTAATTTACTAGTTTTAACTATTTTATAAACCTCAAATCGAGGAAAAGGAGGATTTTCGAGTGGTTTTTTTGTTTCATAAAATAGTTAAAACTAGTAAATTACAACTACAGAGACTGTTTGTGTAGTAAATAAAACTTAAAAACAAACTTCAGTTAAAAAAAAATTAACGGAAGTTCATTGAGTACCAACATGTTGATAGGTAGGATTATTATATACCAATTCTGTAGGTTGGATTATTATTTACCAACTGGTTAAAGGTTGGTTTATTAAATACCAATTTTCCTATTTTATTTATATTGAATGATTTAATTCTAGTATTTCAGATTAATATTTAATATTTTTAGTTTAATAACTAAAGTTAGTCTTTAATATATTTTCTAAACTTCTAATTTAATTCTAGTATTTTAGATTAATATTTAATATTTTTAGTTTAATAACTAAAGTTAGTCTTTAATATTCATGAGATAGTATATTTAGGTAGTGTATACATCTATATGTTTAATAGTGTACAAAATACAAGTAAAATAGTTATCAAACACCTCAATTTTTATTTAGCTTTAAAAGTCTTAGGATCCGTTTGGTATGGGGTAATGGAATGGACGGGAGAATGGAATGGATGAGGTAATTGAATTGATCATTACCATTCCATGTATTGTTTGGTTACCATGTGTAAATGGAATGAATAATTACTTTTTGTTGTTTGGTATGCGAAAAAAGACTTAAGAATAAAATCAGATGGCGGTGGTCAGTGATGGGCGATGATGGTGCGTGGTGCTAGGTGTCAGTTGTGGCGGCAGCGATGGTTGGTGGTGGTGGTGGTGGGTGGAGACGACGGCGGATGGTGACAACGGTGGTGGTGGTGGTGGATGACGGTGGAGTTAGGTGGCGGCTGTGGCGATTGTGGTGGCGAGGGTGGTCGGAAGTGGTAGCAGCGGTGACGGTGGTCGGAGGTGGTAGTGGTGGTGGCGGTGGGTGGTGGCGGTTGATAGCGGTGGTGGCGGTGGGTGGCGGCGGTGATCGGAGGTGGCAGTGGCAATGGTGGCAGCGATGATCGAAGGTAGGTGGTGGTGATAATCGGAGGTGGCAGTGGCGACGGTGGGTGGCGGTGATGGCGGTGGCGGGGACAGAGGTGGGTGGCCGCGGTAGGTGGTGGCAGCGAGGTGGGTGACGGCGGCGGATGATGGTGGTGGTGGTGGTGGTGGGTGGTAGCAACAGTGGTGGGTTGTGGTATTGTTGATGAATGGCGAAGAGGGAATGGAATGGAAAAAAAACAGGGGACGGATGGAATGATTTTGAGGGAATGAAATGCATTTTGGAATGGACGATTCCATTCCATCGACCAACCAAACACTCTTTTCTCCATTCCCTCACAATGGTCCATTCCATTCCACCTCTCATTCCGGCATACCAAACGCTACCATAATATTTTATTTCAGTTGATAAAAAAGCCAAATTTATCTGTTAATATGGGGCTAGGACACTTGATAGGGGCTTATGCTTCTTTAAAAAAAGGTCCCATGTTCAAACCTGGGCAAAAGAAATTAGTTTAGAAGTATTGATGTAATATAGAGTACGAGCAAACATTGCCAATTAAAGTCTGTTTTACTCATGACTATGATCAAAACCTAGTTGTATCGAAACGGAACCAATCTAGACCAAACAAGTTACATCAATACGGACCAACCTCAGTTAGGGTTGCAGGTGAAAAACCTGATTTGCCCATTGCTTCCATCGCATTGAACCCTTCAAAGAGCATTTCTTGTTTCTTGTAATACTCTTCAACTTTTCCTTGTTTTTCTGAGAGAATGAATTTAGTTTAAAAAAATAATATAAAAGAATACCCTATTTTAATTTTTAGATGCATAGGTAGATATGTGAGCAACTAGTTAATGCATCGTCCGCGTTGCAGGACGCTACGCCAAATATTTGTTCACCAATTAAAACAAGCGATATTATAGTTTTGTTAGAAAAAAAAAACTAAAACGATGAGAAACTGTAATTCTAAACTGAGGGGGGGGGGGGGGGACTGTAAATTGTCATGACCAGTGAGTGGGCGCTAGTGAATAAAAATTACATCGACTCAACCAGTTAAAACAAAACACTACAATAAGTTTGCAAAAAAAAAAACGAAAACGATGACAAGACTGTAATTTTGAAATGGGGGAAATCGTAAGTTTGACTGGGATAAAATCGTAATTTATCAAAAGCTACAACGATGGCAAGATTGTAATTTGAACGGGGGCAAAATCGTAATTTTGACTGAGGTAAAATCGTAATTTGTCAAAATCTACAATGATAGCAAAACTGTAATTTTGAACCAGGGGTAAAAGCGTAATTTTGAACTGGGAATAAAGCGTAATTCAAAACTGAGGTAAAATCGTAATTTGTTCGGGCCAATGAGGAAGTGCCAGGCAGGTGTCTGACAATATTCCCCTCCATTGGTTTTGTATACATAAAACTAGTTATTGCCCCGACCGCATTGCGGGGCACCAAGCCGAATATTTCTATCTCATAACATGTACGTCTGTGTTTCGGTTACTTGTACCTACTACTCATAACACGTTCTGAAAAACAATTATATCGAGTCAATCAATTAAAACAAAACACTGCCATATTTTTTTAAAAAGAAAAAAAAAAGAAACTAAAACGATGGAAATACTATATTTTTAAATAGGGGCAAATTTGTAATTGATCAGGACAAATGAGCGTGTACCAGGCAATCGCGTAACACGAATAAAAACACACTTTGTTTATGATTTTAAATTTAAATTTGTTTCAAAAGCTGCTTTCTCAGTACAAACTAGTAACACGTATTATTTCACGGTTATAACATAATAAAATACAACAACGATCATACCCAGTAAAATCTCACAAAATTGACAACGTATATTCATGAATAAGAAAGAGTGTGGATGGATGCAATTACTTGGAGTACGTCGAAGCATCCGACGGATAGTGGAAGATTCGTGACTCTCGAAAGAGGATTGTGGTAACCGAAAATGATTGATGTCGAGCCTCCACGAAGGCAAATCGTGTTGTTTAACTGCGGAAGGAGAGCGGTTACATGTGCAAGTGTGATCAGTAGCATCACCAACTAAATGGTCCTCCATCGATGAGACAACACTAAAGTCACAAATGACAATATGGTATGGTAGACACACGCATGACACACGTATATATAGTGAGTATGAAGAACAAGAAGAACCAAAGTGGGCGATTTTATTTAGGAACTGCAGGGATTGATACTCCAAGTAGCTTCCATTAATGAAGACAAGGGGACAAGGTGTGGTCTAGGGATTGGTGATCACTAAATTTTCATAAAACATGTTATGTTCTATGTAATTTGTTTTTTGGAATAAAGTGTGTAACATTTTGAATCTTTTGTTTTTTATAGAAGGATAGAATTAGTCAAACGGGTGAAATTGAGTGTCACATTCTTAATTTTCGAAACCGTAATAGTAATAATATAATGATAAAATATATACGGTAACTATGAGATAAGACATATTGATTATGGACAAATTATATCAATAGTTCTAAATTGTATAAATGCCAATGGACTCTTGGTCTAGCGGCATCAAATGTTTATTCTCATCAAAGTGATCCGGGCTCAAGTTCCATAAATCAAGTGGACAATAGGTGGATTTTACGAGGAAATTTTAGATGGGTGCGTGTTTATACCCATCAAAATTATGAAAATGAGGTACCATTTGGATGAAGGTAGGTGGGGATGACGGGACGTTTGACATCGTTGAGGCATGTCCGACACTGTTTGTGAGATGTCTGACACTGTTGGGGGAATGACGTATGTCACATTAGTTGCCTTTTTCCATTTTGCACGCGCGTGATAACCACTCGCCCACGTCTGCTGTCATTTTGGGTTTTCCCGCCTAACGTGGCACTCGCTGAACGGAGCTCCTTTCCAGTTGTTTGGCACCATCGCGATGGGTATAAATAGTCGACGAAACCCTAACACTTGAGTCACCATATCATCCCACTATTTCTAGAAAAAAAAAATGGTCGTAAAAAGAAAGGGAAGAAAACTCCTGCTGTGACCGCTGCGCAGGTAAAAAATTAACTGGAAATAGGACGAATTTCAAGATCTCATATGAAATTCCCGGTTATATGGGGTGCGTCCTATCCACAAGCCAGTAAGACAGTCGCGCAGGCTCTGGCTGGAAGAACCCCTGGCTGGTTTAGGATTGTGAGTCTATTCAAACTCGAGCTTGTTTAAGCTTGACTCGTAGGTCCTAACTCGCTTCGAGCAAAAAAGCGACCTAATGTGGAGTAGCACACGAGCCCCTGCAAACCTAAATCCCATGTCTCAGTCTTCAATAAGATTTCGCTAAATTATTTGTCGTGTAACTTTTGTAAAATAATTACCTTGGTTGCATCCCGTCAGCCGACCGAACCACGTAAATCTCGCGTATTCTTCTTTGTTTATTTATTCTCTTGCAATTTGTTCGTGTTTGTGTGTATATTGATTCCCGACTATCTTGGATAGATTTTAAAGAACAAATCAAGACTTCATGAAATACATATATACACTCAGTTTAAAACAGATATGAGATTACTTTTATCTAATTCTATATTTATATTTATCCATATTAAGAAAACATAAATCACTGTCTTTTTGTGTGAATTAACAAAATAAAGTAAGTAAATAAATTGTGATATTGAAATAAGTCAATACAGTGACAACCTTGAAGATATTAAATGAGACTGTTTAAAACTAGTAAATCAGACTGGTTAAGTAGGCGGTTCATTATCAGATATAATAACTCATATATGGTAGAAAAATCAAGCCAAAATAATCATCTGGTGGCAAATGCAAATGCAAATGCCAAAAGCATATATCCTTTTATTTCCTAGAATTCTAATAGTTCATAAAACAGAACAAGATTCTATGCCATCCTTTTTATTAGAACAGCAAGGACAAAAAATCACAAACATGTTCCCCTTTAGTGGGAAGCTGCTGCCACCAACGCCATATGCTCGATCAAATCCAACACCCGGTTGCTGCACACAGAATCAAATGAAGCCTGAATTATACACCTTCCAGAGGATTAAAATCAACAAAAAGAATGGCACACGTTTATTATGTTACCTGTAACCCCACTCATTGTCGTACCACGACACCAATTTCACAAATGATGCACTTAGCCCTATGCCGGCCTTTGCATCAAAAATACTTGACCTGAAAGAACATTATATGTCAAAAATTAAAAAAAAAAAAAACAATTGCAAGATAGACTTACGAATGGCAAATGTGAGAGTCGAAATGACCACTAGACTGACCTGGAATCACCAACAAAGTCACTGGAGACGACATCCTCATCAGTGTATCCGAGAATTCCTTGCATGGGACCCTCAGAGGCATACCTTGAATAAAAAAGAATCACATTTAGTGTTAGATGTGAAAAAAGGGAGGCACTGACGGGTTGGGTAACGGGTCATAAAAGGTTTGGGTTGAAATGTGGGGTTCAGGTTGAGTTACTTAGCCCGTCAAATTTTATAACAGTTAATAAGTTACTGCAAGAGTAATCTAACTACTTACAATAAAATGATTTAGAATTGTTAGCATTAAAAGTGTTTTTTTACGACTTCCAACCCATTTAAAATCAACTTAAAGAGGGTAATCTTTGAGAGCTAGATGACATACTTGATTGCAGCTTTAACATCTTCATAAGAAGCGTTCTTCTCGAGTCGACAAGTTAAATCCACAACGGAGACATTTGCTGTCGGGACTCTAAAGGCCATACCCGTTAGTTTTCCATTTAGTTCTGGTAGAACCTTCCCTACAGCCTGAAATTTTAACATACAGATAAGAGGCGGTAAAATGGGTGCGTCGGGTAACAGATTAAAACAGGCAATTTTGAAATAAATGGATCTGAGTTGGGTTTTGGTTGACAAGTTGAATATTTTTGGTGTTATCAGAAAATTACAATTTAAAAAGGAAATTGTCATGAACCTATGACCATCAATAACAGGCAACATACGGTAACTCAAAAAAAGATATTAGTGCACTTCAATTTACACACTATACAATAAAAGATATTAGTACATTTCAATTTACACACTAAAGGTGAACATTAATGACTCAAATAATACATGGTATTTAGATTCAAACAATCAAACACAAGAGTAACAAAATTCAAAAATTAACAAAGTGTATCCATGAATCTTGATAAAATGACATATATTGCTCTTACTAGAGAGACTATAAGAACCAACAATTGAAAAAATATAAACAGTAACATATGGCTTAAGTTTGACCCAAGTTGCTACACAAAACGAGTATTTAGTATTTTGGGTTAATCTTTAATAATGTATGTGTATTGGCATTTGCAAGGTCTAACAAAAACTAAAAAGAACATTAGAGCTTTAAAGAGAAAGTTCCCTCGTATAATTAATGAATTCAGGTCAAGTTTAAAATCTTTCGTACCTTGGCAGCACCAGTCGAACTAGGGATGATGTTTTGTGCAGCACCACGACCTCCACGCCAATCCTTCATTGAAGGTCCATCAACGGTTTTTTGTGTCGCTGAACAAATATGAACAAAACAATATAATGGTTGTTTTTTAAAATGTAAATAACGAAAACAGGTGTTTATACTTTAAATGCACAAACATTAAGTGGCAGACAGAGATAGACCTGTGGTTGCATGCACAGTTGTCATCAAACCTTCAACAATACCAAACTCTTCATGAACCACCTGTACAAGAGTAGTATTTCACCAAGAGTTAGAAATGCTATTTTGGTATGGAATTTTTTTTTTCAAATTACAATATTCATAAACGAAAATAAAGAAAATAACACCATCAATTGCAGAAAACTCAAAAAGAATGCATACCTTGGCCAATGGAGCCAAACAATTAGTGGTGCAGCTTGCATTGGATACGATATCCATGTTTGGCTTGTAAGTGGTCTCATTTACTCCTACAACAAACATGGGTGCATCGGCTGATGGAGCTGAGATCACCACCTTCTTGGCACCACCCTGCACGTTGACACCAAGAAAAGTCAACCTAGGGGTACAAATGTCCATAAAAAGTTTAAGTAAACCAAACTCAATTGTTACCTTCTTGTGTGCTGAGGCCTTATCAAGTGTTGTAAAAACTCCAGAAGATTCTACAACATAGTCGGCTCCAAAATCACCCCAAGGAATCGCTGCTGGGTCTCTGAATACAGAGGATTAATAAAAGCTTGGGTCACAAGTAACAAAGCATGTATGCATTCTAATGACAAAAGACAAAATACCTTTGGCTAGATACTTTTATCTGCTTCCCATTGATTTCCAAAGTTGACTCATCAACTACCTTAATGGTTCCTTTAAACAGGCCATGAGTAGAGTCATACTTCAACATGTAAGCCTGAAAAATACATTCATCACAAGGTTATTAAAATAAATGTGAAATTGTCCAACCGTGAACCGTCCATAATATTACGCATTTGATTAGCTAGTCTTAGTATCAAATAAGTTTACTACTCCTAAAACAAGAAATCAAATCTGATTTTGCTACCAGTCATGAAGCAGGAAGTGTTAAAAGGTAAAATGTGATTTAGTCAAAAGTCAAAACTATACATCCTTTCAATTTAATCATATGTAGTCATTATTAAACAAAACCAAGAAATTGTTGCATAAAAGTTCATCCTTACCATATACTTGGCATCAATAAAAGGGTCATTGACCGCAACAACCTCAATATCATCTCTAAATGTTGCTATTCTCAATACCAACCTTCCAATTCTTCCAAAACCTACAAGATTCAAATTAATACAATAATGCTCTGCACATCACATCACAACACATATATTTAACAAAATAAACAAGACCCTTATATCCCATTTTCATCTACACAGTAACTATTCAAAAGTAAATCTACAAAATTTACCAAACAACCAATTTAAATTTTATACACAGCAACAACCACAAAATCTTAAAAAAAATAATAATAAATAAATAAAAAACCATACCATTGATCCCAACTCTGGTCTTCCCACCTGTGCTGGACTCTGCATAAAATTCAAGTATGGAGATTTTGTTAAAAATAATTAAAAAAAAAAAAAAAAAAACTGGCTTTGGCATTTCATCAAACACATAGAAGGCATGTTAAAAACACTTACCTGAAACACTAACTGGTGTCTGTGTAGCAGTAGCTTTGATGGGCTGAATGCTATATGCATGAGAATTCCTGCAAAATCACCAAACCAACCAAATCATTTCCTGAAAAAATAATATTACCATCAATTCAAAAACCCAAAAAACAGAAACAAAACCCAACTGTAAAGACGAAGATTTCCCACTAACAGTAGCACCAAACACGTTGGATTGAAACTTCAAAGATGAGACCTGAAAAAAAACACCAAATATTAAGAAAATATTCAAGATTTAAGGTGGCGGATGAAGAAATGTGACCTGTAATGGTGTAGGGGTGGAGGGTGATTGGTGGGATGCATGAAGAGGGTTGGTGGATCTGAGAAGAGAGGAGAAAGAAGCCATGAATGTGGTGAATGTTTGGGTTTGTGCAATGGTCAAAACCCTAGAAGGAGAGAGAGATATAAGAATGAAAAAATAATGGCTTTTGGCGTTAAAGAAACGCTCTCTTTCTCTTTGTGGAGTATTTAAATCGTAAAAGGTCGGCGATAGAAGGGCCGGCGGCTGGTGGTTGGTGATGGTAGTAGTCTAGTAGACCTTGCTTGCTACTGTTTATGACCAACACTCACGTGGAGACTCAATTTTTAAAAATAACATAAAACTTACAAAATATGAGTATCAACTTGAGTATTAGAGAAACTAAAAACTCGGCTCGAGCTCGTTTCAATATCGTTTAAACGAGCTAAAGCGGCTCAAACTCAGCTCGCCAATGTTATCATCATTATTATTATATTATATATAAAATAAATAATTTTTTGTTTGGGCTCGTTTAAGCCCGCAAGCCTAAACGAGCTTTGTATTTCAGGCTCGAGCTCTGACACGATAACTAAACGAGCTCTATTTTAAACTCGAGCTCGTTAAAGCTCAGCTAGTTCAAGCCTTTAACCGAGCCGATAACGAGTAGCTTCCGAGCCTCTGGGCTTGTCTACACCCCTAGTATCAAGAGATCTCATGTCATCGAATTTTAAAAATAACATAAAACTTAAAAAATATGAGTATCAGGAGATCTCATGTCCAGAGGATAAGCAAATAATTTAGGATTATTGATGTAACATAGTAGATGTAAACGTTATTATTAAAATAAAAATATAGTTGGGTTACGGTTAGTTGACGTATCTGTATTGTATAAACATTCGTTAAAGTTTATGATTTTAAAAAAGTTAATGAATACAATTGTGTATTTAGTTTATTAAAATGTAAGTGACGTAAGTTGTCTAGAGAAAAATCAAATTAACAAGAGATATTAGATTTAAATAACCCCGACTTTCAGCAATTGACCGATAGCACTCTTAACTTTCGATTTGTACCACACCACTCCTAACTTTCAACTTATTGGCCGATAACATTTTCAAACTAATTGAACCATAACCCAATTAGTTTTTTTTTTTTTTTTCTGATGTGGCAGCTAAGGTGGCCACTAACGTGGCATTTGACTTAGTTTTTTGATGACCTGGCAACTGAGGTGGCTTTTTATGACATGACAACTAGGGCTGCAAACGAACCAAACGTTCGACGAACAGTTCGTGAACTGTTCGGCGGGAAGTTCGTTTGTGTTCGTTCGTTTATTAAACAAACGAACACGAACAAGAAATTTCGTTTGTTTAGTTAAATGAACAAACATGAACAGAAGTCGTGTTCGTTCGTTTATGTTCGTGAACGTTCGGTAACGTGTTCGTTTGTGTTCGATAGTTCATTAGTGTTTTTAGTTTTTATATTTATTTAAATACTTCAAAATTCCGACAAATTAAATATCTAATAAGTGTTAGTATATTATATATTATGTTCATGAACGATTGTTTGTGTTCATTTGTTTCCATTTGTGTTCATAAACGTTAGTTTGTGCTCATTTGTTTTCGTCAACGTTCGTTTTTGTCCGTTGCCTAAAATTAACAAACAAACACAAACGAACATGAACAAGTTCATTTCTTTAACAAACGAACACGAACATAAAATCTCGTTCGATAAGTGTTCGTGAACAGTTCACGAACACATATATTTCTTAACAAACGAACACGAACAAGGTCTTGTTCGTGTTCGTTCGGTTCGTTTGCAGCCCTAATGACAACTGATGTGGCACTAGTTTGGTGATGTGGCAGTTGGTATCAGCAAACTGGTTAGTGTTGGGTTAGTTTTGGAGTGTTATCAGACAATAAGTTGAAAGTTGAGTGGTATAGTATAAATCGAAAGTTGGAAATACTATCAATCAATTGGTGAAAGTTAGAGTTATTTAAATCTAGAATTAAATGCCGTTTTAGTCCCTGTGGTTTGGGCCATTTTGCCTGTTTAGTCCAAAGGTTTCATTTTTAACATGTGGGTCCAAAAAGGTTTCACAGTTGCCATTTTAGTCCACTGGGTTAACTTCATCCATTTTTTTTGTTAACGAGAAGGCCAATTCGGTCATTTTATATGGCTGAATTGCCCTTTTAATTAACAGAATTACATACAAAATGACCGAATTGGCCTTCTCGTTAACAGAAAAAATGGATGAAGTTATCCAAGTGGACTAAAATGGCAACTGTGAAACCTTTTTGGACCCACAGGTTAAAAATGAAACCTTTGGACTAAACTTGCAAAATGGCCCAAACCACAGGGACTAAAATGACATTTAACTCTTAAATCTAATATCCCAATTAACAAACACAATTGGACAGAGTTAAACAATATAATGGAAATAACAAGATTTAGAAACCTTAAGAACCCAGATACAACAAAAACTTTTAGATAAAAGTGATCAAACCATAACAGCAAAAGTAATTGTTTTCTCTTATATTTCATAACATCTTTTTGACACGGTACAATTTTGTGTTGGGTTCATTTTGTATTGCTTGATTCACGTTGGATTTGACTCGTTTTTCACGTGAGCCAACATTTTTTTGTTGTGGTTTGGTTTCATTATTAGTTCCACTAAATTGAATATTTAAGTGAACCAAATTCAAACTTACGAACCACCCAAATTCATATATATTTACATAAAGAGGACTATTTTAAAATAGGTAAATTTTACTTTCCGTCCTTTATATCAAACTAGTAGTAAGACCCGTGTGAACACACGGGTAGGTTTAATAACGATCGAAATCAAATACTAAAAAACAGATTATAATATATCATTTAAATTGTTTGCGTTTAGTAACATATCTATATAAAACAATGTTAAAGACAGTATGTATTAGGACATAAAAATTTCAATAGTATGTTACGAAAAAATTATTAGTTCAGGTTTGATATAGAAATAAGCTAAGTAATTGATAATATGTTGTCTAAAATGAAAGCATTACCTAATTTTTGCACCTGATGTGAATTTATTTAACTTTGCACCTGATGGTATGGTGATTTGTGGTTTCAAACTTCTAATAGACTTCCTCATCATTCTCTCCATCCAGCAAGTTAAAAATATATATAGCAGAGCCATACAATCAGGTGCAAAGTTAACATAAACAGATGTATTTTAATCACCTATTTGACCTTTTGAGAAGATAGACAATTATAATTGGCCCATTAACTTGTGAACTTGTTGACTTTTTCATCTGTGAGATTATTGAAATAAGCTCTCGGATCATGTGAACTTGTTGACTTTTTCAAAGTCAAACATCTTTTCATGAATGGGAACAGTCATCTCCGTCACGATCACAGATAATAACATCCTCATCAAAATCATAAATAACTGCATTCAACCAAATCGACCCATAAAATTTTCGTCAATTAAATAGAAGAATATCAATCTTAAGGATACAATCATGAGGTAAATGTGAGAATGTTGGGATTGAACCCTACCAAAGAAACAGTTGATAAAGCCAAAACTGGATCAGATCAGTGGATTCAGAATAAGCAGATGTTTGTATTTTATCTTTCCCCTTGACAGTGGCTCTAACATCTGATGGATTCAAATACTGCCATTCCTAACTACTGTTGACCCAAAAGACTGATGAAGACTAAGTGCTGTTGCTCAATCAATTGTTATGTCTCAAGTATTGCTGAAGACCAAAGCACTGCTGGAGCCTAAGCAGTGGAATGAAGGATCAGCTGTTTTGTTTATGCTTTGTATATTGTAATCAGTTGTTTGTAATCAGTGGTTGTAATAGGTCAGTAGTTTAAGTTTGTTAGGAAGTTAGATGTCACTTTCATGGTGACGTCAGCAAAGATGCCACAGTAGTTTGTTCAGTACTATAAATAGAACAGTATCCTATATTGTTCTATTAGCTCTCTTATTCTACAAGTCATTCTGTACGAACAAACCATTTGTGAGCTCAGGCTGAGGGGGAGATTGTATGCATGCATGCATTGTTATTTGAAGTTTGTAATAAATACAATCATTCGATTCCATGTAAACATGTTTGCTTAAAACAATTCTCTCATTTGATTGTTGTTGAAAGTTTATTCATATAATTTCGCTGTAACTGTTTATCATTCATCTTCACTTTTATTAAACAAACAACAATCATAAGAAACTTAGATCCTAATAATTGGTATCAGAGCAAGGATAGTCAAACTTGATCTAACAATCATGTTGACGTAAAAGTTCAGCTCAAAATCGTTAATACTTTTAATTGTTCATTTCATTGAAAAACAGAGTAAGGTTTAATCACGAGCAAAGTTGATTAATCAGTGCGTGTAAAACAACCAGAATGACGTCACAATCACAAGATATGAACAATAACATTGGTTCTCTCTTCAAACCACCTATGTTGAAGAGAAATGAGTACAACATCTGGGAGCGTAGGATGGGTCACATCTTAGCTCAACAGAACACCGGATGTTGGAAGTCGGTTATCTTTGGACCACATGTTCCAATGGTGCCAAGTGCTGAGGATCTAAAGGTTATGGTTCCTAAGAAAATAGAGAACTATACTGAACAGGATTTTCAGAAAATTGAACTGGATGCCAAGGCATTTAGCATCGTTGTATCTACACTTCCCAATGAGATCTATGCTGGGCTGTTACACTTTAACAGTGTCAAGGAATTGAGGGATGCACTTAAGGAACAATTTGGGGGGACTGAAGAAGTAATTGAAAACAACAGGGAAATTTTGAACCAACAGTATGAAACCTTTTGTCACATTAAGGGTGAAACATTAACACAGCAGTTTGAGCGATTTAGTTGTCTCATAAGTGAACTTAAGCTTGTTAAAACTGAATTTCCTAAATCAACTGTTAACAGCAGGTTTCTAGGGACACTTCCTGAAAAATGGGACACAATTGCTTTTGTAACCAGAAACTCTGTTGAGTTCAAAGATCTGACCCTGACCGAACTTCATGGTAGACTCCTGACCTATGAAAGGGAGTTAAACCAGAAAAAGAAGTTACAAGAGTCTGGAAAAGTTACAGATGACTACTCATTTGGCAGCACAGCTCTTTTGGGTCAAGAAGAATCCGGTAGTAGTAAGGATCAGAGTTATGATCATTATATTGACATAACTGCTGGTGGAGCTTTTAACAACTCTGATTCTTACTCAAACAACTATGCTTTCACAGCTAGTAGTGAAAACCAGAATTCTGACAATCTGTGCTTTGAACTTAATGATTTGCAACATTTTGATCCAACTGACTTAGAGGAAATGGACATTTTGCACCAACTTGCACTGCTGAGTGTTAGAACCAGCAAGTTTTACAAAAGGACAGGGAGAAAATTTTCAGGGTTACATGGGAACCTAAAAGTGGGGCTGGATAAGTCAAAGATTAAATGTTATAAGTGTAATAGGTTAGGTCATTTTGCTAGGGAAGGCAGGATTCAAACCAATGGACCAATTATTACACATCCTAGCTCAAACCCTAGACTACAAAATAACCAAAACACTGTGCACTATGCCCAATATGCCACTGCTGCTCATGTAAACACTGCTCATTATGCACACCCTGCAACCCCTGTGCCTGTGCATTATGTTCAAACCACTGTTCCTCAGATACAGTATGTCCAGGCCCCTGCTCCTCTGTAACACCTCGTAAAATCACGACCAATATGATGAAGACACGTGTCATGGACTTTAAACGTGTAAGGAATTGACCTGGAGGGACTAAAATTGTCAAACGATGTAAATATGTGAATAAAGGGATCCAAAGTGTCAACATGCCTAACTTGTGCCTCTGATTGACCTCACACGACGTTCGTATTCTTTAATAAGTAAATTGTCGAACACTGGAAGTCGTTTGTGCTCAAAAAAAGGATCTTATGAAACATAAGGGTTAAAAGTGTCAACATGTTGAAAGTAACATCTGAGTAACCTTTTAACAATCCCAAGAACATTGTAATAATTGTATTTTCGTTTCCAAAAATGTTGGATATTGATTTGGTAGAATTTTGAAGTAAACAAGACTTTTCGGGTGATCGTACGACTAACTGGGAGCTTAACGGAGTTAGTTTATGACCCAAGGTCCTTAAAAGTTAACTATGGGGGTCCAAAATACAATAAATGAAAGTAAAACAAAGTTAAATTGGACCAGGGACCGAAAGTGCAAAGCCTAAAACATTTTTCCCGGTTTTGAAGGTTGACACGGGCCGCGTAAGACTTCACTATGTCTTACGCGGGCCGCGTGGATGTGCCAGTTACAGCCAAGTGTGAACAGATGCGGGTTTGGCCTGTTCCACCGCCTTAGAAAGCTGGTTTTCGAATTCAGGGACTGAACCAATGGTATTTCATGCATAGGGGACACCTGGGATGATCAGGAATCATTTGTAGACTTGTGTGGAGTGATCTTGTGAATTGTTTTTGGCTATATAAGCTTCTTGTTTGCTAGTTCAATGTGCTCATTCACAAAAATCATTCAAAACTTACTCTCTGGAGCTCTCTGGACTTCAATCAAGTTTTCTCAAGTTCCTAATTCGTGCTAAGAGCCTTTGTAAGCATTATTAGCCTTCCTAGTTCAACTTTTATTAGTCTAATGACCAAAAGTCAAAGCCGTCGTAATTAAGCTTTGACTTAGTGATTAATCACTAATGGTCCAGTCATTTTTTGAATTGAAAGTGGCTATGAGTTGGTAATTATGTGGGTAATAAACCCTTAAAAGGGCACCCTCTGATTTCCACTCTAACTTGGTCAATTGTCGGGTCAAACTTAATATTAAAAAGTCAACATAAGCTATTTTTGCAAATAAATTCATAACTAGTAATGTAGAAGTTATGGAACCTGTTTTAACACTAAAATAACTTGGTAAATAATGTAAGAACATGTCTAAGCATGTTCAACCCGACAATTCTGAGTTTAGACTCGGTTCGGAACCGAAAGTCGCAAAAGAAGACTTTTGCTTTGACTTTCACTTCTGACCCGATTTAGCTTATTTTAGATATGCCTTAAGGTTCCTTTAGGACCATATTATAAGTTAGTAAAACCCTCTGAGGTTATACTACATGGTTCCTTATTTATCCGATTCATTTGCATGTTTCCGTTAATTGCTTAAATGTTGACCATTATGTCCTTTTGATATTAAAACGAGATTTTTGAAAATGTGAGAGGACAAAACCTTTAGTACTGATTTATAAACATGTCCTAAAAATTTGACATCAGTTTGAGGTCTAAATTAGGAGTTATGCTCAATATCGTAATTTGAAACCTTTTTATTAATTAAACGGCATTATTAGCATAAAGCCTATTAAACCCAAATTTCGACACCAAACTTTTTACCCATTGATGTAATATAATATTTTGGGATTTTTGAAGATTTTTATTTATTTTTAAACTGATCATAATGTAGGGTTCTTGCTCTGATTCGGTAATTGACGGTTATACCCTTTTTGCTAATAAAATGAATTTTGCATAACATTTTGATACCAAATCTTTTGCTACTGATTTTATATGATAAATAAAATATTTTGAACTTTATAAACTGATCAAAAACTCATATTTCCTTATATAACCTGAAAATCACCTAAAACCGACTTTTTACGCGTTTTAAACGCATAGTATGGGTTAAAACTATTTTTGACACATAAGATTTAATACCTACTGATGTTTTAAGTAAATTTTTATACTTTAATAGTAAGTAAAAGTTTTGAACTCAGAATTTCAAATTTGACCTTTAAAGCTTATGTGAAATGACCAAAATGCCCCTACGGCACATAGTTTGGTTATAAATGATAAATTTCACATATATGCAATACCCTACTGACATGACCTGCAAAAATAAATATTTTTACTGATCATTTTAGACCAGAACCTCAGATTAATATTTAATCTCTTTTATAACCCTTAAAATGACCAAAATACCCCTTCGGGGCTTAGTTTGACCTTAAATCCGTTTTGGGCATAATGGAAGGTATCCTACTGATATCACGACGTATTTAAGGCATATTAACTTATGAAACCTGTATATGCTCTTTTGGTTACCCGTTATGCATTTTTCGCGTTTGGTACGGTTTATGTGACTAGTTTGCATAAATTGACCGAAACGGGTCAAACCTTATCATTTTCACTTCAAAATCCAGAATATGTTTACTTTTCCCATATTATACAAGTCTTCATACTTGTCGGGTCTAAATCACATTCTAATCCGGTCTTCGCTTAATCTTGCGTTTGAACCGTATATCTTTCTTTAAACTAACCGGTCTAAGTTTAAACTAAAGTAAGACCCGTTAGGAATCTAATAGGTCATTAAAACCTTCATTCCAGATTTAGGAGCCCAGTAAAAGATATTTGCACTTGCTGATTGTATACGGCTGGGATAAATTTGTATAATTTGCTCAGGTAAATACTTTTAACTTATTTTCCCTTATACGGGCTTGGGGTACGGTATATAAAATACCGTTTGGTCGGGTATTGAATCTTTAATCATATGAATGTTAAATTATTAAGATAACCCGTTTAATCTGTTTTCTTTACTTAAAGCCTTTGGGGGGTTAATGACCATGTCCTGGATATCCTCGGCTCATTCATTAATGTTGGATCTGAGTTTGTTTCTGATTGTATTTTCGTTTGAAATTAAGATGGAAATGAAAGAGTTGTGCAGCGGAATTAAGATGAAAACAAACTTTACACACAATCAAACGAGAGTAATACTTTAATCAAACATCTTTACACAATGAATCGAAAGATTGAATTTGTTTCAACAACGATTACAATGATTGATGAATGAATGCAAACTCCCCCTCAGCCAGAGCTCAGTAGTTTGTTCGTGCAAAGAAGACAATGTTGTGAAAGAGCTAATAGAACAGTACAAAGTACTGAACTATTTATAGGCACTTGCAAACCACTGAGCATCTTAGCTGACGTCACCATGAAAGTGACATCTAACCTCCTAACAAACTCTAACATCTGATCTATACAAACACTGATGTACTAACTACTGCTATTACAATTCATTACATAAAAGACACTTAAACAGCTGCTGCATCCTTCCACTGCTGTGAACCCAGCAGTGCTTGTTCGGATCAGCAGTACTAGACTCAAGGCAGTAGATTGAATCAGCAGAGATTTGGTCTTCCATCAGTCTTTGACATTTGGCAGTAGATGCAAAGCAGCAGTTGCAGATCAGCACTTAGTAAGATCAGCAGATAGGAGGTCAGCAGATGTGAAACCACTTTCAAGGGGAGAGATTTGTAAGTAAACATCTGCTTATTCTGGATCCACTGCTCTGATCCAGTTTTGGCTTTAATTATCTGTTCCTCTGATAGGGTTCAATCCCAACAATCTCCCCCTGGAACAGATAATGCCAAAACTCTTCATTATTTGTGGAAATCTTTTATTGCCTCATTAACAGTTCCCTTATCTGACCTTTGAATTGCAGTTCAAAGTCTAGGGCATCTGTGTCTTCATCATCCCTGCTAAGTGGAAGATCAAGGAGATCCTGCAAATCTTCAAGACTCAGGCCAAGAGCTTGTTCCCTTGACATTTTCTCCACTCCTCCACCAGACCTGAGCAAAGTCAATACGCAGGACTGTTTGTCAGTTTCCCACTTTTGTATTTTTGAGCCTGGTGGGTTTCTTGGGAGATGTTTATTTGCAGAAGTATTTGGTGAGGCTGGCCTATTCATAGCTGGCTGAGCAGCACTTGCAGATTGTTCTAATTCAAGATCTTCTTTTATCATTACTTTCGTGCCTGCTTTTACAATGGCATCTCCAGCTAAAAGATCTTGAATTGTTTCAATACTCAACTGGTTTTTGCTCCTTCTTTTGTAGATGGCAGCACCAGTTGGAGCAGTGGCTCTTTTGATTTGCAGCTTTGGTGGTCTTTTTGAGACCTCTGCTTTGGAGTAGTCAGGCTTTTGTGGAACTCTTGGATCTTTCTTTCTAAGTTCTTCTAAGCTTTTATAGGTTGCCCTGACTCTATCTTCTCCCCACTTTGTCACTGAATTCTTTGACCCATAATCAGCTGCAATCAGCTCCTCTTTCATTCTCCTCAACTCTAACATCTTCTCAGCTTCAAATTGTTTAAACTTTTCAGGAGGAGTCTGCTTGACCTTATTTTTAATCATTCCTTGAATCCTGGCTGCTTCTTTTTCAAGCTCAGGAATGGTCCAGTTTTTGTACATGTGTTTCTCCCCCTTGTATTTCTTGTAGGTCATGATGTTCTCAATGTAGTCTTTTCTCAAGGACTCATCTGCCCTTTCTGAAATTTTCTGACATACATTTTTAGCAAATCGCTCCATAGCATTGACCTGTGAGAGTAAAAACTGATAGTTTTGTTGAAACTCTCTATCAGATTTCTCTTTTCTGTTTTTGATTGCAATATCCTCTGCTTGTTTGGCCTTGAGTTTCAAGTATTCTTCAACATTGTTAGGCCTGGGATATCCTGCAATTGATGGCAAACTCCTTTTGGCTGGGTCATCCTCATAATAAAAGGATTTGATTTCTTCCCTAACTGCAATGAGTTCTAGAGGAAATGAGACACCAGCAGGAGGTAGTGATTGTATAATTTGAGCTGAAGAGAGAGGTATGGGTTTTGGAATAGTGACAAGTGACAGGGATTTTGAAGATGGTGGTGGTGAAGTGTCATCATCTTTGAGAATTAGCCTTCTCCTCTTTGTTTGAGGAGGGACTGATGATGTTTTGGATGGAACAGTGGTGGAAGATGTAGTGACAGTGGTTTGTGATTGATTAACAGTTGTTGAAACAACTGGTGTTTCAACCACTATTGTCATTACAACAGATGTTATAACATCTGTTGTCTTCTGCTGTTTATCAGCAGGTGAAAGTGGTGGTGGGATTGTTTCTGGTGGTTACAGTGATGGTGATGAAGTAGTGGTGTGTGTTGAGGTGGTGTGTGTTGAAGTGAGAACAGATGTTGAAACCACTGAAGTACCAGCAGTAGTTGATACAACAGGAGTTACAACAGCTGTTTGGGTGGAGGTTTGATGCTGATGGCTTTTGGATGGTGGTTTTGGAGGCTTTGGAAATCTGGATGGGATGGACTTAGGTTTCCTTTTTGTCTTTGGATTTTTGGAATCCTTTGATCCAGAACAACCTTGCTCATACAGTTCCATGAAGGCTCTTTTCTCCTCATTCCATTTTGAAATATCCTTTGCCATTCTATCTCTTTTAACACTTGCTACTCCTTCATCAAGTGCTTCTTGAGTTGCATCAACCTTTTTACTACCATCTGGCACAGGAATTTTTCTGGTCATAGCATCCCTTTCAGGTTCAATGTAAAGACCATCATCTATTCCTTTCTTCTTCCACTCCTGAATTTTCTCCCCCTTTTTGGCATTATCTTCTGGGAGTTGATCAATGAAAAGTACTGTTGGAGGAGCAGTGCCAGTGGTGTGCAGCTGTTGGACATGTTTTTCATGTTGCTGATCTGCCTGAGTGTTCTTGAACCTTTAGATCAGCCTGAGTGTTCTTGAACCTTGACTCCATTGCATTTCTCAGCTGTTGGACATGTTTTTCATGTTGCTGATCTGCTAATTGTGCTTGTTGATGGAGAAAAGGTTGAAACAAATTCCAGAGCTCATTTGTAGCAGGTGCCCTTTGTGGAGCAGGTGCTTGAGGTGGAACAGCAGTTGATTGTACCTTTTGTACTTGTAACACCTGTTGTAGCATATCTTTGAGTTCTGCAATAGAGTTATCAAGCTTTTCAATACGATCCGTCAATTTCTGGTACTTTAAACCATCACCCAAGTTAATGGGATCATCTGATTTCCCACTAGCAGTGGTTTTATCAGTAGTTGATGTAGGGAGTATACTCCAAACATTAACCACTGATGCCCCTTTTTCTTGGTACTGGGGTCTTCTTCCTTCAACACTTGACAACCTTTTGATGTTGCCAGTAGGATAAACAAATCCACTGGTGGTTGGCAGAGGTGCTATAAAAGGAATTGCCTCCAAGGAAGTCTTATTGATGTAACCACTATCCAACTGTAAACCAATGGGTGCATCAGTTGTAGTGGCTGCTTCACTTGGACTACCACCAAGAGTTACTTGTAACTCAAGGGGTCTAACCTCCTCAGGTTGTGTTGGTGGGTTAGCAAAGATTGATACATCAGACCCAGTCAGTTGTTGAGGTATATTCTCATTGATAGGTGATTGAGAAGGACTGGTTAATGCTTGGTTCAAATCAATTGCATCCAACAGCAGTTTAGTTGGTGGAGGAATTGTGGATGTGAAGGGTGGTGTAGAAAGTGGATTTGCCCCGGGTATTGAGCTGTGGATGATAGAAACGAGTGTTTCCAGAGCATCATGATGTGGAGACCCTATTTGTACAACCTGTTCTTTTTGTGAAGAAGCAGGAGGAGTTTCGGTTATGGGTTGAGATATTTGTACCAACTGCTGTGAGGAAGTAGCAGCAGTGGTTTCTTGTGACTTTTGTGTTGTCACTGGCATGAGCTCTGGTATCTCATCCTCCAGAGATGCCTTTTTGATGGTTTTGGGGGGGTTTTTGTGTTTTTCTTTTTGTTGGCTTTTTGGTGATTTTAGGTGTGGGTTTCAAAGTAGTTGTGCTGCTGCTTTGATCACCTTGAGCAGTGGGCTCAGCAGCAGATACCTGAGGAGCAGTTGTAATTGCTAAAATCTACTCAGGCACCTCTGCTTGTGTTTTGCAAGGTGCTAACATCCTTGAAAAAGTTTCAGTAGTTAAACTGTTTATTTGAGTAGGATCACCTTGGTTTATTGCAGCTAAATCATCCTTACTGAATTTCTTTGCAAAATAGTAGCTTAAAAACCTTGGAAACAGTAAGAATGATTTTGTTTCAACATTATTAACCAAATCTTTAAAAATTTCCCGAGAATAGTTAAAATTTTCTCCTTGAAGAATTGCATATCCCAGATTTTGAATCTTTAAAGGGATTTCATTGAAAGAAGTGGTTTTGTTTGAAACACATAGTAGGAGGGTATGAAATAAAAATCTGGTTGCAGAAGGAAAATAACCTTTTTGTAAGGTAAGTTTCTTCATCATTGTGGCTTCATACCCTCTTTCAATGAAGTCAGTTTGCAACTCGTTTGTAGTGAAAGAAATTTTACCTTCTTGATCATCGAGTTGAAAGACCTCTGAAATGGATTGTGGCGTGATTTGGACAGCTTTACCCTTTATAGAAGAGTTTATGGTGGTTGCAGTGTCTCCTTGTTTTTCAAGGGTTGCATTCTTCCAGAACTCTCTTTGGGTCGCCAAATAGATTGGTGCATCAGCGGTGAACAAAGTTTTGTACTTTGATTTTGCCATGGTGTCAATGATGGAATCGAAAACATTGGTGGTTCCTGGTTTTGTGAGAAGACCCAGGAGATTGTGAGATGGTTTATGTGGGATTTCAGTGGAGATTGCCTTTTGAGAGGCTGTTTTCGATGATGATTTGGATGAGGGTTTTGAAGATGACTTCGATTTTGTCATTTTGAAGATGAATGATCGAAGAAATTTGTGGAAGATGAGATGAAAAACTGTTTTGAGAAGAGAATTTTTAAGAATTCAATTCGACAGTAAAACCCAGTTTTGGTGGTGAGTGGGGGATTTTATAGGGAAGAAAGTGAATGCTGAGATGGCAGCCGTTACAAAAGGTCTGACCACTATGTACTGCTCACGTGACAACCCCTGGTGAAAGTGAAGGACAGTACTTTTTATGAAAGTGACTAATGAAGGCAGTGGTATGAAAGCAGTGGATGATTTTCACTATCAGTGGATAGCATATCAGTGGATAAGACACTGCTTTTGAACAACAGAGTTTATCAAAGGAATGAGAGAACAGGGGTTGACTTTCAGCAGTGGACAGACTTTTGAAGTAGAGCAGACTATTGAACAATCAGTGGTTAATGGCAGACTTTTAAGGATTTCAATGAAAAATTTCATTTTTAGCTATTTTTAAGGATGGAGTTTTGATTTTCTGAAAACATTTTGTTGCTTTTATTCATAGAAAAACAAGATGTTGCTTGTTATTCCATGTTCAGCATCCCAATCCTAGAGACCAAGCTTTCAAAAGTGGCTGTATCAAGTGCTTTTGTGAGCACATCAGCCAGCTGGTCTTTAGTTGGGACATGATGCAGAGAAATCAAACCTTTTTCATAGCAATCCCTCACAAAGTGATGTCTGATGTCGATGTGTTTGGTGGTTGAATGGGAAACTGGATTTTTGATGATATTTTCTGCTGCCTGGCTGTCCAACATGAGTGGTGTCTTTAAGGCAGTGATACCAAAATCCAGCAACTGATTTTGAAGCCACAGGAGTTGGGCGGTACAGCTTGCAGCAGCAATGTATTCAGCTTCAGCAGTGGATGTTGAAACAGCTGCTTGCTTTTTGCTTTGCCATGAAACTAAGCAATCACCTAGAAACTGGCACCCTCCTGATGTGGACTTCCTTGTGGTGTGACATCCAGCAAAGTCACTGTCTGAAAAACCTGAAAGCTTGATGTTCCCATTAGCTGGATACCAGATACCAAGTGTGGGAGCACCTTTTATGTATCTGAAGATCCTTTTTACAGCAATGAGATTTGATTTTCTGGGAGCTGATTGACTTCTTGCACAGACACATGTTGCAAACATGATGTCTGGTCTAGATGCAGTTAGGTACAGTAAAGACCCAATCATGCTTCTATAAAGTGTTTGGTCAATCAGCTCATCTTTTTCATCAGACATGACCAGCTTATTTGTTGCCATGGGTGTGCTGCATGGTTTACAATCATTCATATCAAATTTGGTTAAAAGTTCTTTAGCATATTTGCTTTGATGAATGAAAGTTCCATTTTGCATTTGCTGTACTTGGAGACCAAGAAAGCATTGCAGCTCACCCATTGCACTCATTTCAAACTCAGCTGTCATGAGTTCTCTAAACTCTCACACATTGAGTTACATGTGCTTCCAAAAATAATGTCATCCACATAAATCTGGACAATCATTAAATCCTTCCCTCTCCATTTTAAAAACAGTGTTTTATCAATGGTACCTCTTTTGAAACCATTTGAGAGTAAGAAGTTGGAAAGAGTTTCATACCAGGCCCTTGGTGCTTGTTTCAGGCCATACAAGGCTTTGTTTAGCCTGTAGACATGATCTGGATAAAATGGATCCTCAAAACCTGGAGGTTGACAAACATACACCTCTTCTTGAATTGTACCATAGAGGAAAGCACTTTTGATATCCATTTGAAACACCTTCATATTGTGGTTGACAGCAAAGGCCAGGAACAGTCTAATGGCTTCCAATCTTGCAACAGGGGCAAATGTTTCATCATAATCAATCCCCTCTTCCTGTCTGTAAACTTGAACCACAAGCCTGGCTTTATTCTTGACAACAATACCCCTTTCATCAGTTTTGTTCTTGAAGACCCACTTTGTGCCAATGGGACTAACCTCTTCTGGCAGTGGTACAAGCTCCCATACTTGTTGTCTTTTAAACTATTGGAGCTCCTCTTGCATGGCTTCTACCCAGCTGTTGTTTTTCAGTGCCTCTTGGTACTTGACTGGCTGATGGAGTGATAGAAAACCAGCAAAAAGATAAATGTTTTGGGTTTGGCTTCTTGTGAGCACCCCTTCATTTATGTTGCCAATGATTTGGTCAGGTGGATGAGATCTCAAGAAGATTAAATCTCCTTGGTATGGTATGATGGCATTGGTTGGTGAAGGCTGCAAATGTGTATCATCTGAGCTAACCACTGCTGGGGACTTTGATGATCCAGCAGTGGCTTCAAAAGGTGGTGGAATAGGAGGTAATGAAGTGGACACCTGCTGAATTTTATCCACTGTTTGAGGACTTTTGTCAGCAGTGTTTGAGGATGTGGAAGCAGAGGTTGATGGGCTACTTTGGTCAACAACTGTTGAGGTAGCAGTGGTTAAGCTTTGACAACTGTTTTGAACAGCTGATGCTTTTCCCTTTGTGGCAGACCTTTGAGGGATGATGATTTCATACCCATAGTCTGGTGTTGTATCCTCTGATGGACCTGCACTGTTAGTCTTGACAGCAGTATTTTCAAAAGTAAAATTTTCAAGATCAAACAGATCTGCAGGATTTGCTGGGATTTTCATTGATGAAAGTTCATTGAACTTAACATTCAAAGTCTCCTCCACTGCCTTGGTCCGTGTATTGAACACTTTGTAGGCCTTGGCAGTGGTTGAGTATCCCAGATGATAACCACAATCAATTTTGGCTGCAAATTTTGAAATGGAATCTTTTAAGTTCAAAATAAAGCATGGGCAGCCAAACACCTTGAAGTATGAAATCAGTGGTTTAATTTTATACAGAATTTCATAGGCAGTCTTTTTGTGCCTGGGGTTTATTAAAACTCTGTTCTGAACACAGCAAACAGTGTTTACTGCCTCTGCCCAGAAAGTTAATGGCAAACCTGAATCTGCAAGCATGGTTCTGGCAGCCTCAATCAAAGTCCTGTTCTTCCTTTCCACTACCCCATTCTGCTCTGGTGTTCTAGGGATGCTGTACTGCCTTACAATCCCTTTCTTCACACAGAAGGCATCCAACTCCCTATTTTTGAATTTTGTGCCATTGTCACTCCTGAAGCTTTTCACTGGAAGGTCAAATTGCTTTTCAACCTGTGTTACAAAGTCTTGCAAAATGCCTGCAGTCTCATCTTTTGAGTGTAAGAAGAAAGTCCATGTAAACCTAGAAAAGTCATCAACAATAACCAAACAATATCTTTTCTTTTTGAGGCTCATGACTTGAACTGGGCCAAACAAATCCATGTGTAGTATTTGCAAACACTGGGTTGTTTTGGACTCTTCAATGGACTTGTAAGAACTTTTATGCTGTTTTCCTTTTAAACAGGAAATGCAATGTTCAGAACATGAAAACAATTTTTGTGGTAGGCCTCTCACCAAACCATTTTTTGAAATTTCTGTGATTGTCTTAAGATTTGTGTGCCCCAGCCTTCTGTGCCAAAGTTCTGTCTCTTTGTTAGAGGCAGCTGAGAACAGACAGGCATCAGCTCTGGGACACTCTTTTGACATGTCAACAACATAAACATTGCCACTTCTTTGAGCAACAAGTTTAGTTTGACCAGTTTTGATTATTGCTTCAATCTTTTTGACCATTTCTGGTCCAACAATCCTACAACAATCTTTTGTGAAGAATGACCCAAATCCCTTGTCACTCATTTGGGACACACTCAGAAGGTTGAATTTTAGATTGTCTATCAGATTGACATTTTCAAATTTTACATTTCCAGATTGCACTGTACCAGACCCCAGAACTTTTCCTTTACTATTATTCCCAAAGGATATATCACCCCCTCCATGGATTTTAAAGTCTTTGAGGAGGGCTTTACATCCTGTCTTGTGCTTGGAGCCTCCACTATCTACATACCAAAGACTATCAAAGCATGCAGAAGCTCCCTGCACATGAAGTAAAAGGATTAGTTCATTAAGGTCTCCAAAGCCAGCAGGGCTTTGGATGGGGTCTCAACAGTGTCTGGGATGGATGCAGAATGGTGGACAGTGGTTAGGTCAGGGGTTTGAACTGTTTTAGGACAGTGTTTCTCTAACCACTGTTGTGGGTCCTGACCAATCATCTGCTGGTAACCAAAAGGATGCCTGTTCACTTTGGGTTTAGAGGGCCTTTTGTAGGCCTCATAAACGTGTGGAATCCTTTGGTAAGACTGTTTTTCCTTGCCTTTTCTGAACTGATTGGCAGGGGGTGCATCAGTAACCTGAACATCTCTTTTGACAGATGTTTGGTTCAGCTGTTTTGTAACAGCTGTTTGAACTGGCACAAACAGTGGTTGTTTCTTGGTAAATTTGACAGATGTTGATGATGATGATGGACTCAAGGATGTTTTAGCAATGTACTCATTCTTTTTCACATCAAAGTTTTTGAGATACACACATGCTTGAGTTTTGTGGTTTGTTTTACCACAGACAATGCAACTTTCAGCTGAAACAATGACACTTGTTCTGTTTAAATCATAAGCTTTTAAGTGGAAACAATCTTTTGTTAGATGGTTCCTTTTCTCACAAAATTCACAAAACAAGTTATCAATTTTTTCTTTCTTCTTTCTCTTTTCAGACTCCTTTGTAGCAGAGGTTTTAACCACTGCTGGGATGTCCTTGAGAGGTATGACTTTAGCTTTTGGAGCCTTGACACCATCAGTTGATGTAAAGTCCATTGGCTTGAAATTTTCAAGAATATCACACTCATCAGACCATTTTGGTTTAAACTGATGATCTTCAAGCTCCTTGAAAGTGGAGGATCCCATTGGTCTGGTAAGTGTGATTTTGTTACCAAGTTTGTCAGTGATTTTCACTTCTTGGCCATTCTTGTTTGTGGGGATGAGCTCAGTAGCTTCATCAGTGGTTTGGACAGATTTTTCAAAAGCAATATGTTCATCATCATATTTTCTATAACCAACCCCAAATTTCACATTGCTTTCAATCTGTTTAGCAAGCATCACCTCATATCCTCTGCAGGATTCCACCCATCTTTCACAAGTAATCTGGGTGGATTCCAACTCCTTTTTGCAAACTTGGTATTTTTCTACCATAGTTTGAAGTTGGGTTTTGGTTATGCTTTGCTCTTCTTTTAGACAGCTGATTTCTTTTTCCTTTTCAGTCAATTTGTTTTTAAGTTCTTTTAAAGACTTTTCAAATTTAACCTCATCAGTCAAGATTTTATCCCGAAGGTTTTCATTCACCTCTTTGATGTTAGCAAAAGCAATTATGCAATTGTCAGAACACAGTTTTTCAAGAACTTGAGGAGATACCTTGGAAGCTGCCATCATTGCACAATCACATTGATGATCTTCTTCATCATCAGCTTTCACCTTCTTTTTACCAGCCTTTTCTTCTTTCTCTTCTTCTTTGTCCTCTACGGACCATGGATCTGTCATTGGTTCAATTAGGGTACCTGAACTTTCTCCCAACAGTAGTTCACCAGCCACAGCAGTAACCACTGCTTCAGTCACCTCATCCACTGTTTCAATACTCAGTTGTTCCTCTTCAGTTTCAACCCCCTCCTTTATTGACTCTAATGCCATCAAACAAAACTCATCATGAGAAGAATCATTAGAAGCATAGAGTGCAGAATTTTCATCACTAAGGTCTTCAGGCATACTGCTCCAGTCAACAAACCCTTGAGTGAAAAAGCTTTGTTGATCTGGTCGTACTGCTGCTGGAGCAGTGGTTTGAGGTGCAACAGATTGCACTTGTACCTGTGGAGCAGGGGTTTGAACATATTGGATCTGTGGAACAGTAGTTTGGACATAGTGCATTGGCACAGGGGCAGCAGCATAGTGAGCAGTGTTCACTTGAGCTGCAGGGGTATATTGGGTATAGTGCACAGTGTTTTGATTTTGTGGTCTAGGGTTAGAGCTAGGATGAGTAACTATTGGTCCATTGTTTTGACTTCTGCATTCCCTAGCAAAGTGCCCTAACCTATTACACTTGTAACACTTGATTTTCGATTTATCCAACCCAACCCTCAAATTCCCATGAAGTCCTGGGAATTTTCTCCCTGTTCTTTTATAGAATTTGCTAGTTCTAACACTTAGCAAAGCCAATTGGTGCAGGATATCCATCTCTTCTAAGTCAGTGGGATCAAAATGTTGTAAATCATTTAGTTCAAAGCTTAGATTATCTGACATCTGGTTTTCGTTTGCAGTGAATGCAAAACTTGTAGAGTGAGGATCAGGGTTGTTAAAATTTGCACCAGCAGTTATGTCAATGAAGTGATCATAACCCTGATCCTTACCACTGTTCCCAGATTCTTCTTGACCCAGAAGAGCAGTATTACCGAAGGTGTAATCATCAGTAACTTTTCCTGACTCTTGTAACCTCCTTTTCTGGTTCAACTCCCTTTCGTAGGTCAGGAGTCGACCATGGAGTTGGGTCAAGGTCAGATCCTTGAACTCAGGTGAGTTTCGGGTGACAAAAGCTATGGTGTCCCATTTTTCTGGCAATGACCTGAGGAACCTGCTATTTTGAGTTGAGTTTGTAAAAGTGGTGTTAACAAGCCTCAGTTCACTGATGAGACAACTGAAACGCTCAAATTGTTGCGTTAGTGATTCACCTTTAACGTAGCAAAATGTTTCATACTGTTGGTTCAGGATTTCCCTATTGTTTTCTATGACTTCCTCGGTTCCCCCAAACTGTTCCTTAAGTGCGTCCCATAACTCTTTGGCACTGTTACAGTGTAACAGTCCAGCATATATCTCATTGGGCAGCGCTGATGCTATGATGCTAAACGCTTTAGCATCTAGTTCGATCTTTTGAAAATCGGTTTCGGTATAATTTTCAACTGGTTTTGGAACGAACTTTTTAGCATCTTCAGCGCTTGGCACTGAAGGAACATGGGGACCAAAGGTGACAGACCTCCAACAACCTGTGCTTTGTTGAGCAAGGATGTGACCCATCCTTCTCTGCCAGATGTTGTACTCATTTCTTTTTAGCATAGGTGGTTTAAAAAGCTAGCCGATGTTGTTTTTGTCATCCTGAGATTGTGACGTCATTCTTGTTGTTTTACAGACACTGAGAAATCAACTTTTAATGGTGATTAATCCTTGCTCTGTTTTTCAACGGACGAACAAACGATCAGTATCAACTGTTATGAGCTGAACTATTTACGTCAAAATGTTTGTTAAATCAAATTTGACTGTCCTAGCTCTGATACCAATTGTTGGATCTGAGTTTGTTTCTGATTGTATTTTCGTTTGAAATTAAGATGGAAATGAAAGAGTTGTGCAGCGGAATTAAGATGAAAACAAACTTTACATACAATCAAACGAGAGTAATACTTTAATCAAACATCTTTACACAATGAATCGAAAGATTGAATTTGTTTCAACAACGATTACAATGATTGATGAATGAATGCAAACTCCCCCTCAGCCAGAGCTCAGTAGTTTGTTCGTGCAAAGAAGACAATGTTGTGAAAGAGCTAATAGAACAGTACAAAGTACTGAACTATTTATAGGCACTTGCAAACCACTGAGCATCTTAGCTGACGTCACCATGAAAGTGACATCTAACCTCCTAACAAACTCTAACATCTGATCTATACAAACACTGATGTACTAACTACTGCTATTACAATTCATTACATAAAAGACACTTAAACAGCTGCTGCATCCTTCCACTACTGTGAACCCAGCAGTGCTTGTCCGGATCAGCAGTACTAGACTCAAGGCAGTAGATTGAATCAGCAGAGCTTTGGTCTTCCATCAGTCTTTGACATTTGGCAGTAGATGCAAAGCAGCAGTTGCAGATCAGCACTTAGTAAGATCAGCAGATAGGAGGTTAGCAGATGTGAAACCACTTTCAAGGGGAGAGATTTGTAAGTAAACATCTGCTTATTCTGGATCCACTGCTCTGATCCAGTTTTGGCTTTAATTATCTGTTCCTCTGATAGGGTTCAATCCCAACAATTAAAATGGCCACGACTTAAGCACGGGGTGTAGGCATACACCTGCCGGTGCGTATGTAAAATGATATACCTACCTGTTCTAGAATAACTCGCCGTAGGTTATATTATGTGGTGTGTCTATTAATCTTTAACCCGGTATTCAACCCGGGCTACTGAACGTATAACAAACATATAATTCTTTTACAAGATTATTTTTAAATAATTATCCCAAGTTATAAAATATTATTTGTGCCTTGTGAATTTAAATAAATTTTCCTAAAACATTTTTCAAAAGTGTCGGTTAATTGTATTTACCAGTGTAAACTAACGTATTTTCAAAAAGGCTAAGTGCAGGTACTAAGCGAAATGGGCTGGCTACTCCTAGCATCGAATTAAGAGTCTTATAAGCGTTAGATGTTTAAAAATCTGTTGAATAATAATTTTGTTTATCTTTTGGTCCGCCTGTGGATCTATTTACATTCCGTTGTAATACTTTATGTTACTTTCGTTCGGTTTGTAATATTTTTTACTTTAGACTTTCGCTGTGCATTGAACTGTGATTATTTGTCTATGATGATATCAACTACGTCACGATACTCCCCACCGGGCCCACCGGTAATACGTGGAAATATCGGGGTGTGATATCCTCAGGTTCAGGTACAACAAACTGCACCAGCTGTGGTTCAACCAGATCAGCAAAGCTTTTTCACCCAAGGCTTTGTTGACTGGAGCAGCTTACCTGATGAGCTAGGTGATGAAAATTTTGCACTCTATGCTACTAGTGATGCTTCTAATAATGATTACTGTTTTATGGCATTAGAGTCAATACAAGAAGGGCTGGAAACTGAAGAAGGACAATCAAGTGATGAAACAGTGGACAAAATTGCTGAAGTAGTGGTTACTCCTGTTACTGGTGAAATACTGTTGGGAGAAAGTTCAAAACCCCTGTTGGAACCACTGTATGACCCCTGGTCTGAAGAAGAAGAAAAGAAGAAAGAAGGTGAAAAAGAAGAGAAAACTCAAGAAGAAAGTGATCATATCTGTGATAGTGCCATGATGGCTGCAACTAAGGTATCACCCCAGGTTCTCAACAACCTTTGCTCAGACGAATGCATCATAGCATTTGCAAACATAAAGGAGGTGAATGAAAACCTTAGAGATAGGTTATTAACTGCTGAAGTTCAATTTGAAAAGTCTTTAAAAGAACTGAAAAACAAATTGAGTGAAAAGGAAAATGAAATTTGCAGCATCAAACAAGAGCATAGCATAACCAAGGACCAACTCCAGACCATGATAGAAAAATATAAAGTCTGTAAAAAGGAGTTGGAATCCACCTAAATCACTTGTGAAAAATGGGTGGAATACTGCAAAGGTTATGAAGTTATGCTTGAGAAACAGATCAAAAGCAATGTAAAATTTGGTGTAGGTTTTAGAAAACATGACCAAGTTGAAAACACTGCTGCAAATGAATCTGGTTCTGTTGAAATCATTCCCACAAACAAGGATGGCCAAGAGGTTAAAATAACTGATAAACTTGGTAACAAGATCACTTTGGAAAGATATGTGGGGTACTCAACTTTTGAGGAGATTGAGAAATACCAATTCAAACCCACATGGTCTGATGAGTGTGACATCCTTGAAAACTTCAAACCCATGGACTTCACAACTATAGATGGTGTTAAAGCTCCAAAGGCCAAGGTGATTCCTCTTAAGGACTGTCACACCCCGATATTTCCACGTATTACCGGTGGGCCCGGTGGGGAGTATCGTGACGTAGTTAATATCATCATAGTCAAATAATCACAGTTCAATGCACAACGGAAGTCTAAAAGTAATAATATTCGAAAGTAACATAAAATATTACAAACGGATTGTAAAAGGATCCACAGGCGGATCTAAGATAAAAAGAAATATTGTTCAACAGATTTAAGCATCAAAAGCTTGCAAGACTCTTTATTTGATACTAGGAGTAGCCAGCCCATTTCGCTTAGTACCTACACTTAACCTTTTTGGAAAATACGTCAGTTTACACTGGTAAATACAATTAACCGACACTTTTGAAAATATTTAAGAAAATTGATTTAAATGCACAAGGCACAAATATTCTTTTATAACTTGGGATAATTATTTAAAAATAATCTTGTAAAAGATTTATATGTTTATTATACATTCAGGATCCGGGATAGAAGCCGGAACAAGATTAATAGACACACCACATAATACAAACCCATGGTGAGTAATTCTCAACAAGCGGGTATATCTTTTTACATACGCACCGGCATGTGTATGCCTACACCCCGTGCTTAAGTCGTGGCCATTTCAATGAATGAGCCGAAGATATCCAGGACATGGTCATTAACCCCCCAAAGGCTTAAAACAAACAAAACAGATTAAACGGGTTATCTCAATGATTTAACCATTATTAGATTAAAGATTCGATAACCGACTAAGCGGTATTATTAAATACCGTACCCCAAGCCCGTATAAGGGAAAATAAGTTAAAAGTATTTACCTGAGCAAAAATATAAATTTTTATCCCAGCCGTATAACAATCAGCAAGTGCAAATAGCTTTTACTGGGCTCCTAAATTTGGAACGAAGGTTTTAATAACCTATTAGATTCCTAACGGGTCTTACTTAAGTTTAAACTTAGACCGGTTAGTTTTAAAGAAAGATTTACTGTTCAAAACGCAAGATTAAGCGAAGACCGGATTAGAATGTGATTTAGACCCGACAAGTATGAAGACTTGTATAATATGGGTAAACTAAACACATTCTGGATTTTGAGGTAAAAATGAAAAGGTTTGACCCGTTTCGGTCAATTTATGCAAACTAGTCACATAAACCGCACCGAACGCGAAAATGCATAACGGTTAACCAAAAGAGTCATGTATAGGTTTCACAAGTTAATATGCCTTAAATATGTTGTGATATCAGTAGGATACCTTCCATTATGTCCAAAACGAATTTAAAATCAATTTAAGCCCCGAAAGGGTATTTTGGTCATTTTAAGGTTTATAAAAGAGGTTAAATAGTAATCTGAGGTTCTGGTCTAAAATAATCAGTAAAAATATTCATTTTACTAAGTTATATCAGTAAGATATCATATATATGTGAAATTTATCGTTTATGACCAAACTATGCACCGTAGGGGCATTTTGATCATTTCACATATGTTATAAGGTTAAATTTGGAATTCTGAGTTCAAAACTTTTACTTACTGTTAAAGTATAAAAATTTACTCATAACATCAGTAGGTAACAAGCCTTAGGTGCCAAATATGGTTTTAAACCATACTATGAACCTAAATCGCATAAAAGTCGGTATTTGATGATATTCGGTTTGATTAAGGAAATCGGAGATTTTGAACAGCCTTTACAGTTTAAAATAACTTATTTATTATATAAAATCAGTAGAAAAAGGTTTGATATGTAAAGGATGTGTAAAACTCATTTTATTAGCGGAAAGGGTATTATCGTCAATTACCAAGCCTATGCAAGAACTCTATGTTATGATCAGTTTAAAATTTAATAAAAATTTCCAAAAGTCCCTAAATATTATATTACATCAGTGGGTAAAAGGTTTGGTGTCAAAATTTGAGTTTAAATAGGATTTATGTCGAAAATGCCGTTTAATTTAATAAAAAGGCTTTTATTTACGATATCGAGCATAACTCCTAATTTAGACCACAAACTGATGTCAAATTTTTAGGACATGCTTATAAATCAGTAGTAAAGGTTTTTGTCCTCTCACATTTTTAAAAATATTGTTTTTGTATCAAAAGGGCATAATGGTCAACAATTAAGCATTTAACGGAAACATGCATATGATTCAGATTTAATAGGAACCATATAGTATAATCTCAGAGGGTTATACTAATTTGAAATATGGTCCTATAGGAACCCTAAAGTATATCTAAACTAAGCTAAATCGGGTCAGAACTGAAAGTCAAAGCAAAAGTCTACTTTTGCGACTTTCGGTTGCGAACCGAGCCTAAACTCAGAATTATCGGGTTGAACATGCATAAACATGTTCTTATATTATTTACCAAGTTATTTTAGTGTTTAAACATGTTTCATAACCTCTGTATTGCTAGTTATGAATTTATTTGCAAAAATAGATTTTGTTGACTTTTTATTAATAAGTTTGACCCGGCAATTGACCAAGTTAGAGTGATAATCAGTAGGTGCCCTCTTAAGGGTTTATTACCTACATAATTACCAACTCATAGCCACTTTCAATTCGAATAATGGCTGGACCATTAGTGATTAATCACTAAGTCAAAGCTTAATTACGATGGCTTTGACTTTTGGTCATTAAACTAATAAAACTTGAACTTAGGGGGCTAAGAATGCTTACAATAACTCTTAGCACGAAATATGAACCGAGGAAAGCTTCCTAGAGCTCCAAGAAACTCCAGAGAATGAGTTGTGAACTAAAATTGAGATTGTGCAAATGAACAATGAAAAACAAGGGCCTTATATAGCAAATTCCACTTCACAAGATCATTCCACATGCCCCTATATTGATCCCAGATGTTACCAGGTTTCCCTAGTGCATGAAAAACCATTGGCACAGTCCCTGGTATCGAATTCAGGCATGCAAAGGCGGTGGAATTGGCTGAACATGCAGCTGTCATGTTTTTCTGCATTTGACACTCTTAAGCGGGCCGCGTAAGACTTATAAGAAGTCTACGCGGGCCACGTAGCTCCTCTGTCACCAGAAAACAACTTTTAAAGATTGCAGTTTTGGTCCCTGGTCCATAATAAGTTTATTTAACTTCTATTTATTGCAATTAGGACCCCCATAGTTAACTATTAAGGGCCTTGGGTCATTATCTAACTCCGTTAAGCTCTCGGTTAGTTGTACGATCACTCGAAAAGTCTTGTTTTCATCAAAACTCCGCAAAATTAATATCCAACATTCTTGAGAGCGAAATATTTAATTATTACAATGTTTTTGGGTTCGTTAAAGGTCACTCAGAGGTAACTTTTAACATGTTGACACTTTTAACACCTATGTTTCGTAAGATCCTTAATTTAAGCACAAACGACTTCCAATGTTTGAAAAATTATTCATCAAAGAATACGAAAGTCGTATGAGGTCAATCAGAGGCACAAGAATGGCATGTTGACACTTTGGATCCTTTTACTAACATATTTACATTGTTTGACAATTCCCGTCCCTCAGAATCAATTCATTACACGTTTAAGGTCCATGACACGTGTCTTTATTATATTGGTCGTGATTTTACGAGGTGTTACATCCTCACCCCCTTAAAAGAAATATCGACCTCGAGATTTACTGAAATAAATGAGGGTACTTCTGTTTCATTATGGATTCAACCTCCCATGTGTATTCGGGGCCTCTACGGGCATCCCATTTTACCTTCACAATTGGTACATGCTTCCTTCGAAGCTTCTTAACCTGTCAATCCTCGATCGACAAAGGTTTCTCAACGAATTTCAAGCTCTCATCTATCTGCACGTCCTTATGTGACATCACTAGCAATTCATCGGCTAGACATTTCTTTAAATTGTAGATGTGGAACACATTATGGATTCCACTGAGCTCTTCAGGCAGATTTAGCTTGTAAGCTACAGTCCCGACACATTCGATGATCTCGAATGGTCCTATGTATCTAGGGCTCAACTTGCCCTTCTTGCCAAAACGCATTACCCCTTTCCAGGGTGATACCTTAAGTAACACTTTGTCACCTACCTTGAATTTCAGAGGTTTACGCCTTTTATCTGCGTAGCTTTTCTCCCTATCCCTGGCAGCTTTGAGACAATCACGGATTTGCACGATCTTATCCATCGTCTCCAGAACTATATCCGGTCCTGATAGTTGGACATCTCCAACTTCCGCCCAACAAACTGGCGTCCTACACTTTCTTCCATACAAAGCTTCGAAAGGTGCAACTTGAATACTCGAATGATAGCTATTATTATATGAAAATTCAATCAACGGAAGATGATCATCCCAACTTCCACCTAAATCAATGACACAAGCTCGGAGCATATCCTTAAGTGTTTGAATTATACGTTCGCTTTGACCATCCGTCTGAGGATGATAAGCAGTGCTGAAGTTTAATCGAGTGCCTAAAGATTGCTGAAAGCTTTTCCAAAAATGCGATGTGTATTTTGCATCCCTATCCGAGATAATAGATACTGGCACTCCGTGGAGAGATACAATCTCGTCCACGTACAGCTGAGCTAGCTTGTCGAAGCTGTGAGTTTCTTTAATCGGCAAGAAGTGGGCTGACTTGGTCAACCTATCGACTATAACCCAAATAGTATCATTTCCTTGCTTTGTCTTTGGTAACTTTGTGATAAAATCCATGGTTACCATTTCCCATTTCCATGTGGGAAGTTCAGGCTGTTGAAGCAAACCTGACGGCTTTTGATGCTCTGCTTTAACTTGTGCGCACGTCAAACATTTTGCCACATAAGTGGCTATAGATTTCTTCAAACCTATCCACCAATAATTTGCCTTTAAATCCTGGTACATCTTATCACTGCCAGGATGAACAGAATATTTGGAGCTATGAGCTTCTTGAAGTATCACATCTCAAAGTCCTCCATAAATTGGAACCCATATGCGACCATTCAATCTTAGGATTCCATATTTTCCGTATAATAATTGATTGGCAGTCACTCTTAATTTCTCATTCGGGTAGTTAGCTTCTAATATGACTTCCTTTTGAGCGGCTAACAACTTTTCATTCAAGTTGTTCTTTAATTCAATGCTCTTGGCATTGATTCTAATAGGCTTAACCCTTTCCTTTCTGCTCAAGGCATCAGCAACTACATTTGCCTTGCCAGGATGATAACATATTTCACAATCATAATCATTTAGTCTCTCCATCCATCAACGCTGTCACATGTTAAGATCTTTCTGGTTAAACAAATGTTGAAGGCTCTTGTGATCAGAATAGATCACACACTTGGTTCCATAAAGATAATGCCTCCAAAGCTTCAAAGCAAATACAACGGAACCCAACTCTAAATTATGGGTGGTGTAGTTCTTTTCGTGCACTTTTAACTGACGTGAGGGATAGGCAATAACCTTGCCTTTCTGCATAAGCACACAACCCATGCCTGTGTGCGATGCGTTGCAATAAACCACAAATTCTTCAATTCCTTCTGGCAAAGTCAACACAGGAGCATTGCTTAATTTCTACTTAAGAATATCAAAGGATTCTTGCTGTTTGGGACCCCAGTCAAACTTGACATTCTTGCGGGTCAACGAAGTTAAAGGCGCAGCAATCCTTGAAAAGTTTTCAATGAATCGTCTGTAGTATCCTGCTAGACCCAAGAAGCTGCGTATCTCTGTAGGAGTCTTAGGTTCTTGCCAGTTCATAATCACTTCAATCTTAGCGGGATCCACCTGGATACCACGCTCACTTACTACATGTCCAAGAAATTGGACTTCACGAAGCCAAAATTCACATTTTGAAAACTTGGCATAGAGTTTCTCTTGCTGTAGAAGTTTAAGGATACACCAGAGATGTCTTTCATGATTGGATTGATTCTTCGAGTAAATAAGAATGTCATCAATAAAGACAATGATAAACTTGTCTAAGTATGGCTTACAAACGCGATTCATGAGATCCATGAACGCTGCTGGTGCATTAGTGAGCCCGAAAGGCATCACTAAGAACTCGTAATGACCATAACGAGTTCTGAATGCAGTTTTATGTACATCTTCATCTCTGACCTTCAGTTGATGGTAACCTGACCTTAAATCAATCTTGGAAAAGTAACTTGCCCCTTGAAGCTAATCGAATAGATCATTGATCCTGGGTAACAGATATCTATTCTTGATTGTAACCTTGTTTAGCTCGCGATAATCAATGTATAAACGCATTGATCCATCCTTTTTCTTCACAAACAAAATTGGTGCTCCCTAAGGGGATGAACTAGGTCGAATAAATCCTTTTGCTAACAAATCATCCAACTGAGTCCTTAACTCTTTCATTTCAGTTGGTGCCAACCGATAAGGTGCTCTTGCAATTGGTGCTGCTCCAGGAATGGTATCGATTCTAAATTCCACTTGCCTATCTAGAGGTAGTCCAGGTAGTTCTTCGGGAAAAACATCTGAATATTAAGAAATAATGGGAATGTCTTCAATCTTGGGCTTTGGTTCATTAATAGTTACCTGTGCCATATAAATGACACAACCCTTCTTCAAACACCTCGATGCCTTAAGCATAGACACTTGTTTAGGCAATCCATACTGAGTATCTCCTTGAATCGTGAGTGGCTCACCATAAGGAGTCTTGATAACCACTTGCTTCTTATCACATACGATTTGGGCTTGGTTATGAGATAACCAATCCATGCCTATCACTATGTCGAATCCTGCCAATTTCAACGGAAGCAAGGACAATGGAAAAGAGTGATTCCTAATGGATATAAAACATCCATCTAGAATTGTTGAGGCAGTCTCTATAGTACCATCCACCAATTCTACTTCATACTTTATGCTTAGAGTCTTAACAGGCAGATTTAGCAATTTACAAAACTTATTGTCTACAAAAGACTTGTCTGCACCCGAATCAAACAATACTCTAGCATAAACATCATTGATAAGGAAGGCACCTGTTATCACGTTGTCGTTCTGAATGGCTTCCTGTGCATTCATTTGAAAGACCCGAGCATTGGTCTTTTTACCCTCTTCAGGTTTCTTTGCATACTTTGGGCAGTTGGACTTGATGTGCCCTTTCTCGTTACAGTTGTAACAAGTCACATCCTTAATCTTCTTGCAATCCAACATTTTATGCGCACTTGATTTGCAGATCCCACAAGCTCTGGGCTGCGATTGGGATTTTGATTCGAACCTGCATTTCCCTAGATGACGCTTCTTTCAGGTTTTACACTTGGGTTTTTCACCCGACTGCTGATTATCCTTTTTAAACCCGGAACTTTTCTTATGATCAAAGTTCCCTTTATGTTTCTTATCAGAACGGCGTGAGTTCTCCTCCTCACATTTCACCATTCCTTCATCCCATTACAGCGGTTGAGTTCACACCATGTCTTTCAGGACCCGACCCCATACTTTCAGAGCCGGTTTAACCCGGCAAACGTGATTGAAGAACCAATGGGCCATAACCCAGTGGGCCCTGAAGACCACTTTCCTGAAGCCCGGGATATGGAGATGGATGAGGACCCCGATCCAGCCGAGCCACCAACTGGGACGCCCACGTATCCCATAGAGATTTCCGACGGATCATCATTTCATGGTTCGCCATACAGAGGCCCATATAGGTTTTCCGAAAGGTGGGCCACTTACCATTGGGAGTTCACTCCTCCTTTCAACCCACCTCAGCAGCAGCAGCAGGAGGACCCCTCTGAGGATTCGTGTTTTCAGGCGGTTACTCCACCACCACCGCCGCCGCCAGTACAATAATTGCCTCCAGAACCACCGAGGTGAAGGAGAATAGGTGCACGGATGTCCGTGCAAGGAGGGGATTTCCATTTCAGCACCCCTCAACACTCCAGTGGCAGCCCCTACCCGCCACTGTATGAAGACGCGCAACTGGGTGGGCCTTCAAACCCAGTTTCAGAAG
This sequence comes from Helianthus tuberosus, assembly GCA_030545235.1. Lineage (NCBI taxonomy): Eukaryota > Viridiplantae > Streptophyta > Magnoliopsida > Asterales > Asteraceae > Helianthus > Helianthus tuberosus. The sequence continues at coordinate 40,789,392 of CM060412.1, forward strand.
TAGACTCTGCGCCAGTCGCACCACCACCACCACCACCACCACACATGGGTTATGATAACCCGATTCCTTCATACGCCGGTGCAGCGACGTATAACCCTTTTGGGCAATGGTGAGAGTCATTGGGCTCATTTTCTGAATGAGGCCCAAAGGAGTTGTGGTACGAGGGTGAAGAGTTAAGCTGAAGGTGTGAGTTGGTGAGAAGGCCCGGCTTCGTGATCGTTTGGAGCAGTTACTGGTGCTTTGCCTCTTCCGCCTCTTCCTCTGAATCGTGGTGGCATTTTCTTTGATCCTGTCAAAACAAAAGAAAAACAACAAAGACAAAAACAATTAAGATTAGGATTAATCCTAAGTCCTTTGCCTAGACTCGGAAGTCAAGGAATGTGCAACTGTGTCATTGAGATTAAACACAAAAGGCTAGTGTTTAATTCACTCAATGTTGGCTCTGATACCAACCTGTCACACCCCGATATTTCCACGTATTACCGGTGGGCCCGGTGGGGAGTATCGTGACGTAGTTGATATCATCATAGTCAAATAATCACAGTTCAATGCACAGCGGAAGTCTAAAAGTAATAATATTACAAACCGATTCGAAAGTAACATAAAATATTACAAACGGATTGTAAAAGGATCCACAGGCGGATCTAAGATAAAAAGAAATATTGTTCAACAGATTTAAGCATCAAAAGCTTGCAAGACTCTTTATTTGATACTAGGAGTAGCCAACCCATTTCGCTTAGTACCTGCACTTAACCTTTTTGGAAAATACGTCAGTTTACACTGGTAAATACAATTAACCGACACTTTTGAAAATATTTAAGAAAATTGATTTAAATGCACAAGGCACAAATATTCTTTTATAACTTGGGATAATTATTTAAAAATAATATCGTAAAAGATTTATATGTTTATTATACATTCAGGATCCGGGATAGAAGCCGGAACAAGATTAATAGACACACCACATAATATAAACCCACGACGAGTAATTCTCAACAAGCGGGTATATCTTTTTACATATTCACCGGCTGGTGTATGCCTACACCCCGTGCTTAATTCGTGGCCATTTCAATGAATGAGCCGAGGATATCCAGGACATGGTCATTAACCCCCCAAAGGCTTAAAACAAACAAAATAGATTAAACGGGTTATCTCAATGATTTAACCATTATTCGATTAAGGATTCGATACCCGACCAAGCGGTATTATTAAATACCGTACCCCAAGCCCGTATAATGAAAAATAAGTTAAAAGTATTTTCCTGAGCAAAAAATCTAAATTTTTATCCCAGCCGTATAACAATCAGCAAGTGCAAATAGCTTTTACTGGGCTCCTAAATCTGGAACGAAGGTTTTAATAACCTATTAGATTCCTAACGGGTCTTACTTAAGTTTAAACTTAGACCGGTTAGTTTTAAAGAAAGATTTACTGTTCAAAACGCAAGATTAAGCGAAGACCGGATTAGAATGTGATTTAGACCCGACAAGTATGAAGACTTGTATAATATGGGTAAACTAAACACATTCTGGATTTTGAGGTAAAAATGATAAGGTTTGACCCGTTTCGGTCAATTTATGCAAACTAGTCACATAAACCGCACCGAACGCGAAAATGCATAACGGGTAACCAAAAGAGTCATGTACAGGTTTCACAAGTTAATATGCCTTAAATATGTTGTGATATCAGTAGGATACCTTCCATTATGCCCAAAACGAATTTAAAATCAATTTAAGCCCCGAAAGGGTATTTTGGTCATTTTAAGGTTTATAAAAGAGGTTAAATAGTAATCTGAGGTTTTGGTCTAAAATAATCAGTAAAAATATTTATTTTACTAAGTTATATCAGTAAGATATCATACATATGTGAAATTTATCGTTTATGACCAAACTATGCACCGTAGGGGCATTTTGGTCATTTCACATATGTTATAAGGGTTAAATTTGGAATTCTGAGTTCAAAACTTTTACTTACTGTTAAAGTAAAAAAAATTACTCATAACATCAGTAGGTAACAAGCCTTAGGTGCCAAATATGGTTTTAAACCATACTATGCGCCTAAATCGCATAAAAGTCGGTATTTGACGATATTCGGGTTGATTAAGGAAATCTGAGATTTTGACCAGCCTTTATAGTTTAAAATAACTTATTTATTATATAAAATCAGTACCAAAAGGTTTGATATGTAAAGGATGTGTAAAACTCATTTTATTAGCAAAAAAGGTATTTTCGTCAATTACCAAGCCTATGCAAGAACTCTATGTTATGATTAGTTTAAAATTTAATAAAAATTTCCAAAAATCCTTAAATATTATATTACATAAGTGGGTAAAAGGTTTGGTGTCAAAATTTGAGTTTAAATAGTATTTATGTCGAAAATGTCGTTTAATTTAATAAAAAGGCTTTCATTTACGATATCGAGCATAACTCCTAATTTAAACCACAAACTGATGTCAAATTTTTAGGACATGCTTATAAATCAGTAGTAAAGGTTTTTTTCCTCTCACATTTTCAAAAATCTCGTTTTTTGTATCAAAAGGGCATAATGGTCAACAATTTAGCATTTAACGGAAACATGCATATGATTCGGATTTAATAGGAACCATATAGTATAATCTCAGAGGGCTATACTAATATGAAATATGGTCCTATAGGAACCCTAAAGCATATCAAAACTAAGCTAAATGGGGTCAGAACTGAAAGTGAAAGCAAAAGTCTACTTTTGCGACTTTCGGTTGCGAACCGAGCCTAAACTCATAATTGTCGGGTTGAACATGCCTAAACATGTTCTTATATTATTTACCAAGTTATTTTAGTGTTTAAACATGTTCCATAACCTCTGCATTGCTAGTTATGAATTTATTTTCAAAAATAGATTCTGTTGACTTTTTATTAATAAGTTTGGCCCGACAATTGACCAAGTTAGAGTGATAATCAGTAGGTGCCCTCTTAAGGGTTTATTACCTACATAATTACCAACTCATAGCCACTTTTAATTCGAATAATGGCTGGACCATTAGTGATTAATCACAAAGTCAAAGCTCAATTACAATGGCTTTGACTTTTGGTAATTAAACTAATAAAACTTGAACTTATGGGGCTAAGAATGCTTCCAATAACTCTTAGCAAGAAATATGAACTGAGGAAAGCTTCCTAGAGCTCCAAGAAACTCCAAAGAATGAGTTGTGAACTAAAATTGAGAATGTGCAAATGAACAATGAAAAACAAGGGCCTTATATAGCAAATTCCACTTCACAAGATCATTCCACATGCCCCTATATTGATCCAAGATGTTACCAGGTGTCCCTAGTGCATGAAAAACCATTGGCACAGTCCCTGGTATCGAATTCAGGCATGCAAAGGCGGTGGAACTGGCTGAACATGCAGCTGTCATGTTTTTCTGCATTTGACACTCTTACGCGGGTCGCGTAAGACTTATAAGAAGTCTACGCGGGCCGATTGTCTCCTCTGTCCCACGAAAACAACTTTTAAACATTGCAGTTTTGGTCCCTGGTCCATAATAAGTTTATTTAACTTCTATTTATTGCAATTAGGACCCCCATAGTTAACTATTAAGGGCCTTGGGTCATTATCTAACTCCGTTAAGCTCCCGGTTAGTTGTACAATCACCCGAAAAGTCTTGTTTTCATCAAAACTCCGCAAAATTAATATCCAACATGCTTGAGAGCGAAATATTTAATTATTACAATGTTTTCGGGTTCGTTAAAGGTCACTCAGAGGTAACTTTTAACATGTTGACACTTTTAACCCCTATGTTTCGTAAGATCCTTAATTTAAGCACAAACAACTTCCAATGTTCGACAAATTATTCATCAAAGAATACGAACGTCGTATGAGGTCAATCAGAGGCACAAGAATGGCATGTTGACACTTTGGATCCTTTTACTAACATATTTACATCGTTTGACAATTTCTGTCCCTCAGAATCAATTCATTACACGTTTATGGTCCATGACATGTGTCTTTATTATATTGGTCGTGATTTTACGAGGTGTTACAAGGACATCCCAACAGTCGTTCAAAACTCTGTTGCAAAGGAGTCTGAAAAGAAGAAGAAAAAAGAAAAGATTAAAAACATGTTTTGTGACTTTTGTGAAAAGAAAAATCATCTGACCAAAGATTGTTTTCATATAAAGGCATATGATATTAACAAAACAAGTACCATTGTGCCTACTAAGATGTCACGGCCCCAGCCCCGGTTTTACCCGGTCAGGAGCCGCGGGACAGGAACCCGTGGTATTTATTAATTTATGCGACAGCGGAAGATTTATCAGGATCTTTAAAACTTAAAATGCCCGATTATATTATTCCATAATGCGGGATAAACCCCATAATTTACAGTAGTGGAATTTCACAAGTAAATTCCCTGATTTTATAAAACATGTTTATTTATTTTAACTGAGCCACCTCTTCAAGCTGGTTAGTGCTCCGTAGCACGTTTTCTTGATTTACAGCAGGTCGCCTGAAACATGTTTTAAAAATATTTTATCAGCGGGGAAATGCTAGCGAGTTATTCAAATTTGATAAAACGACACATGGTTATAAATTATAGCATAAGAGCGATTACAATGGCTTCTATCTTATTTTTATCTGGCGCCATGTCACCTGGTGACGATGGTCATACCACTATTGGGTCTTTCCCCAAGTAGTGACGTTTATCACTGTTAGGATTTATTAGCCTAACCCGTGAGAAATTAGTAATGTGCACAATACCTCACTAGCCAGTGATTAAGATAACCATGACTTAATCCCTGTAATTATAACATTTGAAAATGGAGTATTGTAAAATACTTTTGATAAAAAGAGAATAACTCACATTGCAGATTTAATACGGGCAGAGTCTAGCCTACTGATTAGCCTTGTTAAACTAGTTCAAATAACAATGCACACGAAAACTAGGTTAGTAACTTTAATCCAACAATTCACGAGATTGAAACCTTCACAACGAATGACAAAGTGCAATACTTAAACATCCATCGAATTCACGACGAATGACAAAGTATAACCCAAGTTTGAGCAGCACTAAAACATCCATTGGATTGATTTCTATCGATCGGACATTAAATCGTAGCAGCGATCGAGTTATTACCCTGTTATTGCGGCAGCGTTTCATGATTGTGTGTGTTTTTGTAGTATACAGACAATAACTCAGCGTACAAATTGAGTTTTTACGTCGAACTGAAGCCAGAAATCAAGTATCAAACTCCCCTATTTATATCTGAAAAACCGACTCCCTCGCGTGGCGCGAGGGGTACTACCCTACCATAGGGTAGCCCCGTGTCTTGGTAGGCTTGCTGAGTTGGTCGTTCGTTAAAATTCTCATCACACGTAAAACTGTGTTGATAATATCAACTAGGAAATACCCCCCCCCCCCCCCCGAGTTTTAGGGGCCCTGATCCTGATTCCGATTGTTCTGAAAATTTTAGGGGTTATGCAGGATCACTTGGGGGTCTTAATTAGGGTTTCCTATTGGACAAAATATAATAAGAAATAATAGTTTTGGTGAGAGTTGTTACATCCTCCCCTCCTTAATAAAAATATCGTCCTCGAGATTTACTGAAACAAGTAGGGATACTTTTGCTTCATCTCTGATTCCAGCTCCCAGGTGTATTCAGATCCTCTCTTTGAATCCCACTTGACTTTAACCAGCACTAATCGTTTGTGCTTGAGAAATTTGATCTTTCTGTCTTCTATCTGTAATGGCTTCTCAACAAATTTTAACTTTTTATTTACCTCTACATCTTGAAGAGGTACTACCAGGGATTCGTCAGATAAACATTTCTTGAGGTTGGATACATGAAATACATCATGTACCCCAGCTAGCTCTTTTGGTAGTTGTAAGCGATAGGCAACTGGTTCTATTCGTTGGATGACTGGGAATGGTCCTATGTATCTTGGACTCAACTTTCCTTTCTTACCGAACCGAACTACTCCTTTCCAAGGAGAAACTTTTAAGAGTACTTTGTCTCCAATTTGAAATTCCAACGGCTTACGCCTATTGTCTGCATAACTCTTCTGGCGATCTCGAGCCGTCTTAAGTCTTTCCTTGATTTGAGTAATCTTGTCAGTAGTTTCTTGTACTATTTCAGGACCTAATAATTGACTTTCTCCTATCTCTGCCCAACAAACTGGAGTTCTACACTTTCGTCCATACAATGCTTCAAATGGGGCAGCTTCAATGCTTGAATGATAACTATTGTTATAGGAGAATTCAATTAAGGGTAGGTGGTCATCCCAGTTTCCACCAAAATCTATCACACATGCTCTAAGCATGTCCTCCAGAGTTTGGATCGTCCTTTCACTTTGTCCATCTGTTTGTGGATGATATGCAGTACTTAAATTTAGTCGAGTTCCCATGGCTTCTTGGAAACTTGTCCAGAAATGGGAAGTGAAACGACTATCCCTATCCGATACAATGGAGAGTGGAACTCCATGTAAGGATACTACTTCATCTACATACAACTTGGCTAACCTTTCCATGCTAAAGGTTTCCTTCATAGGTAGAAAATGAGCTGATTTGGTTAATCGATCCACAATTACCCAAATTGCATCATTACCTTTTCTGGTCTTGGGTAACTTAGTAATGAAGTCCATTGTTATGAGTTCCCATTTCCATACAGGCATTTCTAATTGTTGTAGTAGCCCTGAAGGTTTCTGGTGTTCTGCCTTAACTTGTGAACAAGTAAAACACTTAGAAACATATCTAGCTATGTCCTTTTTCATTCCCATCCACCAGAAGTTATTTCTTAAATCTTGGTACATTTTATTGTTACCAGGGTGCATGGTTTACCTAGATTTATGAGCTTCTTCTAAAATTTTATTTCTTAATTCTCCCTGCTTAGGTACCCAAATTCTTCTCTTGTGGAATCTCCAAATTCCATCACTTCCTTGTTCTAATTCTTTTATTCTTCCTTTCATTCCTTCAGCATTATCCTTGATTGCTATTTCTTGAATGTTTTTCAGTTATTCCATTAAGTCTAATTGTAAACTTAATCTAAGAGCACGAACTCGTCGTTGTTTTTCATGATACTTACGACTTAAGGCATCTGCAACTACATTTGTCTTTCCTTCGTGATACTGAATATCACAGTCGTAGTTACTTAGGATTTCCATCCATCTCCTTTGCCTCATGTTCAATTCTTTTTGCCCAAATATGTACCTTAAACTTTTATGATCTGTATAGACAGTAAACTTACTTCCATACAAATAATGTCTCCAAATTTTAAGGGCAAAAATTATGGCTCCTAACTCTAAGTCATGAGTCGTATAGTTTTCTTCGTGCTTTTTCAATTGCCTTGAAGCATACGCAGTTACCTTCTTGCGCTGCATTAACACACATCCAAATCCTAGTTTTGAAGCGTCACAGTATACTTCAAAATCCTCTGTTCCTTTTGGTAAGGCTAAAATAGGAGCATTTGTTAACTTTTGCTTCAAAATCCTAAAGGCTTTTTCTTGCTTAGGTCCCCATTCAAACTTAACTGCTTTACAGGTTAGCTTAGTTAATGGTACAGCTATTTTGGAAAAATCCTTAATAAACCGCCTATAATATCCTGCTAACCCTAGAAAAATTCTAACTTCCGTAGCTGATTGCGGGACCTTCCATTTGGTGATTGCTTCTATTTTAGCCGGATCTACGTGAATACCTTCGTGATTCACCATGTGACCTAGAAATTGCACCTCCTGTAGCCAAAATTCACACTTCGAGAATTTTTCATAAAGCTTCTCCTTTCTTAACAAAGTTAAGAGTGCATGCAGGTGCTGACAATGTTCATCCTGACTTTTGGAATAAATAAGTATATCGTCAATAAAGACTATTACAAATTTATCCAAATACGGTTTACATATTCTATTCATCATGTCCATAAATGCTGCAGGAGCATTTGTTAACCCAAAGGGCATGACTGTAAACTCGTAATGACCATACCTAGTTCTAAAAGCAGTTTTAGGTATGTCTTATTCTTGTACCTTCAATTGATGATATCCAGAGCGTAAATCTATCTTAGAAAAATATCTAGCTCCTTGGAGTTGATCAAAGAGATCATCAATTCTAGGTAATGGGTATCGATTCTTAATTGTAACCTTATTCAGTTCCCTATAATCGATACACATTCGCATCGAACCATCCTTTTTCTTTACGAACAACACTGGTGCTCCCCAAGGGGATGAACTAGGTTGTATGAATCCTTTATTTAATAATTCATCTAATTGTTTTTTCAATTCTAACATTTCTGTGGGTGCTAACCGATAAGGTGCCTTAGCTATCGGTGTCGTTCCAGGAATTAGATGAATTCTAAATTCGACTTCCCTATTGGGTGGTAATCCAGGTAGTTCTTCCGGAAAGACATCCGGGTATTCTGATACTACCGGAATGTCCTTAAGTTCCTTACCCTTAGTGCTAATGATTACCGAAATCATATACACTATTCCTTGCTTTCGTTCATAACTAGCAACTTTCATTATTGAAATGAACTTTAGTGGCTTATCTCCTGTAATTACCACTAATTCTCCTGTGGGTGTACGAATTTTTATGGCATTTTTGTCACAGAGAATTTGATCATGGTTGGCTACTAGCCAATCCATTCCTAATACCACATCGAATTCTGCTAAATTCATAGGTAACAGGTTTGCAGAAAATTCATGGCCTAAAAGTTTTATCTTTCCTTCTCGCAAAACCTTATCTATTTTAACAGAATTCCCATCTGTCGTTTCGACTGTAAAAATCTGTCTAAGGTTGGTTAAGGGTAAATTAAGAGCTTGGTAGAATGAAGTATTTATAAAACTTTGGTTTGCACCAGAGTCAAATAATACTTTGGCATAGACGTTGTGAACTAAGAACGTACCAGCTATCACGTCCGGAATTAATTCTGCTTCCTGCGTGGTTAGTTGGAATGCTCTTGCGTTCTTTTTAGTAGTTCCTTCTGCTGGTTTGGCTTTGTTATCAGCTGGTTTGGCCAATTTAGGGCAGTCTGGCCTAAAGTGTCCAGCTTCTCCACAGTTGTAGCAAATTGTGGATTTCTTCTTCCTGCAGTCTTCTTCGTGGTGCCCCGGGATTTTGCAGAAATTGCAATACCCTTTGCATCTTCCAAAATGCTTCCTTTTGCATGTATTGCAAAATGGGATAGTGGAAGATTGCCCGGTTCCTTTTCTCTTGAAATTACTACGATTACCCACATGGAATCCTTGGGTAATCTTTTGGGCCACTTCCTTTTTCCGGGTTTCTTCTCTTGTGCGTACCAGTTCGTCAGTTAGGGTGTTAGCTAATTCTACCGCATCGTCAATAGTGCGAGGTCTCACAGCTTTAACGATATTACGGATTTCACCAATCAATCCCTAAATATAACGGGAAATAAGCACCGGCTCTGGTGAAGCCAGGGTTGGTACTACTCTAGCATATTCAAAGAATGTCGAAGTATACCCTCGACAATCTACACCCATCATCCGGTGATTCAGGAATTTATTTGCCATTTGTTCCTTTTCGTATTCGGGACAGAATTTTCTTTCCATTAGCTGCTTAAATTCTTCCAAATTCATGGCATAGGCCCCATTTCTTTCTTTAGCTTGAAGTACTGTATTCCACCATTCTAGCGCCCCTTCTTTAAAAAGATGCGACGCGTACATGACCTTGTCTTCTTCGGCACATTTACTTATCATAATTACTGCTTTGGTTTTCTCCAACCATGCAGTGCTGCAGTCGCCCCTTCGTTGCCTGCAAATTCAGCTGGTTTACAGGCAAGAAACTCCTTGTAAGTGCAACCAGGCGTTGCAGCTTTCATTTTCTTAAGGAGTGGAGCTTGCAACCCATCATTGTCGTTATTAATATGGTTGCCGCCTCCGTTTACACTATTATTAAAATTGTCGCCTTGTGTGCGTTTCTATGGATAATTTGTTGAGGTTCAACAGGTTTCTGAGCAGCAGCAAGGATTGCGGGAATAGCATTGGCTATTCCTTGAGCAACGATATTCTCGATATCTTGCCTATTCAAAAATTGATTTTCATTGTTATGCTCAGATTGATTAACTTCATTATCGGGTTCATTACCAGCATGTGCCATCTGGTAATTAATTTATATAAATGATTAGTAGCAATTAAGAAACAACCAAATATAACAAACAATCGCACATAATTATGTAAACACATATAGCCAAAATTGTTGACCCTTTGACTTTCGATATTTTATATATATTAGGCATCCGTACAAACTGATTATTTTACACAAGTTTTATTGGTTATTTTACACGTTTTATTTTTGATTATTTTATTATTATAAAACAACCATAGTTTCTCAACCACACTATCTCCTTTCAGCTGGCACCTTAGAAGCGACGTTCCCTTTCGTCGTACTTCCAGGAGATTTGTTCTCCCACTTCCCAGATCCTATTCCCTGCATCCACCAACTCCTCGCCAAAGTGGCGGAGTTCAGCTAAGTTTTCATTGCTCATTGGTGGGTTTGGTACAGGTTCTGGGTCGAACTGAGGGAAAAAAGGTATAAGGATTATTTAGGAGGTTTTGAAATTGCCAGTCGTTGGTCCACCACTCGTCCATTTCTCCTAAAGGTTGGGTATGGATTAGAGGTTCTGGGATGGCTGGTTCCAAGTTTACTGGAAGTTGGGTTTCAACAGGATAAGGGAAGAGATTTTTATTGATAGGTCTAATGATATCACAGCTTTCCAGTATGCGGTCTAATTCCTCCTGCAATGGCAATTCCTCAGGTTGCCTGGAACTTCCCCAATTTCCATTCCTGCCTGCCTAGAACTTTCCCCAATCTCGATCCCCTTTCCTTTATCCATGGGATTTTCTATTTTGGGAACTTTCCTAATTGCTGGTTTTCTTCTGCGCACATGCCTCCATCCCACAAATCTTCTTCTTTTCTTTGGCTTTGATTTTTCCGGAGGTGGAGCTTGAAATTCCATAGGTTCTTCCACATCGGCCAAGTAACCAGTAAAGTCTCTGGAAACTTCTATTTTCACAGGGTATAGATTGAGATTCTGAAGGACTTCAGATAATTCATTCATACTGTTTAGCATTTATGAAGAAACACACAAAATTTTTAAGTTAAAATTTTGTAAACTAAATTTTCACAGAACCACAGAATTGAAATTTTAATATTAATTACAAATATCTAATAACCATTTTATTGGAACAAACTATTTATTTTTAGTACAACTAAAATATTAAAATTTCTAACTTGTAGGTAGCATAGATGCTGGTATTGGTATGGTGATTAAACTATAAGTTAGCATTTGCTGCTATAGTGGCTAACATATAAAGATTTGCCCATTTCTCATCTAATTTATCTTCCCATGGTGGGTTATTGCCTATTCCCTGAGTCTCTTCATTTATTACTTCTTTTGTTTGAAACTTCTTCATTTTCTCTTGACTTTTCTTAATAATCAAACTTCTTTTATTAGGGGAGAGTGGTTTCTCATACTGCCCCTTACGAACAAATATTCCTTCCTCAGTATCTACTGAGTATCTTGAGGAATTTGATTGGGATGAACTTCCCTTATCTTTTGGTGAACTATCTAATTTAAGATAGATGTTCGAAAGCTTTTGCTTACCCATGCTGTAACTAACAAGTAGTCAGTCAAAAAGACACATAATCACAGAATGGCAAATCAGAAATTTAAGTATTTTAAATACTTAATAGGCTTAAATCAGTGGCTCAATCAGTGGCTCTGATACCATCTTTTCATGTCACGGCCCCAGCCCCGGTTTTACCCGGTCAGGAGCCGCGGGACAGGAACCCGTGGTATTTATTAATTTATGCGACAGCGGAAGATTTATCAGGATCTTTAAAACTTGAAATGCCCGATTATTTTATTCCATAATGCGGGATAAACCCCATAATTTACAGTAGAGGAATTTCACAAGTAAATTCCCTGATTTTATAAAACATGTTTATTTATTTTAACTGAGCCACCTCTTCAATCTGGTTAGTGCTCCATAGCACATTTTCTTGATTTACAGCAGGTCGCTTGAAACATGTTTTAAAAATATTTTATCAGCGGGGAAATGCTGGCGAGTTATTCAAATTTGATAAAACGACACATGGTTCTAAATTACTGCATAAGAGCGATTACAATGGCTTCTATCTTATTTTTATCTGGCGCCGTGTCACCTGGTGACGATGGTCATACCACTATTGGGTCTTTCCCCAAGTAGTGACGTTTATCACTGTTAGGATTTATTAGCCTAACCCGTGAGAAATTAGTAATGTGCACAATACCTCACTAGCCAGTGATTAAGATAACCATGACTTAATCCCTGTAATTATAACATTTGAAAATGGAGTATTGTAAAATACTTTTGATAAAAAGAGAATAACTCACATTGCAGATTTAATACGGGCAGAGTCTAGCCTACTGATTAGCCTTGTTAACCTAGTTCAAATAACAATGCACACGAAACTAGGTTAGTAACTTTAATCCAACTTTTTACGATAACTCACGAGATTGAAACCTTCACAACGAATGACAAAGTGCAATACTTAAACATCCATCGAATTCACGACGAATGACAAACTATAACCCAAGTTTGAGCAGCACTAAAACATCCATTGGATTGATTTCTATCGATCGGACATTAAATCGTAGCAGCGATCGAGTTATTACCCTGTTATTGCGGCATCGTTTCATGATTGTGTGTGTTTTTGTAGTATACAGACAATAACTCAGCGTACGAATTGAGTTTTTACGTCGAACTGAAGCCAGAAATCAAGTGCCAAACTCCCCTATTTATATCTGAAAAACCGACTCCCTCGCGTGGCGCGAGGGGTCGTCGCGTGGCGCGAGGGGTACTACCCTACCATAGGGTAGCCCCGTGTCTTGGTAGGCTTGCTGAGTTGGTCATTCGTTAAAATTCTCATCACACGTAAAACTGTGTTGATAATATCAACTAGGAAACACCCCCCCTGAGTTTTAGGGGCCCTGATCCTGATTCCGATTGTTCTGAAAATTTTAGGGGTTATGCAGGATCACTTGGGGGTTTTAATTAGGGTTTCCTATTGGACAAAATATAATAAGAAATAATAGTTTTGGTGAGAGTTGTTACATAAGAGCTGCACCATTTATGGTAAAACAAACCACCTCACTCAAGAATGTGTGTATCTCAAATCCTTTGATGTAAAAAAGAATGAGTACACTTCAAAAACATCCATGAGTTCATCAAAACCACCAATCAAGAATCAACCACTGTTTGTGCCAGTTCAAACAGCTGTTACAAAACAGCCAAACCAAACCTCTGTTAAAAGAGATTTTCAGGTAACTGATGCACCCCGTGCTAACCAATACCGAAGAGGTAAAGGTCAACCACCATATCCTAGGGTCCCACATGTTTATGAATCCTACAAAAGGCCTTCTAAACCAAGAGTGAACAGGCATCCCTATGGATATCAAGAATTGATTGGAATTGGCCCCCAACAGTGGTTAGAGAAACAAGTTGCAAAAATTAATCAGTCCCCTGATCTAACCACTGTCCATCTTCCTGACCTTAACATAGACACTGTTGAGACCCCATCCAAAGCCTTATTAGCTTTGGAGACCCTCCTGAACTAATTATTTACTTGATGTGCAGGGAGCTTCTGCATGCTTAGATAGTCTTTGGTATGTAGATAGTGGAGGCTCCAGGCACATGACTGGATGTAGAGCCCTACTCAAAGATTTCAAAATTCATGGAGGGGGTGATATATCCTTTGGTAATAATAGTAAAGGGAAGGTGATGGGATCTGGTACAGTTCAGTCTGGAAATGTTAAGTTTGAAAATGTCAATCTAATAGACAATCTAAAATTCAACCTTCTTAGTGTCTCACAAATGACTGATAAGGGCTATGGCTCATTCTTTACTAAGGAGTGTTGTAGGATTGTTGGACCAGAAATGGTTAAAAAGATTGAAGAAATAATAAAAAATGGAAAAACTCAACTTGTTGCTCAAAGGAGTGGCAATGTTTATGTAGTTGATCTGTCAAAAGAGAGCCCCAGGACTGATGCATGTCTGTTCTCAGCTGCCTCTAACAAAGAAACAGAACTTTGGCACAGGAGATTGGGGCACACAAATCTCAAGACAATCACTACTTTGTAAAAACAGGGGTTAGTAAGAGGTCTTCCTCAAAAACTGTTCACCTGTCCTGAGCATTGTGTTTCTTGTTTAAAAGTAAAACAACATAAAAGCTCATTTAAGTCCATTGAAGAGTCCAAAACAACCAAGTGCTTGCAAATGCTGCACATGGATCTGTTTGGCCCAGTAAAAGTCACGAGTCATAAAAAGAAAAGATATTGTTTGGTAATTGTAGATGACTTTTCTAGGTTTACATGGACTTATTTCTCACATTCCAAAGATGCATTTTGCAAGACTTTGTGACACAGGTTGAAAAGCAGTTTGACTTGCCAGTAAAAGTCTTCAGGAGTGACAATGGCACAGAGTTCAGAAATAGGGAGTTGGATGAGTTTTGTGTGTCAAAAGAAATTGTATGGCAGTACAGCATTCCAAGAACACAAGAACAAAATGGGGTTGTTGAAAGAAAGAACATAACTTTGATTGAGGCTGCCAGAACCATGCTTGCTGATTCAGGTTTGCCATTAACTTTCTGGGCAGAGGCAGTAAACACTGCTTGCTATGTCCAGAACAGAGTTTTAATCAACCCCAGGCATCAAAAGAGTGCCTATGAACTTTTGTATAAAATCAAACCACTGATCTCATACTTTAAAGTATTTGGATGCCCATGTTTTATTTTGAACTTAAGAGACTCAATTTCAAAGTTTGTAGCCAAAGTAGACAGTGGATATCATTTGGGATACTCAACCACTGCTAAGGCCTACAAAGTGTTTAACACAAGGACCAAAACAGTGGAAGAGACTTTGAATGTGAAGTTCAATGAACTTTCTTCAATGAAAATCCCTGCAAACCCTGCAGAATTGTTTGATCTTGATAAATTTACTTTTGAAAATGTTTCTGTCAAGACTTACAGTGCAGGATCATCTCAAAATCCTCCATCAGACTATGGATATGAAGTCATCATTCCATAAAAAAAGTATGCATCAATTGGTAGAGCAGCAGATGTTCAAAACACATGTCAAAGTTCAACCACTGCTACCTCAACAGTTGTTGACCAAAGTAGCCCATTCACCCCTGCTTCCATATCCTCAAGCACTGTTGATAAAGATCCTCAAACAGTGGATAAAAATCAACATGTTTCCACATCACTTCCACCTATTCCTCCACCTCTATTTCAAGCCACTGTTGGATCATCAAAGTCACCAACAATGGTTAGCTCAGATGATTCACATCTGCAGCCTTCACCCCTTAAATGCCATTGTTCCATACAAAGGAGATTTAATCTTCTTGAACTCTCATCCACCTGACAAAATCATTGGCAACATCAGTGAAGGGGTGCTTACAAGAAAGCAATCCCAAAAGATCTGTCTTTTTGTTGGTTTCCTATCTCTCCATCAGCCAGTCAAGTACCAAGAGGCACTAAAAGACAACAGCTGGGTAGAAGCCATGCAAGAGGAGCTCCAACAGTTTAAAAGACAACAAGTATGAGAGCTTGTACCACTAACAGAGGATGTAAGTCCTATTGGTACAAAGTGGTTCTTTAAAAATAAAACTGATGAAATGGGTATTGTTGTCAAGAATAAAGCAAGGCTAGTGGTTCAAGGTTTCAGAAAGGAAGAGGGCATTGACTATGATGAAACGTTTGCCCCTGTAGCTAGATTGGAAGCTATCAGACTGTTCTTGGCCTTTGCTGTCAACCACAACATAAAGGTGTACCAAATGGATATCAAATGTGCATTCCTCTATGGTAAAATTCAAGAAGAGGTATATGTTTGTCAACCACCAGGTTTTGAGGATCCATTTTATCCAAATCATGTCTACAAGCTAAATAAAGCTTTGTATGGCTTGAAACAAGCACCTAGAGCCTGGTATGAAACTCTTTCCACCTTTCTTCTTTTCATTGGGTTCACAAGAGGTAAAATTGATAAAACATTGTTTTTAAAATGGAGAGGGAAAGATTTGATGACTGTCCAGATTTATGTGGATGACATCATTTTTGGAAGCACATGTTCTAAAATGTGTGAAGAGTTCAGACAACTCATGACAGCTGAGTTTGAGATGAGTGCAATGGGTGAACTACAGTGTTTTCTTGGTCTCCAAGTAAAACAACTGCGAAATGGTACCTTCATCCATCAAGGCAAGTATGCCAAAGAACTTTTAAAAAAATTTGAGATGGATGATTGTAAACCATGTAGTACACCCATAACAACCACAAAAATAGTCATGTCTGATGAAAAGGATGATTTGGTTGATCAAACACTTTATAGAAGCATGATTGGGTCTTTATTGTACCTAGCTGCATCTAGGCCAGACATCATGTTTGCAACAAGTGTTTGTGCAAAATCCCAATCAGCCCCTAGAAAGTCTAACCTTATTGATGTAAAAAGGATATTCAAATACCTAAAAGGTGCTCCCACACTTGGTATCTGGTATCCAGCTGATGGAAATATCAAGCTTTTAGGTTTCTCAGATAGTGACTTTGCTGGATGCAATACAACAAGGAAGTCCACTTCAGGAGGGTGCCAATTCCTAGGAAATTGCTTAGTGTCTTGGCAAAGCAAAAAGCAAGCAGCTGTTTCAACATCCACTGCTGAGGCAGAGTATATAGCTGCTGCAAGCTGTACAGCCCAACTGTTATGGCTTCAAAATCAACTGCTGAATTTTGGTATCACTGCCTTAAAGACACCTCTCATGTTGGACAGTCAGGCAGCAGAAAATATCATCAAAAATCCAATTTCTCATTCAACCACCAAGCACATTGATATCAGACATCACTTTGTGAGGGATTGCTATGAAAAAGGTTTGATTTCTCTGCATCATGTTCCAACTAAAGATCAGCTGGCAGATGTGCTAATAAAAGCATTAGATACAGCCACCTTTGAAAGCTTGATCTCTAGGATTGGTATGCTGAACATGGAATAACAGGCAAAATCCTGTTTTTCTATGAATAAAAGGATTAAAACGTTTTCAGAAAATCAAAAATTCATCCTTAAAAATAGCTAAAAATGAATATTTTCATTAATCCTTAAAAGTCTGCCCTAACCACTGTTTTTGGTTCAAACATCTGTTCGGCTAAATGTTGTCCACTGCTGAAAGTCAACCTCTGTTCTTTCATTTCCTTGTTAATCACTGTTGATCAAACATCAGTGTTTTAATCCACTGATAGTTAAAAATCAGCCACTGTTTTCATTGTTACCGTTGCAAACCACTGATATTGTACCATCAGTGGTTTCCTAATAACTGTCATCCATTATTCATCAGAGTTTATCACGTGGGCAGTACTTGGCCGTAAGATCTTTTGTAACCGCTGCCACATCAGCATTCACTTTTTCACCCTATAAAACCCTGATCAAAACCCCAAACAGGGTTTTCACTGTCGAATCCAATTCAAAATTCCCTTCACAAAGCTGTTTCTCCCAAATTCTCTCAAAAATCACTCATCTTCTTCATTCATTCTTACCATTTTCGAATCATCATGGATCTTCCATTCAAAACTCCTCATAATTACTTGGGTTTACTTGAAAAACAAGTCATGCCACAACCTTCAACTCCATCATTGACGCTCTTTCGTCTTCAAAGTACAAAACTTTGTTGACTTATGATGCTATGATTTACCTGGAAACCCAACAAGAATTCTGGAAAAATGCTAAACTTGAAACTAAGGATAAAAAGCCCTTAGCCATTAATTCTTCGATAAAGGGAATTCCAGTTACAAAAACACCTCAAACCATTTCGGAAGTCTTTGAACTCGATGATCTTACAGGTAAAACCTCTTTCCCAAAAACAGAGTATCAAACTGAGTTTCTTGAAAGAGGGTATGAAGATGAAATGAAAAAAGATACTTTACAAAAGGGCAGTTTTCCTCCTGCCACAAGGTTTTTATTTCATGCCCTCCTAATGTGTGTGTCAAACAAAACCACTGCTTTCAATGAAATTCCATTGAAGATCCAATACCTGGGTTATGCTATACTGAATGAGGAAAATTTTAACTATTCCCAGGAGATCTTCAATGATCTTGTCAAAAATATTAATAAAAAATCATTTTTATTATTTCCAAGGTTTTTAAGTTACTATTTTAAAAAGAAATTTTCAAAGAATAATGCTCATGTGCTTATCCAAGGAAATCCTTGTCAAATAAACAGCCTAACTTCTGAAACATTCACACGGCTGTTAAAAAATTCCAAAACACAAACAGAGGTTCATGAGCAGACTTTAGCAGCAACCACTGCTCCTCAGGCACCTGCTATTGAGCCCACTGCTCAAGGTTATCACAGCAGCACAACCACTGCTGTGAAACCCACACCTAAAACCACCAAAAAGCCCAAACAGAAAAAATCCCAAAAGCCCCCCAAACCCACTAAAAAGGTAAATCTGGAAGATGAGATCCCAGAGGTCATACATGTGACAACACAAAAGTCACCAATAACCACTGTTGCTACTTCCTCACAGCAGTTGGAAGAAAGATCTCAACCTGAGCCTAAAACTCCTCCTGTATCTTCACAAAAAGATCAGGTTGTAAGCACAGGGACACCACGTTATGATGCTCTGGAATCACTTGATTCCATCATCCACAGCCCACCTCCCGGGGTAAATTCTATTTCTACCCCTATCCTCACTGCACAAATTCCACCACAAATATTACCCTTGTTGGATGCACTTGATATAGCCCAGGCACAAATTCGTTCTTCTCAATCACCTGTCAATGAGAATATGCCACAACAAGTGAGTGAGTCTGGTGCTTCTATCATTGCTAACCCACCAACAACTGAGGAGGTTACACTGCAAGAATTACAAGTAATTCATGTCAGTAGATCAAGTGGAGCAGCTACTACAAGTGTTGAACCCACTGGTTTACACTTGGATAGTAGTTTCATAAGTGAGACTCCCTTGAAGGCAATTTCTTCTTTGGGAACCAGAGTGTTTCCAGTTTTCACTGGTACACTTAAAATGGTTACCCCTATTGAAGGAAGAAGTCCCAAGTACCAAGAAAAAGGGGCATCAGTGGATGATTTTTGGGAAACTTTCCCTAAGTCAACCACTGATACAACCACCACTGGTGGGAAATCAGATGATCCCATTAACTTGGGTGATGGTTTAATGTTCAGAGAATTGACGGAGAGGGTTGACAAACTTGACACATCTGTTGCAGATATTAAAATTATGCTGCAACAGTTGTTACAAGCTCAAAAGGCACCACCCACAGCTGCAACATCAACAACATCTGCTCCATCCTCTGCTGAACTATGGAGTTTATTTCAACCTATGCTTCATCAGCAAAGACAATATGCTGATCAACAACATGAAGTTCTAATTCAGAAGATCAGAAATCTGATGGAAGCTAGGTTCAAGGATAAACAAGCAGACAACAAGGCAATTAAGGCCCATTTACTACAAACCACTGGCACTGCTCCTCGTACAATCATCTTCGTTGACAATCCTCCTAATGATGCCAAAAAGGGGGAGAAAGTTAAGAAGAAAAAGGGATATGAAGATGGTCTATACATTGAACTTGATTAAAAATCTAGTTTGGTTGCAGAAATCCCTAGGCCAGATGGTTCCAAAAAGGTTGATGTAACCTTAAATGCTTTTGCTGATGAAAAAGCAAGGCTGAAAAAGGATATGGAGACAAAGGGTCGAACAAGGTTTGAGCAAGAGAAGAAAATTTTGATGGAAAAGGAAGAGCAGGGTACTTCTGAGCCCAAGGATGAGCAAGAAAATCCTAAGCCTGAAAGAAGACAGCCTACTAGAAAAGCAAGGCAACCCAAAACCACACCTTCCAAAGCCACAAAATATACTCCTCAAACCCCCAAAAACTCCTCTCATCAAACCTCTAAACCAACAGATGTTAAAACATCTGTTGTATCAACAGTTGTTGGTACTTCAGTGGTTTCAACAGATGTTATCCCAACAACTGCCACCAATACTACATCAACACTCACTTCAACCACTGCCCTCACCATACAATCCACTGCCACATTACAAACAAAACCACCATCACAAACACCACCTGCTAAAAAGCAGAAGACATCAGATGACACATCATCTGTTGTAATGACAACAGTGGTTGGAACACCAGTTGTTTCAACAACTGTTAGTCAGCCACCCATCACTCAAATCACCACCACTCAACCCACCAAAACACCACCAACCTCTCCTAAACCCAAAAGGAGAAGGATAATACTGGAAGATGGCACTTCTCCACCTCCAACATCTTCATAACCACTGACCCTTGTTACCATTCCAAACCCTGTTCCACTCTCTTCAGTACAAGCCTTTAATCCAAACACTGCCATTACTCCTACAGGAGTCCAGTATCCATTAGATCTTCCAGAAGTTAGAGAGGAGATAAAATCCTTCTACTCTGAAGATGACCCTGCAAAAAGAAATCTACCATCTCTTTAAGGATATCCTCGACCTAATAACATAGAAGAATATTTGAAGTTAAAGGCTCAATAAGCAGAGGATATCTCTAAAAGAAATACAGAAGGAAAGTCTGACAAAGAGATTCAAAGAAACTACCAATATCTGCTCACTCAAGTCAGAACTTTGGAGCAGTTTTCAAAAGATCTCTGTCAGAAACTATCAGAAAGAGATGATGAAAGCCTGAGAAAAGATTACATTGAACACATTATGGCATTCAAGAAATACAAGGCAGAAAAAGCTCAATATAAAGAATGGACCATTAGTGAGCTTAAAGAGGAGTTAGAGAGAGTGCAAAAGATGAACAAAGACAAAGTAAAACACACTCCTCCTGTTTGGTCAAAGTACAAGAAAAATGTACCAGAAAGGGTTTTAAAGCTGAAGAGAATGAATGAAGAGCTTATTGCAGCTGATTTTGGGTCAAGGAATCAGGTCACAAGATAGTCAGAAGATAAAGTCTTTGCTAATTACAAAAGGTTGGAAGTGTTGAGAAAGAAAAATCCCAATGTTCCTCAAAAGCCTGATTATCCTGAAGCAGTGGTTCCAGTTAAACCATAAAAGCTACAAATCAGGAGATTCACTGGTCCACCTGCTGCCATCCTTTATCAAAGAAGGAAACAAAAGCAGATGGATGATGAAACAGAAGCAGATCAAGCCCAAGGGGATTACATTATAAAAATGGTCCTTCAGCAGATGATAGCAGAAAATCCTAAATTGGCAAAAGCTGCAAACACTGCCTAAAGTGTTATAACCAGGCCTCCAACTACAAACTCATCAACAATAAAAACTCTCCCAAGAAACCCATTGGATTCAAAAATACTAAAGTGGAAATCTAACAAACAGACCCACGTATTGACTCTGCTCAATCCAGTGGTGAGGTGAAGCACATATCAAGGGAACAAGCACTTGGCCTGGGTGTTGAAGATCTGCAGGATCTCCTTGAGCTTCCACTGTGCAGGGATGAGGATGATACAAGTTCCATGGACTTTGAATTATAATTCAAAGGACAAGTTAGGGAATATTTGATGAGGCAATAAAAATCCAAGAATAATGAAGAGTTTTGGCATCATCTGTTCCAGGGGGAGATTGTTGGGATTGAACCCTACCAAAGGAACAGTTGATAAAGCCAAAACTGGATCAGATCAGTGGATTCAGAATAAGCAGATGTTTGTATTTTATCTTTCCCCTTGACAGTGGCTATAACATCTGATGGATTCAAATACTGCCCTTCCTAACTACTGTTGACCCAAAAGACCGATGAAGACTAAGTGTTGTTGCTCAATCAATTGTTATGTCTCAAGTACTGCTGAAGACCAAAGCACTGCTGGAGCCTAAACAGTGGAATGAAGGATCAGTTGTTTTGTTTATGCTTTGTATATTGTAATAAGTGGTTGTAATAGGTCAGTAGTCTGAGTTTGTTAGGAAGTTAGATGTCACTTTCATGGTGACGTCAGCAAAGATGCCACAATAGTTTGTTCAGTACTATAAATAGAACAGTACCCTGTACTGTTCTATTAGCTCTATTCTTCTACAAGTCATTCTGTACGAACAAACCATTTGTGAGCTCAGGCTGAGGGGGAGATTGTATGCATGCATGCATTGTTATTTGAAGTTTGTAATAAATACATTCATTCGATTCCATGTAAACATGTTTGCTTAAAACAATTCTCTCATTTGATTTTTGTTGAAAGTTTATTCATATAATTCCGTTGCAACTGTTTATCATTCATCTTCACTTTTATTAAACAAACAACAATCATAAGAAACTCAGATCCTAACATAGAATGATTCATTACTACCTCTGTTTGGAAATCTTTGTCGCCTTGTTTGAAATCAGTTGCAAGGACTTTAACAGCAATTGCTTCACCTGTGCTCATCTCAGCTTTATAAAATGGACCAATGGCCCTTTGGCCTACATCTACTGGGTCAAGAAAATGAAACTAAAATGGTTAATAGTAAAACAGAAATAGCAATGTCTATCAATTATAAGAGAGTTGAGAAGCAGAAGAGCGTCAAACTGAACTCAACATACTTGCAAGAATACTCATAAAGTCTAAAAGTAGCATCTACATGACCCTTCTTAACCATTATCCCCTAATCTAAAATAAATCCCAGCTACAAACATACCACCAGCAAGTTAAAAATATATGTAAGAAAAGAATTGTAAACAACCCACTGTGGTGTTAATATAATTATAAGGAAAAAAAGCAAAAAACCACCTGCAAAACACCGGTCGCCTGCCCCCAACTGTAATCGGCGAAATAAATACAAATTATAGACCGGGCATAATTTGATAATCAAAGAGCAAGCTACAAAACTGAAATTGTACCATGACTCAGCTGATTTTACCTTGTAATCAATGTATGATCAGTACCTAAATGACGAAGCTTCCTCAATCAGCCAATACGCGTTGGTTATCCTGTTTGCTTTGAAATTTCTAAAACCAGTTTAACTAATCTGAAGAACATCCCTACACCAAGGCTTCAATTTTTTTATGAAAATCAAGTAAAACCCCCAATTTTATCAAGAACCATAATAAAATATAAAGACACAAAACAAAAATTATACAAAAAATGTATATAAAGATTACCGACATGAAGATCTATGCTAATACCAACATCCGATGCTTCAAATCAACCTGCAGTTCATTTTTTTAGCATTAATAACCAACATATAAAATTCAAAATAAATTTACCTCAACCAAGTGCAATCACGAATTGTAGTTAAAAAAATCCACACATGAAAATTAAACCCTAGATATGCAACTTTAGAGCAACAAAAAACGAATTCAAGAACTGAAGCAAGTGACCTAATAAAATCAAAAGAAGGTCGTCGAACATACCTCGATTTGTCGGTGTCGCAACCCCCGCCCCCATCTGTCCCGGGAACGGGCGGCCGCGAGACTCAGTATTGGTGGTATCGGTGTTTATCAATTTGGCAGCGAAATTTACATCAGGACCGTAGTTAGGAAATATTTTATCAAAGTAAATACCACACATTTATAATTTTAAACAGATTGGGATAAAACCCAAGTTTTCATTACAAACTGATTTATAGAGATAATCTCTATTTTATTGAATAAAACATCTTCTTTTATTTAGGTAACTTTTTATTGCCAGTTTTCCAAGCCTTCAGTGCTGTCCAGCTGGCTTCTATGTTGCCTTACACATTTTGTTACCTGAAACGCGTTTAAAAACATTTTGTCAGTGGGAAATACTGGTGAGTGAATCCCAGTTTAATCAAGAAGGGTTTTATCAATTTTTCACAGTATTGAGAGTGATTACAGTGTTTACATCTACACAATTACTCATTCAGTATTGTCAATCCTGACTGGTGGGTCATATTACCCATTGGCTAACTCTTTGTCCAATGGTAACATGTCTCACATTTTGTATACAAAACCCCAACATACCGGCAGTAATTGAAGAATTACAAAGACTCAATCACTGCTTAATCAAATTGTAAAATAATTAAGGTTTTGTAAAAACAGTTTATAAAAAGGAGATTACTCACATGGCTGTCTTAGGTTTCCTTTAAGGGTTTCCTGGTGATTATCTATAATTTACACAAATGTACACGCGTTAGTATAATAACCCAATATTTACATTAGTAATACCCTCCCTGAGACGGCATTCCAACAACTACGTCGGGCAGAACCACGACAGCCGTTATGGAACCCTGGATCAATCGGGCAACGTATCTAATACGTAACCGGGGTTATGATACTTACAACAGAGTAGAAATTCGTTATTTAGGGGGTATTATGCCCGAGTATAGTGTATACTACGTAGAAATTGAAAGAGAATCAAAGAAATTGAGCGATGGAAACTGAAGGCTGAGGGCCTTCTTATATAGGCGACCTTTCGACTTCCGTCGCGCCCCGCGTAGATGACCTCCAGGGTCTTCGCGGCCCGCGAGGCCAGCTAGGGTAGGCCCTAGCTTGGCTGATTCGGTCACTAGACTTGACACGAGGTTGCCACGTGGCGGCCTGGGGGCTCGCCCTGACTTTGAGCTGTCGCGGCCCGCGACGAAGCTGGCTAAGGGCTTCGCGCCCCGTGAGCAAGCATTAAAATTTCTTTTTATTTAATTTTTTAATTATATAAGGGTATTTGGGCTCGGTTTTTACATACGAGGTGTATTTAAAGACGTGTAGGGATACTTTAATTATTTTTAGGGGTGTCAAAAATATTTTGGAGGGTTGTTATATCCTCCCCACCTTGTTTTAGAGCTCGTCCTCGAGATCTACTTAAACAGGTGTGGATATTTTCTTTGCATTTTCGATTCAAGTTCCCATGTGTATTCTGGTCCTCTTTTGGAGTCCCATTTCACTTTGACCAGAACTAATCTCTTGTGCATGAGGTTCTTAAGTTTTCTGTCTTCAATCTGTAGAGGTCTTTCTACGAATTTAAGTTATTCATTTACCTCTATATTCTTGAGAGGCACTACCAGTGACTCATCAGCTAAGCATTTCTTGAGATTAGATACATGAAATACATCATGTATTCCTGCCATTTCCTCTGGCAGTTGTAGCCGATAGGCTACAGGTCCTATTTTTCTAATAATCTCAAAAGGTCCAACATACCTGGGGCTTAGCTTTCCCCTTTTGATGAATCTTACCACTCCTTTCCAAGGAGAGACCTTTAATAACACTTTATCTCCTACTTGAAATTCCAATGGCTTACGTCTGTTATCAGCATAACTCTTCTGTCGATCACGTGCTGTTTTTAGTCGTGCCTTGACTTGAATGATCTTGTTGGTCGTTTCTTGTACTAACTCAGGTCCGGATAGTTGCTTTTCCCCAATTTCTGCCCAACAAACTGGGGTTCGGCACTTTCGTCCATAAAGTGCTTCGAATGGTGCCGCATTGATACTGGTGTGATAACTGTTATTATAAGAAAATTCTATTAATGGTAAATGATCGTCCCAATTACCTCCGAAATCAATTACACAAGCTCTAAGCATGTCTTCCATTTAGGGCTGTAAACGAACTGAACGTTCAGCGAACAGTTCATGAACCGTTCGGCGGGAAGTTCGTTTATGTTCGTTCGTTTAATAAACGAACAAACATGAACAAGAAATTTCGTTCGATTAGTTAAATGAACGAACATGAATAGAGGTCTCGTTCGTTCAATTGTGTTCGTGAATGTTCGGTAAGGTGTTCGTGAACATTCGTTTATATTTGTATGTTTGTGTTTTAATTGAAGATCTTTGTACTTTCTTATATTTTGTTTGTACTTTTTATATTATTAAACTTTTATTTATTTTATTACCCTAACAATTAAACTAGGAAACCCACTTTCACCTTATTTATGCATCATTTCCCTTTCATTTCTCATTATTTACATCAGCGAATACGATCGACCTCCGTTACACCATAAGGGATTCAAGTTCGAGTGCTACTCTCTGGGCCATCTATCTTTATCCTTCGTCGCGTTCGCCAAATTTATTTGTGTTCGTGAACCGTTCGCGAACACGCTCATTTCCTTAATGAACGAACACGAACATAAAATCTCGTTCGGTAAGTGTTCATGAACCGTTCGTGAACACATTTATTTCCTTAACGAACAAACACGAACAAGGCCTTGTTCGTGTTCGTTTACAGCCCTACTTCCATTGTCTGAATTGTCCTTTCGCTTTGTCTGTCTGCTTGCGGATGATAAGCTGTGCTTAAATTTAGCTTAGTTCCCATTGCTTTTTGGAAACTTGTCCAAAAATGAGAGGTAAAACGGCTATCTCTATCAGTAACAATTGATAAAGGAATTCCATGCAATGAAACTATTTCATTTACATACAACTTAGCTAATTGTTCCATACTGAATGTTTCCTTCATTGGTAGGAAATGAGCTGACTTAGTTAGCATGTCTACAATCACCCAGATTGTATCATTACCTTTTCTTGTTTTGGGTAATTTGGTAACAAAATCCATTGTTATCAATTCCCATTTCCAAACTGGCATTTCTAACTGTTGTAGCAATCCTGAGGGTTTCTGGTGTTCAGCTTTAACTTGTGAACAAGTTAGACATTTAGAAACATATGCTGCTATGTCCTTTTTCATTCCTATCCACCAGAAATTCTTTCTTAAGTCCTGATACATCTTATCACTTCCAGGATGCATCGTATACTTAGACTTATGGGCTTCTTCTAATATATGGTGACGTAGGTTTCCTAATTTAGGTATCCACATTCTTTTCTTATGGAATCTCCAAATTCCATCTGTTCCTTGTTCTAATTCCTTAATCATTCCTTTCAACTTTTCAGTATCATCCTTGATTACTGATTCTTGTGCTTTTCTAATCTGTTCATTTAAATCTACTTGTAGGTTTAATTTGAGAGAATGTACCTTTTTTGGCTTTTCATGATACTTCCGACTCAAAGCATCAGCTACTAAATTTGCCTTACCTGCATGATACTGGATATTACAATCATAATCACTAAGTAATTCCATCCAGCGTCTTTGTCTCATATTCAACTCCTTTTGCCCGAAAACATACCGTAAGCTCTTATGGTCCGTAAAAATGGTAAACTTACTACCGTAAAGGTAATGTCTCCAAATTTTCAGGGCAAAAATTATAGCTCCTAATTCTAAATCATGGGTTGAATAATTCTCTTCATGATTCTTAAGTTGCCTGGATGCGTAAGCTATAACCTTTTGTCGTTGCATCAATACACATCCATAACCTAACTTAGAAGCATCACAATAGACTACAAAGTCTTCAGTTCCTTCTGGTAATGCTAATATGGGTGCATTGGTTAATCTTTGCTTAAGAATTTTAAATGCTTCTTCTTGTTTTGATCCCCATTCAAACTTAACAGATTTACAGGTTAACTTAGTTAAGGGAATGGCTATTCTAGAAAAATCTCGAATAAATCTTCTATAATAACCAGCCAATCCTAAGAAACTTCTAACCTCGGTTGGTGACTCAGGGGTTTTCCATTTGGTAATTGCCTCGATCTTAGTGGGATCTACATGAATTCCTTCATGATTAACTAAATGTCCAAGAAACTGTACTTGTTCTAACCAAAACTCGCACTTAGAAAAC
Organism: Helianthus tuberosus; assembly: GCA_030545235.1. Classification (NCBI taxonomy): domain Eukaryota; kingdom Viridiplantae; phylum Streptophyta; class Magnoliopsida; order Asterales; family Asteraceae; genus Helianthus; species Helianthus tuberosus. Next base: position 40,816,918 of record CM060412.1, read on the forward strand.
TTAGCATAAAGTTTTTCTTTTCTTAGTAAACTTAGAAGTGCGTGCAAATGTTTTGCATGTTCTTCTTTACTCTTAGAGTAAATGAGAATATCATCTATAAAGACAATTATGAATTTATCCAAATATGGCTTACATATTCGGTTCATCATGTCCATAAATGCAGCTGGGGCATTGGTTAAACCAAATGGCATGACAGTAAATTCATAATGACCATACCTTGTTCTAAAAGCGGTCTTAGGAATGTCCTCTTCCTGTACCTTTAATTGATGATATCCTGATCATAAATCAATTTTAGAGAAAAATCGAGCTCCTTGCAATTTATCAAATAAATCATCGATCCTCGGTAATGGGTACCGATTCTTAATCGTGACCTTGATCAATTCACGGTAGTCAATGCACATACTCATCGATCCGTCTTTCTTTTTAACGAATAAGATCGGAGCTCCCCATGGCGATGAGCTTGGCTGTATGAATCCTTTTTCTAACAATTCGTCTAACTGTTTCTTCAATTCCTGCATTTCTGCGGGTGCCAAACGGTAAGGTGCTTTGGCAATTGGTGTTGTCCCTGGTAGCAGGTGGATTCTGAATTCAACTTTTCTGTTTGGAGGTAATCCTGGTAATTCTTCTAGGAATACATCTGGAAACTGAGATGCGACTGGAATATCTTTTAGTTCTTTTCCTTTAGTGTTAGTGAATATAGAAATCAAATACACTATAGATCCTTTTCTTATACAACTTGCCGTTTTCATCACAGAGATGAATTGTGTGGATCTAGATGGTTTATCCCCTTTAATTGTGATCTTTTCACCCATTGGTGAATTTACTTGGATTAACTTTTGATCACATAAAATACTGGCTTTATTGGCTATTAACCAATCCATTCCTAATACAACATCAAATCCTGCCAGATTCATTGGGTAAAGGTTTGCACTAAACTTTTGATTTAAAAACTCTATTCTTGCTCCCTGCAAGATTTCAGAAATCCTAACGGTTTCCCCATTTGCTGTCTCTACTAGATATTCTTGTGGGAGTTTAGTTAATAGTTGATTGAGAAATTTTGCAAAATGAAGTATTAATAAAACTTTGGTTTGCACCAGAGTCAAATAATACTTTAGCAAAAACATCATTAACTAAAAACGTACCGGCTATCACATCTGGAATCATCTTGGCTTCATCTGCAGTCAGAACAAATGCTCTAGCATTTTTAGTGTTCTTGTTGGTCGTAGCTGGAGCTAATTTCGGACAGTTTGGCTTGATGTGGCATTGTTCTCCACAGTTGTAGCATATCCTGTTGTTAGGTTTCTTCCTACAGTCTTCTTCCTTGTGTCCAGATATTTTGCAGAAGTTGCAATATATAGAGCATCTTCCAGAATGCTTCCTTTTGCAATACTTACAATAAGGTGCAGAAGTAGAACCTACATTTTTCCCACGGTTGGAATTTCCAGAGAGAAATTCTTGGGTAAGCCTTTAAGCTAGGTTCCTCCTCTGGTCTTCTTCTCGTGTACGCACTAATTCATCTGTCAAGGTATTTGCCAGTTCTACTGCTTCTTCTATGGTTTGAGATCTAGCTGCCTTGACCACATGTCTAATCTAGCTGATTAATCCCCAGATGTAACGGGAGATTAATACTGGTTCAGGTGATGCAAGGGTTGGCACTATTCTAGCATATTCAAAGAATAACGTAGTATAACCCTTACTATCCACTCCAGTCATCCTAAGGTTTAGGAATTTATTTGCTATATGTTCTTTTTCAATGGGAGGGCAGAATTTCCTTTCCACCATGTTCTTAAATTCCTCCCATTCCATATTATAAACCCTGTCACTTCCCCTAGATTGGAGGATAGTGTTCCACCACTCTAAGGCTGAATTCTTAAACAGATTGGAAGCAAACATTATTTTATCCTCTTCCGCACACTTGCTTATTTTTAAGACAACATCAGTCTTTTCTATCCAACGTAAGGCTGCAACGGCCCCTTCATTGCCCGAGAATTCCATTGGTTTACAAGACCATAATTCTTTATAAGAACAACCATAAGATATGGTTCTTCTTCTTTTGGGAATGGGCAATTGAAGTATGGGTCCATTGTTTTCGTTGTTTTCTGGTTCAGTGGGTCGTTTACTATCACGGTTACTTTTATTATCAGCTTCCCTAACTGTTTGAATAATATATGGCATCGCATCTATTATTCCTGTGCCACTATGTGTTGGATGGCACTGTTATCCACTGGGTTTCCATTGTTATTGTTGTTCGGGTTATCGTTATTCGAATTATTGTCATTCTGGTTTTCCGGGTTATTATCCGGTTTCTCTTAATTCACTTGGTCGGCCATCTGAATTTTAAACAATTTCCACGTATTAATATCACAAGTTAATATTTAATACAACCAATCACATAACACGCATTTTGGTCAAAAGCGTCGATCATTGCGACTTACTCTTTCTTATATATATTATGCATCTAATACATACCAGAACTGAAATTTAAAATTACAATACAACTGAAATAAAAATTACACTACTAGTAGGCATCAATATTTTTTTTTTCAAACATACACACATATTATATATTATTATATTATATTATTATTATTATTACTACCTCCACCATCACCTTCACTGATATGGGTTCATCCAGAACTCCATATTGCGCTCGTCGTACTTCCAGACGAGTCGCTCTCCGACCTGCCTCATTCTCTCGCTACTCTCTAAAATCTCTTCTCCGAAAGTTCGGAGCTCTTGCACATTTTCTGCACTCATTGGGGGTGCATGTGCTGGGACTGAGTTTGGAAACTGGGGCATGGGCTCCTGGTATGGGTAAGGATTCGCTAAAATTTCCCTAATGTATTGATCACTATCATAGTAGGGATCTAGAGGGTCCAAACCTGGGTAGGCTGCTAGATTTGGCATGGGCATGTCTTCTGGTATTGGGTAACGTTGCACATAGTCCCTATTATCATCTAACCACGGGTCGTAGTCTGGGTCTAAGGGATTGGGCACTGGTACCCTAGGTATCTCCTCTAGGTTGAAATCATGCATTTTAACATGATTTTCTGGGTTATTTTCTATTTCCATTGGCTGAGCGGGGAATAGTGGTAACGGTTGGGGTGCTATCAGTTGTTCCAGGTTAGGGTCGGCAGCTGTGGTTGCTAAGATGTGAAAGTTTGCTAAACCCCTATTAAGCATATCATGGGCATGTGCATCTGTCTCTCTTTTAGCGGCTGCTAAGGCTCTTTGCGGTTGTAACTTTTTCATTCGTTTCATACGTTCATGCGCTCCCCTAATGAACCATCCTCTCTTTTTAGGAGGGAATGGCTCTTCAGACTGAGCCTTAATTTTTCACTGTATTGCGCTCCCCTACTGAACCATCAATTTTTCACTGTATTGAGAGCGATTACAGTGTTTACATCTACACAATTACTCATTCAGTACTGTCAATCCTGACTGGTGGGTCATATTACCCATTGGCTAACTCTTTGTCCAATGGTAACGTGTCTCACATTTTGTATACAAAACCCCAACATACCGGCAGTAATTGAAGAATTACAAAGACTCAATCACTGCTTAATCACATTGTAAAATAATTAAGGTTTTGTAAAAACAGTTTATAAAAAGGAGATTACTCAAATTGCTGTCTTAGGTTTCTTTTAAGGGTTTCCTGGTGATTATCTATAATTTACACAAATGCACACGCGTTAGTATAATAACCCAATATTTACATTAGTAATACCCTCCCCGAGACGGCATTCCAACGACTACGTCGGGCAGAACCACGACAGCCGTTACGGAACCCTGGATCAATCGGGCAGCGTATCTAATACGTAACCGGGGTTATGATACTTACAACGGAGCAAAACTTCGTTATTTAGGGGGTATTATGCCCGAGTATAGTGTATACTACGTAGAAATTGAGAGAGAATCGAAGAAATTGAGCGACAGAAACTGAAGGCTGAGTGCCTTCTTATATAGGCGACCTTTCGACTTCCGTCGCGCCCCACGTAGATGACCTCCAGGGTCTTCATGGCCCGCGAGGCCAGCTAGGATAGGCCCTAGCTTGGTTGATTCGGCCACTAGGCTTGACACGAGGCTGCCACGTGGCGGCCTGGGGGCTCGCCCTGACTTTGAGCTGTCGCGGCCCGCGACGAAGCTGGCTATGGGCTTCACGCCCCGCGAGCAAGCATTAAAATTTGTTTTTATTTAATTTTTTTAATTATATAAGGGTATTTGGGCTCGGTTTTTACATACGGGGTGTATTTAAAGACGTGTAGGGATACTTTAATTATTTTTAGGGGTGTCGAAAATATTTTGGAGGATTGTTATAGTCGGGACCTACCTCAACCACCATCTACACCTGGGAACTCGTCTTTGTTTCCGCCGATCTGCTTGAGTTCTACCACTGGAACCCTAGACTACAAAACAACAAATCTATCTTGAATTCTTATAAACCCTTGTTGCAACAACTAAGACATATGAAATCGAGAACAGAAAATGAAAGAGTATACCTTCAAACTTCAAAACAACAGCTCAATCTTGAACTCTTCTTAAACCCTAATCAGATATGTATTAAAAAGGGCCCTAAATTGAAACCGAGAGGTCGGATTCTTCATCGATCTAGTGAAATCACCTTCATGTTCTTGAAACGCCAAGAGAGAAAGGGGCAGCAGAGGTTTGAGATCTGAATGAAATAGTGAGAGAAAACTTATCTCCTCTTAGATAAAGTGGAGCCAAATTTTGAAATTATGATTTGAATTATGTGGAGCCAAAAACTTATCTCCTCTTAGATAAAGTGGAGACAAAAAAATTAATAGAATATATTAACATTTTAATTGTTATTTATGACACCGAACACTTAAAACTATTAGTCGTGAATGATAAATGATTTAAAACTTTCGGCCGTGAATGAGTAAAACTTGTGTAAATCAAACGTGAATGGCGCTGGTTCGAATAGGCTTTATCGACCGAATGGGATAAGTTTGTTCCGTATGAGAATTTGACACTTCCGGAGAATACTATCAACCAATTGGTGAAAGTTAGAATTATTTAAATCTAATATCTCAATTAACAAACACAATTGGACAGAGTTAAACAATATAATGGAAATAACAAGATTTAGAAACCTTAAGAACCCAGAAACAACAAAAACTTTTAGATAAAACTGATCAAACCATAAGAGCAAAACTAATTGTTTTCTCTTATATTTCATAACATATTTTTGACACGGTACAATTTTGTGTTGGGTTCATTTTGTATTGTTTGATTCACGTTGGATTTGACTCGTTTTTCACGTGAGCCAACATTTTTGTTGTGGTTTGGTTTCATTATTAGTTCCACTAAATTGAATATTTAAGTGAACCAAATTCAAACTTACGAACCACCCAAATTCATATATATTTACATACGGAGGACTATTTTAAAATGAGTAAATTTCACTTTTCGTCATTTATATTGAATTACAGTGAATAAGCTTTAACTTCAATAATTACAGTCACAATCTTTTATTTGGAAATCTTATTACACCCTACGTCCTTTAACTCTAACCTAATTAAATTTTTCAGTTAGATCTGATCAATCAAGAACAGTTTTGTCTTTCTACCAACTTAACTAAATAAATAATTAAAACATAATTTTTAAAAACCAGCATCTCCTACATTTTTCATTTTTCCCTTTCTCTTCTTCTTCACCATCACTACCACCATCATCACCCTCTTTATCTCTCTCTCTCTCTCTTTTCAACCCAACTCTCTCTCTCTCTAACCAACCCCCCCCCCCCCACCACCACCACCAAATTCGCCGCCACCACCACCAACCCCCACCCCTATCACCATCACCACCACCAAATCCGCCACACCGCAGCCTCCATCTAGCTCATGACCTAAACACATAAAATAAAATCTATTACCCCCCCCCCCCCCTCTTCAGTTCTCTCTTTCCAACCAATCCCACCGCAACCACCACCAAATCCGCCGCCACCAACACCAAATCCATAAGTAAATGGAAAGGTATTTCTACCTCTACTAATTTCCGATGCAACCAACTCCAAGTTGTCATATATCTTTAACTTACAATTTAATTCTAATCTGGAGCATAAGAGTATTGTAATGGGGCATTTTATAACGGGGAAGAGGGCCATGGCGCCCCATAGCGTCGCCCAACACCGAAACAGGGGGGCTATGGGGGTGATTTTTGAAGGAGCTGCTATTTGTACCGCGGCTTGAGAGGAAGAAGATTTAAAAAAGGACCATTGCAACGGTCAGAAAATTAAAAAAAAATCATTTTTAATATCTATAAATACTCCCCATATTTCATTTTTTTTTAAATTCATCACATTCTTGTTCCCTCTTCTCTACCTTTTTTTTATAAAAATCTAGAAATTACACCCACTTTCTTCTTAAAAAATAATGGGTTCCCAATCGGAAGATTCGTTCACCGATATTTACCGAAGATTTTTTTCACCCTAAGAAATCGCGGAGGAGGAAGAAGCGGTTACGAGTGCATGTACTCTCGCGATACAAGCAATGGAACACGTACGGCGTTCTCCTCCACGCCCCATTTTGAAGCGCACCTTTATCTTGCGAGATCGTGAAGCCGCGAATGAGCGTTTGATGAAAGACTATTTTGATCCCACATCGGTTCACGGACCCAATGTTTTTAGGCAGCGGTTTCGGATGAGCCAAAGGTTATTTTTGTGCATTAATAATGATTTGGAAGCTAAGTATGACTTCTTTAAGCAAAGAATGGACGCGGGAGGATATTTAGGGTTCACCTCAATTCAAAAGGTAACTTCCGCTTTACGCGTACTAGCATACGGAAACACGTACGACATCAACGACGAGTACTTGAAGATGGGGGGGAGAAAACAACACGAGATAGCGTGGAACAATTTTGCTATGGTATTGTTTTACTCACTTTTATATATTTATTTTTAATACATCACTAGTAAAATTATATATTTAATTATATTTTAGGTATATGCCAGTTATATGGAAAACGTTATTTGAGAAATCCCACTTGGAACGACCTTCAACAAATACAAGGTGCTTCTAGAAAAACATGGAATACCCGACATGATTGGTAGCTTGGATTGTTGTCAATGGCGTTGGTATAATTGTCCAACCGCATGGCGAGGTCAACATACACGGGGTGACCAGAAAGGGCCAACTTTGGTTTTACAAGCGGTTGCGTCATACGACCTTTGGGTTTGGTCGGCTTTCTTTGGTGTAGTCGGATGTATGAACGGCATTAATACCTTCGAGTGTTCACCATTGATAGAGAGCTACATTTCTGGAACGATACCAAAGGCCGGTTTTCATGCAAACAGGAACGACTACAAGTATGGCTACTATCTGGGCGATGGTATATACCCGGAGTATTCGAATATTGTTAAAACGTTTCTGAAACGTTTGATGCGAAAAGACAGTATTTTAAAAAACTACAAGAGTCTTCGCGAAAGGACATCGAGAGGTGTTTTGGGGTTCTTTAACAACGATGACATTTTATCAGAAATCCTTGTCGTGTGTGGCATAAGCAGTGTTGTAGAGATCGCTAGGCGCCAGTCGGGCGGTGGAGTACTGACTAGGGATTAATCGGGATTAATCAGGATTAATCGGATCGGAATTTATATATATAATTTTTAAATTTATATATATACACATACATTAATATCAATATAATACTTAAAAATAGTTCAAAATTCAAACAACTAAGTTTAAAACATAGCAAATCAAGTATTTAAACATTCAATACACATGTTAATATCAATATAATACTTAAAAATAGTTCAAAATTAAAACAATGAATTTAAAACATAGCAATTTAAGAATTTAAACATTCAAACATTAACATATCAGTCATGACCTCATAATATATGTTTTAATGGGTTAAAAACATGTTTTTTTTTTTTTTTTTTTTCAGATTGGAACTAAACAACTTGGGCCATGTATATTTTATGGTTAAAAACATTTGTTTGGGCTAGATTTAAACTAAGAAAGAGTGGGCCGATTAGAAACGATTTGGCCGACTTGGGCCGATTTGGGCCGCCTTGCACCGACTTGGACCGCCTACCGACTAATGGTCCGACTAGCTCAAAATTAATCAGTCAACGCTCGACTAGCGCCTAGGCGCCGCCTAGACGCCGATTAATTCCGATTTTTACAACACTTGGCATAAGGATACAATACGAATGGCCATGTATGCTTGCATCATTATGCATAATATGATCATAGAGGATGATGGAAATGCGATATGGCAAAACTATTTTCCGGAAGATGTAGTTGAAGGAATCAAAGCAACAATGGAAGAGAGACTCGTAAATGCTCAACTATTGCGATCTAAGGATATACATAACGCGTTAAAGGCGGATTTGGTCTAGCATGCTTGGGCAATTCGCCCAATTCGACACGATGGTGACGTCGAAGAAGATTCCGAGGAAGAAGAAGTTGAGGAATTCGAAGCTGGTAACTTTGAAAACATAGGTTTGGATGCTGGAGAAAGAAGGAGAGAACGACGATGAAGACGATGAATAAATGTATTGTTTTTTTTATTGTAATGTTTTTTTAAAATTTAATAAAAGTGTTAGAGATTAAATGAAAAAAAATAGGAAATTGTTTTTTTAAATAATTAATAAAAATAAAAATAAAAATTAATGATTAGGTAATGATAGTTAGTGGCTTTATGACTATGGGCTCTAGTGATATAATGCCCCATAAAACCTCTCTATGACGTGGCGCGCCACATGTCGCATAACGCCCCCAAAGGAGCTTTATGACTACACAGACTAAGACCCCCTGTTATGGGGCTGCATATGGCGCCCAAAGCCAAACATAGCGCCGCATGGCGCCATGAACACCGGGACGGGGGGCTGTATGAGGCAAAAAAAATTGGGGAGCGCTATAATTATCGCGGCGCCATGGGGGGAAGGTTTCAATGCTTGGACCAATAAAAAAAAGGTTAATGTTTTTATAATTATTTAATAAAAACGAAAATTAATAATTAGGTATTGATGGGTAGGGGCTTTATGACTACGGGCTTAAATGCATAACGCCCCATAACGCCTACCCGCACACGTGATGCGCCACGTGTCGCATAACGCCCACAAATGGGCGTTATCACTACGCATGGCCTAATAGAGATATTAAAGCCGCTGATTCTGTGCACAACTATCTCTACCAATTAAAGTCATTGTTGGATGAATTTGCACCAATCAAGTGAGCTTGCAGACACAACAGATTATTGGTAATGTAAATGGGCTTGCTTCAACATAACCTTAATTATTGTTTGTTGTAAATGTATTTAGGCATTAATTAATCCATAAAGTTCAATGAAATGGGCAAAAAGTTTCAGTGGGTCATCTCGACCTGTTTTGTCTTGTATTAAAAAATTATGCATTTGAACCTGGCTATTACCCTTCCTCTTTATCTTGTTTCTTGACTACTATAGTAGCTTGCAATGTTATTTCAGCATATGATAATTATTTTTATTCTTGTGGGGTGGGTTTGATGGTGGTGGCAGGGGCGGACCCACCCTTTGGCAAAGGTGGGCGGCCGCACCCCTTGAAAAAAGAAATTTAGTGTATATTTTGGGAAAAAAACCCGAATGCACCCCATGAAAATATTGTTGAACACTTCATCCGCACCCCCAACAAATAATTTCTGGGTCCGCCACTGTGGTGGGATTTAGCGGTCAAGGGCGGACCTAAGCCCAGCCCAGGGTGGGCGGGCGCACCCCCGGGAAAAAAAAAATTTAGTGCTAAGTTCCGTCGAAAATTCCCTCCGCACCCCTTGGAATTTTTCGTCCGCACCCCATGGAATTTTCCATCCGTACCTCTTGGAATTTTTTGTCCGCACCCCTTAGGTAAAAAGTGTTATCAATTTACATTTTAAAAATATTCTTTAGTAAACTCCTATTTTATAAAAAATACTACCTAAATTATATTACTTTTAATACCTAAATAACTAAACCAAAATACCCAATACATTTAACTAGCCCACTACTAAGTCTTAGCCCAATAAACAAACCCAACAAATCAACAATATTTCAAACTAAAATAAAATAAACAAGCTCAAAACCCTTACATATTCTATCATACTCTCTTTATCGTCCTTGCACGCCAGCGATCAGAACATCAACAGCGACAACAGTGAACAGTCAGCAGCCGCATACTACCGTAATCAGCCACGGGTAAGTTTCTTTGCTATTTTTGATGATTTTTGGTTGATATTATCCACCTCCAGCAGCCTATTATAGCCGCATACTAACCATAGTAGACATGTGCTTCGTTTTGTTTTCATTATGTTATGGTGGGTTATATATAAATTAAATTCTTTTGTTTTACATGACCCGACTCGACCTGAACCGACCCGATACGAACCGATTTTTTATTTATATACCTTGGGGCCTAAAATTTTTAAAAATGTTCCGCACCCCCATGGAAAATGTTAGTGCATTCATCTGTCGTCTTCGTCTTAAATCGAGTCTGGGTTGCATTGCGGTTCTGTACAAGTGTGATGTCATAAAGATGACATCATTACATGACATCATCACTTGTGATAGCTTGAACATGTGTGATAGCTTGAACATGTGTGATAGCTTGAGATGTCTGATAGCTTGAGATGTCTGTTAGCTTGAGATGTCTGTTAGCTTGAAATGTCTGATAGCTTGAACCATGTATGTGTCATTTCAAGCTGTCAAGCATTTAGTATATATAGGCTTGTCATGTGTTCATTTGAAGGTAACAGACCAGAGCCTTGTAACTTGTACCGAAGTGCTGCCGGTATATTTTGTGCATGTAATAGTTGTTAAATCAATACACAAGAAGGTTAAAGTGATATTCAAGCTGTTTCGAAGTCGGTTTCTTAGTTTCCGCCTCTGAAACTGATAAAATCTCTTCTGAACGACTCATTCGGGTCACAAACCGATCCTACAAGTGGTATCAGAGCTCAGGAGGAAGAGATCTTGCCAAAACAGCTTATTTTCATCACTTTTTCTGATTTCTACACCATTCTTTTTCAAATTTAAAATTTTTTTCATGGTAAAAACGGTTCAAATTCACACATCTTGTGCGTAATCATGTATTAACAAATCCTGGAAAGTTTCAGCACTAAAATCAACTTAAAAACTGGTTAAAATCATCTGCTCGCTTGAAATGTGTTCGAACTTGCTGACGTCATTGATTTTTCAAGCGAACTAGTCTGCTCGCTTGAAATAGTCTGCTCGCTTGAAATAGTCTGCTCGCTTGAAAACATCTGATCGTTTGATAGTACACCGCTTGAAACAATGACTGCTTGAATGACGACCGCTTGAAAACGATGACCGCTTGAACTGTTTCTGTTGTTCACGAGAAAAGTGCTTCGTGTTTTGTGTAAATCATTAATCGAGGATGTCAGTACTTTGGGTAAAGAAATCATGTGTCTACATATGTGAACGGCCCAATCAAGTTGGTGTATATCATGTGATTTCCTTTAAAAATACAATCAGTTTTGTATAAAATTGAGTTGTTGGTTAAGTGGATTGGGTGGCCAAATAGAATTTGATGTGTTTGTCGGCTCTTGCATGTTATCTGATCAAAAGTCTCTAGTGTAATTTTTGGTCCAATCAGCAAATCAGTTTGCATGTGACCAGGTGTGTGGAATTGTCGGATATTGATTGAATTCAAGTGAATACATTTTATAATCATTAAATAGTGGTGGTAGTTTTAGTGGATTTTGAGGTCCTATCAAAGTGAATTGTTACTTGAAATTGTTTGGTTTAGTGGAGGTCCAATGCATGCAGATTATTAGCGGCCCAATCAAATTGGAGTTTTGAATTAAAGTTCACGGCCCAATCACAAAATTCAAGTTTGTTGAAAAATTAGATATAGTGTCGGCTATTTGTTTTGGATTTGTCTAGTTGCATGTGATCGGAATTTGCATGTGCTTTCATTGGTTCAAGAGTTAAAATCATCGGCCCAAGTTTCATTATCATCGGCCCAATCAGTGAAGGCCCAATTGAATTCGCTTTGTATTGATCAAGCCTATTCATTCAGTGATCTCACTCCAACAACATTGAAACGTGTTTCAGAATCATGGATATCAATTTCTTTAATATGAATAGTGAAACATTTAATAGAATAAATGTACTAAAGAAAGAGTTTGACTCGTTTTCAGGTTGTCCAGGAGAAAGTACAAAGAGTATCATTGAGAGGTATAGCCATCTTGTTCGCTCAATGTCTAAGAAGGATATTCAGAAAAGTCCAAATGAATGGGTTGAGAAATTAGCCAACTCCATACCTCAACAAGAGTGGGGTACATATCTTTTGGATTTAAAAAGAACTGGAGAATACTCTAGATTGACAATTTGTCCATTCATTGAGAAACTGGAAGAACAGATGAAGAGAAATGCTGAGAAGAAGAAAAGTCAAAGTGGAAAATCAATATTAAAGAAGAGCAAGAGTAAAGGTGTCCAAGTGGGAGAGGAACAGACTAAAGAAATTTCAGTTTTGAAAGACGAGAAGAAAGCTGATGAGAAACAGATTTTTGATTTGAAGGAAAATTGTGAGAAGCTGAAATCTGAAAATGTTAAACTGTTAAGTGATTTGAACAGTTTGACATTGAAAAACGAGATTTTGAAAGAAAAGGAAAAAGAATTTGAAAATGAAAAATTAAAATTTGAAAAAGATTTTCAAAGTCAAATGAAGATTTTAGAAGATGAAAAATCTGCTATTTTTAAAAATATTCTTGAAAAACAGATTGAAATAAACTCTCATCTTCAGAAAATCATTCGACTTGAAAATGAAGCTGAAAAAGCTCGGATCAAAATCAAAGAGCTTGAAGAGAAATTGAAAGGTTTTGAGACCTCGTCATCAACACCAGATTATCCATGTCCAAAACCGATCAATTATGTTCCAATAAGTGACAATGTCACAAACTTTGACAAAGTCAAAGTTGAAGATTGTGATGAGAAAACTGATGATGAAGTTGAAAAAAGAAAAATATTTTTGAAGTTAAATGAAATGTTTAAAGAAACTGTTTTACATTCTACTGAAAAAGGTGAATGCTCAACGCAAAAACCTGTAAAGAAGAATGTGGAACAAAAACAAAAGGATAAAAAACCGAAAAATGTTCAAAAAGAAAATAAAAGCTCATCAGTTCAATCATCCAATCGTGATAAAAAATCATAAAAAGTTGAAAAACAAAACTCAAAAATTGTTGGTAATGAGTGGTGCAGGTCGGACCACAGAGCTCAAAAGCCAAATCCAGCAAACAAGAGGAGGAAAGATTATCACCAAGCCAAACAGTGCTTTGATCTGAATGTTTGGGTTGAAAATGGTGATTGGTACGATAACAGAGTGTGCTACAGATGTGGTTATCAAGGACACATTGCTGTTAACTGCCAGAGTTGGAGTTATGAGACGAGAAGATGCTTTAACTGCAACATCATTGGCCATATTGCTAGAGATTGCTCAATGAGATCAATGAGAAGATCGAGGGCTGAATCTCAGAAGCAGGTGAAGAAACCAGTCAATGTCAAGCCCAAAGAACAGAAGGTTCAAGAACCTAAAGTTCAAGAAAAGAAAGTGAAGCTTTCTCAGGGGCAAAAAGACAGACTGAGGAAGAAGAGGAAGAAGGCCAGAGAGTATCTGGAGAAGATTTTGTCCTCGGATACAACTGTTAAAACAGATAAAAGTTCTGATAAATCGTCTTACTCGCAAAAGAACAACAAATCAAGCAAAACGGATTCTTCAGATACAAATCTGAGGACGAAAGAGGGAAAGAAGAAGAAGAAAGTTTGTGGTGATGAATCTGTTTCTTCGGAAACAAAGGAGCCACATGTCGGTGATGAATCTGGCTCATCAAAGTCAGACAAGCCACGATCAGGCAATGAATCTGGTGTGGTAAAGCCAGAAGAGCCATGTGTTGAGGTAAAAAATGAGAATTCTGGTCTAACAATGGATGATGCAAATTTTTCACCATTGTTGAACAAGAATTCAGAATCACCCAAGGACCGTCAGGCTTGGGTGAATCTGTTTAAATGAAAAACCTGACTTGCCGGAGTTCCCAGGTTGGTAAATGTGGAGCAGGTATCGGCACATTTCTTGAGAAATTCACTTCGGTGATATTTCGACTTACAAGTGGTAAATCAGGGACATTAAGTTGTACTTGATTTTCTACAAGTGATGTTTGTAGATTGATCTTAAAAATGTTAATTTTTACAAGTGGTTAAAGAAAACAAGTTGTTGAATGATCCCCATGTTTGAGAAATGACTCACAAAACTAATTTTCCGGAAAAACCATTTTGATTAAAACAAACTTAAGTGTTTTGAAATCACTATGGGAAAATGTTTTGTTGTCAAGGGGAGTTCTGATTGTTCAAGCCAAGTGAATGGAGAATTGAAGTAATTCTCATCATGTTGTCACATTTATTGTACTGCTTGTTTTCAAATTTTCCCAGAAAATCAAAATTGAGACATATTTTGATTTTAGGGGGAGTAAAATTAAAAAAAAAAATTAGAAAATTTGAAAATGTCAAAAACATTGAAAAATGCAAAAATGAGTTTTGTTGTCAAAAAGAGGAAATGATAGTAGATCAGTTGGACTGTCACAGCATGCTAAAGAAATGGAGAGATAAAATGTGATAAGCGATCTCACTAAAGATGTGACGATAGGCTCAGCTAGACTAGTAGATTTGCGATAACGATACAAACCTAAAATGAAAAAGCCTAGTTCTAGTGGGAAACATGGTCAAAAGCATAGTACTTAGTTTTGTCCTTCTTGATTGTGTACCTACTCAGTAATCGCTGAATGTCGAAAGACATAAAACTGGTTAAGTTTGTGAACTTTCACAACTTTGCTAAAAAGTTGCTGTGATTGTGCATTTCATTTTGCAAAGATTTAAACTTGTTTTATTTCTTTATTTTGTTTAAGCATTGGACATCCTCTGCGTATACGTGAGTATCGACCTGGTTGTTAATGCCTAAACGTTCTGCTTTATTTTCTTTGGTGTTTCGTTTAAGCTTTGGACCTCCTCTGCGTATACGGAAGTATCGACCTCGTGGTTAAAGCCTAAACAACTTCAACTTGTTTTATTTTTCTTATTTTGTTTAAACATTGGACTTTCTCTGCGTATACGGAAGTATCGACCTGATTGTTAATGTTTAAACATTCTGCTTTGTTTTCGCACAAATCACAGTTGATAAAAGTTTAAAGGCATTACTTGAGTCAGTGTATTGCATGATGAGGGGATATGCTGAGATCGTGGGGTCCATAAGAACTTAGTGCAAATTAATATACCTTAAACGTATCGGTAAGCATGTCGAAAGTTTTTAGATTGAGTTTAAGTGGACAACAATATCGTCAATCAATGTGAATCGTTTAGAACTTAAAATGTTTAAAGCTTAACGGTGTTGGTGATTGATCTCATAAACTGATATGATCCTCCTACACAAACTCACAAAAATATTGTTTGTAAATATTTCATTTACTGCATTTCTGTTTCAGTCAAAAATTCAAAAAGATTTTAAGTGTGTTTTAGCATAAATTTTGTAAAAATCCAAAAAGATTTTCGACAACTGATGTTGGAGAGCTGATTTTCAAAATTCCGAGTGCTGAACATGATGAACAGGTTTGGGAGTGTGAGTTTAACAGAAGAAATTTGTTTTGAGAAAGAAAAGTTTGATTAGTTAATCGAGATCATTAATTTGAACTTGATGTAACTATTACTAGTAAGTTTTTCTTATTGATTTAAGTGAAAACTTATGTGGTGGTGAGAAAATTTGTGCAGGAGATGAACTGAACAGAGTTAAAGCCAGGATGCAATCTCAAGGTGATAGCTAATTCCAGACGGCGATCCCATCATGATGAGAGGGGGAGTCTGATGAGGTTAGAGCCAAAGAGAAGATCTTGGTATATGCTAAGAAAGAAAAGAGACTGATAAAGACTGAAGATGCGAAGACTCGAACATGTGTGATAGCTTGAGATGTCTTAAATCGAGTCTGGGTTGCATTGCGGTTCTGTACAAGTGTGATGTCATAAAGATGACATCATTACATGACATCATCACTTGTGATAGCTTGAACATGTGTGATAGCTTGAACATGTGTGATAGCTTGAGATGTCTGATAGCTTGAGATGTCTGTTAGCTTGAGATGTCTGTTAGCTTGAGATGTCTGTTAGCTTGAAATGTCTGATAGCTTGAACCATGTATGTGTCATTTCAAGCTGTCAAGCATTTAGTATATATAGGCTTGTCATGTGTTCATTTGAAGGTAACAGACCAGAGCCTTGTAACTTGTACCGAAGTGCTGCCGGTATATTTTGTGCATGTAATAGTTGTTAAATCAATACACAAGAAGGTTAAAATGATATTCAAGCTGTTTTGAAGTCGGTTTCTTAGTTTCCGCCTCTGAAACTGATAAAATCTCTTCTGAACGACTCATTCGGGTCACAAACCGATCCTACAGAAAAATTCATGGGTCCGCCACTGTTAGTGGTGGCGGATTTGGTGGTAGTTCCAATTTGGAACGGTGATCTGTGTATAGAAGAATCAGGAAGAAAGGTACAAGGAGTTTTGGTAATTAGCTAAGGCTGATTCTAAACACACCCCCCTCCTGATTATACCCCCCCTTGTGAGAGGAAAACTGCCGGTCTCACGCGGGCCCCACCTGTAAGTATGTGAGAGGAGGGGGTGTAAAAAGTAATTCGGGGGGGGGGGGGGTGTAGAAAGTAGCACCCTTAGCTAACGTTTCAATGGAATGTTGAGAATTCCTTTCACTATGTGAAGTGAAGGATTGTTAAAATCCAATAAATGATGGAATTAATTGCAAATGCAATTCAATTCATACCAACTAGAGGTGCACAAATCGGGTATTTTTAATAACTGGTTCCGGTTATTTGATCAAAAACCATACCCTGTGTGCTTGATTCCGGGCAGGGTTTGATTCCGGTTCTTAAGAAATCGGGTATTAAAATGCCCTATTTTTGGGTTTTTTAGACCCTATTTCCAAGTTTTTTTGTTCTATATTTTCGTATTTTTTAATACTTTATTGCTTTTTTATTACCCTATTTTTCTCTTATTTTTGTCTTATGCATTGTATAATGTAAGAAAATTAAAATAAATGCACTAACATAAATTTAAAAGAAAGATATTAGAATCATGTATTGGGGCACTAACATAAATTTAAAAGAAAGATATTAGAATCATGTATTGGGGATAGACGGGTATAATCGGTTCCGTTCCGGTTCTTGTCCGGTTTCGGGTATTAATCGGGTGTGATCGGTTCCGGTTCCAGGTATTGAGGTCAAAATGCATACCCTATCTATACCCTACGGGTAGGGTCTGTTCCGGTTTCGGATATAGAATACCTGGGAATATAAATACTACACGTCAAAATTAGCCAATGGAATCAAACCGATTGTGACCACGAATATTGAACTATTCCCCCATGAATACTAGAGATACAAACATTGTCAATTGTTGAACCTTCACGTTTAAGGTTTTGTAGAGATAAAACAGTCCTAGATAAATAACAACACTTAACACTTTATTTTGGTCTCCTGGTTCCCGTTACACAGTAGCCGACAACACCAACACATAGGGTATGTTTGGCATGGAGCTTTTAGGAGCTTTTAGGAGCTTCTAGCTTTAAGCTTTTAAGAAAAAGCTCCTAGTCAATAAAAAGCCTTGTTTGGTTGAAGGAGCTTTAAGCTTTTAGGTTAGAAGCTTGAAGCTTTTGTTTGAACGCTACCACTAGTAGCGTTTAGAAGGAGCTACAAGCTTTTAGGGAAAAATGACGATTTTAACCACTAAAAATAAGGAAATTTTTAATGCACCAACTTTCTAAATTTTTAGTTATGTCCATTTTGGTCATTTTATACATTTTATTAAAAGCTCCAGCTACTCTACCAAACACCAAATATATCTAAAAAGCTACAGCTACTAGCTACCAGCTACAGCTACCAGCTTCCAGCCACCAGCTACCAGCTTCCAGCTTTCAGCTACCAGCCACCAGCTACTTTTGCCAAACATACCCATAGTCTTTCCTCCCCGCCTCGATCTCCGTGCGGCTCTCCCAAGAGGGAACCGGCCAACCGCACCCCAAGGCCCAAACGTGCCGTCCAGAATCTTTTTTATTCCAACAAAAAGCCCAAATAAGCCCATTAACTCTTTAATCTAATTAATCCATAAGAAATTGGTTTCTGCAAATCCAAGGAAAACATGTGGATCTATTTATTTTGATTTTTTAATATCTTTTATTCTTAAACTATTTTAAGGTTTCTGCAATCCAAGGAAAACATGTGGATCTATTTATTTTGATTTTTTTAATATATTTTATTCTTAAACTATTTTAAGTTAAATTCATTTGGTTATCACTTATAACAGCAAATAACATGGTATGAAATTTGACCCCTTAATATCAACGTGTTTTAGATGCATCAATCAGTGACCCCTTTAAAGGCTACCGGGCAATAAAAAACAAATCCATGAACTGCTTAATAGGCAAAACACACAATATTGGGTGTGTATCTCCAACGTAAGAAGTCGGATGTTTGGATGGTCTCCACATATTGTCAAGAAAACAGAGTTTTTACAATCAACCAAACCCAACAATATTTTTGGTCTACTTTCTTGTACCATGAAAAACAAGTCATCTGGACAAGTACTAGATAAACATTTGTGAGCATCTATGGTGAGGAAACAATTGTAACGTTTTTGAGTTCAATAACAAATGCAAAACATGTCAAAATGATTTATAAAATAGAAAAATGCCAAGCAAATGTTTTTTATTTCCCATGTTTGTGTCAAACCCATGACAATACAGCTACCATCCAGTCCGGTTCAAATATCGAACCATTGGTTCAATTCTACACTATCATTTCAAGAAAAAAGAACTCGAAACATTATGCTCTTTCAGTTGGAAGCTGCGACCAATGCCATATGCTCAATCAGATCCAACACCCGATTGCTGCACAAACCAATTTTAAACACTCGTTTAGTAACCCACATTTCCACGACCAGCAGGGCCCGAATGACAAAAAGCAAGACATGCTTTGTTACCTGTAACCCCACTCATTGTCGTACCAGGACACCAGCTTCACAAATGATGCACTTAGCCCTATGCCGGCCTTTGCATCAAAGATACTTGACCTGAAATGGTCAAAGTCAACATCTTCATCAGTCTACTCAAATATGAGAAAGTCAAAAGCCAAAATGAACACTAAAATGACCTGGAATCGCCAACAAAATCATTGGAGACAACGTCTTCATCAGTGTACCCAAGGATTCCTTGCATGGGACCCTCAGAAGCATACCTTCAATATAAAGAGAGACCATTTATGAGGCAACTTGCTAAGTATGCGATAACTACATTAGACTAAACAGTGTAATATTAGATGGCATACTTAATTGCAGCTTTAACATCTTCATAAGAAGCACTCTTCTCAAGTCGACAAGTTAAATCCACAACAGAAACATTAGCTGTCGGGACCCTAAAGGCCATACCCGTCAATTTTCCATTTAGTTCTGGTAACACCTTCCCAACAGCCTGTAATTTTTACATAAAACAATAAAACTTATGTGTTCACAATCTATTTTCATCTTCAAACATCCCCAAATTATTGCAAATTTCAGAAATCAAGCATATACAGAGTAGGAAAATAAAAAGTTTCCACTTTTAACCGATCAGATAATTTAAAAATACGCGTTATTTGAAGACCCTTGTATAGTTGTATACCTTGGCAGCACCAGTTGAACTAGGGATGATATTTTGTGCAGCACCACGACCTCCACGCCAGTCCTTCATTGAAGGCCCATCAACGGTTTTTTGTGTAGCTGAACAAATATGGACAAAATGATATAACCATGATTTTTTGTAAATGAAAGGAACGAAGAGGGTTTATAATTTTTAAACATGTATATGCACAAACATAAACAGACCTGTGGTTGCATGCACAGTTGTCATTAGACCTTCAACAATACCAAACTCCTCATGAACCACCTGTACAAGAGGAGCATTTCAACAGGAGTCGAAAAGACTATTTTAATATGCAAATGCTCTTCTGTTTAAACCACGAGGCCCACGAATCACAATTGCAGAAAACAAAAATTAAGTTGTACCTTGGCCAAAGGAGCCAAGCAATTAGTGGTGCAGCTAGCATTGGATACAATATCCATGTTTGGCTTGTAGGTGGTCTCGTTTACTCCTACAACAAACATAGGTGCATCGGCTGATGGAGCGGAGATCACCACCTTCTTCGCACCACCCTGCACATTGACAAAAAAGTCAACCTAGGGGTACAAATGTCCTTTGAAAGTTAAAGTAAACAAAGCCGTGATTTTTTACCTTCTTGTGTGCTGAAGCCTTATCAAGAGTTGTAAAAACACCAGAAGACTCTACAACATAGTCAGCTCCAAAATCACCCCAAGGGATGGTTGCAGGGTCTCTGAACACGTATGAAGTTAACGTTTATGCCAAAAAAATAGAAGCTCATTTCACAAGTAAAAAATGTAAAAAAAAAAAAAAAAAAAAAAAAAAAAACTATTAACCAAACGAAGACCACCTATATACCTTTGGCTAGTAACTTTAATATGCTTCCCATTGATTTCCAAAGTGGACTCATCAACAACCGAGATGGTTCCTTTAAATGGGCCATGTGTAGAATCATACTTCAACATGTAAGCCTGGAGAAGACATTCATTTCATGGCTATCTTTCAAATACATTTTATAACCCTCGTATCTACTAATATGACCAATTAACATTTAGTTGTATGTTTCATTGCATGACATTTAAAAGGCCAGAGTTGATGCACCATTGAGCAATATTTGGACTTAAAAAGGCCAAAACATTAGACCAATCACTGATCAAAAGGAATCATAGTTATTGTAAAGTTCAACCTTAGTCCTTACCATGTACTTGGAATCAATAAACGGGTCGTTGACCGCAACAACCTCGATATCATCTCTAAATATTGCTATTCTCAATACCAGCCTTCCAATTCTTCCAAAACCTGCAAGGTTAACACGACAATGCTCTTCAATCTCCACGCTTATAGACCGTAACAAACAAAATAAATGATATACATGTTCACTTTCATAAGATAAAGTAATTTGTCAACCCCAATTTCAATCTCATACACCTTAAATGTGCACAATTAGCACATAAATTGCCTGAATATCACATCACATCACCATCCTTAAAAAGAAGAATTATAAACAACAATAACATACCATTAATTCCAACCTTAGTCTTCCCACCGGTACCAGACTCTATAAAACATTCAATTTGCCAGAAAAAAAAAAGTAAGAAACAGTTGAAGCATTTAATCAAACAGGTAGAGTGCATGTTATAAACGCATAAACATCTTCTTTCTTACTCGTAACAATTGACGGCATCTGCGTAGCAGTAGCATTAATTAAACAATTTCTTCGTGAATTAGATGTCCTGCATGATTAAATTCAAATCAAACCACCACCAAAATCAATCAATAAATCAAACAATTCATCAAAAACCTAAACACAAACCTCAACTGTAAAGACGTAGATCCAACCGAACCAAACGATGCGGACTGAAGCTTTGGGGCCGGTCGAGTGGCGGAGAGAGACTGACGGGATGACTCGAGAACAAGTGGTGGGTTGGTTGATCGGAGAAGTGAAGAGAAAGCCATGAATGTGGGTTGGTAGAAACCCTAGAGAGAGAAAGAAGAAAGGGGTGGGTGGGTTTAGAGAGAGAGAGATGAGAAAAAGGTGTATTTAAATGGTGGAAGTTGGCGGAGATTGTTAGAAGAATAGGAAGGAAAGCAGGTGTTATACGACTCTTGGGTTCGTTCTGTTGGTCGTTAGTTTACAGCTGTTATAATATAATATTTAAAACGAGAATAAGGGTGGTGGTGTAACGGTGGTGATGTGGTGGTGTAACGGTGGTGGTGGAGGATCTGGGTTTTGTCGTATCGCGGAATAAGGGGAAGTGCCGGGTGACGTGGGCTTAGTTTATGATGTCAAAAGTGTCGTGTTGTGGGGCTTCACGTTTTTTTCACCTAACTCCATTATTGTAAATCTCGCCCGTATTTCCATTTCCATTTCCAAAAATAACAAAAAGAAATGGGGTGTTGTTATATATGCTTTTTAAGTATGAACCCTTGAAAAATCAGTGCATTTTTTTTTTTTGTAGTGTGTTTGCTCAAGATTTTGTTGGGATCAAACTATCCTAGATTCATAGCTAATCATTATTTGTCATCTCATTTTATTATTTTCATCACATCTTACTCATATTGTAACAAGCTAATATGAAGTATGCTCATTTGGTAGAGGTTTGTGTCTCTTAGTGGAAGATTTTAGGTTTAATTTCAAGCAAGGGTGATAATTTGGTCTAATTTATTGGTGAGTAGGAGTTGTGTACCATTAGCCATTCAAAAAAAAAAAAAAAAAACTTGTAACACACATGACATTTATCACTAACACCATTTCAGCTTTGACTGAGTTGTAGAAGCTTTTGCCATTTGGAGAAAATACCATCTGCAAACCTAGTATAGGTGTGATTAAGTATTTATTAGGGTGTATCTATTTGCACACTCATTTGTCTATTGACACACCAAAAATGTGTTTTTTTATCTTATATGCAAACCCTGCAGTGTCGAGCTTTTGCCAAAGCGTGGCTTTTTGGTCCGGTCAACCAGACAAAGACTGACGGGTCTGTTGACCGGACCAAAACGCCGAGCTTTGGCCGCGTTTTGGTCCTGTCAACCAGACAAAATCTGGTTGACAGGACCAAAACGCGGCCAAAGCTCGGCGTTTTGATCCGGTCAACAGATGAAAGACCGTGTCGTACCGATCAGTCAAAAACCCAATTAAACCTAGGTAGCTAGGGTAAGTCGGGTATCGAATCCACGAAGAGCATGTGGTCAGTATCGCATGACATGTTCGACTAGTTAGACTATTTTCAAAAATGTACAAATTGATTATGAAGCTTGCTTATTTTTTATTTGTTTGTTAGGTTTTGAAAAGGAGTCGGACTAAGCCGAAAAATTGATATTATTTAAAACTACTGTTGATTAACTAAGATAGCAAACTAAATTACTAAATGATTGAAACAAGAAACTAGAAACAAGTTCCACACCCGGTTTCGGTAATTGCTAACCTAGGGTTTCTACAAATTTTAGATTCAACTCAATTGCATACGATTAGCGGATTTAGTGTACCGTGACTTAGGTGCCAATAACTATCAACGTTTCGAAAAACGGACAAGAATGCACTTTGTAATCAACACAAGTAAAACCTAACCACGACAATGCATAACTACACATAACCATTTCGTAAAGTCATAACTTTTAACATCGTTCGACAATTTACGAATACGAAACAAATGTAAACTATTGTCAATGGTTTCAAAAATCAAACACAATTTGTCACAAAGTTGAAGCAAGAAACAATTCGAAACCCTAAATTAAACAACTACCTATACCGGGGTGAAACCGAGGAGACTAGCCGTTCATAGTCGAAGAAGCACGATCACCGGAGGATGAACACGAACCCTGAACCATAATCTTCAAGTCTTGAGGAGAGGTGGAAGTTAGGGTTTGAAGATGAAGGTGGAAGAGGATGATGGTGATGATGGAATGATGGAGATGGTGATTTGATTAGGGTTAGGATGAAGATGGTGTTAGTGGTTGTGTTAGGATTGATTAGGGATGAATTGGATCATCAAGAATGGTTTCAAGGAGGTGTTTTTACCTCCCAAGGTTCGTAACCCCCAAAAAATGGTCAAACAAAACGTTATAACTCGTCAAAGATCAACAAGAAACAAGATTTTGCGACTCAGCAAACGGAGGCCCGTCGCCGACGGCCATAGGGGCGTCCCCGACGGCCTCTGGTTTTGCCGGTTTTGTCCGAAACTGTTTTCTTCATAACTTCTTCGTTATAGCTCCGTTTTACTCACCGTTTTCGCGCACGTTCTCGTAATTCAGCCCTCTATCATGCCATCTTCCAATATATTCATTTTAAATCCATTAACATTCCACAAAACACATCCAATCTTCGTGTTTAACCCGGTTTTGTTCATTTCACGTCCCCGGTGCTCCGTTTAGCTCCCGATTAGCTCCTTAAACTCTTTTAGACCTGTAAACACAAATCCCATTAAAAGTAGGCTATTCAAGATTAAAATCTATGTAAAAGCATCAACTTAAGTACAAACGATCATCGGTTTTCGACCACGTATCACATCCCCACACTTGTCTTTTGCTTGCCCTCAAGCAAATCTGTTTTTCACTTTCACGTGGGTCGAACGAGAAACACACATCCCATCCCCGAGACTAAAGTTAAGGTCTAAAGTCATACCCGGTTCAAACTTTTTACAATTTACGAAATATCTAACGGTAAAGTGAATAATCACATATAAAATGGTTATCGAAGATTAACTCGCCTTTGAAACTAATAAATCATGCACACCCCTCACAATGTTCTCTCCACTCGGTTTAAAATTTGGCTAATAGATAATGAATTAGCACTTTTCAAGTAATCACTCAAAACCGATTAGAACACGTACCCGCATAGGCTTGCAACTCAATCGTTCTCCACCACCGAACACGAATACTAAGTACAAGTCATAAGGTCTTTGGAGGGTTGTAATGGGGTTAGGCGAAGGGTAGGAAATAGGATATTTTAAAGTGGCTAAGGTGATGAAAATTCGATTTTTATTACAAAAGACTACTCTAAACAAAACTAAACTATAAACATCAACTACAAGGCAACAACTTTAGCCTTTTATTTCTCAAACTAAGAACATATATTTTTGTTCTTTTCTCACAATTTTCTATCTTTTTCATACATTTTCTGATTTTTTTTCTTTTTTTTTCTTTTTTTTATGCAAACAAACAAATACAACTATACAAACTTTACTCCTATAATCGAATTTCCATTACACGGGTTTAAAAGAAAAAAGTTTTAAGGTTATGGGCTAAAGGGTAGTCAAACGAAAGGATTAGGCTCAAAATTGGCTACTAGGGGATAATCTTTGGGTAAGGATATAAAAATGGTGTAACAGGAAAAGGTTTACCTAATGCCTTAATCATTCTCGTGCTTGTATTCGGTCTATGGTCTCGAACGTATCAAAAGTTGCAAGTTCTACAATACGCGACTAATGGTCCACTCAAACAAAGAAACATGTATATGTAAATCTATGATATAAAAGTGGCTCAAAACCTCACGTATAAGGGTATGGTATGTGATATGCATAAAATGCTAGTTCCTTATGCGAATTATTCCCAAATAACCACCCGCTAAATACTCGTCATGCTATTAATTTGAACTTGACCATGACAAAAGACCAAATGGGTTGTGCAATCCCTCGTTGACTTAATTACTTGTGCTTTTAAGATCGCTTTTTAAACAAGAAATTTTGAAAATTTTTTGAAATTTCCCCCATCGCCACACTTGAGGTAAGCATTGTCCTCAATGTGTAGTATTTAAATGAACGGGTCAAAATCGAAAACTTTTACTACTCCCCCATCCCCACACTTGAGGTAAACATTGTCCTCAATGTGTAAGAACTAGAGTTTAAAACGCACAAGGGATGTGACACGGCTAACCTTCCAAAATTTCACCCCGGAAAAATAAAATACAAAATACAATCCACTTATTACTAAACTAAGAATCAAGGTAAAAAGGAAACGCATGCACCTGATTTTTGTCGCTTGATGCTCATATCTTCTTCTTCTCTTCATAAAAACGGTTGTCTCTCGAACATCATGTACCTACAAATTCTAACCCTTGTGTAGAAGCATGCTTCTCACAACCATTGAAATTTGTTAGGTGGTTAGTTCTACCATTTTTATAAAAGTGTTACCAAATCATGCGTTAAATTACCTTGATTTTTTTTTGTGGAAAAATAAGTTACAACAATAACAAGCCTAACTCACTTTCGTAGGAATCACGGTTGCATTTAGCTTATGCAACAAGTCCTTTTAAACCCCCCAATAGCTTGGGAGGACGAGAGGTCTCGTGAGGGTTATATAGGGAACACACCCACAACGTTCATTTAACTAATAAAAGAAAAAAAATAAAAAATAAAAATAAAACGAATAATAGTACAAACTCTACAACAATTATACCTGATTTGCCTCTCATGGTGGTCGAAGTGCACATTTTCCTACCGAGTTGCCTACATACGCTCGGTGTTTGGCATGCCGGATCCATTCTCTTTTTATTTTGCTTGGCATGCATATTGTACAACTTTGGGGTCGCTTCTTACTAAACTGGCCTATGTCTTGCAACGCCACCCTTCGAATCCTTATACCCGAACCCGCATCCCCAACTTTGTTGGTTGGAGTGATAAGTATGGGAGAAGGATGGATATGAACGTGGGCATCTTTCGAATCCGACTCGTCTCGCGGTGTGATGTCTTCCGCTCGGTTCAAACATTCATTTTCTTGCTCGGGAAGATCGATAAACTCTTCCACCACATCACCATCTACTATTGTACCATTGGCCCAAACCTCTTGGTCTCGTTTAAGTTGGGCTAATTCCTCCGCTAATTGACGCACTTGCACCACCAATGCTTCATGGGCTTTATCTCTCACTTCATTCGCTTTCTTCAAATCTTTGATATCCTGGTGAT
This sequence comes from Helianthus tuberosus, assembly GCA_030545235.1. Taxonomy (NCBI): domain Eukaryota; kingdom Viridiplantae; phylum Streptophyta; class Magnoliopsida; order Asterales; family Asteraceae; genus Helianthus; species Helianthus tuberosus. The sequence goes on from CM060412.1 coordinate 40,843,491, forward strand.
ATTCTTTCACCATGTTCATGAGAGCATCAAGCTTGGAATGCATCGACTCTTGTGGTTTCTCGTATACCGGTTGAGGGTATTCATTATAATAATCATCATACTCCTCCTCCCGGTAACTTGAGAAATATGGTGATTTGGGTTCATCGTAATAGTCTTGATAATGTGGTGGTGGCTTGTAACCGGACTTTATTTTTTCTTTCCAAAACACTGGATCTTTCCAAAACACTGGACAATCTTCATGTATGTGAACTTTTCCACAACAAGGACATGACTGATAAGCGTCATTTTCTTGTTCCGGTGGTGGAGGTCTAATGTATGGAGAATGTGAGGATGGACCATTGAAATCTGCATAATCCGCCCTCCTATATTCAAACAATCCGCTGAGGTAGTCTTCCCGTTCCTTGTTGGCTTGAACTTTTTCGTAGAAAACATAGCAATCCTCTAAATAGTGCTCTCCACTTCTGCAACACTCACACGGATCATCATCTACCCAATTCATATTGAAAGATGGTACCTGCAAAACATGTACCTGCACAAACAAGCTCGACCACCCAAAGTAAAATCACAAAAATACAAGAAAGAAAAACTAAACTAAAATCGAACAAGCAATGAAATACTAAGCGCACTAGCTCCCCGGCAACAGCGCCATTTTGACGTGACCGTGTCGTACCGATCAGTCAAAAACCCAATTAAACCTAGGTAGCTAGGGTAAGTCGGGTATCGAATCCACGAAGAGCATGTGGTCAGTATCGCATGACATGTTCGACTAGTTAGACTATTTTCAAAAATGTACAAATTGATTATGAAGCTTGCTTATTTTTTATTTGTTTGTTAGGTTTTGAAAAGGAGTCGGACTAAGCCAAAAAATTGATATTATTTAAAACTACTGTTGATTAACTAAGATAGCAAACTAAATTACTAAATGATTGAAACAAGAAACTAGAAACAAGTTCCACACCCGGTTTCGGTAATTGCTAACCTCGGGTTTCTACAAATTTTAGATTCAACTCAATTGCATACGATTAGCGGATTTAGTGTACCGTGACTTAGGTGCCAATAACTATCAACGTTTCGAAAAACGGACAAGAATGCACTTTGTAATCAACACAAGTAAAACCTAACCACGACAATGCATAACTACACATAACCATTTCGTAAAGTCATAACTTTTAACATCGTTCGACAATTTACGAATACGAAACAAATGTAAACTATTGTCAATGGTTTCAAAAATCAAACACAATTTGTCACAAAGTTGAAGCAAGAAACAATTCGAAACCCTAAATTAAACAACTACCTATACCGGGGTGAAACCGAGGAGACTAGCCGTTCATAGTCGAAGAAGCACGATCACCGGAGGATGAACACGAACCCTGAACCATATTCTTCAAGTCTTGAGGAGAGGTGGAAGTTAGGGTTTGAAGATGAAGGTGGAAGAGGATGATGGTGATGATGGAATGATGGAGATGGTGATTTGATTAGGGTTAGGATGAAGATGGTGTTAGTGGTTGTGTTAGGATTGATTAGGGATGAATTGGATCATCAAGAATGGTTCCAAGGAGGTGTTTTTACCTCCCAAGGTTCGTAACCCCCGAAAAATGGTCAAACAAAACGTTATAACTCGTCAAAGATCAACAAGAAACAAGATTTTGCGACTCAGCAAACGGAGGCCCGTCGCCGACGGCCATAGGGGCGTCCCCGACGGCCTCTGGTTTTGCCGGTTTTGTCCGAAACTGTTTTCTTCATAACTTCTTCGTTATAGCTCTGTTTTACTCACCGTTTTCGCGCACGTTCTCGTAATTCAGCCCTCTATCATGCCATCTTCCAATATATTCATTTTAAATCCATTAATATTCCACAAAACACATCCAATCTTCGTGTTTAACCCGGTTTTGTTCATTTCACATCCCCGATGCTCCGTTTAGCTCCCGATTAGCTCCTTAAACTCTTTTAGACCTGTAAACACAAATCCCATTAAAAGTAGGCTATTCAAGATTAAAAGCTATGTAAAAGCATCAACTTAAGTACAAATGATCATCGGTTTTCGACCACGTATCAACAGACCCGTCAGACACCCGTCAGTCTTTGTCTGGTTGATCGGACCAAAACGCCGCGTTTTGACCATAGCTCGACACTGCAGGGTATGCACATAGAACAAAAAAAACACCTTTTTGATGTGTAGATAGTTTGAGCCATTTATTAATGTATTTTAGGAGTGGGAACTATGTAACATTTGCCATTAAAAAAACATTTTGTCACTAACTTTTTTTGTTTTTAAATAAAATAAAATATGAAAGACAAATAAATAAAAATTGCATGAAACTTAAAAAAAAATACAGTAAAAATAACGCTTCATAACCTTAAAAAAACTAAACGTTGCAAAGAAAAAGCGACTGAATATGAGGAAATAAAAAACAACGTAAAAGTTACCGAGCCCATTCCACTTCGCATAAATTTCCCGTTTGCGTTCTATGAGAATCAACTTGTACATTTCTTGGGTGTTTTCATGTGGTTGGCTCAAAACTTTCAAATCTTTATTCTTCTCTATCTCATGCAAGTGTTTCATGTATTGTTTTTGTAAGGACTCTAAAAAATATCCTAATTTGACCCATAAATGAAAACCCTGACCCCTGAAACCTTACCCTACATCAAAAATCAAGAAAAACAAAACTTATAGGTTTCAGGCGGGCCGCGTAAGAGACAAGACATGTCTTACGCGGGCCGCGTCAACCCTGAGTTTGACCGGATAAGTATCCGGGCCACGTATCAACCACCTGTCAAGCCTAAGCCATGACCATGCAAACCTATACGTAGACTGGGCGGCCACGCGGGCCGCGTAAGATATAGGGGATGGGTTACGCGGGCCGCGTAAGGTCCTAAATTCAGCTATAAATAGCCCGTCACTTGCACAATCCACTGGTGTCAAAATCTTTTCGTAAAAACGAATTGATAGTACTCTGAAGTCGAAATTTCATATATAATTAGCAAGGCGCTGCTCCGATACCGGGTATTAACTCGATCGCTGCTACGATTCAATGTCCGATCGATTAAACTATCCAATGGATGTTTAAGTGCTGCCCACATTAGGGTTTATGCTTTGTCATTCGTCGTTAATTCGATGAATGTTTAAGTATCGCACTTTGTCATTCATAGTGAAGGTTTAATCTCGTGAGTTATCGTAAATGCTGTATTAGTTACTAACTGAGTTCGTGTGCATGTTATTAAATTTAGGTTAAAAGGCTAATCAGTAGGCTAGGCTCTGCTCAAATAAATCTGCAATGTGAGTCATTCTCTTTTATTCAAAGTGTTTTATAAATTCTTAAATATTTTCAGAGTTATAATTACAGTGATTAAGTATATGTAATCACCAAATTACAGCCAATATGTGGGGTTTTGTATACATTACTTTATAATCGTCACCATTGGGGCAACCAATGGGGGATATGACCATAGTCACAGAAACGAGTCGAGTGACAAATACTGTGGGTAGTTGGTTGATATCAGGAAACATTGTAATCTCTCTTAATACTGTAAATTATAACAAACAGGTCGTTTTAGTAAAAAGAATGATTCACCAGTATTTCCCGCTGACAAAACCTTTTTCAAACATGTTTCAGGTGATCTGTTGTGATCCAAGAAAAAGTGTCGCGAAGCACTACAAGCTTAAGGAAGTGGCTCAATATAAAATAAAGAAACATGTTTTGTAAAATAAAGATTTCTCCGTGAAATCATATGATTGTAAATTACCGGGATTAATCCCAAATTGTGAAATAAAATAATCGGGAAATTTCAGTTATAAAAAAAAGATCCTGTCAAAATCTTCAGCTGTTAACTCAATTATATAAATACCACGGGATTTTCTGTCCCGCGGCTCCTGAAACGGGTCAAACCGGATCGGGGGCCGTGACAGAAAAAGGTGGTATCAGAGCCACTGATTTAAGCCTATTTAAGTATTTAGAAAATACTTAATTTTACTAATTGTTATTCTGTGATTATGTGTTTTATTAATTAACTATTTGTTAGTTACAGTATGGGTAAGCAAAAGCTTTCAAATATCTATCTTAAATTAGATAGGTCTTCCAACGAGAAGGGAAGTTCATCTCAAACAAAATCCTCAAAATACCCAACAAATATTGATGAAGGAATATTTGTTCGAAAATCACACTATGAGGAACTACTTTCTCCTGATAAAAGAAGTTTGATTATTAGGAAAAGTCAGGAGAAAATAAAGAAATCCCGAGAAAAGAAAGTTAACCAGGAAACCCAGGAATTAACCAGTAAATCACCGTGGGAAGACCAGTTAGATGAAAAATGGGCAGATCTTTATATGCTAGCTACTGTAGCCGTAAATGCAAATCTTTAAAATATTCAAGTTTTAGTACCCTTATCACCTACAAGCCAGAAACCTTATCCAGTAAATAAATAAGTTTACAAATAAACCTCAGTATATTTTTAATTTCAGTTGCTCTTTGTATTAAATTAGTCACTTGGTATGCAATAATATTTAAAGATCATCCATGAAATTTTGTTATAAAATTTTAACTTAGCATTTTGTGTATTTTGCATATATGCTAAACAGCATGAACGACTTGTCTGAAGCCCTTCAAAACCTAAATCTCTATCCGATGAAAATAGAAGTTTCCAGAGATTTCAATAGGTATATACCAGACATAGAAGAACCTATGGAATTCAATGCTCCACCTCCGGAGAAACCCAAGCCTAAGAAAAGAAGAAGATTTGTGGGATGGAGGCGTGTGCGCAGGAGGAAACCCGCGACAAGGAAGATTCCTAAAATAGAAAATCCCTTAGAGAAAGGGAAAGGGATTGAAGTTGGGGAAAGTTCTAGGTAGATGGAAATGCAGTTTGGGGAATATTCTAGGCAAATGGAAAAGGAGTTTGGGGAAGGTTCTATGCAAAATCAGATGGAACTTGGGGAAAGCTCTAGACAAATTGTGGAGTTACCTTTTCAAGAAGAATTAGATCAAGCATTGGCAAGCTGTGATATAGTCAGGCATGTCAATAATAATTTCTACTCTCATCCTATTGAAAATCAACTCCCTATAAACTTAGAACCAGCAATCCCAGAACCAATAATCCACACCCAACCTCTAGGAATGGATGAGTGGTGGACTAATGATTGGCAGTTCCAAAACCTGCTCAACAGTCCTTATTCCTTTCTCCCCCAGTTCGATCCAGAACCTCTACCAAATCCACCGATGAGTAATGAGAATATGGCTGAACTCCGCCATTTTAGCGAAGAACTGATGGATGCTGGGAATAGGATCCGAGAAATAGGAGGACAAATTTCATGGAAATATGATGAAAGGGAACATCGTTATTAAAGATGCAAGTTGACGAGGGAGAAGTAGGTGGTGAATCTGTGTTTGTATAATAACAGTAATATTAATAAAAATCAGTATGTGTAAAATAAACAATAAAACGGCTGTAAGATAAAAATGTATATGGAAGCATAATATAATCTATAAAATAAATGAAAATTTAGAAAATTTACAATTTTGGTTGTATATTTGTTTACGTGATTATGTGCAATTAATTGTTATATTGGATTGTTTCTTATTCTATACTAATTATTTATCTATAAATTAATTATCAGATGGCAAACATTGGTAATGAACCAGTAAATGAAGTAAATCAATCTGAGCAAAATCAGGAAGAGCAATTGTTAAATAGGCAAGATATCGAGGATATCGTTGCTCAAGGAATAGCCAATGCTATTCCAGCAATCATTGCTGCTGCCCAGAAACCTGTTAAACCTCAATCAATCATTCCTAGTAAACGTACACAAGGCGACAATTTTAGTAATAGTATAAACGGAGGAGGCAATCATATTAATAATAACAATAATGATCTGCAAGCCCCAATTTTCAAGAAAATGAAAGCTGCAACACCTGGTTGCACTTACAAAGAATTTCTTGCCTGTAAACCAGCTGAGTTTGCAGGTAACGAAGGGGCTATTGCAGCACTGCGTTGGTTAGAGAAAACTGAGGCAGTAATCACTATAAGTAAATGTGCTGAGGAAGATCAAGTTATGTATGCGTCAAATCTTTTTAAAGAATGGGCGCTAGAATGGTGGAACACAGTGTTACAAGCTAAAAGAAGGATCGAGGCATATGCCATGAACTGGGAAGAATTTAAGAATCTTATAGAAAGAAAATTCTGTCCCGAATATGAAAAAGATCAAATGGCAAATAAGTTCCTAAACCACCGGATGGTGAATGTGGACTGTCGAGGATATACTTCGACATTCTTCGAATATGCTAGAGTGGTACCAACGCTGGCTTCGCCAGAGCCGGTACTCATTTCTCGCTATATTTGGGGATTAATTAGCGAAATCCGTAATATCGTTAAAGCAGCAAGACCTCGCACTATTGACGATGCGGTAGAATTAGCTAATACCCTCACTGACGAACTGGTACGCACAAGAGATGAAAACAAGAAGAAGGAATTGGCTCAGAAAATTACCCAAGGATTTCGTGTGGGTAATAATAGTAACTTCAATAAAAGAGGAACAGGGCAATCCCCAACTCCTCAGTTCTGCAGGAATTGCAAAAAGAAACATTATGGAAGATGCAATATAACCTGCAATTTTTGCAAAACTGTAGGACATCGTGAAGAAAACTGCAGAAAGAAAACTATAATCTGCTTTAACTGTGGAGAAGCGGGGCATTTTAAAACAGAATGTCCTAAGTTGGCTAAACCAGCAGACAACAAAACCAAGGCGACCGACGGAGTTACTAAGAAGAATGTCAGAGCATTCCAGTTGACCACTCAAGAAGCAGAACTCATTCCAGATGTGATAGCTGGTACGTTCCTAGTTCACAACATTTACGCAAAAGTAGTATTTGACTCTGGTGCAAACCAAAGTTTTATCAATACTTCATTCTGCCAAGCTCTTAATTTACCTTTAACTAACCTTAGGCAGATTTTTACAGTCGAAACGGCAGATGGGAATTCAGTTAAAATAGATAAGGTTTTATGGGAAGGAAATATAGAACTTTTAGGTCATAAATTCTCTGCAAAACCTGTTACCTATGAAAATAGCTGAATTCGATGTTGTGTTAGGAATGGACTGGTTAGTAGCTAACCATGCTCGAATCATTTGTGATAAAAATTCTATAGAAATTCAGGCACATACCGGAGAAGTAATCAGGATTACAGGAGAGAAGCCACGTAAACCCATGAAGTTCATATCAGTAATGAAAGTTGCTAGTTATGAACGAAAGCAAGGAATAGTATATATGATTTCAGTAATCATTAGTACTAAGGGTAAAGAACTTAAGGAGATTCCTGTAGTCTCAGAATACCCAGATATATTCCCAGAAGAGTTACCAGGATTACCACCAGATAGGGAAGTAGAATTTAGGATTCATCTAATTCCTGGAACTACACCGATAGCCAAGGCACCTTATCGGTTAGCTCCTACCGAAATGTTAGAACTGAAAAAGCAATTAGATGAATTACTAAGCAAAGGATTCATACAACCTAGCTCATCCCCTTGGGGAGCGCCAGTGTTGTTCGTAAAGAAGAAGGATGGTTCGATGAGAATGTGTATTGATTATAGAGAATTAAATAAGGTTACAATTAAGAATCGATACCCATTACCTAGGATTGATGATCTTTTTGATCAACTTCAAGGAGCTAGATACTTTTCTAAGATCGACTTACGTTCCGGATATCATCAATTGAAAGTACAAGAAGAAGACATACCTAAAACTGCTTTCAGGACTAGGTATGGTCATTACGAGTTTACAGTCATGCCCTTTGGGTTAACAAATGCTCCTGCAGCATTTATGGACATGATGAATAGAATCTGTAAATCGTATTTGGATAAATTTGTAATTGTCTTCATTGATGATAATTATTTATTCTAAAAATCAGACAGAACATTGTGAGCACTTACATGCACTCTTAACTTTGTTAAGAAAAGAAAAGCTTTATGCCAAATTCTCGAAGTGTGAATTTTGGTTACAAGAAGTACAATTTCTAGGACACATGGTGAATCATGAAGGTATTCATGTAGATCCTGCTAAGATAGAGGCAATTACCAAATGGAGGGTTCCGCAAACCGCAATGGAAATTAGAAGTTTTATAGGTTTAGCTGGATATTATAGACGGTTTATTAAGGATTTTTCCAAGATAGCTGTACCATTAACTAAGCTAACCTGTAAAGCAGTTAAGTTTGAATGAGGACCTAAACAAGAAGAAGCCTTTAGGATCTTGAAGCAGAAATTAACAAATGCTCCAATCCTAGCTTTACCAGAAGGGACTGAAGATTTTGAAGTATATTGTGATGCTTCAAAACTAGGATTAGGATGTGTGCTAATGCAACGCAAGAAGGTAATTGCGTATGCTTCAAGGCAATTGAAAAAGCACGAAGAAAACTATACGACTCATGATTTAGAATTAGGAGCCGTAATTTTTTCCCTTAAGATTTGGAGGCATTATCTGTACGGAAGTAAATTTACTGTCTATACAGATCATAAGAGTTTAAGATATGTATTTGGGCAAAAAGAATTAAATATGAGGCAAAGGAGATGGATGGAAATCCTAAGTGACTACGACTGTGATATTCAGTATCACGAAGGAAAGGCAAATGTAGTTGCAGATGCCTTAAGTCGTAAATACCATGAGAAACAACAACGGGTCCGTGCTCTTAGATTAAATCTACAGTTAGATTTAATGGAACAACTGAAGCATTTTCAAGAAACAACAATTAAGGATGATGCTGAAGGAATGAAAGGACGAATAAAAGAATTAGAACAAGGAGCTGATGGAATTTGGAGATTCCACAAAAGAAGAATTTGGGTACCGAAGCAGGGAGATTTAAGACATAAGATTTTAGAAGAAGCCCATAAATCTAGGTATACCATGCATCCAGGAAATAATAAGATGTACCAAGATTTAAAGAATAATTTTTGGTGGATAGGAATGAAAAAGGATATAGCTTGATATGTTTCTAAGTGTCTTACTTGTTCACAAGTTAAGGCAGAACACCAGAAACCTTCAGGTCTACTACAACAATTAGAAATGCCTGTATGGAAATGGGAACTCATAACAATGGATTTTGTTACTAAGTTGCCCAAAACCAGAAAAGGTAATGATGCGATTTGGGTAATTGTGGATCGATTAACTAAATCAGCTCATATTCTACCTATAAAAGAAACCTTTAGCATGGAAAGGTTGGCAAAGTTATATGTAGATGAAGTAGTATCCTTACATGGAGTTCCACTCTCCATTGTATCAGATAGGGATAGTCGTTTCACTTCTCACTTCTGGACAAGTTTCCAAGAAGCCATGGGAACTAAACTAAACTTGAGCACTGCATATCATCCACAAACAGACGGGCAAAGTGAAAGGACGATACAAACACTAGAAGACATGCTCCGAGCATGTGTGATAGATTTTGGTGGAAACTGGGATGATCACCTACCCTTAATTGAATTCTCCTATAACAATAGTTATCATTCAAGTATCGAATCTGCCCCATTTGAAGCACTATACGGACGAAAGTGCAGAACTCCAGTATGTTGGGCAGAAATAGGAGAAAGTCAATTATCAGGTCCGGAAATTGTGCAAGAGACCACTGATAAGATCATTCAGATCAAAGAAAGATTGAAGATGGCTCGAGATCGTCAGAAAAGTTATGCAGACAATAGAAGGAAGCCGTTGGAATTTCAAATTGGAGACAAAGTACTATTGAAAGTATCTCCTTGGAAAGGAGTAGTTCAGTTTGGAAAGAAAGGAAAGCTAAGTCCAAGATACGTAGGACCATTTTCAGTGATCCAATGTATAGGACCAGTTGCTTATCGTTTATAACTACCAGAAGAGTTAACTGGAGTACATGACGTATTTCATGTATCCAATCTCAAGAAATGCCTATCAGACGAATCTTTGGTAGTACCTCTTCAAGATATAGAGGTAAACAAAAAATTAAAATTTGTGGAGAAACCTCTTCAGATAGAAGACAGAAAAGTAAAAATTCTCAAACACAAACGGTTAGTACTTGTCAAAGTCAAGTGGGATTCAAAGAGAGGACCTGAATACACTTGGGAGCTGGAATCGGAGATAAAGCGAAAGTATCCTCACTTATTCCAATGAATCTCGAGGACGAGATTCTAAATAAGGTGGGGAGAATGTAAGGACTCTAAAAAATATCCTAATTTGACCCATAAATAAAAACCCTGACCCCTGAAACCTTACCCTACATCAAAAATCAAGAAAAACAAAACTTATAGGTTTCAGGCGGGCCGCGTAAGAGACAAGACATGTCTTACGCGGGCCGCGTCAACCCTGAGTTTGACCGGATAAGTATCCGGGCCACGTATCAACCACCTGTCAAGCCTAAGCCATGACCATGCAAACCTATACGTAGACTGGGCGGCCACGCGGGCCGCGTAAGATATAGGGGATGGGTTACGCGGGCCGCGTAAGGTCCTAAATTCAGCTATAAATAGCCCGTCACTTGCACAATCCACTGGTGTCAAAATCTTTTCGTAAAAACAAATTGATAGTACTCTGAAGTCGAAATTTCATATATAATTAGCAAGGCGCTGCTCCGATACCGGGTATTAACTCGATCGCTGCTACGATTCAATGTCCGATCGGTTAAACTATCCAATGGATGTTTAAGTGCTGCCCACATTAGGGTTTATGCTTTGTCATTCGTCGTTAATTCGATGAATGTTTAAGTATCGCACTTTGTCATTCATAGTGAAGGTTTAATCTCGTGAGTTATCGTAAATGCTGTATTAGTTACTAACCGAGTTCGTGTGCATGTTATTAAATTTAGGTTAAAAGGCTAATCAGTAGGCTAGGCTCTGCTCAAATAAATCTGCAATGTGAGTCATTCTCTTTTATTCAAAGTGTTTTATAAATTCTTAAATATTTTCAGAGTTATAATTACAGTGATTAAGTATATGTAATCACCAAATTACAGCCAGTATGTGGGGTTTTGTATACATTACTTTATAATCATCACCATTGGGGCAGCCAATGGGGGATATGACCATAGTCACAGAAACGAGTCGAGTGACAAATACTGTGGGTAGTTGGTTGATATCAGGAAACATTGTAATCTCTCTTAATACTGTAAATTATAACAAACGGGTCATTTTAGTAAAAAGAATGATTCACCAGTATTTCCCGCTGACAAAACCTTTTTCAAACATGTTTCAGGTGATCTGTTGTGATCCAAGAAAAAGTGCCGCGAAGCACTACAAGCTTAAGGAAGTGGCTCAATATAAAACAAAGAAACATGTTTTGTAAAATAAAGATTTCTCCGTGAAATCATATGACTGTAAATTACCGGGATTAATCCCAAATTGTGAAATAAAATAATCGGGAAATTTCAGTTATAAAAAAAAAGATCCTGTCAAAATCTTCCGCTGTTAACTCAATATATAAATACCACGGGATTTTCTGTCCCGCGGCTCCTGAAACGGGTCAAACCGGGTCGGGGGCCGTGACAGTTTTCTCTTTTTAACTTTTTATCCATTAACATATTGTGTCGTTCTCTATTCTCTTCCATCTCTAACATTTTTGTCGACTTGAATTAGGTCATGGATTCCACCCAACCTTTTTTTCCTTTGCTTGTTGACGACTCGACACTTTTCTTCTGTTGCAGCCTTGTTGGTGTTATGTCCCGGGTTTGGTCATCATTTAAATTGATGTCGGGGATGTTGCTTGATAACTCGTCCGTTGAGGTAGTGTAATTTCCCGACTTGAATGTTTGTTATCGATTTTAGAACGCCCACGACTAATCATTGGGCCATCAAGATCAATCAATGAAATTGGTACCCATTTTTCACGATTCATCGCAATTTCCCATGCTGCGAAATGGATAAATCCACTTTTCTTCTAGTAGAGTCTTGTGTAGTCGTTTAGGGCTCATTGGATTACATTCACGTCATTCGTTCCACTTGCTTCGGGTAAAAGAAATAAAGTGTATACATTCTAATTTTATAAATAAAAATGTAGCATTGAATCGATTCATTTTTTTTATTTAAATTCATCCATTTGCCCATCATGTGTTCCATGCCCTAGTAGTTGTACCTTGTAGTTTTCCAAAATGTGCGATAATTCGTCTCCAAAATTGGCCTTTTGTTGTTGATTCTCGTCCCTTTTCTCCAATATGTAAGTAAGATTTCACCAAGGTGTAACACCGCAACCGACGATGGGATACATCAGTGCGTATAGATTGTTCATAACTCATAATACTAATTAACATTTAAGTTTTTAATCATACCCAAAATTTAATTATCAATACATGAAAAAAAGTTTTATTTATTAAGTCTAAGTCCAATCCATCCTATGTGAATCATCAAGCTTGAAAAATGTCTCAAACAACATCGCCTATATCATGTATAAAATAAAGGGTCAACTAAAAAGTTTGTGAATAATGAAAAAGGGACTATGAATACTCACAAGTCGTGAAGATAAAAAAAATACAACTTCGCACAAGTTGTAGTGTTTTGGAATAATTCTAAAATTATAGAACAAATTCGAAATGGAATAGGGATTTCTATGTTCATACGAGTTCGGGGGGATTTTTAGTTTAAGATGATAAAGGTGGTTATAACATTAAAAGTATATAAATACAAATAATGTTAATTCATATTTAAATATTATAGTGAAATAAATATAGTTTGTGCGATTTCGACTAACTAAGATATAATATATATATCCTAAAAATAAATATATATTATGTATTCTACTTTGACTAAAATGCATACAAGTATTTATTTGATTAGTTTTAACCAAAACCAACTTCTAATGGTATCGTGATAAAGTTGGTATAACAAGTCTAAAAATGATTACAAAGTATGGGTTTAACAAGTTTTATATATAATATATATAAAACTTGTTAAACCCATACTTTGTAATCATTTTTAGACTTGTTATACCAACTTTATCACGATACCATTAGACGTTGGTTTATATATATATATATATATATATATATATATATATATATATATAAACGGGTTCTGGAGAAAACGGTAAAAAGTGTGAGAACGGTGAGAACGCATCCTAGCCCAACACGTGGCGCGGGGCATGATCAGGGTCGGAAGGGTTTTTTGGTCATTTTATCTTCCGCTTTTCCAATTTCTTTTTTCACAATATTGATTTATTTTTGGCGTTTAAGATTTTTTGGCGTTAACCAAATTCAATAATTATATGGCGTTTTTCATGGTTTCATTGTATCAGTATTTTTGGCGTTATGGCGTTTTATGGCGTTATTCAAATCGTATGCCATTGGAACCCCAAGGGGGGTCAGAATTTCTCTGTGAATGGCTTCATCCATACCGAGTATGGCCAGGACTTTTTAGGATGACGCCGCATTGTTTGTTCTTAGATTCAAAGGCGTTTTAGACAAGATGGCCCATTGTTCTATTATTTTTTATATACATTTTGGCGTTTTGTGGTATCTTGGTGTTTTTCAATCGGAAGATTAAATTACAACCATAGGGAAAAAAATTATATGCAAAAAAAAAAAATCCTAATCGGATCTCTTTTCACAATCTTCACTGTCATAAGTCTATCTCTTCACAATCTTCACCAGATATATGGCGTTTTATGCAAAACTTAAACAAACCCATCGATTTGATTATTTTTGTCTGCTCGTCTGTTGAAGCGGCTTTTGTGGATGTTTTTTGGGGATATAGATCTTTGAAGATGAAGATCAAGTTGAAGAACCAAACGAAAAAGCCACCCACACGTCATCCAAGCCTTTTTCAAGAACAAAGAACACAAAATGACATTGACTGTCATCGGTATCTTTTTCTTGAATTTTTGTCCATCTCATGCAGCAAAATCCATTCAGTGAAAACTTCATGAAGAACAATACTGAATCTCCAAGAAAGCATATTAGCCATTTTGATTTTTTTTTAATTTTTTGGCGTTTTACAGTGAGTGGTATTTAGTAGTATTGGCGTTTGTTTTTTTTGTTTGATCAAATGGAAGTTGCTGATTGGTATCATTTTATAGGATGTCATTTTGGTGCGTAGGTTAGGCGGTGCATTATTATAATAAAGTATTCGTCGTTTTCAGTTACTGTTTGTAATTATTGTTTTTGATAAGCTTTATCTCTGAAGTCTGTAACACGTCCCATCTTTCAAGTTTGGTGTTTTAGTTTTGCTGTTTGTAGTTACTGTTTTTAGTTATCATTTCAAGTTTGGTTTTTAATTTTTTTATTGGTTTTTTATAATACTTGTCCAAAGTAATATTATTATAGCTTGGGAGTTTTTTGGGCGTTTTATGGCAATATGGCGTTTTGATAAACATTTGTCTGTATGGCGTTTTTATTATAAATAGCGTTGTTATTTATATAACAATCAACTGAAATAGAAAAATAGAAAAAAAATATAAACAATTGATCTTCCAAATCTTCATTGTCAGCAGTCTCTTTCTTATTTTGAAGTATCTTCACTGCTGTTTCGACTTTCGTATGATTCATTTTAATTTTAATTCATCTTCAGCCTCTTTTTCTTGAAGATTTATCCATCTCATGCAGCAAAATTTTATTGAGCTAACAATCCATTCGGCAAAACTTTTCCCCGTAGAAGAATATTGAATTTTGGCGTCCTACCGATAAAAAGAACGCCACCAAATAAATGCACTTTTAAAGCTCAAAGTTTGATCATGCCAAGATCAATAATGTTTTGCTGTATGAGATGGAAAACATTGTTAATCCTCGGTTAAGAAAGATAACTGACAATGTTGTCCACACCATACAGCTAAACTTTATTGATAACAAACCTCAATAATGTTTTTGTATGTTCTAGCGTTTTAAATTGGATGGAAGTTGATGACAAGCAAACTGAATTTCAAATAAACGTTTTGGTTTAGAAGATATTTGATGTTTGGGTTTTTTGGCGTTTCTAAGACGAATGGTATATATAAAATATGGCGTTTTGGGGTTTTGTGTGTGTTTTTAATGGAAGCTCTGAGATGTTGTATATATAGGATTTTTTTGGAGGTTTTTTTTAGGCGGGATTTTATTATAATTGAGTTTGGCGTTTTATATCTAATGGCGTTTTTAGTTAGAATGGCGTGTGCTATTTTGTATGGCGTTTTATTTCATGATATGGCGTTTTGTGTGGAGAAGTCAAAAGACCCTTTTACCCTTAATGAAGCGCGTCCACGTAATAAAATTGATGTTATTTACGAAAACGCCACCGCGCCAATCTAGTCCATAGATTGTTTTGATCGGACAATTCATAAGCGTTCTCACCGTTCTCACACTTTCTACCGTTTTCTCTAAATCCCGACCATATATATATATATATATATAGGATTAGGTTCAAGAGTGAACAACTTCTTGAGAGTGAACTGTGTGAACTAATCTTGATCCTTGATCATTTTTTAGATTAAAATGGTAAGATTGTCATTAACCAAGTATGTTTAATTAAAATCCCTTAATTTTCTCTCCTCTCTTAACTCTCTCTCTCTCTATCTCTCATTTCTAATTATTTCTCTATCATTTCTTTATCCATAGATTTTGTTTTAATTTTAGCTTTAATATTGTTTTTCTTTTATTATATATATATATATATCATAATATATTGTTTTTAACTTTTTATAATTTTCAATAAATATTGAAAATTTTCTCTGAGATTAAAATCGTAATTATTTTTAGGATTTAACTCTTGTATAAACTAATACTAGCGAGACTGTACACATGTGTATATATAACAGCCGTGTATCTTGTATATATGGAAACTAGCGAGATTTTAGGGATTTTGATTATATCGTTTAATAAATGCAATTTACAAAAGACGCAAATACCCTTTTGTCAATTAATTTAAAAGGAGGTTACAACATTATAATACCAATCTTGTCATTGTTTAAAAATCTTTAGATGATGTAATCCAATGGCCCAGAGTAGTTCACACAGTTGATTCTCAACCTAGTGTTCACTCTAGAACCCTACCACATATATATATAACTTTTAATGAAAACTCGAAAACTAATTAAAAACCACTAAAAAGGAGGGGGGGAGACTTTTAATGAAGGAGGGGTAAAATTGGAAAAAAAAATATATAACTTTTCAAACATTTCCCATTTCTCCATACGTTATCATTTTAAAACAAAAATGGCACCATAAGATCACAAATTTTTGTATCTTTCATTCAAGTATATTCGAGCATATTTTTTATGACATAAAAAAAGATTTATGGTGTCGTCTTGTTTTCAATACTATTATTATAGTAGTGCACATGTGCAATATAACATGTACTACAATTGCATTACATGCTTAAAATTAGCTTTTTGAGTCTAGTTTAGCTTTTAGGGTTAGTTTTTTTGGAGGTTTAGGATTAGGATTAGGTTTTTGGGTGTGGGGGGAGGGGGGTTTAGGTTTTTGGGGGGTGGGGGGGTTTAGGTTTTTTTCGGGTTTATGTTTAGGGTTTAGTTTTAGGTTTTCGGGAGGGTGGGGGTGGGGGGGTTTAGGTTTTTGGGGGGTGGGGGGTTAGGCTTTTGGTGGGAGGGTGAATTTAGGTTTTTGGGGGGTGGGGGTGGGGGGTTTAGGTTTTTGGGGGGTGTCGGTGGGGGGTGGGTTAAGTGGTTTAGGCTTTCCGTATTAGTGTACTACACATGTGCAGTACAACCAAAAAAAAAAAAAATTTTTTTTTTTTTTTGAAATTTTTTTTTCATATATAAAAACCAGCGAAATTTATAAAAAAAATTGAAAAAAAAAAATTTTTGTGTGCTTTTTAGGCTTTTTTTAGTTAGTTTTCGAGTTTTCGCAATAAAAGTGGTTTTCATTTGAACCATCCCCTATATATATATATATATATAGGGAGGGGCTCATGCGAAAACCACCCTTATTGTGAGAACCGCGAGAACCAATGTGAACACAACCTAAAATAGCTAAAAAAACCTAAAAAAAACCTAACCCCCCCCCCCCCCAAGCTAAAATGCTAAAAACTAAACCCCCCAAAAAATCTAAAAAAATAAAAAAAAAAATCTAAACTTTTTTTTTTAATATTTTTTATGCTCAAATCGCTACTTTTAGTGGCCAAAAAAAAATTAAAAAAAAAAAGTTTTTAAATTTTTTTTTTTGCTTCGAAAAGTAGCGATTTTTATATAAAAAATATTAAAAAAAATTTGTGTGATTTTTAGCTATTTTTAGGCATTTTTTGTTGTGTTTACATTGGTTCTCGCAATAAGAGGTGGTTCTCGCATGATCTTCTCCCTATATATATATATATATATTCTTAAGTATAAAATACTATAATTTGTATAATGTGACGAAATACCTATTAAAAATAAGTATTTCTAAGCGGTCTAAAATAATAAATATGGCTAAAATCTCTAAAAAGTTATGGCAGTGTTTATATAAAATAAAAGTCTACTAGTCCATAATTTATTTTAAGGCATAAATACATAATATGTCAAATTTGTCCATAATTATTTATGTCTAAGTTGACCAAATTTTATAAATTAATCAAATAGATCTTAAAGGTCATTTTAAATTAATTATACCTAAGATTATGATTAGCATGTCTAAAGTATCTAAACTCTAAAGATAATCATAAAATACTAGTTTTAGAGTTAATGTATATTTTACATAAAATATACAATTAAATAAGATGTAGTCTACAAATAATTATATTTTTACAATTTTCTAATATTATTCTGAAATTAACAAGAATTAATATTGCATAAAGTTGTTATCATGAATTCATTAGTGTAAATATTTTTTTTAATTAATAATTGTTTGGTCAAAAATTACCTAAGCAATTAATTAATCAAATTCGTTATGTGTGGTAGGGTGCTAAATCGTAATTGATTGGGAATTTTGTTATGAAAAAGCGATATCAATGCGTTGGATAAAGATGTTAAGTGTTTGTAATAGAGTAACGTTTGAATTGCTAAAAATATTGCTTGTGATATCATGATACGACTCAGGATACAAAGCTCAAAGTGACGAATAAATGATAAGACAAACGATTTTAGCGAGGAAAGCCCTTGATCAGTGTAGATCGCCGACACAAAACCTCGGGAGATAACTGTAAAAGTCGTCTACCATAGTCAATATTATTAAAACTATGAAAGAGATACAACTTGAGAACCAATGTGATTGATGGTACATTGATTTCTAAAGTGTAAGTGTTGGTGTATAATGTGGTGTATGATCTGTAAAAGGAAAGTGTTAGCGTTTGCGCGTGTGTGAGCAAGGGGTCAGTAAGTGTTCTAATCGATCACTTAGCCTCTTAATTTATGAGATAAAGGTCTAACTACAAGTCCGATATTCCGGGGATGCCATAACATATGCTTTTTTGAACATTGGAGCCCAAGCCTTCTAGTCCAATTGTCAGTCTATTCAACTAAGTCTGTGATAATCGTGCCAAGACTTGGTCTTTTATTAATTGAACGGCAATTAATATATAACACGTACAGAAAAACAGGTTAGCTAAAAAAATAAAGTACGGGTTCATAATATATAACATGTCGAATATTCCAGATGGTAAAACATGGTCTAGAATATTAGTCGAAATATATAATAATTAACTTATAGATTATAATGAATAAAATTCAAGAAAATTTCACAAACAAGTCTAACAACATATCTTGTGTAATTGCATCCAATAACATGTCTAATATCAATATAAACTATGTTAATTTAATCAGATTGTAAAAATTTAAAAATCCTAATTTAGATATGAACCCTAGATTTAAGATTCTCAAATAGAGATACTTCTGCTAGTCGTGAAGAAGGTCTCGATCAGTATTTGTTAGGAACGTTACCACCAACTAGAGCTCTGCTGACTAAGAAGCAAAGATAGTTGATTGTGACGAGCAATGGAGAAGAACGTTTAGCAAATGCTCATGAAAGATATGTTGTTGATGTTGCCAAGGGTTACTTTAACAAACATGGGAACAAGTCTGGCATTCATTGTTGGCAATACGCGAGAAAGATGGTGGAGCTGAACTTTATGAAAAGATGTCAGATTTTGAGTCATGGACAAGAGTTGATAAACGTGAGTTGTATTATGCACCCTTCTACAATCTTGACAGTGATCAAAGAGGATGGTTTTCATGAGACGCTTGGAATATGAAGTGTGGAATGGTTTTCCTAATCTGAAGACTGCTGAGTATTGTGGAAGATGGCATCCAGGATGTTATTGAAACTGCCACTGGCGAACAAGTCAGAAGTGTGATTTGGCCCCCGACAACAAAGGCCAAGCCTATTCCATTGCCTCACCATTTACCAGATGGCACATTAAAAAAAGTTTCTTGTGTTACGATCCT